>OW804094.1:102797367-105197367 GCA_942159475.1 Sthenelais limicola | reverse complement strand
TGCTTAAGGCACTTGAATGGGTACAGGTCTCACGGATGAAGAAATTCATCATATTCTCAGACTCGCACCCATGTCTAGAAGCTGTGACCAACCTTTATCCTAAGAACCCAATCATACAAGCAATTCAAGAGACATACACTGAAAACAAAAGACTGGACAAAGAAGTGGTGTTGTGCTGGGTGCCAAGCCACATTGGAATAGAAGGAAATGAGGCAGCAGACATTGCAGCCAAAAATGCATTGAGGCGCCCTGTTGGGGCTGACCAAATGCCATACACAGACATTGTACCTGTGGCGCAGGCACATGTCAAACGTAGCTGGCAGCGCACATGGAATGATGTTAACAGTAACAAGCTGCGAGCAATCACACCATCAATCACACCAAAATTCAAAGATGATAACCTGACAAGACCCGAACAGGTGATACTGACCCGTCTTCGTACCGGTCACACCAAACTGACTCACAGGCACCTTCTAAAAGGTGAAGTGGCTCCTGTATGTCAGACATGCAACACTCAACTGAGTGTAGAGCATCTCTTAATACATTGTCAGGCAACCAAGAGAAACAGAATAAAATTCCTGCAAAATCGCAGGACACTGCAGAGTATTTTCCGGGAATCTGGGAACAAAAATATTCTTGATTTCCTACGGGAAACCAAATTGTACGACAAAATTTAGGTAACCTAAATGAAGCCTGACTTCGTCAGGCCAAACCCTGTTTCATGAAATAGGGAATTTCACAGAATAAAATAATAAAACCACAGTATATCTGCTAACTTTTAATTACTATTAGCGGAGGTGAAACTAACCAAACCAAACCAAACCAAAACTGTCAGATTCTGACTGGCATCCAGTGAGGGTTGAATAATAATCTGGCTCTGGCTGTTCACCAAAGATTTCCCTTGCCAATTCTTCATTTGCATCTATGCCAACATCTGTCTTGGTCCATCCATCACATGATGGGCGTGTCTTGCAGCAGTCATTATTGCATGACATTTCTCTTAGGTAGAGTGCTGTGCCATAATGGCGGATGGTGTGGCACTTTTGAATCCCTCTCACTGGAGGAGCATTTGCAACCTGGGTTTTTGCTCTGACCACATCAGCTAGTTTTGCTTGAACAAAGTGACAGGTGCTTACAGTTGCATTTGCCCACTCCATGAACTCACCTGCGTTGCGTTGCCCTTCCGATGGCCTGCCTCTAAATACTGCCAAGATTGTATAGGAGTCTCAAGGATTTTGTTGCTGCGTGAAATTATCTGAACAGCACTTTTGTTTTGGTACTGTGAGCATGGACTGTCAGTGAAGATATGTATGGCATTTAAGGTATTACCTTGATCTTGCATCCACTTTCTCACCTCAGGAATGGCTAATTTCAAAAAAGCAAGTGTTGTCCCAGCAGAATGGGACAGTTCCCCAGAGACCCCTACAAAGCTCCTATGCATCAGATTGCCATTCACCTGCATATAGGCCACCCTGGGGTGAATCATTATTTGGCTTGAGCCATAAAAAGCCACGCTAGGTTCATCTTGGAAACAACACAAGAAATTCTCACTGTAGTCCATATGGATCAGACAGTGACCTTGGTCTAGGTTATTCTTCAAGCGATCCAATTCGGCCAATTTGTTTTTCATCCGAATGATATGTTGACGCATGAGACCAAATTCATACATGCAAACAAGGGAAAAATCCTCTTTCTCAAGCTTAAGGTTGAGTCTCTGTGGTTGTTTGAATAGCATTCCTTTCTGAGTGGCTCTCTCAACCAAACGCCATACCTGGAACTGAACATCTTCTTTTGTGATATCTTTGATGAGCGTCATAATCGCTTTTTCTCCAAAGTTAAGGAATTCTTCTGCAGTGCTGGTCTTAATAATCATTGTCCCCTGTGGTTGCTGTTGTACAATGGCCTTAATGGCCTTTTGAGTTTGCAATTGAGACATTTTATACAAAGACACTGTCTTCGTTCAGCATCTTTAATTGACTTGTAAGACGCGGGGATTTTCTTTGCAAAGGATGCAAATGACAGGGCTTGGCGATATTCATCCTTGAATTTCTTCCAAAGATTTCTATTTGTATCATTCAACGCCCTTTTACCATTGTCCCGCTTAGAGGGAAGGATGACACTATTTTCTGGCTTGTCTACAAATGCCCTGACGAGTTTACATATTCGGACATAAGAGGTTTTTCTCCTTATTTGAGGTTTGCTTTCTTTAAAAAGCCCCTTCCTGCTCACCCCAATTATGCTGGCCAAAAGGGATGCACATTTAACCTCCTTTCTGCCTGAGGTTGGTTGTGACAGAACTTGTGACTTGACCTTTTTATCGCTCATCTTTAATTGGCTCGTCAGGACGTTAAATGCAGTCAGATTTTTTGCCACTTCGGGGTGTTGAGATGGGGAAGCACCAGAATTGCGCATTAGAACTATGGTGGCTTTTCTTGGTGTTGGCCAATTTATCTCTCCCTCCACCAAACCTATTTTCTTATTTTGTACACTACGTTTAGTTTTAGTTTTTATTTCTGTATCATTTTGATTCATAAGCAAATTGTTGAAATTCTGGACCTCTTCTTCTTTTTCAGCAACTTTTGTTGTTGTATTATCAAGCCTCCTCTTAAGCGAGCGTATCTTGTTATAAAATGGCCTAGCAATCATCGCGCTGAAAACAAAACCCCCAGTGCATGATTCATAGGATTTTTCTGATAACAAAAATAACAACACATGTATCTTTCAAATAGGTTTAGATAAAGATAAAGTTTCTGTATTATATATATGTAATATATACTACAATGAAGCACCATCTTTCTTAAATTATTATATAACACTTTCTTCAAATGTATCTTATAGCTATATTAATGGTTGGATATATGAATATATGAAATATAAAATGCAAGGATCAATTTTTTTTTTTGGACGTGTTTATTTTCTACTTAATATTAACAGGAAAATTTCTGCAGAAATAACCGCCGCATACATCTTGCGTTTTTATAGGTCATCTGCACACTTCTCTATCATTAATGTGTTTTATTGTATGATGAATTGAAATTTAACTAGAAAAGGTATACAATTATATAATAATCGTCAAAGGTATTACATCAGTAATTGGATGGACATATGAAAAAATAGAAATGATGAGAATGGAAATATATTTAAATCTCTTGTGCAATTTACATGAGGTGTAGAGTGAGTGGAGGAGCAAACTGAGCAAGTTGCATATTTTACTGTTTTTCTAAATAGTGTTTCTTAATCTGGATCTTGAACATTTTATTGTTTTGTATATTGCGTAATATTATGGGTAAACTATTCCAAGTGGAAGCCACTTGATATGATAATGAGTATTTATCACGATCCCTTTTGGGAGTAAATTGAGGTAGGATAGGGGCATCTAATAGGCGAGTTGCTCTGTTTGCTTGTAGTTCATTGTTGATTCTAGTTTTCGAGATAGTAATAAAAGCTAATTTAGAAAGAAGAAAGCCAGTTCTGTTGTTGATGGGCATAGTTTTAGTGTTTGCATGAATTTCCACAGTGGGGGTTCTTGGAGGGCATCCAAGAGCAATCTTGAGGGCCTTATTTTGTAATCGCTGAATTTTAGTTAGTGTTTTCTGATGACAATTTGTAAGAAAGGGGGCACTATAATCAATAATTGATAGAATGTTTGCTTTAACTAAAAGGAGGGCACTTTTTTTGTTTAGATTTGGTCTTATTAATGCTAATTGATGAATTCTAAAATTTAATGATTTCAGTAGGATATTACTTTGTTCTTGGAAGCCTAATTTGTTGTCAATGTTTATGCCAAGATATGAGTAGTTCCTAACACATTCAATTTCCGTGTTATTTATCTTAAGAGAGAGTTGGCTATTGGTCTTTCTTTTTTCACCAAACAGAATCGTTTTGGTTTTATTAGCATTGACAAGAATCTTATTGGCAACTGACCATTTATAAAATTTGTTGAGATTGTAGGTCATATTATTTTCCAATTCTGTGACTGTCTCCCCAGTGGAGTATAGCACAGTGTCGTCTGCATACAAAATAAATCTGCATGATAAATTAAGTTTATTGATATCGTTGGAAAAAATCAGATAAATTATCGGGCCCAAGATTGAGCCTTGGGGGACACCGCAGCCTATCCTTGACTCACCTGAGAATATATCACCTAGCTTAACAGTCTGAGATCTCTCATGAAGGTATGATTTAAGCCAGTCAAGGGCAAGATCCCTGAATCCAATTTTTTCTAGTTTTTTAAAGATTATCTCATGATTCACGCTATCGAAGGCCTTGCTAAAGTCTATGAATGTCGCTGCAGTTAGGAGATTATTATTATTATTATTATTAATTAGGGTTATTAGTTCATATAGTTCAATTGCTAAAAGTGAACAAATAATGGTACAATATCTAAATCTTGGAATTCGAATCGACCAAAACGTTCATGGATGACACATTAGGATAGAGATGGGGGCATAGGGTGGTGCCTGAGTGAACTGGAAAATAACCAAGACAGAAGTCATAGTAGAAATGTAAAATATCAAATAAGGCAATAGAACATTAACAACTCACATCACAAAAATATATTTTGAAACATGAATGCCAATATGTGAAGACTAAATAAAAGAATATTGAATACAATGAAAGTTTTCAGAGTAAAAGATATGTCAAATTGCAAAAATATTATTACCGTTTATTGCCATCACCATCTCCAGCTGGTCTAGTAGGCTCTGAGGTAGATGAGGCTTTGCTGTGAGAATGGAAAATAACAAAAACCATATAATTTCAAGCAAAATAAACAAGTAACCTAGCACCTGAGAATGAGATCACAAAAATATATTTTGAAACATGAATGCCAATAATGTGAATAATAAATAAAAGAATATGTAACCTAGCTCCTGAGAGTGAGTGAAATGGAACATAATATATACCATGCAGCAGACATGACAAAAACACTGGACCAGTGAAAAGGAACTTTCACCAGTAGTGAAAAGGAACTTTCACCAGTCCGCCAAAGCTTCACCGTTGAAAATTAGATAACGTAAACTATTAGGACAGGTCCATTTACATGGTTGTGTTTTGCTTCATTCATGCTGGGGTGAAGGGGCAACAGAGATGTCAGTTGTCACTGGACAGTTGGACCAGTTTCACAGGTCTGACATATCTTTCAAATGTCACAGACCACAGACTGGATGGTTTTGCGATGTCTGTTAATTGATATAGTTTTAATAAAAATCCTAGTAGCCTAGAAGTGTAAGGAATAAATAAATTAAAAATACCATGCTTTGGAGCAGGATATAGGTTGGGAGGCTGACTCTGGTCCAAAATCATGAATGGTCTCCTCAGCTGCTGGGGTTGCTGATTCAGGGGAAGGGTCGCCCTTCTGCCGACTTGACCTCCGAGCTCCTGTAAGAAAGAAATCATATCAATGCGATATCTAACTATGATTTGTGAGGATTCTCTGACATACAGACTATATTCCTAACAGCAAATACCTTCTCTAGCAATGGTTCGGCCTCGCTGGCCAGCTTTTAATTGTTGGGTGGTCTTGTTTTCTTTTTTTTGTGCAGCCCTCCATTCACGCATATACAAAGTTCTCGCCTCTCTCGCCTGCTGCGTCTTCTGAGCAGCCGCCACAAAGTATGTCTGTATAAAATTATATAAGATGAGATGAAATTTTTGTGACAGGAGAGACAACATAATCCATTTTTTCTTGACGTGTCCTGACACGGAAAGACTCTGGTCAAGGGTGTACAATCTTATTGAATCGGTGGGATATCTCAACGAGGATATAGGGGGCAGAAAAGTAATAGGAAGAAACCCTTCTGGGACTTTGTATGTCGAAAAGATTAACATTATGTTTGGTTCTAATGAAAAGGGATCAAATGTAAAGGTTATAAACTGGATTATACTTAATACAAAGGCCTTCATACACAGGCAGAAATTGTTTCACCAAGGGAACTTGGAATGGTTGTATTACATATACGAGATGAGGTCAAAAATAACGATTATATTGTATAAAAATAAGTTCAGAGCCATAAGCAAGGAGGAAAACACACTGTGGAAAAGGCTGGTGGCGGATATTTCAGAACTGTTGAACAATAACAACGATTAGGAGTATGTTTTATCTATTTGTTTTATTTGCCATTGTTTGATGATATATATTTTTAGGTTTGAAGCTCGTGAAGTGTGCATTTAAGTCACATCCTATCGATGCATTCCTGTCGTGAACCTTTAAAATAAGCCATTCAAGACCAGAGACAAAAAGAAAATGCTCTGTGTATAATGTGTAGAGGTGTACAGTAAGGGTCAGAAGGGGCGTGGCCACAATGCGATAGAGCATTAGGTGAAATGTTTGGACCAGAGGGTTGACTATCCAGCAACGTCAAACGTATGGGGGCATGTAGTTCTTTGTTTGTGTGATGTGTACGGTAATGGGTCAAAGTGGGAGGAGCCACGCTATCTTTGACCCATATCCCCATGTTTGGACTAAACTATTGCCATATCCAACAGACCGTAGTAAGAGTTGTAGACAGAAAAATCATAATAGAGCATGCTCAGCAGGAAGAGAGGCATATGTAAATCTAGATGTCGATATGCCGGAGGAAGCGAAAGTTTTGTTGACATATTGAATAAAGTTGATGTAAAAACAGATTGATGCATTGATTTTCGAAATAAAGGTAATATGGAGAAAGTCACCCATCAGTATTATTTTGAAACATATCTAACAATTTTTAAAATGGATAAATTCAAGGCCCAGGTGAAGTAAACAACTTGATCATTGATTTTGGGTGTTCAAAGCTAACATTTAGTACGTTGGTGGAGTACTTATGAGGACGTACATATCGACAAGACTGTACTTTGCAATTAAAGGGGAAACTGTGTGGATTAATTAATTAATCATTTAACTAAAATTCAGACTCCATTGAAGTCTTTAAAAAAATCTTAGATAGTTTGTGAGATACATGCTAAGACACTTAGACCAATGATTTCCGCCGAAGGTGTTTACTTCTGTAGAAACATAATATATACTGTCCTATTCCTGTAAGTCAGGTTCTGCAGTTCTAAAGATAATATATACTGTCTGTATGATGATCAAGAAAAAAGGTAGAAGAAATAAGTATAATATGTCTAATGTTACCTTCACATGATTGAGTGGACGTAGCTAGCTATGTAAAACGGTTTTTCTTTTTAAAAAAAAATCTTGGATAGTTTCTGCGATATAGGCCGAAATATATGATACGTTTTAGGAAAATGAGTCATAAGACGCAAAAATGATGTGTTTCTTTTATAATATCACTTCATTGGAATGTCCTGATTTTTGGAGAGTTTATCACTTATAGTTTCGTCAGGCGATGTATCAATTTTCAGGACAATGTATTAAATATATCCTTTCGTTTTAAAGGTCCTCATATGCACTACATTTATTTACTTTACTGTTTATTGACCCCCATAAATATTTGAAACTTTTTTTTCAAAAACAAAGATATCAAACTTCAAATCTAGAAATACATATTAGATTAAAAGATTATCTGATATAACTTCATTCCAAACTCATTCTAAAAAAAGTGAAGAAGAACATATCTTAGAGTTTGATCAGGTATTATGAATAGTAAAGTAGCCCTCTCATTAATTCTTATTTTTTATTAAGAAAATTTGGCCAAAAACAATGTAGGATTGTTGTAATAAATCATGGGTTTGGTCGGTGACACCTGTAATTTTGACATTATTTCCTCCCTCATAGAGAGGGAGAAGAATTGCCTTCCCTGTGAGAGGGAAAAGTATCATATATCATTTAATATGTTAATTTATGAGAGTGAAATTACATCTCATCCTTGCTTTTCAATGATGATTTAATCCACTTCATTTAGTAACTACTTGGGTTAAAAATATCCAATTCATCCAGTTGTATACCAGGTTTGTTTGGTTTTTCAGATATTCTGTTCTGGAATAATGATTTGTGATCTTGTTTTATGTATTATTGTATATTGAGCGAGTGTGGTTGGGTTAATTGAAATAACTTCACTAGAGGGAAATATCTCCATGACCAATCAGGTTGAGCTATTCCTAAATATGCCTCAAACTTGGTACATTATCTTATGTAATATTACCTAAATTAACTAAGCATGTTAGGTCATGTTATTCCTTAATATTCTCCAGTCACAATATCTAATATTGTCTTTGGTAACTACTCTATCATACTACAATGCCATACGCATCAGTGTAGCCCATATTACCACTATGAATATGGCATAATCATGTCATATTCTTTTTTGAATACCTAGCAATACTAATGTGTATTGATACACGTTAATAGTTTGATATTATTATTAAAACCTCACTCATATTGTTTTCCATATTAACATTATTATGGATCCTCCCATTAGCCTTTATTTACTTTTTAAATATTTTGTATTGGCCTTGTACATTTAAATTATGTTCAAAATACGCATGAACACAATGGTAATTATATTCATGCGTTGCCAAGTTAGTCAGATTGTACAACTTAATCAAATTCTACCAAATTTAATGTGATACGATGGATATAATCTAAATAAATGCAATTAACTACCCTCCCTACAACAATGTCATAAATGAAATATACCTCAATCTATACGTTTTCTTCTGTTGCAATACAAATACACAGAATCCACACTCCTACAATTATATAAACTGGGACAAACGAACCCTATTACCTATATCAGTTGTGTTATATCAATATATTAATATTTATATTAATCAATATTGCATTGATTGTCTTCCTTATTAACATTATTTTGGGTCTTCCCATTAACCTTCATACCTCCCTGTGCACGACGAAACCCAATAATTTCCTCAAGTTACATGTTTATAGAGTGGAATTAGTAGAAAGTGAAATGATATTGGTGGAATGTTAACACAGAACATTCATATATTTCATTTTCATATTTTTAGGGGCACCATATGCTAGGGTTTGGTCGGTGACAAGTAGATGTTTACCCACCCAAGCTAGATTTGGTATAAAGCTAGAACTTTTTTTCATGATAAATTAATAGCAAGACATGCTTATGTCCATACCCAAATATGATTCACTAATCTCTGAGAATATTCAAGATATGAATAATAACATAAAGTTCGGTTGGTGACCTTTTTTCTCATACTTGTGCATAAAATGTCTCCTACAGATATGATACAGCTCAAAGGTTACAAGTATGGATGTACACACATTCGCATCCTATTGTATTTTTATTTTATCATGTTTAATCCTGAAAATAAAAATAAATAACTGGATTTACCTCATGAAAGTACAAGGAATTCGGTCGGTGACAAACACACTTCCCCACTGATTCTGTTTCTGTCCTGACCATGATATTCATTATAAATCTAAATTTTATGGATACATAATTCCCTTGATGTATGCCGATTCTATCCCAACGCTGCAATTAGTGCAATTCTTATCTATATTATTAAGAAAAATATGTATCTTTTCCAACCAACAATAAATTTCACAAAAACCTAGTTAATCGCTCATATCTCTGTAAATAGCAAAGACATGGCATTAAAATTTGGTACCAGTTGGTATTCAGATCGACGAGCCTGGAGCCATGAATTAAGTATAATTATTGTGAAAAGGCTCCTAAAGAATTTAGGATGAAAAATCCATAAAAATGCTTTTGTACCACTTTCGTGGGAATTGACCATATATATACATCAATTATTTCCACGAAACAATGTCATATCACTAGCACTGACACTGCCGCCACTGATGGCACTTGAAGCGACAGGGTTGGTTGAGCAGTGCATGGCACACAGCAATGTCTCCCGACCTCAGTTGCCCTGCAGGTTGGCGCCTCTGAAGTTGACCTAGGCCAGACATAGGATCCCAAACTATGTGCCTATAAATATAGCTGTGCAGTCCTAACTTTAGGCCAGGTTATAATACAGCTACCCTATGCATATGAGGAGCGGGAATTACATTATCAACTTTAAGTTTTACTCCCACTAGCGGAATAACCACTCATCAAAAAAACAATCGATCTTAGCGTATTAGTATAGCCATAGGTGTCGCCGATGTTTATGTTTACCTTGGACCAAGTTATGAATTTCTGATAACAATGCATACTGACAAAGGACTATGACTGTAGAAATATAATTGTACCAAAACATTTCATGGGACACCTCGCTAAAACCTGTTGAATTAAAAAAATGTCAGATTGATTGCTTACGGTGATTGCTGCACTGGATCCTGGCAATGGCAGGTGGTGCTTCTTCTGCTTGTCACTGCACTCAAGAGGCGCTGTTCACAAAAAACGATAGTGGCTCCATCTTTCGACGTAATCACGCAGTCCCTGTAACAAGCTGCGAGCAATCACACCATCAATCACACCAAAATTCAAAGATGATAACCTGACAAGACCCGAACAGGTGATACTGACCCGTCTTCGTACCGGTCACACCAAACTGACTCACAGGCACCTTCTAAAAGGTGAAGTGGCTCCTGTATGTCAGACATGCAACACTCAACTGAGTGTAGAGCATCTCTTAATACATTGTCAGGCAACCAAGAGAAACAGAATAAAATTCCTGCAAAATCGCAGGACACTGCAGAGTATTTTCCGGGAATCTGGGAACAAAAATATTCTTGATTTCCTACGGGAAACCAAATTGTACGACAAAATTTAGGTAACCTAAATGAAGCCTGACTTCGTCAGGCCAAACCCTGTTTCATGAAATAGGGAATTTCACAGAATAAAATAATAAAACCACAGTATATCTGCTAACTTTTAATTACTATTAGCGGAGGTGAAACTAACCAAACCAAACCAAACCAAACGCAGTACCTCTTCCCGCGCATAAAGTCTATGCTATTCACAGGATAAAAGGAGTAGAATCGGGAAACTGTTGTGAATGAAGGCTTTTACTGAATGGATAATTTTAATCTTATTTTGGATTGGTTTTGTTGTTTAATGTAAAAAAGCACAAGAAATTACTTCTGCGACGTAATCACTCAAGAAATTAGCCACTTTCCATTGAATTTCCATGAATGGCCATAGTTTGTCTTTAAAACGACGCACAACATTCTCCAATGCCTTATTGGAAAGAGTGGTGTGACCTCTTTAGTATATTATATAAAAAGAGGTTGTTTGTGTATTTTGTCCTAATGTGAGAGTGTCCTAAACACCTGCGACGTAATCACGGAAATATTGGAAAAGCACTGTTTTGGGGGTTTAAATGATAGAAATATTGATCCCACATATACAAATGTATATATGACAGGACTCCTCAATGCAACACCAATGCAGCGAAATGATGTACTTGCTTGTAAATGTTAAGCCACTGACTTACGAGGCAAATAATTTTTCAGAATATATTCTAAATTGATAACAATAGCTGGTAGCTATGCTATGCTATGTGCTGAGCTATCAAATTCATCATATCTTCAAATTATTTTAAATCCTAATGATTAATATCCGGATATTAATAATCTTCCCCTATGGGATTTCCAATATTCATTTACCAGTCCTGCATTTTCTTCATAATAGAAATATCCGCCAAGAATTCCCAGGAGGTACTCAGGGATGCCGTATCTATAATGTATATAAATCACAGTGCCTTTCAAGAAGGTTGTATCTTTTGCTAAATTTGAGGCAAATTCTCCCCAATGATAGAATTGACCTTATGTAATAATGTTTAATAAATAACAATATAATAGATTATTCTAGAAAGGGACACCACTCCTGTATTTTGGGAACATAATTCCCTATCAATACATCGGTAGAGTTATATGTTCTAGAGGAGGGCATGAGTAGAAGAAACAAACCAGCATCTTGTGCCCAAACTTATTATAGGCAGTTTGTGTTTATGCAGTTTTGGCTTTGTCCTTTGACCCAAATACTCACCAGTGCTTTATAGTGTATAACCCCAGCCTGTCTACACACACTTCCATCTTTAGTCATGGTTGACTGAACACCAACGGCAATACATTCACAAGTAATATTTATATATGCTCCTAGTCACGTTTAGCCTAGATGATAGTTAATACTAGTAATGCATGGTACAGACATGTAAGGGCGGTTTGGGATAAATCCTAGGGGATTTATTCGCCATAAACATGCATAAATTTGATGCAGAAGTAAAAATTTGAAATGTCTATTTCTCTGATCTGGGATGCTCAGCTGCGGTTAGGCGACTGACACTGTGACGTTACTATGGCACTGTTCCCATGGAGATATTGGCGGGGACTCGCTGGTCCCCTTCTCATATGCCCCTAGTCATGTTTAGCCCCGATGATAGTTAATACTAGTAATGAATGGTACAGACACATAAGGGCGGTTTGGGATAAATCCCCGGGGGATTTATTCGCCAACACCCCAAACCGACGAAGTCAAACCTTGCTAGCACACAGCCTGTCCATAGCAACTTTGTGTTGCAGAGATGGTCACAGGTATTCATCCACACATGATGATTTCCACAATCCACGTCCTTTGATATCGGACACAGAAAAACCATTCTGTGCCATGAAGGTCGCTCCTCCCCTGCGTAACAAGTGGGATGTGAAATTCCCCTTGATCTTGGCGGCCTGCAGACACACACGAGGACCTCCACATCCCTCTGGCCATAATGTCTGTCCTTGATACACCAACTTGGGCCATGAAAGTTGTACCTCCGCGATGAGAGAGTGCGATGCTAAGTCTCCTTTTAAACTAGCTTTCTTCACAAAAGTAAATAGGATAGTCCTTCATCAGTGTTGCGACGAACCTGACGGGGCAGATAGCAGCATCTTTGAGCTTATTCACAGGGATAATTTCAGGTTTACCAGAAGCTATCAATGTCTTAGAAGAATTGACATAAATATACGAGCCACAACGCTAGGATGAATAAAGGAACACTGTCATATGAATTTGGCCAGAACAGCCAGAAGCTGTTTACTAAATAAATACCCTATAGGATATCCACAGATACAAGTGATTATAAATCAATATCACAGAAGCAATAGCAATAAATAATAACCGAACAGACAATATCGGATAATATATAAACAGTAAAGTTAAAATTTGTCTTAGTTAAATTGTTCTTATATGCATTTTGGAATATGAAATGAGGTAGGAGAACACAATTTTTTAAGTTTTTACCTTAATAAAATATGATTTTCCATTAAAAAATCTCAAATTTCAAGCAAGAAAGGGTCCTTTTTTAAATACTTTTGTAAGAGAGCAAAGAGTTTTTAAAGAAAACTATGTAATGATATGTATTTTGAAGATCGTCAGAGCTCTGAGGTACCTTAACTTTATTTTTCACAAAAAATATTGGGATTTATTTCTTTTTTACTAATGCTGGCATCAACTATATGTTTGGGGTAGGCTTTTGTCGCCTAATGGGGACACTCTGCATTTGAAAGCAAATAAAATATAAATTATTCAAGATATAAATGCAATATCCGATTAAAAACCACCATTTAATTTGAAATAAATGTTCTGGTTTTGATCCTAGCAGAGAATATGTATTGTGCTGAGTGGTGGTGGGAAGGGCCCTATGTTGCCTAACGGGGACAATATTCTGGGCTACAGAATAAAAGAATATGATTATTTCTTTTAGTAATGAAAAAAAATAGCTTTAGTCAGACTGTTTCTCAATTTTAGTTTAAATATAATGTTGGTTTGAATTATTTCTGTCCTTTAAATATCCCAATTCTATGCATGTCACCTAACAGGGACATTGTCGCCTAAGGGGGGCAAACTGGGTCTCAAAATGTGATGTGTCACAGAACTATGAGTCACAAACCACAAAATTGACATTTTTCAATGGTTTTTTTCCGCTGGAGATCTGTGCAGGAATGTTCCAATCTTTGGGTTGCCTAGGGCTCATAGTTGAATGAATACAGATACAAAATTACAAGAGTTTGTATTGAATATATATGTTTGTGTTTTTAGATCAACCTAAGGAGTGTTTAATTACTTTATTTAGTTATCCCTTATATGGTAAACTCAGCCAGTTTGGGAGTATTTTAGCCATAGGATAATTAGGATATTATGTAACATAACTGGTACTTTGGGATCAGAAGAGTTTAACACCATATTTTTTTTGGTACTGGTCTTTATTCAGGCACGGTTACATGTACATTATAGTATAGATTTCAAGAGTTCTCAATTGTCAGTATGGTAACCACGACTCACCCTAAGGTGATATACTGCCGTTGCCTGAGTTTGGCTGGCCAGCACAACAATAAACAATGAAAAAAGTACACTCATCAATAGGTGGTTATAGTATTTACAAATGGTCAAAATACAAGTTACGTAATTACTTTTCATGGATAGCTGCGCCCTAGAGGGTATACTTAGCAATCAATGGTCCATGCACCGGAGATAAAAATAGTAACATTCAGACACAGTGGGTTACAACATGTCATAAGTCACATATCAGATTATTTCAACACTATTAGTTATTCAGGGAGTATCTGTGCTTAATCTTCTTAAACTCATCAAACACGTCAGCCAGTCGTAGGTCTTTAATTAACTAGGTAGGTCATTCCAGATATTACATATACTATACAGTAATGATTTTTTGAATTTGCCAGAACGTGGCCTAGGTGGTATAAATATAGGTGCTCCGTCACAGCGTGTTCGTAAGTTTGGCCTTAAAAGTTCTTGTTTCTCAGTTACCTTATAAAAAGCACACTTCGCAATATCAAGTTCAATTCGGCGGTTTATCAACAAACAATTAGAATTTCTATGAAGGTCAAGAGTTGATGTACCCGGTTCAGATCTAAGACAGATACGTAGTGCTCTGTTTTGCAAACGCTGTATAGTTGTAATGGTTCTATCCGTGCAGGCAGTTAAAAACATGAGTTGAAAATCGATTGTTGGTAAGATCATGGTTTTGTATGTCTGTAAAGCTGCTTGGTTAGTTAAAAATCTCCTAACCTTACTGAAAAAGTATAGTTTACTATTGAGGGTCTTTATAATCAAATAAATAAAATTAAACTTGTTATCAATCAATACACCCAAGATAAACAAATTCAGGTACAACTTTCAAAGTTACATAATCAGTTCTCATCTCATTGGGTAATATATGGCGCTTCAACATAGCCTTGTTACCACATATCATCACCTCTGACTTCTTTTCATTTATTTTCATCTTATTACTAGTCGACCATAAAAATACATTTTTAACATCATCGGCTACCGTATTGATAGCATCTATCATTATTCTATTTGAATTATACAGAACTACATCATCGGCATACATGGTGATCTTTGGATATTAGGTAAATCATTAATATAAATGTTAAAGAGTAATGGTTCTAAGATGGAGCCTTGGATTATCCCGGACTTAATTGCTAATTTATCAGAGATAGAGCCCCCCACCCTTACACACTGGGTTCTATTCATAAGATAGTTTCTCAATAATTCAATTGTATTCACATCGAGATTGTAGTATCGCAGTTTATCTAATAGCAGGGCATGATTTATCAAAGGAAATGCAGTGGTAAAATCTATAAAACAGCATACAGTATATTCATTATTATTATTGGCTATATTAATGTCCCATACCAGGTGGCTCACTGCTTGTGAAGTAGAGCAATTTTCCCTAAAACCATGTTGGTGCTTGCACAGGTAATTATTGTCTTCAAAGAAATAATACAGTCGATTATAAATTAATTGTTCAAGAATTTTACCGCAAATATGACTTTGTCCCATCGGACAAATGTTCTTACATAAACTGATGTCACCCTTTTTGGGTATTGGGGTTACCACACTGGTTTTCCAGCCATTTGGGAATGTGCTGGTGTTAATACATAAGTTAAACAATCTGGTAATTTCATTCGGTATAGCTGTTAATATAATCTTATATAGTTTGGTTGGGATCTTGAGACTACCCGAAGACTTGGTAACTTCAATGTTTCGTATTAAATCGGACACCTCACCAGTACCTATATTGTTATCAATTCTCAAAATTTCACCGGCCTCCTTAGCTCAGGTGGTAGAGCTTAGGACTCTAGGTCGGGAGGTTGTGGTATCGAATCCCATGGTCGGCAAGGATTTTGACTATACCACAGCCGCCCCCAACCCAGGGGAGAGTGCTGGCCGTAGGCTCAATTGGGTAGACTGTCCACCAGGTCGAGGGTCACTTACTCTACAAGTGCGATTTTGAGGGAAGGCTCTGACACCCCACACGTAGTCACTTAAGTCACAACCTCCACAGCTGTCAGTGTTTCTGGGCCTGATTAATCAGGATAACCACAGGCCAGGGATGGGCGACCACCCACTGACCTGTGGCAGTGATAGCGATCATGAAGGCTGGCAACTGGCAAGCATGTCTCAAACCGAAAAATGGACCCACTACAGTCACAGAGGAAGAGAGGACCGACCCCAAGAAAGTGAAATATGAGGAGATAAGGACAAGATATAAGGAGATACAAGACAAGATGACAAAGATGGAAGAAGGACTTCCGGTCAGCCATTGGTCAAGAAGAAAGTGTGTGAGGGCTTGGTCCCAGTTTATACCTTTTTCTTTCAGATCCAGCGAGCGGAGCAACTCATAAGTGAGCAGGAAAAAAGATATAAGCATATAGAAAGCGGACAGTCATTTTTATGGTGAAAAAAAACAGTTTAGTGACAATACAAGTGGAATTAAGATTCTCGATCGACAACCACGAGGAGCGGCCGCCATAGCATCGGCCCTGGAGGCTTTATCGCTCACCCGGAGATTATCGAAGCAGGATTAACGCTAAAGAAATCAAGTGTGGGATTGTAAAGTAGAAGTAAGAACAATATCAAAGCTAAAGAAAAGAAGGTCTGTTCTTCAAAAGAAAAGGCTTTACGTGGGAAAAAAGACCCAGGGCGGATTATATATTCTTGCCAGGAGGCGAGGAGGTATATTAGACAGTTGACCCAAATAGCGCGGCTGGTCAGTCTGACCGCCGACCCCCTGCAGTGACTCGCTAGACACAGGCTTCGCTCAACGGCCGCCATTGCCAGGCTAGGCGAGGATCGGTCCAAAAGTTTGCAGCGTGAGTAAGAAGACCAAACCAGGCAGAAAATTATGAAAAGTTAAGACATTAAAGGAAAGTAGTAAAATAGATCTGTGCTCTGGTAGGAAGGCCAAGGAGGCGTTCAATAAACAGATAAAAGAGTTTTGAGAATAACAACAAGCCCGGAGAAGGCTAACCGGAAGAGAATGTCCACCATATTGGAAAGCGGTGAAAACGGAGAAAAATCTAGTACAAACAGTGAGGAGAGGCGCGCGCACCCAGGTGCAACGCCAGCTCCCGCCGCGGAGTCAACTGAATCGAGTATGGACTTCGATACGGTAGGAAAGGCAGAAAATAGTGGCGCTTCTTCCCCGGCTAACACAAAAAAAAGGTCCCATCCTAACTCGCCCCCTGAGCCAGAGGGCAGTAAGCAAAGTATCCAAAGCAAGTTTAAAATTAAAAAGAACCTGGAGCTGGAAAGATTAAATATCGAGAATCAACAGAACCATAAAACCGATATGGTGAACACAGCTGCTTCTGACCTAACCTTGATGGTCAAATCTATGGCCGAAGACGCCAAGAAATCAGTTAAAGCACAGAAACTGGCTGCAGAAGAAGCTGCCAGGGCAGCAGCCGAAGCAAAGGATAATTTCGATAAGCTGTTTGAGTCAATGAAAAAGTTTGATGAAATTCGATCGATCGCTTTGTCAGCTGAAGCTAAAGCAGACTTGAGCATTAGAAAGGTGGATACCCTTGTCGAGGACAACGTAAAAAGGGATGAAGATATAGGAGAGATGAAAAGCACTATATTCGACATGAAGCAGAAGCTAGAGGGGCAAGAAGAAGCCCTTAAAATACTTCACCAGAAGACACCGACGAGTAAAGACATCTCAAAGGTGGAAGAAGTACAAATCAGAATAGCCAAAGAAAATGAAATTATCCTCGCAGAGGAAAAGAAGCTCGAAAAGAATCTGCTCTTCATGGGAGTCAGAAAGTTAGCAATCGACGAAACATCTGCCATTATAGAAGACTCGATCAAAAAAATGGTTAATACACTTATGAAGCTTGCTGACATCGAAATAAAGAAAAGTTACAGAGTGAGCTCCACGCCTGGATGTCCAATAAAAGTAGAATTCGCCACAGCTTTAGGCGCTGCTACTGTCCTGAAAGAAAGAAACAGGATGAGAAACTATGACACGGACCCAGAGGTAGGAAAAATAGGGATCAAAAGGGATACACCCTTAGTTCTTAGGCAAAGGTACGCCAAAGCCAAAAAAATCCAAGAAGCTAGCAAGAAGTTGGAAGGATACAACGTGGAATTATTGAGAGGAAATATCAGAGTAAATGGGAACTTTTATAGGCATGATCAACTAGCCACCCTGCCCACTGAGCTGGTTCTCTCAAAAATCTCAAAGAGGGAGGATGATGAAACCTTCATTTTCTTCTCTGAAGACAACCCGTTGTCTAATCACTACTCTGCCCCATTCGTGGTGGACGGTCACGAATTCAATAATGTGGAGCAATTTATTCTCTATCACAAAGCCTTCTACGGAAAAGATGTCGAGAAAATGGAGTACGCACTAAATACAACAGACCCCAAAAGTTGCAAGCGGAATTTCAGGGCCATTACACAAAATCAAGATGAGTGGGCCATACACAGATCAGAGCTAGTGCTTAGAGCTCTCAAAGCAAAAGCAGCAAAAAATGAAAAAGTAAGGCACTATCTCTTGATGACAGGAGATAAGAAGATCGGGGAAGCGTCGTACAATAGGTTATGGGGCATAGGGATGGACTTGGAACATCTTGAAGCCCTGGATTCATCAAAGTGGCCCAACAATGGTAACCTCCTAGGCGAACTCTGGATGAAAACCAGAAGTTTCCTGGTCGAACAAGACCAGAAAAAGCAGGAAGAGCAGGGAAAATAAAGACTGCATCATAGGACTGGGGTAATACCAGAAGGCTGCCCACTCACACCAAATGGAGGGAAACAGTCAGCACGAACAGACTAAAATTATCTCTTTAAATGTAAATGGGCTGTCGGGTGTTGTTAAAAGAACAGCCATTTTTAATGATTTTAAAGCAAATAGAAGCTGTGTCATAGCCCTTCAAGAAACACATTCAGTGTTAGACAAGGAAGCCATATGGTCTTCACAATGGCCAGGCAAGGTATATTTCTCTAACGGTTCCTCGACATCCAGGGGTGTAATGTTCCTTGTATCCAAAGATATAAATGAAAGAATTATAAAATCAGGTAAAGATCAAGATGGTAGATGGATATATATCATTGTCAAAAATCGAGATTCTAAGAGGTGTATTATTAATGTGTATGCTCCCACAGCAAATTTCATAAAAGAGCAAGAAGCATGTCTGAATGCTATCAGGTTAGAGCTCGACCAGCAGTCCTTTGATGAGCTGGTAGTTGTTGGCGATTTTAATACTGATTTAACTAATAGAGCTACCTCTACATCGAGCAAATTGCTTTTAGACTTCGCCCAAGAGTACGATTTAGGCGACATTATAGCCGCAAAAAGTAATGGTATCCCGGTAAATACTTGGGAAAGGACAGGAACTGGTCAAGAGTCAAGGTTAGATTATATTTTAGTGTCAAATAACATGTCAAATCTAATCATAGAGACGGAGGTATCTTCCTCCGCCCACTCGGATCATAAGGTAATCTCAGCATCCGTGTTACAGAAGGAGGTCAGGAGAGGTAAAGGATTCTGGAAATTTAATTCATCCCTGCTAGAAAATGATTTATTTAAAGCAAGGGTGGAGGAGATCTCTTTATCAGTAAAGGAAAACAACCTGTCGGACAAAACTAGATGGGAGTTTTTCAAATTACAAATCAGAGAACTGGCCATGTCAATAGGTAAGAACCAGGCGATCGAGAGAAGGAGAAAAAATAACGAGTGCTCCAAAAGGGTGGAGGAGTTGGACAAAATTAACAGATTAAGCATTGAGCAGAAAAGAGAAAAAGAAAGGTTGCTATTAGAAATAAGAAACCAAGAGTTAAAGAAAGCAGAAGGAGCCCTAGTTCGGTCTAGAGCAAAGTGGGCAGTCGAGGGCGAAAAACCCACCAGATATTTCTGTAACCTAGAAAAGTATAAGGCCAGTAAGAAGAGCATAACTCAGCTTAATGTAGAAGGTACCATGATTTCGGACCAAAAAAATATACTATCCGAAGGTGAAAAGTTTTATACCAAATTATATTCTAAAGAAATATTAAATCAAGATATTGCGGAGGAATTTGTAGATCCCAACATATCGGTTCACCTGGATAAGAGTGAAAATAATATGCTGATACGTCCCATATCTAAACAAGAGGTCGAAAAGGTTATGAAGTCGTTTAAAAAAAATAAAGCACCTGGCTGCGACGGATTTACTATTGAGTTTTATATGGCTTTCTGGCCCTTGATAAGTGAAATGTTTATGAAAATGTTATTATGTTGTTTAGAAGAAGGTGAGATGACAAGCGAACAAAAAAGAGGTTTAATCAATGTAATTCCAAAGAAAGAGTCGGATAGTGCCTATTTGGCAAATTGGCGTCCAATAACTCTGCTTAATGTGGACTACAAGATTGTTTCAAAGGTTCTAGCTGAAAGGCTAAATAGTGTTCTTCCTAAACTAATAGGAGAGGATCAGTATGGTTTTGTTAGAGGCAGGTATATCGGCTCTGCCATCAGGAGGGTCGATGATGTGATTTCTCTATTAGAAAAAAGAAAACAGCAAGGCCTGGTAGTAGCCCTCAATTTTTCCAAGGCATACGATTCTATCTGTTGGGAATTTCTGCAAAATACACTATTGGCGTATGGTATCGATTTTATTTATGTGTCATGGATAAGAGCCTTACTTACAAATTCAGTCGCAGCCTTCTGTAACAATGGTTTTACATCGAACTGGTTTCAGGTTGAAAAGGGAATGAAGCAGGGGGACCCTATATCCTCTTCCCTGTTCATCCTATGTGTAGAGAGACTCGCTGAGCAGATGAGAGGAAGCTTGGATATCGAGGGTATTGTGCTGGAGGGGGGAGAGTCAAAGCTGGTACAGTTTGCAGATGATCTGACGGTCACAGTAAAAAATGAATTTTCTTTGCATAAAACTATCCAAATGTTAGATAGATTCGCTGAAGCCTCAGGGCTTAAGTTGAACACAAAGAAATCGAAAGGTTTTAATATAGGAGGAATAAAGCTAACAAATAGAGAAATATTAAAAATTGACTGGACGGACAAGATGCGGGTGCTGGGGGTGACTCTCCTCTCTCCAAGAAATGAGTCGAAAATGGCCACAATAAACAGTGAGAAGTTGTTAGAAAGAGTGAAAGAAACAATTAACCAATGGAAAAAGAGAAGCCTGACTATAAAGGGCAAAGTACTTGTGTGTAATATTTTTCTTCTGCCTATCTTTCAGCATGTCTTAGCAACAATAACCCTCACGGATAAAATACAACAAGAAATCCACAAAGAAATGATGAACTTTGTGTGGTCTAATAAGGGACACAAAATCAGCACTGCTTTTTTAGCCCAAAAAGCAGAAAACGGGGGCCTAGGTCTCAGAACCATCAAAGAGGTTATAATAACAAATAGGCTCAAATGGGTACAGAGAATTCTGGCCTCTAATAACGAAAGTGACTTTAGAAGTATGGCGGAATTTTCTGCCCCTGGTAGAAAAGCACGGGAAATTATGTTAAGCAGGTCCAAGCCTAAGAAAATTCTAAATGGTTTCTATCAAGAAGTTTTCAAAGTATGGGACAAATACTACTACAGCAAGTCACCAGAAACTAGAAATGAAATTCTTAAAGAAAGATTGTGGGCGAATAGGCTGATTAAAAGTAAAAAGAGACAAATGTTTTATTATCAGAGCTGGGAAAAAAATGGGCTCCTATGTGTAGGAGACATTGTTGACCAGCAAGGAAGAGTTATGTCTATTGTAGAATTAAATAAGCAATACGGTATATACCCAGACTTTTATCTGAAAAAAGATTTACAGCATGCTATACCCAAAGAATGGTTGCACGTGATCAAAAATTCCCCACCCTGCGAGGACAAAGGGAATATAGACATACTAGTTAACAGTAAAATATTAGATATTCGATCATGTTCTAGTAAAGCTATATATAACGCGCTTGTTGAAGGTATGAAAGTAAAGAGGGAGAAACTATACAAATGGAGAGAGTATTTGGGTTTAAGTGAGGTAGAGTTTTCTAACCTTTCTTGGAATGATGTATTTAGTAACCCATACAGAACAACGTGTGAAACAAGGTTACAGGTTCTCCAGTATAGGATCCTCCATAGAACGGTAACGTGTAACTTATATTTAAAAAATGCCTCATTCAGAGATAACCCAGGGTGCTCTTTTTGCGACGAGAGAGATGATATAATACATTTTTTTATTTCCTGTCCAAATACTGAAAGGCTTTGGAAAAAGATTTTCAACCTAATAGATTCGGTGGGTTACCTCAACGAAGACATAGGAGGTAGGAGAATAGTTGAAAGAAACACAAATGGTGAATGGAACATACAGAAAATAAACATTATGTTCGGCGTTAATAAGAAAGGCCCAAATGTGAAAATAATTAACTGGGTAATCCTTAACACAAAGGCATTTATTCATCGACAGAAGCTGTTTCACCAAGGAGAAATGGAGTGGATGTTCTATATTCACGAGTTAAGATCAAAACTATCGATTATACTGTACCAAAATAAGTTAAGCACAATAAGTAAGGAGGAAAACACCTCCTGGAAGAAGTTCTTTGCCGACATAACAGATACTCTTAGAGAAAATAATGGCTAGATGTGTTTCTGTCGCCTAGGCGAAACCCAAAATGTCCTAATAGGGTTTTCTCACTTAAATGTCACATGTATGGTTCGAAAACAGGTAAAACAAATATTATACGTTACATCGGAAGAGAAAGGGCATATGTAGATCTCGATGTTTATATGCTCGGATGGAAGATAGCTTTGTTGACAGATTGAATAAAGAAGATGATGTAAAAACAAAAAAAAAAAGATGGAGAGAAGGAGCTAGATAACAGGAGAGCAAGGAACATGAGGATGGAAAGAAGACCTGAGGATGGAAAGAAGACCTGGAATATTAGAAATAGAATAAGAGAAAAAAAAAAAAAAAAAAGAGAGAGAGAGAATAATAAAGAAAGTGAAAAATAGAGGAGTATAATTCTCAAAATTTCACCATCCATTTCTAGCATGGTATCAACTGGTCTATCGATTGTTTCAAAGTTAATATTGCAAAAGAAGTTGTTTATGTGGTCTGCACTGTCTTTCTCATTCAATACAATGCCTTGATCATTCCTAACAAATTCAATTCCGTCATTGGACCCCTTCACGATTTTCTTCAGACATCTCCAATATTTGTTTCATAGGGCACATGTCATTCACAATCGTTTCAAATACATTGATCATATGATCCCATATACTGCTTACATTGTTTTCATTCTCTGCGGTGAAAATATGTTCCCAGTCTAAATTTCTAATACGGTTCATTAACAGATCTTCGTCAAGATTAGTAAAACTGCGACCTTTTGATTTCTTTTTCCGTGTATTTGCCCTCTCCTTCTTTAAAACCAGAATTGTACCCATATGGTCACTTACTTTATATTAATTGATGCTGAGAAAGCAGCGAACTGCAGATTAGACAACATCAGGTCTATACAAGAAGAGTGATTTGGGGTGTACCTAGTGGGTTCAGTAATATGTGAAGAGAGGCCTGCATTTCTGATAAAATCATTCATATGTGCAGAGTTGGGGCTATGGGTAAGCATATTTATATTAAAATCCCCTTAGGAATAATTGTTCAAACAAACACTTGTCTCTAATATCATTAAAGATAGAAAATAGTTGATCGGTAAATGTCTGTACACTCCCAGTCGGGGGGCGGTATGTCAGAGTTAAACCGAACTTAGCGGGGCCTTTTGGTCTGATTTCAACACTCATAGATTCAATATTTGCATCAGATATATACAAATTGGTCATTTCCTCAACAATTATATCTTTAAGCAAATAGATCATAATTCCACCTCCATTTCCATTAAGTCTGCGGTCTAACCGTAGTACGTTGTATCCTTTCACCTCAAACAAATGGTCTAGTAGTGCAGGTTTTAGCCACGTTTCAGAGATACATAAAATATCAATCCTGGTAGCATACAGTAAGTCTCTAATCTCATCTATCTTATTAAAAAGTGATCTAACATTTAAGTGGGCAATTTTGAAACCCTTTAGGTTGGATATCTGATCTATCTCAATACACATTGGGGAATATAAGACCAAATATACAGTTTACAAGATATGTTATAATAGACAAGATAACATTGGAAATGCTATGACATATAACAAGTATATTACTAGGCATACCTGACATCATTAGGACATTCATCCAAGAAGTTCGCATAATTGACAGGTGGATCAGTTCCACACAGCCCAGCGTTAACCGTATTGGAGTCGGCGACATTGCAGGTTGGTGGAGGATAAGATCCTCGCACCAAGGTATGCGGGAGTGATCTTGGGCAGGATCGACTACGGAGTATGTGAAACCTTTCGATTTTCTTTGCTATTTTCATTTTAAGTTCATCACCATAATGCAGGCCGTCAGTTAATAGGTGGGTTTTCAGGATCAGGTTGGAACGTATTTCTTCCAAGCAGATGATACAAGATGGGTCAGGCGGTCGTTATTCAATGCATACACAAGCTGGTTGATGGTAGATATAGCATCATATATGATTTGCTGCTGCTTTTCATTAACATTTGGGTTACGGTTGTATTTAGCAAGCACGATTGGGATTATTCCCTCCATTGTTATGTACACTCCTGGGTATTTAGATGACAAGTAGTTAAGACCAAAATCAATATGATCAGTTATCAGCTTACTTAGAGATTCGGCGGTATCAGCAGCAGGCGTGACAGTCCAGGTCTTTCTGTTTTGGCTGGTACAGTCATTTATACGGGCAGAGATGATCACTGAACTATATCGATGTTGAGAGGATAAGATATCATCTAGTTCTCTGAATACATTTACAAGGCGTGCTCCTCTCCTAAAACTCACTGTAATATTAGAGCTATTTAGGTATTTGCATAAGCCCTCACCTCTAGAGTCCATAACGATTAGTGTTTGCATGATGAATGCGTCTAGTGCAAATATGGAGGTAGTGTGTTATGATCTAGGACCCACTAGAGCTACCAATACTCACAGTTGGCGGGGGGGGGGGGGAGTAGTTGTAAGCAGGACGCACCTGTCCTCCCTGTTGGTACTGAAAGTTATGTCCAGGAATACTAGGCCCTGGGAAGCATACTTGCGGCAGGTAGTTGGAATTGTACTGTAGCCTCATGTTTTGGTAATCCATTGGTGCATGTGGATATTGGGAGGGCATCGGCTGGGAGGATTGACTTGTCGCGTGGTTGAAATCATAGCTTTGTTGTTGATTCTGTTGGTGTCCCGACCAGATGGGTGTGGCACTCGGACGCATGGCCTCACCTGGTGGTAGTCCAGGTGGCTTGATAGGGGTATACAAGACATTCTGCCAATTTTGACCAGAATTAATGGCAGTGCGGACGTTCTCCAATATTTGCCCGAGATGATTTTGTCCGGTATAATAGCCTCTTTGAAGGTAGTCAGAATCCAAGGTGGCATTTGCACCCCAGAAGGGATCTCTGGTCGCTTCAATCAGACGTTTGTCCCCAGTATTTACCAGGAATTCGCACAGTGACTTGTTCTGTTGGAACTTTGCATAAGATATAACCCTCATTTTCTCTATCTTATCCCTTTCCCTCTTCGGGGTGATGTTAGTGATAGATTTAGAGATGAAGCGGGCTTCCCTAGCAGTGGGTGCGCGGAAGATAAGGTCACATAGTTTAGGCTTACAATAGGTCACCTTGGCATATTCAAATGCATGTTCTGCAGATTTGAAATCTTGGTCATGGAGATTAATGTTGCATTCCTTGAAGTTAGACAATGGCGAGTACTCACTCTGAAATAGTACTTTATTTTGGTACACTTTCGTCTTAACATTCTGTAGCAACAGTTCATTATCTAGAAGATCCAATTCCCGATGCGCATAGGGAACCCCATCCACTATGAGTTTCTCCCCCTTAATTCTCACATCATTCCTACTTTGGTCCCCTCTCTCTTTATCGGCCAGAATACTACGATTTTGTATCAGGGCATCCTTCATCCACTCTTTCGTGAGTATGACTCGCACAGTTCTAGGGCGGGGACCCCTTTGTACCCCTAAACGGTATGCATTTCCTATGTTGTTAAGGGAAAGTTCAGGGACAGCCTGGCTTAGCTTATCGTATGCCTGTACCATGAGAATTTCGTTAGTTTCATCGTCGTTCTCAGGTAGCCAGTCGATCATGATTCTTTTTTCATAAAGAATCGTTTCTAGTTTGACTATATAGTCCTCTAAGTTTCCAAATAAGATATGTTGGGAGGGGTGCTGCCAACCGATTAAGTTTCAATTCAGGTGAGATTATTACTTGGTTGAAAAGAGAGGTGTTGGATTGAGTTTTTTCACTTTTTATTAGGACTTTAACTGGTCGACGTTTCGGATCTCTCGATCCTTCTTCAGGGCCAGTCCAGTTTTGACTGAGCCAGACAGATCCGGGCCCTTATTTATACTCTTGCTAAGGCTCATGGGATACGGTTGCTAAGTAAAGTTAACCTGACAATGACTTGAGTTAGTTGTGGTATTTTCTTACATGGTTTGTTTCACGATTTAGTTTGGTATTTTGGGGCAACTTATACATTTTTTGGCCTTTTATATATTTAACAATTATATGATAATCCATTTTTAACCATTTTCGGTGTTGAATACTTAAAAAAACAATTCATGTTAGGGTCTGGAAATAGTGCGACTCTTGTGGGGACTATTTCATGGACAGTCGATAGGGTGGTGAACATTACTTATTAGCATTAGTATAGTAATAATAATGATAATGATAATTGCCCACACATGTATAAATGATTACTCATTTTAATGTGTAATCCAAAGGTTATATACATATTCCATTACAAGTTGTTAACACTGTAAAGACTCGGTTGTTAGATAGAAAATGCATTCAGAGGGAAAGTTCATCCTCGTATAACTTCATAAGTATACTAAAGTCCACTGCTATGTTGGAATCCACCGTGTTGAGGAGTTGCGTCACGGCAGCGAGGAAGTCTTTATCAGCTTTGTATATCGATGGTTTCAACGTTAGTTGTTTCTTCACCGGTATAGTTTCAACGGGTTCCTGGCTGCTGGTCTCAGTGGGTGTGGTAGTGGGTGAGTTAGTACTATTCGTGCAAGTGGGTGATGGGTTTTCATCATGGCAATCTGTACTGCTGGAGCTGGAGGACGAGCTGCTCTCAGAGCTGCTCGAGCTGGATATGGTTAGGTTCAATGCTGAATTGTCATGAATTGTGCTAGGACTGCTGGCATAATCGACTAGAGTGTTAAATGGATCGCACACAGATGTAGATGGAACTGCTGGTTCGGGGGTCTGTTCTGTCATTATAAGCTCAAGTTGGTTTCTGGCGCCTGTGAGATTGGCAAATGATTTGGTCGCTTCTATGTTTTGTAAAACTGGTAGATCACTGATAGGGGTGACAGCGGGGGCATGGCGGTCAAGGCCGAGGTTCTGGTGGTCAAAATTGCTCATACCTGTATTGAGTAGGCCAGTGTGTTTTTTGCAGGGTGGTTCCGTGGAGGGGAGGTCTCTTCCAGGGGTCCACTTTGGTGTGCGCTTAAGGCCGGTCAGGTCGATGATCTTCCTGAATTGTGTGGTATTTTTGTTGGTAAGATAGGCGGTCTTGGCCATGTTCAGTGTCTCCTTGGTGTACACCGGATTCTTGGTGGGTATTGTGCAGTCAGGTGGTGATTGTGCGACCGTCTCATGTGTTTTCAGGTGGCGATCATAAGCCGACTTGGTTATGTATTGTTTAAAGCAGGTGTTGCAGTCCAGCTTCTTCTGGGTTGTGTGCGAAACTGTGTAATGTCTCCTAGCTGCCTTTCTGGTAGCGATGCGTTTGAAGCATATTGAGCATTGAAAGACTTCCTTGTCTTTCTGGTAATCTCCCATCGTGTGCAGTGGTAGTGATACCTGGTGCAGTTCTAAGTGGTGACGGAGCCGTGAGTGTAGACAACATGTGAATATTCTCACGAAATAGGTACACAAGTGTATTTTTGCAACATGTTCTAATAATCCTGAAGTTTTGCATGTGTCAAGGTAACACACTGGACAATCCAAATCTGACATTTCAGCCACTAACTATGAATACCCAGACATGCAGAGAAGTTTGAAATTATAAAATGAGGGTCTGCATGATGATACAAAACACATCAGAATATTTATCTTTTTTCCACTGTAAAGTTCTTTGATATGTAAATCTACATCTTTCTATGAGGAAGACCAACTTAGGTAATCTGACTAATATGAAAAAGCTGATCCATGGCATTAATTTCTTATATTTTCCACCCATGAAAAGAAATAAATACACATTATATTACAAAGGAAAATGGCATCATCTTCTGTCACTTTGTATGTGTTCTCTAGAACAGCTATAGAGAATGTTGTTATCCCTTGATTGTGAAGCCTATATGGTATTTCATTCAAAATCACAAGTCACATGTCCCCCATGCAAACACTTCTTGAGTTATGACCCTTCAAAAATGCGTTTTGTATCATCACTTATAAATCACACTTGGCCAATAAAGCCAAGAACTATTTTTCCCTTCATGTACATATTTGGACTAACTTGGAATATCAATTTCTCTTTATTCTTCAATCCCAATGGCCTCCTCACACAATGACCATCATTTTGATGCTAAACGGCCATTTTCTTAGAATTCATCATATGTTGACTTTCATTTATTTAACTACAATGTAAATCTAATGGAAAAAAATCTAAACTGGTTTGACAATTGTTTTTCCCCATTCAATTAGAATGCTATGCTATAGGTAAATGTAATTCATTCAATCAAATGCAAACTAATAACTTCCTTTGTCCAGTGGATCAAACCAACTATTGTTTTGTATCATCACTGTGTTTTGTATCATCACTGTATAGGCCATTTGGGCACAGCCTGGCCCCTCTGAGTTGGCCATACATGGTCTGATTCTTTTGTTCTTAACCTATGTCCAGCTCTAGTGGTCCTTGCCCCCTCCAGAAGGCTCTACATCCACTAAGTCTGTCATTTGTGCCTATGCCCATTGGACCCCAGGCTTTTTCATGCAATGCAAGTTGAGATTGATTGCAGGAGGTTCAAAACAAGTGGGTGGTAATTACCCATTTTATGATTTTCTTCACCCCAATACACCCCTGAGAAAGAAATAATATCAAAATAACAAAGGCCCACATTCTCTAGGGGTGTGGTGATTGAAATATCTAAGAGTTTTGTATCATCACTGTGTTTTGTATCATCACTGTATAGGCCATTTGGGCACAGCCTGGCCCCTCTAAGTTGGCCATACATGGTCTAATTCTTGTGTTCTTAACATATTTCCAGCTCTAGTGGTCCTTGCCCTCTCCAGAAGGCTCTGTATTATATAAGTCTGTCATTTGTGCTTATGCCCAATGGACCCCAGCTATATTGTTTTCATGCAAATCAAGTTGAGATTAATTACAGGTGATTCAAAAAGTGGGTGGTACTTTTCCACTTGACCTTTTCCACCACTCTATGCCCCTATGACAAATCTAACATCAAAAGAAGAAAGTCCTACACTTCCCAGGGGTGGGGAGATTGAAATATCTGTGTGTTTTGTATCATCACTGTGTTTTGTATCATCACTGTCTTTGCATCATTACTGAATTTCTTGATAATAAATGAGACACCTGATGACATACTTCACATTTTAGCTGTCAAAGGACCTTTATCTTCCCCTTTATTGAACATTTTGCTTTCCTTTTTCATCAATATATGAAAAAGAAAAAACAATGATTTAGCAAAGTTCTTTCACTATTAAAACAATTTATACACTAAATATCACCTCCATCTCCTTGGATATCAGAAATTTTATTTCAACCTTGCTCTTCCTTCCTTTCCTTTTGGAGGGTAAGTGATATAAAGAGAGACAGTAGATGGCATCCTCATCTGATCCCTCCTTAACCTATTTCCATATTCTGAGTTTTTGCAAGGTGAGTTTGGGATATTTTCCAAATCTAAAATTGGATCCTCAACTAGCACCCAGAGCAATGGGGCCAACCATAACAGTACATCTATTGGGGTTCACCTTGATGGGGTTACTGGCATCCATTTGGTCCTTAGCTTGGGTATTGGGGTTAACCTTGACAGGAGCACTGACATCCATTGGTTCCTAGACTCAAGCGATGGGGTTAATCTTGACAGGAGTACTGGCATCCATTTGTTCCTTGGCTCAAGCGATGGGGTTGACCTTGACAGGAGTACTAGTACTATACTGACACCCATTGGTTCCTTAACTGAATCGATGGGGTTAACCTTGACAGGAGTACTGGCATCCATTTGTTCCTTGACTCAAGTGATGGGGTTAACCTTGACAGGAGTACTGGCATCCATTTGTTCCTTGACTCAAGTGATGGGGTTAATCTTGACAGGACTACTGACATCCATTGGTTCCTTGACTGGAGTGATGGGCAATAGGGTGTGTAGACTGGACTGGCACAGACAAAATGCCCATCATTGTAGGGTAATAGCTCTCAGTTATTTGTGTATTTGTGAATATTTGTTCAGGCTGGCTGACAGACTGTGCATAATCCTGAGTTGAAGCCAAGCAATTACCCACCAAAAATTAATAGTATAGTATATATATTACTGTATATTTACAGGCTGTATCTGCAAAGATGTATAGTTTTGTTGCATGATTTATATTTTTTTCTTAATTAAAAAAATATTTTTTTTCACTTTTACTTAAATAAGATAATTTGGAATATAGGTTCCTGACATCATTCATTTTTTGACATTTTATGATTATCAAGGTTCTCTAGTTTCCAAAAATGTATAGTTTTACTGATTGCCAAAACATTCCACTAAAATTACATAGTGAACTTTACTACTTCATGTTTGTCACATTCTTGTCACCTCCTTGCTGCTAATGCATTTCTGGCACACATGTCTGTTATGTATATTCTATTTGACTATCAGAGTTGACCCATGTGATGATACTACATACTTAGAGTGACACAGAGTTAGTGATTAAAGATATAAGAGTGATGATACAAAACACATAGTGATGATACAAAACACATAGTGATGATACAAAATCACATGAAAACAGCAAAGTTTACAAACTTTCAGACTTGAAACTGAATATGGGGTATAACACAAGCAACATGAAAGGAAATCTATGATATTGAAGACTATAGTTTCCAAGAAATCAAAAAGTTAAACATAAAAATAAAAGTCTTGGATTTTGTAGCATTGGATTTTGTAGAGAAGATGATAAAAAAGAATAATTCTCAGATTTAAGGCAGGAAAAAGTGTCTGTTAGCTCAGGAGGTGGATAGTAATGATGTTTAGGTTCCAAAGAGTGACACAGGAGGGCTCTCCTGCTTTCATTTTGGCCCAAACATAAATGCGTTTTGTATCATCATGCTAACATTTTTTAACAGTCCTGATATTGCAAAGGGATATTGGGCATGTTTATGATTGGATTTGAATGAAACTCTGGGTTATAATGATTAACATAGCAAGGCATTCATATACCAAATATCTCCCACTAATGTCAATATGGAAAAAAACTACAGGGGAAAACATGGCTTTTGTATCATCACGTTTTTTGTTTCTGTACCCCCTACTTAGGTCATATGAATGTGACTTATTTTCCTAATGATTGGTTGTAGTATGAATTTTGAGGTTTAGACATATATATAACAGACTAAGGTTATTGATAATATAGAGACTTGATGTCATATATGTATATCTTGGTATTCAGAGGCATTAATAAGCAATGTGTTTTGTATCATCACGTTTTTTTATATTGTCAATATCATAAAAAGTTTTAATGCTGAGTGATTAAGATTTTAGATACTTAATCGCCACAAGACCCCTCATATATGTACAAAGTTTCATAAGCCTAGTCATCGAAATGACGATTTTATTAGGATAATTGAGAAATGACCATTTGTGTACCGATTTCGTGAGAATCGACCATATGGCCGCGTGCTGATGTTGTTGTTTACGTTTGTATGTTTAGGCCGTGGGGCTGCCACGTCATAAGACGTCGTATCCACGCCTCCTCGAGGCGGAGGCGGTCGTTTAGACAACGCGCACTGTTGTCAAGCGCGGTGACTGTTACGTCATCAACGTCATGACCTAGATCGTTGAAATGGGCCGCTACGGGCTTCTCAACTCTCTGATGTTGGATATCATTCTTATGTTGTAATCTACGTTGGTGTATGGTGTTTTTTGTTTGTCCAATGTACATTTTGCGACATTTCTTGCAGATTATCGCATAGACAACACAAGTGGTAAGGCAGGTGGATCTTCCTATGGTATCATAGGAAGAATTGCCAGCCGAGTCTGTGATCTTGGTAATGTTTCTGATCAGGGGACACGTCGTGCAGTTATTTTTACCGCAGCGGTAAGTGCCTTTTGTAGATATGGGTTTTGGGAACTGTGAATGTGTAAGAATGTTCAGTAGGTTGGGATTTCTTCTGTACGCGATAGTGATTTTGTGGCGGAGAAGTTCATCATTGTTCATAGAATTGTCCAAGATGCCTTGGTTGGAATGAAGAATGGTTTGTATTGGCGACAAATGTTAAGATTAGGGGTAGGATCGGGTCCTTGGTCCCTCTGTCTGGTGGGTGTAGGAGTGTCTCCCGGGGTAGATGCTTGACTTTATTGTATTTCCCATAGGAGTTTCTTTGGGTAATTCCTGGTGGCAAAGTGTGACAGCATGATGAGGGCATGTTTCTGGAATTCCTGTGTTGTTGAGCAAATCAGTCGAACTCGTATGAGTTGGCTGTAGGGGATGGATTCCTTTTGATGTTTCGGGTGATTGCTGTGGTAGTGGAGGTATTGGTGGGTGTCTGTTGGTTTCGTGTATAGGGTGGTTCTTAGGCAGTTGTTTTCGTCAGTATACACTGTTACATCTAAATAGTTTATAGTGTACGGACTGGATTCAGCCGTAAATTTGATGGTGGGATGCTGCGAGTTGAGGTATGTTAGTAGCGTCTCCCCATTAGGTATAATACAAAATATATCGTCTATGTATCTTTTCCATACTTTAGGTCGTATCGGTGAGTTTTCCAGTAGTTTGATTTCTAAATCTCCCATGAAGAGATTGGCATATGTGGGGCCATTTTGGTCCCCATGGCCGTCCCATTTATTTGGTGGAAAAATCTGTTGTCGAAGGTGAACGCATTCTTGGTTAGGATCAGGTATATTAGATGGAGGACTACATGGGTAGGTGGTTCTTGAACCCCTCTTTGTGTGAGGAACCAGCGGGCGGCACGAATGCCTTCTGTGTGTGGTATGTTGGTATAAAGAGAGGATACGTCGATGGTTAGTAAGTAGTCTCCTGGATCTAATTGCGCTGAGTCCTCTATAATTCTGAGGAAATGGTTCGTGTCTTTGACATAGCTATCCAGAGTGGGGACAACTGGGGCCAATATGCGGTCTACGTAGTGGGATATTAGTTCAGTAGGACCATTGCAGCCGGATACGATGGGTCTGCCTGGATTGTTAATTTTATGTATCTTGGGTAAAAAATACACGACAGGGGTACGTGGGTGTTGTCTCCTGGCTACCTTGGGGAGGGTACCTAGGTTGGTGCAAAAATCAATGTACTTGTTGATTTCTCTCTGGTATTGTTTTGTCAGGTCTTTATTTGTTTCAGTGTAGTATTCTGTGTTCAACAACTGTCTAAGGCCCTCTTTGACATAATCTTCCTTGTTTAGAATAACGATAGCTCCTCCTTTATCAGCAGGTTTGATAATAATGTCTGGGTTTTTACTCAAAGCTAGGAGTGCTGTTTGTTCTTCAGTGCTTATATTGCGGGTGGGTTTCTTGGTTTTGATTTGATCGATATGTCGTTCTATGGTGTTGATGAAGCAGTCTACATTTTCATCTTTCCCGGGGGGTGGGGTCCAACCAGAAGATTGTTTTAAAGTGTTGAGTGGGTCTGATACAAAATTAAATTCGGCTTCTTCTTCTTCATTATCTTGAAAATGATGTTTGAGTCGGATCCTGCGCGTGAACAGATAGGTGTCTTTGAGTCTATGTATTGGATGGTACGTGGTTGTGGTGGGGGCATATGACAGTCCTTTGCTAAGTAGAGATTTGTCTGTCTCAGTTAGCTGGTATCTTGATAGATTCCTTATGATCTGTTCTGGGGGCGGTTCGGGAATTTTCCTGTAGCGCCTGTTTTTTTGTCTTTGCGGCTGTTGAGTTCCTTCTGTTGGTTGGTCTTGTTGGTGTCCAGGAGGTTCTGGATGTGGGTGAGTTCTTCGTCTGGGCATTGGGCAATTAATTTGGCATACAGATCGTCGTAGTCAGTTTGGAGATTTGTGATCCTTTGTTTCCAGTAGTCTATAAGTATGGTTACTAGGCTTTTCCCAGTGGTTGTGAGTGTATTTTCCCACTTCAGTTGGTAGTCGGAGCATATATCTGGAATTTGACAGGGGATGGTGGGGATGAGGGCTTTTGGTGTTGTTCCTCTATCGACAAATAAGATATGTTCATTTTCTAGGGCAGTTTCAAGTTGGTTAATCCTTCTATTTGAAGCTGCCGTAAGTTCCAACTGGGCGTTCATTTGGGTCATCAACAATTCAATTGCAGAATGGGCCATATTTAGAGAGGCAACAGTTCCTTCTAGTGTAGGATTTTCGGCAGCATTTTGCTTCAATGCAGGGAGATTACGCAGGTCAATTCTCTTGATCTGACTGGCGCTCGCCGGAGTCCTAATTGGCCGGATAATCCGTCTGGTTTGCCTCTCCGTAGGTGTGAAAGCCTCGTCGTTGCTTGCCATGGTCCAAAATTCAGTCCAAATTTTACAACAAAAACAGGGAAAAGTCCTCCATAAAAGTTACTTAACGTATATTTAAAGACATAGATGGATTCATGATTCCACGACGAGACTGGAGATATAAGTTTGCGTAATATCCGATCTGTATCGGGGTAAGGAGGAGAGGAGGAAGGCCGAGGCCAGCAGAAGGAGCAAAAGTGAGGTTGAAGTGAAAATAAGAAGGAGAAAAGGGAAGGGAAGGAAAAGAGAATGTGTATCCGCACAAAGGTTTCTTTTATTGTATTAAAGGCCAATTACATAATATTTATCAGAACATTTGAAAAAACGTAGTGTATCACTCAGTGATGTCTTCGTATGTTGCCTTATAAAAAGTCTCATCAATCGATTTAGAAACAAAATACAAACTCAATCGCAAACAATCAAGATAAGAACTATTATGTCTTCAGTGAATATCCATACAAGGAACAAGGAATACTAATACTATAATACTAGAGTTACAATATAATAATACTTTAAATAAACAGGCACAATACAAGATAATTTGTGCTACCCTAGACCGTCCCTTCTTAAAAATTCTTGTTTGACCATTTTATTGAAGGTCTCTTCGTCTCCCTCAATCCTCATATCTATTGGAAGCTCGTTCCACATCTTTTTGATTTTGTAAAACACACTACCGCTGTATTTCCTTAATTTTACTAGTCAAAGGAACCATGGTTATAGCCCGTACGTTGTCTATAATTGTTAGATCACCCTTTTTCGGTATAAGTACAACCGGAGCCATTTTCCATGCACTTGGAATAACACCTCTATCAATTATAACATTCATAAATGCAGTGACAAAGGTCAAATTTGCGTCAAAGGTCAAAAGAGCGTTTACCAAAAGTCGAGAGTCTAGCTCAGTAAAACCAGAGCTTTTGTTCACGTCAATTTTGCACACAATTTTGTCTATCTCTGCTTCAGTTGTGTTTGGTTGTATGTCAAAAACGGTTGGTAAGTTCGCAACTTCAGGGTTCGGCATTATGGCGAGGTTTCCCTCACCAATGCGCGCGAAGAAATCATTTGCGAAATTCATGGCATCATGGCCAGTTATCAACCCATTCGGAGTCATGAATCGTTGTAAAGTTGTGTCAGTATTCACGTGTCTCGGATCATAGATATCATGAAGGGCCCGCCAGAATTTTTTCGGATTATTACTGAGAGCATTAACTTTGCGCAATAAAAAATCCTTCTTCTTTCTGTGTATCAACCTTCCCACATATTTCCATTTCTGTCGCGCTTCATTCCAATCATCAGCAGAATTGGAGTTCTTAGCGACTAAAAAAGCGTCACACTTTTCTTGTACCTTTGTCATTTTTTGTCATATATATATCAAGAATAATCCCTGATAAGTAAAACATTGAAAGTGGTTGCTAAGGATTGAGACATTGGTGTACATTGAGACAATGAGAGCATATACATATTTACTGAATATTGATTCTTTATCCTTTATGCTTTGATACTTACTTACAATGACAATTCTGAATTGACATACTGCGGAACATTATATTTGTTTGTCTTTATATTAAAATTTGTATTTGTCTTTATATTAAAAATTCCACATCTACCTTTCAATGTGTCCCCGTTGGGCGACATATTGACCCCAAATAGGTAAATTGATTGGAGCACTTACCATAATGTATATTGTATTCATGCTCTCACAAATTAAATTATCTGGAACTTTATAGTGTGTATTGCCGATAGTCAATACAGGTATAAATATTGTAGTGTCACCTGAATGTCTTCCCGCGGTTGCCAGGGGCGACCACCTTTGTTTGAAGCTTCATTCTCAGCTAGACCTCGTACCCTACAGGTCGTTTGGTGGTATAAAAAAAATCTTCAATGATTCGATCATGCTATAAGATTTTGCCTTACCTTCATCAAGGTCCAGAAGTTGACTGTTCATTCATTTTCTGATGCTTTTTTCGGTGTATCTTTTTTTTTTGTATCGAGGTAGGTAGATAGTCGCTTTTATATCAAGTATCCCGGTTGTCTTAGTGGTGGTGTTATTTTGGGTAGGAAAAAATCCCTAATTTATGGTTTCAATTCTTTATTACACTAGCTTTCGGGCTAAGATTGCCCTTCATCAGGTGTTTGAACATGAGTTGAGTGGGTGCGTAAGTGCACTTTGGTGTAGTTGTGAGTCAGTACAATATCGTGGTGCTGCCCGCACTGAATAACTCAGAGTCGTGGCCGCACCAAAAAATTTTTTTATACATATACAATATGAAAGAAAGTTTAGATAGCTGGTTGTAAGCGTGATCTTGGTGATGGTAATGGGAAATTAGATGTTATTGTTACCATATTATGATACTTTTTGCTTTTTCGGATTTTTCACTGAGATAGATGATACTGTTATTTAAGTAGAAGGGTCGTATGAATACCCTTTCTTGATTAAGTAGTTATTAAATTCATTTGATAAGTCATTGTCAATTGTTTCGATTAGCTGGTGGATGATATGCAGCTGTTTGGCTGTGGTTCGTGTCTTGGGGTCAGGAACAGTCATTGTTGATTTATCTTGTTTCACAGGTTTTGCTTGATCCTTGGTTTCTGGCTTGGATGTGGTGCTCAGTAGTTTGAGTAAGTCAGTGTCCATTTCTGAGAGGTCAGAGTCACTGGAGCAGGATAAGGAAATCATTGGTGTCCCTGGTAGCGGGTCAGTACTTATCTGTTCGGTAGAGAGTTCATCTAAGCAGGGAGTGCTGCTACGGTCTGGTTCAGGTGGTACATATGTCGATGTACTGGGGATCGGCTGGGGAACAACGTTTGGTGATGTCAGTATTTCTATAGGTAGCACATTTCTGAGGGCATCTGAGAAGTTGGTATGTCTCATAGGGAGAACTTTTGCTTTTTTCGGCGGCGGCTGCTCGGCTGTTGTAGCAGTTGTTGCTGGTCTTTTTGGAGGTGTGGATTGACGAGGTGGGCTTTCTAGTCTAGGTGTTCGTTGTCCCGGTGTTGGTGGGGCGTGTTGCAGTCTTTGGCGACGGACAGTAGGGTCGTGTTCAAAGGTAGGCTCAAGGTTCCTCAGGGGTTGGCTGTTGAGGGCTTGTTTGGCTTTTCTCTCCTCTGGTCTGAGGATCGGAAAGGATGGTGGATGCTGTATTTTCTTTACAGATGGTTTCACCGTGCTGGGTGGTGGGATGGTACCTGCAACGTATGGGGAATTATTACCCTCAAGTATACGGAACAGTGCCTTTGGTTTCTCAGTGGTGAAAGTTTTGATGATTTTAAGTTCAACTTCAGGAATTTTTGGTTTAGCTGGGGCCTCTGAGTTTAATATAGGGTGAGGTAGGGGGATTTCTCCTCCATGTACCCGATCACTGTGGAACATAAACTCTTGTCGTAGTGTGAATAGCTTGGGGCAGATCGGACAAGGGTACTTACCCCTCTCCGAGGGTCCCGCATGCTGTTTGTTCAGGTGTTTTATCAAAGTCCCGCCTCTGCCTGACATCCAGGCATTGCACAGATGGCACTGAATAGGTGTGTCCTCCTTGTGTGTATTCATTTTCAAAGCTATACTATGGTTAGGGAAGCTTATAGGCCGGCCGCGTGTACGTTGTTATTGTTGTGATTTGAAGCCTTGTTCGATGCCGGCTCCTTCCGGTGCGGCAGCCAATCAGCGCTCGTTGCTAGGAACGCGGATCTAGGGCAGTGGTTGTCATGGGCGTGGCTCTCTCAGGGAGCGGTTCATGTTACTCTTGTGTGTGCGTTGTTTCCCGCCACTGGTTATAGTTGTAAATTTAAGCCGTTCGGAGCCATGGTGTCTAGCATGATGATCCATGCTTCTTCCAGGCGCTTACGGTCGTTGGTGTTGCAGGGTGTTGAGTCTATGATTGTGACGATTAAGTCACAGGATTGTAAGTCGTGGTCATTGTAGTGTTTGGCCACCGGTTTGTCCCGGCGTCTGTATTTGATGTCTGCGAGATGTTCCTTGATTCTCTCACGGACATTTCGTCCAGTCTCTCCTATGTACTGTTTGCGGCAGGTGGAGAGAGGGCATGTGATACAGTAGACCGTGTTTACTGTATCACAGGTATTGTGTCCATTGATGTTGAAGTTTTTCTTGGTTGATGTGGACATTATTTTACGAGTCGTGATTACATGCTCGCACATGTTGCAGCTTGTTCTCATGCAAGGACGACTGTTGCTGAATTTATTATTCTTGGGAAATGCGGAGTGGACCATTAGGTCTCTGCAATTTGGGGCACGTCTGAATGCCACCATGCAGCGGTATTGTAGGAACTTGTGATTTGCTGGGCTTGGACGAAGGAATGAGCTGGCTTCCTTCAGAATTTTCTCGGCCCTAAGGTTGCCTGGTGAATATTGTAGGGTGAACGGGATTATTTTCTTCTTGTCTTTGGGTTTTGGATTGAGAAGTGTTTCCCGATCTAGGTTTCTGACTTTCAGGATTGAGTCTTTTGTGCGTCTATGGTCATGACCTCGTAAGGTCAGGAGTTTCAGCAGGCGTTGTGTGGAGCATTCGTACTCCTCTAGAGTGGAGTTGATTAGCCTGAGTCTGATAGCTTGACTGTAGGCTATTGATTGGATGGTATGTCTTGGGTGATACGAGTGGGCATGTAGGTATTGTCCTCTGTCTGTTGGTTTTATGTAGAGTTTTGTCTCTATTGTGTTTTCAGGGCTTCTATAGACGGTGACGTCTAGGAAGTCCACGGAGAGGCGGCTGTAGTTTGCTGTGAATTTGATTGTGGGGTAGAATGAGTTGATTTGTTGCAGGAAATGATCTAGTTCATCTTCTGTGCAGCGGAATATCACAAATATGTCGTCTATGTAACGTTTCCACATGTTTATCGGGATGTCTGTTCTGGAGATAATGTCTGTCTCTATCTCGTGCATAAATATGTTGGCGTAGCTTGGTGCCATTTTTGTGCCCATGGCTGTGCCTTGGGTCTGTAGGTAGTGTTGGTGGTTGAAGGACATGGTATTGGTAGTAAGTACCATCCTTATGAGTTCACTGATGATTTCTGGGTGTATGATATTGTTAGGTCTGGCATAGAGGGTATTTTCTACTGCTGATATGCCATCCTCATGCGGTATTGATGTATACAGAGCGGATACATCAATTGTTGCCATGATTTCGTCTTCGTGAAGTGGTCCATGGTTTTGCAGTGATTTGATGAAATGTCTGGTATCTTGTATGTACGATGGGATTTTCTTGACCAGGGGTCGCAACACCTGGTCTACGAGAGCTGATATTTTATCTGTGGGGCAGTCTATGCCTGCCACGATTGGCCTCCCTGGGTTGCCCTCCTTGTGGATTTTGGGGAGGGTGTAGAAGGGAGCAGTTCTTACTTCTTGTGGTAGTAATGTTTTGGGGGCACCTTGGGGTAGGTGTCCTTGCTCTGCTAATTCCGTGATTCTGCTTTTGATGCGATGATAGTTTCTGTAGGTTGTGTCTGTGGGGACACGTTTGTAGTGGTTGGTGTTATGGAGCTGTCGTTCTGCTTCTGTGATGTAATCGCATGTATTTTGGATTACAATAGCCCCGCCTTTGTCGGCGGGTTTTATGACGATATTTTCATTGGTTTGTAGTTCTTTGAGGGCTATCAGTTCGTCATTCGAGAGGTTTGGTTTTGGTTGGTTTTTTGGTGGGAAGGTTTTCATTTTTTGCGTTGTATAGGATGCAAATGCGTCGATGTCTTTGTCTAGGCCTGTCGGGGGGACCCATCCCTTGGGTTCTTTGGGGAAGATTTGTTGTTGGTTTGGTTCTGGGTAGTTTTGCCAGTAGTGTTTCAGTCTGACACGTCTGTTAAACATAAGCGTGTCTTTCAGGCTATGGATGGGGTTGGTGCCTCTGGGGGTTGGGATGTAATTCAACCCTTTATTGAGGAGGCTCTGGTGGTGTTCATTTAAGCGGAAGGTTGAGAGGTTGGCAACGATGTTGCCGTCCTCTGTGTGGTACCTCTTGAACCTCCTGTTCTTCTTGCTTTGCGTGAGCGGCGGTTCCTCAGTTCTTCTCTGAGTTGGGTCTCCATCTCTTGGAGGAGACGGGTTATGTATTGGAATACTTCGGGTTGGCATTCCTCTATGAGGTTTTTCTTAATCTTTTCTATCTCTACTGTGAATTTTGCATCTCGCTGGTTGTAGTAGTCTTTGAGATGCAGGGTTAGTTTCTTGGCGAATTCTTTTTTTTTTGTTTTTAAAAGTTTTTATTCAGTCTATCAACAGATTCTTTCTTCATACGGGGTCGATCACACTGTTTTACATCATACCCTCTCTTTTCCTGGAATTTGTATTTATTTAAAAGTGAAGATTGAGAAATAAAAGAGAAAATATTAGCTTCATGCGCATAGAAATGATCTTTTTTGTTAATACAATATGACATGTACAGAGAATGACTATTTGGTAACGTTCAAGGTTTGTGTACGGAGTATGACACTTTGGTAGCCAGTCAAGACAAACTACTCTGATTTAAAATTTGTTGTCTAAAAGATTTATGTACCGGGAATGACTTCTTGGCAGCACGTAGGTTATACATTTGATATGAGACTTTATCACTTTAAAAAAGGGGTTTTTAACATCGACATCGACGTTCCTACGACTAGCTTAAACCTATAATTCTCATATGTACTGAGGATGACTTTTTGGTAGTCGTCTTAAGATATATATTAAAATTTGTTATCTAAAGGGCTTATGTACCGAGAATGACTTCTTGGCAGCACGAACAAGCTATACATTGGATATAATTTTTCTTTTCCTAAAGAGGGTTTTTACCATCTACAGCACCACTTCTACAACTATCATGAAACTATAATTCTCATATGTACTGAGAATGACCTTTTGGTTACCGTTTTTTTAAAAAAAATATATTTCTATGTAACTTGGTTACGTATTATATACATTTCCAGGTTTAAGCCTGACTAGAATATTTTAAAATCTCAAACTTAACCTGAGAGGTGTTTGGATTTTCTTGTCACCATTTTTATTACCTGAATATTTTGGCGAGGGAAAGTGTTATTTACATTGTGTTTTGAACTATATATTAAGAACTAAAAATGCAGAAAGGAGATCTTCTTAGCTAACTAGTTGATTCCCTCAGAATCTGCTCAAGTGTACGCCAAGGTAAGGATTGAGCTCTGTTTTTTTTGTACATCGACATACTTTTCACTTGGATTTCAACTCTAAATTTCAGTTCCAAGAGTACTAAGAGTCTGGAAATTTCTCCCATATGGAATAACTTGCGTCTATATATAAATGCTTTCACCTGTAGAAAAATCCAATTAATAATACTTACATTATTATTATTTTCGTCAATACCAAACAAGATTTCAATTGGCTTGATAATAACTCTTCCTGACGAATTTTTCCTAATAACAGGTTCTTTTTGCGCGTTTATATTAAGAAAGTCTGTTTCTATAATCCAATTAAAAAGATCTTCCCATACTTTTCTCGTTTTCTTACATGAAACAAAGAAGTGACCAGGGTCGTCTCTATGGTTACAGAACTTACATGTTGGAGACAAAATTATTTTGTTATGAAAAAGAAACTCATTACATGTTATTGCATTGTGCAATAGTTTATACTGGAAAGATTGAATTCTGGTTTCTGAGCTTACTTTATAAACTCGAGAAAAGATCTGCTTCCAGTTTACATGCTCAAATTCTTGGTCAGACATATGTAGGTACATCTTCCATTTTTCAAACTTTTCAATGTTTAATTTCTTTTTCTCCACTATAGCCTGGTGTATTATTTTATGCGTACATTTTAGTATATCGAAGTCTTCATTCACAATATGAATTTCAATTTTATTATTGTCAGGAATTCCTGTGCTTGATCTGCACATATTTAACCATTCTCTAGGTATGGCTCTTGCTAGATCCAATCTTTGTTCGAAAGTGGTATCAATGTCATAATAAGTTTTAAGCTGTCTAACAGACATCAGTCTCCCCTGCTCATCAATAATATCACCTATAACTTTTATACCTTTATTTTTCCATTTAGGCCACTCTAGCAATTTACGTTTGATTTTAATATTATTATTTGACCATATCCTCTCCTTTCTTACTTGTGAAACATTTCGAGGAGTCTGACTGTAAAAACATCTATTCCAATATAAGAAAAGCTCTCTATAGAAACCATTTAGGGCCTTGGTTGGCTTATTTCTTCTAAGGAAAATCTCTTCTTTGGACATATTCATGTCTTGTTCCAGTATGGCGTACCAGGAATTGTTATTAGTATTTATTATTCTTTGGATCCACATCTGTTGCGTCCCAAAGTCGTCATCTGTACGACCTGTGTAATATTACAGACTTTTCTTCTTCTTTTGCACATATTACGCATAGCCAAAATCCATAACAAAGACACCTTTTCCTATTACAATCTGGATATTCCTATTCCTGGAACAAATAGTTTCATGGCACTGACTATTTCTTCATTACGGAGATCTTTTAACCCATGACAAGGAGTCTTTTTACTATGACAACTCCCCTATTACCCATGACGTGTGCCATCTGCTGCTATTGCACATGGCACTTGGTATTTTTGAGATATGACAGTGATCGGATCTGTTCTTTTTGCTCTAAACCTTTCTGTCATGGGTAGACTAGCGCACCTTGATTATTTATTATTTTTGATACATATCAATATATGTGTAGAAATGAAATTTATCAACTCATAGCCATTAATTTAAAGGCAATACTTTTAAAACAATTCCTAAAATAATGTTTCCTAAAAATAAAGGAAATGTATCATCTAATAACCAACTTTACTTTGGTCTGATTTCTGGTCTATGAGACTAGCCTAAGGGACTTAGTGCTAGTCTACTAGCTTATAGTCAAACATCACATAGTAGTATATACAAATGAGGGAGTCCCTCAGGCATTTGACATGTCTGTCTTTCTGTCAAAAAGGAATCCAAAATAGTACCTCATCGGATATTAAGATATCCATAAGTCATGTTGATTATGTGTTGGAATATCTTAGAAAAGGAAATGATATTTGAAAAAGAAAAATGTTGGATATATGGGATATTTACTATGACACATTTTTATCCTGACAGTTTGGGGACAAATCTATTTACTTCATAGAAATCTTCCATCAATTTTAAACCCATGCCTCCATATTCAACTTTTTGAGTTAAAAAATCGGCGCTTATTGGGAATTTCTTCTTGTTATTCCATACAAAATTGAGAATTAAGGTATCCACTTTTTTCCTAGATTTTACATCAATATTAACGCATGACATAATATGCTGAATGACAGGGAGAATAAAAGTGTTAGACACTACGACTCTGCCTTTTAATGTGAGAAATCTATTTCTCCAGTCGTTTGCCACATTCAACATTTTTTCTAGACACTTATCCACATTTATTTTTGACATTTCTTTTTCGTTTCTTGGACTCGTTAAAGTAACTCCCAATATATTAATTGTTTTTTTCCACTGAAACTCTTTGGCTTTGGGAGATTGTATTGTAATATCTCCTACTAACACACCTACAGATTTAGAGGAATTAAGAGAGAGGCCCGAAGCCTCCCCAAACCTCCTCAGTACCTCTAGAGCCCTGAGAAGGGAGAATTCATTTCTGACAATTATAGTGGTGTCGTCCGCAAATTGAACAATTTTCATAACAGTATCGCCAATTTCTATACCCTTTATCTCATTATTTTTTCTAATCATCTCCGCCATTTTTTCCACACAAATATTGAACAGAACAGAAGATATGGGGTCTCCTTGTTTCACACCTCTAGCAATCTGAAAATATTTAGACATGTGTCCGTTGTTAGTGAATACCGCTTTGGAGTCTGTAAGGAGGGTTTTAATCAAAGAAATGAAATTTTCCGAGACACCATGAGCTCTTAGGGCTTCATAGAGGAATGACCAGCTGACAGAGTCATAAGCTTTGGAAAAGTCGATTGCAGCAATAATACCGTTTTGTTTTTGTTTTTCCATCATAGAAATAACATCATCGATTTTCCTGATAGCTGTTCCTATATATCTGCCCGACATGAAACCGAACTGATCTTCTTTTATAATTTTCGGTAAAAATTTTGATAATCTTTTGGCTATAAGTTTCGAAACAATTTTATAATCAACGTTCAAAAGAGTGATAGGTCTCCAGTTCTTCATGTAGAGCGGATTGACATTTTTTTTAGGTATTACGCTTATTATACCTCTTTTTTGGTTTTCTGTCATATTCTTATCTTCTATACATTTTCTGAGCATATTTATAAAAAGACTCTGTACCTTGTACCAGAAGAAACAGTAAAACTCCACTGAGAGGCCATCACATCCTGGGGCCTTATTATGTTTCATTGATTTCAGGTTTGTTTCAATTTCTTGTAAGGTAATCTCTCTATCTAAAAATTCATTTTCACTTTCGCTTAACTGGTTATAATTTTCAGGGTCATTAAAAAGAACAGATTCATCACTATTCGAGGCTCTTTCAGCGTATAGCTGTGAATAAAAATCATGACCTTCTTGTAATATTTTCTGTTTTTCGGTTGTCAACGAACCATTTATAATCATTTGGGAAATGGTTTTCTTCTGGCCATTGTACTTTTCTAGGGAGCAAAAAAACTTTGAAGGCTTCTCACCTTCAGCAACCCATCTGGCTTTTGATCTTAAAAGAGCTCCTGCCGCTTTTTTTAATTCGATTTCTTTCAGTGACAACTTAATATTTTCTTTTTCAACTTTTTCTTGAGGAGATAATACTGCTTTGTTGGTTAACTCATCTAGTTTTTCTTGATATATTTTTTCTCTACATCTTCTTGCTTTAGCAAGGTCAGAACTTATGACAATGGCTAACTCTCTCACCTTAAGTTTGAAAAATTCCCATTTTAGCTTATCATCTAAATTGTTTTCATCTATATTATCAACAATATTTTCAACACCACTGACAAATCTTTCCTCATTTAAAAGAGTTGTGTTAAATTTCCAGTAGCTTTTGCCATGCTGAGCTAACCCTAGAAAGGCTTTCATGCTTAAACACCTGTGATCAGACTGTACACTGGAGCTTATTTTAACATTATTAACTCTCTGAACCATATTAGAAGATACAAAAATGTAATCTATCGTTGAAAAAAGGTCTCCCTTCTCCCATGTTCGTACTGAGGGTCTTCTTCTGTCATCCGTTGTTCTGGAGTTGATGTCTTCCATGTCTAGGTAACTCATCATTCCTTTTATTATTTTGGCTTGAGGCGATGATGGTTTGTTCACAATGTCCGCATTCATATCGCCCATTATAACCAGGTTATAGTAGGGTAGTTCTTCTATCTTTTCTTGAATTTTCTTCCACATGGCCGATTGTTCTTTGGTAAAGGCGGAGGTTGGAGCGTACACGTTACAAATAACAGTAGTAAGATCATTTATACACAAAGAGATTAACATCCATCTCCCTTCATCACATTTATCAATCACTGCAACATACTGAGAAATATCACTGGAAATTAGATACATTATACCCCTCGAGGAGGAGTTGCCATGTGCATACAAAATCTTCCCTCCCCACTGAGAATTCCACACTTTCTCAACTAACGGTGTTGAATGAGATTCTTGTAGGGCTACTATAATGTTTTTCTTACTAATATATTTCGTGAGCACTGCTTTTCTCTTTTTACTTTCGTTGAGGCCATTAACATTATGGGAATAACACATTACCGCTTCTCCATCCTGTTCCATATTAAATTATGGATTCTCTCTATCTGATGCAGCTTATACTTTTAGTTTTGCTGCTTGGGGCTGCTTTGGAGGAGCCTTGGCTTGAGCTTGCTTGGGACTATTGAGGGTTGTTCTCACCGCCATCCACATTTTGCCCAAGAAATTTCCGGAGGTTATCCAAGCTTCTTGATCTAAGACCTGGGGATTGTCAAGGGTCATACCTATACCCCATACCTTGTCTAGGGAAGCTTCTCCTATTTCTTTTTTTTCCGTGAACTTGAGGAAATCCCTCACTACCTCATTGTTTCTCCATTTGGCTTTGAGAGCTCGTTTGATCAACTCCTCTTTGTGTTGATTCCACTGGTCTGATCCTTGTGTCAGAGAGTACATGTTCCTCTTGCACTCCACTGGATCTAGCGTTGCTAGTGCCAAGGTTGGTTTTTCTGGATCATTTGCATACTTGGCCCTGTGGTAGTAAATAAACTGTTCTACATGGTCTTCGGTGTATCTTTTTGTTTCGAGGCAAATTCAATACATATAATGAATTTATTTGGAGATTTTTTCATTACCTCCTGCTGTCCCCGTTAGGCGACAGGCCATTTTTCATATTTTTTCCATAATTTAGACTATTATTCCGAGCCCCTGTACATACATACAGGTACTGGTTTAAATGGTTCCATACTTCAGATTTTAATTCCTTCTGATATGAATTTATATAAAAAGGTAAAAAGAGCTGAGTGCTCCTAAAGAGATTTTTGACGATTCTGGCCTGGGGCAAGGGCCAAATGGTGAAAAAAAAAATGGATATGGCCATATACATTTCACCATGGTAAAATTTGACATCAGACCTTCTTAAGGTATGTGGAGAAGAGCTAACATGAGATACCCGGTAAGAGGGTCCTAAACATTAAGGTGCATGCAGTAAAAGTTAACAATTGAAAAACATCTCCCAATTCAACAATATTATTATTTTTCTCAAATTGTGAGGTAAAATTGGATCCTTTTGTTTTTGAAGTCATGACAATTCCTCTGTATACCTTTAAAAGTCACCCTTAACATTGGACGAGAAAAACAAGGAGGATCATAACCAGCAATGACATGGAAAAAACACACAGCTTGACGATAGTTTTGTACAGATGAGGGCTTTATGAAGTCTGACAAAAATGCCGAGTACCATGAGGCCTCCTCTGGACTGCCCGCCCACTGATGTTTCCTCAGCTTCTTGGTTGTGTCTGACACGGCGTCCCCTCTTAGCTTGCGCGACTTCGCCGTCAACGCCTCAAGTTCTGGAAAGGAGAAAAGATACAAAGCTTCTACCACAGCATAATTCAGCTTTAATAATTACAGGTATTGCAGAGTCAATGGAAGAAGCGTACCTCAGGCATGAGAGAGTGTCTGCCACTCGCTTCCGTATTAATATATCTAGGAATGAAGGCAATATTATGACGCACAGACAGCCAGAACAAGTCCCTAATCCAGTTCATGCATGTTGAGTTTACACTGGCATGTACATGACCTGCATGTCATTGGTAAAAGTGTACACAGCAGTATTTTTCATTTCACTGGCCCATCTACTCATGCCAGCAAAAACTGCCCACAACTCTAACACATTTATGTTGTCTCTGTCTGCATCGGTAAGGTTGGGGGGAGGAGGTTGAACATGGTCGCACTCAGACGACCATCTGAAGCTGTCTGCCTCTTTCCATGCCCCCACAATCCAGACCCTACCAAAATATGATCTGTAGCCTTTCATGGAGGTGTCAGTCATGAGGGGCGTGGGATGGCTGAGATAATCATTGACATACCATTAACTGACCACAGAACTTTAACCACCATTCCAAATCCTGACACGTGCCTGACGATATAGAAAGGCGCTTCACTCTCTTGACTACCATCAGCTTGTACATAGCATAGCATCGACAAGCAAATACCCTACCTCCTCTCATGACATGGGCACAGTAAGAGAGGTAGCCATTTAAAGATTCCAACTGCTTCTTGGAAAACGATGCAGCAGACACATATCTTATAAGCAGTAAAATTAATTTTACCACCTCATCACGAGGGAGTCGAAGTTCCATCTTCACAGAGTCCACGGTTATATGATAGAAAATGAGGCAACATGAAAGACAACTTCAACTCAAATATGCAGGAGGGTGCCGACGGCCAGGTTTGACCGCCCATTTATTAAAGAAAAGAAAAAATTCAGAGTTCAGTTCAGTCTGAGTGCTGCCTAGTCGGTGGCTGGCGAACGAGTGGTGACTGCGGTGGTCACTGAGGTGGTCACTGAGGTGGGCCCAAAATAGCACTAGACCCACTGCTCCGCACTCCCTGTCATTTAGACATATAGATGTATATATGCAGGTGCGATATATACAAACGATATGATAGAAAATGAGGCAACATGAAAGACAACTTCAACTCAAATATGCAGGAGGGTGCCGACGGCCAGGTTTGACTGCCCAAACACCCAATTCATAATCCTCATTTTTAGAACTTGAAAGCAGATAGCCCAGCGGAGATGGATTTTTCAATAAGATGCTTGCGTTCATCTGTAGATACAAGATAGAGGAGGACGGCCAGGCTCCTCCAATCGCCCGCCAGACGAATGTCTTCGAGGGGAACGCGCAGGGAATGAAGATATGTGGCGCCAGCCCTGCGAAGTGAATGAAGGCCAAAGTCCGAAGGGGGTAAGCCTATCAGGACTACAGCCTTTTTCAGGAATTGAAGCACATCCTTGTATAAGACAGGCCGTATGGAGCCACGATCATTAATGAAGAATAGAGGACTGTCGCCAGGTGCAGGGAAGCAATGGAAGTGATTAATAAGGGCAGTGTATATGCAGAAGGCCTCCTGACCCACGGGGTAAATGGGAATGGAGAGGATCGGTTCACTGCACTGGATAGTCTTTGTAGAACGAACATTCACTAGAAGGTATCCATCCTTAAACACAACATCATTTCTGAGAACACAGTGACCCAGGTTTTTCGGGGAAGTGGGCAGAACATTGCTCTTGCGGAGAAGGGTTCTGAAGCAGAAGACAATTGGCCACCATAGACACAGGTTGAAGGCAGACTTGGGCAAGCTGTTGAACATCATTAGTAGGTTGGCAGGAGTTAACACAGACTTCGGAGAGCTAGCATTGCCTAGCTCCCTCTTCAGGCCAGACAAGGTAAACTTAATGAGCACACTCTGACGGAAGTCAATGGAGAATCCATAATACCGGTGCAAGGCGTTGATTCCAGAGACATAATTATTGATGGTTGAGTATTTCACATTCTGACTGAGGAAAACCAAGAACCTAGCCAGCGTCCTATCAGAAGAGGGGAGAGGCGTTGCTCCGATAGTAGCGCAGAAACCAATGAATTTACGCCACTGGGAGTCTCTAGTCTTCAAGGTTGATTCGGCCCAGGCAGAAGAAATCACTCGTGACAACTTGGCATCAATCTCCTGGAGAACTGCAACAGAGTGAACGTATAACATAAGAGATATCATCGGCAGGGGACACTCTGGACAAGATTTCAGCTAAACAGTTCGCAGAGCCAGGAACATATCTAGCTATTAAATGCACATTGCAGGCGGCGCACAGCCAAAACAGATCCCTGAGCAAGGCCATGCACAGTGGGTTAGCACCCATGCCGTTGTTAAACATAGCCACTGCCTGGGTGTTGTCAGAGAAGATGGTGATGACATGATTGCAGTATGACTTGACATAACGTCTGGTAGCTAGCCACATAGGGATCAACTCCCAGAAATTAATGTTGGAGTAAGTGGATTCAGGCAAAGAGACATTCAACCAGTGTGTATGAGCAGGGTCGAGTAAGGCTAGGCCGGATGGTAGCAGGTCATTATTGAAGAACCTGGCGAGCCAATCGGACCCGGAGTGAAGTCCAAAACCAGAAGCACTAGCATCCGTATAGATGGTGGGTCCCAAGTCCGAGAGCATGATGAGGCGCTTGCCATTAAAGCTGGTTGAAAAGGAGATCCACCAACTCACATCCAGACGAAATTCATTAGTCAGGCTAATCGTACCATGATCTGGAGCCCTCTTGAGCAAGTCCAGGAGGCAACGAGTAAAGGTTCTCCCGCCCCTCACGACCCTGGCACAATGACACAATATGCCCGCCAGGCATTGCAGCTGCTTCTTGGTAGCGCGACGACGTGAGGCGAAGAAGGAGAGCTCTGAGCTAAGCTTGACTAAGTGCTTATCGGGCAGGGAGATTTCCATTCTCACTGAGTCGAAGAGCAAGAAGCCAAGGTTAATCAGTATACGAAGGAGGACACGTTGGGCGAAGAGGCATTCATGGAGGGAGTCAGCGACGAGGAAAAAATCGTCGATGTAGTTGATAACTCTTACCAAGCCCCTCCTTATCAGGCAACGAGATATGAAATTGGAAAGTTGAGTAAAAATAAAGGGGGCACATTTAATGCCGAAGCATAACCGCATGTCCACAAAGAACTTCTCTCCGTCACCAAAGTCCCAGCGAATGCCCTGAAAGTCTCGATCACTTTCATGGATACTGATGGTCCTGTAGGCAGCTGAAATATCCACCGATGACATGTAACATTGCTCAGTGATCATAGCAGAAGCAATGTCTGAGGAGCGATAGCAGAAAGACTCGCAGGTGGAGAACATGTGGTTGTTGATGGACTGACCAAGGGGGCGTTTACAGTCAGTTATAGGACGAAACTTGTTACCCGGTTTAGGGACCGCCCCAATGGAATGCACGCAAGAAGGCTTGACAGTAGATGGAATATACTTCGAGTCGTTGAGCTCAGTCTGAAGTAAATTGGAGATAAAAGCGTAGGCTTCAGGTGCAGTAGCAGAGGCGTAGTTGCGCCTATCATATGTAGAAGAAAAGGAATCATCCACGATTTTAAACCCATACATAACACCGTTCCACAGGTAGTCGGCGAGAGGACGATCAGTCTCAAATGACAGTTCATAATTCCATGCAGCTGGCCTAAGCTGGGAAGGGAGACCGCCGATAAAATGGGTTTGGTAAGGCGTGTGATTGAAACACAACAGGTCATCAACAAAAACACAGTCAACGTACTCAGAGTACGAATTGTAGTAATCTAGCCAAAACTTCTGGTCTTTGACCACTATCGGCTGACAGTCTCAAGCTAAATCGGGTATAAGGGGAAACACAGGCGAAACATCGAGCTCCGGAGGCACAAACAACTCCCCAGGTGACACACACAATTTAGTCAAGTCCAGCGAAGTAGGCATATAACACTTGAAAGGAGACGAAAACAAAACACAACTAGTCTCCACAGGTATAGGGGGAGTGAAGCCCAAGTAATCAAGGCCCAACGGGGCTGGAGTAGGTTCCAGAGGGATGATAGGCGGAGAACAAGTAATGTCGATAGGGTGAAGAACAGGCGAATCTAAACAAACAACGCCATCTTGGTAACAGGTCTCGTACAAGTTCTCGCCGCCCGCTGACCTCTCATAACAGTTCTTGGGATGACGTCACTGGGGAAGCCCACGGCCCTTAGTGGGACATCCCAGCGCCTTATGGTCTCCCCCACATATACGACAGACATGATCCTTGGGACATTCATTCCTGGAGCAAGATTTGTAGTTGTAGTGGTAACAATTAGAGGTAGGATATCCGTCCGGAATAGAGGACTGATTCCTGGAACGATTCTTGCCTTTGTTCTGATCAGCAGGCTTGTTCTGAGCACGGGCAGTCATTTTGGCGGCATGGAACTGGTCAGCTGCCAGCATTGGGTCGTAAACAAAGGCCGGTGATTCCCCCAACACGACTTTGTCGACTACCGATCGGTCATACTCTACGTAGGCGGAGTCAAAATATGCTTCCTTTTGACCATGCTTTGTCACGAACTGAAGATGATCCAAGTAACTCATGGCCCGATCATCCTTCTCTAGTAACAGACCTTTCAACACCCAGACCATGCCATACACAAGGTTACGATAACTCAATTTCTTAGGGTCAAGGTTGCGAAGCTGGATTGAATTATCACGATACTGCACAAAAAATTCAGGTCTCAAAAGAATACCTTTGGATCTCTTTTGGCTGTCCGGGTCTATTGTTGTGGCAAGGTCACGTAAGGCGTTGGTCAGCGTACCAGTCACAAGCGAAGCAGGCGAAGCACCACTATCACGGCCCATAGCAGAGTTATTATCAGTGTTGAGTATAGCCCAAGTAGGAATAGATGACTGTTGCCCCATAGCAGAACCAGAAGGAGTAGAACTAGTAGCACAACTAGTAGTAGAACTAGCAGTTGAACTAGTGGCAGTGGAAGAGACCTGGGCCGCAGTCACAGTCACCGTCACTGGCTTGCTGCTGACAGGAGTGGCTTGACTGGTGTTGGACACCGGCGGGACCACACCCTTAGCTTGAGAGGCGGTATCAATTTTAGCAATAAGGGCAAAATGTTTCACAGAGAAAGAATCAAACCTTGCTAACACAGTATCCATGTCCTGGCGTTGTTTGGCATTCAAATCCATGAGCTGTTGCATTTCAGGAGACACAATGGTTACAGGCTGAGCACCACTAGCCGAATCCAACAACGAATGCTTAGTCAGTTCTTCAAGCTTGTCCAGCTTGTCCGTGTCCAGATAAAGTAGCCATTGATCACCGGTGCCACCAGCCGCTTTGGCTTTGGCCACTGCGTCGTCCTTATACTTGCACGACTTCTGACCAGGCCTCTGGTGCAAATACCCGCACGCCACACATTTTTCTAGAGCCATAATAACTTCGAGAAAAATTACAAGACAGCAAGAAGAAAAAATTCAGAGTTCAGTTCAGTCTGTGTGTCTGAGTGCTGCCTAGTCGGTGGCTGGCGAACGAGTGGTGACTGCGGTGGTGACTGAGGTGGTGACTGAGGTGGGCCCAAAATAGCACTAGACCCACTGCTCCGCACTCCCTGTCATTTAGACATATAGATGTATATATGCAGGTGCGATATATACAAACGATTCCTAGGTACACAGTCTCTGTAGAGTGGGGGGGGGAATTTTTTTCAAGGACACATAGAATCCAACAAATCTCAGCAGAGCCACTATCTTTAACTGGGCGTCAAGACCAGCTTGCACAGAGTCACACACACAAATGAAATCATCCAAATAGTGGACAACTTAAAGGTTAAAGCAACATCTAGATATGAACAACAACACTTGGTCAAATTAGTACAGTCCAAGGGTGAGGCCAAAGCACAACCTGTTATCAACGACCAAACATTCCTTTCCATCAACAACCAAACGGAAGCCAAGGTACTAACGGTGGTCAGGCCTGACGGGCACCACTCTATAAGTACTTTTAATGTCTACTATTGTCATTATGGATCAAGGTTTAACTAGCTTTGCCACCTCATCTAAACCTTGATATAAAAAAGTATGAAGCAGGGTAGAACAGTGATTATTTACTGACACATCATTGGGTCTAGAGGAGTCTGTTATGGTTCTCAAGCCCCCTTGCGACTTAGGCACAGCACCCAGGGCGTGAACACTGTGGTTTTTTTCACCGCCGCTGACACCATGCCTTCTTCCAACTCATCTTGAATATTTTTACTGATAATATAGTATGTGTCTACTTCTACATACCATTTTTCACACATCATAATATTGCACATCATTTCATTTGTAATCTACTATTAATCTTTCTTCTCCTTTGCCTCGGTCTCAAGTATCTATCTCACATTGCCTCTGAATCGGTCTCTGTTACACAAAAGTGATTAAAGCATCATCTTTAATCCTTTTGAGGTATGAATGGTAATACGGGTACATGTACTAAGTTAGGCCTACAGAGAGAAGTTGAAAGAGAAGAATGGCAGTAGAGAGAAACCAAGGAGAGGGAAAATGTAGGCCCCACTGTCCCACTAGCAAATCCTGTGCATAGCATGGGTATTTGCTAGTGGAGCTTTAATGCAGATCGTGTATCATTGTCAGGACTACTAGCTCATAGTGTGTAAGTCGGGAAGGGGATGATCATGGTATATTAGTCCCTATTGGTTGGGCTGACGGGGACCGTAAGAAACGCATAGAACAGTCCACCCCGGCCCCACTGGCCACTCTAAGCCGGAAGACGCCCCCTTTCACTGGCCTCTATGGAACGATTTGCTTCCGGTTTTGCCGTAGAACGTTAGTTTGTAAACAATGGTTTATCCTCAATCCAACATCGCCCTCTAACTACCTAAACCGAGTCATGTATATAATCAAGAGTAGCCTTGTGTTCCTCCGAGACGTTGTGTTTGTTTTGAGGCCCATTCATTGGTGTAAAACGATGTAAACAAACCTGTATGCAGGCATCGCTGCAGTCACACCATCTGATGGGATCGGTGGCCATTGTCTGTGTGAATGTCCCACCCTCCATGCGATTAACTGAGGCAACTGAGATACCATCTGGTGCGACTTGAGCCAGATATATTTTTTATTATGCTTCCGGTCTGTCTGCACAACGTATTTGATAAACACAATACGGGTTTAACTAGCCTAATATGTACAAGTTCTAAGGCGAATTTAGAATTTATTTTTTGGGGGAAACTGATACTTACTGACTAAAGTGATAGTAACAGCCCAACCAACGGGGACTAAAGCCATTAGATCCTGAGTTTATGGTCCAAAGTTTACTCTAAGCCTGCCGGAAACAAGCCTCGTCTTGTTCCCAGCAGGCTTAGAGAAAACTTCGAACCATAAACTCAGGATCTAACCACCTATTGGTGTAAGCTGGTGTGGGAGTTAGTGGTTGTTGTCTGGGGTAGAAATTAACCCGAGATGTTGTGGTTGTTATTTTTATTACACAAGCTTTTGCCCTATATTTTGGGCTTCATCAGGTCATAGTGAGGTAAATCATTGATAAATCATCCTTGGCCATTCAGCATCACAGCATCAGGCTAGGAACATTCAGTGATAAGCTTTCAAACAGTTGTTCTTAAAAATGAGTCAGCATCAACTCTTTTTGTGTGTTTTTTTAGTTATATTTAAGGCTAATTGTTTGCAAGATTCAATTTGCTTTGAATGGACAACAACAAGCACTACTATACTATGCATGGTCACAAAATTTAGGAATGATTTATGGGAAAACTTACAACAAACACCAGAAAAACAATTCAAAACAAATTAATTTTTTTTTTTATTACAAACTAGTCATTGACATCACAAATTAATAATCTACATAATGTATACAGTGTCATCCGTGAATTGTTTTAAATGTCACTTTTCAATAATGATCACTTTTCAATATTGCACTTCAGACTTGGAGAAATGACAGTGAAAACTCCGTATTGCACGATTTGTACGAACACAGCACAGCAAAAACTTAACAGTTAAACTTCTTTCCTCTTGGAAAAAATATCTCGCCATTCCTATGATAAAAAAATACTACCACTTCCCCTTGCTAATTCTCAGCTGGTCTGACTCAGTCGGATACACAGCTTCTTTTTTTACCTCAACCTAAAAATAAGAAATGTGTCATTTGGCTCGATATTTGATTATTGTTATGAGTTATTCTCCAAGATTTAAGTGTTGAAGTTTGGATTGGTGATATTCACAAATTTTGTTTTCATGTCATCAACAGATCCACCCCGCACTTTGAAGACAATGGCCGCCACCAACACAGATAAGATCATTCCTACGAATAACATGGCAAACGCAAGGCCTGCCATTGAACCTGGAAGAAGGAAGATGGCTGAATTAGTCAGAGGTTTTAATTGTCTGTAAGGAGACACAAGAGTTAGCTGTCTGAGGTCTATTCCTTTTACTGCACACAAAACAGCAGATTGGATGTTTCTCTATAATATGAACCTTTCTTACGGGACCTTTTGCTATTTAAATTCTAGTTCTACTTATCTAATAAGTGCTTTATCTACTGTGTGATGTGAAAGAACTTATACGCGTAAGGTCAATAATCCTTTTTCACTCATCTTCTACAAACAATATCTATACTTTCTTTTACTTTTTTCAAATATAAAAAAAAAATTGGTATCAAATTGAGCGACTGCTGAAACAGAATACATGTTAGTTGTATCGTGGATATTATTCTGTTAATGAATGTTAAATGGAGGGAGTTGATTAACTCCACTGAAAACGAAGAAGAAAGATGGCTTTATGAGGACTTGTCTAGATTCATTCATAGGGGGTGGCACTAAGCAGTCATAGATGTAGGCTAATGACACTTGCCGCTCAGTAACTGATTTGGGGGAAAATTGCTTGAATTTTAGCCACGTTCTAGATCATGTCAGTGACCCATAATCTGGGTGTATTCACTGTGAATCTCAGAATATGACCTTCGGTTGGGAAACCTACATATATCAGCATGACGGGAGGGCGCGCCGGTGACAGGCAGGTATGAAGTGTCCCCTAGACGTATACCTGTTATGACGTCAAATTAGCCTGATGCCGTGGGGCAGATGTCCACCAACTTCTGACCAATGTTATAGACATAGTAGTGTTGATGTATGAAATACATGCATTTGTCTACTCAGAGTTAAGAGTTCAAGTCCAAGATTCCAAATTTAGTTAAGAGTTCAAGTCCAAGATTCCATGGTCCTGGGTAAGACCTTAAAGTGCCTTTCTGTCTCTTTTCTCTGTCTCTCTCTCCTTTCTTCTCTATCTCTATTTCCTGGGTATGATCATAAACTGCCTCCCTCTCAGCTCTCCCGCCCTTGATATAACACTTCAAAGTGTTGATAAGGGCGTAAAGCAACCAATCTCACTCACTCACTCCAAGATTCCAAATTTCTATAAACCTGCAGGTTGATGCATTCTCTTGTTGGAGGAAGTCCCAGCACCTCTTATCATAATTAGCTGAATAATACCAGCTGGTTGTGGGGTTGGGACATGTGCGCTAGATCCTTCTTCACACACCTCCACCATGCTCTAGCTTGCTCTGAGAGCAGCACTCTATTGTTAAGTTACTTTCCTCTCTGTTTTGAATTCCCCAATGGAACCTCTGCCACATACTTACAAATATCAAATAATCTAAGGAGCATATATAGCTCTGGTACTCCACACAAATGTCCCTAATTATGCAAGCCCTGAGAAATTACAAACAGATTATTTCCAAATGATGCATGGTCAAAATAATTATCTTAGCCTTTTTAACCATGATTCTAAGAACATTTTAACAGTGTTAAGGCTATATTCAGTACACATGATGATGATTATAGGTGTATGTACCACATGTGTGTTGGAAAGTAAAGTATTTTCTTCTTTTTACCATAATATTATTGATCAGGGCGTCAGAAAATGTACACTTGGCAGCTCTACACTTTTATGTGTAGAGCTGCCAAGTGTACATTTTCTGATGTGACGTGTACTTTTTGGCCAGCCCAACTTATAAGTTTAATCAATTCTGCTAAATTAGGCTGAAAAATGTTAATACTATAGGTAGATCTGAAAATATTTGGTACTGAATTGATTTTTAAAATCAGTTGGGTCGTGTTAAACAGTTTTTAACTTCAGCTTTGTCTGAAATTTGGATAATTTGAGAGGATAGGGGAAGGAGAGTTGTACATTCCTGACACCCTGACTCATATTCATATGAATGACCATGACCATTTCCTGACATGCTGACTCATAAAAACAGTGGGAGTATAATCTTGAAAACCTCCTGACACACAAGGAGAAACGTCCCCATACTTCCAAATAAAACGTTTCTCAATCTCAATAATACACATAATTGTTGGTTAAAACCAGCAGCTGCTTACCAGGGCTGTAGCCTTTATTTACGTTGACCTTCTGTGGCACATATCTGCTTCCATCCGGGAAACTTGTGCCTGGAAGATTGAATTGAAAGTTTTATTCATTTTAATCTTGAAAACTCAATGATATGATATATGATAAATGATATCTGATAACTACAACTGATGTGATGTTAATTAAACCATTTGCAATAACATAAAAAATTCAAGTGGCAGTACTGATTTGCAAACAGATAAGAAATGATCTGTCTTAAACTGCGGAATAGTGTGTTTTAAGATTATTAAGAGCTATAGACTAAAGACTAAAGACGGAGGAGGTAGTGAGTGTCTGTAAACTTTAGATGGAGACCACTAAGGAGGAAAGTTTGTTGATAAATTGAATAAATACCCAGTATTGGGAGGTATATAGGGAGTAGTCACAGCTTTTCACTGTATCACTGTATCCATATAGAGCTATTAATAGATATACCATTTCTGGCGCCCCCTTGTGGAATTTTTGCGAACTTAAGATATTAGATTGGTCCATGTTTTGGCATAGCGGGGACTGTAGGCCAGGAGATGCTAAACTCATCTCCTGGCATACAGTCTCTGTGAGGCCAAAACATGGACCAATCTAATATCTTTAGTCGCAGACAGGGCAAATTCACCTGAATAACAAATTAAAACTGATTTCGAAGCAAAATAAACCAATGGAAAGCCAAAATCCTTGCAGATTTGTTCTGTGCTTGTCCTAACAATGTGTAAACTTTCATGATGCCCATATCAAATATATCAATGCTCCTGACCTTAAAACACTATATAATGTGGTCAATGGTGACAATGTCATACAACACAAATATCTAAGAACTACTGGTCTGTTCTCTTTGTTAGTCTCTTTCATACAAAACCAAACATTCTCTTATTATTATTTGTTATTTCTAATTCTTTTTTTCATGTTATTTACAGCTGGACTGTGAACTAGATCAATTTACTCATCTCATTTCATTTCACTAACCCTCACTGCCATGAAGATGACTCCACTTGGATGTCGTCATGGCATTGAGCAACCATCACTCACTCACTCCTAACATAGTGTATTGTATTATTGTTGATATAAGGGATCAGCCTGGAAGCGGATGTCTGACGAAGTAGTCCTACAATTCAGCCAACAATTTGCCCTGACTGAGACTAACTCCCTGGCAGTACTTACGTGTGTAATGTGCACAGTAGGCTCTGTCCTGGGTGACTACTTTACCAACTCCTTTCTGCCTGTAGTAGTCACTGCTGAGAACACAGTAGGTCTCATTGCCACAGTAGTCAAAGCCTTTACATTCAGGACCCAACTGTTCCACGCATGACTTAGCACACTCATCAGTGCGTATGCCACGAATTATGTTGACATCTTTCAGTTTGATCCATTGACCAGACTGTGTTTTTCTGAAGTCATCCACAAACTTTCCTGTGTGGGGAGAAAACAGATTGAAGAATATGACAGCTATTTGAACTGACATATACCTTATTATCTTATTACACAAATGAATGTTCCAACAGGGATATTGTCAAATCATATCAATACATGTATCTAAAGTATTTTTTCATATTTAGGAAAACCCAGAAGAGACCCTCCCCCCCCACACACACACTCACACCAGGGCTGTCAAAATGAATGTTATTTTGTCATTCTCATTCAAATTAGTTAATTAAACTTTCTGTGATGTTCATGTGTATTAGTATAGTATAATTATGAAAAAGCATTTTAAAAATACCAATCATGTAAACAAAATTATGGTGTATGAAAGTTGGCCTTTGCCAACAGACCTACTTGAGAAGTGTACACACTGTGGGGATGGGTTCAATTTCCCCTCTTTGGCCGGGAAGTCTAGATAATGTTGTTTGTTCAGTCTGCACGTCCTTGATGGGGGACAGTAGTCGAAGGATTTACAGCTGAAATCTTTCTGTGTAATACAAAGGACAGCACATCTTTCAGGGGTGTTAACATCCAGTAGTGTCACAGCATCTTTTTGTTGCAAGGACATCCCTCTTTTCATATCAAACTTCTGAAGATAGCTTCCTACAAGGAAATGATATATAATAAATACTCATAATTACTGGTCTTGGGTATGACAATAAAGTGCCTTTCTGTCTCTTTTTTCTGTCTCTCTCTCCCTACTTCTCTATCTCTATTTCCTGGGTATGATAATAAACTGCCTCCCTCTCAGCTCTCCCGCCCTTGATATAACCATATTAAATGTGTTGATAAGGGCGTAAAGCAACCAATCTCACTCACTCTACTCATAATTAAAAATTCCCAGCTTGACACTATGTGGTGGATCATGCTTCCAGGTTACATAGGCCTCTTGAAGTCTTAAATAAGTCTGAGGTCTGTTTACTGCATCTACTTCAGATGCTACACTATACAGAGGATGTGGCATGTCTACCACAGGTCCACCAAGAGGTGCTACACTCCAGCTCCGATTATTAAATATGGCTTATAGTTATGAATATTAATTATTAATGATATTATAAGGGATAACGGTCTAATTTTTACTTTGCATATATTTGCATATACGTTGGTACTATGTTAGGCATTTCATCACCCGTGATCTGGTTCCCTTACAGATCATGATGTCATAGCTAGAACCTCTTACAGGTTCTCTATACCATGTTCAAGCGTATTATATGTATGTTATGTGTATGATCTGCTTCACTTTATATCCTGCCATGTACATAACTTGTTACTCATTCATCAGCAATAAACTACACAAATAGATAAAACAGCATCAACGACTTCCTTTATTCTTCATACCTATCAACACCATTATATCATTAGTGCTAGACTCACTCTCTATTATGTGCATACTTGAAATTTGAGTACCATTTGTTTGAAAACAAAATTGTGTTTTTTATGTTGTGACATGTTGTGACAAGTCTCTCCTAAATACAAAAATATAAATTATATCAAGAGAGTGGTTGATTGACTGATTTTGTAGCTGGTCTGATAACAATGTTATATACATGGATTAATTTCAAAATGTGTAAACAGAACATGTTATGTTATGCATCCCCTTACCTTACCAAGATCTGTAAAAGTTTCAATTATATGTTAGAGGTCTAATAAAGGGATGAGAGGGTGTTTTTCTTCCCGTATAATAATTTTCTTACTTGAGTAGACATCACACTGTGTGGTGTTGACTGTCATGTCAGAGCGCTCCTCGGGATGTGCCTCTGATAGGAAGCACCTAGAAGTTGAAGAGTGTTTATTTTACCTTTTTTTCAAAGGTAAGAAAATAGAAGTAAGCTTGATCTCATTATTTTATGTATGATAACATCTCAAAATCCATTTTTGTATTACTTCAGATTCATTCTCTGTGACAGATCACATAAACTTGCCAATGTTACCAGGCAACAAGTACTTTACCACTTGTTCTTAGAATGACTAGATATGCATACCCAAACCCATTCTTTTCCCTTTCATTAGCGATGGCCATAATTTAGTATATCTATAGCCATATTGTGTTGAAGGATGGGAAAATGGAATGAACAGAGCACAGGGAACAGTGATCAGTTAGGAAAAGTTGTAGTTTTGTATGGAAGTGGGGTTGTTGTGGGCGAAGAATATATATATATACAGATATTGTTGGTTCAAGTGGGGGTGAGGGATACATGTTAACAGGTTAACTATCATATATAGTTAGTTAGTTAAAACCAATATCATTGCATATTACTATATACCTGCCAATGGTGGAGCAGAATGTAAATGATTGGCAGGTGAATGTGCTGGTATGTTCACAGGAGTAGGAGCAGTCCTCCAGGCTGAAGCCCGCGTCTAGCACCACCTTCACATACTGCTCTGTAGCACTCTGCCCTGCCATCTGCTTGAAGTCACGAATTGTAGTCCCTGAATTATAACCAGTAATTAGACATTATTAGTGCATATTGTCATTAGATTATTATAATATCATTAGCTGGAATGCGTACAGTACAGGACAACTTTGCATTCTGTATAAATATCAATTATCGATTCAGAAAAGCACAACTTAAATTAAAAAGTGTGAAGCATCCCAGTGTTTTTCCTCCAGATACCATTCAAGTATGTGATTTTAGTATGGCTTTTTGCAAAAATCACCTATTCAAACACACATTCATAATTACAGTATGCCCTGTTCATTGTAAGCACGAGCCTATGATCCATCTCTCACCGTTATTATATATTTCTACTTTGTTGCATGTTGGGGGTGAAATATTAATAGATTGATATAGACCAACCTGTGTTTCCTGAATCTCCCCGAGTAAAGTCTGTCTTCAGACCTGATGCTTTGAAAACCTTCATCTTCCAATCAAATGTTATATGTTAGAAATTATGTCCGACAAGGCAACAAAATGAAGTTTAATATATTAATATATTAATATATTTAATATATGCATTATAAATATATTACAATTGAGCACAGAATTATAATAGTCGCCTAAGAGTCAGAATAATAAGAGTTCACTAAACAATCAGTCTTTGCATGTTAATATCATTTCCGACACATCATAATATCACTACTAACCTCCTCGCCACTGTTTGGTCTAAAGTAAACATAGAATCGTCCACCATAAACTGTGTTCTTTAGAGACGTGAGCCCTGTTGATAGACGAGTATTTGCAAAGTCTGGTGCCGGTACAGCTCCTAGAAATACAAGTATTGATTAAATTGCATTGATTCTTTATTTGAGACTGCTAAAAAGGATAACAGGTTTCTGATGATATAGGTTTTCCAGGTCTTCCACGTGTACAGCTTTTAACTAAGAGGAAAGAGAACTAGCCATACCATACATGCAAACGAGTTAGCACATGTTCTGTCACAGGATGTGTATAGATAGATGGATCATGTAGCATACATTAGAGTTCTTGACAAGGGCTTATGCCCAGCCTTTAGTCAGTCTACAACTGATAACTTTGTGTCAGATATTAGAATTATGCATATTTGTACTTTTAATTACATAGTTATTTCCTGTCTCTGTCTATAAGGATATTGACCTGAGCAAGTAATCAAGATATTGTAACTAGGCTACCTTTTCCCTAATTCAAAGTTGATGAATATCTATTGGAGTAATACAAGTTATTTCATACCAGTAGGCCTACACAAACGGAAAAAAGCATCATGATCTGTTACAATGTAGCTGACGAATAAAAGTTTTTAAATCAAATCAAATGATACTAACGGTTGTAATATCTGACGGCTTCAACTTTGCATTTATCACTCAAGTCCACAGTCCCTGAATCGGCCAAGTGGTTTGAGCTCATCAAGCATTTGTTGTCCGCGAAACAGTACGCGAAAGAATTGCATTTAATCGGTTGGCCCTTATCGTCCACCATATCTTGACACATCTCTGCACAGTTCGCCTCATACTGAACGTTCTCAACCGAATCTTCAATCGATATAAGGCCCTTCTTGTCACCATCCTCATTGCGTTTAAACAGAACTGAAAGAACAGAAACAACTTCAGAACTAAAAAAACAGAAACAGCTTCAGAACTTCAGAACAGACACAACTTCAGAACAGAAACAACAGAAACAGCTTATTAATGATTGGATTAAGAAGGTATCTTTTAGCAGTCGTTGTTGCTTGATATTGATATAACGAAAAAAAAGACAAAATAACAATGTACCATCAGAGTAGACAAACGATGGGAGTGAAAATGTCATCTTACCATCAAAGGGTACTCTGTCCAACAGTGTGGCAGTGAAATATATGTTTGAGGCATCGTAATCCACTTTTGGTCGTTGGACACGGAGAGGTGGTATTTGGCTGACTTTAGCTATCCTTGCTATGATGTCCTTGATGAACCTGCCTTTGTACTGAGCTACTCTGTCAAAATAGTTCCCTGTGGAGAGAAAGGATAGTTTTAATTATTGCTTTGATTGGATTTGAAAGCGTTTTTATTTCTTTAGGTCAGGTATATGTACCATTGTTTCGTCAGTAGCCTTATTACCATTGCCTTGTGTTGTAATTATGTAACTTTACATTCATTGTACATTTGTACATTATATTTTCGTTTATGTTGATATAAGTTTGGATTTCAATATCATCTAAAATGCTGTGTGTGATCTTTGTTGGACCGTTCTAATTTCTTAATTGTCTAAGGTCATTTAATTTAATTACTTTACGGTAATTGCCCGCCCGGAAATATTGCAAACGTTTTTCAAACAAAAATATATCAAACATACAATATAGAAACATTTCTTTCATTATATGATTATTAAATATTTTATTGGCTTCTAACATGCAATACTTTGCTATAGAATTATAGTAGGCCTAACTATAAGTTAGAGCGTCAGAAAGTGTACAATCGGCAGCTCTACACACTAAAGAAATTCTGCTAAACGACTGTAGATGCATCCTACCCTCAAATGTGATCATGATGTCCTTGCGGAGGCCAGTGTTGTAACAGTCCACCACGTCAAACATCTTCATGTCCCGCGCGTAGTCCATTTGTTCAAAGTCAAAATGGTTCGCTCTTGTCGTCCATTCACCATCTCTCTTTAACAACAACACAACATAAGGGTCAGATCGTCAGTCAGAAAATAAACAAATAGCATTTAACAATGAGTTTAGAGTTTTTTATTCAGGAATTACATTACATCGATTATGCTATTCTCAGAAATCCTGATTTGGGTGGCCTGGAAGATCTGCTTTAAGTATCAGATGGTATTATTTCTATCTCAATTAATTTAAACATCCTTTTCTGGAAAAAAATTACACGAATGTATATGTTTACTGCTGGAATAAAAATATTACAATACAATACAATTACTACTACTAGAGAAGTACATAATAATATAAATAAACAACACAAGCAAAATTGACACATTACGTTATAAAAACGAAATAAGAGAGAGCGTTAAACAATAATGATACCAAACAACATGTTCAATACAATGAATTGTATCTGCTGGACAACAATGTTTCTTTATACTAAGCAAAATAGTTTTTCATCAAACTTAGGTCTGTCTCATGACACATGTCTCTCTTAATCTTGAAAAATAGTTTAAAGTTCCAGCAAAATCGTTAAAAAAGTTTGGTTGCAAAATGCACGAATCAATCCTGTTCATGTGTATCTACTTTCCATACGGGTAGAGCGATTTCTACGAACAGAGGTAGAAAAGAGGGGTTTCTTTGTGTCACATGTTCTCGGAATCTGGGGTCTCCCCATCTATTTTGTTGGCCTCTACAGGTCCGTCGCCCCTGTCTGGAGGTCATTATTTGTGGTTTGTGAAGGTATCAGGGGTGAAAATGTGATTATGAAGCCTTTTTTAAATTGGGATCTCTACACTCTATTTATAGCCTGGAAAAGCCCTTTTGAGACACTACGTCATTTCCCACAACCTTTCAGGGGGACATTACTTCATGCAGAGGAGTGGGAGAGTGGAGGGAGAGGGTGGGAGTATTGGAGACAGGGAGGGGATGGAGAGGGTGTAGGAGGGGGAGAGTTAAGAAAAGGGAGGGTGGGGGAAGAGGAGAGGGGGATCAAAGGGGAGGGAAAGAACGGGGAAAGAGGCAAGGGAGAGAATTAGGGGAAGGGAGAGAGAGGAGGGGGAGCATGAGGAAGAGGGGAGGGAGATGGGGGGGAGGAATTGGAGATGGGGGTTGGGAGAGAAAAACAGGTATATGCAGAGGAGTGGGAGAGTGAAGAAGAGGAGAGGGAGAGGGTGGGGGTATTGGAGAGAGGGAGGAGATGGAGAGGGTGCAGGAGGGGGAGAATTAAAAATGGGAGGGTGGGGGAATAGGAGAGGGGGAGGGAAAGAATAGGGGAAAAGAGGTGAGGGAAAGGATGTAGGAAAAGGGAGAGAGGGGAGGGGGAGCACGAGGAAGAGGGGAGGGAGACGGGGGTGGGAATCAGAGATGGGGGAGGGAAACGTGGTAAAGGGGGAAGTGTGGGGAGAGATGGTGACCGTCCGGAGGACGGGTACTTTGCTAGTATGATAATATAGACAATGTCCTACACGAGTCCCCATATAATTATCGAGTCACATTTTAATGTTTTATTACATGAATGGAATATCTATTTGCAAGGTCAAAGAAAACGCCTCCCGGGAACAGCAATGAGTCCACCCACCTTAAATAAATAATAATAATTTGTGTGACTCACTGCTCTGAATATCATCCACAAGGGCACGTCCTTAGTGAGTACTTCCGAATTCTTTGGTATTTCCACGTAATGTGGCTGGAAGCACATCACAAGACATTATGGGTTCATTCACATACAGCTCCATGTAAAGATGTGATGTGTTAAAGAAAAATGAGTCACAAGTCGCAAATAAATGGATTTTGAGATATCATCATATTTGAAAAAATGAGATCAAGCCGATTCCAATGGTGGTAAATATCAGGACATCCAATAAGTACTTCTATAATTATTTTTGTATCCATGCAAAATAAGTTGGCGATATTTTCTAATGGTCAATCACGAATAAAGTAGTTAAATGTACTCATTAGAATAACCCCAGAACACATGCTATAGTGTCAATACGCGTTTCATAGAAGTTTTAAAATGTGTGCTTACATCTATTATGCAGTATTCGAGGGTGGCATTCCATGCCAACGATGGCGGACCAAATGTCTTCTTTGAAATAAATCTGTTACATGGTATCCCGCGGCTGACGTCCTGTGATTTACAAAGAAAGCAAATTCAGTAATCATAATTATACAGTATAGGCTCAGAGTTGAAAGAGACCCTCTAAACTTAGGGAAGACTCAATAGAGGATTTGCATGTCCACCATCCTGAATCTTGATTCGCATGGAACTATGGGAGTTGTATGTCAGCGTAAAAGCTATAGAAAACATCTTATGTTTAGCATGGAATATTTAACAGTGCTCTAATAATGTCAATATCCATGTGTTATACATGTTTCCATAAAACAAGACTTCATCGTTCCCATCATGCATTTGGTTTGTATAGATCATTTACATAATCTATGATACTATTGAAAACATTCTTGCAATTTTCGATAAAAATGTTGCTAAATATGTACATCATATCTCAGTTTTGAACTGAATCCATCCCAGCATACACTATATAATAGACATACGCAGTGGCACATGCAAATCCCTTATAAAGAGGTTTGGCTGCTCTTTATGGTTTGTTTTTGTACAATAGCACTCACCACGGCATTTGTAACATTAGTCAGGAATCTTCATTTTTCATACCTCACATTTTCATTCTTTCATATCACCTCATGTTTCATATTAAGGTTTAAGCCATGTCTAATATATGAGTATGTTATATATATTCTATTTTGTAAACCACTGCATCTAGAAAACGTATTGAACAAAGAAAAGAATCAATGAATTTCACCCTACTGTATAAAATGCACGTAACGGGGCACGACGATGAAAACCACTATAGTCCAGATAAGATTGACAGTGTAATAAATCCCTCAATAAGTAAGTTTGAACAATAAAAACAGCGTTATTTGTGAGTTACATGGTACATAGCATGGTATTTTCGAAGTACAGACCTCGTTATGGTGTATATTAATTGTTCACGAGAAAGATAAGTATTTATTTTGCCGTAGGGGTGGTTATTTTAGTGCTTTTATTTTATTTTCATTTTTTCCAATTGTTCCATAGACCTGCGCACCTATTAGTTTTATTTCCATCGTATATTTTTCTATTAAGTTATCTTCAGTTTTTTATGTATAATTATGTGTAACTTTAGCAACCTTTCGTATACAGTCTAGGCCCAAAGATGAGAGAGTCCCTTCAAACGAAGGGAAAGCCTCCCGCCTCAAGCCTCAAACCGCAAAGTGCCATTATAATTCCATTAAGACCGTAAAATGTCATTATATTCCCATTAAAACGCCGAGTCTTAGGCAGGGAGGCCGATTGGCAAAGCAGGCTGATATACCATTCTTATCTTATCTGAGGGTTTGGAACTAGAGTGTATAGGCCTACTCTGCATCTGGTTTTCTGTCGTAATTTCAAATTGTGATACTAGAATATTTGTATAACCTTTCTTTAACTTTCAGATTCTTGTCGGCAGCCTGGACTGGGAAAAATTTACTACTCATAATGTCTTTTCTGAATAAAAATCTTTAAATACAAAATACATAAAAATGATTTAAGCCACGCTTGAAATGAACACTGAACAGTTGCGCCACCTGGTGTGTGAAAACAACAGCAGAAGCAAGTAGAGCCGGTCGTGAGAGCTCCACGGAAGCGACCAGGCAGAAAGCATACAACTCAGTGACTGAACTACCGATTTTTTTGATTTTTTCCCCTTGATATGTTTGATTTTTCAGGGGCATTTTATTAAAAATAAACATAAATCATAAGCCCTGCTCGAGGAGAGATGCACCACATCAGACCTGCTTTTGGTTATTTGGTTATTTATATATATTATATAACGAATAAACCAGGAATCGTTCTTACCTGGCCTGTGTATTGGTACGTATCATCAATGAAGAAGATCTGAGAAGGGTCGAGCATTTCCAGCCAGTTGTCCTTATGTCCTGGTGGGGGTGGTGCCCAGATCCCAAATGGCACCATCTTGCAGGTACCTTCTGCCACATTCTTCATATATCTGACACCTGTTGAGGGTGTAGAGGAACATTAGATCTTTTTTTTTTTAAGAAAAAAAAGTAGGCCTTCTCTCCAGTCATAGCAGACATATCCGTCTACCAACTTGTGATATTTCTTGATAGTCAACCACTAGTAACGTAGTTAAATATACTCATTAGGATAACCTCCGATATGCATTTATTCAATAAACAGTCTTGAGAGTTCGTACATGTATTCATGCTACTGACACCCTAAAAGTAAAAACATCCTGGGCAAAGTTTCTTGTGGAGAACAGTTGAATACTATATTTTTTTACGATGTTGGACTCATTTTGTTGTGACACTCAACACATAATATATCGACGCGAGATGAAAAATATAGAAAGCATTGCTTACCCATCCTATAATCGAATAAGAAGGACAGAGGTACTGGGAGTCCAAAATCGTATCGACCAAGCCTGTGGTCGTGGTCATACCAAAGCTATACATGTGAATAGGTATATGGAACGTTATACAATCAACGTGATATTTAAAGACAACATGGCTTGTACCACCACAGGCTATACTTGTGTCAGGCCTATAGGTGTTGATTGGTTGTGTAATATGATGTAATATGAGGTAATCATTATGAATTATGAAACATAGGTGCTAAGTATGTATTAATTATAATGATAACTTAAGAGAGGTTAGGTAATGTTATTTTTGCTGTATACATACGTAATGACACGTCACCTCTAACGGTGCCTATGTGTATACGTAAGGACACGTGTAAGTCTGTTAGGATGATTCATGATTAACCATGTAATCATATAATGTCGCACCGAAGCCTCCTCAGTGAGGGTCAATATTAAAAGAATACAGACAGGACGAATGAATCTCTCATTATTTCTACATTATTTCCTATATAGATAACTCACACTTGTATGGGAGAGCGTGTGGTACAATTAAGCCATGCAGTAATGTTGTTACATTTCTCAGCTATTACTGGAAAATGTTACCAAATTAACTCAGACTATGACTTATAGGACTGAATGTATAGATTATTCTACTGCTGTTATATGTTTATACATGAATTAAGTCAAATCAACTGGGGAAGCTACCACAGGAAAGGATTTCCCCGGGTCTCCGAAATATAAATGTGGAATTTTATGAAGCCCTGTAACAAAAACAACCGGACAAATCCTCAAAGGTTTTGGTCAACTGACTTTTAGATTTGTTGAAAAAGAGTTGAAAAATAAATAGATAAATAAATGAATAGCTTGAACTTACCTCCATGTTCATTATTGTTCCTGTGTTCATAGAGTTATAGGGCATTAGTGTTTCTGTACTGAACTTGAATGATTCTGGAAGTTTTGGTATCGCCTTACTCTTCTTCATCCCTTCACAATAAATGCCCTCAGGAATCTTGGTAAAAGAAATGACATGATATCATGTTATGTTATGATGCATATATACAGTCTAGGCTCAACGATTAGAGATACCCTTCAAACTGAAGCAAAGTGCTATTATAATTCCACAAAATGTCATTATAATCCCATTAGGACACCTAGTCCTAGGCCAGGAAACCGATTAGCGCAACTGGCGTCCAATTACTGACATACCACTCTTATCTGATCAGAGGGTTTGGACTGTACATCCATAGAATGGGCGGAGCTACCCATTTGATACACCTATATGTATCAGTTATATATCTTATCTACATCGAAAATCAATCTGACATATTCTGTACGTTCCACAACTAATTGGTGTCCGCCATCTTGAATCTCGATTCACATGGAATTGTGGGAGTTGTATGTCAGTGTAAAAGCTATAGAAAACATGTGGCATTTAACAGTGATATCATGTACATAGCCACGTGTTTTATATGTTTCCATGAACGATACTTCATCTTTCCCATCATGCATTTGATTTTATAGATCATTTACACAAGCTATGATATTGGTGAAAATCATTCTTGAAAATGTTGCTAAATATTTGTATGTCAGATTTGACCTGAATTCATCCCATCATGGACTGTAATAGACATGCGCAGTGGCACACACAAATCCCCAATTGGAAGTTAACTATGAGGATTTGTTTGTCCTCATGTTCTATTCTATAAATCTTCTTGTCTAGCTGGAATACAAGCTCACTATAATATAGTTACTCAAACGATATTATATCATAGTATTTTGATTGTTTGATTGTATTTAATTTGCAACTGCAACTAAAGAGCAACTGAGAAAACATCAATATTTGATGAACTGCAGTTATGAATAATAAGTTCAAATCAAATTAAATAACACTTTGATCAAACGTAGGCAGAGAAGGGGCAAATATAAATAATTTTGTTATTTGTTATTTTCATTTATTACCCATGGCTATTATATGCATTGTTTTGTTTTTCACTGACATACAACTGCCATAATCCCATACGAATCCCCAATTAATTCATACAGGCATACAGGTCACCCAACGAAGATAACATAAAAGACCAACCTGGTAATATCTAAAGTCCTTTTCAGCATAGGGAGCGAAGGACAAAAAGTCGGCGATAATTTTGAACTTTCTTGAAACTCCTTTCATTATATGAACACCCTCGCCAACTGATCTGACAGGCATGCCTGATCCTCCCCGTGTCTGAGTCCATTCAGGAACTAAACAGAAAGTGGTAATACTTAATTGACATAATTATTGAATTGAAAAAGAAATTGTCAAAAACAGCTACATATGAAGGGAAAAGGTTAACATATTCGTGAACAAGTTTCTGCATAATATTGCAGACTTATCCTCCAACATCAATAGAAACCCTCACCAACCCCGCATACCTAACAAAAAATAGTCAACCATAGTAGTGTAGAGGTATTATAATACTTAGATGTTATAGGAGGGGAGAAGTATAGGAGAAGGGACAGGAGAAAAGAGAAGGCTCTCCAAGGATTGCGAAATGAGGACTGACTTTTATTGGTATTCACATGAGTATACGAAAATAGCAGGTGTATAACAGATACTATAGCAAGAACAGCATAGTATCGCGTATGAGGGGGGCTATATTCTCCGAGTATGGCTGAAAACAACGAGGCCGTAGGCCGAGTTGTTTTTCGGCCATACTCGGAGAATATAGGCCCCCGAAGACGCGATACTGTGCTATTCTTGCTTTTATTCCATGATTCTTAACTTAAACAACTTTATTTGCATTAATTTCATCAAAGTGAGATGTCTGCATAGTCTCGAACGGTCGTGACGTCACTGCACAATACAGGGAGTTTATATTGTCCACCTTGTGAGCGGCAAGTGTATCGATTATATTGTACGCTCATGGCCAAATCATGGAATAAATACACTGTGGCCCCGGTTAAACCCATTTTCGCCAAAAGTAAACACAAGCTTAGTTCTGCCGCCCATAGCTCAGGTCTGGAGAACCATATAGTATCCCCAAACTCCATTTAACTCACTTGTCTCGCTCAAATCAATCTAAACCCCTCTAATTCTCTCACTAATCAAAAGGGAATAACATCAAAAGCTAAATCTGTGAATTTAAAGAAAAGGAAGCCCCAAATGTGGAGATATTGGCGAAATCTTAAAAAAAAACCAAAACGAGACAAATATAAAAAGGCTGCCTGCGCTAGGATTCGATCTAACTAAGTCCTCTTTGAAAGTCTTGGCTATAGGGGAATATAGTAGGGCACATGCATATAAACAGTTAAATTGATTCATCACATATTAAGTTCTCCTCATGGTGATTGAGGAGAATGGGGAAATAAATTATCTTTGAAGGTCCCTGTGTTCGCCGCAGGGCATTCAATTATTCAAATTAATCATAAAAATATATCTTGCAATCTATTTCTATAATAATGCGAATGCAGGACTTCTAAGTCTGCACTCTTCCTGGACTCTAATGAAAATGATAACTCATATTAACACTCAACATTCATAATACTAATATACCTTCATTCTCACTGCATTTCTAAGGCAGGTGGTCGGAAGACCCTCTCACGACGACGCCTTGATTGTGTATACTGCCTTATAAACACAACTTTTAGAAAAGCAGCAAAAAAGCTGAGAAATAAAACTTACTTGCAAAGTAATAGTCCATTGTGTAGCTGGAATCTGGGTTTTCTGTCCGCAGGCAGCTTTGCCAGTGATGGGAGGGGATTCCCCTGACGGTAGCTGTCCCCATATATTTCTGAAAATAAAGGCAAAATAATTATGCTCTGTATTATTATATTTCTTTTATTTCCATCATCAATACATCGAAATGGGATTTTTTTGGGGGGTGCGGGGGAAAAGGTGAATTGTAGGTCTAAAGAATCATTCAACCTTTTAATTTAGTGATTATTTTGCACATATCCTCACGGGCCCTCCTCCTTAAATGTGCAGATCTGTAATGATTGTACATTTTCTGACGACCCAGTCCTCCAGGCCTATACATATTGTACTATTCAGTATTGACTGTAATATTATGGATGCCAATTAGTGAGTCAATACACTATACCTGTCCAAAAGCTTTGTCGAATTTCAATTGAGATGGAACCGAATAGTCATAATTAACACCGTTGATCTTTACTTTCCCCCACGCCGCAGCATACCCACTCTCATCGATGCCCTTTGATAGGCACTTGGTTTTACCTGCAAAAATATCCAATGCATGGATTATTGAACGAAATAATATAATAATAATATATATATAATATAATATATATATATATACTCCTTATAAGATGTCATTGCCCCTTTCGAAAAGTAAGAATTTTTAGTTGTTATATTTTCTGCGGAGAAGCTCCACATGTACTAAACAATTTAATTAATTGTATAATTGTATATATCTCAAGTACATGAGAACAAAACAACTCTTCTCCTTTAAGACGAGCAACTTATAAAACTAAAATTGAGCTAGTAGAAATGGATATTTTACAGTTGCATCATCAAATTATAAAGAAATGACAACTCATAAGCCAAATTGTAAAAGCACCTTGTACTGTAATTAAATCATTGGTGAATTGCTTATAAATGTCATAATATTATCATTATGGCAACTTACAAGAGATCAAATTGACCGAAACAATGTAGTGTTTGTCAATTAATATGTTCATTTTGAGCAAATTCAAATTACTCTGTAGCTGTTTATGGAGGAAATAATATTTGTTAATAATAATATAAAAGTGATCTGGGATTAATGGTACGATCGACAGTAGAGGGCGAAGCGATTATACATTGGCGCCTACTAGCGTCTTATTCTAGAACTAACTGATTGATTGATGGCTAATGCCTCAGGTTTGCTCCACCATGTGGGGCTGAAAACATTTACATGATGCTCGGCAGATGATTTAACCATTGTTCTGGAAATCATTGTTGTCAAATATCCAAACAACGAACATTAGACAGTACTAGTGAATCAAGAAAAATCACCAATCATTACCTCTGTTTGATGACCTGTGTTCGATGAATTTTTCAATGAAAAATGAAAGACCTATTTGTAATAACAGCCTATATGATTGGTATTTGGTGTTGATAAAGCTTGTAGATGTATGATCAGAATTCATAACAAGCTTAATAAGGTAGTACCGATAGAATAGCACACATATTCACCTTTCTTATATATTTCATATTTCAAGATTTTTAGGTTTATCATTCTTTTTTTTCTAAAGAAGCGCGTTGATGTTTAATATTAGTGATAATAAACGGATATCTGGTTTCGCCGATCGAAATGAAATGAAAAGTCTCAAAGAACCTTGAAACACTTACGGTAAATCAAGTGCAGTTCACTGGTGTTAAAGTTGAGTACTTCAGTGAACTCCACCGGACCGGACTCCACCCTTAACATGGCTCTACCATTCGGCAAGTCATAGCTCATGATGTAGTCGGTGGAATATTTGGCCTCAATCTTATTAACTTCCATCACTGCCGAGTAACTGGCAGGGAGTGTAGGGACAGTTTTTCCTAAAGAAATAAAAATAAAAAATAATAATGATGTTAAAAACACAAACATGATATCTAAATAAAATATCACTGTTGCTTATCCGAAAGAATCATTTATACATGAATTTAAAGATGAAATGTTTTGTTTTACATATTTTAATCAGCATTGGACAGTATGTACATAGACATTATCTTCAGTTCAACCTGATTTACTTTTACAAATCAAAATGTATTATAATAGAAAAGCAAATAACAAAAGTTTGGATTCTATAGTAGTAGAAAATATCAGGACAGTAGAAACCTTCACCTTGGGGCTGTGTCGATATTTTTGACAGACAAGGTAGACACTTTCCAATGCAAACACAAGGTATAAAATATAATAACCAATTTTAGCTAGTGGTCATCGACTTGGGGGAGAGGGATCATAATAACAGTGATTTAATTTTGGATATATTATAAATTCTATGTGTATAAGGGTACAATCGGAAGACTTCTTTAGTAGTTGACCTCTTTGAAGTTGAATTCTCACCCTTTATATATGTATTTGTATTTCTCTTCATCATTTACGAAGTCTATCTATCAATCGGCGAGAAACAGGGTAAAACCTGTTAGCTTAGAGCTGTTCTTCCCAGGCAGGTACCATATTGTATACAAAATTTCATTTGCTTGAAGCCTACATCTAACATCAAACAATTAAAGAAAAATACAGACTAGAATAGTTAACAATATGGTTGAAAATATATATCTTCAACCTCTTTTTTTGCACGGTAATGTGAAAGAAGAGAAATAATAAACTAATGTTCTTACCTTGGTCTGCGTCTACTACAGGGTAGGGCTGACATACGGGCTGTAATTGTGCCCCAGCAGCCAGCCAGCATAGGCATGTGATGCCTACAACCCTCCACATGCTCACCTGCAGTAAGTAAGTAATACAATTATTTAATTGCATTTATAATTCAATTCAGTCTAGGCTTAGAGCCTCTCAGATGTGATAATAATGATATGTCAGTGATTGGGTGTCCTAATGGGATAATAATGGCATTTTGAAGTTTGGAGCGAGAGGTTTTCCCTCGTTTGGATGGACTCTCAACTCTGAGCCCAGACTGATTTTTAATTCTCGATTATGTTATTGATGAATGAATTAAATGAATGACCCAGAAAGTTGTCAATCATTGATAAGCATCTGACTGAATAAGGAATGGGAAGGATGGGCAGATGAGATGTAATCTAATTACATGGAGATGTGATTGAGTGATTCTAGGCAGTGTGCGCGGCAACGAAACACTCACTAGGTGGCGGGTGCAATGTCGGTGTCCGCGCTAACATAGCCAAATACACAAACTGGTTTTGGACGCCCTGACCATGGGCACCTGCCGCCTCCCGTCGAGGGGAGGCGGCAGGCTACATTATCGTTGGTCCCGTCATGAGAGCCCCTTACATGACTGGCCATATTACAGCCCTATCATACCAGAAAAAGCAATAATAGGCCATGAATATTCTAAATATTCTAAAATGATTTAAATACAAATTAAAGATCCGCTTTTAGGATAGAAATGTTAAAGTATGATTATGAAGCATTTGTTAATGCATTGTGTTGTAGTGAGCAACGAATCGCACACCTGTGAGAAATGTTTCTCACACCATGGCATAGGTGAGAAAACTAAAAAATATATGGGTCAGGCCGCCAGAAAATGTAACCTGAATTCTGATGGTAATTGCCACAGAGGAAAGGTACATATTCAAATAATATTTAACCCCCAAAATACTTAAAATGAACCAGAGAGAAAGCAAAAACTCTTGGCTTTGGGGGCCCTATAGGCGGGCCCTACACCCCGCCATGTCTGATGAGTTGAGACACAGTAAAACGATCATGTTTAGGCCTACTAACTGGTAATTTTCATTAAGTATACAATTACATTGCATCACCAGTAGTGAATAACCTCAAGTCAAGGGGAGGGACAGGGTATTAAGGGGGAGGGACGGGAGAGGTTGGTTAGAAAAGCATTTGAAAACGTTTGAAACATAATTGATCATTGTATTCATTGTAGAATGCATGTTAGCAGATCATTAAATAAAATATTGAATCGAATGTAATCATGTAAGTGTACATAAGGAGGACGGGTCACAGAGAAATGGAAGTTAATGTATATACATATTCTTTCTGTCTTTCTCTCTCACTTTCCTTCATCTGCCAAAGAGGGCGGGTAACTTTATGGTTTTACCCGCCTTTTACCTTCATTAGGCAGCGAGTGGGTGTTAATTTCACACTTTGCCTCCTATATAATTATGCTTATAAAGTTTAACAGTTGATGCCACTTTGATCCATCAGCTTAGTGACTTTGACCCATTCCAACCCAAATTCCATTCACACTATAAAGCTAGCCTTCCCCGACGACCCTCTGTCTGTGTATGGGGCCTACTGAGATTCTGGGGAGGTAGAAGTTTAAAAAACGGGGATTGATACAAAATATGCATATGAAACTAATTAAATTTCCATTAACCTATGACAACCCCCCGGCACTGTCAAAATATGGCCCTGCAAAACGATTGAAATGATTCAAGATCATTGTTTACATATACTATATAGCGCCTACCGCTGGTCGGGAAGCCGAGATTCGACCCGCCACCTAGCGTGAAAGCCCAACGCACACGCTCTAATGTGGACATGGACTGGCCATGCAAGTTTGTCTTATTACGTAATAAGTGTATTAGCAGACAGGGAGGCGACATGGGAGAAGAGAGGGTGGAAGTGTGACCAGGGGAGTGGGAGGGGGTGGGAGGAACTTTGAACTGAGCAGTAACTATCACTTGTCATCCACCACACAAGTAACTGAAATCGAGAATCGTCTCCCTTGGAAACGGAAATTAGTTAAATTAAGCTGACACAAATCATAAACTTTAAAACATAAAAAGTATAGTATACTAACTGTTAACTGTTTCTTGTTTTTTATTGCAGTGCCTACATGGCCATCTTACCTACAGACTGCCTTTGTTATGATAGAATGTAACATTTATTGTGATATAACTGAGTGCATTCTTAACTTTTATATGTTATACAATTCTAGATCCGTAAACATAGTGTCCAAACAATGCAAAGCTATTGAATAATTAACACGGTCTAAAAAGATATACCATAGGGGCATACTGGAAGAGCTGGAATTCACGTTTCACATGTATGCCTCCTTTTTTTTGAATGCGACATGTATGGGTCGGGTCGTCAGAAAATGTACATTTGGCAGCTCTACACATTTGGTGTGTTATATTAGATTGTAATATCAAACTAGAAATGTTAGTTAAATCAGCGGATAGCAGAAACTGTACCATACCCAATTTCCTTTAGGTATATATTTAAGTATACCGACGTTATAGAATGGGCAGGGGGTACTTAGTCCTCCCTGAAGATAGTTTATTCGGAATCGAAGTAAAAAACTTAAATACAAAAATAATTAATTAAATTTTGCTTCAGGTAAAAGCCTTCATACACTTACAGAAGTTATTTAACGATGGGAATCTTGACTTCAAACATGTATTTGCGGACTTAGAATTAAGGTGCTCGGTAGTGATTCAGCAAAATCGAATTAAATTGGTTAGCAAGGAGCATTAAAGAAATACGTAGTAGGCTTTATGCCGACCTACAGGAAGAAATAACTCGATCATTAACAAGCTTATGAAGGGGGAAACATGTCTCTTTGCCTAGTGTACTTCTATGTATAACCACCCGGGGCCTTATTCATTGCACTCATCCCCCAGCTTCTAATTGTGCCCTAATCTAGCTGTGAGGAAAATGTGTGAAAATATTGTTTTTCATTGAATTGTTGTGTCATGAGATGTATTATGTGTAACGGAAATAAAGGGGATGTCCAAGCAAATTTTAAAAAATATGGACATGCATCAGTATGCACCTGAAAAGTTAGTACCGGATTCCTAAATATATATTCCGGGTGCATTTCCTCCCTCAGTAGACGCATAATTGCTTGAAAAAAGAAGCACTTACCTTGCTTGTATAATGATGACAATAATGTATTTATAAAATCCTCCTTTCGATATGGAGATCCGCCCCCGAGTGAAGGTCCCACTGACCAATGGTCAGTGTCCGGCCAATATCTTTTATCACGATTACACATCATGCATCAAGTAATCCTTTCCATACCAATACAAGATTATTATAACTGAGTGGGGCACGTCGTCAGAAAGTGTACAATTCGCCTTTCACCGAAATTTAAGAAATCTTAGATTGTACCCATTTATTCAAGTTGTGACCACTTTCATCGAAATGAATAGTATTGAAGCATTTTCATCTTTAACTCTTGCTTCATAATCATAATTATATAACTAATTATAACTCAGATATGCCCAATATTTATCATTTTTCAGCCTAATTTACCAGAATGTACCAAATGTGTAGAGCTGCCAATTGTACATTTTCAGACGACCCAGCCATGTAAAATGCGCCGTGGATACCACGAGTGTGTATACATAGCCCGTAGAGACTGCTGTTGTTGGGGAAGAAATATATATTGCACCCATTTATTGAACTTATGATCAGTTACATCGAATCGTACACCTGTGAAGTATTTCCATCTTTACATAAAATGACTACCTAGCATATTCAAAACAGTGAAATTTCCTTTGTTTAAATGGGGGTAGTAGTAACTATGCATATATCCGCGTGTTTCTCATATAAGTAAGGAAAGTAAGTAAGTAATAATAAAGGAACTAAGTTAGAATTGTGTAAACTGATTGAGTATAAATAGAATGATCACATTCATTCACTCACATTTCTTTAATAACTACGGTGGATATAAATTGTGGATATTTTCGCATATTTGCCGATGAGGGGAATGTATGATATCATTGTGGGAAAAAACATAACTGTTCGGTATCGGCGCTGGCGCCCTTGAAGGTCAAAACAATATCAGACGATACAATACAGTCTAGGCTCAGAGCCGACAGAAATCCCTTCAAATTGAGGGGAAGTCATAGGATACCTCTCACTATTGACCGAAAACTCCCATTAAGACGGTAGTGCTTTGCCTACTCCTGGGCCGGGAAAGCCATTAGCGCAGGAGGCGTACTGACATGTCATACTGATCTTATCTGATCTGATAGGCTCTGAGCCTCGATTGAATAGCAATGCAGGGAACAGTCATTTTGATTTAGAACCAAAATGTATATATCCCCAATGTGTCTATATTTTAAATATGTATTTCTCTGTAATATCGACCAATTCAATCACTAGCACCATTAACTATTAATAAATTAATCAATCTGTGAGAAAAAAACCGTCGGAAGTGAAACACTCGTGATTGACCATCCAGAAATATAGATATCTTTTTTCAAACATAACGATAGATCTATACAATAATTACTTATCAGAGTTCCTATAATTTGATAACACATCACATTAATTTTATTCTATTATATTATCATTATTCAATGGAGTCCAAATGTTTCTTTATTTCACAAAAAAAAACATGTTCATAGATGACTGTTACATATGCTTGCCCCTAGGCTCCTTTTTTATTGTTTTAATGAGCATAATATAAAGATGTATACACTTACATGTGAATATCTAATAATATTATGTTGCATACGAACTACCAAAGAAACATTATGACTTCAACTGAATACATGAGCTTGTATGAGTGGTAACCTGTATATTATATTTTAGCAGAATTTCTATAAGAAACAGTCAGAATATTTCAACAATTTTCCTTCTATAAACAAAGCTATGGATATCAAATGCATGTGTGGGAGGGCTGGTGTATATTCCACGCTGAACATGGAATGTTTTGCCTGGTTTTGTCTGACATACAACTCCAACGATTCCTCCCAATATGGCTCACTTACAAATCCCCTATTGGTGCATTTCCCAGAGTTAGGAAGATTGTTGCGGTGCAAAGTGCACGAAAAAGGGTCAGAAGGTAGGTTTACATCAGATAAATGATCATATGAAAGTAGCTGGGTCTTGTATTGTTAGTTTAGACAATGATATGCATAATTGAGGAGGTTATCTTGATCACAGGTTAATTTGTTTTATAGTACGTACACTTTCCAGTCCCTCAATATACATATATATATATATACAAAGCTCAAGTGTGATGTCTAGAGTTTGACAAATTGTATTGTATAATTATTGTTTATGTAAAGAACATCATAGTCGATTCCAGTGGCCTAAGTCGTTAGGAAAGCCTAATTAAAGACACAATATATTATAATAACATGGAGGTTGCTCATGGGAAAGTCTATAGCTCTAAAAATATCAGTGAAGTTAGGAACACCAGACAAAATGCTGCCCCAATCTTGAACATCTTTATTTCTAGAATAAGGACAAACGCTCCCTTTACTATATTTGTGCAAAAGGATGGACTGAAGTAGCCCCACCCTTGAGACGTCTTGATATTGCTAAAGAATTCAGCATGGTCCAAAAAGCAAATTTTAAACACGATATTCAATGCAAATTTATTATAAATGGTCTAGTTGTACAGGAAAATGTATACTTCCCCCGTTGCATAACAATCTACGAGTAGCTTTTTCAGTGTTAATATTGAACTCGCAGATTGTTATGCAAGGAGGGCATTGTTGTTTAGACATGCGAACAATTTACTGTTACGCCTTTTCTCGGTTCGTCCACCTAATTATGCATTAATAATTCCACTCACTCACCCACTTTTGTAGTCAACATTTATGAGCGTCTCTGAACCTTCATCTCTCATCTATTTTTATAATATATCAAATCTTCATTTCAAACAACGGAATTATCGATTGAATATTGTACATTATTTTGTAAAGAAAACTGCTAAAACAATGTGTGGTTCTCTCGATCGCATATATATTTACAGTCAGGTTTAGAAGGCAGTTTTGGACCCCTAAGTTTTAGGGGTCATTAACACTTTTAGCCTTAGTCTTAGCCTTGTGGTTAAGCTTATCGCTGGATGGGAAATCGAGGAACGTGGCCCTCTGGACCTGACTGTATATTTGTTATATCCTGTTCAAATAACTTCCTCGATGAATTTGTTCTGCCCCTTTATCAGGACACAACGAAAACCGTTCCCTGGAACGAGCATGTTTTGGTCATATATACGTAAAACCATCCCGAATAAAATTTGTTGAAAAAAATATCAAATATCAATATCTCTATCAGAATAAGGACAGACTACCTTGGAATAACCAGGACGATGGACTAGGAACATTTCTATTTTACATCTTGGTATATTTTTTTCTTCACTTAAATCAACATTGTCAGGTCAATCTTACCATCCTTTCGTTCTGGTATCCCTGGAAGAACTCTGTACATAATACATCACCATATTTTCTGTCATACATTATTGGAAACAATAACTATCATATATATGATAACTTATAGTAGGCCTAATAACAGTGATAATGTATGCCGGGGCTTAAAGTAATGTAACATAGGCCTAGGCCTAGATAGAAATGAGATAAACAAAGTAGCCTAGCCTACATAGGCCTAGGTTTTATTTCAAATAAAAAAAGCAGTACATAGGCCTAGTTAATACGATGAAGTCAGATAGTCCTACAAATGTATCCTTAGTGAAACACAAACGAAAGCGGATTGTAAACCTAGATAATTTAAAGAATAAGAAAGCCATAAGACTTTGTTTGTACCTTTGTTTGTAGGCCTACGACAGTTCCTCCGCACCTACCCTGACAGATAACTAGGCCTAGTCCACAAAGCAGAATAAGGACATCTGCATTTGAGCCTTAGTCCTCCGTAGATTAAATTTGATTAGGCCTACATTGAGACATTGATAGTGTTATGCCGTTCCCATATAAATAGTAGGTCTACACATTTGAACAATGTTTTTAAAAAGTTTGATCGGCCTGTACATAGGCCTAGGCCTATATACGAAGGTTAAAGCAACGAATTTAAGAGAAGTAACACATAGTCCTATACAATATTGTCCTGGTGCATCCAATGCACAATTTATGCTCATAACAAGTTACGCGTCAGTATAAGTATACTATATTGTAAATTAGTCAATACGGATAAAATAGCACATCACGCCAGTCAGCCTCGATAGCTCAGTTGGGAGAGCGTTAGACTGAAGATCTAAAGGTCCCCGGTTCAATCCCGGGTCTGGGCACTGCTTTTTCCAAGTAAAGTAGGCCTATAATTCAAACATTTAGTCACATTTATGATTTAATGCCATAAGCCTGATATTAGGTCAATTAGGTCAATTTATCTGTTAATTGTCATTGTATTACATTATATTATGTAGCCTATAGTTTAATATGGCAATTCATTCACATTGTCATTGGATGTGGCCTCCCCACCCGTCCTCCCCATAACGTTTCACGTGTGGCAGTGGGCACGCGGCGCATGATGCGATGGGTTTCTATCCGTTTCTATGTAGGCTAGCCTATATCGTGTCGAACTTCGATTATTAGCCCTACTATACGCCTTGCTCTGTGAAAACTAATAAATGTGTTAATTTTGGGGATTAAATAAACGAGAGTGTGATTATGGAATTTAGTACCGGTAGCCTATCTAGGCCTATTTCTAGCTATTTGTAGCTTATCTGATATGACATGTTAGAAATTAATTTTATGAATAGGCTAAAGGCAACGTCTCCCGGAAACATACGTGAAGGATAGCGGTTTTTATTGGTTAGGCCTATAACTGTTGAATATATGATTGCCCTCGAAAGAATAAAAAAACAAAAACAACGTACCATAGGCCTATCTAGAGTGTGCTATACACCGAAGTCTGAGAACTAGAACTGCTATTATATATATAATTGTTTTTTATTTCCATAAAAATAGCAGTATACAGAAATAAGGCTGACACCCTCTGTGACACAGGTCTTCCAGGCGGGCCAGTAACATATTTATGCAGATTATAGTCCAGTCAATATATGAAAAAGGTAAAAAAAACTAGAACAGAAATGCGGTTTTCACCATCCTGTCCCACAAGGGCCCTGTATTAACATACTAAAAATGTAGAAAAATCTATTGTTGGGAAATAGGGGAAAATAGCCATTTTCCAAAATGGCTGCCATGGGGTAAGTGCCCAACTAAAAATCAATGTAGGCTAACTTTTGATCAAAACATAGCAAATGGATGAATTTGGTGTCTATAATGGGGTTTTCAGGTATGCCCAACACACTGGTGATATTTAAAATCATGTTAGACATTTCCTTATAACAGATATCCAAGATGGCCGCAATTGGAAATCTGACAATTTTGGAAAAGCTCATAACTTTTGATTGAAACATGGTATAAAGACCAATTTTGTTGACTATTATAGGGTTTTCAGGTATGCCCAACACAATGAGGACATTTAAAATTATGTTATTCATTGCCTAACCCATATCAAAGATGGCCACCACTGAAATTCTGACAATTTTGGAAAAGTTCAAAACCTTTGAAAAAATTGTAGTACAGGACCAACTAGGTTATAGTATGGGGTTTTCATGTATGGTGAATGGCAGTAATGCTGTAGGACACATGCTCAGTGGCAAAGCAATGCCCAGAGCTCATAGACACTATTTTCTTGCACTGGTAAACCTACTGCTCAGAGATGCCAGGGCTTCCATTGCCAAACATTTCTCAACCTAAAGATTTACATGAGGAACATCAGATCAAGTGACTGAAACATCTTTTGAAGAAGCAAAGACAAAAGTTGGCTAGAGAGTCCCTCTGAACCAGGAGAAAGTTCCACAGAGAACTTTCCTGGTGATACAAGTTCCATCACCTATATCTTGCTGCAGTATAAATAGGAATGTATTGTTTTGTTATACATGTTGTGCTCCAGAGCAGCAACGGAAGGAGAACCTTTCTTGGATTGATGCAAGATGGCGTTTACAATTGCCTGTTTTCAGGGCCAGACTAGAAGAAGATCACCCTGATATCCATGATATATACTTGGATGGCCTACAGATTTTGGGATGTTCTTTCCACTGTCCTGGCTATTGAACAGGTATTTATATGCAGCATCTAAACTGGTTGCCTCACTAGTGGGTGGGGTATGTAAGAGTTGCTCTCAACTGAACCAAGCTATACAGGGATTCACTGGCATCACATATCACAATAGTAAGCAACATATAGAAGCTTCAAACACTCAACAGAGGTGTGATTGCAAAGCTGGTAAACTTCCTTGACGTATAAACCCCTTCATAAAGACAGAAACATTGCATATTATTGTCTCAGGTAAAGTGGCTTCAGTACCTGTGACCTTTGATAAAGCTGAAGTTGAGCAAAATCAATGCAGGGAAAAGCTGTGGTAGAATATTTCTACAAAAGAAACAACAGGCTACAACACTTTACCCAAAAGCAGCTATGGCGATAAAAAAAGAGGCTGTACAGATTGACCTACAGATGATGATCCACCAGGGGTTGCCACAAGCACAACCAAGGGTAACTCTGGTCAGTGGAAGATGACTCTAGTTGCTGCAAGAGAGAACAAAGATAAGCAGGACCTGCTCAAGTATAGGTTTTGTAGCTACCCTACAGCTCTCCCAAAACATCTGCAGTATTAGCAGATGTACTATAAAGTGTTATCAAGCATCCCTGTTTTCTCAAGCACATCATGTCAGAAACCCGTCACTTTGCTCCCGTGCATTGGATTAAACATTGGAGAAGTTTTGTTTCCCCCCGAATATTTAAGTAGATTATACAGCTATAAAAGCATCAATTTTCAAAGACAACATAGTTAAGAGTGTTTTTCAAGCATCCCTAGAATCTTAACAAAATTTGAATAGTAGTTTATTTGTATAATGTAGTTTTATGTTGAAGCATCAGGGTGCTCCTTCCCCGCTCTGTGGGCTCCGTCCCCAGCCACACACACTCAGCACCCCTGCTCCTTGACGAGAAGTCGCCAAGTGGCCATGCCATGCATAAAACACCTCAGCTCGGCAATTCGACCCAAGCTCATTGGGCCAACACTATTGGGGAAATCTGCAAATAATTTCCAAAAATCCCTACGTTCCCATATGTACACACACTTCAAACCTGTCCCAGTCTCAAGTTTATTGATTATAAGAGACATTTCACCCAAGATTTTAAGCTCTTACTCATATAATTACGCAGTTCCAGCATTACATCCTTACGCCTATATATGCCTATGCATAAGATTCAAAATCTGACATCGGTGGCTTGACTATCGTTGAGCTTCGTCCAACATGAGGCCCGGGTAATGAAGTCATAATCATGGGGATTCCCCAGAGGAACCCTCTCCAGAACGAGGCCCATGTAATGACGTCATAGCAGTGGGGATTCCACCACACATAGGTGCGGGAACCAGCGCATATCGGCGATGTTTCCCGCACGAATTTAACACAAAAACGAAACGATTTTAAACGCACTAGCCACGGGAGGAGGGCGGGACAGTCGACGGGATGGTGGGCAATGTCAACATACAAAAACATTCCATATTTATGAACGTAAATAGCCCAAGACTTCTACTCATTCCCATCAAATTGTGACGATAGACCTATCAGCTATCTGGGGCCACAATACTCTCCTAGACCACCCTGCCCTGGCCCTTGCCCTAGTACACATGTGATCCCCTCCTAGTAGAGAGGCACACTGACCATTTATGAATAGTTACATTCTAAATTCAAGGCCCAAGGACTGTGTGTTTCAGTTATAAGTTCAACCCAAAACATATCAAAGTTTTGATCCTGTTAGACAGAAAGATTGGGATAGGGGTTTTAGTTTTATGTGAAGTAGGACCCCGGAGTAGAACTACTAGAAGAAAGGATTCTCCCTCCCTTTCTATACACGCCATGTTTTCATGGCTACAACTGATGTTCTTTCATTGACCACTGCATGCGCAAGAATACGGTGTAAAGGTCACCAGTGTATAACGTGTGGTAGTCATGGCAATCCAATGCGTTTTTTTGCCAAGTTTACCGCCCAAATTGAATTTAATGACTCAAAATGGTTTTATTCATAGGCTATCTAGAGTGGAATAGGTTGCTCCTGAGTGGTATACACAATCCCGGCACCTGCCGGAATTAGGCCTAGGCCTACTTTCGGGAAAAGTGGCATTAAATGGCTTTAATGTTACTTTGTAGATAAATGTACATGAATCTAATAGGCTACATCTGTAGGCCTATAGCAGCGGCACGCTAACAAAACAATGGATAGGGGCACCTCTAGTGCCTAGTAAATTATTTGTTTTCAATTATTTTATTCAGGTAGATTATAACAGAAATCCAGAATGCTCGCCCCAAAGGGATGGTTGTCGTTGTGCCCTGTAAGTGTAATGCAAATCATAATTATCCCTAGTATCTATTACAACCTTGATAGAAGCATTTGAAACGTCCGAAATAGGCTCAATTCAAGATTCATGACTGCCACCATTTTGGGGAATATTACCCACAGTCTTCCTTGATTTTGACGTCATCAAGGCTGATGCCTGTGTTGGCTCCGCATCGATCATAGGCAGTGCGAGAGGGCTGTGGGCATGGTTTGGTTTGGTTTGGTTGGAGTTTGAATCATGTTTTCCTCATTTCAGATCCCTAATAACCATTTTCTTTGTTATAGTGGGTGAGAGAGGTATAACTAGACTGGTATAGCTTGGTATGGGTATGTTTGAACTTAGGCCTAGATGGTTTGAAATGAAGCCTGTATAGGCTAGTCCCGAAAGAGTTTTTGTTGTTGGGAGTGATAAATGGGGGCCGACAAGAGTGTTGTCCTGGACAGAACTACCAAAAATGTGTCATGACATTATAATTATTGTAAACAGATATGAACTCAACGTTGTATGTTCTAGGTGAAAAATAAAATCATAAATCATGTGTAAAATAGTATCAAGAAGACCGTTAACAAGAAGAGGTAAAAAATGGTTCATGTAAACAATCTCAAGTACATGATGCTATTGAAGCTATTTTTACACCCCATGTTTAGCATTGTAAGAGCCCAGAAGGCAGGTTATGTTCGAATAAAGGTTTAAAAAAAAAGAGTGTTGTCAGTTTACCACTTACAGAACACCTTCTCTTTCATAAAATCACACTTCAAAAAGTGATATCTGGCCATGAATAGCATGTAGAGATTCAGATCTAATGAGGACATGCCTATTTCTGCTATATATCATTGCAAAAATGCCAGTAGGAGGAGGAGCATGACCATGGTGCACTCGCCATGCTAGCATGGCTGGCAGGATTCTCTCATGAGTGACGCCATTTATCCTCTGAAGATGTCTGCCTGCATTAAACATCATAATCGAAGATTAATCTTTGATTATGATGTTTAATGCAGGCACAAACTGCCCATGCTGGGTTTAGATGTATGAAGTTTGTTTGCCTTTCTAGAGAAATTGATTCTCCTCTTTCTGTGTGTCCAGCTAATGATAATCGTACCCATATAATGGTAGGGAAGCCTATTCCCAAATATTTGGGTTGGTGTCCGTTTCTTGAAGAATGAGTAGTAATATTATATATCCAATTTAGTCTGGCCTGTTCATGGTCAGAATAGAATAAAATATTCTACTCTTAACGGAATTTAACTTTTACTTATAATATAAGAAATTGATATTTTACCCTCATGCAAATGTTTCTCAAAAGATTATTGAAATTGAAATTTAACTTACAAATATGGAAACACCCGTGAAAATATATGCTAAGCAAACAAAAAGCCTTTAGCTGTTATTCTTTCTCAAACAAAGCTGACCAAATCGTCTTCTCCTACCCCATCCCCCGCTCTCTCTCTCTCTCCCTCTCTTTCTCTTTCTCTCTCTCCCTCTCTTTGTCATTTCACCCCCTCCCTTTAAATCAGATACACCCACACCCATCAGAGCCAGTTTGTGTTTATTCAGACTTGACCCAATTACTTGCCAATTAATGCTGCAGTAGATGTATCTAAAGTTGCATCTTAGTCATGGTAGCCACCGGTCAGACTCTTACTCTTACACTGGTCCACCCCTAATGTATACATACTTGTGCATCAGGTAGTTAGAGCTACATACTCCGCACAGAGAGAGGGGGGGGGGGGGAGGGGTCGACCATTATTATAACATGTAGCAAGCACTTTAATACTAAAGTTGATTTTTGTTTAACAACTCTTAACATTAGAGGATGAATATGAAAATAATTTAATACAAATAACATTAACCTCAAACCGGGCCTCAAACGATTCCCCAGCACTCCATCTGTTTGTTAGGATTAGCTTTAATATTGTTTTCATAGCATTCAGGGTCTGCACACTCAGCGTCCCAGGATTGTTAGAGAGTTAGGATCAATTGTTTTGATTACAATTATGGAAGACTAGGAAGGAGCTGCTATTCGGCAGCAAGTAGTACATGTGTGCCATGTAGCTGGGAGGGAATTCGCCAAAATTTGCACGAATCGTGCACTTGGTGACAAGTTTTTGAAATTTGGCATGGTGTTAGGTATGGGTATTAGGTTTTCAAAACTCCGTGCAAACAGAATGTGGTGGCCCCCTGGTGGCCGTTATGCGCAAAAAACAAAATGGCTGCCACTGGGACATAACAATGTCATATCTCAGCCCCATTTAGCACTAAATCCATGTGTAATATCACTTTGACCATGTTTTAAGGTATGGGGAATCTATTTCCAACATTATTATTTTGCTTCAAGGTCAATTTCAAGGTCAAAATCCAAAATGGCTGCCCCTGAAAAGAGTAAATATCATATCTCAGCTCCTGTTTGCACTAGATCTATGTATAACACCACTTTTAGTATGTTTTAAGATATGAGGAATCTATTTCTGAGGTCACCTTTCTGTTTCAAGGGCAATATAAAGGTCAAAATCCAACATGGCCGCCTCAGGTAAAAGTAAATATCATATCTCAGCTCCTGTTTGCACTAGGTCTATGTATAATACCAACTTCAGTATGTTTTAAAGTATCAGGAATTCATTCCTGAGGTCACTTCTGAGTTTCAAGGTCATTCCTAGGTCAAAATCCAAGATGGCTGCCCCTTGAAAGAGTAAATATCATATCTCAGCTCCTGTTTGTACTAGATCTATGTATGATACCACTTTTAGTATGTTTTAAGGTATGAGGAATTCATTTCTGAGGTCACCTTTCTGTTTCAAGGTCAATATCAAAGTCAAAATCCAACATGGCTGCCTCAGGGAAACACAGAGGTGCCAAACCTCCCATGTTGGCGGGAGATCTCCCGTTTTTCCGACCAATTTGGGACATGCTCCCATGCTCCCGTGTCCCCATCAAAATCTCCCGTGTCGGCCTAATGTCAGGCCTAATGATGGAATCACATTATATGAGTAATTCTCCCAATCGGGCAGCATTTGGTTTTCCAGCTTAGGGTATCTACAACCTGTTTTTGGGATGATCACACATGATTATAACCATCTTATTTGGATTCCTTGACAAAAATGAGGCTGTGGGAACCCCACTTTCAAAGTTCTTATGCTAAAATCTTCGCCACTATTGTGAAAAAAGAGCTTTTTCAGGATAGAAAATAAATAATAGTTATGGAATTTGAATATAATACACAGCTTAATTTAAAAAATATATTACTTCTGCTGAACAGAAACTGTTTCTACACATGCACATACGTTCATTATCATGAAAAAACTCAAAATTCATGTATTCATTAATTTGAACTGATCTAGACTTGGAAAATATTGTTTTTGAATAAGTGTGTCGCCATTACGACATGTATTAACTTCAAAGGAATGGACTTTCCATAAAATAATCATTTATATTATATAGCATTATGTTTTGGAGGAGGGAAGATGCATATGTAATTATATTTCAATAAATATAAAAGTTATTAGCCCATGACGTTTATGAATCCTTTTATTCCCTCAAATAAGATTCATTCTATTGATATGGGAATGTTTTATGTCTCTTTACGACATTTAGAATAACGCCCATATTTCAAATAAAATATATTTTTATGCAATTTCCCTCTTTCTAATAATTGTTTAGCCCTGCCTGAATTTCGTAAAAAGTATAGATATGAATAAATACAGATGCTGTTGAATTGCAGTGAGTATATGTAAGAATGTCGCCGTTACGACTATGGTGTCGCCATTACGCCATAATTAATAGATGTAAAGAGATCCATTTATATTAGCTCAGTTATTGTACAGAAATAAAACAGATAAAAGTTATTCAAACTTTGGTTAGAACCATATCCTATGTTGGCAGCCATCATCGATTTCCTAGCTGTTACTTTGTCATTTAATATTGCTGGCATAATTAAGGAGTATCTCATCTCAGATTTACACAATATTATTTGATAAATCTGACTTAATATAGCCGAAATAAGGCAAAAAATAGGCAAAAATGGGGTTTCTGAATCATAGGTGTAGGAATCGAAATATTTGGCACAGCCTTCCCAAACTTTGTCTGTATAATGTTGATATTCCCTCCTAGATGTACGCCAAAAATTGTAGAGATTCAACGAATTTCATTTTTTCTAAAAAAAATGGCCTCCTGAAATCAAATGCTGCCCGTTTGGGAGAATTACTCATATATATGTATGGGCATACCTCCTGCGGGTATGAACAATAGGATACAGGCTGGGGATGAAGGCAGCATCCAGAAAATTCTTATAGCTACCACCACACCATGTACAGTAAAACATTGATTTATATAAGGAGAATTAATCCCCTCTGATCTGGGTACCCCATTTGATATATAAATGTAAAACAAACATGGGAAAGGAAATTAATGTCAATGCAAACATGTCTGAGGCGGGGGGTGCCCCTGAAGCCCCTTTCAGTACTACTTATATTGCTCCCACCCCAGACCCCACCAGGAAGGGAGATCTCCCGTTTCTGACCTCTTCCTACTTGGCACCTCTGGAAACATACATCATATTTTAGCTCCTGTTTGCACTACATTTATGTATATTACCACTTTTAGTATCAACTATCCAGCTTCCTGATGACTTCATCACTGTCCCATACATTGATGAATATGCTGAAGAAATCACTCTCTCAAAATGTCTAAATGGATCCTTTTACGAATAATCCAAGAGCAGGTGTGCCCGAGGAGGCATGGCTCAACCACTATCACAAGGTTCTCATAGAAAAAGATGGAAAGTTTCAAGAAACACCATTGACATACTCTGGGTTCTTCTCCCATGGCCAACACCCAGAAGATGTCAGGCCAAGGGCCACAGTTGAAGCTTTTCCTGTATTCTATGAGAAGGCCTCATCAATGGCTATGCAGAAACATGCAATGCTTGTGGTGAAGATGGCAATTGAGTTTGTGAATCCTGGCCAGTTTCCAGTGATTGAAGGTGACTGTCCTCTATATGCACAACAGAAAAAATGTCAATCGCAATACCCAGATGAGGTGGGTGAGTTGAAGATGGTGTGTTTTATGGGATTCCTCCATGTCCAAATGACATCTCAAGAATGTTGGGGTAAGCTGTTGGCTGGATCAAGCTGGGAACACATGTTTTCCCTTGCAAAGATTTTCAATACTGGTGTTGCAGCTTCTCTGCTAGGTGGCAAGCATGTCAAGCACACATGGTATGCATACCAGCTCACTCTTGCCTGGCTCCATATACTCAAAGTTCAGGTATACAATGATTACTGCTCTGAGGGATATGGACCTCATGAACCCATGGAGACATGAGATGCTGGATGCCAGTATTCTTGAGAGACATGGTGCAACTTCAAGAAACCCATCCTTCAATCCATGAGGCATTCATAGAGGGGAGGTTTGTAGTGCAATGTGGGGACAAAGAGTTCTCAATGATGGGATTGGATCAGAGCCAGAAACACAGCATCAAATTTCTGAAGGAGGATAGTGGGGCGCAAGGCCTGTATGGTCAACAGGAGGAAAAAGAGGTAATTGAGCTTTCAAAACCTGAAGTACTTCGGGTCATGAATGAGTGGTCAATCCTTTCAAGGAAATTGGTCCAGAGCTCATCACATTGGACACTGGTGAGGCAATGGACAATGAGATCAGCAACTCCCTCTAGGGAGCTCCACAGATTGGCAAAGCCAAGTTCAGGGAATTCATGAGGGACAGAATTAAAAAGCTTCAAAGCCTTTGTCTGATGTCATTCCAAGAGCAAACCTGTATACATTCTCCAAAAGACCCCCTGTTGATCTAAAGAAGGGAAATGATAAGCTGGGTTCTGCTAAGGCAAATACATCTCTTGTTGCCAAGCCCTTTTTGTCCCTTCAAGAATGCCTTGAATCAGACAGATGAATTTTTCAAGCATGAGAATCAGCATGAACCTCTATCCTTATCTAATTGTGGCAACCTGCGATCTGGAACCAAATCAAATATTCTTGGCTGTCTACCAGGCATGCCTGGTTGATCTCCATCAGCCAAAAAGGCATTTTAGTTGTCTTTGATATGGCGGCAAAAATACACATCTGTGCACCCAAGCATGCCAGTGTGTTATTCTTTCAGCATTCTTTCAGCATGTAAGTGCCATCGAGCTGGGCTGTGCTGTAGCACATTATGCAAGTGTGAAGGGGGCTGCACTAATAATCTGTGAAAGTAGTTAATGATATGAAACCTGATCTTGCTACTATCTAAATGGGTGGCTGTATCAAATGGCCCATCATAAATAGCTTTTGTCTTTAAACAGAACATTACTGTTAGCCTTTGACTTTGAAAATGACCTTGAAAACGACCTTGTAAGAGGAGAATGACTTCAAAAAGGGATTCCCAATTTCCGAAAACTTACATAAAAGGACATTATTATAAATGGATTTAGTGGTAATGGGAGCTGAAATAGGATATTTACATTACTAGCTGGTGGCCATTTTGGATTTTGACTCGATGATTCTGACCCTGATAATGACCTTCAAAGAGAAAAGTGACCTCAAAATGAATCCCTCATACACATAGATGTAGTGCAAACAGGAGCTAAAATATGATATATATGTTTCCCTGAGGCAGCCATGTTGGATTTTGACCTTGATATTGACCTTGAAACAGAAAGGTGACCTCAGAAATGAATTCCTCATTCCTTAAAACATACTTAAATTGGTATTATACATAGATGTAGTGCAAACATGAGCTGAGGTATGATATTTACTCTTTCCAGGGGCAACCATCTTGGCTTTTGACCTTGAAATTGACCTTGAAACAGAAAGGTGACCTCAGAAATGAATTCCTCATACCTTTAAACATACTGAAAGTGGTAGTATACATAGATCTAGTGCAACCAGGAGCTGAGATATGATATTTACTATTTCCAGGGGCAGCCATCTTGGATTTTGACCTTGAAATTTGACCTTGAAACAGAAAGGTGACCTCAGAAATGAATTCCTGATACTTTAAAACATACTAAAAGTGGTATTATACATAGATCTAGTGCAAACAGGAGCTGAGATATGATATTTACTCTTTCCAGGGGCAGCCATTTTGGATTTTGACCTTGAAATTGACCTTGAAGCAAAATAATAATGTTGGAAATAGATTCCCCATACCTTAAAACATGGTCAAATTGGTATTACACATGGATTTAGTGCTAAATGGGGCTGAGATATGACATTGTTATGTCCCAGTGGCAGCCATTTTGTTTTTTGCGCATAACAGCCACCTGGGGGCCACCACATTCTGTTTGCACGGAGTTTTGAAAACCTAATACCCATACCTAACACCACGCCAAATTTCAAAAACTTGTCACCAAGTGCACGATTTTCTCGAATTCCCTCCCAGCTACATGTAGCAGCTGCGATACTGATGGGATAAGAGCTTGCGTTATAAGGTGCTATAAGGACCTACTTTACGCACAGGGGAAAGCAGGGTTTTCACCCAGTGATTGTAAGCCCTCCAGGACACTTATTATTCACCATAATTATGTTCAAACTTAGCTGACATTGATTTTACCTCAAGAAGTAGGGATAGGGCTCTAATTGTTTTTCTTTTGAAGAAGATGAAGGGTTTTATACATATCTGCTGTTCAAAATATAGAACCAATAGCTTTAAAGTTGCAATGATAAGCTTTAAAGTAGCATAGGGAGGCTATAGGGTGAGTGGTGGTTTCCAACAATCCATCTCTCATGGATCTTTGTTACTCAAAAAATACAGATACAACGACAGTGAAGGCCCAACAAAATAGTCTGGGATATAGGCCTAGACAAAATTGACTGACGGCCGTGTAAGAAGTGGTTATCTTCCGCGGGCGTAGCGATTTCGTGATTTGATCTGTTTTTCTGATGGAGGGGCCTCAGCCGAAGGCTTTTGTGTAACTAAATATCACAATCAATATACATGTACATACAAAATATAAGGACAAGGGGAACAAGTAGGGTCTGGTGCCAGGTTATAATGGCAGACCAAGAGAACAGGAGGACATCAATCATTATGCTAGACGAGGAGGTGCTAGTGGCAGAGCAAAGCAATGCCTGCATTTACCATGACGTCATAACGCACCCCCGCCCACCCGGGGGCTATTTTTTAGTCTGGCAAATCTGTCTCGCTCACCCAACTACCTATGTTTTCGCTGCCCATGGGAGAAACCATGTACGGATTTGCCATCCTCAACATGTTTAAGAAGCAAAACGTCGGGGTTCATAGTGTCTATATTGTACTCGTAATGCACATACCCTGATTTCCCAATGCATGTCTAGCGATGTCCAGTGCTTAAGCCTTAACCCCCTTCGGCCGTACGAATACTCGGTAACACTCGTTTACCTTCGTGTAATGACGTCATATTCGCGGGGATTCCCCACTGGAACCCTACCCAGAACGAGGCCCATGTAATGACGTCATAGCAGCAGGGAATCCACAGCGCCGATCGGCGATGTGGAGATTAAAGCTAAGAAACGAAACGATTTGGAAGGCGTCGGGAGACGCCATAGGAGGGAGGTGGGTGGGATGGTGGGCAATGTCAATGTACAAATAATTCCATGTTTAGTAAAGTAAATAGCCCAAGACTTCTCCTGTTGTGATGATATCCTGCCGATTCCTGGTGCCACATATATTCTAGACAGTATGTAGATTTCGCATGACGTCACACGCCTGGCTGGGGTATCACAGTGGCCGCCATCACAGGAGTCAGTGCAACCCCCCGGGGTGCAACCCTTGCGTCTATAGTGTGTTTATAAAAACAAAGCGGATAAACCACACAATGTTGGATACTTTAGTAATAATTTACTAAAGAAAGATTATCTATCATTTCAACGAGGGTTTTTATGGGTTTATTAAAACTGGTAATGGTTAAAACGGCCGGAAAACAGTATTTTTGAGTCTCTGACATCTAACGTTTACACGGGGTAGCCCCCTAAAATGGCGACGCTCTCCTCGGCCTGTGACGTCAGTAGAATCTATGTATAGCCTAGGCCTGGACATATGTTTGTTATATAACTACATATACACAGGTACAGGAGGATAAAACATATTTTAAAGCATTAGTTACATTCCCTTTATAGGATCCGACACCTGTAGAAAAGACTGAACGGGTCAGTACTCCAAGGGTCATTATAACGGTAATAACATTTGCTAGTTACACACGGCACTTTATCATCATCCCTATGGCAATTTAATTGACCTTCTTAGCTGATATGATACAAAGGCGTGTTCCTATTTCCCTCCTTCTTCTCTAAGACTGAACACAATTAATCTGAATCCTTACCTGAACAGATACTTTAAAAAAAATCCAAAAAAATCCTCCATCAAATGCGATCCACGTTCCTCATGGTATATGTATGGGTGTACTAGACCCACTGCTTGTAGAATAATTTGGACATAACAATCAGATGTTTCTGTGACTGGTTTCTTTGTCTTTTGTGTGTGTGGGGGGGGGGGGGGGGGGGTACAAAACGGTGCAATTTGTCTCATAAATGCAATTAATGATCTTAGACTTTACAGTGCGTGCTTCCTTCTCATTATTATTATCATTAAACTTTTATTTCCGAGGAAAAGGGAATACACTTCATCTGTCATTCGCATCGATTAATTTTGAATAGGTGGGTATCGACCCCCCCCCCCCCACACACACACACCTTCTATGACATTGTGTTGCTCGAGGATTATCAAGCTACAACAATTTGCGATAATTTATCAATTGCTATTTATAACCAATCTGCTCTCATAGAAAAGATGACAGTTATTGTCTCCTTAATTGACCTCAAATGTAGCTGATCGGTTTTGAATATTGGTTGCTGAAAGTGTGAGAAAAGACTCTGCAAAAAGATTCTAAATAACTAGCAAAGTAGTGGAAATATTCAAAATGTTTATCATAATAATTATGTGAAGTGACTCTGTAAGAACTTCATATTTTTTCACGAACGCTTGGTAACATGCTATGCGTTGGGGAAATAGGGATTAACAAGCATCAACAAGAAATATATATATACGCATTAGGGTAAAAAAAAATCCCCACCAAAACACCTCGAAATATGTTTGCATGCAACACAGTAACAATGAACATTAAAAATATGATTATGATTATTGAAAAATAGTAAATACATCTGTCCTCATAAAGACATTCTCAAAATTAAAAATGAATGAGAATGTGTGGTATTCCTGTGGGTTAGTTTGACTTGATAGAGATATAGATAGTACCTCAGGTAATCACCAGGGGTCCTGACCATTCCTTGATTTGACAAATGACACTGCTTGAGTACTAGTTAATACATAAGATTACAAGAGACATCAATACAAATAACAAACAGTATACAATGTATATGTAAAAAGTGTATGTACGTATATACATGTAGAATTTGAGCACAATATAATTTTATTCTGTAACGGGGTTTTCCATAGAGTGTCAATAGGGGATTTGCATAGCCGCCATTTTGAATCTTGAAGCGCATGGAATTATGGGACTAATGGCAAAGTCTAAAATCTATAGAAAACATGTTGAGCATGGATTTTGTATCAATGCACTAATGTCAATATATGTTTTATACAGTCACGTTTCAATGACTCAAGTCCCCATATTTCCCATCATGCATTTGGTTTTCATTGATTATTTATACAAGCTCCGATATTTGTAAAAACATTCTTGCAATTTTCGATAAAAATGTTGCCAAATAAGTGTATGTCAGATTTGAACAGAATCTATCCCAGCATGCACTGCAGTTGACATGTGCAGTGACACATGCAAATCCCCTATTAACATGACAACATACATCAATACAATTCACCAATAATATCCGCAAAATGTGTGTGTGCATACATGCATAATGCTAGCACAATATAATTTTGTTCAGTAACAAGATTACAGCAACACACGATTGAAAAATGATCCCCAGCTTAAAAGAAATAGCTTAGGTAGGCTAGTAAGTGATTATATTTCAGTTTCAGTTTTTTGTTGATAGCATTCAATAGACAATAAAATGTTTTTCCATTGAGTGTCAATTAGCATGACAATAGACATCAATACAATTCACCAAAAATAAATGTAAAACATGTGTGTGTACATACATGTTGCAGCACAATATAACTTTCTTTTGTAACGGGGTTCCATCAACATGAAAAAGATGAAAAATGACCCCCAGTATAAAATATTAGCTTTGGTGATTATATATGTCAGAATATGGATTTTGTTGATAGTATACAATCGGCAAGCAAAGGCTTCTTCCATCGATTGTTAATTAGCACGAATTATTTTAATTGAATCTTTAGTATTTTAGAACCTTAGCTTTTAGTTCACAGAAGACCAACACAATTAGGGACTCCGAATCTATATTTCAATTTGTGGATTCTAACTCTCCGAGTCGGAGGTCAGACCCGGTGGCGTTTCTGGACATAGATGTCCCTTTATTAGATAGGCCTTGTCGAATTACCACGACAAGGAAATGAAGGATTTCCACACCTGTAATAAAGCTCACACCAATCCACAAGTTTAAAACACCACCAATGCTACCCATAAGCGTCCAGGCTGGTAAAATTGGTATTTCTACCTCTGAATGTATTGTATCCGAAGTTTTTGCAACAATGATATGAGCAAAGTTATTTCTGATCAGTGTATCTGCCGACATCATTTCCCTAGCCTTAGTCGCATTTTCACTCGCCATTTTCTCGATCTCCTCATACTTCTTGAATTTGTCTGCGAATTTTGAACCTTTTATTACTGCTTTATAGAAAGCCAAGAGGCTTTGGTCTGCAGGCCATTTCGACAGGGTCGGAGATACGGTATATTCTATAGTTTTGCAAGCTGGCACACAATAATTTGAACAGGATTCAAACGCACAGCCGAGGGAACAATTGTACTCTTTCCTTGCTTCCGAAATGCTACCTCTTAGCGTTCCGCAGTGATGCTCAGAACTTTTATTAATCCTGTTGTCGTGCTTAATGTAACAGCCACACTCCTTCACGGTACATTTCTGGATACAATCGAGGAAACATAAGAATGCATTGTAGCGATTGTCATCGTCATAGTTTTCACAGTTCCCGTAAGGATAAGGTTGCCTCTCAATTAGTCTAGTATCAAAGTGCATATTTGTTTGCATTCCGGCTGGAGCCACATAGTTTAATTTAAAACCGGGATGGTCGGCCAGGCCAGTAATTTGCAAAGATACTCCAGAACTTGAAGAAATGTCTCGCATAAAAGTGGGCATATTTAAGAACTCCATATCATTTGTGTATAGGATAATAGATACTTTCCATTGTAAGTGAAAATGACCGTATGTAACGTTAGAGCCTGCAATGTTAAGGCATATTCCACAGACAGCCGAAACCCACACAACTGAAATTAAATGGGAACACTTTTTGGGCATTTCAACATTCCATTGGTAGTATAGACATTCTACAAGAAAGTTCTCTTTAAAATTGGTGATTTCTTCAGTAATGTTGATATCCTCATTCATGAAGAACCCAGGAGCTGAATACATAAGAGTGGACCAGGCACTCTCGTCATCATAGGTCATCCCCATCTTCTGCAGAGATTCGATATAGCTGGTGAAGCGTGATCCAAAGTTCTTTACTCCAAGAATGGGATTGTTGTGGCAAATAAGAATGTTAGGAAATGGTCCATTTCCTAGAGTTTCCTTGAGTTGAACTTGTACAGGGTATTTAAAATATTCGTTCAAGGATTGGCAGATCAGCGTTGTGGACAGGGATGCTCCGAAAAGTGTGGCAATTATCCATAAAGAACGCAACACATACCCCTCCGATTTGATCGCTCTCGAGACTCCTTTTACTCCGCTAGTAATTAAGCATTCCTTACAACTTTCACGAAGATTACCCATGTTCTTAATCTTCCAGAAACTTGAGAAAGATGACCCTACTTTTCAATAGGGCTTCATTTGACGGACTGTAGCTGGATTACACCACAAAATGCTTTGTTTCAAATACTTGTAGCACTATCTGCTTCAGTCAGCAATCCATGTATAATGCGGACAGCAGCATTCAGTTCAGGCAAAAAATGTAGATAATTGTATGCATGGCAATGTCCAGAGGGTTAGTGGCACCAGATAACAACAAAGTCAAAGAAATCTTAAATTAACTAGGATAGGATACGGTTTGCCTGATAATGAAACATTAGGCTATTTAAAAAGCCTTCGCCGTCACCGTCCCCCCGTCACCCGTCACCCAACACCATGGCAGCCATGCTAGCCGGGCCCGTCTGCCCGTCTACATGGCACGCCGAGTAACGTTTGGAAGAGGTGATCCCATTGGCTGAGAGCCTAGCTGAAGCTTGATGTGACGCGCCCTGTGATTGGTCGATTTTTTCCCCGGAGAATACCGAAGATGCGATGCCGAGTGTTACCGAAGATGCCATGCGGCCGTACGCAGGGTAAAATATCTGTTCATGCTTTAGCATAGGGGTCAGGGAATCGGTTATTTCTCACGTATTATACCAGAAAGACCTTGTTGTATTGGAGGCAACCTAAGTCTATACATTTTCCCTAGGCCTGGAGACATTGTTTGGGTCGATGGGATGCCGGGAAGTAGTAGTTTCACACGATCGATGCAGAGTCGAGTATAAAGCTGGCAGTTCGAAATAAAGGGGGCGTGGTTAAAATCTTAAGAGGTATGACCTATATAGCCCATAAATATGGCCACTTTTGACGCCAAATCGTCAAGTATCATATATGTCCAGGTCTGCTCCTTGTGGGACACTTTTATAGTTTCACGACATAATTAAGTTCCGTAAATCCAGGGAGAAAGACGATCCGTTCTTATAATATTTAGTTTCTTCAGTTTTTCAATAGATTAAGTTGAGAGAACATATGTTGTGGATGAGACACATCGTGTATGTCCGTAGCGTAGGTCACCACACTGATGGAGGCAAATGCAATCAATTATGTACACTGCCTATATATGCCTATATGCACACAAACAGTCATAGAGGAACAAAAACAGTTCCAAGCTATCCATTACCTTTTCACCAGATAAACATTGCATTCTCATCTGCATCCCCCGCCTGCATTCCATACTTAATCAGGCTACTAGTAGTAGCCATGGCTGTACAGCATTACAGACGCATGCAGCCGTTTAAAACATTGAACTGCCCATACATTAGGTGACGTAACATACATATGGCCCATCGCATATTTAACTGCAGTTCGCATACGAGTTCTTATCAGTCTAGGCCCAACGATGAGAAAGTCCCTTCAAACGGAGGGAAAGCCCAAAGAGGGAAAGCCTCAAACCACAAAGTGCCATTATAATTCCATTAAGACCGCAAAATGTCATTATATGAATGCCTTTTCACACCTTTATTCAATCTGTCAACAAAGAACACTACAACACTATCGATAACACCTACAATTACATAACTAATGCATCGTACCCTCTCTGCCTCTTTGTGTGAATTCATACAGTTTGTAATCGTCAGTACATATTTTTCCATACATGACTACCTTTTCGCTTATGGCTTGCTCAGATCATGCGTGTGCAGCCTTATTTCTAACTTTTTGTAATTCCCCCGTGCCCATTACACAAAATGTTACATTTCAAACAAATGGATATTATATGATAGTACCAAATTAATGAGAGAGCGGAACAGTGCCGTGAGCATGCAGAAAGAACGTTTCTATAGACACGTACATTAATGCTGGTAAGGGTTGAGTTGTCATGGACATAGGGTGATGCAAATTAATGTCATAAAGCCCATGCATGTCCCTTGATCGCATGAAATTACTATACTAGCGCCCGATCTCCTGACTATGCATGGTAAACATCACTCTGTTAGAGTGTTACAGTCGGCCGACTGGGCGAGAAAGTTAATGAATGACCGTGTACTGTCATACTCTATTATGTGATGGTACATTATGAATTGCCTATACATATCGATCACTATAAAGACTCAATAATTCAAAGTGTTTATAATATATGGGCATGCATCAATAGGTTTGGATGTTTAATGCATGGAACTGCTACTAATCAAAATATTATATGATCAAAATTCGTAGTCAAAACATCAATAACCGCAAATAGTATATCGTTATTTCAGTAAGGAAACAAGCTATGACTTCCCATGATTAGACTCAGTCACTTTCAAAATATGTTTAGCAAAGCATGCTAGTATGTGCTCCTGATATTAATATCTTCGCCATTGGACGAATATGTCAAGAGATTTCCAAAAGAGGGAATATTACCCCCGCCCCCATACACACAACCTCCCCCCCCCCCCCCCGAAAAAAAAATATATAACAATTTAACATAAAAAAAGAACAATATCGTTTGTCCAATGTATACAGCAATGAAACCGTGTATTTGGTTTGGATCGACTTTCATTACATTAGTCCATACGGGTGACCTAGGTTCTGAAACGAAAGACATATATATATGGCCCATGCACGTCACTATAGCAATAAACAACGAGGATTTTAGCGTGAGAACGGTCTGTACGCCCATAAAGAAATAACTTCGACCAACCACAGCATATATCATAAATACAATATCTTCTTTACTCTAATATTTCAAGGATGATAAACAGTAGGGCATCTATTAAGTACTTCTATATTTGTAATGCATGAAAAAAAGAAAATGGCGATATTTTCTGATGATGAATCACTCTAGTAAAGTAGTTAAATATACTCCTTAGAATAACCTTATAATACCCATCAATATACTCAAAACACGTTTTCATTCTCATTTTCAAAATATCATTTTTTGTGACTTGTGACTTATCACATATATATTTGATCATTTCGATCGTTTAGAAGTAGGCCTACTATACTTTTCCGGGAAGGCAATTAGGCATCGATCAAACACATAATAGTATAACCTCCAGAAAGCAAACACTACCCATGTATCGTATAGATGTATGCAAGTTAAATGAATGCTACAGCGAGGTCGAGCTAATGCTTGTTGCTTAGCGGAATTATGTCAGTTGAACTTTCTAACTTCATACCATTGATCCAATGTTGATTATATTATATCCATAGCGCGAACGTTATTCCACATTTAAGTGATGTTAGCAGAAATCCGAACCTCTAACCATTATTCTACCTGTATGTTAGGTTCCCTACGTGTAGATGTATATATCCACCCAGATCAGAGAGCTCAGCCTGAGGCCGATGGTCTGATATCTGTATTACGTAATATCTAATGAGTAGCCATCATTATAATATTATCCAGATGCGCCTGAGCCACTGTCAATATTGCCAATCGTTCCAGCAGTTACTGCATGGTGGGAATGATGGTCAATGGGGGTATTTGCGTTGCCACTGTGCATGTATTTTACACTGCAAACTGGGATATAGATGTTTGTAAATAGACATGATGGGAACGTATTACAGTCTTCGGTAAAATACACTGTCTTCGGTAAAATACACTGTAATTTACACAGGACAACAGATACACATTCCATGTATTTTGGACATTTTGGTATACATAGCTTGTATTCCCAACATACACAAACCCCATAATTCCATGCGAATCAAAATCTCAGTCAAGGCCCAAAGATGAGAGATCGAGTCCCTTTGCCTTATAAATCACAGATAAGACCTCCACGTGGTTTTCAATCTCGAAGAACCATAGGTTTCATCCTGTTTTATCGAAATTATAATGAGGTTTTGAAATATATTCAGGCACGTTGAAGAGCGACTTCGACATAGTCCTCAATTTTGGCTGAATTAGGCTACCTCAGTTGCGTTTTTTTTGTTTCGAGACTCAGTCAATGGATTACTTTTTTTCTTTCTTGTGGTTATATTGTCTACGTATATAAACTCAGTCGTTGGCGATTACTTTTAGGCCATGAGCCGCACTGTCTAAATGTGCCTAAAAACACATTTTCGTGACCCATATCAGGGAACTACATAAGGATGATTGATTCTAGACCGCCTTGAACCGTAGAATCCGAATCTGCTTGTTGGCAGTTCCAAATCAATTCGGAGTTATTTGACTTTTTTGAGTGAAAATCATCATTTCTGAAGTTAGGTATAGGGAGGATGAAATATTATATAACTTTAATAATAGTCGATAGACATCAAAACCATGAGTCAGCTGATTGTTGTGATCTTTAAGTTTTATTCAAACTTTATACAATGGTCGTGTGATTCCTACGTTTCGGATACTAGTTGATCCTTCGCCAGGGAATGATTTACAGTGAAACTAGCAGGGGGTATATGAATATAGTGTAAGTTGGGTTGCTTGGTTACCATGTCAATAAGTTTAAAGAAGGCCTCTGATTGGCTGATATTTTAAAAGCTGATTACTTGGTTGATACTAGGTCTAGAGAGATAATTTATGGTTCATTTTGAAGGCATTTAAAGCGTGGTCTATGTCAGTTGTGGTCCAAATATATTCAAACTTGGTATAGCCAAAGCTGACACATAATGCCAGATGAAGAAATGTCAAAAACAATAAATAGGTAAAAAAAAAAATATTATTAAATTTTTAAAAAAATCATTAAATGTTTATTGGTATGAACCAATCATGTTTAAAACTTGGAAATGAGTGATTCTATATATAATAAATATGCATATAAGAACTGTTTAGAAGCTCTTGAATACAAAATACAAAGCACACAAATATTTATAAAATACATATAGTATATAGTTTCAATTCAGAGAGGGTTACAGATCATTGACTTTCATTTGCTGTTCTTGGCGTTTCTGTTACTGATTTAGATTTAGCTAGCTTTATGCCTTAAGGCAATATCAATTATATACTAATAGTCTTGAGGCAAAATCATCTAATAGGAATGAAGGAATATTCAAAGGTGAAATATTACACTCCTGAGTCTTAGTCTGAGAAATATTTCTAGCTTGATATACTTCAAGCTGAGACTGATACAATATTTCACAATATCACGTATACACATGAATTTTTAACAATAATATATATTAGGTTGAATCTCACAAAATACATAATTGGAAAGAAGAACAAACTTGGTACCCAAATCTGACACCTAAAGAATCTGAATCGGCATTTTAAAATTTCAAAATATTGCACAATCAGAGTTATTTGTCATTTTCTAGTAAAAATCGACCATTTCTGATAAATTCCTTAGGGCTCCAGTACTAGAATTAGTATAGTTAAGTTCAAATTTTTGTTGGAGAAAGATGAGTTAAAAGTCACCAAAAATATATTTTGAGAACCATCCTATTTGAACAAAAAATGGTGTGTGTGTGTGTGTGTGGGGGGGGGGGGGGGGGCAGGCACACAACTAACTAATAAAAGTCATGAATTATGTTGACTGTTAGAATTCCAGTAAGGAAAATTATATTTTCATGCGGGTTCCTATGAAGTTAGCCTTGTATGTTTGTTTGTATGTATGTATGTATGTATGTATGTATGTATGCATGTATGCATTTTTTAATTTCTAACCCTCACCAAAAGTATACATGTAATTCCCTGCATTTGTCATCCCCTGCAGCCCCCCCCCCCTCCCCTCCACCTTGCAGCAAAGATGCTGAAATATATCCAAGAATATTGTAAGGACCTCTAGATTTCTATAAGGACTGGTTTGTATACTCTATAGGGTACGGATCATTGGGCCCCAGGATCATTGGGCTTAGGGGGTGGATGTTTGGGCAGCCCGCCAACAGATTTTGTGGGTCTCTTTTGGGTTTCACAAATTAATTTTAGTTCTCCACCGATCATAGCTTAGGTGATCATGATAGACAATGCTGATCATGCTAGAATTTATTTGACAATGTGCTAAAACGTATAGTAGGTAGCCGTGGCAGTATTCACCTAAATGTGCTAAAACGTGACAACAATGTTGTATGACGACTTATCTCTAGGATATATCTCAAGGTTACTGTATTTTATAATAATTATGTGCCATACAAATTGTGTAGGAATCTTAGCCTTTCCAGTATTCTAAGCATTTTAATATAAACTGGTTGTCCAATTTAACGTCGCCGACGGTAATTATCTGCTAATAGATGAGATACACTCAAAGACAGTGATGCCATTATTTAATATAACTGTTCCCGAAAACCTTTTATAGACACTGGCCAATGTGGCCGGCATAAACTAGCCACATACAGGCCATTTGTCATAGACACAAGCCAATTTATAGCATTGGCAAACTAGCATAGAGAATTACCAAGACCCCACATGATTCACTGGAAATATCTAAATATGAAATATTTTAGGGAGATGTGAGTGAACTCCAATTATAATTCCCATCATGGTATATGGGTATATAGCTGTTATTGTTGATCGAGGAACCACTATGATGGGTTTGCTGAAGTACAACCCTTAATGAGAATAGGCTTCCTATACATAGCCTAATAAAGGTCCAATGATCCAATGATCAATGAACATGTTATGAAATTCAAATTTAGTTTCTATCGAAAATCTCTTATATGATAGCCCTTATGGAAATAGATATATACCTGCGCGCCCCCCGCCCCCCCCCCCCCCCCCGCACACACACATCACCTGATATTCAATGAACGTTAATCGTTAAATTTTCTATGGTGGGAGGGGGTGAGGGACGTCAGTTACCAGGAATAGGGGATTTGCATGGGCTTATTACAGTGCAACCAATGTTGCTAAAAAATCTTGATCGATTAATGGTAAAATAACTGATGTAAAAGCAGTATGATTTTACATTGTGTTATCATGTCAAATGACAATTTACATTCGAGGAATAATAATGTTTATCTAACACTGAACATGGTTTCATTTGTTTAGTTTGGTGGCTATGCGCATTCCCCTATTGAGTGGGTGGCGGTGACGTCAGTCAAATTGACATTCGTCAAGAAGGCAGACGTCGTTTCGGGAACACTGAGTTAAGAGTGATTAAAAAAATAACCCAGTATACGAAAAGTTAGCTTAATAACAATAGCAGAGACAGACACAAATTTGATGGAGACCTGGGCGTCGGTCTCTGGGTTATGGTGAACCCTGGTAGGCTGGTATATATCTAGGCTATAGGCCTATGCTTATGGCTATGCCCCAGCCAGGGGAGGCGGCGACGATCCTAATTAAGCTGAGGCCTTAATTGTATCAAAAGGTATATGTTTGACCCCCAGGTTTGACCACCTTTTGCCAATATTCATATACAGCCCTATGCCTTGCGCAATGAAATATTAATTAGACCATGTAATTAGGACGCTTTGAGAAAGTTTGACTAGGGAGAGCTAGGACGTTTGACACTGTCACTGACTGGACGCTTTGACCACACCCCCTTCACGCAAAGAAACTCACTTCCCTATAATGCTGTCCCCAAGCCCCATCCATTTCGCTGTACAGTCAAAACCTTTTGTCCAACTTAATACTGTGGATGTTGATAATTTTGTCATTCATTTGGGGGTAATATGTACTGGAAAAAGGGGCTTGTTAACATCGTGCTGACACGCCCACCTCCACGCCGGTGGCGGCCATCTTGGAGAAAGTGACCCGCACTTATCAGAATCTCGCAATCTGATTGGCTCAGAGGGCTCCGGAAAATACCCCCACTAAAAGTCGAATTATAGCTTATTGTGCAAGTTTTGAGATTGCCAACAAGTCGATTTGTCTTAGTTAGGTTATTATACAAATTATTCATCAAGAACTATGTAGTCCCTCTGTAGTGGGTCACGAAAAGTCACAATAGACGGGAGCGGCCGACGGCCTATTTCGGTAGGCCTATGTGCTATAAATAGCATATGATATATATATTTTTTTCAACTTGAAGCGTTTGGTTGCTTTGCTATCGAGACTATAGGCCCTAGTCCAGTAAGCCGATTCTCATGATAGGGTTTTGCACCGCGGACGATCCTTTTCTGTGAGAATCGCATGGGGACAGTGGACAAGGGTCTTTAGTAGAGAGAAACTTAGTTCCTTGTAGAACCGCGAGGTAGCGGCACTGTGCTGTAACAACGACGAATAGACCTATAGAATTGGGTAATAAGAAGAATATAATTGGGTAAATAAGTAAATTCTCTACAAGCATACAAACGAAAAGCCATATAGGCTATGGAGATGTACCTGTGATGATTTGGTATTGTGTTGATATCAGAATACACTTCCATTATATTGAACTTTGAATTGAATTTTGAACCTCATTTTTGCTCTAAATTTGGGTTAACTTATTTGAGAGAAATGTGAAGGCGATTTGTCCATTTTCTGACCCATTTTCTGACCCTGAATTTCACCCTAATAAGTAAAGTAAAGCTCGCTTCTCTGGTCCACCACTTCTGGCGCTTATTTGATTATGAGTTGTAGCTTGTAGCACACAGCTTGTGTGATAAGTAAACATTCATTGATGTCTCTCTGATTGGCCATTAATAATTTGTTCATGCATGAAACAAATGTAGAAATACTTATTGATGTCTCATCATTGTAATCCGCCCGATCTCATCTTTTCAAATATGATGGTATCTCAAAATCCATTTTTTGCGACTCATGACTCATTTCCCTGTGACACATCGCATAATGCATAATAGTATATTATAATTAGGCCTATATTGTATTTTATTATATGCGCATTCTATATGAGAGGTGCTATAAGTGGGGTGCTATAAAAATATTCATATAGGACGCGTCCTATATGAACTACTTTGTCACCAATTTGGCCACTTATATGCACTTTTAATAGTTTCATGCACCAAGTTTTATGCCCATATAATAAATATAGAATGGAACTCGCCTGCAATAATCAAAAAAATTATTGGACTTGATTCGTCCACATAAGCACTCTGCCTACGGCATCGTGCTTATGTGGATGAATCTCGTCCAATAAATTTTCGATTATTGCCGGCTCGTCCCATTCTCTCTATATATTATTATTATTATTATTATTATTATTATTATTATTATTATTATTATATTGTATTATAATTATATTATTATATTATGTTATCTTATATTATATTGAAATCTTATTCTGCATTATAAAACAGGCTTCTACATGGTAGGTCTTCCGACATGCCCGAAAAAAATAATACATGACACAAAACGTTACACTTGACGAGAAGTCGCCAAGTGGCCATGCCATGCATAAAACACCTCAGCTGGGCAATTCGACCCAAGCTCATTGGCGAAACACTATTACTATTAAAATCTGCAAATAATTTTCAAAAATCCCTACGTTCCCATATGTACACACACTTCAAACCTGTCCCAGTCTCAAGCTTATTGATTTTAAGAGACATTTCACCCAAAAATTTAAGGTCTTACTCGTATAATTACGCAGTTCCAGCATTACATGCTTATGCCTATGTATCTCTGTTTCTCCTCTTTGGCGACATTACTCGGCTCACTATCACACGCTCGTTAGAGTAATGACGTCATAGTCGCGGGGATTCCCCACCGGAACCCTACCCAGAACGAGGCCCATGTAATGACGTCATAGCAGCGGGGATTCCACCACACAGCCATAAACAAATACATGTGCTGGAAGCATCGCATATCGGCGATGATTCCTGCACGAATTTAACACAAAAACGAAACGATTTTAAACGCACTAGCCACGGGAGGAGGGCGGGACAGTCGGCGGGATGGTGGGCAATGTCAACGTACAAAAACATTCCATATTTATGAACGTAAATAGCCCAAGACTTCTACTCATTCCCATCAAATTGTGACGATAGACCTATCAGCTATCTGGGGCCACGATACTCTCCTAGATTATAGTAATCCGTGGTATTTACAGCGCTTAGTTCGCTTATAATGGAATGGATATTGACATGAGCCTGCACTCGCAGCCTACAGCCGCAATCTTAATTATTCTATCGATTTTATACAATGATATGTTGGAATAAATTACTACCAGTGTTTGTCAATGTCATTGGCCCTGCCTTGGCTGTTTATCACTGAGTTGTCCACCCTCCAGTCGTAATTTCCGTCTTCGTTTATCTCATATTAGAAGTATTGCACAACCCCATAGGTTAGGAATGACTAGCAGTAAAGGTGCAGGGTGTCAGCTAGACTGGCTCTGTTGCGGGATCCTTTGAACCTCCGGCTGGCGGTAGCATCTGATGCTGAAAGGCGCAGACTGTGGGTTCGACCCCCACCGCGAACGATACTTTCCTGCCGCGCTATCCAGTCATTTTCACTACCACATCACTATAATTATAGTATACTGTATGTGTGTTACAGGAAAATGAGTCACAAGAAATGGATTTTGAGACATAAAAGAGATCATCATCTAATGATGGTAAACATTAACAGTCTAGGCCCAAAGATAAGAGGGCCCCTTCAAACTGAGGGAAAGCCTCTTGCCTCAAACGGTAACGTGCCATTATAATTCCATTAACACTGCAAAATGTCATTATATTCCCATTAGAACGCCGAGTCAGCGGCCAGGAAACCAATAAACGAGGTAGGCATCTAATCACTGACATACCATTCTGATCTGATCTGAGGGTTTGGACCTAGACTGTTAAGATAAATAATAAATATTTCTATATTACATTTTTAGGTTTGATATTGTTATTTTTGAAAAATAGATCGCAATATTTCTTGGTGGATAATTACTAGTAAATTAACTAAATGTTTACTTTATAGGATATATTAAACAGACTATCTTAACATTTTGTGTGTGGATTAATGACTTAAAGTGCTAAGCCCCTAAAAAACGAGAACATTCCAACAAAGTGATCTTGTGAATAAATCAATGTGTGATTCATTTTGTGAACGACAACACAGATAAAGACAAATGAGTCATAAATCCCCAATGATGGTATTTTTCAAGTGTCTTTATCTTTTTATATGAATGTTTTCATTTCTTGATAGTTTACTGTTCTTAGTAGTAGCAATACATGTACCAGATTCCAAAACTGTGTAACAAATCTATCTATGGGTTTCATACTTTCGGAGGTCATCTAGATAGACTATAAAAAAAATAGTCTGTCCGAAAAGTAGTTGACACGTGATTCCTTAGTCCCTTTAAGGGGAGGGAAAAGTGGGAGATTTCTGATTTCTATTTATGACAAGGACCTGTCCACTCTTTGCCCAGTGAGTTGCTTATTGCAATCAACCATTGAGAAACAAGGCCAGTATAACCAGCTCTTCCTTCCTTTTAACCAAAACAACAGCTGCAGCACATGGAACAGAAACAGCACAATACAGTACAGCTGGACATTTGGCCATGGTTGGTCGCAAACGGCCATGGTTGGTCGCAAACGGCAATGGTCGGTCGCAAACGGTGATTCTGGGACAATTAGTTTGAAGTCAAAATTCTCCCACTTTCCCCTCCCCTTAAAGGGACAAAGGAATCACGTGTCAACTACTTTTCGGACAGACTATACCTATGGTGGCCCACCGAACCCTAGACGCTGAGACATTTAAAGGCCAAGCAATGTCAATTTATATTTGGCAAGACTAGTATTTTATTTCAAGGACACCATCGCACTCTCAGGATCACTTGCGTTATTGCCGGTGTTAAATTTGTATACCACTAGTATTTAAAACACAAACATCGAGTAAACCACTACTATTATTTTAAGGCACATTGTTTCATATGTTTATTGTAATTGGAAAACGTTTACTGCAACTCTGTAGAGAACCATCGACAGTCTATGACTGAGATGGTATTGTTACTCTACTACAGGAGAATGTAAAAAGAACTAAGGGGCCGGACAACCTCCCAACTGCCGGAGAACACTCCCTTTATTTGGCTACTCGTTAGCAATAAAAGTTTTCAATCAATCAATCAATCCTGAGCAGTATGTGTAACTAATAGATTGACAATTAAGAAATGTCGCTAACTTTCTTTACATGTATAGAATATATAGTTGTACTGATTAGACTTCCCAATGTTTACCATCATTGGAATCTGCTTGATCTCATCTTTTTAAATATGATGATACATAAAAAGATCCATTTTTTTGCGACCTGTGACTCATTTCCCTATAACACATCATATATGTGACAAATGAGTCATAAATCGCAAAAAAATGGATTGATGATACCATCATATTTGAAAAGATGATTTACGATTTAAGAATGTTTATCCAGGTATTAACGTTACATCACATCAAAACAATTCGAATTTACTTACAATCACAGCAGGTGTAAGTACACGATACTGCCATTAATAGAAAATTGCTCAAACAAGTTATGTAGGATTAAGCAGTCACTGTATATACGGAAAAAAAAGATGACCTTACAACACATCACACAGATATTTTGATTTTCCTTTCCTACCCCTTCCTACAGTGCCAACTACATAGAGATTAGAAATGTTCTAGCATAGAGATACAAATCCGTTAGTAAAAATATACAAATAGACAGATGGGTTCAAGCGGATTCCAAAGATGGTAAACATGAAGGACTAAGTAAGGTCTATGTCAATTAATTTGCCGGGCTAAGAAAGTGTTTTTGTCGATTGTCATTGGCGGCCTATTACATGTCAACTTTATCGATTTAAGGCATCGGGAGCCCTTGTACTATACTGCCTCACTCACTGACACTGACACTGCATAAATATCACTAATTAAGTAGTAGATATCATAACATCAAGTGTATATTACCTTATTATTAATTGATTAATGCATCATACAGAGGCTGCATATACCATTAAGTTGCAGAAATATATGATAAAATCAATCTAATCGAACACAGGTTGTCATCAACAATTATTATTATCATTAATTAATTAATGACTGAATTCACTCTAATGACCGAAGTCACTTGTGTCAATCTTAAGCTTGCTTTTTGTTGTTCATTTACATCTACTTATTACCTTATCTTCTATAATAGTAGTAGATTAATTTTTGCATACAGTAAATCAGGATTTCTGAGGATAGCATCATCGTTGTAATTCCTGAGTAAAAAAAATGGAAAACTCAATTTCAAACTCAATTGGCGTTTACTACACAACATTGTCCAGTCCAGGTGGCTATTTCTTTCAGAGGATTTGTAAAGGCGAATTGTACATTTTCTGACGACTTCACCCACATATGTAGGTAAGTCGTTGTTACATACAGGGAGGTGGACCCAGGCCCAATAAACGGTCTATTTGACTGAAGGCTTACATAGGCAGGTTTGTTCACTGGCCAAGGGTCAGCTTTACTAGCCACACCCCACACTACCCTGGCTCACTGGTGTCGTGAAATCATGACCTCAATGGACAAATATTAGCCCACGACCATGTGGGTTCCTGATGACTCGAGCAGGGCAGAAAGTATTCCTTCTAATGTACCCTTCCCTTAATTATATATCATGTGTTAGAGGAAAAGAAATCGCAAACAATGATATTTGTTTTTTCAAAGGAATCCTTGGTCCGAATATTTTAATTTTGGGCTGTTTCGCAGCCCCCCCCCCCATCCCCCATGCGTACAAAAAATATGGAAGTATTTATTAGATGTACTGATTTTTTTTATCATCATTGGAATCAGCTTAATTCCAACTTTTCAAATATGATGGTATCTCAAAATCTATTTTTCGCGACTTATGACTCATTTTTCTGGCATACATCACAAATAGCACTCTCCCCTAATAATCAATCAACGCTGAATGGTATTGATTGGTGCGCTAATGGCTTTCACGGACCTGGAGTAGGAGGTTTGGAGTGAGAGGCTTAATTTCCCTCAGTTTGAATGACTCTCTCAACTCTGAACATAGACTGGAGAGGCTTTCCCTCAGTTTGGAGGTACCCTCTCAACTCTGAGCCTGAGGCTGGAGAGGCTTTCCCTCATATTGGAGGGACTCACTCAACTCTGAGCCTAGACTGCGAAGAAAAGGCTAAGGCAACTATGATGGTCACTTTCTTGAATATATTCTCATGAATCAATTGAACCAAGTGTCGGTGAATGTTTTGAAAAGGGTTTAACTGTTGTGTAACGAGGACTTACAAATTGTTAATACAGAGTTAAGGAATTTTACGAATACTGATATACAGCACAGGGGAAGTGGCGCTGTAGCCATAATATAGTGGATATTATCTAAAATTGCAACATAAACATTCTCTTGCCTTATCAATAATAGGGGAATTGGATGTCTCACTGCGCATGTCTAGTGCAGTGCATGCTTGGATTGATTCAGTTCAGGTCTGAGATACAAATATTTAGCAACATTTTAATCGAAAATTGCAAGAATTCTTTCACCAACGTATTCGTATTTAAATATCTTTATTCAGCAAATAAACATTATGTTACAGTTACACTATTCTCAGAGTATGTCATAACTTGCATGTTTTTTTTTATAGATTTTACACTGACATACAACTCCCATAATTCCATGCGAATCAAGATTCATGATGGCGGCATGCACATCCCCTATTGACGGGCGTTTAATGGATCACAACTATGTTGCAAACTCATTCATATGGACCGATAGGTCCCCCCCCCCCCCCCAGTATTGTCATGTTTTGAGCGTTTCGTTGAGAATATGAGATCAGGAGATCAGACTAATAAAAAAAATGGTCTCAAATACAGTGAGACATATATTCCTTTAAAAAGCCATCATTTTAACTAATTTACATTCAAAAGACGCATAACCTTACATTATTAAGTAGATTCATGCGTTGCCATTTCAAAAGTTAAACTACAAAATAGAGCGATCTAGATAAGGTTACATAACAGATAATCTAACTTTACATCCACTTAAGCATACTACATTATTCAAACAAAGGTAAACGCAAATAAGTTTACATCAGTCAATTCATTCTCATATCTATTACCAAGGTCTGATTTTAAAAAAAATATTGGCCGAGACCGTAAATTTGTATTTGTATTTAAAGGTCTTTATTTCAGCAAAGACATTATATATATAAATGCTTTTATTTCCTCAATAAACAGTTACAATAGACAGGAAAATGGATAATATACTTTCTGTGCCCTCACAGCTCTTCCAAGAAACCCAGAGTTACTTTTACTTTTATTGATAAAGAACTACTAACTATTATGTCCCCATAACACTAAGATTGACATACCTTGGTACATCGTTTTATGCAATGTAACTATTCTCAGTCCAAGCTGTGACTAGTTAAATTAATGTAACAAGTCTAGAAATACAAAAGAATACAATAAAAAAGACACATAACCGACTAGCGGTTGTATTCTTGCGTTGCCATGGACAAAATGGTGATAATTATTAAATATATATTTCAATGGTTTGTCATTACAAATACCGATAGAATACATATTCAAAAATCACCCTCAATACTGAATAGAAAATCTATATGACATTAGTCAGTAAAGTCGATATGTTTGGGTGTGTGTTAACCTAAATGAACACTGGTGTAATCGTCTGTCATAAACAATACCTCACTGCATCTCCTAAAGAGGTGGCATCTAAAAACAAACCATTATAATATTCAAGACAGTTAATTGTTTTCTCTCGATACAATTATTTGACTACACCTTTAAAACAATTACGATCATATAAAGACCTAATTTCAACCCCCACTTATAGGTGGGTTAAGAGTATGTCGAAAAATAAGAAAATCCACCCCCAAAAATACAAAAAGGGGTTCCAAAAGAGTTTTCTGTTAAAATGAAATGAAATCTATTTTTTAAGATTAGGCGTGCGCAAATGCATCAGCATTGTATGGGCTAAGATGGCATCTTGAATAAATTTTGTTTCAAAAAAAAGATCTAATTTTAGCGAGTAGGATGTTCCACAATTGATTGATTTCTAAATATTAAATATCCCTAAACATAGCATTATCTAGCCCCATTAAACACATTATACATGGGATACGTTTTGACCCGGTCACGCTCGATTGGCTCATATGAATGGTCTCACATGATAATCAATAGACCAGTGGGATCTGCCGATTGCTCCTGATGGGTGTGTGTGTGTGTGTGTGTGTGTGTGTGTGTGTGTGTGTGTGTGGCGGGGGGGGGGGGGGTTGCAATTTGTTGGTCAATTTTAAAAATGATTTGGCACTAAAAATTTAACTAAAATAACATTTAAAATTAAAAAATAATTGTCACTAAGAAAATTCTCTTGTCATTTGGCACTTGCTACCTCACCGATTTACCGTAATAAAAAAGCCAATGTCGATTGTCGATTTTCAAAAACAAGGCTCTGTCGATTTAAGGCATCAGGAGCCTGTTGTATAAGCCAAGGAAAGGGTAATTGTGTGTGGGAATTCTTACACAAGAATACATCGAGATCAGCATTACATGATTCATGCATGTACTCATTTCACGGTATTAATTTATATACCTTGATTCTATTCCATCCACCATATCCATACATCCTACACCACTCCATACACCTTTTTTGATATATAATATAAGGGCCTGCTGGCAGATCTGGTGTAGAAACTTCTTTCTATGCTGGAAGGAGTGTACACCCCTGTTCTCAACTGAAGTATTATCACAATTGTGCTTAAATGAATGCAATTATACATTTTTTTAAAAAAAACTTCTTATAAACAGAAATAACTCAAGTGTTCAAATAGAGATTCATTGCCTTGCATAAGCGAGCATAATATACATTGTGGGCTGCCCCCTCCTAATCAAATCCCGCACCTCGACAATATGCGGATATCTCAGCTCTTAACCCATTATTTCTATTTTGGTGACCACGACCCGTTCCACCGGGTTGTGGACTGGACAGGCCCTATGGTATGGGCGGAGGGTCAACTACCCCACCACCTCAGCCGTACACACACTATGGACCAACTTGGAATTTACCAGCTTGCTCTTCTGCGCAATCTACAGTACAGTCTTCCAAGAAAGGGAACGACACCAATGAACGTTATATAAAAAGTCTAGGCTCAGCGTTGAGAGAGTTCCTCCAAACTGAGGGATAGCCTCGAAACACGACAACGTCAAAGAAAAACGAATTTATTTTTCTATTGTACATCTTTTCGAACCCACTTTATTTCACCCATAGACATATAGACGTTATCATATATATATGCATATATATATAGGGGCAAGAAAGGGAACGACACCAATAAACGCCCTCTTCTTGTTTTTAGGAATAAGTTCGTCATTTCAGTGTTTACAGTTACATCAGAATATCAATGTACAGTTTCATCAAATAGTAAATATCCATGCACAAAAGGAAACTGCCTTACAGTACTCTGATTGGGAGAACTGGTTTTCCAGTCTAGGCTCAAAGTTGAGAGAGTCCCTTCAAACTGAGGGAAAGCCTCTCGCTCCAAACCGCAAAATGCCATTAGAATCCCATTAATTAGGACCCCTCGGACGGGAAAGCCATTAGCGCAGTAGGCGTCCAATCACTGACATACCATCTTTAATGTACAGATTATTCTGTATGCGACTGAGAGGGATTCCGCCTAGACTGTTTTAGTGGTATCCCTTAATTAAAAATATTTGATAAATCTGAATTGAATGATTCATTGGATAGACCTTGTTGTTCGGTATATACATAGCTGTAAGAAATGTTGGTATACAATATTAATAATGTAGCCTCATTCAGACTGATTCATTAGGCATGACAATACAACATGTATGTGGTGCAGTATGGGGAACATAATTATATAGTGTGGCATCAATGATTATCTATTGTTTCTAGTTATCTAAATGCTATACTACTTATTGCGACGTTTTGATAGGTAAAATTTGTACGAAGTCATATCTAATATAGTAGAGTAGTATTTTTATTTCCATTTAGAAAAATCATGGAAAATGGTTCTTGCCCTCTGTTTCAAGAGTTCTTGGAGGCAACCCAGAAAGAAAGTACATACTGAATGCTGTAATCTTAAACTAAAAGACACTACTTTTTTATAATCCAAGCCGGATTTCATATCAACAGTATTAAACACAATTCTATCTCCGCGGCCTCTGTTGAACAATGAGGAAAAATAGACAAACTTCAAACAGACCGAAACATTGGGAGATTCATAATGAAATAAAAACAAAAACTCACCGCGAGCTAGAAGTTTGAGTCGGTTCTTCATGTTTATTTACAAGGAATACAAATAATATTGACATTATTTTTCTTTGAATGTAAAGTACTTTGTTTGGACATGTTTTGCTTATTATTTGCTTATCATGATTATGAGTTTAAACGCCAGTAACTGCAACGAGTGCAATCAGAATTCAGATTATTCTGTATGTTTTTACTTATAAATGTTGATGGTGACCTGCTAGCAATCTAGCTATTTTGATGTATATCTTGGTTACCTTTCTTTTCTAATATTTCTAACTTTTCGATTGATTTAGATGTACAGCTACAACTGAGAATAGTGTGTGATATTTAAATTTAATGCTAATATTTAAATATAAAGAACTGACAGAAATGTACTCAACACATTTATTTAAAGGGCGTATATATTTGGTTACGCAATCGAGTCAGCAATGCGTCCGTATGCAACAAGTGCACAGGGGTGGCTCGACCGTTCCTATTTTTGCTGAACAGTCACACAATGCCCAGTCTTCAGTTTCTGGTTTATTTTTACCTGGCCCTGCTGTTGATCGTGAGCGAGCCGGGATCCTCAGACCTCCACCTCCGCCTCCTTCCCTGGCCGGCCCAACAACCCCTTTTTTCACCACCAGCGCCAAAAGATTGATTCCTCTGACCACCCAAGGAACAAGCGGAGCAGTGGGCGAGTTGGGGGAGGAAAATTGGGAAAATAACCAGGAGAATATTCCATTTATTTATCTCTTTCTTGGAGGGGAACTGGACGAAGAAGGAGAAGAAAACTGTGTCCACATTTGGAGTATTTATTGTGTACCATCGTAATCTCGCCCCAACTCCGGACAGTCCAAGCAATCCCACCAAGTGACATGACTTAAGTCAAAGGTCTTATAAAACAATTTAGTTGTACCAAATACCTCAGAGACAATAATGGATACATTACGTTTGTTACATCCACTGGGATGTATTCTATTAGTGTTTATGTGTTCACAGGTAAGTCGGACTATTCTTGTATTATAAACTATAGAAACTTTATCATATGATAAGTACTAGAGACCCATTGTCCAGCAAGTCTGCCTTGACCAATACTAGTACCAACTCCTCATACACTTACACTCTGACCATTGAGAGACTTCTGTTCTATTTTAACAAGTGATTTTAATACATACATCCTCTGTAATTTGAGTTTTCCATGTTAAAATTGCGGCTCCATATATACATACATGTATCTGCACGTTTGTCTGTTAATGGTATAGACATATAAATGAATGAGTAAGCAAAGCTAACGCGAGGAGTTGAGTTGAGTGACTATTGTTGGTCGATGTGAATACATTATCTCGTCTTAGGCGGTGGACTTCTTGTCCTTTTGGTTCTCGAGTATTGTAAATCTATTTTAGTCTGCTACTGTGCGTCAGGACATCTTTGTACGATCACCAGCTCTACACATTTAAACAATTCTGCTACATTAGACTGAAAAATATCAATTACTTGGTATATCTGAGTATATTTAATTGGTATTGCCTTGATTCACCCGATCTTCTGGGTTGATTGGTTTGGTTATTTTGAACCTCATATTTTTCTTAATTCTGGGTTATTTTTGAGGATTGGTGAAAGTGAAGTGTACATTTTCTGTCTTCCTGACCCCTGTAAACGAAACTAGCGATTCGACTAGACGAACAGTGGGAAATGCAGAGGTGAAAAGTGACCCTGTGGAAAGGCAAGCTGTGGTATTTCTCACCTCTTATGAAGAAAGTGATTCCCACGCCGAAATGAAGCTACAGTAAATTTGACAAGTAATAAGCAGCTATTTTTAACTTGCCACTTATAAGATAATTTTTTCAAAAACCTTCTTTGCTAGAAGTCAATGTTATATTGGACATATCGGAGCTTGTATGTACAGCTCTGGACATATAGACACAAACAACCAGCAAACAAATATTTAAAAGTCAGCTTTTTTTCGGTCAATCTGAATGACCATCTATTCATAAGGAGCTCACAAATATGCATGGCATGGCCCTCAAATATGATCAGATAGGAATCACTGATAGGTGTTATATATATATATATATATATGATATTAATCGATTAATTAAAGGATTATACCACAAATACACACCATTGCAGGGATATACATTAGTTTGAAAAGTTGTTTAATTCTCACAAACTAGCTGCAGTATGATAGTGTAGCTAATGTTGTTTATATTATGCTGCCGGATCATTTTATTAACTGGTGGGCCTTTTGTAAGACCCCTATTATTCACCTGGGGCGATGCACTTATTAGTTATTATATATGCAAATGAAGGCAAATGATAGGCACATCAATTGAATATGTTATGAGAATAGGTAAGGGTGAGACGATAATCAGTGTAAAGTCCGAGAACAACCGGGAATTTGTGAGTGTGGATTAGTATGACTTTATTTCCTAAGTTTCAGGCTGATGGTGCCCTTCAGCAGGGACGAGTACACATCTTGACATGAGGATTTTATGGAAATACGTTAATTGTCCTTGGTGTATGGAAATAATGAACATGAAACACCATGCATCACATAGAACCGCAATAGATGTGTACAGTATATATGACTAATGTATTTATCTATAACAATGCAGACGAGATTCAAAATATAATTCGTTTTCTTCTATAAATGATCGATTTAATCGGGAAGGTGAGGGTGTCTCTTTATCTCTTTTCTTTCTATCTTACGAAGTTAACACGTACACAAGCTAGTATAATTATAGTTGTACTCATACATTGTGGTTATCATTGATCTCACGCCAAATTGACCAGTCTAGACTCAGAACCGATCAGAATGGTATTCAGTGATTGGACACCTACTGCACTAATGGCTTTCCCGGTCGTGGAGTAGGGGTCCTAATGGCATTTTGCGGTTTGGGGCGAGAGGCTTTCCCTCAGTTTTGAGAGACTTTCCCAGCTCTGAGACGCGACTGAGACGCAACTGCGATAGTCTTTATTTGGGCGGCGTGAGATTAACAACTAATTGTTGAGGTAGGGAGCGGCCTTAATTGTTTGCCTCATTTACAGACAGACCGACCATCGACTATATGCACCATAGACCACACAATTCACGGGCAATTATTGGAGTGAATAGAGAGAATGGAACAATTAACGTGATAGAGATACAAGCAACATCAACTAAAGTGGTCGAATTAAAGCGTATTACCTCCCATAGCACACTTAGTTATTATCATAAGATTTTTATTTCAATACTTTTCATAATATGATATCAGTGTTACAATGTCATACATATAAACATCATATTAAAACAGGGTGAAACATCCTCTGCAAGCACTTTTTCCTGATGACCCTATAGCTAAATTAGTCTCTAACAACTATGATTTCTCTTGAAATGATTTTTATATACACTACTGTTGCCAGCATTCAACAGATATGTGTAATCTATGACTCAAGCTAAAATATTACAGTGAAATAAGGAACTTAACCAGTGATTTTGGCTTCTGGAATAATTAATTCTGTATTTTAAAAGAAATCATATACAATTCGAGTATTTATTATATTCCTTTAGCAAAAGCACAGGAGAAAAATATATAATGTTTCAGTCTAAGCTCCACCCTCTCGGATAAGATAAGAATAGCATGTCAGTGATTGGACGCCTACTGCGCTAATGACTTTCCCGGCCCTAGTGTAGGCATTCTAATGGGATTTTGGGGTCAGGAGTGAGAGGTTTCCCCTCAATTAGGAGGGACTCGGTCAACAGATCAGACTGTTCGGGTTTTTTTAAAAATTCTGATTCCACATCCCATGAGAAACATTCTTGTACGCGTACAATGGAAATATTTCTATTGCACCCCGTTTATCGCACCTCTCAGATGGAAAGCACATATAATAAATCAACACAATATTTCGCACCATTGACCCCATCTACACATGTTCTATATGTATTCGCCAGCAGGAAATTTGACAAATGAATTTCCCGGCCCTGGAGCATATGCTTTCTAATGGGATTCTAATGGAATTTTGCGGTGTGGATCCAGAGGGTTTTCCTCAGTTTGAAGGGACTCTCTCAACTCTTGAGCCTAGTTTGGTCAGAGTATATTATTATATATAAGAGTGTGCAATTGATGGCAAGGCGAGTAAGTAATATTGGCTATTCTACTTGATTGAATGGGTTGAATGATGATTGATCATCAAATTGATTGATAAGCAGTTTCTTTGATCACAATTTCCTTACACAAAGATCATCACTAACTCATCTTGAAGATAGACTTCCTCATATAAAATATGATGTGTTTCAGGGAAATGAGTCACAAGTCGCAAACTCTTCCAAAGTGTCGTATTCACATGATCTTTTTGTTGGAATGTTTTCATTTCTGGGGTATCTAGTCATTGTAAGTTCATTGCACCCACTCGTATACATACCTTGGGTTAAATATAGATGATAAGCTCACGTTTTCTGATCATCTAAAAGCAAAAATTAACTTTGCAAAAACAAAGCTGAAATCACTCTCAAGGCTTAGTTACTGCTCCTCTAAGGAAACGGTCACTATGGTATACAAGGTCGCTATCCGTCCCATATTAGAGTTTGGTGATATAGTTTACATGGTGGCACCTGAGAACTTATTAAAAAAACTGCAAACCATACAAAATAGTGCAGTAAGAATCATTCTCAGATTAAATAAGCTAGCAAACGTTGACCAGGAACAAAGAAACCTAAAACTTGCCCCCCTATCTGTTAGAAGAGAGTCACACCTATTGGATATAGCCTTTCCTCAAAGTACAAACCTTATCAACATTGATGTTAAGAAAAGGAATCTAAGAAGGTATGAGGGAAGAAAAATGTTAAAAATTGTTACACCTAAAACCGAAAAGGTTAGGAGGTCATTGTTGTATAGAGTCCCAGATGTTTGGAACTCTATGGATATTAGGGGATATAAATGTAAAACAAGGAAAGATTTCCGTACGTTCCTGCGGACAGAGTATTTACAAGAGGTTTGGGATAACATATAAAAATGTTGGTCAAATTTAAAAACAACCCCATAATGTATATCAGTGATATGGGCTATTGACTATCTGATTGAAAATCCCTACAGTTGGGATAATCCCTATTGCTGGGATATATACAATTGCTTAAGCATTTATATAGCTGTTGCCATGGCTTTGTCCATGCTAAAACAAACGAATATTCTATTCTTGTAACCCGGGAGTTAATACGAATTTGTCATTGTATCTTAGCCGCTAAGTTGTTACTATGATATTATGTTAAGATTGTTGTACTTTTTATTTTTCAAATGGCACCTCTGGTAGATCTATATGCTATATAGAAGTTGTATTTTACGCCAAGATTTCCCTCTGTAACCAACACCTTTACAAAATGGAAATAAAGTTATTTATATATATATTGTATAGAGTATTTAACTACTTTACTATTAAGTATATATTGCAAACGTTTTTTTTAAATAAAACTTTTCCCAACTGTCCTATAATGTTTACTATCATTGGAATCTCACCTTTTCAAATAATGATTAATATCTCAAAATCCTTTTTTGCGACGTGTGACTCACTTTTCTGTAACACATCACAAAAAGGTGTTTCAACCTCACCCCCCCCCCCGCAGTCATATTGTTATAATAAAATCCTATTTCATGTATAGTATGTTTATACAGCAATCACCGGACAATACAAACGTTATTACAATAAAGCACGTCCACTGTTAATAGTATTGGATGAACCCTTGATAGAATCATCAGTTCCCCCCCCCCCCCATGAGATAATCGGCTCAGTGAGTACGGGGCTTAACTACCCCCTCAGGGCGAGGATTCATTGTATAAATGAACGTTCCACAAATTTAGAAGAAAGTCTGCGCCGCGGGACATGGCCATGCATTGCCTAAACTTGAAAAGAGTAGGATATCGCACCCGTTAGCGTGTTTCCTCTCTCACTCTGATATGAGCAAATATTTACATACATGAGTTTGGGATTATTACCATAAGATAAATAGAGTATCAATCTGCAACTCCTGCGTTTGTGTTGGTTCATAATGTGTTAACATAGGACGTAGAGCAACCCTAATCTATCTATCTATCCATCCATCTGCGTGAATCCTCTATGCAATCCGACCATGGACAATTGTGATGTGTTTCAGGAAAACGAGTCACAAGTCGTAAAAAAAATGATATTTTCAAAAGTCTTTGATAGGATTCCTTGGTCAGAATGCTTACATTTTTGGGGTGTTTAGCACTGTGTGTAGCATGAATGAATATGCCAAATTTCAAGCCTGTATATTGAAAGTATTGATGCCTTATCTGAGATTATCCTAAGGAGTATATGGAACTACTTTACTAGTTATTGACCATCAATAAATATTGCTAACTCTTGTTTTTCATGTATACACAAAATATAGAAGTATTTCTAATATGTCCTAATTCATAATATGTACTTTACAATCATTGGAATCGGCTGAATTGGTCTCATCTTTTCAAATATCTCAAAATCTATTTTTTGCGACTTTTTCCCTGCAACACATCACAATTACAGAGTAAATTCAATTCAATACTCTCTGTAATTGAGAATACCTATAAACTTGCACTGACTAACATAGCAGACTGACCCTTATACAATTATAGCGATCACTGAAAAGGCCATTTTTCGATCTCGTGGGTCGGATCGTCCGACGATGTACAATTCACCTTCACCGATCCTCTCAAATAACCCCAATTTAAGACACACATGAGGTTCAAAAGTTTAACATACCCGAACACATTATTGGATTAAACACAATACCACATATATCCTCAGATATACCTAATAGGGCCTATTTATCATTTTTTTCTGCCTGATTTAGAAGAGTTTACTAAATGTGCAGAGCTGCCGATTGTACATTTTCTCACCCGCTGACCCCACTTTGACAAGCAGAGTCATGAATCGCTCTATTTTACCGCCGCCACCCTCGTGACCAATGTACTCAAATATGTGTAACGTATTAAACGTGGCCACATAAGGCTACGTGAATGTGTACACAGTGCTTAAAGTCTCTAGTGCAGCCCTCTGTAGGCCTTGCATAAACACTGCAGCAGTGAAAGCGCATCAGTAAGTAACGGGCGAATAATGCTGGTCCCTGGGTGGAAGTGAGTCAGATTGTCAGAAAATGTACAAGTACTACTACAACTGGCCCTCCCCAATCCTCTCAAATAACCCAACTTTAAGACAAAAATCGGGTTTAGAATACAGTTCGACATTATTAAACTGATTATCTGAATCTACCCAATACCAAATATACTCAGATATACCTAGCATTTACCATTTTTCTGTCTAATTCAGCAGACTTTACTAAATGTGTAGAGCTGCCGATTATACATTTCCTGATGTTCTGACCCAAGTAGTAACAGGGTGTGACATGGACATGTGTCGGACATGTCGTCTTTATATAGGTTAACTAACGAGTGGGTTGAAGGAGCGTTAAATTTAGTTTAATTAAAATAAAACAAATGAACGTACAAGTACGTATAGGGTTTTATGAAAATACGAATGTTGTTGAAATTTGATTTAGATTGTACTCATTGATTTAGAATGTCAGGATTCTTTCGAAATTGACGCCAGGTGATGTGTTTTATCTTTATCTGATTGATGACATAATTATTTCATTTATTGGGTGTGCATATTATTTTATTTTGTCTAAAGTTTAAATCAGCTCAAACTGAGAATATTGTAAACCATGCAAAACCTTTGAGCTGAATAAAGTCTTTAATATAAGGCGACGCTTGAAAACATCCATGATGGACAACTGCGTGTTTTGTAATTGAAATCAAGTAATTAGGTTATAGACGTTTAATGAAGAAGGAAAAACAGAGGAATAAAATCAGGACGGTACGGCAGAAAAGATATGGCAGAAAATGCGTCAGAAAATGTAAAATTCACCTTCACCAATGACCCCAAAAATAATAATAAAAGTGCACAACTTTTCAGGAAGGTATAGATCTGTGTATGTGATGTGTCACTGGAGAAAGTGTCATAAGTCGCAAAATTGATACATTTTTATATTTTTAAATTTTAATGATTCGTTTGGAGGAATGTTCTCAGTTTTGGAGTATTCAGCGCTTTCCACTGTATAACTTTCAGGACTGGGTAAAAAATATATCTTTGCATTTATAATGGCACCCTAAAGATATATCTGTAGCTACCTTACTAGTAATTGTCCATCCTGAAACATTTTCTTCAAACGTGGAAACAATTCTAATTACTTATTAGATTTCCCAAATGTTAAATATGATGGTATCTTTGCGACTTAAGACTCATATGTTGGGGGGACTCTGCTTTACCATTAATAATGATATATAACGAAGACAAGGTTTGGCCATGAACCCAGCAAAGCAAGGGTTTATTCTCACCCAATATATATCATAAATACATACAAGTAAAAACACATGTAAAAATACATACACAGCACAAAAAAGGGAAAATTTTTCAAATAGCCTGCACGCAGCTCAGGTTGAATAATGAACCAACTGTCCAGGTAGAACGAGTGACGTAATAGTTGCGGGCCACTGATTGGTCCACATGATGCAGGTGCATTACGTCATAATTAGTAGCTGCGTCAGCCCCAAATATAATCATCGATGGGTCGATTCCACATTTTTCTGTGACACATCATATTATGAACATCTCAACTGACGAAGGGCAAGACAGCCCGAAACCTTGTGCAAAGAATAAAATAGCCATCAACAACAAATCCTTTATTCATACTCATAAATTACCATCATAATTTAATCGACCCCCATCGGTATACAGTGATCCCTTCCCATCTATATGACATCATATAGAAATGAGATTGACTTATGATTTGGCAAACATCGGTCACATCAGTCCTTTTCATTGGGGCACTTAGTCTCAATTGGGCTATAGAAACCCCGACCGTTAAATCCATGGTAGGATTGTATTGCCTTGACGCGGAACACTTTACTGTTCATAAGAAACCGTGTAAGTTTTCGAAGATATTTGTCACATTTGATTGTATGATATTTTACCAGACCGTTTACCATTACTACTGAGCTCGAGCATTGAAGTCAAAGGCAGGTCTGGGGAATTAAATTTTACCATTATATAATTTTTTATTATTACTATTCAAGAATATCTTTGTACCCATAAACTGGGACCATTTGAAAACCCCAGCTCCCTGGGAAATGACATCTCGGTCAAAATAAAATCTTCACATAATAATAATAGTACAATTTAAATGATAAAATATATATCAAATTGGTAAACTGTTTGAAGTGATATGAAATTGTATTAGAAAGTTTTAGATTTTAATTAGTATAAGATTAAGATTAGAGTATGTATAAAGTTTGATTTTGATTTGAAGTTAAAATTGAATTTGATGAGAAGCGCATTGACCCTTTACCAATGCTTACTACACCTTACTACCATCTACCAGGAAACATGCTAACGAGGGCTATACCCTACTCTTTTGCTAAAAGATACAAAGATTTTGGAATTGCCTCCACAATTATCAATTTATCATACCTCTTGCCCATGGTATCATGAGCACCATTCTCTTTATTTCTGTATCCTCTTCATGAGTGATACAATATTATACTTCATATTTATATCATAACGTATAATAGCCATTTGTCTGTCACCTGAGAATTGTATGTAAATGGGGGGGGGGGGGGGAGGTTGATTTGGTGGGGGTTCTTTTACATGCATACAGTAGTTCAGATCGTCAGAGAATGTACAATCGACAGCTCCACACATTTAGCAAATCATCTACAGTAATATGGTGTTTGGTGTGGAAAATAGTATATTTACTACTATATTATTGTATCTTTTAAAAGGGCGTGTCCAACAGATAATAGTAAACACTTAGTATTACTATACCACAAGTGAAATATTAAGTATTCTAACCTGATACGTGATCAGGTTCATGTTTATAACTTATCACTCGCTGCTTTATAAATGTATCTAGAATAGTCCTAAACTGTTCTCCACCCTCTTTTGTTTTATTCTTCTCTCTCCTCTAAGTTAGAAAACGGTACATGCTGGAAGACCTGGAAAACCATTTTTGCTAAGAAATATTAAACAAAAATAAATTTTATTTTACCTGAGTTTACAATTCCCTTTTAGGGTTTTTCAATTGGCCCAGGAGTTGCGCCAATGGGTAATAATATAACATTGATACATTCAAGCCACTCAATATTGAGTGTAAGAATGTTTATCAGAATTGTAAATAATAATTTTAAATGAGGGATTCTATTGACTTCCTTGCTCCAGCCACTCATTTAGAGTGTAAGAGTAGGGATTTGTAAGATTGCAGTATTGTTTATGTACTGAGGCTAAGGTAATTTTAGAGGTAAGATGTTGGTTTCACTATACCTAGCCACTCAGGAAGAATGTAACCATTTTAAGCAGAGTCACAAATAACGAATTCTTTCATTCATTCATAATTATAGTATTTTCTGAGCTGCATTTCCGAGGTGAAAAAAGATATTTATATCCTATGCAAATGGTCTAGATGAATGTATTTTACACTGACCGGCAAACCATGCTTATAGTATTTATTTATAAACCTCGAAAATGTTCAAAGCCTTTGCATAAAGTTATGTGCTCTGTGTGGACCGGGGTAGTCTTAAGACCCTGCTCAGACTAAACAAGGAGGTCTAAGTACAGTGAGTAGAGACAGGTTTTGACCTTGGTCACGTCATTTGAAAATGTCTATTACCACTATGGGCCAGTCCACAAAAAATATACAATCACCAGCTCTACTCTTTTAGTAAATTCTGCTAAATGAGACTGAAAATGTTAAATAATTGGTAAATTTATATGTGTATTTTTTTGGCATTGTGTTGTTTCAAAAAACGTGTTCGGTTATGTTGGATTATATTTTGTTTAAAACTTGGGTTATTTGGAGAATTGGTCCGTTTTCGGACAATGATGAAACCATTACACGTTTCTATCCCTTGCATAAGGAGGAGTATTTGTGTGGATTACCAGAGCTACATATTATTTCATTTATTTCCCTAAATTTAGCTGGAGGGCAGTGCCATTCCTGGCTCAATTCAAATAAGAGACACAAAGAAACTTTCAACAATGTTCAGAACCCTGTGGAGGTTTGGGTAATAAGAGGGAGTCATATTCACTGTGCTTGCACCTACTGATACATAATGAGATAAAGTGGGATTTGGAGGTTTCAGTTCATAAACGTTTTCAAGGTTTTAACACCTTTTTCATTCATATGGGTTGCTTATTTATGCGTTTGTGGAGGCATATAACACCAAGGAATACTGTAATAACCTTAACTTCAGGCTGTGTGGAAGTAAAGAGTGTGGAAATGCTTTTATTACTTTTAGGGAAGATGCCCTTAACGAGTTTGTGTGGTACAGAAATCATTCAATCGCTTTACCCTCGTCCTCACCTTGGCTTTACCTCATCACTATCAGATTTGGAAACTTGTTTTATCCGATAGCCACTGTCATGACGACAATAATGATGAAATCCTTGTGATCTAGTATTGATTATGATGTCTGATGATATTATTTTCATACATGTCGGAAGTATATATATACTGAAACACATAATATGTAAACAATGTCCCCCTTTAATTATATTCGCGATATGTAATGAGGTAAAGTGGTTTTCTTGATTGGTGTAGCTATCCACAGTGATATTGATACTTTACCAGGCTGTTTGGTAGCTTGTTAGAATAGCGGGGCAGGTCTGGGTGGTTAGGGGATAGTCAGGGTTCTTATGTACATGAAGTTGCCCCTGTAGGGTATTGATGGAGAAAGTGAAAACTATACATTTTCGGAAACGTCAGGACCCATAGATTATGAAAACCGATGTTTCCCAAAACGTGTCGGCCATCTTGGCCGCCATATTGGACAATCCAAGATGGCTGCCATTCCAAACCTATTTATGCCCATAACTATCTTATTACTGGTCATAGAAACTTGATTTTGGTGTCTACACCAAGGTTTTCAAGGTCAAGGAATACAATGAAGATATCTATTTGAGCCTGGCATGTGTCGGCCATCTTGAAATCCAAGATGGCCACCATTCCAAACATTCTTTTGCTCATAACTTCTTAATTTTTTATAATAGAAACTTGATTTTGGTGTCTACACATAGGTTTTCAGGGGCAAGGAATACAATGAAGATGGTTAATTGGGTCTGGCATGTGTTGGCCATCTTGAAATCCAAGATGGCGGCCATTTGGGAAATGACTGTTATTGTAAGAAATCTTAAATCCAGTCTAACTTCTTACTTTTGATAATAGAAACTTGATTTTGGAGTGAGTGAGTAATGGTTGCTTAATGCCATGACTTGATTTTGGTGTCTACACATAAGTTTTCAGGGGCAAGGAATACAATGAAGATGGCTGATTGGGTCTGGCATGTGTCAGCCATCTTGAAATCCAAGATGGCCACCATTCCAAACATTCTTTTGCTCATAACTTCGTAATTTGTTATCAGAGAAACTTGATTTTGGTGTCCATACATAGGTTTTCAAGGTCAAGGAATACAATGAAGATGGTTGATTGGGTCTGGCATGTGTTGGCCATCTTGAAATCCACGATGGCTACCTTGAAAACATTCTTTTGCTTATAAGTTACCTATTAGATCTCATAGAGACTTGCTTTTGGTGTCTACACATATGTTTTCAGGGTCCAGGAAGAGTGGCCATTGCTAGCGCGGGCAGGGAGGCCTCTTTTCTCCTTTAGTCATATCGATAGCCCTGATGATCGATGGGTATTTATCTGTAAACTTTATATGTATATGTTGTTTCTCCTGCCTTTCCCATCGCCACCGACCACACCAACCCACCCTCCGTCCCTGTCGCATAGAATAACAGCATCTACGCAATCCTGAGATAAAAAAAACAAGGCTGTGAGACCCTACCGAGGCTCGAACTCCCAAACCTTCACTCTAAATGCCAGTGCTCTATCCACTGGGCTATGGCCCTTGGGTGGAGTGGTTACTGAACTTTGCCAGTCATATGAGCAGGGCCAACACATGGCAGAGGAGGGAAAAACGTCCATTACTCCTTTATTCATGCTATGATGACTGTGTTACTTTAAAACATCAATCTAGAGGTATTGAGAGGGCAATCTGTGGCAACGGAATTGACTAGATATATCAGATCACTGTTAAAAGGTGTTTGTGTGCCGTTTTGAGCATACATCCTTTCTCTGAAATAGAGAGACTGGGTTGACACCTACAGGAATTAATTGTTACCTAGCGGCACCCCTTGGGTGGCCAAAACATAGTCATGTGACATCAAGGAATGCAATGAAGATGGCTGATTGGGTGTGGCATGTGTCGGTCATCTTGAAATCCAAGATCGTGGCCGTTTTGAAAATGACTGTTATTGTAAGACCTCAAGATCTCCAATCCAGCCTGGGTTTTCTGTTTTTGAACACCCTATTCATGGTTTTACCTTGATATTATTTGAGTGCAAAGCTTTGTGCCAAGACTTTTTTAAGATGGCTTCCCCTAGCAACATCACAATACAATGGTTGTTATAGATACCTGAGGAAGGTCTATATTTTATTAAATATAACATGAGGGTATGCCTCAAAACATAAGACCAAGCATGAGAACAAGATTGGCATCTTTTTCACATTATATTGTTGCAACAAAGTTTAGGAATTGCTATGCTATAGACCACAACTATATCACATCCTGTTACCATGAAAACATGGAGTAAATACAGTCTTCATGAGATAAAAATGACTGATCCCACAAGATTAATTCTAGAAGAACCTACATTTCAATTTTTGTGAATGTGCGACAATAACTGAAATAATAGGAACATTTGAAATGAAACTGTGAGATTCAGATGATTTAATCATCTTCCACATGCTGATCCATGACCCTATTATATCCTGTATGTTGCCCCATGACCCTATTATATGCTGTATGTTACTCCATGACCCCATTATCCCTCTATGCTGCTCCATGACCCTCCATTATACCCTGTATGTTGCTCCATAACCCTATTATACCCTGTATGTTGCTCCATAAACCTGTTATACCCTCTATGTTGCTCCATGGCCATCATTATACCTTCTATGCTGCTCTATTACCCCTTTGTTGATCCTTATATATGTATACCCTCAGACAAATGAAAGGGCTCCATGACCATCATTATACCCTCTATATTGCTCCAGACCCATCATTATACCCTCCATGTTACTCCATGACCCCCACTATACCCTCTGTATGTTACTCCAAGACCATTATTATACCCTCTATGCTGCTCCATGACCCCCATTATACCCTCTGTATATATGTTACTCCATGAACATCATTATACCCTCTATATTGCTCCAGACCCATCATTATACCCTTTATGTTGCTCCATGACCATCATTATACCCTTTATGTTGCTCCATGACCATCATTATACCCTCTATGCTGCTCCATGACCCCCATTATACCCTCTGTATATGTTACTCCATGACCATTATCATACCCTCTATGCTGCTCCATGACCCAATTATACCCTGTATAGAGCTCCATGATCTCTATTATATATATATATATATATATATATAGAATTTTTATTCAGTAAATAAAACTTTTACAGAATTGGACAAGTACATCTACGGATAGATCTTCCAGAAAAGCCCAAACTCAATGGGAAATGAAAATGAAATCGTATACAACAAATTGTCATTATTTTGATACATTGGTTATTACATCGCATTACTTAGGTCGTTTTTAGAATTATAACGTATCACTTAGGGTGATTTCTGAATTTCGTTTTACACTTTATACTAAGATAATACTTTTATTCAGAATACATTTACATTTGCAATACTATGATCGGTATACAGATTACAATAAAATTCAGGAAGTGGGTTAGGACATCTGCATATGAAGTTCTTCCAAGTTCTTCCCTCTGTGCTTCTCCATGACCATCAATATACCATCTGTGCTGTTCAATGGCCACTATAATACACTCTATGTTGCTCCCTGATCATGATTATACCAGCTATGCTGCTCCATGATCATCATTATACCATCTATAGTGCTCCATGACCCCATCAAACCCTCTATAGTGCTCCATGACCCACATTATACATACCTTGCTGCTCCATGACCCCCATTTCATCCTCTATGCTTCTCCATGACCCAATGTTATACACCCAATGTTACTCAATGGCACCTATTCTTTCCTCTATGCTGCCCCATGACCCCCATTATACCCTACATGTTACTGCATGACCACCATTATACCCTCCATGTTACTCCATGACACCCATTAATACACTCTGTATACTGTAAACATATTAATGTTCGCGCATTCGCACACCCCTATGTGCACGAATTTAAATCCTGCGCAAACTTATAATTATTACATAAACATGGCATGAGGCTTAATTGTTGTGCGAATTTGAATCCTTGCGAAAAGGTGTCAAAGTACTTAGTGCGTGAAAAATTATTCGCGCGAAAATAAATACTTTTACAGTATCTGTTACTCCATGACCATCATTATACCCACTATGCTGCTCCATGACCCCATTACACCCTGTATAGAGATCCATGACTTTTGTTATACCATCTATGCTGCTCCATGACCATCAATATCCCCTCTATGCTGTTCCATGACCACACTATACCCTGTATGCTTCTACATGACCCCCATTATACCCCCTATATTACTCCATGACCCCAATCATACCCTCTATAGTGATCCATGGCCATAATTATACCCTCCTTGCTACCCCATGACCATCATTATATTATCTATAGGGTTCTATGGTCCCCATCATTATACCCTCTATGTTATTCCATGGTCCCTATTATACCCTCTATGTGTCTATTCTCCATGATCCCCATTATACCCTCTTTATTGCTCCATGACCCCCATCATAACTGCTATGTTGCTCCATGACCATCATTACACCCTCTTTGCTGCTCCATAACCATCATTGTACCATCTATGCTTCTGTATAACCCGCATCATATATTGAACTTTTATTCCATAAAAAAAGTATAGTGCTCCATGACCCCCATGATACCCTCTGTGCTGCTCCATGACACAAATTTTGGCCTCCATGTTACTCCATGACACCCACTATACCCTCTATGCTGCCACATGACCTCCATCAATACCGTCTCTGCTGCTCTATGACCCCCATTATACCCTCTATGAAACATCATGACCCCCATTATGCCCTCTATGCTGCTATGTGATGCCCATTATATCCTCTATGTTGCTCCATGACCCCTCATTATACCCTTCATGTTGCTGCATGACCCCATTATACCCTCTATTTTACTCCATGACCCCATTAATCCCTCTATGTTACTGCATGACTATTATTATTAGACCAAGTGTCCACTAAGTAAATGACAAACTGGCAGCCTCTCAGAAAGACAGGTCGGCCTGTCATCGTTATACCCTCTATGTTATGGCATAACCACTATTATACCCTCTTATGATGCCCTATAACCACCACTTTACCCTCTATGCTGCTGTTGTTTAATGGTCCCCATATGATAACCTCCAAATTGTTTAATGGCCCCTTTCCAATACCATTGATGTGATATGTGATCCTCGTTTTGCCTGTATATTGCCCTGTACTCTCAGGGACCTTTCCCTTTAACCTTGAAATAAATGGAAGAAGGGCAACTTAGCCCGAAAGCTAGTGATGAAATAAACAAATTCTAACATAAAGGGGTTTAGTACCTACACCCTGTCCAGCCTATGAAGCACCAAAACCCTAATGCTAGCCTATACCAGTACTCATTGAAGTCTTGGTTCTACAGAGGCTGGACAGATTGTACCATCATCCCACAACCAACATACCGGGCTTAACAATATACGTGACCTGCTCTGCAAAAACAGGTCTTATTTAGGGGGTATATAAGACCTTTGCAGGGCGGGTCACAACAGTGATATTCCCACTTACCTTGATACATCTTGAAATAAATTGTTCAAGATATAGACTGCAGTTTGTAATTTAGATTTACACAAAATTTAGTGTAGAATGAAAAGTAAGGCTTAGTTATCATGACAACAGACTTTCCAATGATACCAGAAATGGGTTATTTTTCTTTCCCCTAATGTCAGTTACCGTAGTGGCCCGTTCATAAGCCCGGGCTTGTATTTGTTTAGACCCCCCTCTTGCCCCAGTTTGCAATTGAGATAGGCTTTTAATCGACAATTAAATTTCAGTAGATTTTATTTTTTCATGACCCCTACATCCCTGGTCTGTATTTGAGATAGGCTTATAAACAGGTCCCGGCTTATAAACGGGCCACTACAGTATTATTGTATGCATTAGGTTACCGTTTTCCTCTATTGCCATATTTTCATGAGAGAAAATAGGATGTCACATCCCAGAATTTTGCTATTTTTAAATTTCAAGGTCATATTTGGTGACCTTGACCTTGATCAAGTTATTGTTTCAAAAAGAAATGATAACGGTTAGATACACCATCACTATTCCCAAATTTGGTCACAATGCTGACAAAAGTGTAGATATGGGACACAAAAACCTATTTCTTGCTAAAATACAAAAAAATCACTAGTTTCCATGGAAACAGGCCATTTAGAGGGTAGGGATAGGCTTTTGGCCCTTGGCTGCTGGCCTATTACAGGTAATGCATGTTATGTAAGGAAATCTATAGTCTGAGAAAAGAGCATCCATATTGTGCTTAGGTTAATAAATTGCTTTCACTGGAGCAAACTATGAATAAAACCACATATTATATCAACTCAGATAAATACAAAACCTTTCATTGCATTTAGAGGTTGTTTAAGATTATTTCACAATTTAACCTAAAAGCCCCAGTACAACTTAAACTGTCCATATAACAAGGCTTAGCCAAGTATCAATTATCTGTGACATAACAATAATAATGCGAAAGGGTAAAAGAAGTTGCCATCATGAAATCCAATTTGGGAATTTCTAGATATTAGATTTCAGTATGGCTGACACATAGCAGACCCAATCAGACATCTTCATTGCATTCCTTGACCTTGAAAACCTAGGTGTAGAGACCAAAACCAAGTCTCTATGACATCTAATAAGGAACTTATGAGCAAAAGAATGTTTTCAATGGTGGCCATCTTGGATTTCAAGATGGCCGACACATGCCAGACCCAATCAGCCATCTTCATTGTATTCCTTGCCCCTGAAAACTTATGTGTAGACACCAAAATCAAGTTTCTATTATAAAAAAGTAAGAAGTTGGACTGGATTTGAGATTTCTTAATTACAATAACAGTCATTTTCCAAATGGCCGCCATCTTGGATTTCAAGATGGCCGACACATGCCAGACCCAATTAACCATCTTCATTGTATTCTTTGCCCCTGAAAACCTATGTGTAGACACCAAAATCAAGTTTCTATTATAAAAAAGTAAGAAGTTATGAGCAAAAGAATGTTTGGAATGGTGGCCATCTTGGATTTCAAGATGGTCGACACATGCCAGACTCAAATAGATATCTTCATTGTATTCCTTGACCTAGAAAACCTTAGTGTAGACACCAAAATCAAGTTTCTATGACCAGTAATAAGATAGTTATGGGTATAAATACGTTTGGAATGGCGGCCATCTTGGGTTGTCCAATATGGCGGCCAAAATGGCCGACACGTTTTGGGCAACATTGGTTTTCATGATCTATGGGTCCTGACGTTTCCGAAAATGTATAGTTTTCACTTTCTCCATCAATACCCTACAGAATTACACAAGGAACCGGACTAGGAGGAGGCAGTTGAGATTGCCATTTTATTATGTGAAAAGAAGACGATAATATAATAGACAAAGTTTCCCGACAGCAATCCCGACTTTCCATATTAGTTTACACGCTCGTGTAGCGATTGCAGTAAGTGAACCTAGCAAACGAACGAAGTCGCGGAGCCCAAGAGTAAAAATTGTAAAAATGTTCAGCCGAAACCACAATAACAGCCTAACCAGAGAGTCTGGTATCAAATTATTTCTTATAGAATTGTCTCAAGTGTTGAGTTTCTTTCTATTTACAGCAAAATAATATTATGGTTAAATAAATGGAAATTGTCATCTCCCACTGTTCTACCTTATTAGTGACGAAAGTTCCTGGTTCCGTTCCGTTTTTAGGATTCCAAATCCGTATTTTATGAACAAAAGTCCCAAAGATTTTCTTGAGACGACTATAAGGGGTATGCCGGAAATTAATGGCGAGTGTAGCGGATAATATATTTATTTAATATAGAATAAAGAAATAAATCTGTCTTCCTCAACCTTGAAGAATATGCACTTATTGAATGTCCTGATCATAGAAAATTGTATGCTATTTCTTCATTTATATACTATTTTTCTCGTCACATATTGTTTTCGAAAACTTGAAACGTACCATTTGTGTGGAATTGTTTGTCGAAATAAAATATGTTTAAAAAAAAAAAAAAAATAGTCTCTTCCCCATACAATGATATTTGTGATGTGTTATAGCAAAATGAATCACAAGTCGCAAACGATGGATTTTGAGATATCATTATATTTGAAAAGATGGGATTAGGCCGATTCCAATGATGGTAAACGTTAGGACAATAAGTATTTCTATAATTTAAATTTGATATTTTTATATTTGAAAGAAAAGTTTGCAAATTTTTTGGTTGAACAGTTACTATAGTAAAGTAGCTAAGTATACTCAACAGGATGATCTTGAAATTTGGTACTATATTCATACAACCACAAGGACTAGACCCCCTAAAAATGAGAACATTCAATAAAGAGATCTTGTAAATAAAACACTTTGAAAAATATCCATTTTGCGACTTGTGACTCATTTTTCTGTAACACATCACATTTGTTGTTCTTGTTGAGAGTAATTAAACATTTCCTAAGTGAAAGCCTTCGTAATAAAATCCTTCAGTAACATGTTTTTCATCAGACATCCATTTTCTGCATGTATTATGTTGGTGAATAGATTTTAATTCTATACAGCCAATGAACATATTTACAGTATACGTGTGTTACGTTGGAAAGGATATGATAAGATTTGTTGAATAAATCGTGTGGAACGATGCAAAATGATCGCGATATTAGACCTTAGTTTATGTTTAGTAGAAAAGAACAAATTGGAAGGAATTATCATACCAATGTTTTGAACATGTCTCCTCCAGTTTTTGTATGTGGAGAGGCCAACCTCAAAGCATTGGTTAAATGGCCTGATACAACTTTCACCTACCTGGCCTACCTAACAGTTAGAACTACACCCTAGTATGCATACAACGTTACACCTTAGGCAAACACTGGATGAAAACATGAAGAAGGTCTGGCGAATTAACTTTGGTTAATTTATATACTACTTATGAATATAAGGAATAGAATGACGAGTTAAATTTAATTTGGGGGTTGGTATGAAATTAGTCATAACTGATTTTGATATGGATATGCTTAGAATTGATTCAGATTTTCAACAGTATAGTCTTATTTTACATAACTTGAGATTAATTTTAGCTTTACGACAAGAAAGTTAACAAATACACTATTCTTAAAAGGTGGTAACCTAGTATGAATGGAATGAGGGTGAAGAGATGAATTTAAGTTTTGTGTGTAGTGTGTGTAGGTTTTTAATTTAGGTAGGCTTTGGGAGGGGAGGGGGCTAAGGTTGAAGGTCGGAAGTGAAGTGTGTGTGAGAGAATGAGAGGTGAGGTGGATGGGTCATTATGAGGGAGTGTGTGTGTGAAATGTTTGATTGTTTTGTTTGTTTGTGAGGGCGAGCCTGGTCAAGGCCCATGACCAATGCTAACTATCTGACTACATGGGTCCGGTCGTCAAAAAATGTACAATCGTCAGCTCTACACAATCAGAAAATTCTGCCAAATAGGGGATTTGCATGTGCCATTGCGCTGGGTTTACCCCAGAAGCATGTAGACCCTTTTGTCAACTGTCGTACGTATACATACATGTGTATCTTTGGCAAATAAACGATTTTTCAATTCAATTCACTAAAATATTCTGGTACAGGAATATTGCTCAAAATATATTTGTATAATAGTATAAGATATATATTGAAATAGGCAGTAAGAAGAAGGCTTGGCTACCGAGTTATAGTAATGCAGGGGTTATAATGAACAGGTACAAATTGTACATTTTTTGGGTTACTTGAGAGAATTGGTGAAGACGAATTGTACATTTTCTGGGTTATTTGAGAGGATTGGTGAAGGCGAATTGTACATTTTCATGTTTTCCCATGTCTTCCCATGTCTTCCCAAGACTGGGCTTACAAGGAAAGACAAAGGGGTTCAATGTACTGTTATCTCATTAAAGAACAAACCAAGCGATTATAGAGCCGACAGAAGAACCCTTGATACATATTGAAAGGCTGAAGGGAACTTAAGTTTAATTCAAGTCAGGTTAAGTCCTCTAGAGCAGCATATAAAGGTGTTATGCATCACAGATCTATTTTGAGGCCTCCTTGAGAATTGTTCGGGGTCACTGCATGGGTGCCCACGGGTATAATGTGATGGGCCTGCCATGCAATACAATAGGTACAGATGTGATGTGTCACAGAGACATGAGTCTTCAACAATTATTTCGCAAGACTATCTACTCAGATTGGAGTGGACTTTCCTCTGGATATTCAGGGGATAGACGAAATCTGTTGACTCCCCCTACTGGCTAGTCCTTCAGCTCCATTCTCCCTCACCCGACTCGGCAATGTTTCAACTGATATCAGACTATTGCTGGCAACAAGCCAACAGTAGCTGGCTACAAATTGTACTTATAAAGTTCTTTTGACCCTGGGTCGTGACACACAATGCAGGGCATTTTATTATTTCGGATTCTAGACGAAAAGTCGCCAAGTGGCAATGCCATGCATAAAAACCTCAGCTCAGCAATTCGACCCAAGCTCATTGGCCAACACCTATTGCGCAAATCTGCAAATAATTTCCAAAAATCCCTACGTTCCCATATGTACACACACTTCAAACCTGTCCCAGTCTCAAGCTTATTGATTTTAAGAGACATTTCAGCAAAAAATTTAAGGTCTTACTCGTATAATTACGCAGTTCCAGCATTACATGCTTATGCCTATGTATCTCTGTTTCTCCTCGTTGCCGACATTACTCGGCTCACGCTCGGCCACACTCGGTGAACTTCGTGTAATGACGTCATAGGCGCGGGGATTCCCCACCGGAACCCTACCCAGAACGAGGCCCATGTAATGACGTCATAGCAGCGGGGAATCGCCGTATCATGTGCATTCATGATCGGCGATGATTAAAGCTAAAAAACGAAACGATTTGGAAGGCGTCGGGAGACGCCATAGGATGGAGGTGGGCGGGATGGTGGGCAATGTCAATGTACAAAAACATTCCATACTTATGAAAGTAAATAGCCCAAGACATCCCTTCATTCCCATCAAATTGTGACGATAGTTCTAATCTGGTGCCACACACCCCCCTGGACTTCTAAGCCAGAGCCTTAATTTGTTCCCTAATATGAATGTTAGTGAGCCGACGGGGGAATATTTTTACTTCGATATCCGGGAGAATAATCATATAGACACGAATCTTTATTGCTGAGTAATGGAACTAAAGTTACATCTTTGCTCTTGTAATTACTTGTCGGTTGGAAACCAAACGATATATCTCAATTCAAGGTAACTCCAAATGAAAATATTTTGCAACTTTAAAACAAAAAGCACATCAGTGAATAATGGTTTCCTCATTGTCACAATGAGGCGCATGCGTCGTGCGATGCAGGAGGAGACTTCCGGTCAATTCAGCCTCCCAATTAACATATATATTTGAAGAGATGAGATCAAGGAGATTCCAATCATAGTAAAAACACTGGGACATCTAATTAGTACTTCTATATTTTTATACATGAAACAAAGTTAGCAATATTTCTTGATGGTTAATCACTTATTCTCCTTAGGATAACCTCATGCAGATATACATCAATACATTCAATATACAGCCATGAAATCTGGAACATATATTCATGCTACCAACAGTGCTAATGAAAACACTGTGAGCAAGGGTTCTTGTGAAAAAATCATTTTGAAAAATATATACTTTTCTACTTGTGACAAATTATCCTGTGACACATCACAAGACCAAACAATTTTAATATAAAAAGACTCAATAATCTCCTGCATAATATCAATTATCGTTTTTTAGCAATCATACCAAATGCACTTATTATGACGTATAGGACTGAATTTATCAATATTCTTCTGCTGTTATGTGTTAATACAAGAATTCATGGTAGATTTGGGCGAGCCTAAACAGCCGCCGGTGGGCGATAATAGGTGAAGTCATCATAAAACGGGTCCTCCAAATACAAATAAGGACGTTTTAGAAGCTCTGTAGTAAAAACACCCAGGGAGAATCCTCCAAAATTTAGGTCAAATGATTGTTAGTAGGGTTGGAAAAGAATAGAACAAAAAGTAAAAAATCTGTAGTTTTTGACCGATATTAGCTACATCTTGTAGGCCTACATATTTGATGAAATGTCTAATTTAATTGCAATTTGTATTTTTCAGGTGCGGCAGGTGGCGAGTGAGGTGGATATACGGGTATCACTAAAGTCCTACACACACACGACAGGGGAGAGAGCCAACAACAAATGTTGTCAAAATATAAATAGCTATGCGTGCTCTAGATTAAAGAAACTTTGTGATTATAAATTTGAACTCTGTTTGGATTCGGAGTGAGTATAATAATACATAAAGCATTCGTAGTCGATTCTAGGCTCAGAGCCTATCAGATCCCTCAAAACTGAGGGAAACTGACCGCAGAACCCCATTAGGACGGTAGTGGTCGGTCTACTCCAGGGCCGGGAAAGCAATTAGCATACCGATCTTATCTCATCTGATAGGCTCTGAGCCCAGACTGAGTCGACTCAGTCCCTTAATTTAAATGTTTTATTTTACATTGAAGGAATTTACAAAAAAAAACTGCCACCGGAAAAAAACATCATAGGAAAAATGTGCTCCCCCCCCCCCCACACACACACTATATCTAGGGTCAGAGTGAAAGAACATGTACAATTCGCCTTCACGAATCCTTTCTAATAGCCGAAATTTAAGACAGAAATGAGGTTAAAACATAATTAAATATAACCAGACAGATCTCGAATCAAGGCAATATCAAATATATTCAGATATACATAGTATTTATCATTCTTTGCAACATAATTTAGCAGAATTTACTAAATGTGTAGAACTGCCAATTGTACATTATCTGACAGTCTCACCCACAAGCCTTTTGGGGACTGTAGTTTGGGGGATGTAGTCTAGTCTCAGCGCTATGGAGTCCCTCCAAACTGAAGGAAAACCTAGTCCAGGGCCAGGAAAGCCATTAGCGCAGTAGACATCCACTCACTGATATACCATTCTTATCTGATCTGTGAGGCTCTGAACCTAGACCCCGGAGTCCCCGGTCCCCGGAGATAGCGGAGCTGCCATCACCAATTTTCACCAGGTGGAAACTTAACTTACAATAATATAGTTACCAGATGATTTTAACTGAATCCCTAGTAGGCGTCCGCTCCCTGAGCTGATTATCTTGACGGGAATCAGTGGGAGGAGACACAGAGGGCAGTGCTGAGGCCAGTGTTGATGTCAGTGGAGACGCCTGACAGATGAATGCAGCTGACTGTCTACCAGCACATTCCCAAACATCCAGGGTGTTTCTGCTGAGCTGTATGGTACAGCACTAAACCAGGCTAGGCAGCTTACTATAATGTTCACTCTGATCAAAAGGTGGCATGCCTGGCCTCATCCGCAGCGTATCCAGGTGCGCTGCACACACCCACACACCAATAGGACGTGTGACTGGAGGTGCAACTTGAACCACCTCGCCGCTGGCTAGTTTTACTTTTTTTTAAATTCAGGTTCTAACCAAACAATAGGCCAGGGAACCATGTATAAGGAGGAGCTCACCACTAGTCTCCTCCTACAAAGCTGCATGGCTGTCGGCCAATGTATATATAGCTAAATGCCTCCAGTCAAGATTGGATGAATCCTATAGAGGATTTACATGTCTCACTGCACATGTCTATTACAGTGCATTCTGTGATGGATTCAGTTCAAATCTGACATACAAATATTTAGCAACATTTTTATTGGAAAAAGCAAGGATCGTTTCACCAATATCATAGCTTGTGTAAATGCTCTATGAAAATGAAATGCATGGTGGGAAAGATGAAGTCTTCTCTTATGGAATCGTGTACAAAACACATGGCTATTTACATGAGATCACTGTTAAATATTCCATGTTGAACATGTTTTCCATGGCTTTTACACTGACATACATCTCCCCCCATAATTCCATGCGAATCGAGATTCAAAATGGTGGACAGGCAAGTCACCTAATCAGGCCGCTTTCCCATCCGTCATCCGATGATCCCCAATGAGGAAATAATAATAATAATGTATTCTTTATTTGTAAATGACTAGTAAATACAGATTGGAGGTAGCCTACACAACAGATCGAGATCTGCATGGTCTTCCATGCCGTACTAATTTGAAATCGCCTCAGTGTCAGGAATTGGAGCTGTCAGGAATGTGTCGACGCTTTATCATTTTCATTATTTTTTGTTATGGATTGTCTCCCAATCTTAGGTCGCCACTGGAAGACCTACTACCAGTAGAAGTTTTAAAATCAGCATACCTCTTCATGGAAGTCAAAGATATCAAATCAAACATCAATAATTATCCCTGACACAATAGAATATTTTGATTTACTCCAGCTTGTGTTGACGTCCAGTAAGATGAATGCAAATTGACAATATTATTTTGAATTAATTATTCAGACATTTGGACCTATTCCGTTTCTTGCATAAATAACCGGGAAATTTATATCCATTTAATTTAAAGAGTCTCTACTTTAAAGATGTTTACATTAACTGCATATTTAGACACTTGTGTTGTTCAGAATCACATTAGGTGTAACATCACAAATGTGATGTGTTTCAAGAAAATGAGTCGCAAAATGGATATTTTTCGAAGTGATTTATTCACAAAGCTCATCTAAGGTATCTAAGACTGTGTATTAAATATATCCATGCATTTCTAAGCTCATCCTATAGGGTGTATTTAGCTACTTTACTAGTAATTGTCCACCCCGAGATATTGTAAACTTTTATTTTCAAAAATAAAAATATCAAACTTATCATCTAGACAGACTTATTAGATCTCCTACTATTTACTATCATTGGAATCGGCTTGATCTCATCTTTTTAAATATTATGGTATCTCAAAATTTAATTTTAGCGACTTGTGACTCATTTTGCTGTAACACATCACAAATGATGAATGATAAAATCCAGTCATATATAATTCCCTGTTCCCCCCACCAGCCCTCGTCCAGGATGCACAACTACATCAAAACAATCGTATACTGCAAGAAATTCGGACAACTCATTTACATTCGATAGCTTTGCAAATATCCAACTAACGCTAACGGATACGTGGCAGGTAAGGACAAAATAATTCAACTATATTATCTTTTTACATTTTTACATATTATGGTTTTACACTTGATATTTCAATTCAGATTTAACATTTTTAATTTTAGAGACTAGCCATTAATATGTTATAGGTCTGTACAATATGGAGGTTGAGTAAGTCAGTAGAACAATCTGTACACATGAGTTGTATGCATTTGTACACGGGAAAACTATTATATTCAGTCTTGAGCCATGCTTTGTTGATTAAATCTGTAGTCTACAATATATAGGTAGACAATCTGGCTTTTAAAAAAACAAATTGTACAGTGGAACTTCACATAAAGACCACCTCACTATAGAGACCACCCCTCTATTAAGACCACTTTTCCAGTCCCGAATTATTCCCTCTTATTAGATTTAGAGCCCTTTAAAGAGACCACCTCGCTATGAGACCGAAAATCATTCAGTCCCAAGGGTGGTCTTATTAGAGAGGTTCCACCGTATTGACAAAAGTTCACAATAATGCAATACGATTCATTTGCAGTGATGCATGATGCACATTTTTTTTATTCAATAAAACGTGAAAAAAATTCCACGGGTTGGAAAAGAATGAAACAAGTAGAAAATAATTTGTTTTTGAGCAACATTAACTGAGATTGCAGCTTCAATGCGACACCCATTCACTGACTGTACATATTAAACTTTTCTTCTTGCACTAAAACCCACCAGAATACCTTAAATTGGCATACATTTGTTATGTAACATTACGTAACGTTTGCTATTCTTCCATTCATACCTTAAAGACGTACTGACATGGATACAACTCATGATATTTTCCTGAATCTATGTGAAATTCTGAATCCGACGGTACAATTCATTTTCTTATGCGATGTATAGTTCCTGAGTTATGGACACTTTTGTAAGTATTCACTGATTCAAATCTGGCGCCGATATGCGAGCGCGGATTTTTAGCCTGTGACGTCAGCGGAGGAAGGGATGCGTGGCCTACTTTCCTCCTGGCTCCATACTGGAGCATCAGTATAGCATGCGCCGACTGTAAACAAAAGGATTTCTCTGTTGTTTTCTGCGTGTTTAAGCAAGGATTACCATGGTTAAGAGGTGCATAGCAGCTAACTGTGGGAAGACCCCCCTCTTGAATCCCGTTTCTCATTTTGTATAAGCCCCCTTTCCCGAATCCCACAGGTTTTCAATTTGCAATCCCGTTTTCCTATTTGCAATCCCTACCTGGAAAAATTAAATCTGGCTCTGAATCCCTTTCCCGAATCCCGTAGGCCCTTGTGAATCCCGAATCCCGACCTAAAATAGGCCCAATTAATCCCGGTTCCCGAAAAGGTATTCCCTACCCTGTACCATAACTGTTCTTATCCCAGTTGTAGGGCCTATATGTATAGTGGTCAGTTCTATTTTTGGGGCGTCCAGGAAGAGTGGCTATTGCTAGTGTGGCCGTGGAGGCCTGTTTTTTTCCTTTAGTTGTACCGATAGCCCTAAGATCGATGGGTTTATCTGGAAAAATTTTATGTACATGTTGTTTCTCCTGCCTTTCCCATTCACCAACAACCACGCCAACCCACCTCCCGTCGCATAGAATGACATAGCATCTATGCGACCTAGAAATAAAAACAATGCACGACCCGGGCGAGGCTAGAACTCCCAACCTTTGGGCATGAGGCGAGTGCCCTACCACTGAGCTATGTCCCCATGTGGTGAATGTATAGCATAAAGAGCGCTTACAAACACAGCCTAGCTTGCATGGCAGAGGAAGGAAAAACGTCCATATCTCCTTTATTCATGCTATGATGACTATATTACTTTAAAACAACGATCTAGCAATGTTCAGGGGGCGTTCTGTGGCAACGGAAATGACCAAATATATGAGGTGACTGTAAAAAGGTGATCGTGTGCCGTTTTGAGCATATAACGTTGCTCAGAGGTAGAGAGACTGAGGGTGACACCTACGGGAATTAATGTGTACCTTGTCGGCACCGTACGGTGGCCACAAACTGAGTCACCGTGGCGTCCAGGGTGGTAAGCAATGGTCATTTTTCAAATAGGTCCGAATCAGAAACAATTGTTACATCAGGAAACTAGATATTTTGAAGGGTTTTTGTGCATAAATTGATTAGGTTATCTCTGGATATTAACTGAGCTATAGGAGATGGGCCAAATGAAGCGCATCTACCATGCATAGATCTATGCCATGTGATTTATTCTAACTTTTTGCTAATTTTACTAAATCAGTTTATTCTAATCTTGATTTCTTTTTCATTATATGATAAACATATATGGATCATTGTCCCAGAGTCACAGATATTTGATTAAATTGATATTGGATAATAACTATGGATTCGAAATGAGGGTGTTTCCTTTTGGAAATCATTGTATTTTAAGTATAGCATAGTATGCACACGCATGGTATGCATATTTAGGCATATGTAGGGATAAGGTATTTTTGGTTAATTGAAGATATCCATCAAGTTCATTTATATATGGAACGTGTCTAATTCTTCTCCTTTAGATACTCGGGTATTGAATATTCATTGCTGATTTATTATTTTTTATCATCATTATTTCTCCTTTATTTGCATACACATGTTATAGGCATATACGCATGGCATGTTTCTAACAATCTTGATAATTATTTTAAATGTGTTTTTACAACATAAACGGGAGATATCTTGTTTATAACCTTGAATAAGGGCCCAACTTATGTATACATGTTTATAGTTAAATATAGTAACTTGCTGAGATATGAATATGTAAGATGCATACGCATGGTATGCAGAAAGTTGACTATAGGGTATGTCTCTTTATTTTTTCAATGATAAGCAGAAAATGGCAGTCGATAGAATTTTTTTTCTGACACTGTCAATAAAATTGTAACTTGGGAGAGAGAAAATTTGCTTCTTCTTATTTGTCCCTGACAGCCCTAAAATGCCCCAGATACTCTAAAACAGCAGTCATTATTACAAATTTTACTTCAGCACACACGCAGCCCATGTCACAAAAACCTCAGGCATTGAGCACACCCAAAAGTTGACAGCCCTGTGCTACTGCTATTCACCATCGTTGTTTACCTATGGGCTATAACCATCTAACTGGAGGCATCGTTAAAGATGTTACTCCTGTGAAATTGCAATGATATGTTCCAACATGTCTTTTCCCGTACATTCAACGCCAACAAGTTCTAGAAACGTACAGTTGACTCCTACAAGTGCTAGCCTAGGCCACCCCTGCGTTCATCCGCTGACGTCATCAACATGGCGGAGCGGTGTCCGCGGAAATGGCGTCGTCTGCTATACAGCCCCCAATTCCACCCGTTGTTTTTGCTCTAACCACCAAATCAAGTTATATCTCCCAAAACCGTGACGGGATCTGGTCTATAGTAATCATTATCTATCAAAAGGAACTAAATATAACCAATTGTATATCCTTGTCAGTACGTCTTTAACACATTTTGAAAAACTTTTATTAAACCTTTCTTCTTGTTCACCAGGGCTCAGCCAAGTTAAAGGTAGTAGTATACGATGGAGGTGTCCAGGATGCCGATAGGGTAGATACCATTAAGTTCACCCTGGATACACTAGGCACCACTCCAGTACCACTGAATGGAACCGGCATACGTACAAACCCCACCACGTAAGTTTGAATCAAGTCTCTTTTTATAAATACAGTGATGTATCAGAAAGATTTTTCTTAATCAATCTTTCTAAAAGATAATTTGATTTAAATCTCTTACTCACACAACCCCAGCAGTTGCTTATGATCATGCAGCCAGGCTATGCATTGCAACCTAAATTACGAGCTACACGGCTCCTCCACATATATAGCCATAATAATATAGCACATGTCCACCCAGAAATATTGAAAACGCTTTTTGCGAAATTAAGAATATCAAACTTAAAGTATAGAAATACTTATCAGATATCCTACTGCTTACTATCATTAGAATCCGCTTGATCTCATCTTTTCAAATATGATGATATCTCGAAATCCATTTTTTTGCAACTTGTGACTCATTTTCCTGGAACACATCACAATTAACTTAACTGAGTATAATGTGATTAAATTCTGAATATGATTTAGATTTAGAAAATATTTTATTCAGGTCTACTACATTTCCACACGTACAAGTATGAATTTTCTCAGGACAGCCTGATTTAAAAAATTAGAAAAACGATTAGATCTTATACATCAACTCTGTTTAGGACAGTGCGAGTTATGATTACATTCTCAAATTAATTAAGTAGTGATATCAAAATTACAGAATAATTAATAACATAAGATAAACTTTTTGGAAACTAAAAACAAGTATTCCAACTCATATCACCTTGGCAATGATGTGTTTTTGAGAGGACGGGGTAAGTTAAAAAAACATATGTTATACAGTGTAACCGACGCCGTGCTCTTACATATTAACCATTAATAATCGTACAAACTTCATATATCTTTACATTGCATTTAAGGCAACATGCCAGTGCTGATGCTGACTGGGAAGTGTATTTCAGTGACAAGTACCCACGAAAAGAAGCAACCTATAACAAATATAGTGTAACATTACAATAAATACCAATCAAAACAATTTTCTCACATTTTTCTATTTTTTTTGTTATTAGCATTATGTCACAAAACCAGACCTCATGAAGTCAGTCAGATATAAATGTTTCAATCTAACTTTCAATCGTTTAGGGTCCAATTCTGTTCGTACAGCTTCAGGTATGTAATTAATAATGTGATTAATAATGTAATTAAAATTAATTTCTTGCTTGTCAACAGTCTGAGTATAGAATACACAGCCGAGCAACCCTGTAAAGCCAGCAGCAACTGTGAAGATGGATTCTTTGTGTGTGTTGGTGGTGTGAAGAAATGCCACGCAGACTATGTAGAGGATGGGGTGTGTCAGACACAGAAGAACAAGAACCAGTGCTACCTGCCAGATAACCCGGCCAACACAGGTAAGGGACTGTTCATTTTAACCAATCATGGGGGGGGGGGGGGGTGCGAATTCTCAGTGGGGAAGGGAGGGGGTCATCTTTCTTTGCACAGACTCTGAGGGTGGGCACCTATTTGTGCGCAGTCTCAGAACTACAATGATGTAGGGGGTCATGCACAAATTTCTAAGATCAAACACACATTGAATGTAAATGTATGTATCATTGTGAGTGGCAAAGCAAGTGTGTCTGATTTGCTTTCTTAGAACAGCCACGAATTTGTATTACATTTCTATATCACAACCATGTTTAAATGGTGAAATTAACATGTGTGATCATCCTCAACATTGATTAGGCCTACATGAAACTACAAAATTAGCAACATCAACATTGTGCCTTTGTGTCTCAGGGAAGCATGTCTACAGAAATCACATGTGATTTTCCAAGACAAAACACATGTATAGTGTCGATCAGTTAGTTGCAGAGTTAATAACAAGCTAAGTTGTGACAGGATGATCATCATTAATGGTTACGATATTGATAACACCACTGAGCCCTTGTCACTCAATAAAGATAAACTATTTTATCATTAATCACAAATGTCCAGCAGAGTAGTTGGCATAATGCATTATATATCACACATTATCTATCACTTGCATATATGGAACATTCTGATGCTTTTCTTGCACTCATTCCCAAACAGACTCTCTACAAGGCTACTACAATGGAAGCCATTCCTGTCCAAGTGTGCCATCAGAACTTATATTTTTCAACAATGTGGCCTCCTCTGAAACATACATCGAATACACCAAAGGTGGAACCACATTCAGGCAAGGACTCATCTTGACGAAAGTTAACTCCATCAACTACACAGCGGTCGCAGGCAGTCAGCTCCTGCTCACTACAGGCACACCTATTGATATGAATGGGACAGCTAGTATAACAGCTGGTGCCTCAGAATTCAAATATCTACTTGACTCCTCCTGTACTGTCACCTTCACTTTGACATCAGGTAAGCCCTTTCTTGTAAGAAAGTTTATTTGATAATAAATGCGAACAAAATTGCTACTTAATTCTTGTTCATTGGACACAAATTCACAATAAACTAGTGAAACATATCCAGATCATCACACTGGGACATATCCAAACATCCCATGTTAATACCTGAATATTCTTTGTTAATAATTGTACATACCTCAGCCCGGGTTTTCCACCAGTGATATATATATTGGAATGATATAACAATGGACATATGTGACACTATATAAATAGCTTATTACCCAGAATGCAATGTTAAACTAGTATATATAGACCACTTAAACCGGGCTCAGATCACTTTTAGTGACTGCCTTCAGCAGTCCAGGGGCTAAGGGAGAAAACTGGGGACAAACCTCATAAACACTTTTTATAAAAATGCGGATAAACAAATTAATTAAATTCTCCTATATCATATTTCAGTAAACGAGACAGACTTGTGCCATGGAGCAGGCCAGTGTGTGAAGGATACTGTGGAGTACTGCTGTTGTGACCGAGGGTTTGAGGGAGCATTCTGTGAGAAGCAAAAGGATATCTGCTCTCCCAACCCATGCACAAACGGTGCCAACTGTACAGCCATGAACAGCACTGACTTCACCTGTGATTGCCCTACTGGGTATGTACAAGTTGAAGGCTGTCTCCACTACAGCTTTTTCATTAGCAATCAATAGTGATTGATCATTTGTGACGTGTTTCAGGAAAATGAGTTACATGCCGCCAAATTGATACTTTTCAAAGTCATTCATTTACAGGATGTCTTTGTCGGAATGTTCTCACTTTCGGGCTATCTAGTCCTTGAGGTTGTATGGACACTTGTAGTTAATTTTAAGACTGTATCAAATATATCCGTGCGTCCTATAGGGTATATTTAGCTCCCTTACTAGTAATGGTCCACCCAGAAATATTTTTTTTTCTTTACAAAGTTAAAATATAGAAATATATGTTAGCTATCCTCAATCCATTTTTTGTGACATTGATCACATTTAAGATTGGCATCAGCCACGGAAAATTGGTAATTATTGCTAATGTTAACGACTGAATGCCCCACCAAAAAATAAGTTTGATGTTGCCTAATTTTTCAAAAAAATTAGACCAAAAAAACCTGTACATTTCTTGTTTAAAGCAAACATCCTTCAGCTCTTGAAATGTGGTATCTAAAAATTCTAATAAACTTTGAACCAAAAACATCTATCCTTTTTTATACTTCAATGCCTTGAAAAAGGGTTTCTTTGAACCCATCCCAGACTAAGCCCCCTGGTGTAGAGCCAGGTACTAACTACTAAAGTTCCTCATTACAGATATTATGGCAAGACCTGTGCACTGAACACTGCTGCAGTCACCTGCAGTGGCGAAGTGTGCGGAGGCTCAGTCTGCAAAAAGGCTAACGCAGCTGCAGTGACCTGTGAATGTCCAGCCTCTGTGACTAACCAATGTACCCCTACAGCTCAAGCCCTGGCCTTACAAAGCTGCCCAACCAACATGTTCGGACCAACCTGCTCCAAGGAATGCATGCCACGAGATGACTGCGAAGGCCATTACACATGTGATGTCATCACTGGAGATGTGATGTGTTATGCTGGATATAAAGGAGATAATTGTACAGAGAGAGACTTCTCTGGACCAGGACCAGACCCTGAGTGCCCTCCCTCAGGGGCATGCGTGAATGGTGGCCACTGCTTCAGTGGAACTTGCTGTTGTCCAGCCGGTGAGTAGATATGAAATCTTGTAATAGGGCTTTCCACTGGGCAAAGCAATTGTAGGAATATCAAATCATTTTTATATTCTTGTGATTGATTGTGACATGAAAGTAGTTGCTAGACCTTGTAACCTGGTGAAGGAGCTGTGTAGACAAGGTCTAGCCTGGTTGCTATCACAATGAATCACTGCATGGGTGTTTTATAGCGGAGGTATGCTAATAATCGCATCAATGTATGTATGTATACATGTTTTTTTGTTTTTTTTCAATGTATGTATGTTCCTTTGGTAAACCTTTCTAGATTTCTTTCAGACATAATTTCTCTAAAATAGAAAACTCTGATAACACCAGGCAGATATATTATAGTGCTTCTCAGATAAAGAGAATTGGGGACCTGACGTGAATTTTGCAAGACAACCTGACGATTTTCTTGTTTTCCTTAAAATCAGACTTTGCCCTTTTTTCAGTTGATGCTATGAATATTTTCATCTACCCAAGGCTTTACCTGACTGTTATTCTCTCACATTTTGTAATGTATAACTATGTCTTACATAAAAATTGCTGACCCAGTTTCTTACTCTTCCTGAAGCACCTAGTACCCATGCCAATTCTCATGCAATTTTGCACTGCAGAGGACTCTTTTTAACTTAATTCTATGATAATTGCATGAGAATCGGCTTAGTGGACAAGGGCCTTTACACTTTCTCGCTCCTTTCCTATTCTTCTTCATACCGCCTGTTACCATTTGCTGTAACTTTATTCTCTGTGTTCAAATCTAAACATTGGGCCTCACTCTTTCCTTCATCGTCAGGCAGTTCCAGGACATTGACCTAATTTCACAATCAACATTGTTGTCCCCTGCCGACATTCTATAAGTGGATAATATTTAGGAGAATGTTAAAAATGTGGAGTCTTTGTTTTTATTCTGTTTTTCATGGCTTCTTTCATCCTTCATTGTAAGATTTTAGTAAGGATGTAGTAACCTTGACCTTGGTAAATCAGGTAGTGCATGCATAGGTGAAACAACAATGGCAGCAATTACTACTGAGCCAACAACTGTAGACCACACCTCATCTCCAATCCCAACAACAGTGCCAGCTGGAATCACAACATTAGATTCCAAAGCTACTACAGCAGATGTCATGACAAGTAGCCCAAGTATGACTTCACCAGATAGTTCTACACCTGATAGTACTACACCTGGTAATACTACACCTGATAGTACTACACCTGGTAATACTACACCTGATAGTACTACACCTGATAGTACTACACCTGGGAATACTACACCTGATAGTACTACACCTGGGAATACTACACCTGATAGTACTACACCTGGTAATACTACACCTGATAGTACTACAACTGATAGTATATCATTTGGTTCAAGCTCAGAACCTCCCTCAAGTAATCCCCAAACATCCATCAACCCATCCACAATATATGAGACCAGCAGTTCTGGAGGCACCACAGGAGGTCCTTCCACTGTTCTGCCCACCACAGATGTTAGCACTGAAGCCTCTGCATCCTCCTCCAGCAATCCTCTGACGACCACAAGTCTTTTAACCCAAACCACCTCAGTAGAAACTACACCTGGAGTGACCTGCCAGGGAGGATTGGCATCAGGTAAAGAAACAGATAGAAAAAGTGGAATGGGGTGCTGATAATAAACCTCTTATCAAACTGATAATAGTTGTATTCTGATAAGTTCCCTATTTCATTCATTATATATTATATGCCCTTAGCAAGAAGAGTGTAGAAGTAAAACACATTTTTAATTTCTGAATCGCCATAAATATCTAAAAGAAGAACACATATATGGTATACATATGTATAACCTTATTAAACCCCACATTATTGCATCTCTCATACAGCATGGGCGTGTAATACACAGTGTATTATTGCATGTCTCATGCAGCATGGATGTGTAATACACAATGTATTATTGCACTTCTCATACAGCATGGGCGTGTAATACGAATTGCATTATTGCTGGTCTCATATTGCATGGGTGTGCACCTCTCATACAGCATGGGCATATAATAAACATGTGTGAGCCTTTCAACAAGAGTAATACGTTTTTACCTCTCAGATGACTGAACTTTGAAACATGTGCTCCATTTTATGTGTGATTTAAGATACTGTATTTAATCTAAATTTAAGATCATGAATCTAGCTAAGTATAAATTATAAGAATAAATAAAATGCTAGTTATCTAGAAATTATTCTTCTGAACCTCAATCTGAAAACAGTGCTTATTGACATGGGTGATCCAGACGACATTGCTTGGGGGTGGATTCAGTCTAAATAATTTTCGATTCATCATAAATTAGGCAGAACTTTGTGGGGCAGTACCTACCACAGAACTTGCTGCATGCGTGGACTGCTGGTTTGATCGTGATCTCATATCTGATCAAGCAACAGACTCATAACGTGTTATTCCCTGATTTGCTCTGTAATGTGAGGTCAAATACATGACATGGCATATATATATAATGATATGCCAATGGTATGATGAAGATGAATTATAATCTGTTCATATTGAGTTTTTTCAATACAAATTCAATACATAATTAAGCTTCTTAAGTGCCCTGTAACATTTTTGAATCAATCCTTATGGGAATATATATGTGATTGATTGTGAGTGGCAATTTGATCAATTGAATCAATCACATGCAATCAAATCACTGATTGCAAGCAGTCCAGCAGTGATGTGATCCCAACAGCAATAGCCTAGTACAGGACTCTTCTAATTAAAAGTAGAGGGGATTTGGTAATGTTAAGAAGGATTGGTTGTGTACTTCCTTGTATTAATTGTAGTGTTGTTGAATTAAAGTTGCTTTCTCAGTTAACATCAATGAAACATATATATATTTATATTTGATTCTATTCTTTTAATAAAAAGGTCCACAATTATTATATTTTGGTGGCCCGCCCAACTCCTTCCCTTTAGTGATTTCACTTATTATCACTCACTAATGTGTTTCTCTTGGGATGATTTGACTTCAAATTCTTGTATTTATTTATAACAGCAGCACCATATTGATAACTTCAGTCATATTGGGCAGAAAATTAGTAATTTGATAAGATTTGGTTGTTGTGATAGCTGAGAGTGCATCTTTATTTAACCTATAAAGCTATGTCCCAAGACTGACCTCTAGTGCTTCACCTTCTCACCACCATATTTCACTTCCATCTACAGCTTACTGGCCATAGTCATGAACTTGAGGAACACTTGACCGCTCTCCTGAATGATTCAACAAGATGGCTCCACATGCATCTAAGAATTGTGGAAAGTTTCAGCTGGAGTCACAAGGACCTTCAATGGCAATGCCATATCCAAATCTAAAAGCATCTTGGGATCTGTCTTAAGGGGACTGTCATATAAGCAAAGGAAATACTACATGTATTAGTGACGTCAGGTGTGATGAAATAGGCATAAACCAACTGGCAAGATATCCCACCTACTGCACAATACATCTAAGCAGAAGGAGCTAACATTCTTCACAAAATCTACTTCCCACCTTTAATTTTCACCAAAGTTAATAATGTCTCATAGTGTGTGATGTCTTGTTTTCTGACCTGTATGTCATCAATGTATTTCATTAGTTGCCTTTTTTCTTCATGTGAAAGTGTGTCATTGATCATGTAATCTGTTCATTGCACATTAATGTTTTTCCACACTTTTCCTATGTTACATTCGTCACAACATTTGCTTTCTGATTATGATTGATTGATTTAAACCTTTAACTGTATTACATCAAATAATGATACTGTTCTCAGCTGCTCATGGGTTATCATTTAATGAAAACTACCTAATTACCTGATGGCACTACTTGTTCATAGTGAAGATTATGGATAAGGATGACCTCATGAAGCATTCAAGATCACCAAAGTGTATTAGAACTGATATCATTCTACTATATGATTTTACCAATCTGTTCTTGTTGTGCAAGAATATAGAATCTTGTATCTTTTATTATTGTTCATTAATTAATTTTATTGTTTTATTATTGTTCTAATACTGCTTTGTTGATGGATAATGTGGTCCACTTTCAGGTCCTGGGGGATGTGAATTATCCACTGAAGCACCGACCACTGTAGCAGAAACAACAGTTCCACCACAAGCTGCAACTACAGTAGCAGCAGCAGAAACGACAGTTGCTGCAACTACAGTAGCAGCGGTAGAAACAACAGTTGCTGCTACTACAGTAGCAGCGGTAGAAACAACAGTTGCTGCAACCACAGTAGCAGCAGCACAAACAACGGTAGCAGCAGCACAAACAACGGTAGCAGCAGCACAAACAACAGCTGAAGTGATAACAGTTGAAGCAACTACAGTGGCTGAAGTTACCACCGTCACCTCAGCAACAACAACAGCATCAACGTCAGGTTCTGCAATTAGCCTGGACAACATCACGGTGGACCAATTGATTGCACTTATATTACAGAGATTAGGAGTCACTGGTAAGTACAATCAAATCCTGGCAAACTCTAATAAAGTCCTACCTTTTAAAGCTGTGCTCTCAGTTAACGTTAGTCAAAAACAAAATATTTTCTACATTTTCTTCCATTCTTTTCCAACCCATCTAAATGTCATTTGACCCAAATTATGGAGGATTCTGTCAGGTTGTTTTTGCTACAGGGTTTCTAAAACGTCCTTATTTGTATTTGGTATCTGCTTGAATCCCTTCCTATGATGACTTCACCTATTATCACTCATCGGCGTGATACCCTATACTTCTTTTGAAAAGCACCAGATAATATTCAGTCATAAAGGGCTAATTTGTGATGTGTCACAGAGAAATCAGTCATAAGTCGGAAAAAATGGATTTCCTGATACCATCATACTGGAAAGGATGAGATTAAGTGGATTCCAACAATGTTAACATTGAGAAAATCAAAGATGTATTTCTATATTTTACGTTTGATTTTCCTTTATGTTTGAAAAGAAAGGTTTTCAATATTTCTGGGTGGACAATTTACTTAATTTAATAGTATGTAGAGTATCTTAACATACAGGAAGACCAGAAATCTCTTTCTGATGTATGGCTCCTGTTTGCACATCAAGTTTAGGTATAAATAAAGAATATTTTGAATTGAAATATGCTCCAACTGATGACCTTAGAAACACAAGGATGTAACACATCATATTCTTTGCAGCCTTGCCACAATCACAGAACCAACCAGTAGCTCAAGCCCTACAAGCTGGACCCGTCCAGCAATCGGCGGCAGCGGAACCCAAGGCTGAGTCACTGGTGGCAACAGATGCCACCAGTTACCTGCCCTGTCCCTACACCAATGTACGCCAGGATACCGCCAACAATGAGATTGTCTTCACTTTGGACTGCACGGAGAGAGGTCTGGGCAACAGCATTGAGGCCAGAATCAAGCTTGTCTACCAGATTGTAGATGGGTGCGTATATTCCCTTTTTAAAATTTTGTTTTAACCATTCCTAGGTAAGATAAGAGAATTCGTTATACGTGATGGCATGATTCAGACAAAAAGGTTGTAGTCATCTCAAAAAGAGGTCTTCCAGACCATGCCTTTCTTGTTTTTTCTTCTCTTGGTTACATGATATCTAATTCTACCTAAACTACATAATATATTATTCTGTGCATGTAGATTACAGAGTCTTCCTCTAGTACCCAGGGGGAGGAGGTGAAATTGTAGCTGCACCTGGGTTTGAACCTGCAACATGCTTCTGATGCCAATTGACCAACCCAGCACTTTAGACCATTCAGCTACCCCACATCCCCCAATTTCTAAATTTAGATCCTGCTTGATAAAGGGCTAATGTGCCCGGAACGTCGGAACCCCAATGAAACAAAACCTCTACTAACTAAACCGCCTCTTCCCTCCTCTGTTCTGGGTTGACTCCATCCATCTAGATTTTTAATTTAGATAATGTATACAGCGTATCCTCAGATGAATGGCATCATACAGTACTATACAAGTACATGTTTTAACAAATGACAAATAATAAAGTGAGGCCATTGACATAATGGGATATTTATGGTTTGTAAATAGACCTGATTCACTATGGTATTCCACCCACTGCTGTGTCTATCTAAGTCTAATCATAAAATTAAGAAATAAAAAAATCACTGATATTAGTCTACACAATCAATAAATGAATGATTACATAATGAGATGAGTGAGATAGCATGGTCAGCAGGAAGATACCGCTTGACTCATTCTGTGACTTGTTCTTAGTTGTTTGGTTGATGATGAGGTAATTTGGTTATGTTTGAGGATGTTTTTGAAGTGTTTGTATGTGGGTGTAATTGTCTCTGTTGATATCAGATCATTCCAGGCTTAGCGCCTTTGTATACATATTTCTTAGGGTTTTACTTCAGGGCCCAGTTCACTAAGCCGATTCTCATGCGATTCTCACACAATTAATTTAGTGGAAAAGAGTCCTCTGCAGCTCAAAATCCCATGAGAATCGGTTTAGTAGACTAGGACCTTAGGTAAGGGTAGGGATAGGTTGTAGACATTGTAGGAGCGGGTGTTTCTGCTGGGGGAGATAGTGTTACAATGCTCATATTACATTTCCCTTTTCAACTATTTTCTACATCATGCCCAAACATAAAGTTTCCTAATCAAAATGCAACCTTCACTCATCTTCTCTACAGTGAGATCGCTACACGCTTTGAGTTCTCGTCCGATGATGCCACAGTGGAAGCCTTGTTGCAGAGTGCTATTGAAAAGGTCCTGGAAGACAACGACATCGGCGTAGTTGATGAAAATACTGTTGCCGCCGAGGAGTTCCCCCTCTCTTCCATGTACGAACTGGAGATAGATGGAACCTTCCTCGACAACTTGTGGGTGAAGAATATCACTTATGGAATTGCTGCAGCATTTTCAACTAAATATCCCGGTAAGAGTTACATTTTTCATGACAACACATGCCATGTCACAGAAAGATCAGTTATAAAGTCATACAAAAATGGATGGAAAATTGAGAGACAGCTAGGCCTATGTTTTAACAGATGAGATCAGGACGATTCCAAAGATATTAACCGTTAAACTAATTTAGTACTTTTATTTTGTTCATGTTTGAAAGAAAGTGTCTGTCTGCTTGGACAATAAAAATATACACATGACCTTAAAAACGTAAAGATATATTCAATATATCAGATTGATCAGATTTTCGGATAATGATAAACATGTTAAATATAATTATTCAGATAAAGCCACATTCAGTATTGGCATTGCACGTTTAAATTCTGGATTACAACTATTTAAAATACACTGTTTCCAAAACTCGTCATGTTAATTGTTGTCTTGGTGAATTTACCTTTTCAGCCCAAGGAAATCTAACAGTGTGGGCTCCACGAGTTATTGAGGCTATTGGAGAGAATAGGTAAGACATGCACATTGTTCTTGATTGTACCTTTAGCGCCCCATTTTGGACCATAATGAGACATCTTTCATATTATAAGCCCGCTACACTGTTGTGTGTAGGCACAGTAACCATGTACATAAACCTTATGCTACTTCTACATGTACTCCTTCAGTTGATGATGATGATAATGATGTTGATAATTCTACTACAGACAACCCGGGTGATGAAATTATCAATGTTTAGATAGTTACCCATATTCTTGTTAAACCTACTTAACCCAAGCAATGTATAGAATTAACAATCCAGAATGAAATCCGTTAAGAATTCTATATATTTATTCCTTACTCATCCTACGCTAGGGTCTCTGTGACTATTATCAGCTACTGGGTTGGTATAAATGGCAACAAGGCAAATCTTCTCGACCCTGCGGCATTAGTAGCTCCCAATGATATTGAGATGGGAGATGCCATTAGAAGTGTCACAGGGAAGAAGGTGGCGATCTACACAGGCGAGATATTCAGCTACGAGGACAGTTTTGGATTATTTGTCAAGGGCAAAGTTTATTACGACGATGAGAGCAAGTTTGTCTCAGTGCTGCAAGACTGGTGGCGGACAGAGTCGGGAAATACTGGTGAGAAATCTGAATTTTAGTTGCACTCCCTGTTAAAGCTGCACTCTCTGTTAAAGCTGCACTCTCTGTTAAAGCTGCACTCTCTGTTAAAGCTGCACTCTCTGTTAAGTTAAAGCTGTACTCACCTAATTACGATATTAAAGATGCATACAGACAGCAGGGATCTCTTCCAACTGCCATGTCTGAGAGAATACATTGAGCTGCAGGGATGATAGAGATCTGTAGTTTTAAACTCTAATATACTCCAAATACATGTTTTTCATAAATTAATGTTCCCAAATATGGGTTACTGATATAATGATCTAGCACATGGTCGAAATTCAAACAATTTTTGACAAAATCAGGAACTCAGCGCCAAGTGTCACTTTAAAGCTCCATTTGCTCTGTTCTATTCTCTCAATTAATACAAAGCTTCTTTCTCTGTCAAAGCTCCATTCTCTCTGTTAAAGCTGCACTCTCTGTTAAAGCTGGCCTCTCGGTTAACATCAATCAAAAACAAAACATTTTTTACTTTTACTTTCATTATTTTCCAACGTCATTTGAGCTATTTTGGTAGATTTTACCCTAATTTTCTTGTTACAGGGCCAAATTAATATATGGCTTATAGGACAGAATTTATAATATATTCTACCGTTGTTATATGTTTATACAAGGATTTAATTGAAGCCACTGTAGCAAAGCCCTGCCAAATTCAAATATGTACTTTTATTAAACACTGTAGCAAACCAACCTCCTAAATCCTCCTAAACTTTGGTCAAATGACTTTTAGATTGGTCATATATTATTTCTAAATCCAATTAGGAACGAAATTGATCTAAAGACCTTTCTTTCAGACTACACACAGGCAGAGATATTCATCAAGGGCATAGAGGAATACTTTGCATTAATTGGGTAAGTGCAGAGTATTGAATTTTCAAAACAAATTGTAAAGCATTATTAATGAGTGGGGAGTAAAACTGTTTCTGTCGCCATACATCGTTGATCGTGATCGTGAATAATCAATTTTGAGATACCATCATATTTGAAAAGGTCACATGGATTCCAATGATGGTAAACATTAAGACGTATATATACAAGTACATTTGTGGCACTTATGATTTTATTTTCATACCTCGTCTTTCCTTATTCTCATAGGGCGACTCCACTATAGGTAAAAAACGGCGCCGACAGGCAAAATTCGTCGCCGACATGACTAAAAATTCGGAAAATTCGACATGACTAAAAATTCTAGTGGAAGAGGGGGTAGAATAGGTTGTCGGCAACACATTTATTTGTAGCCAACAATTGCAAAATATCTAACTTGATTAGATATTTCGTTGCAAAAAATTCGTCGCAGCCGTTTTTTGCCGTTTTTCCCATAGTGGAGTCCCCGCATCAAGGCGGGGTGTTTTAAAATATCAAGTATTTAAACAGTTAAAAAGATCCCGCTGAGAGGTTTAGGTCTCACTCAGGCTTGGATACGAGAAGCATTTTGGCTGTCCGCACACATGGCCATCTTGTTGTTCACATGGGTGTAAGTTGTTGACATGTCTGCACATCCACATGGCAATGTTCATAAAAATTCTGTTTACATCCAAGTGCGGAGTGTTGATTGCCTACTTGATTGCCTATTAGCAGTCAAATGGTATGTAGGTTTATCTGTCTGCCTGGCTAAATATAGGCTACACTGTCCCGGCAGTTTGTAGTAACAACAAAGTAACAGCTGGGGGTTTGTAATATCATTACACACTTGACCAGTTTGAAAGGTGCTGAAGACGCCTAAGACTACAGCAATCAGAAATATCTTATGGTATAATACTGCCTCGCCTTTTTATAAAAAAAAAAAATATTGCTGCGGACTACATACTTCAACTTGTATATTAATAGTAATAGATACATTTTTTATACAGTTACAGTATCTCCAGGTATCCATATATCCACAAAACTCAAGTTACTTGTATATTGTACATGAAATGACATTGAACCATACTACTATGTCTAGTAGTACGCGCCCTTAAAATATTTGTTATCAAGTAGACGATTTTAACAATTATGTCATTTGCTGTTGACAGGGGAGAGTGGGTACCATCCACCAAACTCTTATACTTCGTCCAGCTCCCTGATAAGTCGTTTGTGTCCGGAGGATGGTTCGGGGTGGAGAAACCCAGCATTGCTGAGATCGAGCAGAAAATAGACTTCAAATGTGCCGACGGCCAAGATTACAAAATCCTTGCATCCATTTCCCGACGCTTCAACACGTCACGAGATCAAGCATCTGCCTCCAATGAGAAGTTTGTGCGCCAAGCTGAGACGTATGGACTGTACATCAAGGGCAGGTATGCTGAGAACGCTGCCCTTACTGCCACTATAGAGTCCAACATGGCGTCCACGTTTGCTGGTTCTGCTAATATAAGTGGGTTGGAGTTTTTGACATTTTCCGTTTAAAATGGCTCTTCTCATTAAAATCAGTAATCATGAAATCTCTTTTAACTTTTACAGTGTAACCATATATGACAGGTATGGCAGTATCTGAAGTACAGAGTACCAACGTTATGTTTTCATACAATAATAATTATTGTTGAATATATGTAATGAATGTGTCAGAAGCCTCTACTCATTTCAAGTCCCTGTGGAAAGGGTTTAGCCATGCACCATAAGGTGCTGCCTCCATGCCCCAAGTGTATAGGAAAAAGACTAATTTCCATTTTATTGACCAATCACCACCCTCTATCAGTGCCCACTACAGAATAGATACAGTGGCAGAAATTCGCTTCTATTGGTTACATAACAACACCAGTTATACCTTCCAATGGTCACATCATAAGCATTCTCTATACCATGATACTATTTCTCTAGCAACTATTCATGAATAACTTTCTGAAAAAACATATCTTGAAGTCAGTCTGAGTTTCTTTGGAAGTTTTGTTTTTGTTTAATTTTGGCTCTCAACGAAACCACCGTTCTTTAGTATAGGATTAGATTAACATCGGCTCACCATCCGATTATATCCCATTTTGGATTATAGTTCGATACAATGGGATCAACCTGATCTGCTTGTAGATAGGCTCGGGTGGAAACATCACATTTGTCTGGTGTGATTTAGCTGGAATTATTAGAGCTAATTCAATGACCGCATCTGAGAATGTTCTTCATGTCAAATGGCAAAAGTCTAAATGCAGTGAATTATTCTTTCCTTCCACAGCTAATATGATTGTCCTGGGCTCGGAGGAACTGATTGGAAGATTCGGGTAAGTTATTGTTACACCACTGTGAGGCAGTTGCCTATACCTTCAGCATTATACACAACACATGGTCAAGGTCGTGAATAACATATAAATTATGCCACCTCATGTAGTGTGTACAGCGCCTTCCCCTTTTATAGGATTAATGGCAGACATTATGGTCCACTGCTTGTTGCATAATCCCGAGGGGAAGTTGTGGGACTATATATATACAGAAACTTCTTTTTCCCCACTTTTTGATTCTTGGTAATCAATTATATAATTTGTAATTTAGTGAATTCTGATAAATTAGACTGAGTAATGGTTCATACTAGGTATATCTGAGTATATTTGATATTGCCTCGATTCAAACAATCTATTTGGTTATGTTGAACTGAGTTTTGAACCATATTTATTTTACTTAAATTTGGATAATTTGAGAGGGTTGATGAAAGCGAATTGTACAATTTTTTTTGCAATTTCATCCATATATAAACACACTAGTCACCAGTCACCCCAAAATGGAGGTCATTAATCTCTTTAACTACAGCTTAGGTTCTTATAGCTGCAAGGCTTTCCAGACAGTCAGTCAAACACTAATTTTAAAGCTTTTCTTTCTTTTGTTCTTTTCCAACACATCTAAAATAATTTGTCCAACTTTTTGGGGGATTTTTCTCATTGTTTGCACTACAAGGCTTAATAAAAGTCCACATTTATATTTTGGGGAACAGCCGAGATCCTTTCTTGAGCTGGCTTATATTGACTTCCCAATGGTGACTGGTCTTTCTCTCGCCCGATTTGACTTCAAATTCGTGTATAAACATAATGACAGCAGCAGAATATTGATAATTCCATCCTATAAGCCATAACTATGAGTACATTTGGTGAGACTTTTATTTGTCTGAATGCAGCTTAAAATACAATATAAAAAAATGAAAAAAGAAATACGTAATGGGCTAACCATGACCTTGCCTTTATAGAAGGACATACTCAAGGATAAGCATAGCCATGCTCAAGAACAAGACAGGAATTGATGCCCGGCGCATTGCAAGCGTGTCTCCCAGAGCTGATGAAATCTCGGCCGCCATCGGGTCAGTGAGCAGGGTCAATGGAGTGGCTTATCGGTTTGTCACCAAACCTAGCATTATCCGGGGACTGGTGGTCCTGTCATCCTGCTTTCGAAACACAATCGTTGGGACGGTGACTATCGAGGAAGATAACAAGTTCGAGCAATCTATTTACGATGCACTCATTGAAACTAATAGCGGTAAGGCCAAAAGAATATTTAGAAAAAAAATACTCAACGTATTAATGATCACACAATATTTATTTCCACAAGTATAAAGTATGGCTTTCTTGCAGAATGAATTTAAATCTGTGTGAAAGGTGTCGAAGTACTTAGTGCATGGGTGTCTGTCTACGTGAAAATATTCATATTTATTTCATTGGCTTTTTTTGTATTGAAAAATTATGAAAAAAAATCCTTTTTTTGTTTTTTCACAACACTAAGTATTGGAATGAGCTTAGGAAAAGCATACATGGAATGAAAGGCCTTGAAATACGTTTACACTAGTTGCATTCCTGATGATCCCCCCTCCCCCATCACACACACTTTACCCCTATCTTGAAATAGGGGATTTGCATGTCACACTGCGCATATCTGTTACAATGCATTCTGGGATAGATTCAGTTGAAATTTGACATACACATACTGCATGCATTTTTATCGACAAATGCAAGGATCTTTTCACCAATGTCATAGCATCTGTAAATGATCTATACCCCCCAAAAAAGCATGATGGGAAGATGGAATTTCTTTGAGACATGTACAACACATAGCTATAGATCTATACAAGAGATCATTGTTAAATATTTCATTCTGAACTATTCTCTATAGCTTTTACACTGACACACAACTCCCCTAATTCCATGCTTGAAGTTAACCATTGGCAAATCTGAACCTAGGAAGAGATTTTGTGGAAACAATCTTTGAAAAGTATCATTTTTGCGACTTTAGACTCATTTTACTGTGACACATGCCAAATGTACTGAGGGTGCTTATAAGATATATATGTCATATTTTCATCCCAAATGCAGACCTGGCAACGGCGAACATAACCGTCAGGATGCGTGCAAACCGGGAAATGATCTCAACTGAAGGGTAAGGAGACTTAGCTTATTGACTTGGTTGGTTTTTGATTTTGTTTTGTCAGCATAGCTCTTTCTCAGTAACAACCATTGATGTTCCATGTTACAATTAATGTATTCATCTCTATTATATATGCAATTGCCAGGCGAGGCTAGCTGAATAACTTGGTTTAATAAAGGTTTTACGATTGAACACTCCACCATTATATTAAGACTCATATTTATAAGCTCCAACCTTTAACTTTTACTCCATAATGTCCATTATATCACGTGTTGTAAGTTACTACGTTATGAAAAAGGGGTATTTAGTATATAAGGTAATATAGTATTTTTAGACTTGTATCTGTGTATGATGCGGCCAGCAAAATAAATAATGAATTATATAAGAGGCAATGCCTGAGAACATCCTTGAGGGATATTTTCTTGTAACATATTAAATATATCATTTGGCCTGAGAAAAGAAAATATTAAAGCTGTATATATATATAACATATTGGTGGAGAACTCGGATTTACCCAGAAAGACGAGAGGGAGGCATTTGGCAGGTCTATATTTAGACAAAATACAACGAGAAGTATATGTGTGAGCTTTCATGATGTGGTGGTTCACCACTATTCTCACGATTGGCCATAGGCCATGAGTGATAATAGCCACAAACAAAAATGGCATTGAATCACCAAGCACATCAAAAGTAAGCTCGAGCATGTCATTGTTGAGTTTACATTCTGTATTTATCACAAGTGAACATTCTAATGTTCTGTATGTGTGTATCAATGGAGTTTTCACTTATTATCACTCACTGGTGCTGGTTTTCCTTTGGGCTGATCAACTTCAAAGTCTATTATAAATATATATAGTAGAGCAACATCTTGATAACTGCAGTCCTATAGGTCAAACAATTAATAGATCTTCTGAGATTTCTGTTGTTATAATAACTGAGAATGCAGATTTAATGTTGTTGAATACTTTGGTATTACAGGTCTACATTGAGCCTGCTACTGTACACCGTCACCTCTTTCAAGAACTCCAGAGATGTGCTGATTAAGGCAGACCTGTCTTTCAAAAATCGCGTACAGGCAGAAACACTAACCAAGAACATAGACTTCAAACGGCCTGATGGTACAAACTATGTAGTAGTGCCTATGGACATGGTAGAGATCCCTTACATGGACACTATGTTCCTCTTTGTTGGTTCTACAGTTGTGGCTACAGATTATACCGAGTTTGAAGACAAGTTGACAGTGATCGTCAAAGAAAAAGTGACAACTACTGCTGGTTCAGAAGTTTCGGTAAAGATTGTTAAACAGGAACGGGCCATCAGTGCTTCAGGGTATGGAAGATGTATATCTGTCCTTATGAAAATATTTGTCCTATTTTTTTTTATAAAAGTGCTTCTAAATATTTGTATGTGAGATTTAATTGGAATCAAAATCCTAATATCGATTATAACAGACATGCAAATCCCCTATTTGTATAGTCTTGTGACAGGCCAAGAAGGAAAGTAAATAATAGAAAAGGTAGGTTTGAATAGGGAAGATATTAATAAATTATATAGCGTCATTTGGGAGGGGGAACTCTCTATCTCACTGATTTATTAAAAAAAGAAAGAAACTTGTGAAACAATTACACAAAATCCTTTCTTTCTATAAGAATACAACTTGCAAGAAGTATTATTGTTTCGTCTCAATTGATATTAAAAGTGATAATTTCTCTTGATATGGTGTATGTATACATGAAAACATGTTTTAAAATCTGCTGCTATTAATTTATGTTACAGGGAATTTGCCTTCAAACTGAGCTATGTGGTACGCGCGGATAACCTGACCATCTCCCCTGAGTCTATAGATCTGATTGAGCCATCGCTGATCGCTGACATAAAGATCACAAGTCCTGCTGGGACGGAGTATGTTCTGAAGACAGAGACTGTGGAGGTGGTGACCTTCACCAGGGAGACTGAACTCTTCTACTCTGTGCTCTCCACATCTATAGCTAAGACTGATATTAAACATATGGAGATGGCCCTGCAGACAGCTTGGACGGGAGAGGCTTTTGGTGGGTAGAGCTTTTGTGTGTGCAACTGCATCGGTGTGTGTGTGGGGGGGCATATGATGGGTAGAGGTTTTGTCTGTCAATTGCATGGGCGGGGGGGGGGGGGGGGGCATATGGTGGGTAGAGGTTTTGTTTGTGCAAGTACATGCATTGGGGAGGCATAAACTTTTGTGTGTACAAAAGCATTTTTTGTCACTTTATTTATCCAGGCATTGCAATCCCTAATTAATCAAGCATCCGATTTGGTAGGCCTGAGATGTCGGTTATTAATCAACCAACATTAATTAATTAAGTTTTCTCATATTTTGACATATAGAACTGAATTCATCAATATTCTGCTGCTGTTATTATGTTTGTACAAGAATTACTTATATTATGCCTTATATGACTGAATTTATCAATAGGCTGCTGCTGTCATATGTCTACAAGAGTTACTCATAATTATGATGACTTATAGGACTGAATTCATCAATATGCTCCTACAATTATATACACACTAATTTGAAGTCGAATGGACCAAGATGAAGGAATTCCAAGTATTTCTGATGAGATAAAACCATTCAGCTTTTTTTTATTTAATTTGCAGATGTGTTTGACAGTTCCAATGTGACATGTAAAATATTTGCTGTCATGGAATTCGCCAGTGAAATTGGGTAAGTGTTAAAGTATCCCATAATGAGACCTGAAAGGCATACCTAGCACCACGTTAAAGAACTTTATATAGTAAACAATAACTGTTTTACAAAAAGGCATTGTCATCCTGGATTTTTATCCTGGGCTTGTGTAACATGTATAACACTGCTTTTATAAAGTCTATATAGTAAACGATAACTGTGTTTGATGAATAGGAAATTAACTTAAAGCTGCATTGTCAGCTTTTAGAACAAAACAAATCTGACCAAATTCACACAGATGTATACGCCTTTTTAACATTCTGCTACTGGTATTTGTTCATGCAAGAATTTGAAGTCTAATCACCGAGAGAAAACTGCCGCTGGTGAGCGATAATAAGTGACGGATTCGGGCTGATCATCCCAATACAAATGATAACATTTTAGAAGCCCTTTAGTAAAAAAAAACAATAGAACAAATTCCTCCAAAACTTTTATCTAATGACTTTTAAATGTGTTGGAAAATAATGGAACAAGAAGTTCAAACATGTTCCGTATTTGACCGACGTTAGCAGAGAGTGCACCTTGAATCTTGTCTTCTACAACATACCTGGCACCACTTTCATAAAGTCTATACTGGCACCACTTTCATCAAGTCTATTCATGAAAGCTAAACAATTTTGTGTTTGTATTAACAAGGGAATCCTACTACAAGATGAGCTACAGTGTAAAAGTGGATGGAGAAAGGACAGACCCCATGCTCATTAATGGGATCAGTGTAAAGCAGACCAATGACTACATCAGCAACGTGACCAACCCACAGGGGGGCAGCTACAAGGCACTGGCCATCAGCACCTCCACCCTGACTGACCTCTCCATCAGTACCTCTGTGGTCATCTCCTCCGCCTACACTGAGAGCCAGTCCGTCGATATGACTGACGCTGTGCTGGCTGCTTGTTCCGAGACGCTGACTGGTAGGTAGCACATCCAGTCTAGGTCCAAAGATGAGGGAGTCCCTTCAAACGGAGGGAAAGCCTCTCGCCTCAAACCGCAAAGTGCCATTATAATTCCATTAAGACCGCAAAATGTCATTATAACCCCATTAGAACGCCTAGTCATAGGCAAAGAAACCGACTAGCAAAGTAGACGTCCAATCACTGACATATCATTCTTATCTGATCTGAGGGTTTGGCCCTGGACTGCATCTTAAAACTCTGCCTTTTTACTAAATGTGTGTAACATTAGTGACAACACATTTAGTCCATATTTTGTAAGCAATTTAATGTTCTCACCGATATCTGTGTGCTGTGAATATCTTAGCTTCTGTAATAGATACATTGTTTGCAGTTCAAAATTCTCTAATAAGGATTACACCAAGAATTGTCTAATGTGCTCTCATATCAGAGACAATTTAGAACACCAGCAATATGTTAGTTTCAATTGAGGGATATGCATACAATACATTCATTTTTGGTTTATAGCAATTCCTACTGCATGAAACAATGCTGAACTGCAAGCTGATTGTGTAGCATATTCGGTTTTGTCAGGAACCTATAATTATAACATGATGCTCATTCTAATTTATGATTTAATTATATCCACTCAGTACAGCTAATTAAACAGTTATATGATTTTTGTTTTCAGCTGAGACAAAAGCATCTTTGACAGTAAATATCGTCAGACAGAGAGAAGTTTTAATTCAATCCACTGGGTAAGGAATATCCTGTTATATTGAAGCATGTCTTTTTGCACGATTTGTTTGTATCCATGTTTGACTGTGCCATCTGAATATATAGAGTGTATACGCATGTGTGCAAAACAAAATACATGATTTAAATGTGAAATGAGTACAACACATTGTTTTTACTATGTAAAATTCATAATATTATGTGAAATGGAAATTTGCTTCAAATATAAACTCATGCATTATACCAAGAAGTGCGATTTGATCAAATACTTTGTACTTGGGCCTCATGAGACTAGCGCTACTCGACATTGAGCTCGATAAAAGTATCTAAAACCAAAAATTGCCTGATTTGTTCCATAAAAAACGCCATAAAAACCATAATTGGTATGCAAAGCCATGTACATAAGAAATGAATAATAAGAGATAATAATTTATAAAGAGTCAAGAAAAAGACTACATTGAAGAGTTTGTATACATGTTTATTGAAATTATGTAAGTAATATTCGGAACAACTGATATTGGAACAACTGTGATTGCACAAGAGGTTATTTGAAAAGCTCCTTTTCCGATTGAAATTAGTGATTAGATTAGATTTAGAAGCTTGCCATTGTCGATATTGTTAACAGAAGTATGATATGTTGTCATATTAATCGATAAATAGTGATGTAAATGTGAAATCGGAAATTTAATTCTTACAATATAATTTGTTCCATAGGAAATATGCCTTTGCAGTAGACTACCTGTTGATAGTTGGTGGACAGCTGGTCTCACCTGACGTGCTCCCGGCCCGGTCTACAGCCAAGCTCATCTCCACATTTGAGGCCAGCACCAAGGTGACACTGGAGATGGTCACTGTATCGCTCACTGAGGTGGTCAGTGTGGCAGCGAGCTACTCCCTCGTGCTCAACTATGATGTCCAACAGACCACGTTTGAGTCATTCAAGACTGTCATCATGGAGTCCTTCAAAGCTCAAACACGTTTGTTATTAACTTTATATATCACTTCATATACATACAGTGGAACCTCTCTATTGAGACCACCTTTGGGCCTGATAGAAACGGGTCTTAATAGCGAGGTGATCCCATTAGAGGGGCTAATCTAATAAGAAAAATGCGATTCGGGACTGAGAGAAACTGGTCTTATAATAGTGGGGTGGTCTCTATAGAGAGTTGGTCTTTATGCGAGGTTCCACTGTATTTCTATTCCAGTTATAAAATTATAAAGATACAGGAACAGAGCAGTTCTTCCAACCAGACCTAAACCAATTCTTGAATATAATTATTACATTAGAAGATTTTAAGGAGCTACAATCTTGTGAGTTTAAGTAGAATGAAAGTTTGAAAGATGATTATGTTACAAGGATTCTTACTTATTATTTAATGAAGTCTGAACTGTTTTACTCTATTGATACAAAAAGTTTATTGTTTAGAGGTTGTACATAACAGGCCAGGGTGTCTGAGGACACATAAGAGGCCCACAATCCTATGGAATTAATTTCTCTGACATTCTCTGATACTAAGTAACTCCATCAATTTACCCCTCTTGCTTTACATACTGCAGGATTCTCTACAGCAACATTGGTAGTCACAGTGCTCAGTACAGAGGAAGTAATTCAATCAGAAACCAGGTAAGGCAATAAAGGCTTTTCTTACCAGATTTACACATATTATGATTTATAGGATTGAATTCATCAATATTCTACTGCTGTTTTATGTTTATAATGAATTTGAAACTAAATAATCCTAGCAAAAACGGCTACAGCTGAGCGATAATAAGTGATGTCTTCACTGGGAAAAATGTTGGCGGGTCCTCAATGTTTTTACAAATGTTTAGAAGCAATGTTGCAATAACAACTGGATACAATCCTCAAAAGCTTTCGTCAAATAACTTTTAGATGGTTTGGACAAAAATGGAACAAAAAGCAAAAGATTTTCAGTTCTTGACCAACGTATTAAAGCTGAGGGAACAGCTTTAAAGTGATGAGACATATGTGTTGTGTTACAGGAAAATGAGTCACAGGTCGCAGATACTGGAGATACAAGATATAATTTGAGATATCATCATATTTGAACATATGAGATCAAGCGGATTTTAATGATAGTAAACATTAAGAACATCTAAGAAGTGTTTCTATATTTTATGTTTGATACTTTTATGTTTGAAAAAGAAAACCGTTTGCAATATTTCTGGGAGGACAATTGCCAGAACAGTAGCTTAATATGCCCCAAAGGATTACCTTCGAAACGCAAGGATATATTCAATCCACAGTCTTGAGATTTGGTACATGTGTTCATGCCACTAAACAGCAGTCAACACCCCAAGAATGAGAAATTTCCAACAAAGAGAGAACTTGTGAATAAATCACTTTGAATAATGTCATTTTTGCGACTTGTGATTCATTTTCTTGAAACACATCACATATATAACATGTACCATACTTCTAATTTAACAGCACAACAGTCTACAACTTGCGTTATCTGGTGCAAGTAAATGGGCAGAGGCTGGACTCTAGAATAGATGCTGTGGCTGAAACAACACTTTTATCCACCAAGATCACAGAAGCTAACATCACAAGTGTCAATGGTGATGCCTTTACTATGATCGAAAACGTCACCTCAATCGTCCGAAAAACGTTATGTGCTGAGCTAACTGTTGACGGACAATTCGCCACAGAGGATGAAACAGCTTTGGGTGAATCCGTGCAGAGTGTTGTTTGTGAGTTGGATTTCATTCTAAGAATGTTACGTTACAGATAAGTATTCCAGAATTTGGAGAGCAATACAAAAGTGGATATACCTGCAGAATTTCAATTATAAGGGTACGATAGGAATAATATAAGATACACAAGTCTTTATGCCATCTAGGCGAAGGATATTTAAGTCAAAATATGATCTAATGAAATGAAACATATATAAATATACAACAACGTGTTACTAGAAAATCGAGTCACAGCTCAAGTATGTCAACTTTAAGTTATGTTATGCATTTATATCACAAGTGGATATTTTCAATGTTCCTTATGTGTGTATCAACGTGTTGATATGACAAAACAATATCACACATGCAGATCTCAGTCTGTTCAGGCTGGATACTACGGAAGCCCAGAATATTCACTTATATGAATATATATGAAAGAAAAAGATTCCTAATAAAGAAAACAAATGGGAAATATGTGAAAAGGATGAAAGGTGGTTGGTCAGCTAGGTGGCCAGTCTAGTATGTCAAGGGTTTGAATAAAGTGACATGCACAATAAAGGCACATACAAAAGTAATTGATTTTTCAGATGAAAAATAATTCTAAATAGTGGTTTTAAGCTTTATTCTAATGTTAATTTCCATAATAATTTTGATTACAAAGCTAAGGACGACAAAAGAAGGAGAAGAGGTGAGTCTTGTTATTGCCAGGTGTCAGAGTATTGGAAATAGCTTGTTTATATGGTGTTTGAAATGAACAAATATGTAACACTACAGTCTAACCTATATCACATCCAAATAATGGTAACAAAAAAGTGTTATCGCACCTCAATATATATGTGTAATCTGCGTATGATAAAAGATATCTCTGACTATAACGCTAACATTCTAGCATGAAAGTACTTAAATAAATAATTGCCCCTAACATAATAGCACTATAGAAAAGACTCTTAAAATGTTTGAATTAATTTTAACAAAATTAAGAGTAACAATACGCACCATTGAAGCAGCCTAAAAAATAGGTTGTAGACGGACGCATATTCAGTACTTGTTTTTTTAACGAATTTCTTATTTTCATGGATTTTCAAGATCTTTGTCAAAATTAAATGAATTAGATTATAATATTCATGCAATATTTTGTTTTGAATTTAATTCTAGCATGTGTTTCTCATATTGAATTGCTTCTTTGTGAACCTTAATAGCATGATACTCATACAATTTTGGTGTCGGTTTTTGCATTATCAATAATGGATTTTCAGTATTGAAAGACAACACTTGAGTCTATGGATGAAGAGAATTGAACTAATAATTTAGTAATTAGCTATTTGAACGGGAAACGACCTGGAATAAAACCCAATGGAATAACTCGTGTATAGAACTTTGCTTCTAAACATCCTATGGTTATAACCACCTCAGGAAGATCTATACTATAAGGATTAATAGTCCTGATTTTGGGGCTGTTGATGCACCAAACCGTGCACCATCAGCCCCTCAATGTTGGTGATTAATCCTTTATTAGTCCACCGAATTCCATTCCCACATGTCTCTAGCTCCAATACTTAGAAAAAGAACTTTGATTTTTATTCTGATTCCTCATAAATTATCCATGCAAAACTTCAAAGAAAAACACATTCGAATTTGTATATTTCATCTCATTGCACCCACTTTATTTGACCCTTAATGGGCATAGACATGTATAGTAGAGCCGTTATATTATATGCTTAATAACTAATCAGTCTAGGCACAGAGTTGAGAGAGTTCCTTCAAACCACAAAATGCCATTAGAATCGATTTAGGTCACCTACTCCAGGTCAGGAAACCATTAGCGCAGTAGGCGTCTAAACATTGACATATGATTTTTATCTGATCTGAGAGGCTCTGAGCCTAGGCTGGTTAATGCTTTTACTAACTAATGTACTTAATTGTTCGATTGTACAAGCATCACATGTTTGGATATATTCTATGGGAAGGCAACATAATCAAATGAAAACCATCCGAGTTGTGTACTGCACAGGTCCTTTTCATTGTCAATATCTTCATTTCAAAATAGAAATTGATATAATTTATTTGCCTTTTTACCCGCAGCAACCACAGTCGTAAGCAAATTCATAAGTCGTACAACTGCAGTGAATGTGATTCAGCAAAGAGAACTTGTCAGCTCATCAGGGTCTGTATGATTTGTTACTAGGTATTTGCACTGAAACCAAGTAATTCTTTTTCACCTTCTCCTGGCGCTGTTTTGATGTCCAATTGTCTTTGGTACTTCTAATATCAACGGCTGTATTTTAGCATATATTTTATCAGGGCATTGTTGCCCATGATATCGTTAAGCCTGATATCCATAAGCATGTCCACTTTGACCAATCTTCCAAGAGAAAGAAAAGGCTATTGCATCCTTACTTAAGCTCATATTTGTCTATTCTTTCTTATCTAGATAATTATATTTGTCAATGAAAATTACCTTTAGATCCCATTAATTTCACTTCTATTATTATATTATGTTTTAGAGAGTAACCTATTACTTCTAATATGTTGTGCCCTGGGTGTGACCAGCTGGAAAACAGCAGCCTTGATAGCTCAGTAGGTAGGGTATTGGGTTATAAATCCAAAGGTCTTGGGTTCAGTTCCTTGTCTAGGCAAGGTGGGTTCACTATAATTGGTTCTCTGACCAGCGACTGGAGGAAAACACTGCATTCGCCCTTTGGACAAAATCATATGAGTTGGTCCACCATCGGGAGGAGGCAGTGTAGTGTCCTGGGTGGTAGGATCTGGTTGTGACAGGCTGGAATACAGCAGCCAGGATAGCTCAGTAGGACGAACATTGGATCATAAATCCAAAGGTCTTGGGTACAATTCCCCATCTAGGCAATGCTGTTTGTTGGTGGGTTACCTTCATATATAAACTAAAGAAATTCTCCACTTTCTTCATACAGGGAAGTATACACATCACTGGTGATGAAAGTTCAATCTGGTTCAATACAAGTCAATGCCGCTCTTCTGAACCCAATCAACACAGCTGATGTCCTGGTGGAGCTACAAAAAAAGACACTGGTGTCAAGTACAGCATATACTTTCGTTTCTACAAGCACTGTATCAACGTTGGTAGATACTTCCCAGGCATTTAGTTTCTATTTGGATGCACCGGTATATGAAGGGGATATCACTACGCTACAGACCAAGATCACTGCATCTTTCAGCGCAAGGGCATCGTTCACATCTGTGACCAATCTGCAGATAAAGGTTGTCAAACAGGTGGAGATGCTTAGCTTTACAGGGTAGGTGTGCCTGTGTATATTTCTCCTCTTACTATATTACTTATTATTTTGCTGTAGCTTTTCATTCTACTGCAGGCAGTCCTATAGCCTCCACATTTTTCTCCATTCCATAACTTCCTGGACTGTCCTGATCTAGATGGTTCTGTTATGTAACATTAAGTAATATTATCCAAAATAATCATAATGTTAATTACCAATTATCTTTCCCACCCATTCGTTTCTACTAATAATGTAATACTCTCAAAACGATAACTATGCTAACTACATAGCATGAATGCAGTGTATCTCAGATAGCGAAGGATTGACCACTTTCTTACTAAGAGACACACCCATCTGGGTCCTTTCATATGACACAAATTTCTAATGATGTCCTCTATTCCAGTTTAAACACATAAAACCTTTCAAGAAAAATACTGAAAATGATAAGATACATCTGACCTGCTGATACCTATTCTGTGTATATCTGTGCTTAAATGTTTTGTCTGTGCATTTCGTACATAATATTATTTATACTTAATTTCAGTAGTTATTGTAAAGGGATGTATATCATGTGATGAGAGACTTTCTAAAAATATAAATTCATATTTGAAAGAAGTGTGTCTATTATTAAATCATTTTTTAGATTTTTGTTGAAAAACCTTTTTAAAAATTCTAATTGTTTATTTTTGGATTGCTCAGTATATAAACTTGTCTTATCCACAGTTCAAAGACTCCACAAAATGTATCTGTCCAATTAATAATTGATTTATATTAATTTCTATGAACAGGGTTACATCGTACAAGGTTCTTTACATGGCCTATTCAGGAACAACAATGATCAAATCTTCAGTGGTCAGGCAGATGACCAGCACAGAACTGACAACTACTCTGTCGTTCTCGATGACCAGCCGGGTTGGAATCTCTTACAATCAAGTGATTTCTACCATCCAAACCAGTACAAACCTATTACCAATGTCTGATCTTCACCAGATCACACTGGGAAACAGGCTAACTGTGTCATCCTACACCAAGTTTGAAGCAGCAATGGCTACAGTGGTGGCCTCTGCTGGTGGTATTGCCACTCCTACCCTGACGGTTATTACACAGGAGGAGGCAATAAATATGACCGGGTACGTTTCTTCTTTTATTGCACCTTTCTAGTGGGTAATATGGGCTGCCATAGGCTCCAGCATTGGATGTTTATTACAGCTCTTTAGTGGGTAATATGGGCTGCCCTAGGCTCCAGAATTGGGTGTTTATTACACCTCTCTAGTGGGTAATATGGGCTGACATAGGCATTGGGTGTTTATTATAGCCCCAAACCTCCACATTATATTCACTTGCTACTTAGTCCCCAATACATTAGATAGAACGATTCTGCATCATAAACCAGATGATGATATCCATCAATTCATGTGCACACTCCATCTAAGAAGCTCTAGGACGTCCTGGGGTTTATTATCTTAAAGAGGATATATATTGTTGAATTTCGTCAGTAATTCCATGCAAATCAGGAGTCAAGATGGCGGACATGCAAGTCCCCTATTGAAGTAAATTCATTCTTTTTATTCTGAATCTACAATAACACATATAATAGTCCACAGTTGATGCATAACATGAATCTGGTAGACCAGATTGTTAATCTGATGTGTGTTACCAGTTTTATCACCTGTAGTTATGCAAAATAAAGAATCTATTATCATTAAACACAGGGGTCTAGTGGCGTACCGATTGAGGTTCTCATGTAGGGTGGCTGGCAAATACTACCGTGCTGTAGATATCAAGGCAGCCACCTCCACGCAGGTCGCACAGGCTTTCTCTGCTGCCAATATTCTAACTGCCAAGGGTGAGTTGTAGTTTCAATTGTTCTCTCCTGCCTTTTATTGCACTCCTTGTTGCGTCCAATAGTGACAATTTGTGTGAATTGTGTATTTGATGCAGACTTTTCCTCTTTTGTAGCAAATGTTATCCATACCAAGATTCCAAGATTCCTATTGATTCTATGGAACCAATGGTTTTATTTCACAGAATTTATCTTCCATTCTTTTTTTAATTTGTATTTGCAACAGAAGTTTTTTTTTCTTCCATTCTCTCTTCCATTCTCTCTGTTCTGCTATTGAAACCACTGCAAAACGATTGCAAGGAGCTGTATTACGAATACCACTGCACTAGAGCTCATTGCCTATGTCTTCTGCCCCTATTGCCGACTCTCTGTCTCTCTCTCCTTCTTCTATCTCCCTCCTCTTTCTCCCTCTCTCCTCCCTCTTCCTCTCTCTTTCCCCACCTCTACCCTACTCTCCTTCATATCCCCCCTTTCTCTGCATCTCTCTCTTCACTATTCATTTATTCAATAAGGTTCTTCTATTTATCTACAGGTTTATCCTTCAACATCATTGCAAAGTCTTCATCAACTAGTTTGATCCGTGTCAAGTCACTCTACAAGTTTTCGCTCTCTGCCCAGATCCAACAGTCCGACCTGACGGTCGTTCAGTCAGCGATGGCCAAGGCCTACACTGAGTCTCACGTTGGGGTCGACATTAGCAAAGTGTCTGTCAAAATACTGAGACAGACCCAAGTAATAAACAGCCTCGGGTAAGATTTTTACTTTGTTTAAAAGCATTGCAATAAGGCCCTTATGACTCCACTACGCCGATTTCCATGCAATCCTCACGGAACTTAAGTGTAAAAGTGTCATCTGTGGCACAAAATCGCATGAGAATCAGCTTAGTGGACTCATAGTAAGTGTATCAGTTTCACATAATCACACTTGTGAGATGGGTCAGATCGTCTGAAAATGTACAATCAGTAGCTGTACGCATTTAGTCAAATCTGCTATTGCAGGGCTGGGAAAGCCATTAGAACAACATAGGCTATGCACTATTCCCCATATGCCCCAATGGGCACAGGAAATAGTGATCTGGCTAATAAAACTGGTCCCTATTGAGCCTCCATTCAATCCTATACGAACAAAGTGTGATGTCAGAACTACATATAATTCAATGGGAATTAAACGTGTCATTCAACGTACCCCATGCAAATTAAAATTGTGATGTGAGAGATAACATTGGAATAACAGGTTGTGTGAAATTAGTCACTCTAACTAATTTCACACAACTTACTTTGACCCCCCAATTAAATAATTATTGTCTTGGTCATATGATTTTGACCAGCTGGGTCATTCATCAGCGGTATAATAATTAATGATGAGCACAATTCCGCACCCATTTCTCCAATTCTACTACAATTTCTACAACTGGGTTAGTTTAGTATTCTATGATGAAATCTTTCCTTTAGAATTTCCATTTAATCTTTCAACAATCACAGGAGAAAAACCTACCAATATTTGGGAATATATGATGTAAAATAATATTCTGTGTCTAGCCTCACAGCCGGGTCAGTTGAGAATGGCATGTCAGTGATTGGATGCCCACAACGCTAATGGCTTTCTGGCTCATGTGGTTATAATTGCATTTGGAGGTTTGGAGCAAGAGGTTTTCCCTTAGTTTGGAGAGACTCTCTCAACTCTAGCCTAGACTATTTCTGTTATGCATGTTTTTGTTTCTCTCACTTTGCCATCCCCTGATGCATTCCTACCTTCCTCTCTTTCAGAGGTGTATCTTGGAAGATCCAGTACTCAGTTAGTGTCAATGGCGTCCTGACATCATCTATATCACAAGGTGAAACCACCAAGGCCAAGGTCATCTCCAATCTGATGTCTGTAAAGATAACAGGCTCTGCCAAGACGTATGCCTCCATAGTTGTCGACACTTCTAGCGTGAAGACGTACAGCAGGGCGTCTCTGACGTCAATAGTTGTCTCTAAGTCTTTGAAGACTTCCTCCCTGAAGGTAGAGATGCAGACGGCCATGGCGGCAACAATAAAAGCCAGTGTTGCCGGTAAGAAGAAAATTGTTGAAAATAATTTTATTCAGGCAGATTTGAAGAAGGTTCAAAGATATCGAGACACACCAGGAGCCTGAACCGGATATTTGATTGTGTCATGATAAGTTTGAACCCAAACAGAAAGCCAGTTGCTATTCATTACTCACTTGAATTATTTTTAGTTAAGTAGATCTAACTTGTTAAGCCTAAAATTTAGCTTGAGTTGGCTTGATATGTCACCATTTGTAAGTTACACTGCGAGGAGGCCAGGTCTTTCAACCAATCAGATTATGTCATTATTAAGTCTCATATAACTAGGGAACTCCATACTGATCACGTATTTGCATCAGGACAGCTACACCTTACCAACTGGGCATGTGTAATAATGTGCTATTCTGTTTCAGCATATTCCAGCAAGACAGTGTCTGTGAAACTCATCAAGGAGGAAAAGGTCCTCACTGCAACAGGGTAGGTGAAGGGGAATGAAATTATACAATATACAATATAAAAAAATACCTTCAGAGGTTTGGAAGTTTTGAATTTGGAACCAGATTCTCATCTAAAGGACCAAGTTCCATACTCCATACCAATCCTAATTCTTAGTTGCCATTTCAAAATCCGAACTGGGAACTTTTGACAAAATATCAGCTTGGATTTGTTTAGCTGTTTCCTGGTAATTTCATGCTGTTTATTATTGTTATTAATTGTTCTTGCAGAGAGACCAAGTTCAGACTCGGGTTTGCTATCCAGGTAGACGGTGTAGATGTGGATCACAGGAACATACCCAACTTCTCCAAGACAACACTCTCCACCAATATACAGGCTTCTGCAGCACTGGTAGCCTCTGGTGTCCAGTATGAGAAGCTTATATCTGCCACCTCCGTCACCAGCTTTGCCTCAGCTAACAGCGTCTACTTCGAGAACACCATATCTGTAGAGGACAGGGTCAAGATCATGGAGAAGATTAAGCTCACTTACAAAGCTAAGTTTACATGTAAGTAAACTTCTCAATACATGCAAATAAATAAAGAGAATGTAAAGGTACTGGTGGTGGAAACAGTATTGATCCAGTTGTGCCATGTTCCATTCACTATTAATTTTTGTTTCTCAGCTTGAAAAGCTGGGAAACAAGGGTATTACTATGAAATACGCCAATCACTGATAGTGGATCACATCTGATAATATTCTTTAGCTGTCTGTGAGGTGTTTAAGCATGCCTTAGCATGCCTTATCTAATCCTCTGAATCAGGTGTTATGTATACCACTTCTTCGTTATAGTTGCACTGCACTGATTGACAGCTGCACACTGATTGACACTTTTCTATAGCCAAGGGATATCAGCCAAGGGAGCTGATTGGCTCTTAGCTGATTGGCTGTTAGTATGGCTTAGTACAGAGCTCAACCAAGGGAGCTGATTGGCTCTTAGCTGATTGGCTGTTAGTAAGGCTTAGTAAGACCATGGCTGTAGGTCACCCAAGGGAGCTGATTGGCTCTTAGCTGATTGGCTGTTAGTAAGTGTAACTAGGGGTGCAGGTTTGGCTGTAGCCAAGGGGTGTATTAGTAAGTGTTAGGAACGCTAGGGGTGTAGGTTTAGCTGTAGCCAAGGAGCTCTTAGCTGATTGGCTGTTAGTAAGGCTATGGCTCAGCTGATTGACAGGCTTTCTAACCTATACTACACGTGGGGAGTTATTTCTTGTTCAAATGACCAGAGACATTGTAGGCCTACCCGTTTAAGGTATACAAGGTGATTAAGATACTTAGTTATGACAAGATATGTGTATGTGCAAAATGAATAAAAGTTCCAAAGAATTCTCAACTTTCATCAAGAAACTCAAGGGCAAGTCTGTATTACTCTCTTATATAAGTGTATAAAGTCCTGGTCACCCAAAAGTCTTTTCTCCACTGTTTCCGATAGAAATATTAGCCATTTTAAAGTGTTTAAGGGCATAGGGTTCGCCATAAGGTGACGACAGTAGACATCGTGCAAGCAATGGCTGACTCCCAGTGTCACTGTCAGTGACAATCAGACGAAACAAGCCCAGGCTATGTAAAACTCTACACAATATCTCCAAAATCACCGATAATGTTCCAAATATCCTTGTACTTAGCATGATCTGCTTGCTGAATGGTGGTAAGCAACGAAATAGGGAATAATCCATTTGTCAATTCCGCCACAGTAGACATCGTGCCGGACATCGTGCAAGCCTCAGTTTGTTGACGTGTAGGTCACTTTCGAATGATATCCTCCGTGCGCTATATAGACTACCGTACACAATGCAACGCCAAGCCAAAGTGCACATGAGTGGCTATGCCGAAGGATCTCCACATCTCTTCCGGTCGCACGTATGGGTTCTGAAATCGTCATTCATTGAATACTTGATTCCCGTTGACTAAATCGTCGCTATCGGGCTAAAACTATATTTAAATCATTTCTACCGATTCAAATGTTTTATTTATTTCTTTTTTAAGTCCCTAGACACACGCAACACGGCATTCGAGAACCGGAAGTCTCCTCTGCTTTGGATAGCAAGCAGCGGATCCTTACGAAAACAGGCCGGCTCGCTGAACATAAACATAAGTAAATATGCATCTCTGATTGGCTGTTGTAGCTGGAGGTTCATTCGGCCAGCCGTCGTGTTATCATATAGATTCCGACTAAAGCGGTGCATTATATCATGATCGGGGGTTGTACACCCTGGAACAGAGTGAAATCCGACCATTGTATAACGTCACAGAGAAACCACGCGTGAATTTAGGCGTATTCATTTAGAGGCTTTCTATTGGTCAATGACCGATGGACTGTACTAGCTAGGGGAGGACCAGGTGAAATTTGATCTGAGACAACAGTACATTTTGTTAATGCTCTATGGTGAAATGATACTTAAATGATTTATATTTATTCATTAAACATGTCTCATCTCTGAACACCTCTGTCACACAAGGTGAATTGCGTAATTTACGCCTCAAAACGCGGGCATTGTTTTTCCATGACGCCCCCTAGTAAAAAATGAACCGCGACGTTGCGCTGCACGTGACGTCACGCCCATTCAAACGTCATACGTTTCGAGAGTTGTCACTCAAAATGGCGGATCGTTGTACGAACTAGGTAAATAAAGAATTCGTTTCTGACTTCTTTTCTAAACATGAGATCATGATATAAAAATAGAATATAACTCGACTTGTGTCTAGGAGACTGCATACGATGGCCACTCGTTTTTACTGATGTGACAATCTCTCTCGAGGCCTGGCGGCCTCTCGAGAGATCGTCACATCAGTAAAAACTCATGACCATCGTATAGGCCTACAGTCTCCTAGACACGAGTCTCATAAACTTGTGGAGAGTAAACACATGTCCGGCACGATGTCTACTGTGGCGGAATTGACATCAGGCACAAATAATTGAGGCTGAGAAAATCGTTTCCAGTGGAAACGCCAAGTATATGAATTAAGTTGACACTGATTACAAAGTTAAATATGTAAACAGTTGATCAAATCGGTGCATAACTTGATAATTAGTTAACTTAGTACTTGTTTTAATTATATGCCCTTTGCAAAGAGTTTCATTCAGTATTTATTGTATGCCCCTAGCAAAGAGTTCCATTCACTATTTATTATATGCCCCTAGCAGAGATTTTCAATCACTATTATATGCCCTTAGCAAAGGGTACCATTCACTATTATATGACCTTAGCAAAGGGTTCCATTCAATATTATATGCCCTTAGCATAGAGTTCCATTCTCTATTATGATATGCCCTTAGCAAAGAATTCCATTCACTATTATGGCATGCCCTCAGCAAAGAATTCCATTCACTATTATGGGATGCCCTTTGTAAGGGTTCCATCTATTTTTATGATATGCCCTTAGCAAATTCCAACAATGTACAACAGTGGTTTTTAAATGGGTATTCCCTTAAATTACAGTGTATGCTGCTGAACTAACAGAAAACCTGGTAATCTGGTCAAATATCTCCTTGAGCGATAATCAATGTACTGTTAATGTTCTTTTACTATAAATCATTATCCATTATTTTTGCAGCTATGGCTACAGCAACATTCCAGTTTGGCCGTGTTACCAAATACATCAACGCTAAAGGGTATGGTTTTTCAAGTATTTAAAAACAATATTATTTTTTCATTTCACTCAAATACCTTTAAAGCTACCTTCTCAGTTAAAATCGGCCAAAAACTAATGATTTTCTACTGCCTGATCACTTCTTATACAACCCATATATAAGTCATTCGGCCAATGTTTTTGAGGGATTTGTCTGGTTCTTTTTAGCTGCAGGATTTCATAAAAGTCCACATAAATTTATATACATGTGAAATATGTATTTGGAAAAGTCTTTCTGGCAGTGGCTTCACATTATTATGGCTAATTTTGTCTTGGCCAATTCTACTTTGTAATTCTTATAGAAACATATAACAGCACCAGAATATTGATAAATTCAGTCAAGTCATAATTGTAGTCATTGCTTTTGTCAACTTTTGAATAACTAGAGCTCTGGATTCTCTAATCTTCATGAGTTAATTTCTTTTTATTTAGTATTTTTATACAGCACATCTTCTGAAATAACGACAGTTGAGTTTCAACAAAAAGTACATTGTATTGGTAATAAAATGGATGTTGGTCCTTTAGCGTACTTATTCTGTGCATGTATTTCAGGAAAACCGTAAGTGCATTCCAGTTCATCATCAAGGACCAGAGGGGCATGGTTGTGAAACAGTCTCTATCCATGGCAGAGATCACAGGCGCCCTGTCCACCATTACAACCACCAGGAATGAGAAGTTAACAGTGGTGGAGAACACGGCCACAAGTACATTCATTGAAAAGTCATCTCTCTTCTCCCTCGTGCTCAGGACAAAGGTGCAGAGGACAGATATTGCTTCTTTCGAAGCTGCTGTTGCTCAGGCTTGGAAGGATAAACGTCAGGGTAAGATTAACTATTCAATTCAATTGAACTTTTCTTTATTCATCATTGGTCTTGGTTTTGAGGAGAGGGTAGAGAACATCTTTATCACAGGTCTTCTGGTTCAGGCCTTCGATTTGAATTCTCTTAATTGTTGCAGGTTACAGAAAAGAGATTAAGGCTATTATGTCTACCTAGAAGAGATAAGGAAAGGTTAGGTAGTCAGATAAAATTGTTACTGTCATTTATTGCTGATTTACCCCTAATTTGATGATGAACCTTTGCAGATATTCTACCTGGTATGTATGCTTTATGAAGCTTGGTTATCATTGGTTGGGATATTTCAATTTACTCGAATTTACCTTAATCCAAGTTAAAAAGAATTCTAACCGTTAGCTAACCGTTATCAAAAAGCTAACTACTCAACAGCAGCTTGCTAACCGCTTGAGCTGCTAGGTAATGGTAAAGGTATCATAAATCTTAGCAGCTTGCTTACCACTTGGAAATAGAGGACTTCCCACTCTCCCCAACTCACAGCTTGCTAACCACTTGGAATTACACAGAACCTGATGAATCACAGAAATGTGTGCACACACATCCTTGGAGCCAAGTTCAACTTCATTCAGTAAGCAACTTGATAAACTTGGATTACATCTGCTGAAGATCTGTGACTGCCCAAGTCAGGAATGGTTTACATAATATGTATAGTGAAACATGTAAAGTAACATCCAGGTTGACTGGTTCAATTAAATAATTGAAGGTGATTTGAATTCTGTACAACATGGAACTAGCTATAGCTGTAGGTATCTGGCTACTAGATGGACATGACATCTCTCTCTACAGTATACTGCTTATTTAATTAAGACTTGGAGTAGGTTTGTGCCTAACATATCACCAGCAAGGATTACCCATGAGTGTCTGTGTTTATGACAGAAGGTAAAAGGAAACTCATTTAGCCAGCTGATTAAACAGAATAGTAGTAAGGAATGCTGTATTTCTTTAAACTTGCCATTTAAACTTGTTGTTTACCCTGGTGTTAAGAATGAACACAGTGAGTAGCATTCAAGCATCAATGCATTTCATCATATCAGCCATGAAGTCATAGCATCTGTTTGGGATAAATTCATTAGAAAGAGCTATGACTTGTATAATAACTGCTACATCAATGCATGCTCAAACATTATGGTAGCACTAAAGAAATGTGAAGTAATTACTACCTAACAGCTCTACTAGTGAGGTTCTGGAGAGAAGGAGCTTTGACCTACATCTTTTGCCGTAATGTTGCAGTGATGAAGAGCTGTGAGCTAACCGTTAGCTCACAACTCTACTAAGAAGGCAGCAGCAGTGAGGAGGGGCTTTGAGCTAACTGTTAGCTCACCACTTGGCCTAACAGCTCCCTAACCACACGAGTGGTGAGCTAACTGTTAGCTCACTGCTTGGCCTAACAGCTCTTTAACCGCTCAAGTGGTGAGCTAACCGTTAGCTCACTGCTTGGCCTAACAGCTCTTTAACTGCTCAAGCGGTGAGCTAACCTTTAGCTCACAGCTCAAGCGGTGAGCTGATTTTGAAGTTGGCTTGAATTTCAAACATGGGAAAGATCATCATGTTTGTGTCAGGAATCAATACCTTGAAGGATTAATCTTAGCAAAAAGTGGATTTGAAGCATTTAAGGATTTAAAACCTTGACTCATCAGGATGTAGCCTTTCCAAGATAGGAGGCAGTTGCTGACCTAATTGTGTACCACAAATGGGTTCTTGTGTCACACCAACTGGATGGGACTGGGGTTTATGTGGCGGCTAGCAGACTCTGTCCTGGTACCAAACCCTCCGTCATAGTCAGTTGGCAGCTACAAGCTACTTCCCTAATAATTGAATAGACCGAACGATTCATCTCCACTCAAACTATATAAATTGCAAATATCAAATAATCTAATGATTACATAGATGTAATAATCCACCCAAATGATCAAGTCATGAAAATCCGCACATTTAAAATTGACATTCAATAAACATAATAGCCACTGTAATAAAGCATGTTTTACTAATTGTTGAAACAAAGAAAAATGAAACAAGGCATTAGTAATTAACACCAAATATTTTTCAAATAAATCTTGATTGTTATTTATGTTTATCCAGACAATATGTATGCTTGATAGTATTGCTTTTGATTGTAGGTCTCATTAAATTGTATTGATTAACCTAAGTTGTTTATTTCATTTCCTTTAAATTAATGAAAGCATTAGGGAGGCTATGTTATAAGATCGAAATAAGCAGAAAAAGTTAAATGGGATTTTGGGATATGCTGCTTCCCCGAGATGTTTTCCAGCGCATTGGGTGGCAGTACTAAGCTTGTGTTAATCTTCGGTGAAAATGGTTTTCGCATGGAGACACCACTCGTCTAGTAGTAGAGTATGATTTTAAAAAGAAATTGTAACAACAGGTAATGCATGAAAACAACCATGGTAGTTACTGTGTTTTTCTTTAATTGTTTCTGTATTAGATCATCTTTAAATATTATATCGGCCTAAAGTTAATGAATGAACAAAAAGGTATATGACTAGTTTGCATTACATCGATATTTTCTTTATATTTTACTAATACTAAATTAATAGTAAATGATTAATGGTCTCTGCACTATTTAATACATTTCAGATGGTGACTGGAAGGTGACTATCACAGGCCAGGAGGATGGTGTTGATGCAAACGGGTAAATTCTTTTGCTTTTTCAAGACACCGTATTATCCTTGTCTTTCTAAGGTTATCCTATGGAGTATATTTAGCTACTTTACTAGTAATTGTCAACCCAGAAATATTGCAAACGTTTTGTTCAAACATGAAATATAGAAATACTTTTTACATTTCCTAAATGATACCATAATGATAGTATTTCAAAATCCATTCTTTTTTGATTAATTTTTCTGCAATATTAATTTTCACCATCACTTTAGACTATATATTGAAATACACACTTTATGTTTCTTAACTTTACACTACTTTATGTTACTTACTCTGTAATTACTGCTGATATTCCATTTGCACAATTAAGGGAGTGGTAGTGACTCCACTGAAATGAAAATGAAGAAGAAAAGATAAAAGGTTTTTTTTCATAATCTTGAAGAACAATCTTTTAACATTTAAACAGTAACGCAGTCGTCCAGATCCTCTACAAGGTGACTTCCCTGAATACACGTATTGACGCTCAGTACGAGGAGACGGTAATAATTATTTTGTTTAATTTCCATTCCACATTTACAACTGGTGTTATAAAACTAAAACCAAGATTAAAGCTGCACAAATGATTTTTGTAAATTAAGTTTCCACAGTTGCTCAGAGTGTTTTCATCTTTAACGTGTCTATAGCGCTGCTAGTAGCATAAACATATGCGCCAAATCTCAGGACTGTGTATTGAGTATAATGAATATCCGAGGTTATTCTAATATAGAAGTAGTATACTTTACTACTTCACTATAGTGATTGCCCATCAGGAAATATTGCCAGCTTCTATATTCCATACATACAAAATATAGAAGTACGTATTGGATGTTTTGATAGTTACCATCGTTGGAATCCGCTTGATCACAGCTTTCCAAATATGATGCCATCTCGAAATTCATCTTTCACGACTTGTAACTCGTTTCTCTGTAACACATCACATCTAACCAAAGTATTGGATCTAACGTTATACCTCATTGTGAATGTATGTAAATACCCATACTACCTTACTAAATTTCATTTCTATACCTTAGATGTGACCTCTATGGCGGCAGCACTACCTACTACTAACAATTCAAAGTGTTTTAAAAGAATATTGGGTATTGAAAACAGAACCTACCTATAGAAATAATGAATAAATAAAAGACACAAACAGAGGTTACTGCAGAAATTGCTAAATGAATTCAAAATGGCGCTTATGCAAATCCCCTATTAATTGTACATGATGAAAAGAGAAATAAAAATACTTATAAAAATACTGATAAATATATATACTACAGGTGAGTACGACCGCTGTACAGACCTACCTCAATGCGCTCTCCAAGTCTGGAGGTACGACCAATTATGGAGACGAGCTTCTCCCTGCCAATCAGGCCAAGGACTTTGTAGCGAGGAGAGACTTGTGCCTGGTTGTGATGGACCAGTTCGTACGGGAGACTGCCTATGTGGACATTAGTCAGGTTATCACTCGGGTGTGGAAGCAGGTCGTCAATAACGACGATCTGACAGTTACCATCAGAACACAGCAAGAACTCATCTGGAAACAAACGTAAGAGGATTTTCCCTCTATTATCAATTATGTAGTGACCCGGTATCGTTCTAGGAGGAGCATAGATAGATCTATAACACAAGACAATAGCCTTAATATTATTACTCTAGTTTTTAATAGAAGCCCTGAAAGGATGTAGCTCCTTTGACTACATATGATAAATAGTGTGTACAGGAATATAATGGTAATATGACATAGAAATAGTGATTGTAATGGTACACGAAATATGGCTCCCTCTGATGGTAAGGTGGCACAGGTAAGCGCTGGAAATCGTCGTTGGTGAGAGTAGTATATTGAAATAGTGGGCGTTCTCTGGCCTTCTAAAATTATAAGCTGTTTACTACAATTACATAAAAAAAGAACCTTCTTAGTTAATATCGAACTCAACCAAATTGTTACTTACCCCAAGAAATAGTCCCTGAAAGTTTTATTCAAAAAGGACTGATCATTTTGTTCCAGTTTTTCCAACCCGTCTAAAAGCCATTTGATCGTTAAAGATTTTATAGGATTTTCTTCGGTAGTTCTTGCCACAGAGCTTCATGAATGTTCATACTGATATTTGGGTGGTTTTGCTTATTATCGCTTATATAAAATTGTTTAGTAAACATAACAGCAGCAAAATATTCGTGAACTCAATCATATGAGTAACTTGGGTAAGAAGTGAATTGCCAATCATCAAAACAGACAGCAATAACAAATCCTAATAGAAGAACTTTTGGTGACTCAGCACTTACTGTGGGGTATAAATACTTAGGGTTTCTCTCAGATGAACCACTCTTTTAAACCACATATTAACCATATCATATCATATGTTATCCAGAGAGGGGAAAATCAGTTTGTTGTTCAGAGCAACAAAGTCTCCCACTCAAAATGCATATTACCTTCATTTATATGATGGCCATCCTCCCCCAGTTAGATTATTGTGAATTTATATATGACTCAGGTCCCAAAACACTACTTAAGCCACGATTCAACTAGTCCGCTTATATGTGCGCTTATGATGTGCTCTGAGGGTGCTTAAAAAGTGCAAACATAAAATTTTAAGAGCGTACATAGATAGCACATTAACCAATTCCATTAGACCGCTCTGATTTCACTTTATGTTTGCTTGTTGAGCGGAGTGGACCTAAAGAAGGTTCCAATGGAATCACAGCTTTAGTAAACTCCACAAAACACAGTATTAAGTGTCTTTTAATGAATCAAAATGTTTTTTTAAAAATTTCAGTTAAAGGTCAATCACATCTAATAATTACATTAAATAATTCAAATTTGACAACCTTCTGTTGTAAATTTTAAGCAGCACGAGAATACAGCGTTAACCTTCTCTCTTTGAGCTCTCCCACTTCATTTCCACAGTATCCAGAAGTACGGCCTCTACTATGAGCCTATGGCAGCAGCCGGTAACATCCTTGCCTGCCCAGATTTCAGGGCAGACTTCCTACAGGCCCTGCAGGTGGCCATTACCGCCCAGACCACCCTGACTGGGCTGACGGTGGCTACTGCAGCACTCAGCAGTGAGCTCACACTCAAGTCCAGCTCCTTCAGCATGATCATGTCCTCTACCATCAACATACAGGATTTCACTCAGGTGGAGGCCGCCATTGCTCAAGCATGGGGAGCTGCCAATCCGGCAGGTCAGTCAACATACTATAGAAAGCCAAATCTTTTTGTTTAAATTCATAGACGAATGTCCAGCAATTTGGTATTTTTAAAGTTTTATTTGATGGTAATGGTGATGTATTTTTTTATTCAAACGTTTCGGATTGTATGGTGATCCTTCTTCAGGGATTTTCTTTCTTTCTTTTGTACTAGTACTTAGCAAGTACCTCAGAACTATTATAGTTCTATGGTACTTAATTGCTAAGTACTTCTACATTGCACGTCAGAGGTTTTGCTTCACTATCCTCATCCGAGCCACAATAAACCTCCTGCATTCCTTGCTACGTAGATCAGATATACAAATTCGATTTCTTGAGCCATTTCCCTTGCCTATTTGCTATTCTCCTGGCTAGAATATTGCATGAAGTTGTCCACATCTTGCAATACAAATTACACATTATATTGCAGATATCAATATCGTAGTTAAACTTTCGATCCAAGATGAAATGATTACAGCTGCTGGGTATGTATGGACTGTTTCTATTTATAGCTGAACATTAGTATATAGTTCATAGCTGTGTGGTGGCACCAGGAGTAGACCTGACCTTGGTACTACTGCTTTCCTATACAGAGGTATTGGATATACATATTGATGCTATAGACTAATTGTGGTGCTAAAGCCTTCAAGATCTGTTTGTCATGTGCAATCTTCTTTATAATTCAAGGTGCTACTATAACTAACCAAAGAAGCCTTATATGTTATGTTCATAACCTAAAAAGAAAGAAAGGGAGATGTAACGATTGGTTCTAGGTCACGTGATCTACTTTTACAACATCTATTTTTTGAGTATTTTACACCAGGACAGTGATTCACATTTTCAGTGACAGGGTCGCGACCTGGATGGCCAAACCTCTCTGAAATCAAACTTATTTCAAGTGTGTGACTGTCATTTAACTTCATATCACCCATGCAGCTACTCTGGCTGTGACCTGGCACACAACCTGGGCGTGACATGGTTGCCACATGTATGTACTTGTAACTCAGCTGGACGCAATCATGGACGTGGTCGTTGCAGCCGCCACAACCCTATTTTGGTGTCACCTAAAGTCCCACATTGATCTCATTGATTGTGTACTCTTTTCATAAGCAAAATAAGGATTTTATTATCATTATTATCTATTTGCAGGGCCACTGTTTGGAATATTCATTACCTCATCTCTAATTCTGCCGGCTTGGTGAACCCCACCACTGCCACAGCCCTCACATTCGCCCAGCTCCAGGCCGCCCTGGACAGTATAAAGGTGGAGGGCACCACCTTCTACAGCTCACTGCTCCTAGACCTGAAGGCTGAGTCACTCTTCCACTACAGGAAGTCATTCTTCATCCATGTCACCGCTAGTGTTAATGAGGCTGGAATGACAGCATTTGCCGCTGCCTTGAAGACTGCATGGTCACAAACAAGTGAGTTAATTCTATTAGATTCAATTGTTATACCTCATTGCCTCATATATGTATAAATCTATATCAGTGGTAGAATTTTGATATCAAATTCATTATTTAATGACACCTCAGCGATGATCTCACTCAGCTAAGGTCAAAGTCGCCGAAGTTACGTCCATGACTTTTCATTAGCTTTCTAAATTTTTAATTTCCTATGTATTATGTATACATACTATGTATGTTACCTCTATGGCAGTCCACTTCCAACTGATCAGGTGCAGGTCACCGATTGCACCTGTCCAATCACAGGTAGGGCTAATGAGGCATTGTCCATTAGCCCCCATAAAAGGGACTGTTGCACCATTGCACTTCAGAACTGCAATACTTCGTTACCTTTTGCATTACACCACTTGTAACACAATCATAATGTCTTTTCTGAAATGTGATGTGACAGAAAAATGAATTTTAGTCACAAAAAGAACGATTTTGAGATAACCTCACATTTAAAATTATGTGATACGGATTCCAATGAAGTTAACCATTAGGAATTCTAATAAGTAATTCTAATTTTCTTAGATTAAATTAGATTCCCACAAGAAATTCGTTATTAACTACCCAAGTTATTTCAAGAAGAGGTTTTTTAACGGGATAGTTTGTTTTAAAAAATCTAAACCTCTAATTTATTTTTGCAGCATTTATTGGCAAGACTGTTACCATTTTGATGTTACAACAAGAAGAAACCGTTGACAAAATGGGGTAAGACGGTTTCTCTTATATATATGCGTACTTATTGTTTCACACTGAAGCTTCTCAATAGATATAATATCTATCATCTATCATCTATTTATCTGATGAGCTCTGGTCATGACGAATAATCATGTCACATGTGCTGTATACAAATGTTGAATGAAGATAATATTAAAAAGAAATATCAAATTCTGTCGTAATTATCAATGACCAAGTAGTAGGGTGATGTGATGATTTGAGGATGATATGTAAGAAGGAAATGGGGAGGAGTTGTAATGATTGAAATATAGAGTTCAGATAAGGTATACCTTGAAGATCATTTCTACAAGCTGTAATATAATATTGGCGAAAACATTCTTAAAATTTTCGATTTGCAATTTTCGATGAAAATGTTCCCAAATATGTGTATGTCAGATTCAGTTATTCAACCGCATTCATATCTTTTGCTTCCAGAACCTTCTCGATCAGGCTGATTTATAGCCTCAGTGTTGACGGGAAGACTCAGGACTCTCGAGCCATCGCTGCTCTAACAGAGACCACAATAAGGACCTACCTGGTGGGCCAGGTACAGGGTCCTTCAGGGCCTTATGACATCGTCCTTTCCCTGGTGGCTCCCTTCTATCGACTCTCCAGTGGGCTCAAGATCTATGTGGATGCTCATGTCCCTAACACTGACAATGACAAGTTTGAGGCTGCCCTGACTCAGGTCTACAGGATCAAGATTGCCACTGCCATGGTGAAGATTGTCTTCAGGGATCAGTATATCAAGCAAGGGTTAGTTTTGTTATGTAACATTGCCTAATATTACCCAAACCTACTGGTACTGATTGTGTCTATCGTATTGTTTGTTACCTGATTTCTGAATATTTATATGACTATCATGATGTATGCACTGCACCCGGTGATGGTAATTTATTAATCGCCTCAATGACAGACTTCTGTCTGATGGCACCTTCTATTACACTATATATTACACGTGCATGTATATATGTATGAGTCAGATCATTTCTTTTCTCTTTTGATGTAACCGAAAGTCTTCTCAACGACTTCTGAGAACAGTTTACTCAATTGCATAAGGTTGAATAAGAATATATATACTAAGCAAGGGTGAAATGAAATAAAGCATTTATCAACCAATCAACTACATTGCAGACGGTTTGTGACAGCACTCTACTTCTTCGTTGAGGTGAATGGAGTGACAGCGCTACCGTCCACCCTGCCAGCACTGACAGCAGGCATGCAGGCCGGTATCAAGGTGTCAAGTGGAGCCAACTCCCAGTACACCATCATTAGTGACCTGACAGCACTCTTCCGCTACCGCTACCACTTCTCTGTCCACCTTTCCCGTCCTGTCCTCACTATCCACGTCCAGGATGTCCTTGACGGTCTCCTGGGTCAGTTTAAGGCCGCTCAGCCAGGTAGGTTATTGCCATTCGTTTATCGTTATTTTTTTTAAATTGACCATTATATGGGTTAGGTCCTCATAGCATGTACAATTGGTAGCTCTACACAATTCGGTACTCCGCGATTATCTCATGTACTGACACCAGACGGCGTTGGCGGTCGGAAAAGGACGCCAGGGTCGACCTAAACAATGCTGTAGCATATGCATACCAAGTATGTATACCATCGGTAAATATTATAAATGAAGGCCATCTTATTTAAAGCAGCTTAATCATCGAGAAATACATTCACATTAAGTTACTAGGTAGACAAAATGATTTCCAAGGTGGAATTTCCCTACATCAAGCCTGTTGAATCCCGCTTCCATAGAGATTGGCCTGGCCACGGTGCGATGTGTCGAATTAAATGGTAAAAATACAGAAGAAAACCTTTGATACGCCTTATACTAGGTGGCGCCCTCGGCATTCAAGGACAGGCGAATTACCAGATTCTGATAAATTCGGCTGGAAAATGGTATCTGAGTATATCTGTATATTAGTGTTGATTTAAACTATCTGTTTGGCTATGTTGAACTGAATTTTGAACCTCATTTTGTCTTAAATTTTGGTTATATGAGAGGACTGGTGAGGCGAATTGTACATTTTCTAATTTAATGTGATGATGGATTATGAAGCATATGTTCTCATTGTTATCTCAGTAATCTCATTGGTTTCATTTCTTTAATAAGTTAATTTAACATTAAATTATAATCGTTATAATTTTGATACGGCGGAAACAAAAGAGGACAGATATATAACATGGTCTTCAATGAAATAATATGGAATCAATTCGATGGTTAGGCTGCAAATGAACGCCAAGATGGAAAATAGGTTTCTGATGTTTTTACTTTTCGTTCAACGTTTCGGTCACATTATGAACCTGCTTAGCGAAATAATGATCAATAAATAATAAAATAAACTTTCAAGGAACATATTTAGGCTTTTCCACAGACAGTGGCGCCGTACTAATCCAAACAGACGTAGAAGGAACTAGGACAAGGAACGCCAGCAGTGACTAGCGACGTCACTGCATGAAAATGGTACAAAAGTGTAACGTATATTGCGACGCAATACGTTGCAACTTAGTACACTTGTAGTGGATTCATGGACCCTTTTAAATTGAAAAAAAGATTAGTTTCTGAAGTTGCATTTCATGATAAATATTCTTCCTACGGATCTTAATTACTATTTACGTATTACTTGAAATTGAGCCAAGATCTGAATAAAAGCAAATAAACATATTCCAAATAGAATATAACCTTTTGCAGTCAGGTATCTTCGTAAATATCCTAACCACAAATTAAACAACACACTTGCTCCACAAACGTGTGCAAAGAAAACTACAAAGATCGGACTTAACTCCACTCCAAATTCTTTGATAAATTTAAAGATTTATTTTGTCACCAAAACCTTTCTGAAATTTGCTCTCTTCCGGTCTGTGAACATCTTATAATTGAATGGGTGAAGTTAGTCTCTGCCAATTGGATAATGTCTATGTGTTGCCCTATAGAGATAGCAGACGACCTAGACATAGTCTTCGGACTCCAAGAGCTAAGTAGGACACGTTCCCCTAAATGCTTGGCTTTCAGATCTTGCTATATATAGTATATATGGAACTTGAAGCTGTTTTAAAGTGTGATGTGTGTGAGGCACGACAATGCTTTTGACTTTGATTAATTTTTACCTCAATATTTTCCTCAAGATGTACACATACCACTTACAGCTTTTGCAGTCTCAATATTTTCCTCAAGATGTACACATACCACTTACAGCTTTTGCAGTGTTTTATATGCAAAGAACTAATAATCGTTAGCTTGTTTGCCTGTTGACGCAAGAAGGTAATGTGTTCCCTAAAACAGAAACATAATTTAAGCAAATGCTGAGGTGATAGACTATTGGTTAATCACTAGAGCTATTTGGTTGATTGTTAAATTCTCAAGCGATGACAATCTTTGATTCTGTTTCTTTTACTTTACTCATCTAACAGTTTGTCCATCAGATAAATGGTCGTACCATGGCTCTAATGAACTCTTTTGTTTGATTGTTTTTTTTCGTTTTATTTTAAGAAGTAAGGTTCTCATGTCATTATAAGAATCATTGAGGAATTAAATATTTCGAGATACCATCATTTCCGAAAAGATGTGATTAAGTGGACTTCCATGATGCTAACCGTTAAACAATAATAGTTACTTTGATGTTTTGTTATGCTTTCTTTCATACTTAGCGACATTTTTCTGGGTGGCCAATAGATAGTAAAATGATTAATATACATATTCCTTAGGAACTCAGATATATTCACTACACAGTCCTGGAATGTAGTGTACGTCGTAAATACGACTGGCTGCATCTACCCAAAACATAACACATTCATACAGAGAGTTCTTGGTGGGGACAGGGTTTGAACAATATCACATTTGCGAACATAGACTCATTTCTATGTAATACATCACAGATATTTGTAACAGAAAAACGATCATAAGTCGCGAAAAATATATTCGTAGAAGCATATACATGTAATTAAAACTAAAACTAGTGTAGAAGGAACTACTACTCCTGGAAGAGCTATGATTTTCAGAGAAGGGGCTGTCCATTTCCAGATTAGATTCACCATTTTGAAAGTACAATGTGAACCTGAAATAAAAAATCTACATAAATACATACATGTATACATACAAAGAAATCGCTTCAGGCTGTGAGGTTTCAGGCTTCCAAGATAGAGCGGGTTGTCCGCCAGTGTTAAGGTATCATGAAAGAATACAAACGAACGTCTGGTCTTCATGAAAAGAGCGAAGCAACTGTTTAATGAACTAGAATCCAACTACTATCTTCCTCCAGGATGTGGGTAAAGAGTAGGGGACGGAGCCCTTACGTAATACCTATGGCCTAGCATGAATAAGTAGACTTGCACAGTACTGGGTAGCTAATCATAATTAGCGATTTTAGTAATAGTCAGGGTTCTTATGTCCATGAAGTTGCCCCTGTAGGGTATTGATGGAGAAAGTGAAAACTATACATTTTCGGAAACGTCAGGACCCATAGATTATGAAAACCAATGTTGCCCAAAACGTGTCGGCCATCTTGGCCGCCATATTGGACAATCCAAGATGGCCGCCATTCCAAACCTTTTTATGCCCATAACTATCTTATTACTGGTCATAGAAACTTGATTTTGGTGTCTACACCAAGGTTTTCAAGGTCAAGGAATACAATGAAGATATCTATTTGAGTCTGGCATGTGTCGGCCATCTTGAAATCCAAGATGGCCACCATTCCAAACATTCTTTTGCTCATAACTTCTTAATTTTTTATAATAGGAACTTGATTTTGGTGTCTACACATAGGTTTTCAGGGGCAAGGAATACAATGAAGATGGCTGATTGGGTCTGGCATGTGTCGGCCATCTTGAAATCCAAGATGGCGGCCATTTGGAAAATGACTGTTATTGTAAGAAATCTCAAATCCAGTCTAACTTCTTACTTTTTTATAATAGAAACTTGATTTTGGTGTCTATACATAAGTTTTCAGGGGCAAGGAATACAATGAAGATGGCTGATTGGGTCTGGCATGTGTCGGCCATCTTGAAATCCAAGATGGCCTCCATTGAAAACATTCTTTTGCTCATAACTTCTTAATTTTTTATAATAGGAACTTGATTTTGGTGTCTACACATAGGTTTTCAGGGGCAAGGAATGCAATGAAGATGTCTGATTGGGTCTGCTATGTGTCAGCCATACTGAAATCTAATATCTAGAAATTCCCAAATTGGATTTCATGATGGCGACTTCTTTTACCCTTTGGCATTATTATTGTCATGTCACAGATATTGGATACTTGGCTAAGCCTTGTCATATGGGCAGTTTGAGTGGTACTGGGGCTTTTAGGTTAATTTTTGGGAAATAATCTTAAACAATCTCTTAATGCAATGAAAGGTTTTGTATTTGTCTGAGTTGATATAATATGTGGTTTTATTCCTAGTTTGCTCCAGTGAAAGCAATTTATTAACTTAAAGGTGTATCCTCGCTGGGTGCCCAGCGTAGTGTCATTAATCATTCTCAACTTGTGATATGGGTCTGGAAGGCGGCCCCAGACGGTCATGTGACACCCTTGCATAGATAATTCCCCAAACCAAAACAGTCCTTATCAGGGGCACATGGCCCTTCCAGTCAGATAGACATAAGGAACTTATAAGTAACCAGGGTATACAAAGCAATACTCCTCCCCCCATGTGGTGTTGTTGTGTCATGTGACTGGTGTAAACACAGTGTTGATTGATAGCTAACTGTTTCAGTTTGAATGTGTAACAGTAATATTCTCAATGGAGTTAATGAATTAGTGATGTAAGGAGTACTACGATTTTTAATGTAAGTAGGCACCATTGCCTCCATATATTCATTTATATCTGTGGCTAGTTACATGAACAAACATTGGCTAAAACATGAGATATTAGGGAAGACATTCAAAAACTGTGCTCTGCTTTTCATGGCACTGTGTCTGACAGGGGAAAGCTCCCGCTGGCCCCACCCTCCCCTTTTATACCGAAGGTGCCCCTTTAAGCACAATATGGATGCTCTTTTCTCAGACTACAGATTTCCTTACATAACATGCATTACCTGTAATAGGCCAGCGGCCAAGGGCCAAAAGGCATTATTTAAGAAGTTATCCCTCCCCTAAGTATAAAAAGCTCAATTTGAGGTATTTTGTGTTGAAGATCATGAATTTTCCAAATTTGAAGAAAAAAATTGCCGAAAATGTGGCAAACAGTGTCTAAATGGCCTGTTTCCATAGAAACTAGTGATTTTTTTGTATTTCAGCAAGAAATAGGTTTTTGTGTCCCATATTTACACTTTTGTCAGCATTGTGACCAAATTTGGGAATAGTGATGGTGTATCTAAACGTTATCATTTCTTTTCGAAACAATAACTTGATCAAGGTCAAGGTCACCAAATATGACCTTGAAATATAAAAATAGCAAAATTCTGCGATGTGACATCCTATTTTCTCTCATGAAAATATGGCAATAGAGGAAAACGGTAACCTAATGCATACAATAATAACTGACATTAGGGGAAAGAAAAATAACCCATTTCTGGTATCATTGGAAAGTCTGTTGTCATGGTAACTAAGCCTTACTTTTCATTCTACACTAAATTTTGTGTAAATCTAAATTACAAACTGCAGTCTATATGTTGAACAATTTATTTCAAGATGTATCAAGGTAAGTGGGAATATCACTGTTGTGACCCGCCCTGCAAAGGTCTTATATACCCCCAAAATAAGACCCGTTTTTGCAGAGCAGGTCACGTATATTCTTAAGCCCGGTATGTTGGTTGTGGGATGATCGTAGGTACACTCTGTCCAGCCTCTGTAGAACCAAGACTTCAATGAGTACTGGTATAGGCTAGCATTGGGGTTTTGGTGCTTCATAGGCTGGACAGGGTGTAGGTACTAAACCCCTTTATGTTAGAATTTGTTTATTTCATCATTAGCTTTCGGGCTAAGTTGCCCTTCTTCCATTTATTTCAAGGTTAAAGGGAAAGGTCTCTGACAGTACAGGGGGGCGTTTCATAAGTTAACGCAGCACGCGTTTGTTATGGTAGCATAACTATGGGTTAGATAGCGAGAAATTGAGCGCGCGTCGTTATAGTAACGCAATGTTAGTTGACGTCAATTTTGGCCCTTACCGCACGCTATGTTAAAATATGTTGTTCTTTATTTGGTAACGACTGTCGTTAGATCCTATAACCCGCGCTGCGTTAACCTATGAAACGCCCCCCCTGGACAATATACAGGCAAAACGAGGATCACACATCACATCAATGGTATTGGAAAGGGGCCATTAAACAATATGGAGGGTATCATATGGGGATCATTAAACAACAGCAGCATAGAGGGTAAAGTGGTGGTCATAGGGCATCATAAGAGGGTATAATAGTGGTTATGCCATAACATAGAGGGTATAATGATGACAGGGCGACCTGTCTTTCTGAGAGGCTGCCAGTCTGTTGTTTACTTAGTGGACACTTGGTCTAAAATTAATAGTCATGCAGTAACATAGAGGGATTAATGGGGTCATGGAGTAAAATAGGGGGTATAATGGGGTCATGAAGCAACATGAAGGGTATAATGGGGGGGTCATGGAGCAACATAGAGGATATAATGGGCATCACATAGCAGCATAGAGGGTATAATGGGGGTCATGATGTTTCATAGAGGGTATAATGGGGGTCATGGAGCAGCAGAGACGGTATTGATGGAGGTCATGTGGCAGCATAGAGGGTATAGTGGGTGTCATGGAGTAACATGGAGGCCAAAATTTGGGTCATGGAGCAGCACAGAGGGTATTCATGGGGGTCATGGGGCACTATAGAGGGTACAATCTATTAAGATTAAGATTAAGATTAATCAGAGACTAACCTCTTATTCTGTAACTTTTTTATGGAATAAAAGTTCAATATATGATGGGGGTTATCCAGAAGCATAGATGGTATAATGATGGTTATGGAGCAGCAAAGAGGGTGTAATGATGGTCATGGAGCAACATAGCAAGTATGATGGGGGTCATGGAGCAATAAAGAGGGTATAATGGGGATCATGGAGAATAGACACATAGAGGGTATAATAGGGACCATGGAATAACATAGAGGGTATAATGATGGGGATCATAGAACCCTATAGATAATATAATGATGGTCATGGAGTAGCAAGGAGGGTATAATTATGGCCATGGATCACTATAGAGGGTACAATTGGGGTCATGGAGTAATATAGGGGATGTAATGGGGGTCATGGAGAAGCATACAGGGTATAGTGTGGTCATGGAACAGCATAGAGGGGATATTGATGGTCATGGAGCAGCATAGATGGTATAACAAAAGTCATGGATCTCTATACAGGGTATAATGGGGTCATGGAGCAGCATAGAGGGCATAATGATGGTCATGGAGTAACAGATACTGTAAACGCATTTATTTTTGCGCGGATAATTTTTCACGCACTAAGTACTTTGACACCTTTTCGCGGGGATTTAAATTCGCACAACAAGGAAGCCTCATATCTGGTGTCTATTCTCCATGATCCCCATTATACCCTCTTTATTGCTCCACGACCCCCATCATACTTGTTATGTTGCTCCATGACCATCAAACCTAATTATAGGTTTGCGCAGGATTCAAATTTGCGCACATAGGGGTGGGTGCGAAAATCGCGAAAATAAATACTGCGCAAACATTAATATGTTTACAGTAAACAGAGTATCAATGGGTGTCATGGAGTAACATGGAGGGTATAATGGTGGTCATGCAGTAACATGGAGGGTATAATGGGGGTCATGGGGCAGCATAGAGGAAAGAATAGGTGCCATTGAGTAACATTGGGTGTATTACATTGGGTCATGGAGAAGCATAGAGGATAAAATGGGGGTCATGGAGCAGCAAGGTGGGTATAATGTTGGTAATGGAGCACTATAGAGGGTTTGATGGGGTCATGGAGCACTATAAATTGTATAATGATGGTAATGGAGCAGCATAGCTGGTATAATCATGATCAGGGAGCAACATAAAGTGTATTATAGTGGCCATTGAACAGCACAGATGGTATATTGATGGTCATGGAGAAGCACAGAGGGTATAATAGAGATTATGGAGCTCTATACAGGGTATAATTGGGTCATGGAGCAGCATAGAGGGTATAATGATGGTCATGAAGCTACATAAAGGGTATAATGATGGGTCTGGAGCAATATAGAGGGTATAATGATGTTCATGGAGTAACACATATACAGAGGGTATAATGGGGGGAGCAGCATAGAGGGTATAATGATGGTCTTGGAGTAACATACAGGGGTATAATGGGGGTCATGGAGTAACATGGAGGGTATAATGATGGGTCTGGAGCAATATAGAGGGTATAATGATGGTCATGGAGCCCTTTTATTTGTCTGAGGGTATACATATATAAGGATCAACAAAGGGGTCATAGAGCACCATAGAAGGTATAATGATGGCCATGGAGCAACATACAGGGTATAATAGGGTTATGGAGCAACATTCAGGGTATAATAGGGTTATGGAGCAACATACAGGGTATAATGGGGGTCATGGAGCAGCATAGAGGGGATAATGGGGTCATGGAGTAAAATACAGCATATAATAGGGTCATGGAGCAACATACGTCAGGATATAATAGGGTCATGGATCAGCATGTGGAAGATGATTAAATCATCTGAATCTCACAGTTTCATTTCAAATGTTCCTATTATGTCAGTTATTGTCGCACATTCACAAAAATTGAAATGTATGTTTTTCTAGAATTAATCTTGTGGGATCAGTCATTTGTATCTCATAAAGACTGTATTTACTCCATGTTTTCATGGTAACAGGATGTGATATAGTTGTGGTCTATAGCATAGCAATTCCTAAACTTTGTTGCAACAATATAATGTGAAAAAGATGCCAATCTTGTTCTCATGCTTGGTCTTATATTTTGAGGCATACCCTCATGTTATATTTAATAAAATATAGACCTTCCTCAGGTATCTATGACAACCATTGTATTGTGATGTTGCTAGGGGAAGCCATCTTAAAAAAGTCTTTGCACAAAGCTTTGCACTCAAATAATAGCATGGTAAAACCATGAATAGGGTGTTCAAAAACAGAAAACACAGGCTGGATTTGAGATCTTGAGGTCTTACAATAACAGTCATTTTCAAAATGGCCACGATCTTGGATTTCAAGATGGCCAACACATGCCAGACCCAATCAGCTATCTTCATTGTATTCTTGACGTCACATGACTAAGTTGTGGCCACCCAAGGGGTCCTGCTAGGTACCAATTAATTCCTGTAGGTGTCAACCCATTAATTCCTGTAGGTGTCTCTCTATTTCAGAGAAAGGATGTATGCTCAAAACGGCACACAAACACCTTTTTACAGTGATCTGATATATCTAGTCATTTCCGTTGCCAGAGATCACCCTCTCAATACCTCTAGATTGATGTTTTAAAGTAACACAGTCATCATAGCATGAATAAAGGAGTAATGGACGTTTTTCCCTCCTCTGCCATGTGTTGGCCTTGCTCATATGACTGGCAAAGTTCAGTAACCACTCCACCCAAGGGCCATAGCCCAGTGGATAGAGCACTGGCATTAACATGAAGGTTTGGGAGTTTGAGCCTTGGTTGGGTCTCATAGCCTTGTTTTTTTATCTCAGGATCGCGTAGATGCTATTATTCTATGCGACAGGGACGGAGGGTGGGTTGGCGTGGTTGGTGGCAATGGGAAAGGCAGGAGAAACAACATATACATATAAAGTTTACAAATAAATACCCATCGATCATCAGGGCTATCAATATGACTAAAGGAGAAAAGAGGCCTCCCTGCCCGCGCTAGCAATGGCCACTCTTCCTGGACCCTGAAAACATATGTGTAGACACCAAAAGCAAGTCTCTATGAGTGAGATCTAATAGGGAACTTATAAGCAAAAGAATGTTTTCAAGGGTGGCCATCTTGGATTTCAGTATGGCTAACACATGCCAGACCCAATCAGCCATCTTCATTGTATTCCTTGACCTTGAAAACCTATGTATGGACACCAAAATCAAGTTTCTATGATAACAAATTACGAAGTTATGAGCAAAAGAATGTTTGGAATGGTGACCATCTTGGATTTCAAGATGGCCGACACATGCCAGACCCAATCAGCCATCTTCATTGTATTCCTTGCCCTTGAAAACCTATGTGCAGACACCAAAATCAAGTCATGGCATTAAGCAACCATTACTCACTCACTCCAAAATCAAGTTTCTATTATAAAAAAGTAAGAAGTTAGACTGGATTTGAGATTTCTTACAATAACAGTCATTTCCCAAATGGCCGCCATCTTGGATTTCAAGATGGCCGACACATGCCAGACCCAATTAACCATCTTCGTTGTATTCCTTGCCCCTGAAAACCTATGTGTAGACACCAAAATCAAGTTTCTATCATAAAAAATTAAGAAGTTATGAGCAAAAGAATGTTTGGAATGGTGGCCATCTTGGATTTCAAGATGGCCGACACATGCCAGACTCAAATAGATATCTTCATTGTATTCCTTGACCTTGAAAACCTTGGTGTAGACACCAAAATCAAGTTTCTATGACCAGTAATAAGATAGTTATGGGCATAAAAAGGTTTGGAATGGCGGCCATCTTGGATTGTCCAATATGGCGGCCAAGATGGCCGACACGTGTTGGGCAACATTGGTTTTCATAATCTATGGGTCCTGACGTTTCCGAAAATGTATAGTTTTCACTTTCTCCATCAATACCCTACAGAATTACACAAGGAACCGGACTATAATAGGATAATATAATAAATGGGTGATAATTAATAATTAATATAAATATGAGGTTACACAATGTTACGTAATATTACATAACACATACACACATACATACATGCATATAAAAGAATATCCCCGATTGCTTTTTTCACAAGATCTCCTAGAATAAATCAATATGTTGGGATAAACGTCAAAACCTAAAATAATACCAAAGTCAGATTCCTGTTTCTGATGTTTTTATTCAGGATGATTTTACACTGTTTGCCAAAATTTCGGTTACATTAAACCTTCATCAGGGCATCTCTTAGAATAGTTTGAGCTTTGCAGTGTTAAGTGCTCTTGGTTATATCAGTACATGTGCCAAATTCCAAGACTGTATATTTAATTAATAGTACTGTACTATAGTGATTGTCCTCCAGAAATATTAGTAAATATCTATTCAAACATACAAAGATCTGAAAGTACTTATTACAAGTGCTAACGGTTAACATAGTTGGAATCTGCCTAATCCCATCTTTCGGAATATTATGATATCTATGTTATCTCAAAACCCATGTTTTTGCGATTTGTGACTCATTTCTCTGTGACACATCGTAGAATAGACATGCAGAGGATTATTGATGATTGAATATTGATTATATTCTCTCCTCCTTTCAGCATTGGCAGGAGATCTTACCATCCACACAGGACTTCAGGAAGAGGCAGTCACAGTGGGAAAGTGAGCATTATATCAAGGTTTAATATGGACAGGAAAGGCACAAATTGTAGATTTATTCCGTCACTGCTCCCTTGTAATGGTGATTCCATAATGTTAAACAATCAAACACCAGTAGCATTTAGTTAATACAATGCATCTTCCATCAGTAATATCAACTTTATCTTCCAACATTAATAACCTTCTATCTTTTCTAACATCAATAGCTTGCTTCAACTATCTGCTAACTTCTATAACTTGCTTCAACTATCTTTTAACTCCAATAACTTGCTTCAACACTCTTCTAACTTCAATGACTTGCTTTAATTACCTATCTTCTAACATCAAAGCTTGCTTATCTATCTTCTAACATCAAACGATTGCTTCAACTATCTTCTAGCTAATATCAATGACTTGCTTCAACTATCTTCTAACAGTTTCCTTATCTATCTTCGAACATCAATAAAATTGCTTCAACTATCTACAAACATCAATAGTTCACTTTATCTATCTTTTAGCATCAATAACTTGTTTCAACTTTCTTCAACCAACCAACTTCAATAACTTTCAATAACTTACTTCATCTGTGTCCCAACATAATGAACCGTTTTCATGATCTATCTTCCACCAGGAATACAGTGTGGAGGTTCGTCTATTTCCTCAAAAACAAGGGCGAGGTTGTCCAGTCTGCCCTCTTCACCCAGCTGTCCCAAGCTGCCATCCTGTCAGCGCTGTCAGTGACAGTGACAGGCACAGAGAAGTACTCAGACTCTTTAGTTGACACTACAGACGTATATAGACTGACAGACCTCATGTATGTAGCGCTCAACTCCCGGGCTGCTGCTTCACAGTTCCCTGCCTTTGAGGCTGGATTATTGTCTACATGGAAGGCTTATGACCAAGGTAACCAGATATGTATATTATTTGTTTTAATTTTGATTCAGAATATCTTCAATTTGATCCTGAGGGCTTCCAGATTGGGTTGGGGTGCAATATTTGTACGATGACTGATCTTTTTCCTCCTCAAGTATCGTAGCCTTTTATTTCATGTATAAGAACTATTTTTAAAAGTTTTACCAGCATGTACATGTAGTGTTCTGCAGTGGTGAATGTTTTGGTTTGGGACATACATGGCAGCCTGCTATATAGTTTGCCCATTATCCTCATATTATATCCATCGATCATAACATTCTTTGCACGCTGTGCATGCCTGAGAATGCATGTCTATGTTCAACTGTCATTTTACGGAAGATTGCATGGCTGTATACATACAAATTCTAAAAATGTTTTCCTCGTATCACCAGCAGCACAGGTCTTATATTCATGGACCTCAAACTATATTTGCCTTCTGTAATTTTGAATCTACCTAGACGGAAATATCAAATGTAGTCACTTGCTGCAATTATATATCATCCGTTCTATATCTATTATTTATGTTTCTGTGTAGAATATAAAGACATCCAGGTCTCTATTGTCACACAAGGGAAATACGTCAGTAAACAAGGGTGAGTAATACAAACTTATTATATATGTCAGTTCGTCAGAAAATGCACAATCCCCAGCTGTACACATTTAGTAAATTATGCAGGGTTATATATTAGGATTAGAACTATGAATACTGGGTATATCTAGAGAGATATATACTTTACTAGTATATGCCTCCTTGGTACCATAATTATTTTGTATTGGTTTGATTGAAAGGGTCTGTCCGGTTATGTTAAACTGCATTTTAGACCTAGTTTCTGTCTTAAATTTGAGTTCTTTTAGGATGGCTAAATACGATTTACACGTTTTCTGACGCCCGGACCGATAATATGAGTTCCTTTGGTACATTTTATGCCATGCGCTCCACGTTGATAATGTATAGTAATATTACAATGAGTTATTCAGAGCTTCAGTAATAATAGTACATGAGCGACTACATAGGTGCCAGCATCGTTTGGTGAAAGCTATAGGCAGGAACCATACCTGGCTCTGCCTTATGCAATGATTTTCACTAAATCAAGTGCAGAGGAATCTTATATTTGACTTCAACTGCCCTTCAAATTGAGTAAATTCCGGTAAATCAAACTGAGAAATGCTGAATACCATTTGAGTATATTCGATATTGCATTAGTTCAGTAAATACATGTATGGTTTATGTCGCAAATTTGGGTTGAAGGGATTTGAAGGAGTTGTACATTTCCTGATGCCCTGAGTTTGCTTATTTGTGTTATTTGAGAGAATTGCATTTCCAAATGTATAGAAATAGATGGAAATAGGTAAAAATACCAGAAATGCCTTTTAGCGATGGACTCCTTTCATAGATGAGTTACCAGTAATAGGGGATGTGTATGTCCGCCATCTTGAATCTTGAAATCATGGAATTATGGGAGTTGTATGTCAAACGTTTCTGCAGTGCAGTTCTTCCCGCTTGACATTCAACCAAGAATTGAAAGAATAATTACCATCAGCTACAATCAGTTGCAGATGAAATGAATGGTTATATGATTGATGATTAATAGTTATCACAGCAGATTCACTTAATACAGTTCATTTATTTAATACCCATCATGCATCTGTTTTTTATAAATCATTTACACAAGCTATGATATTGGGGAAAAGATCTTTGTATTTTTCGATAAAAATGCCAGATCTGAACTGATTCCATTCCGGTATCTCCTGTGACAGACATACACACTGGCACATGCCAATCCCCTATTACCCTAGCTGGTTTAAGCTGGTTTAATCTTCTGTTTTGATACACATTAATATAAAACCTTGATTGCAGGGAGATTGTGTACATCCTGTACTACAAGGCCACACTGCAGGGCAGGATGCTGTCCGGCATGGACTACAGTGTACCTATGACCCTGCTAGAGTCCATCCTCAAGATCCAGTCTCCACAGGGGGTCCTCTACGCCCTGTACACCGACTCTGTCGCCACCTTGCGGAGATACAAGTCAGCATTCAGCCTGTATGTGTCGCGGGTGGTGCAGTCTAGCGATACACAGGCGATACTCAGTGGTCTGCAGGCTGCATGGTCCAATGCCAGGACAGACCTCAGCAATGTGCTTGCTGAGACTCCCATGGAGGAAGAATTCTTGCTCACTTCTGGGTAGGAGATTAAAATTTCAATGTTTTGTTTTCCCAGCCTAGACTACATAATTTCTGTTATATGCTTAATTTTGGTTACATACTTTATATAGATCTATATGATAGTTTAAGATAGTTTGGAGCGAGAGGTTTCCCTCTTAATTCGGAGCCTAGACTGACCTACATCAAAGACATTTTTCTCACTTCTTTTCAGTAACTTATGTCTTCTATCATCAATTGATTAGCTTCCTATCATGATCTCTTAAAACTTTTGTTCATTACATAGCTGCTTGATATAAGTATATAGATGTATTGTCAATGTTTCATTTCAACTTTTCAATTCATAACAGGACCAAAACCATCAGGTATAATCTTTTTCTGTTCTTGACATAAACTTAGAGTTAGTTTCAAGGGGATGGTCTAATATCATCATAATAGCACGCTCCATTGTTATGAATATACAGGTACAAATGTTAGACTGATCTAGAAAATATGTATGGGGAATACGGTAGGTTAGGTCATTGATTACACCTAAACAAATACAAATATGCATGCATTAGTATAGAAGGTTATTAGTAAGGGATCACATCAAAAACCTTTGTGAAATTCTTGATATTTGCAAACCATTTCGCAGCATTCGGGAAGATCTAAAACATTAATTAATAGTGATACTCACCCCTGGTTGGTGAAGAAATAGAATGGAATGGTGTCGGTATAGGATTAATGACCAACATTGAGGACAGAGAGACACTGGTTGTTGATAATGCCCAAGGCATTACCAAGGGTGTTATGAACGACAGGGGCCACCTCCAAAATGGTGATCACTAACCCCTTTAGACTATTGTTGGACAATTTCAGTCATCTATAACTGGACACCTTTTAACTAATCCAGGCATTGAGCCATTGTCACAATGAGAAAAGGGGCAGATTAAGACTAAAAGAATTAATTCACCCCAGTGTTTGGCCCCAGGAAGTTGTTACCAAAAAACCCCTTGGCCTTGGGTCTTATTTTGCAATAACTTCCTTTGGCCAAACACTGACAGGTGTTTAATCCTTTATAACTATAGTCTGTCTGAAAAGTAGTTGACACATGATTCTTTAGTCCTTTTAAGAGAGAGAAAAGTGGGTGACTTTTGACTTCAAACGTTTGCCCCCTGAATCACAGTTTGTGATTGACCATGTCCAAATATACAGCTGTATTCTATTGTGCTGTCTCCGTTCCACGTGCAGCAGCTGTTGTCTTGCTTAGATGGGAGGAAGCGTTGGTAATCCTGGCCTTGTTTCCCCATGGTTGATTGCAAAGAGTGGCTCGCTGGGTAAAGGGTTGGCAGGTCCTTGTCATAAATAGAAGTAAAAAACTCCCCACTTTTCCCTCTTCTTAAAGGGACTAAGGAATTACGGGGCAACTATCTTTCGGACAGCCTATACAGACCATCCATTAATGTCACTTTTGTGCCTACATTTAGCATTAAATCCCCTACAGTTTCGCCAATACGAATAATACTAGCAGTAATAATCCAAAACCATTCTCATGATGGTTAGGAGCATAAGATATCAACAGTTCTATGTTCACGTAATAGGATTATTTCGGTTGGAAGGAAAAGCAAATGCATGCTTGTCACTATCTTTGACTCCTTGTTCTCAGATACTCAGAGTATGGGGTACTTGCATTACTTTGTAAAACATGCACTCTTCATGCTTGTGTTCAATGAATCAAACAAATCCTGAGGTAACTCCCATATAAATATCAAATGCATCACACTCGATGATTTGCATATTAATTTACAGAATACCTAGATATATATAGGTCATGGATATTTATAACGATAGAGTTCCTTATTTGTCTATCTACAATAAATGCAGTTGAAGAGCATTAAATTTAATAATTGAATGTATTCGAATTGGTAAAAAAAATCGAATTGGTTTTAGGTTTTAGATACTTTATTAGTTCAAGAACAAAAACAAAGGTTTATATTTTGATATTCTTCTGTGCTATGGGCATATAATACATAGTGAATTAATGGATATATTTATATCTCTCTATATATCAAGTAGAAGTATTTTGTAGCCTATTTATTTCCACAGTATTAGCCAGACACTCAGTGGGCGTTTATTCCTCACCGAATATCATTAGCCCATATCTCAATGACCTCATCTGTATCATAACCGAGAATGTACAACGTATGTACATAACTTATTAATTGTAATATCTCTTGTATTGTCTGATGATTGCTGTATAAACATACTGAATGAAGATATATCATACATCTAACACATTATATAACCTTTCCCTTCCAGCGATTCCATCTACAAGTTTTCCTACTTCCTCACCGCTAACGGGGCGTCAGTGGACGCCCTCTTTGACGCCCCTCTCACAGACGCCCAGGTCCAGAACGCCCTAAACGTCGTTGTATCGGGTTCGACCAGCAAATACAGTGAATTCCTCTTGGTGGTCGACCCCAGCAAAGTGGTGGCTTTTTCTGACCTCATCCCAGTGCCCTTCACCAGCACCATTGCCCTTGCTGATTACACCACCATCGGAAACGCCATCCAGGGTGTCTGGAGGGCATCTGGAGCCCAGTGGCTCACAATAGAGGTCAACGTAAGGGCACAGGAGGAGCTGCTGGATAGAAATGGCAACTTTGCATATGCCCTTATGTATTCTGTAAGCAAAGATGGAGAAGGCCTCGCCCTCGAGGATCTGCCCGAACTGCCAGAAAACGCTTTTGATGATGCCATTGAGAAGTTGGTGGGGCTAAAGGCAAAGTATAAATTGGCTGAGGTGAAAATAGGAGATCTGAGACGCTATAAGATGGCCATGTCAGTGTTTGTTGACAAGTGGGTGGCATTCCGAGACCTTAATAAACTTTCGCTGGCCTTGCAAAATACATTAAAGGAAGTTAGACAAGGTGAGTTGTTGGGCTATATTTACAGCAGAAATGTGATGTTACAGAAAAATGAGTCATAAGTCTCAAATAATCGATTTGAGACATCATAGATGAAAAGATGAGATCAGGTCGATTCCAGTGATGGTAAACAATAGGACATAATATATAGAATATATAAATGAATATATTAGAAAAATACATTCTTGATGTTCGATCACTAATAAAGTGGTCAAATATACTTCTTAGGGTATCCTCAGACATGCAAAGATATGTTCAATACAGTCTTGAAATTTGGTACATGTATTTATGCTACTACCAGCACAAGAAATCCTCCAACATAAAAACTTTATGAGAAAGTTTTTGAAGGAAAATGTTTGAAAAATATCATTTTTTGCGACATTTTTCTGTCACACATCAGTAATTATTTCAAATCCCTGATATGACATGCTGCCAAGAGAGCTAGATGGCGCCACGTGTTACCTGCCTTTTTCGGGGTCACTGAGAGACACAGAAATAAAAGGTTGAACGAATATCAATAAAATGGCCATAAATGAAAAAACAGATCCGTATTTAACCATAAAAATGGACGGGTTGCAATTGCAATTGCAATTTTCACTTCAGAGGTATTGTGTGATAGGTAGAAAATCTTTCATTTATTCTTCAACGCATACGAATAATGTTTAATCGGTGAATTATTTTTGTGTACTTTAACATTGTCTTTTCTGTAATATTTGGATTCTTGTCTGCAGCCACCGTCAGGTGGCAGCCCATGAGAAGGGGAACGAGGCTAAGGCAGTTTACGGGATTTACGCATCAAGTGCAGTTCGGGAGCAAGTCCTCAGTGCATTTTTCACCTAATTTTCTGCTTTCGACGAATTTCCTACCAACTTTCAAGCGACAAACTTGTTCCATTTGACATTGTGACCCTTCTTAACCAGTTTGGTGAACTTTATTGCTTCCCTTTCTGTATATTGAGAACTTTTTGGTCAGCACGTGGCTCGCGTCCAAATTCCAAGATGTCGGACATTGACCTCGCTAAGGACAAGACGGCCGAGGATCCCCCTGAGGAAACCGCGGTTCTGCCGCAGGAGCCAACTTTGGGAGATATCCTCAAAAAGCTCAACGGTGTCTACTCTAAGATTGACATTGTTAATATGGCTGTGAACAGCGTTAATAAGAGGGTTGTTTCCCTTGAACAGGGCGCTCTTGAATCAAAAAAGGTGTCTGCGAAACCTGGTGACAATGGTACTCCACGTGAGTCCAGATCTAGGTCACCTTACATTCGTCCGTCGGGTCACTGCTCTCGAAGAGAGGATTTCTACAGGGATTCTCCTCGACGCTCTCATCGCCGCCCGAGGTTTTATTCATCTATTTCTTCGTCTTCCTCTCCTAGTCCTAGGAGGCAGAGGAGGACTCGCAAACGTAAGCGCACTCATTCAGTATCTAGTGGAAGTTCAACCAGAGCTCCCCGTAGGAGATCTAGGTCACCTCAGAGATCTAGGTCACCTCGGAAATCCAGGTCACCACGTGCCGCCGGAAGTGGCGTTGTAACCTTTCAAGATGGTGGTCAGACAGCTTCCGGGAATAACATTAACACTGTGAATGATCCGGAGCCTGCTGCTCCTGAGATAGAGGATGGGGAGCTCATCGAGGATTGTTCTGGTATCTTTGATGAGTTCGTCAAACAGATGAATGAGAAGGGCAATGAGGGTAATCCGATTGTGAGTCAGGAATTACAGCGCTATTTAAAACAAGTGTTTTCTTCTCCTCCGACTGGGAAAGTCTTTGATGAGGTGAAAGCTAGGAACAAACGTCCGTCCAATATTGAGGTTCTCAAGACTCCGGATGTTTCTCATCTGGTCTGGTCGGCCTTAGGTGACGATCCAAAACGTTTTGATTCAACTCACAGGAAACTTCAGGTGATGTTGTTAGCTCAAGCCACCGCTGTGACTTATGCTGCTGATGTTTTCTTTGACATTAAGACTCATGTCGTTGATAAAGATATCCTAACAAAGATAAACAAAGGTTTTGTCCATTGTCGTGATGCCTTGGCGATTGCTGGTTTCTACAATATGTTTATTTCTACTAAGCAACGTCGTACTGAAATGGCTAAGCATTTGAAAGATACCTACAAGGAATTGGCGTCTAATGCTAAACGCTTCCCTTCGTCCCCTGCTAATCTCTTGGGTGACGACCTAGAGGCTAACATAAAGTCTTTGGAAGGGAGTAGGAAGATTGCCATTGTAGCTGAGCCTAAAACGCAAAATGCCAATAAGAAGGGTTCACAGCAACAACAACAAAAAAACTCCGATCGGCCTCCTTACCGCCCTCAGGGAGGGGGCCAGAAGAAACAGAACAACGACGATTATCAACAGAACTTCTCCCGCCGGGGTGGGAGGGGTTCAAGGGGAAATCAACGAGGACGGGGGTCCCAATCGTCCAGGCGTTACAGCAGGTCGAGGGAACGTCAGCCCCGAGACGATTATTACCATCAACGCGATTATCACCATCGCGATCGGGAATATCGCAGATATTAGAGGTACAATCTCAGTTAGATGCTATACCTTCTTCAGTTTCACCTTCTGCATTTACTTTGTTGCCAGAGGGCCCCTCTGTATTATCGTTCACTCCAGGAAGTATCTCTCATCATTTGTCTGAGTGGGAAAAGATCACCTCAGACCCGGAGATTTTGAGTATTGTGCGAGGAGTTCAAGTGTCTTTTATCAAACCTCCATCACAACAATTTATTCCTCATCAATATGCCTTTGGTCCTGAAAGGAAGTCAGCTGTTACCGAGGAGGTTCAGAAGTTGATTCTGAAAAGAGTGGTTGTTCCTGCTGACATGTCAGAGATTTCTTTCTTGTCGAATGTCTTCGTTACACCTAAACCAGGAGGCAAATGGAGACTTATCATTGATTTAACTGAGTTGAATAAGCTTATTCCGCCAGTTCATTTCAAGATGGACAATCTACAATCAGCTCTAGAAATGCTCAGACCGGATTCCTACATGGCATCGTTGGATCTACAAGAAGCTTATTTCTCTCTGCTCCTCCATAGGGATACTCAACCCTTTATTGCTTTTCCATGGGAAGGAAAAATCTTTAAGTTTGTGGCGATGCCTTTTGGACTTTCGCCTGCACCTTTTAATTTCACCAAAGTTATGAAACCAGTGTTTTCCTCTGTTCATGAACAGGGGGGTTTCGGATTTAGTTACATTGATGACTGTTTTCTGTGGGGTCAGACAGAAGAAGAATGTGCGAATTCTGTGTGTCTGGCTTTGAACCTTTTGTGTAAGTTGGGGTTTTTGGTGCACCCCCAGAAGTCAACAATAGTGCCTTCACGAGTTATGAAGTTCCTAGGTTTCTTCATTGACTCTCATGAAATGATTGTTTTTCCTCCAGACGCAAAAAGGACGGCTACCCTGGAGAAAATTGATGTGTTCCTTAACAATCCGGAGAAAGCTTTCTCCATTCAACAAGTGTCTTCGATCACGGGCACTTTAGTTGATTTGTGCCGTGGAGTTGATTATGGTCTGGCTCACTATAAGAGTCTGGAAAAGGATAAGATCGCCGCCTTAGTGTATCACAAGGGTGATTTTTCTGCAAAGATGTTCTTGTCGCAAGCGGCCCATGAAGATTTGTTGTGGTGGAAAACAAACCTTCCTTGGAGAGCGAGAAAAATCAGAACTTTTGCTCCTACCCTCACTCTGTTCGCCGATGCTTGTGATGAAGGCTGGGGTGCTGTTCTTGGTGAAGATGTCGCTCAAGGTTACTTTGACGACTATGAGGAACAATACCACATTAACACCAAGGAGATGTTGGCTGTTAAGATGGGTATTCTTTCCCTTGCAAGGGATGTGTGCAATACTCACATCGTGGTTCGCTCTGACAACACTACAACAGTGGCGTATATCAATAAGTGTGGAGGAACTAAGTCCCCCAGTTGTAACGCAGTAGCCAAGGAAATCTGGCTGTGGGCGGAAGAAAGAGAGAATTGGATCTCTGCCTCACATATTCCAGGAGTTGAAAATACAGAAGCAGATCTTGCTAGTAGACATCTGTCTGATGATACAGAGTGGGCCCTCAATCAAGAGATTTTTGATCATATCTGTGCTGAATTTGGTTCACCTGATGTCGATCTGTTTGCTTCTAGACATAATTTCAAAGTAGAAATCTATGCTAGTTGGTTCCCAGATCCTTTTGCTTCGTTTGTGGATGCTTTCTCCATTCATTGGAACCAATTTTCACGCCCTTTTATTTTTCCTCCTTTTAGGCTGGTCGGAAGGTGCCTTCAGAGGATAGAAATGGAGGGTATCAGAGCGATTCTAGTCGCCCCCGATTGGCCCAGTCAACCATGGTATCCTCAGCTAAAACGAAGAAGCAGGCAGCTTCTCTTCATACGGAAAAACAAAGGAAATCTGGTTCCTCAAAAAGGAAAACGTCAAGATCTAAAGATCTCCATGTGCTCTCTACTCATCGCTCTATTCTGAAACAATTTGTTGACAACTTAGACCTGTCTCCTAGAGCTAAGAAACATTATATGCGCAGCTGGTCTAAAAATACTAGAAAGTCTTATCGCACTTATCATCGCAAATGGAAACAGTATTGCTATGACATGGACATTCCTTACACCATTCCTTCGTTTCAACAGGGTGTAGAGTTTTTGTGTGATTTATTTGATGATGGATTGGGGTTTGGAGCCATTGCCTCCGCACGTTCAGCTTTGTCAGCTGTTATGCCTAAAGTTGGAAATACTACTTTTGGCGCTTGTACTGTCATTTCTAAGATCATCGGGGGTATGTTTACCCAAAGACCTCCAAAAACAAGGTATTCCGAGACGTGGGATCCGGATATTGCCTTGAACTATATTTCAACGTTATTTCCTTTGGCAGACTTGAATCTTCCTCAACTGACTCAAAGGACAGCTACCTTGATGATGCTAGTTACTTCGCAGAGAGTCCAAACCCTTCGTACTTTGAAATGTGAAGACATTGTTTTCTCTAACAAAGATAAAGTGACCATCATGCTCTCTGAGGTGATCAAAACTTCGTCTGTGGGTAGATCTCTAGGTTCTATTGTAATAGAATCATTTCCAGACAACGAAAGTGTGTGTGCCCTTACTTGTCTTCGACACTACTTATATAGGACCAGAGACCTTCGTCCTAAAGATGCTTATGGAAACATAACCGGACCTTTGTTTATCAGCCACTCTGCCCCGTTTAAACCAGTACAGAATTGCACTGTTGCAAAGTATGTACGTTGCTTGTTGGCAGCGAGTGGTGTGGACACCAACGTTTTCAGGCCCCACAGTGTTCGTGGGGCCACTACTTCTAAGCTAGCTTCTATGAACGTTCCTGTGGAGCAAATTATGGCTAAAGCCATGTGGAAAGATGAGAACACCTTTCGGAGGTTCTATCAAAAACCGATTAATGTTACGACTCCTACGTCTACACATCTGTTATCTTCATTTGCAAATAAGAAGAAAACCCCAAAGGCTAAGTCTCGCAAGAAGACTGTTTAGTTTGCCTACTTGGGTTATATATACATAAGTTAACTGTTCAAAATCCAAACATGTTTGGCTGTTTGGTGTGCTACTTCAGTTACATTTCTTCAGTATTAAGAGGACTCGGCTTGCTGCCAAACTTTGATGGCTATCCCGGAGGAATTGTTGGTTAAAACTCTCATGGGCTGCCACCTGACGGTGGCTGCAGACAAGAATTGTCTGGATGTACAAGACTTACTTGTTCGTTGATGTACATCCTTGATTCTTGCTCTGCAGTCAGCCGTCGGTGGTGAGGACATGCCCTCCACACCCGCTCCAAAGTTGGTCCTACCACCGGGTTGTCGTCTGACTGTTATTCCAGACATGTTTTGAGAGTCTCAAGAACATGCACTTTATTACAATTCCTCTGTTGCAAGCTCCGCTCCCGGTTAAACCCTGCCTTAGCCTCGTTCCCCTTCTCATGTCCTCACCACCGACGGCTGACTGCAGAGCAAGAATCAAGGATGTACATCAACGAACAAGTAAGTCTTGTACATCCAGACAAATATCCTGGATCTCTTGAGAATATGGTGTTGCCACCAAATAGAGTCCAACTAAAATTATTTTAAATATATATATATATATAGTATCCATGATTGTACTAGAAATTAAGAATTATGCATCTGTTCCTTCTATATTGTAGAATATTTCTCACTGCGTGTTGAGCGCGCGACACAGGAATGGTACATTACAAAGGCAACGTAAGTCTGTTCTTATATACATACAATAAATTTATTTGACAATTTATCTTTAAAATCCTCCTGTTCACAACTTCACGTTGCTTTAATTGCTTTTCTTTTTTTATTACCACAAAGGTAGCCCTTCACATCCACTAAATTATGCTAAATATGTTTAAAGTAATAGGTTTAAATATATTTAATACAAATCTTATCTAAAAATCCCATTCTACCCAATTAACCGAAGACAGTAGTATAAAACAGGGGAAATTGTTTTTTCTTGATCTTGCCTAGCTAGAAAACTAGAAGAAAAATAGGGAAAATTGATTTCATTCCTTGCTATAAATATGTGTGAAAATGATAAAAACTGTATATCTGTGTATACAATTTAATGATGTTACATAATGTTACATAATATAGTTTTCTTCCCATATAATAACCCCATTCCACCCAATTAGTCTATTGGTACCTCCGTAAGTTTTAGTTACTAGAAATTGCTAGAAAGCAAAACAAGGGAAATAAATGAGCTTTTATTTTTATTTTATCAGCACAAAAGTGAAAGGCACAAGGATACTGAAGTTTGTATTCTTCGGCTACCTGGGCACCCGCTTGTTAGACGGACGTCGCGAGGCCAGCCTGGACAAGGCAGAACTCTTGTCCAAGTTCTCCACAGCAGGCCTTAGCTACCAGGTGATGGGAGCAGCAGCCGTGGAGGGCGTGAGAGATCTGCGAGTCGCTCACCACGTGTATATAGAGGGTCGAGTTGCTCTAGTGGACGTCCCAAGCTTCAGTGCTGGACTCAGCACATTGTGGCAGAGGATTGTCTCCAGTGAGTACCAGCCAAGACCATGTTCATTCCCTGGCACAAACCTGGGAATATATTTGTATAAATAATCACTATAGGTCGCCTTGAAATATATAATAGGAGATTTGTGTATATGGATATCTCACCGCGCATGTATATTATAGCGCATGCTGGGATGGATTCAGTTCAACTTTTCTATTGAAAATTGCAAGAATCATTTCATCAATATCAAAGCTTGTATACACTCTGTCCAGCCTCTGAAGAACCGAAACCCCAATGTTAGCCTATGCCGGTACTCTTTGAAGTCCCGGTTCTACAGAGGCTGGACAGAGTGTAACTGATATATTATATCTAAACCAAATGCAAGATGGAAAATTTGTGTTATTGAATTAGGCGGTTCAACTCATGGGTATACACAAGATCATTGTTAAACATGGATTATTTAATTACTGAACAAAGCTTTTATACTGACATACAAATCAGACTCGGACATGCAAATCCTCCGTTAGAAGCTCCGCACATTAAGTAAATTCTGCTAAATTCTGCTGAAAATGATAAATACTATAGGTATATCTGGTTATATTTGGTATTTGGCTGATTCAGATCATCTGTTCAGTTTTGTTGAACTGTATTCTGAACCTGTTTTCTTGTCTGAAATTTGTGTTATTTGAGAGGATTGGTGAAGACAAATTATACATTTCCAAGCTACTTCACCCATTTATCAATATGGGGAGTTGCTGTATGGAAGGGAGACTATATTTAGATTGTCCTCAGCAATAGTTGGCACGAAAGGAGCAGAGGCTGTGCAGGGGATGAATCATGAGGCCACAAAATGATAATAGATGTTTCCCTCCCCCTCCCCTTTTACACACAAACAAACCTAGACAAACAAACCTGACTTCATCAATTTCTACCCCCAAAAAAGAAACAGTGTAGGCTCAAAGTTAAGAGAGTCCCTCCAAACTGAGGGAAAGCCTCATGCTCAGAACTGCAAAATGCCATTAGAACGCCTCCTTGATCTAGAAAAACCATTGGCGCAGTAGGCGTCCAATCACTGATATACCATTCTGATCTGATCACAGAGGCCTGCTCTTAGTAGCCTAGCCTGAAAGCACGATCTTCCTATTTGACAGAATTTGACTATTCGTGTATTACATATCATCTCTACTTTTATTTTTTACCACTTTTTTTTTATCTTTGAATGAAACAATATCTCTATCTACCTATAAAATATTTCTCTGGATTAAACGAGTAGTAGATCGAAATTCAGTTGAACTTGATTATAACTTAATTATGCATGTGTACCATTGCCCATTTTTCTCTTTTTGCAGAGGCCGAGGTCGAAATCGTCTTGAGTAAAGACGAGTTCATTGGCGAGAAAGGGTATGTAACACTTCTAATACCCACTTCCAGGATATTCTGACGATATTTAGTCGATATTATTTTCAATTCCCTTTCTTTTTATTTATCCGGGTATTATAAGAGCATGGTCTTTCCAGCCCGTATTGATGAAGGTTCAAATCTAGGGACTTGAATATAACATCAAACCTAGCTAAGACAATTACATGAGTCAAATTTAGGATTAAATATTAAGTTTTGTTTAATGGAATGAAATATGATGATCTCAGGCTTAGGATTGCTATCATCATATCTTTTGGTATTTGCCATATCTTCTGGTATATGGATCTTTGTTTCTCGAAATGTTTGAAATCTTCGGGAAATAAAATCTGTATAAAAATACCCCAGTTATATTACCTTTCGCTGACTGCTGACTTTGTCCAACTTCCTCCATACAGAACAATCGTGACAGGACTAGTTTTCTTCGTCACCCAGGACGACAAGGTGATCTCCTCACTGAACCCAGGCGGCCCGAGCAGGGAGACCATCGCTAAGGAGCTGTTGGTGACCGCACTGAGTGGCTCGACATACCGGGTGTATGAGGGACTTGCTGTCTCCTATAGCAAGCAGTACAAACTGGTGCTCGCCAATGAGGTCACCATTGCTCAAGCTGCTCCTTTGGCTAAAGTGTTGAAAGAAATTTGGGAAGCCCATTTAGGTAGGTTTTTAAAAAAAATATATATTATATATTATATATTTCTCGAAAGCTTCACAGGGTGATATCTCTCATTGTGAGAGGAACGTTTAGATTGAAGCTTCATCCCCGGTTATTGCGACAAAATAAATCTTGCCAAGTTTACTTCTATTATGACTTATAGGACTGACTTCATCAGTATATTCTGCTGCTGTTATATATATTAATTAATATATGAATTTGAATTTGAATCGGTCGAGAGAAAACGGTTGCTGTAGGTAGCCCTGTAGCAAAATCCTGAATAAAATCCTCCAAAACGATGTGTTTTCTTTAAAAGAAACCGTGCAATTACAGGTCTTAGTCACTTTAAAAAGTCAGAAGCGACTGCGGCAATCCGTGTACATGTTAATTACATTGAGAAGCTTGCCTCACCCTTGTCATGCTGAGATGACAAAGCCCACTCATTTGTGAACTCTTGCTTAAATATTTCTTTTAAAAAGAATCCAAAAAGACACAATAAGGTTCACTGGCATTGAAACTATTCAAAATGATTTAGCGGCCTTCCTTTGACTATGGACTATGAGACAATGACCATGCGTGCGCAACACAATCCCCTTAACATGGAAAAGGCAATTTGAATGGAAACATACTCATTACTCGTTGTTCTTCTTTAGAGAAGATTAATAATGCGGGAATGATCACATTCCATCTTGCATGGTTAAAATGAGTAGTCATGGAATTGTGTGAAACTTTGGCAGTGTAATCATATATGATAGGTATAGCAATATATGAAGTATTGAGTATCAGCATTGCGTTTTCATTCAAAGATTAGTGAATTAAAAAAAAAAAAAAAAAGATTAGTGAATATGTGTAATGAATGGGTCAGAACCTAAACCCATTTCAAATCCATGAGGAAATTACTTTGTAGACCAGGAGGTACTGCCAAATTTAACCCTAGTGAAAGAAAAGAAACTAATGCCCATTGTATTGACCAGCGCCGACCTGGGTGTTACATAATTCCAGATGGTAACTCAACTGACACTTTGAATCTGTGCATGGAGTGCAAAAACGATTTTGCTCACTATTTTACCAAATATATGATATAATATGAATTTCATAGTTTTGATATTCACAGGAGTTAGTTAGGTAGGGTAAGGTGCAACAAATACTAGAAAATGAAGTCGAAATTCCGTTACTCGATAATCTAGCAAGCAACAGTGAGAAGTGTCACTTAAACGTTACCGAATGAAAATTTTCGTATTTTTGTATTTCTTTATTAAAATAAAGCTCCTACAGCTGCATTCTTAACCGTCACAACAAAACATATCTTAGCAAATTTACTCATATTATGACTCATATGACCAAATTTATCAATATTCTGCTGCTGTGAGGCCCATATGTTTATATATACAAGAATTTAAATTTGAATCAGTCGAGAGAAAACGGACGCCAGTGAAGTCACCACAGGAAAGGAAAACAGAATATAAAATAATACAAATAATGCATAATAATATAAAACGAAATATAATAATGTGAACTTTAATAAAGCACTGTAGAAAGAAACAACCAAACAAAATCCTCCAGCATTTTGGTCAAATGACTTTTACATGGGTTGGAAAAGAACATAATGGTGGAAAGTCTTCGTGACTAATGTTGACTGAGAGTTCAGGTCAGGTTTAATAAATGCTATTATCCTGATCCTGATTAATATCATTAAGTGGTAACTTTTTCTTCAATTCTTTGCAGAAACTGATGAGATCAAAATTACAATGACGAAAGCGGAGAAGAATATTGGATCCTATGGGTAAGTATTCATGCAAAACTAATATAGTTCATAATTGGATGCAAAGTATATCTCATAGTAGCAACTGGCAAAGTTTTTCATGACTTTAAAGTTACTGACACATATTTGTGAAAGATTATGATATGGTAACATGATGAATCAGACTTATCAACTTGTCTGAATTTTTTTAACTGAGTCAGGTGGTCAGGAAATGTACAATCACCAGCGCTACACATTAAGTAAATTATTCTAAATTAGTGAGTATAGCGCGTATTTCACTAATTGTATCGTTGTGTGGGGTTGTCATCGACCCTAATTCTGTTTACAATAATTCTTTTTCGCCCAATCTAAAAACAATATATTATGTCCGTACAGGTAAAAATCCCCGATTTGTGCTTTATACAACCTTACATTATGTATCGATTATAAGTTGTACATTTACTAGGTGAGGAACATGAACATTTTACTCTCGACAATTAATCAGCAATATTATTACATAAATTGTACCAAATCATTATTGGCTTTCAGCAATTTGTTCAGGCTGTCCCCTGTTTTGTATTTGTGGTCGAACTCTAGGCGGTTCCATGTAATGGGGCCCAGAAAGTTTTTCTCTGAATGTCTCTCATAGACATGTATTTCGTGACATGATAAGGAAACGTGATTTATGTTACCTGCCATGTCAACATGTATTATAATTCAAAACCCTGCAGCATTCTTTTGTTTCAATATAAACATTGTGAACTGGTATCGGGCGACTGTTTGCTCCTAGCAACTAGTCATAGGGTCATATCTTCAGACAATGTACAGTCGTCAGATATACACATTTAGTAAATTCTGCTAAATTAGGTTGTAAAATGATGAATACTAGTATAGGTCTATCTGAGTATATGTAACTAGATGTACCTAGTATTTACATTTTTCTGCCTAATTAAGCAGAATTTACACCATGCGTAGAGCTGTCGATTGTACATTCCTTGAAGCTCTGACGCATTGACAGTCTAGGCCTGACGACGTCACCCACATATATTAGCCTCTGCCACTTGTCCATATTGTACACGTACAGTATGAATATTATTATGGCACAATATTCTTCTTCTACATCTCGAACACCATGCATAGGCAGATATTACAAGCTATATTAGTACATAGGTAACCACAAAGTACAAAGTACAAATTATATACTGTCAGAAATTCCTTATGTGATGTGTCACATGACATTGCATAAGAAATACATTATTTTGAGATACCTTAATATTTGAAAAGATGAGATAAAGGGGATTCCACTGATTGTAAACATTGGAAATCTAATACGTACTTCTGTGTTTGTGTAAACTGGAAATTATATTGTGCATACCAGATGTATCCCTCCATTTACGAAATGGAGGGATCCTCGTTTATTGAATGATATGAATAAGTATATTATGGGCCGAAACGCGTTGGGTTATTAGAGATAAATAAAACATTTCAAAAACTGGATCGGAGTGATATTTAGTGAAGTTCATACCTTCTACCATATATTAAATTAAATTGAATTGAATATTTGCAGGGGCTATGTCACCAAACTGCTGTACAGTGTGGAGGTGGATGACCATGTCACTTTCCCCGCTGACCGGCCGGCCCCAACCCCAGACTTCATCAAGGCAGCCTTGGCGCGAGCCCGTCTGACCAATATCAGACTGTTTGCTGGTCAGTCCTACACTAGACTTGACCACACGTATTCTCTGGCTGTAGAGGGACAACTGGACAAGAAGTCAGGAGTCAGTGTGATGAAGGCCGTGAAGAATGTGTGGGGACAGGGGGCAGCTAGCGCCCTCACAAACCCTACCTATACACTCATAGGACAGTATGGCTTGGTCTCCCTCAGCAAAAGGTAACTATTATTATCTGTAATTCTGATACAGAAGTTCATATACATGTAATTAGTTAGTTAATTTACCTAAGTCAGAAGTGAAACAAGGTAGATTGGTGTATCGTATAGCATAGATAAGAAGTGTAGAAACACAAATGTAGAGTTGAACAATACTGTGAAACACCTTGACCATACCTCCATGTACTGATTACATGTTTTTGTGAAATAAATGAACCGTAGGGCTCCATTGAGGAATAGCAATCCTCCTATATGCTTCACATATATAGGACCATACCATGGTCCTGAGGTGCTGAAATGTCAGCTGTTCCGGGAAGGGTTATTACTATCATTGTTATACTAGTATTAGAATTCTTTGTTTTTCATGATGTGTGACACAATGATTCTGTTTCTGGCCGTCGTTAATCCCTAATGCCCTGTGTCCACTGAGGCAATTTGCTCACCGGGATACTCGGCTGACTGATGTGGCAATGGCCAGACACTGGGATTCATAGTCTTGTTGGGAGAGACTCGGCTGACAGCTTTAGTCCTCAGCTGCCATCCATCTCCGCTGGCCTGACTGCCCTTTATTCCTCCTCTGTCATCTGTTTCTCCTCTGCTGTTTCTACCTGCTGTTTCTCCTCTGACAGTCTGTTGTTTCTCCTCTGACTGCACCCGGTTCCTCCTCTGACTGCACCTGGTTTCCCCGTTGACTGCAACTTGTTTCTCCTCTGACTACCCACTGCTTCTCCTCTGAATGCTCTCTGTTTCTCCGTTGACTTCAACTTGTTTCTCCTCTGACTGCCTGCTGTTTCTCTGCTGACTACATCCCGTTTCTTCTCGGACTGCCCACTGTTTTTCCTCGGACTGCCCCCTATTATTTCTCTGGTAATCCCTGTTTCTCCTCCAACTGCTCTTTATTCCTCCTCTAACTGCCTCCTGTTCCTCCTCTGACTGCCCTCTGTTTCTTCTCTGACTGCCTCCTGTTTCTCCTCTGACTGTGCCCTTTATTCCTCCGTTGACTGTGCCCTTTATTCCTCCGATGACTGTGCCCTTTATTCCTCCGCTGACTGCCTCCCTGTTTCTCGACTGCCCTCTGTTTCTCCTCTGACTGCATCGTGTTTCTCCTCTGAGTGCTCCCTGTTTCTCCTCTGACTGCCCCGTGTTTCTTCCCTGACTGCCACCTGTCAAGATAATAGGCTCAGTGTTATGGGGCTTAGTATCATGTACATTAAACCAATGTTCTAAGCTCAACCACAACTGGACTTGCATTGCAGCGTGCGTCTCACACAAGTGGTCTACCAGGTCAAGTCTGACGGCAAGGCTGTGGCTGTGGAGGACGTGACTCCTCCTACTGTAGCAGACATAGAGGTAGAGCTGAGGACTGCAGCCGGACTGGAGACTTTCGGGGGAGCCACACTGCCCGTGAGGCAGGCCTTCCTGGCCGGGGCAGTGGCCACGTTCTCCTACACCAACATAGAGACATCTGTCCAGGCCGCCTGGGCTGCCACAAATGGTATTAATTTAAAATATAAAAATGATTTAGTATTTAGCAAATCTTTTGAAAGTGACAATTGAGTTACAAACAAGCATCCACAGTGTACAATGAAGTTATAGCCATTTGAAGTCGTCTGTATATCGAGATATACTTTACTCGTCGACCATTGGCAATTCAGAAATATAAATAACCTATTTCTTTTTAAATGAAACAAAACGATCTATAGTAGTACGTATATTTCCTAACGGTTAACATCCCTGGGATTGACTTGACACAGCACAAGTTTTGTAGATTTTAAAGATTGTATCTAAAGCTGCATTCTAAGCAGTTATGAAAAAAGAGATGGGTTACCAAATTTACTCATAATTCTTGTCAGTCGCCGCCTCTATGTGCCTCATGATGACTGAATCTATCAATGTTCTGCTGCTGAAGATTATATGCTTTTACAAGAATATAGAGCCAAATGGAATATGAAAAACAGTAGTTTTTGAACAATGTCAATTGAGAGTGCAGTTTTTAACTGGGCTTCGTCCTCGACTGAGTATTTTCGTATTGGCCCAGGGGAATGGTGCATACAAAGATTTCCATACAGCTTAATAGATATACAATCTTGGTTAAAGACGCGCTCTCTGGGACGTATTTGTATACCAAATGCTAAATTTCTACTCAACAGTTGGCGCGACGGTGGCCGTCTCAGTCATCTCAAGCAACGCCTTCCTCTCTTCAACCTGGGATGACGTCACTAGTATCGGTCACGTGGTCCGTATTAATGACAATGACGTAGGCAAGAACACAGTACTACCAAGCGCCCAGCAGATAAATGACAAACTGGAGGAGAACGACCTGTCTTTATGTGGCTGTTCTCCCCATAGGAAATACCAGTATTTCTTAATTGGAAAACCTCTTGATGTTAACTTTAAAATACAACTGGTATTGGGTGCATTGCGGAGGGCTTGGGCTACAGTTAACCCAGGTTTGTATAAATAATATATGAATATTATATAGGTTTTATTGCCTGAATCAAATGAATCATTTAATAGCATTATGGGTCAGGACATCAGGGAGTCTACAATTGGCCTTCACCAATCCTCTCAAATAACACAAATGTAAGACAAAAAGAAGGTTCAAAATACAAGTTCAACATAACCTATTTGAATCGACATGAAACCAAATATACTTTGACAACTTATCAATGTTCAGCCTGATTTATTATTATAATATATTATTGATCAGCCAACTATCAATTTTCTGGCGCCCTGACATTTCAATAATAATTATTACTATGCTAAGCTCTGAAGACCTGAAAAATTGTTCCTCACTTCCCACTGATTTCAAAATAAACTGACGACACACATCTCATTTTCTCCGTGAAAATACTTATATTGATTTGAATTAGTCCTAAAAATTAAAAAGGTATTGGCATTCTTTGATGCACTCCTGGCTGAATAAACACATTTAAAACAAACAAACAAACAAACAACTGCTTTATATATCGTTGCTCATTTCCACAGAAATCCCAGAGAGCAAGATGAGATTAATGGCCAAGCCTTTGGTCACTGCCCGCCGACAACGCCGCTCTCCGAGCAATGACAGCGAAGTAGAATATGTGTCCCCTGAAGGGTATGTATTCCACTTTCTTTACGTTTTGGCGTTTCACGTTTTTTTCATGCACCCTCTCCCTCAAAAATTGTAAACATATAACAAACAGTAGTTGGCCGATTCCAGCAGAGAATGACATACCATTACAAACTAAGACATATCTCTCACTATACATTATTTGATGTACTTTTCAGGAAATTATATATATTTGGCCGGAAAAACACTGACAATTCATGAATGTATATGGCGGGGGTGGGGTGGGGGTGGGTGGGTGAAAGGTCCCGGGGGGCGCGGGGATGTCCAGGGGGAATCCTAGAACCAGAAAGCAATCAGAATAGGCACACGCATATGGGAATATAGTGGTACTGCATGAAAATGGACCTCCACTGCCCTGCCAGTTGTCATATATAGATAGACATATATATATATATATATATACGTCCCTTATGTACACAAGACGACAGTGCAGCCACCATTCCACCTATATTGGTAGTTTTTCACATTTGTTTGATCCAAGAACCTTTGTCCACTGGTTTCCTCTTCTTTCATTTCTTAGACATATTAGTCTACCACCGAAAAGGAGAAGTGATTCTATTCTATATCTTAACCTATCACATACATTGTCTAAATCTGAAATTTTACTAATCACCATGCAACACTACTTCATGAAAGTGGAGAAAGCGATAAGTGATTATATGCCCAAGCATCTTATCCCAGATATTGTATAGTACTCTGTTTCTTCTATGGAAGGTTTTTGTTATTGATATATTCATGATTATTGGGCCAAGTGAAAATCCCCTTGAGGGGACTTGTTCACCCAGTATAAACAAAATTCTTACAACTAGTGTAACACAAAACGGAGTATTGAAGTTTGAAGAAGTATTTATTCCTGGTACAGGTATACAAAGTGATGGTATAACCTAGTTGGAATCCGGCAGGTAACTAACTTGATAGTTAGGGATGTATACTTATGACACAATAAGGTATAACAAAATCATTAAAAAAAATGGATGTTTTAGATTGTGCCCCCACCCCGGGTGGAGGGGTGGTACAGTGGTATCAAGCTAACATTACTACTTTATGATGACAGTACAAACTTGCATATTTAATGTAATGTATTAAAATTATAACAATAATATAAATTGCAGAAGTTGTAGTTTTAGTGACTATAAGGTATAATGTAGTTTAGATTAAAATATTACAGGGATACATATGCCATTTGAGATAAATGAATGATACGGTTCTGTACACTATTATTTCACTCCCTGCACCCCTCTCTTGTACATACAGCATGAGCGTGTAATGATATATATATCTCCCGTTTGTATAACAGGTCCCCGGTTACCCCAGTCGCCTTGACCATCGAGGTGGACGGCCAGGACCCGGATCTAATCCTAGTGGCGCAACCTGACAGAAATACGGTGAACAACGAGCTGCTAAAAGCGGTTGGACTCAAGACGTGTGGCTGCGTTCCTCTCAGATGTCACGTGATACGTCTGAAGGGCATGGTCATAAGGCAGGACGAGGCCAACATTGTGAAAGCCATCAAAGAGGCGTACGCTAAGGCCAACCCAGACTACCAGGAGAAGGACATCGAAGTCACCATTTCCTCAATAAATAATGACAAGCGGCACTCTGAAACAGGCCTGCTGATAGGGGAAGTGAAGTACTGTGTTAATTCCCAATTGATGGAACCCGATATGCGTGATTTGAAGGATGCTTTCAAGAAGTATGGCAAGGAGGTGTTTGATGGGGATATTGCTGTACTGGATCCAAAGGTATATTATAATGTGTTGCTTTTTGTTCTCATTTATTGGGCACTGCCATGAACCTCCTTAGGAAGAGACTAAAAGGATTAGTAACCTCCGTTGAAGGGCTTCTGGTGCACTGTTTGGTGTATAACCCCCCGCACCAAACAGTGCACCAGCAGCCCCTCAATGCCGGTCATTACTTCTTTAATAATAACTGATCAAAGGAAAATTGTTTCAATCATCTTCTAATAATACAAAACAAAACAAGTAGTTTACCCACACCACTTGTCTTTCTCTATCACATATCACCAACACCAACAAATGTAAAATGCAAACTGTGTCTGTCAATTGATAACCAGAAAAGAGGAAGGTACTTCCTTGTGTTATTTGAATCTTTAATAAGTAATTTGTGTTCCGGTCTGCTCTTAAGTAATATTACCAACCAATCAACAAGACATTTGACCAAACAATTTGGAGGATTAAGTAGGAATGTTTAGGCTAAAGTACATAATCATATTTCGGAGACCCGCCGACTCCAGTAGCGCTCCCTAGCGACCGTTTCCTGTCAGCCATTTCGACAAATTCTAGTATACACATATAACACCAGCAACATATAGATAAATATCGTCCCATAAGTCATAAAACGAGTAAATTTGGTAAGAGTTTTTGTCTTAACAGTGGAGAATTCTGCGTTAAGGCTTGAGAGCTACCATCCGGGCCCATGTCAGATATTTATAGAAAATCTAGTCATTTACTAATGGCTTACTTATTTCATCAAGATCAAATTCCACAAAACAGTTGCGTCAGAAAAGCCGGGCACCTGGGGCTAAATACATTAGCATTCATTTCACTTCACTAAAAGACATTTACATTCATTGCATTAGGTACACGCTAAGAAAAATCCCTAGAACTAGTAAGCAATAGCGTAGCGTGTCATGTGCATTGCGTAATTATAATATAATATAATTCTACGAGGTATCAGGCATTGGGAAAACGCAATGCAGGGATTAGGAAGTCACTCAAGCGCGCCCAAATGGGAAGGCTTGCCTAGCCATTGTCTTAAGTAACACCTCCCATACACAGGCTTTCTCTGTATATATAACTAAGTGCGAATATGAAGCCAAACTGCCTATGTTCATGTTTGAAAAGAAGCTTGCAATATCTCTTGGTGGAGAATTAGTAACTAAATATACTCTGTGTGTATGAGTATAATTCTCCCAAACGGGCAGCATTCGATTTCAAAAGACCTTTTTATTTTAGAAAAAATTAAATTCGTTGAATCTTTACAATCTTTGGTGTACATATAGCAGGGAGTATCAGCATAATGCAGGTAAAGTTTGGGAAGTTTGGGACCAATATTTTGATTCCTAACCCTATGATTCAGATACCTATATTTTCCCTATTATTTTGCCTTATTTCATTTCGAACGACTTGATGCGGCCGACGGAAATAATTTATTACGATGGAACTAAAGATGCGATTTTAAATCTGAAAACAGGACTGTCTTTCTGACATTTTTTTGGGTTCTGGGATAATTTTTATGTTTAGATCGGAATTATTTTGAGGGAGCTATGAGCTATCTAAAGCGGGAAGAAATATTTGTTAGTTTTTTTTACATTTTTTTAGTTAATTTGAGTTAATTAGTTTAGTATTTCAATGAAATTCTCGTAAACTATTTGTTATAACCTTTAAGAAAAATCTCTTTAAGCATTAGAGATTTTTGGTTAACAACATAATTTTATTGTATTTCATTTAGCAGAATGTACTTTACATGTATTGAGCTGCCGATTGTACATTCTTTAACGGCCTGATCCCCTTACATAAAAAGAAACCTCATTCTTTGTAATGCAATCCATTGTCAAAGACACTGTTTGCTACTGATTGTCTTTGTCTGCCCCATACAGGACAACCAGTGGATCATGATTATAGGCATTATATGTGGAGCCGTCGCTTTGATGCTCGTTATCCTGGCCGTGGTTAAAGTGTGCTGTAGACTCAGGTAAGTCATATCTCTACCCCTCAGGTCATCTGTGAATATTGCCATAATGACTGATGGGCAACATCAGAGGTATAGATGGGTCGGTTAGATTATGATGGGTCTTCATCTCTTCCCAACCCCCCATCCTCCACCCCACTCCAACCCCGGATAGCTATGTTATTTCCTTTCTGATAAACATCTTATATTCATATATAAAGCTTTTATTTAGAAATAATATTAGCAGTTTCAAAATAAACATTTACATCTATGAAACAGGTAAAGGATGTCTAGCTCTAAACAATGGCCATGTATTTTGATCTCTTACAAAAGAAAAGAAACACGTTTTTCTCTTTTCCTACCCATACATAAGCATGCAGCAGTAACTGACAAGCTCTTTTAATTATAACATCTAAGTGACATAGAAATCTCTGTTTAAACTTGTTGATTACTCCACTATTTTTGATTATTAAAGTAAACTAAACAGGAACAGAAAATTATTATCAATGGTTTCTTTATTGAACGTGCATGGTAGTGTTTAATACTCATTATCAGAAAACTATTCATTACATTCTGCTGATATTCCAAACAATATAGAACAATATCAAATAATATTAATCACCGCTGTACGACTTATAACGATAATATGGACATAAAAAGCTAATTTACATTGAAATATTTATATTTTATTTTCTTTCGTTAAAAAACAAATTCTACAAAATTCCTCATGAAAGGGTGACATTTCTTGTTGAAAATGAGTGAAATATATATGCAGTACTTAGTAATATACTAGGTTAATCCTGGACAAATTCAAATGGACAGTAGAAGTTTCTTGTAAGACAAATGTTCGACCTTCTAAGGACCCCCTCCCACTCCTCCCCACAACCCCTTTGAAGCCAATGCTAGATCAAGCCAAGCACAAAGATGCTTAGTAAAGGGAATGGTTGGTAGGTGGGGCTTATGGGGAACGTGCTTTGTTCTTACAGCCTTTCTTCTGCTTGGCTGATCTGGCCTTCTGGAAGCCTGAAGCCTCACTTCTACTGAACAGATTATAATAATAATAACAGTAATACTAATTTATTTTGTAGGGTGCTAGGTTCTATACTCAAAGCGCTTTTCAAAACATGACTGTTAAGATAGGTAAAGAAAAGATAAAAGCACAGAACAAAGAACTGAACTTTAGTTATATCTGAGAAGAGCATCCTGTGATGTAATGTTCTCTCTCCTGAATAAAAAATATTAAATCTGAAATCTTTAGTAAAAGTCTTATTAGAAGCCTTTTCGGTTGCATTGGAGACGGAGACATGTATCTTATAATTATGCAACTTGCAACTTGCTTCTCTGAAGAGGCATGATAAAGGGAGTAATAGGAGAAAGGGGGCAGTCAGGCCAGTGAAAGAGAAACAGTGGGTAGTCTGGCAAATGGAAGAGAAACAGTGGGCAGTCAGGCCAGTGTAGATACATGATACAGTGGGCAGTCAGGCCAGTGAAGATGCATGAGACGGTGCAATCAGCCAGTGTAGATACATGCTACACAGGGTAGTCAGGCCAGTGTAGATACATGCTACACAGGGCAGTCAGGCTAGTGTAGATGCATACTGCACAGGGCAGTCAGGCTAGTGTAGATGCATGCTGCACAGGGCAGTCTGGCCAGTGTAGATGCATGAAACAGTGGGCAGTCAGGCCAGTGGATATGTATGAAACAATGGGCAGTCAGGCAGTGAAGATGCATGAAACAATGGGCAGTCAGGCCAGTGTAGATGCATGAAACAGTGGGCAGTCAGGCCAGTGACGATGCATGAAACAGTGGGCAGTCAGGCCAGTGAAGATGCATGAAACAGTGGGCAGTCAGGCCAGTGAAGATGCATGAAACAGTGGGCAGTCAGGCAGTGAAGATGCATGAAAGGAAGATTGCGTGCAATGGTCAGGCACTTTTCCATCTGTTATCCCCCCATGTGAAATCGGCTTAGTGGACACGGGGCCTAAGTTGAGGTACTGCCATTGAGATGAAGCTAAAAGGGAGCGTGCTCTGTTCTTATTGTCTTTGTTTTGCCTGGCTACTGTTTGGAAATCTAAGACTTCCATCCTAGAGACTATTAATATAATACATCACCTTCTGAGCTCTGTTTTGTTGTAACTATGGCTTAAAGACGACTGGGAATGATTTATATCACATGCTTATTTGCAGAGTCTACTTGTAATCTTTAGGAATAAAATAATGATTTACAATGTTTCTTGAAAACTTCGGTAGCTGAATGCGCAAGCAAGGCTCTGGATGCCCTTCATGGGTGAAGTTGCAAGGAAATGTACAATTCGCCTTCACCAATCCTCTCAAATAACCCAGATTTAAGACAAAAATGAGGTTTAAAACACAGTTCAACCCAACAGAAGAGCTTGCAACATAACACTGGGTGATCGGCATAGTAATAGTCAAAAAAGTGATCTTAGCCAGTTTAGGTTGTTGAACTCAAATTCAATTTAGAGTAAAAACGATATACCAGTGACCCAAAAGAAAAGATCGATTTGAGTTTCTGGTTCAATACCATCTTGGCCTTAAAGATAAGATCACTATGTTGACTATATGCCATTTAGAAATATGTTTGTAGTTTTCGATGACATGCATAAGTAAGAACATTTGTATGGAATACCAACGCTAGGTATTCTTTAGATTAATTGATATCTGTTAATAAAGAATGTGGCAGAGATTACATTAGGGAATTAAAATCTGAGAGAGAAGTAACTTGCCCATAAAGTGCTCCCCTCAGTGCCTGGTGAAGTGATGTAAAGTAGGATCAAGGCAGGAGGTACATATTGACATTATTCACTGTCCCATTCAGCTCGTATCACTTAACCAATTATGATAACAGGTGGTGGGGGCTTCCCCCAACCAACAAGACTTGGCTAGTTGCATCTGGGTTGAACATCGACCCTGCGGGACGATTCGAAATAGGAGTTTTAAACTCTTAAATACTCGAAATGCATTTATTTCATACATTAATGCTTCCGGGTATTCATTACTAATATACTAATTAATCTAGAACATGGTTGAAGTACAAGCAAATCTCGCCAAAATCAGGAACTCAGTGGCAACTGTCACTTTAAATGAAATATAAAAAATCTTTTATTTGTTTAAAAGTTGATTTTTTTTATACTTCTGAAACATTTATTGACAGCTCATTGTGTTTTTCTGGTTAGTTACAAATAGTTTAACATCGATGTTTATGCCTTGACAAGTATTTCTCTTGTTATTGATTGAATCTGTTATAAACAATGTAGGAAACGCTAGCCCACTGTTCATACTTCCATGCTCATATTCATGGCTCAAAGATTTTCGATAACTCTAACTTTGGTCCGTGAGAAGAAATTGGTCAAACCGTACTCACCATAATAAGCGCACACGCTGTAATAAGCACACGACCTTATTCTTGTGACGTCACATCAATCAAAACGTCCCCAAAAGTCGCTGCAAAAGCCAAAATATAGGGAAGGGTGTGTGCTAATTAGAGTAAATACTTGTCTCCAATCTCTAGATTTTGGGTTAGAACTCAAAAGTGTATCCTCTGTGCGTTTTTTATGGCCATTACGTTATAATATACGATTCCTCATTATTGCCATTGGCGTCAGCTTGAGTTCATCTCGGCACAGTATGTGTATTGAAGCCGCGCCCCGACGTCATTAGCCCCGCCTCCTTGCACCTCAGCGTCCCCTACATTATCCTTCCGGCCAGGCTGCTAAACACCCCCTTCTTAAAATGTGTACCCTGCCCCTTAACCAGGTCATGCCCTGGAGGAAATATGAGCTTGGTCTTAAGCTGCTTTCTCAGTTAACATCGGCCAACGACTTATAAAGAGTCTAGGCTCAGAGCCCACATGAGCCCCTTCTAACTAAGGGAAAGTCACTCGCTCCACAAAATCACATTATCTGGAATGCCATTAGATGGCCTACTCTAGGGCCGGGAAAGCCATTAGCGCATGACTGATATACCATTCCTATCTGATCTGAAAGGTTCCGTGACTAGGCTGTAAATATCTTCTACTTTTTGTTCTATTCTAAAAGTCATTAGATCAAAGTGATGCAGGATTTTTCACAAATTTTATTTCCACATTTATATTTCGGAGGCCATGCAGCCCAACTCCTTTCCTATGGTGGTTTCACATATTAACGGCGGTTTTTCTTTTTGCTGAATCACCTTTGAATATTTGTGATCCGTTTTAGAAAAATGAGTCATAAGTAGCAAAATATGGATTTTGAGATATCACCATATTTGAAAAGAGGAGATCAAGCTGATTCCAATGATAGTAAACATGAAGGTCATTTAAGAAGTATTTATATGATTTTTGTTGATGTTTTTATTTTTTTGAAAAAAGTTTGCAATCTTTCTGGATGGGTAATTATCAGTAAAGTAACTATATATACTCCATACAAAGGCCTTCAAAACGCAAGGATATATTTAATAGAATGCCCTGGAATTTGTTACATGGATTTATGTGACTATACTTGCTAAACCCTCTAAATATCCGAACATTCCAATAAACTTCACTGTTATAAAGAGATCTTGTGAACTAAAAACACTTCTGAAAAATATCAATTTTGCGACTTATGACTCATTTTCCTGAAACACATCACATGTGTTTGGTTGTAAAATCTGAGCATGCAGCTTTAAATTGTTTATTCTGCCCCTTTATCCATGCCAAACCCAGGAGGAAACATGAACCTGGCCTTAATAAGCCCTTCATGGAGGAGGGGCAGAAATCAATTTAAGTGGAGATAAATCAGTGATTATGTAAATTGGAGTAATACAGGGTAGGATTAGACGGTGATAACAGGAACATCGGGGTTTCTCCCAGCCCTGATACAGGCCCGGGGTTGCCTTCCCTCACCAGCCCTTAAACCTCGACCTCTGACACGCGGTGTAATGACCACCATAACTCCTCCGCTTTTAACCCTCCCCTGGCTTTGATACCAAAATCTTACACAAAGTCTTTGCATTGTTTCATCCCACGCTGTACGATTATTCCCACGCTGTGTATTTCTTATTTATGTACACTTTCTTGTATATAGGTAATTAACGCATTAAAATATACGTCGTACTGGAACATATATTGATGTGGTATAATGATGAACATAACTCCATCCCTTTTAACCCTACCCTGGCTTTTGATACCCAAACCCATACTATTTCATCCCACAAACTGTAAATTTCCACCCGGATTATTATATTCCTCCCATACATACCACATTCAAGTGTCTTTCTTGTATCTAGGTAATTAACACATTGATATAGGCTACAACACACTGGAGCATTATACTAATTGATGTGCCAATGTTCATTTCAGGAAAAACGCCGAGGAGACGCGGAAAGTTGATGACGAGTCTGGCGGCTATAGCGCGCCCTATACCCTGGATGATGCATACACAGGTCACGGGTTGTACAATAAGGCTTTCAGCAAAATATCCGATACCGACTCAGTGACATTCTACGGTAAAGGGCAGATGTACGATCCCAAATCCTACATGTCCACTCCCGGCAACATGTTAATAAAGACCTAAAGGCCAGCAATGTAACGCTACACCGTACAGCACGCTGAAAGCCTGAAAAGAGCTCAGTCGTCGACCCTTGGGTTTGGTCGTCAGAAAATATACAATTCGCCTTCATCAATCCTCTCAAATAACCCAAATTTAAGATACAATCGAGCTTTAAAATTCAATTCGACATGACCGAACACACTGTTTGGGACTACATAATGTCAAGATCTAGTATTTATAATTTTTCAGCCTAATTTAGGCACATTTTCCTAAATGGGTAGAGCTGCCAATTGTGCATTTTCTGACCGTCTAACGCCTCTAGCGGCGGTTTTCAGGGAATAAGGGGATGTTTTGCCTGGAGGTTGTGTCCATCAGTTGTACTGTTATTGGCGGATCTGTACAGTTTATGTCACGCGTGTGTGTGGCCAACTTGTGTATTTGCTGTAAAAACTAGAACATGTGATATCACAGAAAAATGAGGCTAAAGTGAAAAATGTACCAGTGTACAAAGATGGTGTTAATCATCATAATAGAAGACCTATTAAGTATGTAGCGATATATGAGGATAAACAATCATTATAAAGTAGTTAAATATAGTCCATAGAATGACCTTAAATCTTCATGATACATTCAATACACAGCAGTAAGATTAGGTACATGTATTCATACAACTGAATCCCTAAGCAACCCTAAAATGGGCACAGTTCTATAGGAATATCCTGTGGAGAAAAAAACCCATGAACTATATCAGTTTTGCAACTTAGACTCATTTTTCTGTGACATTAAATATTGTACCATCTTCAGACAGTTTAGCCTATGTTCTTCCCAACTAATTTGTAGTCTTATTGTCAGCCGAGTTCAATTCAATCATATAATATTGAATAAGACCAAATTCGAGCATATGTCATGGATTTGGGACACGATTTCAGAGCAAAATTTGTGCCAAAGATTCCTCGGCGGCGCAAAATCGCATGAGAAACGGCCTAGTGAACTAGGCCCTTTAGATAGAAATCGGTCGGATAAAAACATCGTATTTGGTTGAACCCAAATGTAAAGGCCTATACACTGACGTCTCCTTTCAATGGAGCCTGTATAACTGACATTGTGATACACACAAATAACATCTAAAATTTGATTAGAACCATTATTACTACTGAGGTTAATGTTTAGATTTTGTTTTTAAAAAGAAAATACCTAGAGGCATAGGGAATAAATATACTAACATCTCAGGGCTCTCTGAAAAGATAAGGAATTAGAATTGCCATTACCATAATTCTCCTAAATTAAGATTTGAAGCAATTGTCCATTCTGTGTATAATGGACTGAAAATATGGAATAAGGAATTACAATTGCCATTACCATAATTCTCTTAGATTAAGGTTTGAACCAATCGTCCATTTCATGTATAATGGGTAGAACGAATGTTATTCAAGGAATTCCCCACCTATAGTATCATGTACATATCTGCTCCGAGCACCTCATGAAATTACTCATCCGCCTTGTACCTACTCTTATCTGAATACATATATGTGCCTTCGTCAAGGCAATATCTGTGGTATTACATGATGTTATGTAATGAATATCTTTTGTATGAAACAGCCTACTGCGACTATTATAGCATTAATAATCATAACTTTTGCATTATAATCAAACCACCACAGTCCTGTTCCAATACCTCAATAGGGAATTTGCATGTGCTACTGTAAATCTGACATACACATATTAAGCAGCATTGTTACTGAAAATTGCAAGAAAGTTTCCACCAATATTATGGCTTGTATAAATGATCTATGAAAACTAAATGCATGATGATGATACATGAAAGATGGGGACTTATGTTATGGAAACAGACATTGACATAAGAGCACTGTTAAATATGCCAAAATGATCATGACATGTTTTCTATAGAGCTTACACAGACATAAAACTCCCATGATTCCATGCAATTCAAGATATAAGATGACGGACATGCAAATCCCCTATTATAAGCATTACTTCTTGATGCAAGTTTCCATGAAGCATATAGGATAATTAAGGATGGTGAATGCTGAGGTAGGATACATAATATTGATAATGTGATTCCAGTGATGGGAATAAATATGATATAAAACAGTCAATGGTGTTTTGTTATTTATTTCAGTCGATAACCTCTGTCTTTATAATTCAATGTGCCTGTTCATATAATAATATATATATTGTTGCTGATTCCCTCCATTTGTCACACTTGCCGAATACATAATATATCAGAGATGCAGTACAAGATTTGATATTAAACATTCCTTCAATATATACAAAATTTGTTTGAGTTCTCTAGAAACTTATACATGTCATTATGCCCTTTCCTCACATAAATACAATATGCAAAAACCCAAGTAAAAAGATAGTTACTTGACAAAACAAAGAGTAATACAATCCTGGATGCAGTGATTTTACTGTGGGACCCCAATGCAGGCATGATGTAAAAACACGAGGAAATCCTAGAATGGGCAACAGATACATACAAAAACACATAAACACATACACAAAACCTGCAAAATTCATATCAGAGAGATTTTAGGATTTGGATACAGGAGAAACCCAAATATCAGTAATCATTAGTTTTATCTAAACACAATTGAAGTTTAATTGGTTTATAGCATCGTTGGTTCCTACTGCATGAAACGATGCTGCACTGCAGGTGAATTGTGCATTATATTAAGTTTTGTCAGGAACCCATATTATAACACTTATTTTCATGAGTATGGTCAACCTTCGACCGAAATAAACAACTCAACATCATTTCTCCGATAGAATAAGTATTATTCCGATTAATCCGACAAGAAAAATGTCTATGAAAGGCCGGCCTCCCTCCTCCGCCTAGTTCCCCATTTGTGATGTATTACAGGAAAATGAGTCTCAAGTCGCAAAAAGAGTGTTTTCAAAGTGTATTCACAAACCCTTGACCACAATGTTTTTTATTTCTGAGGTGCTTAGGGCTGATAGTAGCGTGAAGACATATATACAATAGTCTCAGACTGTATATATCTATGCATACCTGAGATTATCCTAAGGCGTATATCTACTTTACTATAGAGATTGACCATAAAGAAATGTAGCTGACATTTTTTTCTTGCTTAACAAATGCAGAAGTACCTATTGGATGCCTAATGTTAACTATCATTCGAATGCGGTTTATCTCATCTTTTCAAATATGATAATATTCCCCAAATCCGATTTTTGCGACTTGTGCCTCATTTTCCTGTAACACATCACATTTTTCACCTGGTAACGGCGGGCGTGTGTTCTGGGAGACAGCTGGACAGGTGTTGGGTGTATCTGAGGCTGGCAGAATGTGCAAGTGACAAACGGAAAGGACAGCTTGAAACAGACACTGCCTTCAGCAGTTACCCCCTACACCACCTAATGGGTGAAGACGTCAGAAAATGTACAACTCGCCTGCACTAATCATCTCAAATAACACGGCCTAAATTAAGACAAACATTATGTTCAAAATACAGTTCAGTAATGAAGGTTCAGGTTTTTTAAAATCCAAGCAACATAAAATACAATCAGATGGGCCTAATATTTATCATTTTTCCAGCCTAATATAGAAAAATTTACAAAATGTGTAGAGCTGCTAATATTGTCTGTTACCTACATGCTGGATGGATTCGGTTCAGGTTTAAGGTACAAATATTTTAAGCAAAAATGCTTTCACCAATATCATAGTACGTATGAATGAGCTATAAAAACTAAATGCATGGTGGGAAAGGAAGAGGGTTGTAATACAGAAACATAACACATGGATATTTGTACCATAAATCCCATAATTTCATGCAAATCAAGATTCAAATTGGCGGACATGCAAATCCTCTATTGGGAGGAAAGCTAACACCATTTCCTAGAAAGCCTAGGCTTCTATTTCAAAGAGAGCTTAGATTACACCCGGTTTCTATTCAAGTCAGGCTTATATAACAGTTATGCGTTTTTTTCTTCTCGTCATAACTAACATACGTAAATGCTGGAAAGTGAAGACTTGTGTATGTTCTCAACCCTTTTGTCAATACCACGACCAGTAATAAAGAATGTTTTGAACTAGATTGAATTGAACCATACAAATATTACAATTGAACACAATATCATTATACTCAGATATATCTAGCATGATAAAGGGGTGTCTCCACTGGCTGCGGTAAGCTCTGCGTTTGATCTGCGTTTGACCTGCGTTTGACCTGCGTTTGACCTGCGTTTCAAACTCTGCGATTCTATCAATATTATGTTGCAGCCGCAGATCAAACGCAGGGGTTACCGCAGTGTCATAAAAAGGTCTCATGGTTGCGATAGTGACTGCGGCTGAATCACTGTGACCACACTGAATGTCCGTGCCGCGCTGCACGTACATCAAATAACGACCAATGCTATGTTCTATTGATACTCATTTTCATTTGTTTGTCAGAATTCTGAACACAACAATCTTTCTAAGTTCTTGGACATGTATTAGACGAATTAGATAAAGCCTTGGTCAATAATATAGACTGCAAATCTAAGTAATTTCGTCACTATGCCTGTCTAAAGAAAAGTCACTGATGTCCGTGCTGCATTTGAATGCAACTTGTGTAGATGTACATGCAGGTTTTGGCCGATGTACATGCAGCATACTGCTTTTCAAACAGGTCTGGAAAGATACACACTCAGTGGCGGTACCAGGGGGTACTCCCCCACCCCCTAGACCCCCTTAAATGGGCCCCTGCTTTCCCTGATCATTTCCAGCATGTTTTTTTTTCCAACGCTGGATTTTTATTCAATGGAGGTGGTGTATAATATTACGATAGCCTAGTTGTAAGCTTGCAAGTTACAACCTTACAAGCTTGTAACTACATATATGTAGATTTTAATCAACTTGTAATTACAAAGAATAGGTCGGGTGATTATTTGGTTTAAATATCGTTGAAAGGGTGTAGGAAGCTCTAATGATGAACCCCTGATTATTTTCCCATATTATTAAGCACCACGCCTAAATGGGGGAGGGACATAATAATCATGTCACTTTCCAAAATTATTGCAAAGTTACAAGATCTTTACAACGTGATTATTGCAGTTACAACTGCCCTGTCATAGTGTGTCTTAAGGTTGTAAGGGCTTGAACGTGCCTCTTAGTTAGGATGGTGAAGGTGGTCACCATTAAGTACTTTCCTCACCTTTCCAGCAATATTAACGCAATTCTACAAAAACTTTACAATATACACCACCACCAATATATCAACAAAGAATCCCAGGACAATAATGATGAATTCAATCATATAAGTCATATTTTTGTTGTAATAGCTTAGAATGCATTTGAAATATCTGGTGACAAATAACTATAGCCGTAGCACGGGCATCAATTTTTAGGAATAAACTGAAGGATGAAACAACTACTATAAAACTATTGAAGTGGGTGGGATACATTTCATAAAATACTATTGTGGTATTTAATTACTCTGTTTCACATTCAAATCTGTCTTGAATGTTCTGAGATTAGTTTTCCAATAACTGACAGATAAATAAATTTGGACCAGCACGGACATCCCTTTTGAAGAAGGGGAAGTGTAGCACGGGCATCCTCCAAAACCTGCATGTACATCACCCTAAGATTTTAATACTGCAATATCTTTATATCTAGACAGAACTTTAACGATATTATGATGTTATTAGGACGGTAGATGGTTAGCAAAGATGTATACCACAATATACCTTGATAAGTGGTGTAGAAACCAAGATCTCATTGGAACTATTTTGGTGGCATTTCGGGGCCTTTTTGTTATGATGTACGTGCAGCGCGGCACGGACATTCAGTGTGGTCACAGTGTGAATAGCCTTCCTGCGCTTGGAAGGTGAAGCAAGGAGCAGACGACATTTTATCACATATCGACATAGGCACTAACATCTAGCTCAAATAGTTTATGATTTATGAATTACCGTTTTAGTTACTCTATTCCTCTCCCTCTCTCTCTGGGAGAAAGTGGGAAGAGTGGGAAAGTGAGGGAGAAGAGAGAGGGGGAGGGAGGAGAGAGAGAAGAGAGAGGGAAGAGATTTACCCGCCCACTAATTATGGATAGTAATCTTTATATATCTCTATTCGAAAAACCCTTCCCAAATATCTCGAAATACTTGTAAATGCTCATTACTCAAAATATATTTGAGCCCTTTCCCAAATTCAAGTTGTATTTAATACCCTAACATATACAAATTTTCTCGACTGTCCTAAACTCCTATGATAATAGAACCATTATTTGTACCTCATTTTGCAATCGTTGCTAGTAAGGTATTATAGATGCTTAATAACTTTCAATATGAAATACCTATAATATTAAATTATTTTTGGCAGGAAACGTCTGTACAGGAGAATCAATTTAATAGGCTTATAACTTGAATTCTGCGACAAACAAACCAGGAACATGTAGAAAAATAAAGGTTGTCGAGTAAAATATGAGGAGGACCAACCGACTTCAACCGCAGCACAGGTCTCCATTATGAATTTCAATCGCAATCCTTGCAGTAGAGCCCTATTTCACATCGTAGAGGTGCTTCAGTCGCAGAAAATATTCAACATGTTGAAAGATTCTGGTGACAGTCGCAGCACAAGAAACTCACATTTTCAGACGCAATTCAACCGCAATCCAGCCGCAGATGCAACCGCAGAACAGGTCTCTACTGTTACGGTTGGTCTGCACATGAACTGTGCTTGAAAAAAAGTTCTGATTTTGTATCGCAAGGCTTACCGCAGAGCTTACTGCAGCCAGTGGAGACCCCACTTAACTTTTCAGTTTGATTTAAGCAGAATTTACAAAATATGTAGAGCTGCCGAGCGTACATTTACTGACGAACTGACTCAGGCTACCTTCTGTCTAATGATAAGAGGTTTGTAGCTTCTTCAATTTGTTAGTTGTCAAACATTGCCTTATCTGTTGCTCTTGACACTTCCTGAGCCCCTCGTGTCCGTTGGGACTAGAAAACACACAATATATCACAGCCATATCGTAAAATAGAATCCTTTAGCCTATATGCCCTGGCGTTTTGCTAAACTTAAAGGGCTTTGTATATGAATTTCAGTTCCATTTAGACTCGTCCTTCATTTGCATTGCCCATTGCGGGAACATATATATGGCTAAAGTAGTCAGAAAATGTACAATTTGCTTTCACTAATCCTCTCAAATATCCCAATTTAAAGTAAAACAATATTTCAAGATTTAATATTTTGTATTCAGGATATATCATTACATCATAGGATGCTTTTCTCATGTAGCTATTTAAACCTATAAACGTCTATACATAATTTCAATATGCCTATTCTCAGTAATGTATGCATCACACAGACATTATCACAAGTGGCTATTTTTAATATAGGTAGATCCCACTCTGCATGTTGAGTGTGATAACAACCTAACTTGCAATATAATATCTAAGTATTGTATTTAAATATTTTATTCAGCCAATGCATTATGAAGTAGTACACTGTTCTCAGTTATAGTAGATGTCATTTAAATTGCAGAAAGAGCCTTTAACAAAAATCAAATTTAAAATAAGATTATAGAGCAGTCTCACACATCGATGAAAGAAAACCATTACAAAATCAAATAATAGTAATCTTGAGACACCACCGGCGTTTGTGTCAAATTCATGACAGAACAATTAAGTGAGGAATATTTCTAAATTAGATAAAGTCTATGAATATTCGTTATTCAACACATTTAATAAACTCTGCTATCTTGATACATAGGCTGAACAATCAAAGAGAAATTAAATGATGTATATTTCTAAATCAGAAAATTTCTATCAATATTCATAAATCACTCAAACAAGACATATATCATTTCCGACGAGACTGGGATGAGATCAAATATCCGATTTAAAAAAACAATGCAAATGCAATTAAGTGTTACTACTGTCTCTATTTGTTCCTTATCTCCTGGATCTCCATCTATCTGTATAGTCTATGTACACCGACCGTCCCCGTTGCTGCTGCAGGAATAGCTTGTATTATGTGGGTAAGCTCTCCTAGAAATGTACTATCGACAGCTCTACACATTTAATAAATACTGCTAGATTATATATCTAGACTGAAAAATGTTTAATGCTAAGTATTTATATTTAAAGATTTTTATTCGGCATAAACATTATGTCAGGTATACTGTTTCTCAGTCTGTGCTGATTTAATCATATAGGAATGATACATTCCACGTCAATACACATTCGTTAATAATATCATAGACATAAAACAGTACATATACAACCATCAAAAATAGCATATGAAATACGCATATGAATGATAGAACACATGCCCTATGGTCAAACATCAATAACAAAAGTCCGAAGTACGATGCTTGAGTAATATTATTTGGTATTGCGTTGATTTAGAATACCTGTTCTAATGTCAATAACCATGTGTTTTACATGATTCTATACAACAAGACCCCACCTTTCCCATCATGTATTTGGTTTTCATAGATCATTTATACAAGCTATGACGTTGGTCGATTAAAATGTTGTTAAATATTTGTATCCCAGACCTGAACTGAATCCATCCAAGAAATTGATAAAAACATTCTTACAATTTTTTATAAAGATTTTGCCAATGTCAGATTTCATCAGAATCCATCCCAGGATGCACTGTAACATACATGCGCAGTGGCACATGCAAATTGTACATTTTCTGATAACTTTACCCGTATATGCCAGATACAGTATACTTTACTAGGGCTTCCCCCTGTAGCCCATACACCAGGGCAATGGTCTTTATATAGATCTATACGGAGTTGTAACTTAGTTGTGAGGATGACCTATTGATTGTAGTTGTAACCCGGGACTGGGGGGACGTCCTGCGAGTAAATACAGACCATGTTAGATCCCAGATCCACTGGGCCGATTATGTCGATACATCGATATTCTATCATGAGACACACTAGAAAAAGATATTTATACAGGATAAATACATTTGATCAGTTAATTCCATTACTAACTACACCATAGATCTATACAGTGGTATGCCTTCCATCTATTCTAGTAACATTATTTTGTGTTTTTTGCTGTCTCGTGTTCTATAATAGGTGCTGCAGGTGGGCCACCGATGGGCTCAAAATCCCCACAATCTCGATCTTAGAGCAGTAAACACTAGAAACTTTGTACAAGGCCGTAAAATGTTAAAACATAATGTGCCTAAAACAGAGCAGATTAAAAAATCAATTTACAATAGATTACCGACTGTGTGGAATAAACTCCCCACGGTGGCCCACCTAATTATCGATCCTAAAGTGTTTAAGATTCACTGTAGATCAACCTACATCTGGCAGGATGATCTGTTTATCTAAAGGCGCTCGCATAATCATTCAACCAAAAAAACCAAATCAAGTGCAACCTTTATACAAAACCTCTACTACTCCAAATTTGCCGGAGAGTAGCTCTTTTTATGGCAATTCCAATTATATTGCAATAAAAGTTTTCTAATCTAATCTAATCTAATAATAGATTGTATAGGTTACACACACACACACACACACACACACACATATATATATTATATATATATATATATATATATATATATATATATATATGTAGTGGTATTGGTTTACTTCCTCTCCGAAGCACCAGCTGGAGCTACCACTGTGTGCTATTTCTCTGTGTCATATTACTGAGATTAGAAGTCACGCGTATTTCTATCTCCTATTTCTCTCTGGCAGCATTTTACAGTGTTATTGTCTAACCTTAATGTATAAAGGACTGTGGCCTTAGTGCCCGTGTGACTGTAAAGTATTTCAAATCTTTTATTAATTAGTACTGATGTTCATGTACTCCGAGACACCATGTGGTACTGTGTACCTGGATTGGTGTACAGGTCCGAGAACCAGCTTCGGACAGGTCTTGCTTACCTCTTGAGTCTGAATAAACAGAGAACGGTGTAGGAAATCACTCTTTTGTCTTATTCTTTGCTAAAAGAACTGGGTTGTAGTGAAGAACACTACAATTGGTGCCGTGATCCAGTTTTAGCCTCAATTGGAAAGTTTTTTGGTGGTTTTTCCTCGGAATAACCCTGTTGTCCCTTTATTGGGAATTGGAAGCCTTCCTCGGAAGTGCTATGGCGGACGGTATTGATGCCACTGCCCAGGCTGGTCCTGGGCTTGATAATGTTGCCCCTCCGAGGGCTCCAAACCCTGGAGGTATTACCTCTCCGAGGCTTCCGAGCCCGAGAGGCGCTGCTCCACCGAGGCCTCCGAGCCCGAAAGTCTTTGCTCCACCTAGGCTTCCTGATCCTAGAGTTGGTATCCGACCGGCAAATCCTAGGCCTGGATTCTCGTTGGATAACCCCACCTGGGGACAATATAGAGGTGGCGATGCGAGCTTGTTGGATGCAGATCCTGTGGATCTGGTTAATGAGATTCGAGCTTTGAAACTCAAAAATCAGAATTTGAAGACTTCTTATTCTGATGAACAGACTCGTTGTCATGAATTTGCAACTGAGATGAGGCAACTTGTGATTCAAAATCGCGAGTTGCATGATTGTTTGGACACTGTGTCTAAATCAGCGGCAGATACCACTAAAAATTTGATGATAGAAAATGAAAAGCTACGTAACGAAGTAGCTAGAGTGGATGATTTGTCGGCCGATTATAACAGAGTTCAGATGGCAAATCTCGGCTCGGATGTTGATAGTCAACGGGCTACTAGCATTACTAGTGAGGATCTCATTCCCCAGGTCCAAGGGATGTTTGATGCTGCACGTGCTGCGGTGGTAGAGGCGGAAAAGGCCGGAGAATCACAAGATGCTGGTGCGTCTTATGTGTTAGGAACTCCTAAACCTTTGGAGCCTGAAAAGAAGGTGACGATCCGAGACCCTGTACCTCGGATTCCAACCTCGTCTCCGCAGTCAGAAGGAGTGGGTTTGCTAAGCCATACCCCTCCTACGGGTTTAGCTGGTGCTGGCGCGCTTTCTAGTATTAAACGCCCTAAAGGGGAGAGTATTTATGCTAGGGGTAAGGTGTCCGACAGTACCTATACGGCTAAGCCAGGCGTGTGGACAGAAGGCCCTACCATGGCTGCTTCACAAACTCTAGTCAAATACACTAGAAAGCCTTTAAATGTAAAGGACAGATCCTTGGTGCAAGGTTTGCACTATGAAGGATCGGATGATTGTGATTTGGATGTTTTTGAGTACACTCACTTCGAGGAGGTAGAAACAATCGGTCCTAAACCCCCAGTCATGAGATTGTGGGATGGGAAAGATCCTTGGAGAGTGTACTTGGGAGAAATGCAAGTTGTGGCTGAGGCGCACAACTGGTCTGAAGCTCAATTTCTAAGGCAACTTAGATGTGGGGCTAGGAAGCAACTAGCTGATATGGGTGGTCTACCTACGGGTATTACCCTCACTCAATTTGTGGCCCACATGGACGCAAATTTTGGAGATCAGTCTCGGGTGAAACGACAATCCGAGTTTTACTCTTGTCGTCAGACACCCAGGCAAACTAGCAGACAGTTTGCCAACGAAGTTGCTAGGCGGGGAAGGTATGCCTTTGGCACAGGTATCGATAATACCTTGAGAACCCTGTCGTTGAGGATATATCTGGGTGGCCTAAGTAACCAAGAGGAGGCTACCTGGGTACGTTTTAAGCAGCCCTTTGATCTGTTGGAAGCAGCTCACTACTCCGAGGTGTGGGAGAGCTGTACGTTGGAAACAAATTCTCTTGTTTCCATTCAGGCCGGTTCAGTGCAGCCAGCATTGCCAGCACTTGGTAGCCTTCCAAGGGCTAGAATTAAGGCCATCACTCAGGCTACAGATGTAGCTCAAGCTGAGAGCATTCCAGAGGACTCTGGGTCCGAGGAACTGCAGGAAGTTTTTGTACAGGCAGTCCAGGCCTGGAGTGATGGTAAGAAGAAACCTTCCTCGGGTGCAACTGGTACTGATAAATCCAAGGCTCCTGGGCCTAGGAAATTTGTCAGAACCATGCCCAAGACGTGTCACTTGTGCGACCAAGACGGACATTTCTTGGCGAAATGCCCTAGGAAGTTGGAGTTGCTCGGACTCTTGAAGCAGGCTGAGGCCTCAATAGGCAAGCCGGCTTCGGGAAATGCCGACAGACCCTCATAAAGAGCGAGGTGGGGGTCGGGAATAAGTCGCTTTCAAGTACTGCAGTCCGAAGGGAGTCTGTGAGTAGCATAGGGACTGAGGGTCAGGCCCAGGCACTGGGAAGTATGTCGGACGCGCTCTTAGTAGAGCAAAGCCTTCAGAAAGCCAGAGATTGCGCATCGTTGCCGGACGGTAAAGCCTCTCCAGGGACTGAAGGTCCCCTGGAGGATTCAGATGTGAGATGGGGTCAGTCTGGATTTCATGCTGAGGAAGGTCAGATTTTACTGGTGGGAAATCAGATTCCTAGAACTTCTGCCCAGATTCAGAAAGTTTCCGTGCACTTGCATAAAACTTTGGAGATTCCAACTAATGAAATATTGGTTCGGGAGAGATGGTACGCCCCAGTAGGATTAGGTGGAGGTCATGGACATTTCTTGGTAGACCCAGGTGCTACAACTTCCCTGGTCACTAAGGGTTTCTATGATTCCCTTCCAAATGCACCACCTTTGGTTTCGGTACATATGGTGTGTTCAACTGGAACGGGTACACCTATAATCACTTATGGAAGTGTGCTTTGCCCCATGATAATGGGTGGACGGACATACATGATTACATGTTTGGTCGTAAGTGGTCTGAGAGGACCCGAGGACGGCATTCTTGGAGCTGATTTTTATTGGGTCCATCGATGTAGTCTTGACTGGTCAGGATTGTTCTACTTAGAAAACCGAGGACATTCAGTGGAATGTAGGTTATGGAAAAGACCCCCTGAGTACAACGTAAAAGAATCCTCTGTGAACACTATAGATGTAAGTGAGAACGATGGGGAACAGGCGGTGAAACTTCGGAAAGCAGTTGTCATCCTCCCGAAATCCGTTACTCTTGCTGAATTAGATGTTTGCAGTGACTCAGACACATCAACTGGTTTGATGTTCGAGCCAGACCAGGGATTGCTGAAGGACTATTCTTTGGGGAGCTTGAACACTTATGTGTCAGGTGACGGGAAACTGGCCTTGGTAGCCTTTTGCAATCCGTCCGAAAACCCAGTGAGGTTGAAGAAGGGTATGGTGGTAGGGAAAGTGAATAAAGTGACTTTATTGACACCACATTCAGATGATCCCGAACAGGAGGAGGATCCGAGGATCCGTGAGGCGATAATTAACTCTATTCAGGTGTTGGAGTCCCCAATTGCTGATGATGATTTGATTTGTCCCGAGATTCCTGTACCACCAAGTCCAGTATGTCCGCTGACTAAGTTGATAGGTGATTCACACCTAACTGAGGCCCGTGATAAAGAAAAAGCTCTGACACTTCTGCAGGATTTTGAGACTTGCTTTTCCTTGCCAGGGAATAAACTCGGATGCACACATAGGTTCGTCATGTGATAAACACAGGGGATGCTAATCCGATTAAGCTCCCTTATAGACGGATACCTGTGTTCAAACGGGACAAGGCTGAAGAAGAGATCTGGAAGATGTACAGAGAAGGTAGAATCGAACATAGCAGTAGCCCTTGGGGAGCACCTATTGTTATGGTCGCAAAAAAAGATGGCACTCAGAGGTTTTGTGTCGACTATCGTCAGCTGAATTCTGTGACGATTAAGGACAGCTTTCCACTCCCGAGGATCGATGAGTGTTTAGAGGCATTGGGTGGCAACCAATGGTTCTGTACTCTTGATCTGGAAAGTGGGTATTGGCAGGTTGCTATGGACGAGGACAGCAAAGAGAAAACTGCTTTCTTGTCTAGCGTGGGATTATTCCAGTTCAAAGTGATGAGCTTTGGATTGTGTAATGCCCCTGCCACATTCCAGCGTATGATGGACCAGATGTTGGATGGTCTCCGCTGGAAGTCGTGCTTGGTATACTTGGACGATGTGGTGGTTTTCGGAAAAACTTTTGATGAGTGTCTGAATAACCTCCGATTAGTCCTGGAAAGAATCCGAGAGTATGGCCTTAAGCTTAAGCCCAAGAAGTGTGAACTTTTCCGCCGACATGTGGAATACTTGGGCAGGATTGTGTCCAATAAAGGAATCTGTGCTAACCCAGAGAAGGTGCAGAAAGTCCGAGATTGGCCAATCCCGAAAAACGCAAAGGAGATTCGGCAATTCCTAGGTTTTGCTTCCTATTATCGGGAATTTCAGCCGGATTTTGGTTCGATCGTAATTCCTTTGCAGAAGGTGGTGACCGAGGCAGGGAGGGAGAAGCGCTATACTAAACCTATAGTGTGGAACTCTGACTGTGATAAAGCTTTCTCAAAGGTGAAAGATTTACTGACTACTGCACCAGTGTTGGGATATCCGAGAACAAAAGGGGATTTTATTCTTGATACTGATGCCAGTGGTTTTGGCATGGCCGGAATCCTGTCTCAGATACAGGATGGGAAGGAAGTAGTTCTTGGATATGCTAGCAATGGTTTCACTCGTCCGCAGAGGAACTATTGTGCTACTAAACGGGAGCTGCTCGCAGTACTTACGTATCTGAATAAATTCCGACATTATCTGCTTGGTAATAGGAATTTTTGTGTCAGAACAGACCATGCCTCTTTGAGATGGTTGCTGAATTTTAGAGATCCTACTGACATGCTCGCCCGATGGCTAACTACCATCCAGGAGTATGGGTTAGATCAGTCTATGATTTTGCATCGTGCAGGGAAAAAGCATGAAAATGCCGACGCCCTTTCGAGGTTGCCCACTAGAAAATGTGCTAGGCTAGATTGTCCGGATTGTGGGTCTCATGATGCTGTTGTTGCAGAAACGGATGCGCAGCAGATTGTTTCCCTCGGAGCTTTAGAAAATACCATTCAGGAAGCACAACAAGACGACCCAATCATTTCTCGGGTGATTGCATTGGTTAATGGAACGGAATCTGTTCCTAGCAAGGAAAATCTTGCTGGTGAATGTGATGAGTTCAGGAACTATGTACATCACCTTGGGAGTCTGTCAATGGTGGATGGTATTCTGTGTCTGGAATGGACCAGGCGGGGTACCAAGAAGTTGTATGTTCGGAAGGTAATTCCTACATCATTGAGGAGTGAGATATTTGCAGGCTTGCATGGTCCGAAAACCTCAGGTCATTTTGGTGTATTTAAGGTGTCCTGGTCGGCCAAGATGAAGTATTATTGGCCCGGGATGAAATACAACCTGACTAGGTGGATTAAGGCTTGTCCTGAATGTGCAATGCGAAAGACCCGAGGAGGGGGAGGAATCTCTCTTCTCAAGAAGGAGAAACATGGTGAGAGGTGGAACCGGATATCTTTGGATATTCTAGGGCCGTTTCGGGCGACCCCTAGAGGAAACAATTATGTCATGGTAGTAGCAGATCATTTTTCTAAGTGGTCTGAAGCCTATCCCATGCCAGATCACACAGCTGAGCGTTGTGCTGAGGTGCTCTTTAGAGAGTGGATTTTGCGGTTTGGCTGCCCTGTTTCTTTGCAGACTGATGGCGCACCCGAATTCCGTTCTGCACTAGTAAAGAGTTTGCTGGAGATGTTGGGGATTGAGAAATTAATCACCCTTCCCTACAGACCCCAATCAAATGGCCAATCAGAGAGATTTAATCGCGTCCTCGTGGAGCAGCTCTCTTGCTTATTATTATTATTATTATACAACTTTTATTCCATATCAGCATATACAATGACAATAAAGAAAAGGGCCATTGATCCCTCTCCAATGGAGATTTTCCTGGTAACCCTTAAATAAACAATTAAAATTACAATGTAGTATCACAGCTATTTTATAGCGTTGAAGAAAAATTATGTGTCTCTGTGTTATTTTAAACAAATTGTCTTTGGTTTGTCCTTTCCCCGGTGATGATTATTATTGTTCGTCTTGTTTTGAGGGTTGTTGAAATCGCCTCAGTTTCATTTTTAATAAATTTATTATTGTCTATCACCTTTTTTTCGTAACTTGTGCTTGTGTTCTTGGATGGTCTTGACACAGCAGACTTGTATCTTAGTAACCAGGTCGATGTTGATTTGATGTTCCTACATACACCATATAAAGACATGACTATCACTTTGAGTGAAAAATAACTATTTTTTGTTTAACAAATATAATTACCTTGGTAGTGCTTGACTGACTACGATGGCGATGATTGGGATTTGTTGGTTCCCTGTATTGCTCATGCGTACAGAGGAACGGTACAGGCCAGTACCTTGTGCACTCCGAATGCAGTTGTATTTGGAACTGAACTGGTGACTCCATTGGACATTGTTCATGGTGTGTCACCTGGTGGTTTGGATTTTCCCTGTAGGGTGGCTTTTGTTGAAAATCTCAAGCAATGGATGAGGAAGGGTCACCAATTCGTTAGAAAGAATCTCGGAGTTTCTGCTGTTCATCAGAAAAGAGATTTTGACAAACGAAGTAATCCGAAATCATTTAAGGTGGGAGACATTGTTTACCGATTTTGTCCTCCCAAGGCCGGTAAGAAGGTTGGTCCAAAATGGGACGGCCCTTACAAGGTCAGACGGTTCATAGGGGGTACCACTTATGAACTAGAGACATCCAAAGGTCTTTTGAGATATCATGTTGATTATCTCAAGGCTGCTTTTGACGAAAATGGTCCGAGGCAAGTCATTAACTTGCATCGGGCTGATGAATTTCGTAAGCAAGAAAAAGCAGGCCGTGATATTTTGAGACTGAAAGATGGTAAGGTCCTGGCTGGGAAAGAATGCCCAGTGCAGAAGGAAAGAGACAAGGTTACCATAGGTGTGAAGCCTAGAGGTAGACCTAAGGGTATAGCTGGTAAGAAAAAGAAAAATGCTAAGCGCCCAGCTGTTCCTCCAATTATTGATTCCCCTATTGTGAGGCGAAAACCTGGCAGGCCAAAGAAATTACCAGCTCAGGCTGATAATGTTCTCCTGCCTGTAGGCAAGAGGGGGCCAGGTAGACCAAAAGGTGTGTCAGTTGTTGCTGCTACACCCCGGGTACCTGACCCTGTGAAAAGGAAACCTGGCCGTCCTAAGAAATTAGTTGTGAAGACAATTTCGGACGATTCAGGCCCTGGAAAGAAGAGGGGGAGGGGGTTGAGGAAAATTCCTCAGGCTGGTAAAAACCCTATTCCAACTGCTACACGAACTTTGCGTTCACGCACTGTTCAAGTTCGAGTGTAAGGTGGACCCGAATTGGTATCCTTGAGGGAAATTTTCGAGCTGGTTTGCCTCAAACACAATAAAAGTACACAACGAGAAGTCGAGGAGTGGAGGACCGAATTTATCCACTCTGAAGCCCATTCGACAATATAGATTTATTTCTATTATTGCCCGAGAGGACGATCTGAGATTTTGGAAACATCTGATTTGACTGCGAGGAGTGCTTGTATCTAGGTTGGCCTGTTTTAAGTTATGGTAACTTGGGGCCAGCTGGAGGGTCAGAATCTATTTAGAAAGTAAATAGAGTGTTGCACAAAAGCCTGGTACGATGATCACTTGAATCTAAAATTAGCTAGCTCTGTACATGTCTCATACAGAGGATCAGAACAGCCGGTCAAGCATGATCCGAGCTGTAGTTGGCTCCGATACCAAACTGGTTTCTAGTCACCAGCGGAGCGCGGGAACTCGGGTGGCGCTGCACGCAGCGGTGGCGTGCTAACACACTAGCTGTCTCATCGGGTAGACACCGCGTGTTGCACCCTTTTCACTTGACTTCCTGACTCGAGAGAGAACGGTCATACAACGAGAAAGAAAACTCTAGAGTAAGTTCCCTTGATCCCAGAACTGCTTGAAAAGTCTATTGAAATGTGAATACCGTTCTAACTTAAGGTTGTGGGAAGCATGAGCCCTGCATTTATTGTAGTTTTTCTATAAAACATAGTTGAAAGTGGGCTAGGCCTCCGGTATGTGAAATGCAACGGCCATGACGGCTAGACAAGCAGAGTGTTGTTATGAGTCGGAATGCACCTCTGTATAAGCCTTTCTCAACCTGTGTGTACCTAAACGTACCGTGGGGAGTTTTGCTATGGGTATAAGCCACACCTTGACGAAGGTTGGTAAGAATGTTATGTTCGTAATACCTGTGACAGAGCTTCTTGGTCGGTTCGGGAGCTCGTTCGGGTGCCGCACCTCCCTGTATAGGCGTAGCACTACAGGCTGGTCCGGTGTCCAAGAATTCTCGGGCTATACCAGTAGCTTCTCGGATACTCTTTTCAGAACATTGTGATTTATAATGTGGATTTTTATTGCAGTTGCCAGTTTGTAGAAGATGTCTGAGGACGAACAACGCGAATCCGAGCCGCAGCTCGGACTGTCCGACTCGGAGGGTGAGGCGGTTTCGGACCAGGTGGCCGCTGAGGTCCTGCAAGGTGCAGAGGACCTGATTGGACTGTCCAAAGAGGACGAGCCCAGTAGTCCGGGGGTAACCTCGGAAGAAGAAATGGACTTTGAGGAAGTCCCGGAAAAGGCACTGTCCGAGGCTGAGGCTTCGGGTACCCCTGCCAAAGTTCCTCCACCACCCCCTCCACCAGAGGTGAAGGAAGCTCCTCCTCGTAGGAGGTCTCCTCGGAAGGCTGTTAGCCCGGGGAAGTTGTCTCCACGAGATCGGACTGCTGCCTCCCTCTCTCCAAGGAGTGTACCCACCACTCGCTCTTTTTCCCTTTCTCCTGCCCGGAGTCCCAGGTTGCAGGAAAGAGGAAGAACTCGGGAGAAACGTTCTTCTCAATCCGAGAAGAGCACCTCCGAGATCAGGGCCGCTAGCTGCAAACCTAGCTTGCCCTCTGTTGAACCTAGTAAGGCGGTTGTTTCCAGACAACCTTCCACTACTAGGTATGATTCCAGTGGTAGAATGCCTCCACCTTCTTCTTCCCTCAAAAAGATTCCGAGGAGAACGAAGAAAGCTACCAAGAGCCATGTACACAGAGCTGAAGCCCGCAGGATCCAGCTATCAGGCCGTGGCTCACTGGATACCCTTCGGCTGGAACTAGATAGAGTGTCCGAGATTGCTCCCCTGGACCCATCTAAAGATCCGAAGGAAGGTGAGATTCCCCTAGCGGAGGAATCTGACGATGAGGACACTGAGGTCTCGGGCGATCTCATGTCAACTTATGAGACCGAGGTCTGGCCCAAGCTCTGCCAGAAGAAGGACATGACCATGGGAAACCACACAAAGCTGAAGGGCGTGTCCAAGCTTTGGCAGGCTGGCTGGAGGTGCCCCTTCCTGGTATGCCGCCATGTAGGTATCAATGCTACTGGCATCAGATCCTACCGGACCAGGGAGCGGTTCTTCTGCCACCTCTGTGAGGAACACGCGCCTCTCATCCAAGTTTGGAAGTGTCCTTACAAGAACTGCACTCAGGCTTGTGACAGACGCGGTGAGTTGATTCCTCACCTCATGACTGGTGGAGAAACTCTCCACAACCAGTCTAGAAAGGATTCTGTTTCTAAGGCGGGCAGAGCTGAGTCCGAGATTAGGTCCAACTCATCTTTTTTGCGGATGGTTTACCTATCGGGCCAGCATATGTCAGCCATGAGGCGAAACACGAACGGTCGCCCGGATTCCCGTGACCAGAAGGGAACTGCTCCTTCTACCTCGAAGGAGACAAGCAGTTCCCAGAAAACGCAGAGTCGGAAACGCCCTGCGTCGGATAGTCATACTCCCTCACCAGCCTCCAAGCGTCAATCCAAGAAGGCTAGGATTTGGGAGGATGAACTCATTGGTCAGCTACCCGAAGACACTAAGACCTTGGTAGCTGCCCAGGAGGCCATCATTAAGAAGGCCCTGAAGGACCTGACGGCTGCCTCCGAGACTGTGAATAAACAGGTGTTGGCCTCCATGGCTTCCCTGTCTGCTCCTCTGAGGCAAGTGGAGCTTGTGAAGCGTCAGGTCGCTGAATCTGCTCGTCTGCAGGAGCTGACGAAGACGCAGGAGCAGCTGATTAAACAGCTCCGAAAGGAGGGTGAGTCGAAGGATAAACGCATCCGAGACTTGATCGAGGCGAATGCTGTTCTCCAAGGCCTGCTGGACGATTCGGATAGAAGCGAGGGATGTCCTTCCGAGGGCTCTAGCCACCAGCAGTCGACGTCCTCGTCCCGGCAGCAGCATCAGTCTGATGTTGGCTCTGCTCCGATGCCTACTACCCCTTCTTCTGGCTCGCTGACGGTGGGCGGTGCTCCTTTGGAGATTGATCCCGCCCAAGCCATGATGTTAGCTGATCTCCTTAACAGAATGGCCCAGGCTCCTGCAACCCAAGCTGTGCCCCCGACACAGGCTGTGACGTCACCTGAGGACGCTATGGATGGCGCTGGCCGTCGTCTTTTCGAGGAGGAACCCGAGAAAGCACTACCCGACAAGCCATCAATGCCCATGGACTTTGACTCCTAGTGTGCCTGCGGACATTGTTTAAACTGTGAGGGTTACTTGTATATGGCCAATTCCACCAATTTGACAACATTTGGCCCCCAACCGTGGAAAGTGATAAAATGGGCTTTGATCAAATTAATTACCATTAATTTGATTATTTTTTTTGATTGGATTGTTCTACTAACCTGTGGAACCACATTTTTGGCATTTTTAGCTCATTTTTTTTTTTTTTTAATTTTAAAATCACATTTTGGGGGCAAAAATTGGTTTTTTTAAGTGCCAATAGTCTGTGGAATTGCTAAATTTCTAAATAATCTTCAAAATTGCACATTTTTTTTAATATGTTGTGATAGTAGGTTACGTGAATATGATCTGTGTCAAAAAAAAATGCAAAAAAAATATTTTTTGGCCAAAAGCCATCAAAATAATAAAAAAAAAAATGTGGGTACCCCCCTCCTGTATCCTACCGTCGGCACACTTGCTTAAGGTGGAAAAATCTAAAAAAAAAATGAAAATTATCCAAAGATGTTAAATAATGGTAAAATGCATTGGGTTACAAATGTATAGAACATCAGATGTATTTATTTAACTTTTTCATGACTCATAGGCAAAAAATAACATGATTTCAAAAATCCCTGGAACAGGAGACTTTGTATCCTACCGTCGGCCTTATTTAAGGGTTTTTAGGGCCTTATAAGGCATAAGTTTAATAATAAACTTTGAATTTGACATTTATTAATTGCCTTTGCTTAATATCAGTTTATGTATATCAAAATTCATAATTTCCGAGTAGTTTTTACATGATCCTTAGAGCAAAATGCTTTTTAGTTGTGCTGTATCCTACCGTATCCCTGGCTGTATCCTACCGTATTCTGCCGTTTTTTGGCCTAAAATTTGCCCTAAAATTTGCCATCACAAACTGTTATTTGGCTGTAACTTTTCTTCTAGTTAGAATATTTTCACAAACTAAAAAGCAGTATCACCCTTATATCGAGCCCTATTAGGTACAAAATAGTTCAGTACAGTATGTGCATATTTTGTTTTTTTTATTTCTAATTTAAATTCCCATCTATTTCCTTACTTTGTTAGGCAAAGCACAGAAGTGAAGCAAAAAATATATACCTGTTCCCCAGCTCGATTTGTGATGTATTTATACACATTTACTGTCATAATCATTTTATATAATTTTCTGAGTCTTTATCTATACATAATTATATGATATGATGGCAAATAAAATACAAATATTAATTTTACTTGCATTTTATGTTCTTATTCACATAGGCCGACGGTAGGAGACATGCTATTTTTGGCATTTTTTCCATATTTGGGAGCTATTTTTCAACCCTCTGTAAAAAAATAACTAATAATCAGAATTGTTCCATACTTGGTAGTTCAATGCGCATACATATAAGGTTGATGAATAATACCAACTCAACTGGTTAATGTAAAATTTATTTTTGGGTACCCAGGGGGGATCTAGGGGGCCAAATGTTGTCAAATTGGTGGAAATGGCCATATACGAACACTTTTTCAATTCCTCCCTCGGACCTTTTCAGATTTTTCCGAATAGGAATGTTTCTCAGCAGAGAATTTATTTTTCTACCTTGTATATACCTCGTTATGTCATACTGTGTCTTGAGGTTTCAGATTTTTATATTTTTCTACTCTTGTGATTTTTGATGTGTTGTTGGACAGAAGGTCTACTACACTTTACCTTTCTATACGAAATAAGGTTTTCTACAAGAGTTTAACATATATTTTATATTTCGGATTTGTTCTCATATATAGATAGGACACCATATGCTCCTACTTGTACACTGCCTTTAACTTCGGACATGTTTTCGTATGTAGTGAGGACTCTATAAGCTCCTTTTTGTACGATTCTTAACGTTTCCGATATGTTTTGTATGTAGAGAGGTCACTATATGCACCTATCTGTAACTGTATTTTATTATTTCCGAAGTTCGGATGTTTGTACTTTTATCAGTTTTTACCATTGAAACTGCTATCTTTAGTACCCTTTTTGAAATTTTTCTCCTGTTCGGATTTTTCAATTTTGTTAAAAATCCTAAAAAAGGGAAAGGGGTATTGTAGTGGTATTGGTTTACTTCCTCTCCGAAGCACCAGCTGGAGCTACCACTGTGTGCTATTTCTCTGTGTCATATTACTGAGATTAGAAGTCACGCGTATTTCTATCTCCTATTTCTCTCTGGCAGCATTTTACAGTGTTATTGTCTAACCTTAATGTATAAAGGACTGTGGCCTTAGTGCCCGTGTGACTGTAAAGTATTTCAAATCTTTTATTAATTAGTACTGATGTTCATGTACTCCGAGACACCATGTGGTACTGTGTACCTGGATTGGTGTACAGGTCCGAGAACCAGCTTCGGACAGGTCTTGCTTACCTCTTGAGTCTGAATAAACAGAGAACGGTGTAGGAAATCACTCTTTTGTCTTATTCTTTGCTAAAAGAACTGGGTTGTAGTGAAGAACACTACATATATATATATATATATATATATATATATATATATATGGCCCATTCTCACGAAAATGGTGCAGCCCATTCTAAAAGGGTAAAAATTATATTTTGTTTGATCAATCTGAGATTTGATAGGTTCGAAGGTAATATACAGGCAGTGATATATCTGAATTTGCCATTAAATTAGACCATTAGTTTTTGTACAGGAAGTTATCAAAGATTGGTGTAGAAAAGTTGGTGAAAAAACGTCGCACACCCCTATGTTTCATAGTAATGATCATTTCTCTTATTTAATTTGTATAACATCTATTATTTCTATCACCATTCTCTAACTAAATGTTTTCTTAATGTAATAGGCAAGAAAAGTTTTTCTTTCATGTATAATGACTTTTCAAATGGGGGACAACAAAAAAATCAGAAACTGGAGTCCCAAATCAACTAGATGAAGCATCTTATCATTGACTATATTTTTATTGATTATTCTCAAATCGTTTTCATTTTTCTGTTGTAAGATAATCAAATATCAGCTTTTACCCCTGAGTATGATTAGCTACCCAGATATTTGTCGATTACCCAGATTAAAGGCTTCAAATTCGGACGACGTTTTTACACTCATCAGCCGTAAAAACGTCACCCAGTGTAAAAACGTCGCCCGATCTATGGTCAAACTAGTAAGTCATTAAAAGCTTGATGGTTATTTTTAATGTTTTTCTTACCAAGACTAACACCGTTTAAGACCATATGATCCTATAGTCCTATAGTGACTGAAAATCGTAAAAACGTCGCCCAATCTAAAGTAGAAATAAATCAGTTCTAGACATTTATACAGTTATTAAAGATAATTTTCCTTAAAGTTTAAGATAAAATAATTGTAATTAGTTAAAAAATTTTCATTCAAGACTTTTACCCACTCGAAGAATGTTGGCGAGACTATGTTGTGTCCATACTTCTTCTGTGTGATGTATTATCATCACCATTCTACATAAAATATATTAATCAATCTTTTTTTATTTTGTTATAGAAAACAACTAAAGAACCTGTTCATTAAACCTGAGCAGGATAAAAACATCAAAACTAAATTATTTCCTGTGTATAAGGATTCAAATAAGGGCGACGTTTTTACGCCGAAAGGGTCCTATAGTGACTGAAAATCGTAAAAACGTCGCCCAATCTAAAGTCGATTAAATCAGTTATTGAAATCTTTACAGTTATTGGAGATAAATTCCTTAAAGTTTAAGATAAAATAATCGTAATTAGTTGAATTTTTTTCATTCAAGACTTTTACCCACTCAAAGAATGGTGGCGAGAATATGTTGTGTCCAGACTTCTTCTGTGTGATGTATTATCTTCACCGATCTACATAAAATATATTAATTGATCTTTTTATATTTTGTTATAGGAAACAACTTAAGAACCTGCTCATTAAACCTGAGTAGGGTAAAAACATCAAAATTAAATTATTTCTTGTGTATAAGGATTCAAATAAGGGCGACGTTTTTACGCAACAGATTTATATATTGACTGAAAATCGTAAAAACGTCGCCCAATCTAAAGTCGAATAAATCAGTTATGGAAATCTTTACAGTTATTGGAGATTATTTTCCTGAAAGTTTAAGATCACATGATTGTAATTAGTTGAAAAATTTTCATTCAAGCCATATATCGACTAAAGGAATGGTGATGAGAATATGTTGTGTCCTTTGAGACCATAATTCTTCCATGTGATGTATTACAATCACTTGTTTACATGAAATATACTGATAAATCTTGATCCTGTAGGAAACTACTTAAACCTGAGTAGGATACAAACATCAGAATTAAATTTCTTGTGTATAAGGGTTCAAATGGGAGAGACATGCAGTAGAGTCCTATACTTTATCAAAAGAGTGAAATATTTTCCAATGAAGCAATTTTCCAATGAAACAACCTGATTTAAATCAGGAAATATATTTCAAAATGAATTTTTCAAGCAATTCTTGAAGATGAGCCATATTATTAGTGTAAAATGATTTAATTTAGTATTTTGCCTGTTGCCTTGTAGTCTTGCATCTGGAGTGCCTTGTAGTCTTGCATCTGGAGTAATAGCTTATTGGGAAAATACTGTCTAGAACATGTGATGTGCGATGGTTCATGGTTCTACTTATGGCTAAGAAAATAAGGAGAACAATAACTATTGTAATTATATTACTATCAATATTTTTAATTTTTTATTCATAGAACTTGTATGAGTTTTGCTGGACTTTGATCTTCATGTTTGTTTTTAATCATGATTGATTGTGTAGAGATGCAAGATCTCTTTTATTACATCTTTTTTCTACAAACAATTTTATAGTAATGACGATTTACAGCTGTAATACATTGATTCATATCAATATTTCGCCTCCCACTGTACCATGTATTAATGATGAAATCACAACATAATCATACATACAGGTACATTTATATAATCTAAGTATAGGCCTAAACAAATTAGGCTGGACAGAACACAACACTAAACTCGTTTATAACAGAATGGTAAGTCTTGTGGACAACATTACAGCATACATATTTAGGCTAATTAATCCGTATCCCTTTTCCTGTGGGCCCTCAAAATCAGACGTAAATTTGAGAAGGCATTTATTACATCATAGCCTTCTCAAATTTATGTCGGATTTTTTGGGTGACGGTTGAGTCAAGGGTGAAGAGCCCATTCTTGTTCGATTTGGGGGCCTTGATTATTGATATAACTTCATTGAGGGCAACCCACATCTCATCCCTCGAACCCCATTTTAGACTGCCCCTACTCCATCTCATAAAGCTGACATATAATGGCTCAATTTGTGCATATTCGACTCTTCCAACCTTTCCAACATACCAATTACGTTGATATATGGCTGCTATAAAGTCGCCTTTCTTTGGGAGTTGTTATTTCTTCTCACCTTTTCCTCTGTTCTGATTCCTCTCTTCCTGATCTTCAACCTCCTTTTCTTCTCCTCTCTCTTCTCTGACATCTGTCCTGTCTTCCCGATCTTCAACCTCCTTTTCTTCTCCTCTCTCTTCTCTGACATCCGTCCTGTCTTCCCGATCTTCAACCTCCTTTTCTTCTCTCTCTTCTCTGACATCCGTCCTCTCTTCCTGATCTATAACCTCCTTTTCTTCTCCTCTCTCTTCTCTGACATCCGTCCTCTCTTCCCGATCTTCAACCTCCTTTTCTTCTCCTCTCTCTTCTCTGACATCCGTCCTGTCTTCCCGATCTTCAACCTCCTTTTCTTCTCTCTCTTCTCTGACATCCGTCCTCTCTTCCTGATCTATAACCTCCTTTTCTTCTCCTCTCTCTTCTCTGACATCCGTCCTCTCCTCCACCTCCTTTTCTTCCCTGAGAGGTGCACCATTGATTTGTTGCGGTATTGGTTGCATGGGGAATCGGTGATGATGTAGATACCCTGAAGGTTTTGGTTCAGGGTTGTCAGCCATATTTTGAGCTCTGGAACGGTCCTTTTTAAGAATGCCACGGTTGTTGGAGCAGCATGGGACATCTCTCCACTTACACCGATGAAGTTCTTGTGGATGACAGACCCATCCACATTAGCATATGCCACCATCGGGTGGATGGTCACCTGGGTGGAGCCGTAGAAGGTGACTGACGGTTCATTCTGGAAACGGCAGGTGTAATTCTCACTGTAGTCCATTTGAATCACAACAAAGTTTGGCGGGACCGAGGCCTTCAACCGTGCTACCTCCCGGAATTGGATTTTGAGGCGTGCAATATGATGGCGCATCTGGTCGAACTCATACTCACAGAGAATCAGAAAGTCCTCTTTATTCATGTTGTAGTGCAACCTCTTTGGTACTTTATACTTTGCACCTTTCTGAGTTGTTGACTCAACCACTTTCCACTCGTGGAAGAAGATTTGTTCCTTCTGTATATCTTTGATCAACTCTGTTATCCCGTGTTCCCCAAGTTCAAGGAACTCCTCAGTGGCGGTGGTAGGAACAACAGATGTGTCCTTAGGCAGCTGTTGTTTAATTGCCTGCACTTTGAGTCGGCAGTTTGCACATTTGACACAGAGGCACTGGCGCCTTTCTGTGTTTTGTAGCGAGCGGTAATTAGCCGGAATCTTGTGAGAAAATGAGGCAAATGAGATATGGACATCTTTGTGATTGTCTCGGAACTTCTTCCAGAGATTTTTTTTGGTGTCATTAAGACCTCTCTTCCCAGAATTCCTCATTGATGGTAAAAATGCAGAGTTGACAGGATCCTCGATGAAGCGACTGACAAGCTTGCATCGCTTCAGGTACGACTTAGTCCGTTGGAGCTTTGGTTGCCATTGATGGAAGATGCTGTTTCGACTGGTGCCAATTTTTTTGGCAAGAAGGCTTGCACACCCATACTTTTTGGTAGCTGAGGAGGGCACTGCAACAACCTCCTTACTGGCTTTCTTCTCACTTAGGCTGACCTTTTTTGAAAGGATGTTGAAAGCTGTCAGTTTTTTGCCAGTTCTGGGTGTTTACGGGGAGTTACCCCTGACTGGTTACAGCCTCCCTCTCTGGTGTTGACAGCTCTTTTTCTCCTTTTGTTGGCCCCTCAAGTTTCTTTACACTCAGGTCATGTATTGTTCTTTTCAACTTCTTTACCTCCCTTTCTTTCTCCCCAATACTCCCTTCGGACGACTTTAGCTTTCTCTTGAGTCGACGTATCTCATTGTAGAATGGCCGGGCCACATCAAGGCTGTAATTAAATTCCAAAAAATCCCCTAATAAGACTATAATTATATAGACTATATAAGCTAAAGAGAAAATAGCTAATATTGGTTTTTTATGGTAATGAGTAAACAGAAAAGAAGACACTCGACAAAGCCTGTTTAAATTTCATGTATATATTTTGCACAATAAAAGTTGTATTAGGTATATATTCTATCATCACAATATCTCTTGGATACCTGTCCTACTCAAACCTACACAAAATCAACGTCCCATATTCTAAGTATACATACTACATTTATAAATACATGTTTACATACATATGTACATACATATACACACATGCATACCATTATTATAGCATTTGTACACATAGATACATGTAATCAAATAATCGTAGTTGGTCATGAGAATAGCATAACTCATGCATAATCTGAAAGCTGAATATAAAAACACAAACTTACACTGACCCATTTACACATGACTCAGAAAACAACAATGGTAATGAGTAGATACTGAAAAGGTCCTCAAAGTGAAATAAAGAATAGCCATAATGGAATAAGAACAGAATAGTCCTAATGGAAAAGCTCAGAATATGAAATATGTGAACATCATATAAAGATTTAGGTAAATATCTCTGTAAATGCATGCCTGTACATTTCTGTTAATATCTTAGCAAAAATATAATGTATACAGGGACAAAACTTTAGTGATTCTTGTATTGCAATCCCCAGGGGAAATAGGGCCGAGGGGTCCTGAGCGAACTGAAAAATGAAAAACATCAATATAACTGAATGGAAGTGTAATTTGACAAGAGAACCAGGAAGACAAAGAATACCAATTTCTTATGAACAATACTAGTTTTTGATAAACTTCTAAAAAATATAAGTATTCTCTGATAAAGTTCTGCCTTGTTCCCTAAACGTTCGAATCATACTCATAAAACATCAATCAGGTAATAAAACTTCAAACATTAGAAATCGTTGGCCTTATAATTTTGGTGTTCTATCAACTTTAAATATAAGATATCAAGTTTCTAAACAAAGTCATGATCTAAACTTACCGAGATGGACCTGGCTGTATGGCAGCTGGAGTGGGAACCTCCGCTGGAGTGGGCGGCTCCTTATGGGCTGGGGCTTGTTCGGGGGATGGAGCTGGATCCTCCGGCAGATACTCTTGGCCATGATCCTCAGCTGGATATGTAATGGGGGTTCCATCGTCCTCCACATCTGAATCTGAATAACCAAATCCTAAGGGGAGTAATTGATCTTCAAGGATAATCTGTCGGGCCCTTCAATTCCTCCATCTCTTTTTCACTCCCACCTATAAATTCACCTCCTCACTCTATTCTTTCCTTGTCAGTGGCCCTCCCCAATCTACCTTTCCCTTTTCGTTCATTCAAAAAAAAACCTTGCCGCAACCCTGCCCACCCAACTAAGAGAGAGAAACAAAGCACACTGAGAGGGCGGGGACAATCTGCTATTGTATATTGCATTATCCTGCCTTGTCGTGAAGACCAGCTGCCGAAATTCAGCCACCATAAGTGAGTTATGGGATAGCATTGAAATCGCTTCAAAATCAATTCCTTGAAAAAAATTATTTTGGGGCAAAATATACCCAGGTAACCTCACTGGAGGAGATCTATGTAAGCCATCACGAAAGGTAGAGCCCTTTACATACAGTAAGTAAAAAGCCTTTTAACACTTTGCTATGTCATACTTGAGAAATGATTAGTGTGGATTAGCAAATATACTCTATATGATGACCTTAGAAAAGGGATACACTTTCATTTGATACACTGTCTTGAAATTTGGTACATACGACATAAAGCGTCCCAAAAATGAAAATATTTCCATAAACACAGCTTGTGAATAAAACAGTTAGAAAAAGATAAATTTTGCGACTTCCAACTTATTTGTCTGCAACAGATCACATAATATTATAGCATACCTGATGGGCGGAAGTTATCACAGGCAGAGGCAGCTGATGTTGATGGTTCAGCTGTCAGCCGCAAAGATTTTCGAACCCCTAAAACCATTCATAAAACTTTGGCTTACTTTTGGAAACATTATATCAATATAGAATTGACCATATATGTCATAAGACATTAATTTGCGTTGATTCCCCTTAGTTGAGTATCTAATAAAGTTGCCCATTCTTGCATGCATAAATTCAAAATAAACCACCAGTAGTTTCCACAAATATTACAATGTATATGACTAGGACAGTGATTTAATGACAGTAGATTAATCTAAATATCACAAAGTTCGACAGCTATTTGCAGAAAAACTATACCAGTTTAAAAACCCATATTTACAGGCTTTTGAGATCCGCATTCAATAATTCGTATCCTTAAATATCATGGTAATTTGAAGAATATTTCATGTACAAAATGGCAAAGTTTTGTGTCCAATATTAGTCGCACAAGTAGCAGCGGTGGTTACCCTGCCCCCATCTTAATTGATTGACATCTTAATCAACACATTCTTGACCAAATTTAGGCTTCTAATGATACTGCAATGATGCAATGCAAGACATACTAAGGCCACTCCCAATACGTATACAATACAACACAATACAATCATTATGATAATCAATGATATACTTGATATAGAACGTGATTATGGTGATAAACTTTTTATAGAACCTACCTTAATACGGGCACGCTCACGGGCCACCCACTCCGGGTCCTGGCGCAAACGGGCCCGTCTGACCTTGGCCAGCTTGCGGTCCCTTTCTTTCTGCGCAGCAGTCTTTATGTGCTTGGATGGCATCTGATAAGAAAGTGAGGAAATCACATTTATTTCTTCACATGCCTCCCCCACCCCACCCCTTTTTTACACTAGAAAGAAATGATGCAATGGTAGGGTAAGTCTTGCATTTCAGGGTTGGAAATTGAAATGAAATGAAGTTAAGATGAGAGGTTTCGGTTATATTTCCTGAAGATTTATGTTCTCCCCTGTACAATCCTAAAGAAATCGGGCTCTCAGACACTCAGGCTCAAATATCAAGGAATCTAGAGCCTAAAATGGGAGTGACGTCCTTTTTGAAATTTCAGCATAGGAAAAGTATACATGAAATATATTACTAATAAATATGCAAATATAATCACAATTATATATGTAATGACAATAGATATAGTGTCAGTTAAATGGCTGCACTCTTGCGAGATCTTCACAGATCTGGATTATTTTATTGCGGTTTTTTCAATGTACACAATCTCCTTATAGCTTAAACAACTTTTCCTCTGACAGTGTTAACCTGACGTGTAAAATTTCTGAAATTCTGTCACATATGTGGGATGTCTGCTAGATGAGTAGATATAATGATGAAGTAACACAAGGGTTGGCCTGGACCACCAATGAAATGGGGGTTTATTCAGCATAACAATACAATAGGATAAAGAAAAAATTTTTTGAGCGTGCGTAGCGGTTGGGAACCGGGCTTGGAGTGTTTATTGTTGTGGTAGATGGAAGGGGCGTACTATGACGTATGGCGTCACCATGGAGGAGGGCGTGGCGTAGTGGCGTTGCTTGGCGCCCATCCCAATATAGGTGGTGACGTCTCACCTTCACATATGTGGGATGTCTGCTAGATGAGTAGATATAATGATGAAGTAACACAAGGGTTGGCCTGGACCACCAATGAAATGGGGGTTTATTCAGCAAACCAGGCCAAACCGCAGGAATCAATCAGATAATGAACTAGCAGTAAAGGAGTCTACCTTCAATTTCAGTTCCAAGTCAGGGGTAATGTATGATTCGACACAAGATGAAGCCCAATGTCCCCTTGATTTAATGTCAGACATCTTGACACCAATTGAAGCCATGTGGGTAGCCCCACCCCGTCTAAGGGATTGAGACGAGTACACACCTTTGATCGCTGACAGTGAGATCAGATGAGAAATTTTTCAAGGCTTCATAGGACGGTTTAGGGCAGCGACGAGTGGCAAAAAGCATGGCACTGTCCGGTAGATTGTTTGAAGACCACACTTTCATTAACCAATGCACAGCACATAAAGTTGAATCCTTAAGTTTCACAATGGGTATACGGAAGGGGGTAGAAGAAGTCTTGGATGACTTGACATCCACGAGTATCCCCCAGGGAAGGATGGACACATCTCCACGATGCAGGGAGTGAGGAGACACTACAAGATGGCCCACACATAGAAGTGACCTGAATAAAAAGATTATCATAGCCCACATCTTTACATCCAACGGAGACGTGCAGTCGACGAACCTATACATCTTCAGTAGGTGGCGTGGAAGAAGGGGGTCTGAAGGCGTAGGGGAAGCACCTGGGAGGCGACTTATACCCTTCAAGACAGATTTAATCGCTGGGTGTGACAGAGCTGGGCAATCCATGAGCCTCAGACGAGCCCCGAAGGTTACGCCACACAGATAGGTTGACACCGAAGAAGCCTTCATAAAGGCTGACAGGTAGGCAGCATACATACACACAGTCTCTACGTTGATTGAAGAGGGAAAGTTATTCTGTTTGAGAAATGACTGGAACACCTTCCATTGGCGTTCCCTCTGTTGAAGTGTCGACGGTGCCACTGATAAGGCTTGTAATTCCTTCACTCTGGACATCCACTTCGTCATACCTGTCATAATTATAGTCAGCATGGTTAAAACAACATAAACCAGCGTTAGATAAGGTAGAAAAATCGACAGGATGCTTCATATAGGATAATCTCAACAGAAAATCTGCCACAACATTGTTTTTAGTGTTAATGTAATGAGGGATCAACTCGATGCCGTAGATGAATAGAACCCAGTGTAGCTCGTACAACCACTGCATGCACGTACTGTTCCCGCTGACACCTCTGGTTAACATAGCCACTACCTGGGTGTTGTCGATAAAACAGTGCACTTTATTGTTCCTAAAGAGATTTTTCCACCGTTTAACTCCCAACAACACAGGAAACAATTCTTGGACATTGATGTTGTCCCACTTAACATTTTCAGTTGGTCCTGAGACGATATGGGAGCACACAGTATCAGTCCAGGGTATAGTATTCACCCCCCAGGCACCAGCTATCCAATCAGTGCCCAGGAATATACCGAACCCCTTGCTCGAGGAATCCGAGACCATGGGTAGATGAAATTCACTTTTTGAAAGAAGACCAACGCCGTTGAATACCTTGCAGAAGGCGTACCACCAGTTAATATCACTCCTAAAAGAGTCAGAAATAGGCAAACGAGTCAACCTCTTGTGTAGAATAACTTTATATAAGTCGAACATCCTCCTACAAAAGGTACGCCCTCCTTTAAATACCGAGGCGCAATGAGCCAAATAGCCACATACCTTCTCCAAGTCCTTCTTGGAAATGTGGCTCGCCTCTTTCACAAGCTCCAATAAGAGGCGTAATTTATCAATCTTGCCTGGTGGTAAACGCAGGGTCATGTTGATGGAGTCGATTTCGAAGCCCAGGTAAACACATGATGTAGAAGGCGTGGTGACTTTTTGCCACGCCACGTGGAAACCTAGACATCTCAGGAAAGAGATCAGGGCATTTCGGGCAAGGGTACAGGACTGGAGGGAATTAGACGACAGGAAAAAGTCGTCTAAGTAGTTAACCACACACACACCATAAATATTATACATTGAATCGGCAATAAAATTTGAAATATTGTCAAAAACACATGGTCCTATACGTAAGCCGAAGCAAAGTCTATTGTCCGTAAGGTAATGTTCCACACCATCAATCGTCCAGCGAAAACCACACAAGGTACGGTGATCAGGGTTGATCACAACCGCCCTATACGCCGATTTAATGTCCACAACACACACATAAATACCTGACGAAACCAAATCTGTGGCGTCATCAATACTATTATATGAAAAGTTACGTATTAATGTAGAACAATGAAAATTTACAGACTCCTCATCCGGGCGTCAACAGTCAGTGATAGGCCGTATTCCTCCGTCGGGTTTAAACACAGCACCTAAAGCGTGGATACATACTGGTTTTTCCTTCACAATTGAGACATAACCCTCGGCTAACTCATTAGAGATAATCTTATTCATTTTTGCTCTAGCAGAATCTTCTAAAATCGAAGAGTAGTTTGGACAATCGTACGCCTCTACTGGCGTGTCAACAACATCAATTCCATCGATAACATACATGTACACATCGAGAAACTTATGAAAAACATCACATCCTTGGGAAAACATTGATGCAGTAAAACGGCAAGGTTTGAGTTGGACAGGTAAGCCGCCCAAAATATGAACACAGTCACATTCACTAGAGAAACATTTATCGTATACTTTGACCGAACGGCCCTTAGCAGAAACAGGAGAAGTAAAAATTACACCATCTGCATTATGAGATACACCCACACGATAAAATTCAGCCACAGCATCACATATATCATTGTAATCACAATCACCAAGACATGAATAATGAAAAGTCATTACCGGGAGAGAGTCAGGGGAATTATCCATCGACGCAGGTTGAGAAGTTCCATGTTCATGAACGATAGTCGCCATGTTGACATCGTTACAACTCTCCAAAACTGGAGAAACACAGGGAATGTCACCAGAAACACACCAGTCGTCGCCACCATCTATAACAACCTGACTCTCCGCCGTATCCTATTTGCCTGCCTTAGCCACTGTGCAGGTTTTGGCGCCATGGTCAGACATGCCGCACGTCGAACATTTATGTGGAAATTCACAAGAAGAACAAGTGCAGCCTACACCGTTAAACTTGAAACAAACTCGGTTATTTCCACTTCTAGGCTTGGAAGAATTAGTCGAAGACTTGGGAGCAGCAGCCCGCTTGGAATTCTCGAAGGAGTAATGTCTCAACACCTCTTCTTGACGAGTATCGCCGAAAGCCGCCAGCCCTTTCTTGTTGGCACGCACACGGACTGCGGCATCATAGAGCACAGACGCCTTGAGAGTATACATGGCTGATGAGTTTTTCTCGGTCATCGTGATGCAGTGGGCAAGAACACCGGACAACTCATCGTATGGCCTCGAGTCATTAACCATTCTTTCCAGCAACTGCAGGTTAATCAACAAGAGAGAATCAAAATTTTCTATTGTCTCACCCTTGTTGAGAAACTGTTCCCTATCGAAGGGTCCCACCCTTTTACGTGATGAACTTGCTTTACGTCGTCGAACAGGTAACTCATAGATCGAGCTCTCCACACTTTCTTCACGAACTTTCTGTTCACCATTCTTGAACAAAGATCTTGCAGATGGGCGAAAATTAACTTCAGAATCAGAAGTGGAATTAGATGCCACATCTGACTTCTTATCTAAGTTTTCCACTACTGTCAATATGCTGCGCATCATACCTTCGAGCCCATCAACACGGCTCATCAGTGACTTGTCATCGGTACCTTGATTCAACTCAGCACCGCCTGAATTACCGACTCCAGAACCACCAGGTATGTCCTCTGCTTTATCATTAGTGCAGTGCCTACCAATCGAACCCTCATGGGTTTGCTTGCAATGGTCGCAAAATCGAGGAGTTTTACCCATCTTTCCACAAAAACCGACACAAAATATAGCAAAGTCCAACTCAAATTTTTTGAGCGTGCGTAGCGGTTGGGAACCGGGCTTGGAGTGTTTATTGTTGTGGTAGATGGAAGGGGCGTACTATGACGTATGGCGTCACCATGGAGGAGGGCGTGGCGTAGTGGCGTTGCTTGGCGCCCATCCCAATATAGGTGGTGACGTCTCACCTTCACATATCGTCATCTCTATGTTGACAGCTATATAACAACCATCCCATATCATAACATTTTCAAATAATTCTTGATATACCAGGGAAAATAATAGAGGCCAAATTAACAGGCATAACAATTTCGCATACCTGTAAATCTAGACGATTGAAATATTTGATAATAATCCTTGGAGGGCCGTCGTATATCGTGACATGCTAAAAAATGTTATTATCAGGCCTATGATAATACAAGAAGGATCATTTATTAATGATTACTGAGCACAGATCATCTCAAGACCTGCCAGAGCGTATTGTAACATACAATTCTCTTTTTTTCAAGAGTTAGGAATGTATTCATTGAGTTAAGACCGTTTCCCTTATCATTTTATACTATTTAGCATCTTTTTGTAGCTGTAATTTAATTCTCCATGCTCACCCCTATTTAAACCTTGATTTGACCTTCACAGATATACCAAACTATACATAAGAAAATGCTCATGACTTGAAGAATTAAGATTTAATCACAGAAAAGAAATCACTATAGATAATTTCCTCAGCTTCAGAGATGTATATAAAGCAAAGACACTGTGTGTATGAGATTCCTGAGAATGGCCGGGTATAGGGTCACTTGGGAAAAAAAATTATTTTGGAAAGTGGGGACTCCTGAATCCACCCCTGATGTCTTGCTAACAAGCTTAAATGATATTCCGAAATATGAACGCAGATGGAATCAATTCTTACCTTGCAATGTTATGGATTGTAGGCTGATCTCTCAACCTCAATATCAATCTGAAATCATGAATTAAGCGTTTCATTTGACATAAATTAATACAAAATATGTAATCCCACAGAGTGTAAAATGCACGTCCCCCCCACCCCCTAATTAGAATTAAAATTAACACAACATATATAAAACCTATAGAGTGTAAAACAGCCCCTGTCCCCCCACCCCTGCCTCATGTGGAAAAAACGTCGCACGCCCTGTAAGCCTCACCACTATAGTAGGCCTATAGACTATGAAACGTATGTAAGTGCACGCCATGTTTACAATGCTTAGTACCAAAATGATAAATGATATTTAAACTTTTACGCATATATATATCATCTGACCAGTCTGAAAATGTGCATAAAAACATGGCACAAAAAAACCCATCAACCTCATATTGCCTTCCCTAAGGTCGATGGTGAGTGATAATACAGCAACTAGGCTGACAGCAGACAACAACAGAGCCGTACTATGTATACATACATCGTTTTGAATCAAATAAACAGCAACATTGGTATCACGGGAGTAAAAAAGGGTATATCTATGCATGATTCTGATCATATGAGTAGTTGTCACCCTTAATTAACATGTAATTATCGACAATTCGCCAGCAGGCACTTACCGTTAGCTTTTTCTTCTCTTTGTTGCATAGAATCGAATTCTACCTAAACTACGTACAGGAACTTTCTGTGCATGTAAATCACACAATATGCATCTGCAATGATGAATCTGAGTTACATTTGTAGTACAGTTTTGAGAAAGGGTCTGGTCTGAGAGAAAGAAAGTTCCAAGGGCATAGTCTCATTTTTTTTTTAAGGTTTCAGGAAGTTTTAAGTATTGGTCAATCGCTAAAAAGTGTTTAAAAGGAGTTATTACCTCAGTGATCTTGAAAATCAAAGTGAACTGAACTATTTACGTGTGAAAGAAGAGATTTCAGGGAGTTTATGTGATAAATGTGAAGAGTAGCAGGATAAATGTGAAGTCATGTCCGATGAGAACTTCCTGGGATGGGGGGGGGGGGGGGGGGGGGGGGGGGAGAGTCAGAGTGAAAATAAAGTTATCCAGATGAGCAGGAATCGGCTAGTAAATGATAAAGTTTACCCGAAAGAAATAATCCAGGAGGAATCAAGATTAGCCACAAATTTCCTCTTCCTAGAAGTCAGACTAAAAGCACATCAGCCTTATATTATTCAATTGCAGATAGTGAAAGAGGAACTCCAAAAGCCGGAAAAGGAGGACAGTGAATCTTTACACCAGCATTATATTGAGTATTTGCCCATTAATGTAACCTTTCAATTTCTCCTGGATCAATTTGAGCCTGGAGGTGGATAAATGTTCATTGAGTATTTGGACATATTGCCGGATCAATATAGTGAAATTTGATTATGAATGAAAAGGGAGAATTAATATTCATGTTTGTTCAGTTATCAAGGAAGGAATATATTTTTTAATTGACTGCTATAAATTAGTGTAATCTGTTCAATGAAACATCTGAAAAAATGGATGTACAGTTACCACAAAAAATAAGATCTTCCATCTTTAGGTGCTAATGATGAAATTAATCAGTCTATTAACAACAGTATGTTTGTAAGTGTCAATGTAAATTGTCCTCATTGTGCGTCAGCCTGTGTGTTTTTCTCATGACTGTTCTAATAAGTTTGAAGTCTGTATCAAAAATCTATTAATAATCACGATATTATGATATGTACTATGTGCAATGGAAATAAAACCGTTGTGCAAAAATAAAAAAAAGGTTCTGTCTTAGAACTAACAATGTAAATTGAAAGTGCATGTTGTAGTGCCGTTCAATTTGTCTACTGTTCCTATACTACTCACGATCTTTGGTGTGGGTGCAGGTGCACCTACCAACTCTACATAACGTGCGCTCTAGGGGTTATATTTATTATTGGCACATATCGTATTGGTAAGCGAAGTGGAGCTATTAGAACGAGTTATACTCTGTCCAATAAGTAGTTGATTCGGGCTAAACGGTCTTTACGAAGAGGGAAAAGTGGGGGACATTTACTTCCATTTATGACAAATTCCTGTCAACCTTTGCCCTGCGAGCCGCTTTTTGCAATCAACCATGGGGAAACAAAGCCAGCATAACCGGCCCTTCCTTCCATGGAAGGGGAAAGACAGCTGCTGCACATGGAACATGGACAGCGCTGTAAAATGCAGCTGTATATATATTTCGCCATGGTCTTTCGCAAACGGAGATTCAGAGGGCAAAGGTTTCAAGTCAAAAGTTCCCTAGTTTTTTCTCTTCTTAAACAGTCCAGTTTAGCCCATGTCAAGTTCTTATTCGACAGAGTATAGCAACTACAACACACCAACACAGCACTAAAGCATCCACTAGCTACTTGCGATGTGGTGGTACATTATTACCGATGTAGGGATCCCCGAGAGGATGCTAAATCACCCTAATGTTCATCTTCAACTTCTTATTACTAATACACTCCTTGTGTGTAGTAATGTTTGGTAACTATTTCATAAGCATAAAAATTAAATTAAACTAGAATAATCTGCTTATATCACTCGGATCTGCTTTCCCGGCAGAGGGTGCATGGGATTCACTGTCTATCTTGCCGACTAGCGGAAGGCGAATAAAACTAGAGGATCAGGCCGCCAGAAAATGTACAATCGCCATCATGTACCTCTCTACATATAGTACATTCTGCTAAATTGGGCTGAAAATGTGTATAAATACTAGACACATCTGAGTATATGGCATTATATAAACCCCTATGGTTATAGATATATGGTCAACTTGACCGCCACCTAGTGGCTAGTGCAAACCTCAAGCCAGCTCTCAAGCCAGCTCTCTTCAGAACACTTTCACGCCCCAACTAGGACACACTTGTTGCTTGTTTTTGTGTGTGACCATTACCTAACTTCATTATGGTTCGTTGGGGGCTTTGCTCTGAGTGTAATAAGGAACACCCTGGAAGGTGGGGCCAATGCTGCAAGTATATGCTGGAAGCTAAAGCCAAGTCGTTACAGAAGGACGAAACTGAGGATAACTGGGAGACTTACCTGGACTTTTCAAAACTGCCGGCTAAATCTGACGCGGATGTTGTGCTTGGTGTGGATGGTGAGGAGGATCGTGGAGCTTCTTCCCCTCCAGAACCATTATCTAGAGATTATCTGGATCAAACAGTGGTTCAGAACAAGGCAGAATTGGGGAATATCCATTCTAAATTGGACAGTTTATGTGATTTACTCATGGGCACTGGCCTAGGTGGACCTGTTGGACATACTGGAACCGGTTTGACAGGCTTCGGTGGTATGGGCGGTATGGTCAAACCGCCGTCCACAATTGCTACTCGACCTGCTACTACTGCTCCAGTCATGGCTACCTCTCCTACTGCTACTGCTTCGGGGGGCGTGGTGACTCCCGTTGTGACCCCCATGTACTCCTCCGCCCCGACTCCTATGTATGCCACCTCTCCCTCTCTGTTTGGGGGTTTGACTGCTCCTCTGAGCTCTGGAACCCCCGGGAGTTCTCCTTATACGGTTGGGTCGAATGCCATTTCGGTCGATATAAACAACCTGGCCCAGTCTTTGGATCCGACCAGCGCTACTTCTAAGAGAGGTATGGTTTTTCGACCCGAGTTTCACGTACAACATTTAATGGGCGGGACTCCTCTCAAGAGTATTGATCATTCAAAGCTAAATTTGGGGGAGTTGTGGTATGGCATGACCCTCATCGCCCGCCATTTGTTAGCCACTGGAGGGGATTTAGCCACCTATTACACTATCATAACTGTGGCGGTTGCGATGTACCTCATGTTTGCAGGAAGTATCGGGGGAGTCACCGCGCTATCGGCTGCCAGGCCAGCTGGGACAAGCCAGGGAAACCCCAGTGACGTCATAGGGATTCTCGGAGCTCGCGAGAGTTGAACGTTACCTGTCATGGCGTCGTTGATGTTGATGTTGTGCTTCAGTCACCTAGTGCGAATGTTGTTTTGCCCTGTTTACTAGACTATGATACTAATTCGGAAGGTTATTTCGGAGAAGGTGAAACTTTGGATGATTCTTATGATTCAGATGTCGATTGTGAACTTGTCTCTGACCTGGTTTCAGCGGGAGCACCTAGTCTTGGTCGGAGTGATGGGTTCGTTGCCGGTGTTTATGGTCGCTCCAGTGACCCATCGGTGATGGGCTATCGTACATCCGATCTCGGGACTAGCTCTGTTCTTTCTGGTAACTGGGTTAGTGAATGTTTACCTTTCTGGGCTGGCCATGGGCGAGCTTTTGAAGATCATGCCAATTGTTTTCCTTGTGATACTCCTGTTATTTACCCAGTGTTGTCCCACGATCATCATGCCATTGGACCTGTTCCATGTCAACTTAACCCCAGCGCTTGGATTTATGAGACTGCCTATGAGAACGACTCGTACCTCAAGTTGTATATAAAACTAGGAGTTTTGTCTGGATTTAAGATCGTGGATGATGATGCCGACGTCCCTGCTTATTTGTGTCAGAATTACAAGTCAGTTTATGACCCAGATGCTTTTCGGTTCATAGATTCGCTCATTGCTGCAGAACTGACGGACGGCAAGTATTGTGTTGCTGACGAGATGCCGCGGTGTGTTCACGCGCTTGGTGCGGTACCTAAGCCTAATGGATCTTACAGGCCCATTACAGACTGCAAAAGGCCGATTGGACTCTCCATCAATAATTTTATGCACACCGCTTTTCAGCCTTTCTCTTACAATAGTGTTGACTACTTGGCTGAGATATTGCATCCAGGTTACTACATTGCCACAGTGGATATAACTGCGGCCTATCGGTCAATCCCCATGCGCGAGAGGGATTGGACTTACCAAGGCATTCAATGGGATTTTAATGGAACTCTGAAATACTTGTACGATACCAACCTATGTTTCGGCTTACGCTCTGCTCCATATATTTTCAGCTACTGCAGACGGCTGAGGCGGCAGGTTGACAGCCGGAATCAACAGGGGTGCTGTAGTGGGATTAAGCACCGGTGTTTGAAGCTGGGAGGGCGGTGGAGCAGGGAAACGAACAGGCATATGTGAAGTGACAGTCTCCAAAGCATTCAACCTTCCGCTAACCTTAGTCAACGCAGTGGTGGCGGCTATGAGCTGTGTTTGCTGAAGCTGCATCATCCTATACAACTTATCCATATCGATCGGGCCCTCAGGCGATTGCAAAGGTTTGGAGGCGCTGTCATCATCAGAATCCAATGGAGGTAAATACAGTTTCCAATCATCCTCGTTACCAGTGTTTAACTTAGCCTTTTCGTTCGCTTCGTTTCTGTACTTGCAAGAGTGCTCCCCCGGCTGGGGGTGATCCCGTTCGCATGCCTTGCAGAGACCCATTTTTTAAGAGAATCGTTAGAAAGTGTGAAAATCTCTCAAAAAACCAGCTAACCGACTAAAAGTCAGCTTTGGAATTAGTCAAGTCAGTGTTTGAATTTGCCGCGTCCAGGTAACCAAGCGATCGCCGCTTCCGGTTAACCAGCCATGCTTCCGTTCATAATATGAACGATTATAAATATATACATCACATATATCTGGTATTATGTTGATTTGAGATATGTTTGGTTATTGTGAAACTGTATTTTGCACCTTATTTCAGTCTGGAATTGTTGGATATTTGAGAGGATTTGTGAAGGCGAATTGTACATTTTCTGACGTTTCGACCCTAGTGTAATAATAGTAGACAGTGGCCAGTTTTGTTGATTCCCTTCCTCAACATGATCCCCGGGTCCTGAGACATTGTCAATAAACATAAGTCAAACCCTAATGATCTACTTTTTGTTTTCTCAGCCATAGGCTGAGAAAACATATGAGTCAGTATTAAAAGTGCCAATCACTGATACTGCATCTACATCTTGATAACTTGGTTAACTGTCTGTGAGGTGTTTAAGCTTAGATGTGACATCAGGCGAGGATGCCATATCTAATCCTTTCAATCAGTCATAGATTTCACACCTAGATGTTATTGAAGGCTGATTGACAGCTTTTCTAGGTTTAGCCAAGGGAATTGATTGGCTGTTAGTTAGATGCTTCTCCAACCATGATAGGTCTGCAGAAGGCCCTCCCACCTCGAGGTGGGTTTACCCCGACTGAAGCTGTGGGGAACGCACCAGCTGTGACCCATCGGGGGCATGATTTGAAGCAGTGTGTTATCCAACATAGGAGTCCAGTATAGGGATGCTCTCAGTCATATAGCTACAGTGTGGAGGGGGAGGGGGGGAGGGGGGAGGGGGAGGGGAGGGGGTGATGAGGGGGAGGGGTGAAGAGGGGGAGGGGGTGATGGGGGGGGGAGGGGGCAGGTGGCGGAGGGGGAGGGGGAAAGGAAAGGAAAGGAGGGGGGTAGTGGAGATAAGGGGAATGAAAATGTCATTTGGCAGAGGGGAGAGGAGGGGATGAGGGTGTGAGTCAGAGGGAGGGGTGGGTCTGTTGGGGGTGGTCATGGGGAGGAGGGCATAAAGGAGAGGTTGGTGGTGAAATAGACATATATCCTCATTCGTTGACCAATAATCAATTGATTATATTTTATTACTTTTAGATAGACTCTGAGCAGTTCATTAAATGAACTTCTTTCTACTCATGCCCTTAAAATAATATCTAGCAAATTACAAACCATAGGCAAGTATATATGTCAAGGTTGTAAGACAACCTAAAAGTGAGATAGATTACTTTAAGAAAAGGATGAATCCCCACTGCTTCTTCCACAAAGAACCACATCTGTTAATGGGGCTATAAAGCATGTTTAATGGGGCCCGCCATTGTGGTCAAAGTTCACCACATGATAGGAGAAGGTTGGATGTTTTCTTCCGCCCAATTGAATTGTTTATAAATACTTGGGAATAAGACAACTTTATTTTTTTTCAAGTGGATTCAGTTACAAGTGTATAAAGTGGGTAATTCTCTCAACAGGATATCATTTGGTTTCCTAGCCTATGGTTTAGACAACCTGTATTTCAGATGATCACTAAAGATTATAACCATCTTCTTTTTATTCCTTGGCAAAAATAAGGTTGTGGGAACCCTACTTTTAACATTTTAATGCCAAAATCGTCTTTTTTAAGCTAGAAAATAACAAATAACTTGGTAATTTGAATAAAATACACAGGTGCATTTAGAAGATGTATTACATTATGCTGAAACAAATGTATTCTACACATATACAATATGTAATGTGTTTCAGGAAAATGGGTCACAAGTCACAAATAATATTTTCCAAATTGATTTATTCACAAGATTTCACTACAGATCACTACAGAGCCTATAGTCACTATAAGCCCCCATTGGAGCACTACAGAGCCTATAGTCACTATAAGCCTCCATTGGAGCACTACAGAGCCTATAGTCACTATAATCCACCACTGGAGCACCACAGAGCCTATAGTCACTATAAGCCTCCATTGGAGCACTACAGAGCCTATAGTCACTATAATCCACCACTGGAGCACTACCGAGCCTATAGTCACTATAGGCCTCCACTGGAGCACTACAGAGCCTATAGTCACTATAATCCACCACTGGAGCACCACAGATATATATATATATATGACCAGGGCCAGCGAACGGACTACATTTCATCCACTCAGGGCCATGAGACAAAAGTTGTCAGAATTGATCCGCCTTTTGCAGGTCTAAAGTCGACAGTTTGGGCCTGTTGATTCTCAATTTTGCAAGACTTTGAATAAAAAACCACTGAGTTATGGCTATCCAAACTTATTAATCAAAATCAATGTCTCTACGACGCCCACCCTACATTGAAGTTTAATTACCTCTAATTACCCCAGATAACTCCAATATACCAAAGATCCTGATATATTTTCCAAAGGTGGACACTTGTACCTACATAATCCTGAAGTATAAAGAATGTAGGCAGTTTTTGTTAAATACTAGGAGCAATTGAACTTTGCACATCATTTTCATTTTTCTCTGATACAAATTAGACCTTCTTTTCTTTTTAACAACAAGATCGAAATATTGCTGATGATCAAGTCTCTGCATCTAAAGTGTAGGTATAGCCATGGTCTATCAATCCCCAAAAAATTGAGGTGATAGGATAATTGCCACAGGAATTATTAACAAAATAAAAATGTTGCGTTGTAGAGACACAGCTTGCGTTGTAGAGACATTCTGTGTTGTAGAGACAGTGCGTTGTAGAGACATTTTCATGCAAAATACAATATCCAGTAAAGTAGTTATAACAAGCTTGCTAAGAGTTGGAAATAGTCGAAAATGGTTGTTGTCATTCTTAGAAATGTGGGCAGTGTTTCTATTAAAAAATTTACCCTGAACCAGATTTACTTGTTATGACAATGCTTGCTATATTAGGTCAATAAAACTATCAAGGTACAAGATTAACCAGAGGGTCACAAATTAGCATTGAAATGATTGTATTTCCATTATGTACACTTCCCGACATGCAGTCAACCATTTACCAAAGTTGTGGAGTGAAAATCAATTTTAACTCGATAAATCAATCAATAACTCAAAATCCGTTGTAGAGACACTTGCCATCGTAGAGACATTGTCTGAGAATCAGATTTTAACATGTCTCTGAAATGGTTGAAAATGATTGGAAATGGCCGGAAATGGTTGTGCTCACTCTCAGACATGTGAGAAGTGATTCCATGACAAAAACAATCATAAACCATATTTATTCTTTATGACAGGTTCAACCATAACAGGTCAATCAATAAATCAATTTGCATATTTCCTTATTTGGAGACAGATTAGCATTGAAATGAGCTAATTCCAAACCTGCACACTACCTCACATGCAGTCAACAATTTCACAAAATTTTGGGAATGAAAATCAATTTTAACTCTATAAATCAATCAATAACCCAAAATCCGTTGTAGAGACACTTGCCATCGTAGAGACATTGTCTGAGAATCAGATTTTAACATGTCTCTGAAATGGTTGAAAATGATTGGAAATGGCCGGAAATGGTTGTGCTCACTCTCAGACATGTGAGAAGTGATTCCATAACAAAAACAATCATAAACCATATTTATTCTTTATGACAGGTTCAACCATGACAGGTCAATCAATAAATCAATTTGCATATTTCCTTATTTGGAGACAAATTAGCATTGAAATGAGCTAATTCCAAACCTGCACTCTACCCCACATGCAGTCAACAATTTCACAAAATGTTGGGAATGAAAATCAATTTTAACTCTATAAATCAATCAATAACCCAAAATGCGTTGTAGGACACTTGCCATCGTAGAGACATTGTCTAAGAATCAGATTTTAACATGTCTCTGAAATGGTTGAAAACTATTGGAAATGGTCGGAAATGGTTGTGCTCACTCTCAGACATGTAAGAAGGGATTTCATGACCTAATAAATCATAAACCATATGTATTAGTTATGACAGGGTAGGCAATAATAGATCAATTCATATATGAATATTCAAACTTTTATTTTTTGGAGAAAAATACGCATTGAAATGAGCTCATTCCTTATGTGCACACTACCCTACATGAAGTCAAACATTTCACAAAATTTTGGGAGTGAAAATCAAGTTTAAGTCTTGGAATCAATCAATAACTCAAAATGCATTGTAGAGACACATGCCATCGTAGAGACATTCCTGAAAATGAGTTTCTGACATTTCTTAGAAATGGTTGTATACGACTGGAAATGGTCGGAAATGGTTGTGCTCACTCTCAGACATGTAAAAAGTGATTCCTTGACACAAAGAGTCATAAAACGTATGTATTTGTTATGAGAGGGTCAGCTTCAATAGGTCAATTAATATTTCAATATTTAGAATTCATTTTTGAGAGACAAATTAGCTTTAAAATGAGCTTATTCCTGACTTGCACACTACCCCACAGGCAGCCAACCATTTCAGCAAATATTGGGAGTGACAATCAATTTTAACTATTAGAATCAATCAATAACTCAAAATGCGTTGTAGAGACACTTGCCATCGTAGAGACATTGGCATGGAAACATCTTTTACAATGTCTCTGAAATGGTGGGAAATGGTCAGGAATGGTTTTGTCCAACCTCAGACATGTCAGATGTAAACATATGACAAAAACAATCATGAACAATATTTATTCCTGGAGCCAATCAATAACTCAAAATGCGTTGTAGAGACATCCTATCGTAGAGACATTGCCTGGGAAACAGTTTTTACAATGTCTCTTAAATGGTAGGAAATGATTGGAAATGGTCAGGAATGGTTTTGCTCCACCTCAGACATGGCAGAAGTGACTACACGGCAAAAACAATCATAAATAATATTTACTCATGGAGCAAATTAATAACTCAAAATTGTAGAGACACTTGCCATCGTAGAGACATTGGCTTGAAATCAGATTTTACAATGTCTCTTAAATGGTAGGAAATGATTGGAAATGGTCAGGGATGATTGTGCTTACCATCAGACATGTAAGAAGTGAGAACGTGACAAAAACAATCATAAACCATCTTTATTCTTTATGACAGGGTCGGCAGTAATAGGTCAAATAATATGTCACTATACAAATTAAATTATTAAGAGACAAATTAGTACTTTAATTAGTTAATCCCCAACCTGCACATTGCTCCACATACAGTCAACCATTTCAGTAAATATTGGGAAGGACAACAAATTTAACTCTTGGAATAAATTAATAACTCAAAATGCCTTGTAGAGACACTGATATTGATTGAAAAACTGTTTTTGTTTGACAAGTCCTAGGAATGGTTGGAAATGAGTGAACAATTATTGGAAATGGGTTTTGTCACCCTCAGATATGTAGGCAGTGATTCTATCACTCGAAATATAACAAACCATATTTACTTTTTCTTGCACGTTGTGTCACACCAATGAACACAAAGTATACATAAAGTCAGAAATTTGCATTGAAATAGAAATAATTATTATTGGCCATGCGTGTGTCAGTCTTAACACTGTCAGGCTTAACACCTCCATGTGTAACACCACAATGTGTAACACCCCCATGTGTAACACGACCATGTGTAACACTACAATGTGTAACCCTACCAGGTGTAACCCCATCGTGTGTTACGGCGCAATGTGTAACACTACATGTAACACTATATGTAACACTACCATGTGTAACACTACCATGTGTAACCATACCAGGTGTAACGGCACCATGTGTAACAGCGCCATGTGTAACGGCGCCATGTGTAACACTACCATGTGTAACACTACCATGTGTAACACCACCATGTGTAACACCACCATGTGTAACACCACCATGTGTAACACCACCATGTGTAACATCACCATGTGTAACACCACCATGTGTTACACTGCCATGTGTAACACCACCATGTGTTACACTTCCATGTGTTACACTGCCATGTGTTACACTGCCATATGTAACACTACCATGTGTAACGCTACCATGTGTAACACCACCATGTGTAACACTACCATGTGTAACACCACCATGATGTAACACAACCATGATGTAACACCACCATGTGTAACACTACCATGTGTAACACTGCCATGTGTAACACTACCATGTGTAACACTACCATGTGTAACGCTACCTTGTGTAACACCACCATGTGTAACACCACCATGTGTAACACCACCATGTGTAACACCATCATGTGTAACACCACCATGTGTAACACCACCATGATGTAACACAACCATGATGTAACACAACCATGATGTAACACCACCATGTGTAACACTACCATGTGTAACACTGCCATGTGTTACACTGCCATGTGTAACACTACCATATGTAAGACTACCATGTGTAACGTTACCATGTGTAACGCTACCATGTGTAAGACTACCATGTGTAAGACTACCATGTGTAAGACTACCATGTGTAACACCACCATGTGTAACACCACCATGTGTAACACCGCCATGTGTAACACCGCCATGTGTAACACCGCCATGTGTAACACCACCATGTGTAACACCACCATGTGTTACACCGCCATGTGTTACACCGCCATGTGTTACACCACCATGTGTTACACTGCCATGTGTAACACTGCCATGTGTAACACTGCCATGTGTAACGCTAACATGTGTAACGCTACCATGTGTAACACTGCCATGTGTAACACTGCCATGTGTAACACTACCATATGTAACACCACCATGTGTTACACTGCCATGTGTAGCGCCACCATGTGTTACACTGCCATGTGTAGCACCACCATGTGTTACACTGCCATGTGTAGCACCACCATGTGTTACACCACCATGTGTTACACTGCCATGTGTAACACTACCATGTGTAACGCCACCATGTGTAACACCACCGTAACACTGTCATGTGTAACACTGTCATGTGTAACACTACCGTGTGTAGCACCACCATGTGTAACACTGCCATGTGTAACACTGCCATGTGTAACACCACCATGTGTTACACTGCCATGTATATCATCTCCATGGTTAACACAACCATGTATATCTCTACCAAGTGTAACCCCCCCCCCATCCCACCACCATATGTAATACCATCATGTTTAACACTACCTTTTGTTACCCCCACCCTGTGTAATACTACCATGTCTAAAAATTAAAGACCTAAAGAAAAATAGATTATCAAAATGTAACCATGCAAAGAGGAATAAATTAATGTTTGGTAAAGAAAGCAATGAACCCATCTAATTCAAGTGAAATCTAGAGGCCATTCAGTTTTTAATTTAGTTACTTGTTAACTTGTATTTATTTTAATTCACTTCACAACGGTTTAGTGGAAAGAGTATGTCTGTTTATAAAATGTATGATTAATGGTAATTCCACAATAAAGATTAACAGTTAACTTTGTGGGTATTTAGGTAGCAAAGCAGAGAGAAGCATATAATATACTTAGAACGGGTAAACCTCTAGCTTATGAGAGTGGCCTGTTAGTTCATTCAGGTGATGCTTGGTAAGCAGCCCTGGTACAACTGGTGTTACAACAGAATTGTTTTTCTTTTATAGTTGGTGGTGAGGTGGGAAGGTGTTCGGTTCAAACACAATATACCCTAGCGCCCCCTACATTCACTGTTAGGACCGGACACTAGGCATTTGTGGGAGGTATATAAAAGAATTAAACCAATGTCTGTGCTAGCCATTCTTTTTAGAGGGACTTAAAAGTTTCTATGTTGCCTATATTTCTCGTTCTTGGTGAGAGTTGGTTCCATGATTTAGCTACTTTGTTCAAAACTGCATTGTTACCACATTTCGATTTTGAGCAAAAGGTATTTAAAAGAGGGGCCTCATTAGCTCTAGTGTGGTTATTTGCATTATGGGATCTATTGTAGTTTGATTTAGATCTGCTGAAACCTTGAATTCTAAGATGAAATTCTCTTCTATTGCAGATTAGAATCGATCTGATGAGATTCTGGGAGGTTTTTTTTCTCTATAGATTCCCTCAAACCACTTCCGTCCCCATAGATCAGTCCCTACAGATCAGTATCAAGCCTATAGATCAGTATCAAGACTTCCGTCTCCATAGATCAAGACTTCCGTCTCCATAGATCAAGACTTCCGTCTCCATAGATCAACCCAACCCTGTCAAGTATAGAATGAAAAAAAAAGCTAAGGGACCTGACGAGGCTCGAACCCTCAACGTTCTCGCAGAAGTCGACCACTATAACCACTACACTACGGAACTGGTGGATATGACGCGGCTAAATTTTGCTAGTGATACCATACACAGCCGCTTGCGCGCACCCGGACCGGGGACTTTCGAATGAAATCCTCTGTGCACTATATAGACTACCATACACAATGCAACGCCAAGTGAACGGTGCACATGAGTGGGTATGCCGAAGGGTCTCCACATCTCTTCCGGTCTATAACGTAAGCACGTATAGCTTCTGAAATCGCCATTCATTTATTACTCGATTCCCGTCGACTAAATCTTCGCTATCGGGCTCAAACACTAGTTAAAACATTTCTACCGATTCAAATCGTTTATTTATTTCTTTTTTAAGTCCCTAGACACACGCAACACGGCATTCGAGAACCGGAAGTGTCCGATGCTTTGGATAGCAAGCAGCGGAACCTTGCGAAAACAGGCCGGCTGGCTTAACGTAAACATTAGTGAATACGCACCTCTGATTGGCTGTTGTAGCTGAAGCTTCATTCGGCCAGCCGTCGCAGTATCATGTAGGTTCCGATTAAAGCAGTGTCCGATGCTTTGGATAGCAAGCAGCGGAACCTTGCGAAAACAGGCCGGCTGGCTGAACATAAACATTAGTGAATACGCACCTCTGATTGGCTGTTGTAGCTGAAGCTTCATTCGGTCAGCCGTCGCGGTATCATGTAGGTTCCGATTAAAGCGGTGCAATCACTTCCGGTCTCATAGAAAGGCTGACGACTCTCATGGCTTAGCATGATATTCCGGAGGTTTTTGGAGGTTTTTGGACGGAATAAAGAAGGTTTGTCTATCTTTTTTGCTTTAACATTAAGGGAATCTCATCAAATCTCATCTAAAAGCAATAATTTCCTCGGATTTTTCTTCTCGAGGTTTCTAAAGCGTCAGGGAATTCTCAGGCTTCGCCCTCGAACTCCCTGACACTTTAGAAACCTCGAGAAGAAAAAACCTCGAAAATTATTCCTTAAGTAGAGGGATCTTAAAGTCCCTGCAAAACTGCACAATCAGTTTGAAGCTCTGCATTGTTTTGTGCAATAGGAGATAAAATATATAGGCTATAAACCTATTAAACTTCAACTGAGTTTAGATGAAACTAACATATATATTACTGATATTTGGGATTCATCTGTATCCAAAGACTAGCTCATCTGTAAAATGTCTATGATATATAGGGTTTGCTGTGTGTAGACGGAGTGGGGGTGAGGGGATGAGGGGTTGAGGGGGATGGGAGAGGAAGAGCGAGGTGGTCTACCAATGAGAGACATAATATATATTATAAGTCAGAAGGACGGGAGAGGACAGACATGAGAGAAACGAAGAGTAAAAGAAATGAAAAACAAATATTCTTTGTTCTTTTGAAAAAGACCCAATCACGGCCCCCCTCCTGTTCCTCACCTCAAATACCCATAAAACCTATCTAAGACCTTCAATACATCAAAATCAACAATATTCGCTAGCATCATGTAGTACCCAGTGAAAATAAAATCTTATAAAATAAAATAAAAATAATTCTTTTGAAAAAGACCCAATCACTGCCCCCCCCCCCCCCGACGATGAATTAACTCAAATGTTCTTATATAATTTATAGTGTCCAGTCCAAACAATGGATGTAGAGGGCGCTTGGGCATATTATGTTTGAACAGTACACATTCTCACTACACTGCTGACTATATAAAGAAAAACAAACTGTTGCCAAATCATTTATAGCAATGCTGTGAACTAAGCATTATCAAACCTTTGGAAGTGGCTCTCATTAGCTAGAGGTTAACCCTTCCTTCTCTATTACACCTACAAATGATCTGTATATTATATTATATAAGGTTCTAAAACAAAGCTCTTAGAGCCATTCAAAAAGCCAAAAAACGAATATCTTTTATTCTTTTGTAAAAGACCCAATCATTCCGCCCCCCCCCCTCTTCTTCACCCCATACACCTATAAAACCTGTCTAAGAACTTCAATACATCAGAATCAATACGATTCAGTCACATAATTATGTTATTTGTCTCATTTGTGTCTCTATGACGCCCCCATCGTAGAGACAAATATCTCTACGATGCCCCCATCGTAGAGTCAAATACCGAACATATTGAATATCAATATTGCCTATTTTTAAGTGTTTATATTTGATTTTTTATCAAGAAAAGGCTTGAATCTATTTATATTGGATAGCATAACTTGAGTCAAGCAGGAATATCCTATTACATGCCAATGGAAAACCACAGAAAACCACATAATTCAAAGAAAAATAAAAACAAAAAATGTATAAAAAATTCTAATTTTCTTTGGTAGGAGCATCATTTATTCATAGATTATAAAAATGTTATTTTCTCAAATTTTGGCTTATTTGCCTCAAAATGCGGACGTTTTTAAAAGCGTTGTAGGTACATGACAGGATTAGCCAAAGTCCTGTTTTTGCTTACTTGATGAGATGAAAAGACAACCATATGTTTTGGAGTGGGAATATACAAATTATTTTGTGATGATATGGTAGGATAGATATTGAAGTTATATATATATATATATTCGTTTTTATTTCCATAATAACATGACAGAAATATGGCAAGCACCGTCTGGAAACCAAATCTTCCGGGTGAGCCCTTATAATTATGATACAGTAAAAGTCATAGGAAGAATATGACATAACAAGTCGCTGGAAAAACAAAGGTTATACCGGTCAGTTTAAAATTACTGTAGCTGAGTTTAACATGATAAATCATGGCTTTTGGCTTTGTATGCCTTGTGATGAGAGAATACATAGTTATACATTATGTGCCCTGTGACAGACACCCATACATTGTACAATAAGCAAGTGTATATAAAACAAGAATAGGATGAGAAAAATCTTTGCAATTCTGACGTTTGTGGCTGGTTTAATCAATTAAATCATTTAAGCCCATCCCAGACCCCTTGAAGAAATACGGTTTTTAGGAAGGTTCTAAACTCCTTCCTATTTTTGCATTTGTGGCCTCTGATTTCAAGGTTGTTCCAGGCCTCTGGAATTCTGTATGTAAGAGATTTTTTTACTTTATCAGTTCTCGGTGTGATAGTTTTTAGAATTTTTTTCCCCATGTGGCTTCTTAAAGATAAATTTTTGTCTTTGAGGTGCTGATCTTTAAGACTTAGCGGGTATGCTAAGTCCAAAAGATGGGCTTCCCTTCGAATGTATAATGGGGCTAGTTTTAAATCTCTTTGTTGTTTGTCAACATTGGTGTATTTATTAAGTTTTAAGATAATTCTAACAGCAGAATTCTGCAGAGTCTGAACCTTTTTTCAGCAAATCTTCCGAGGCCACCATGTTAATGATGTCACCGTATTCAAGGATGGGGCGGATAGCCACCTTATAGACCATAAGGAGCATTTCCTTAGGCACACTGTGACTTAACCTAGCAAGAGACTTTAGTTTTGTTTTTGCAAGATTGATTTTAGATTTTATGTGATCCGCAAACGTCAGTTTGTCATCGATCCTTAATCCCAGGTAAGTATACGAATTTGTCCTCTCTAGAACCTGATCTCCTATATTAAAGGCGATCGTTAAAGGGGTTTTCTTTTGAGTCACAACCATAGTTTTGCTTTTTTTAACATTAAGCGATATCTTATTCCTTCTACACCAGATATGAACATTATCTAAACTATGTTGTAACTCTTCTAAACCATTAGACCCGTTTTTACAAGAAAGGCGATTGTAAATAATAGTATCATCTGCAAATAGTTGCATACTGGATGATGTAATAACTTCGTGAAGATCATTTATATAGGCCAGAAATAAAAGTGGCCCTAGGGAAGTGCCCTGTGGAACACCACATGTGACCATTTTCTTAGTGGACATCCCTTCATTTATAACTACTCTTTGGTACCTTTGGCTCAGATAATCCCGAACCCAATTTAATGCTTGGCCCCCAATACCCATTTTTTTCAGTTTAAGAAGAAGTATCGAATGGTCAACGGTATCGAATGCCTTCCTGAAATCCAGGAAGGCCAATACTGTTCCATCTTTTTCATTAAGGTTGGTGAAAACGTCATTGAAAACCCGATGATGGGCATCTGATATAGATCTCCCTTCGCCTGAACCCATACTGATGTTGATAGAAAAGATTATTTGACTCGAAAAACCCCATTATTTGATTGCCAACTATTTTTTCCAGCACTTTTGCTGGGAACTGTATTGCACTTATGGGCCTGTAATTGGTAGGTTCAGACCTTACCCCATCTTTAAAGATAGGGGTGACATTTGCAGTTTTAAAGTCAGAGGGGGTTTTGTTGGTCCTCAATGAGAGGTTACAAAGATGAGTGAATTGTTTTGAGAGTCCTAATAGGCAGGGTTTCAGAACTTTAGAGGGGAGAAAAGGTATACCAGATGCTTTATGAGTTCCAATTGACTTAATCATGTCAACAACCGTGTTTTCAGATACCTCCAAAAACTGAAAGTCCAATGGGATCGGAGGATTGGGGACTACGACTCCCGAGAGTGGGCATTCCTCCGTGACAGGCTCAATTTTACTAGCTAGGTCAGGGCCCACTGTTACATAAAAATCATTAAACCTGTCAGGGACGTTGCCCGACTCCACAAGAGTTCCATCAGCATTTTTAAGTTTCACTAAGTTATGTTTTTTTGTTTTTTCTGGGGATATAATGTCGCGGAGATTGTCCCACAACTTTCTAGTGTCCCCTTTATTAAGAGTCAGTTGTTCTCTAATGTAATTATTCTTCATCTGGATTACTTTTGAGTTAAGAAGGTTCCTGTATTTTCTGGCCTCTTCCCACAATTCTGGGTCAGAGGTCTTCTTAGCTTTAGCAAACAACTTATCCCTTTGTCGACACATTTTTACTAATTCATTTTTGTACCATGGGGGTCTTTCTTTAACTCTCTTAAAATGCTTAACAGGGGAAACCTTGTCCAGATAAAACACAATCCTATCTAAAATTATTTTCCAACAATCATCAACGTCATTAAGACCATAGTAGTCGGTCCATTCAAGGTTTCTAAGAATCTCTACAAGTATTTTCGTGTCTAGGTTTTTTAAGGACCTGGCCTTAAAGCTGGTGTGTACATTTGCATTGCGTTCCTTTTTCCTCAACACATATATAGGTAGGTGGTCGCTGGAGTTATTTTCAATTTCACCCCTATCTAAGATAAATTTACAGTTTGTATATATTTGATCAATAAGACTAGATGTCTTACTCGTGATCCTCGTTGAGTTTTTTATTTCTGGGATGAGTCCATATTTTGCTGCTGTGAGTTTCAACTCTTCTACACTCTTATTACTTTTATCATTATCGTTGAGGTTAAAGTCACCAAGTAAGTACAGTTCTCTTTGTTGACCTAGGCTTACAATGACATTATTCAAGTGTTCTTACATCGCTTTAATTTGGCCACCAGGGGGCCTATAGACATTTAGAATTACCATTGTTTTATTCATCCCTTTTCTACATTGAACTACCTGGAGCTCGAGATCCTTGTCAGAGACATTCAGATGCTGGTGTACTTCAGCATCCGCTACTACCGTCTTCCTGACATACATAGCCAGACCTCCTCCTCTCCTTTTACATCTTCTGTCTTGTTGAAAAATTTGGTATTCATCGAAATCTAATTGAGAATTAGAAACATTCTTTCCTAGCCAGGACTCCTGTATACTCAAGACGTCCGGCCTTGTGTCCCTTACCAATATATCTACGTCTGTAAGCTTTGGTAGAAGGCTTCGTACATTCCACGAGATTAGAAGGGTTCCTTTGCCCTTTGTTAACAAGTTATCCATTACATAACATCATGAAAAAGATCCTTACTCAGGTTTTTGTACGGTGACATTGCACTTATGAAAAAATGCATATCTCTGAAGTGAACGACTAAAGACAAGAATAGAACATCATTTCGCACGAGGTCCTCCACCACATTGGTGGTTGGGGTGCAAGGTACATTGCGACCCCCTACTACATAAAAGTGATATACAATTGTACATAAAGGCCAATTTGACCATTGAACAAACAGATAACTAAAGCGGATTAGAAGTACATCGTTCCGCCTAACAATATATGGAGGAACGGCTGGGGCTTTCCCCACTCTTTTAGTGACATCTATATCAGGAATCATACTTATTATATAAGAGATGTCTACGATACAGGACAAGGCCCTCCAGGATAAGATACCCAGAGGAGCAACTACACCATGGATAAGTTATGATAAGTCACCACATGGGCAAAACTTTACGATATAATAATATTGTTGAGAGAGAAGTGTGTAAGAGGCCTACTCCGACCCCAGAGACAGTTCGCAGAACAGAACCCTAGAGCGGGGGGAAACCCCCTCACAGCATATCTTACATAAAGAAACAGTGTGTCTCAGTTTACAAAAATTGAGACTAATAATGGTTGACAATTTTACAATTGGAGGATTTAGGGGAATCTTTCTCCCCATAATGCGTGCATGTGAGAAGAGATTATGTCCTAGCTTTTGAAATTTCTATATTTAATATTTTTTTATATGATTTCATCTTAGAGAAAAAATGCGTTGTAGAGACACAAAAAAGGACTAAAATGAATATCATTCAAATTTTAAAATAAGGAATTGCACCAAATGTTTGAAACCATGTTTATACATAGAACAATATGTCTGGGGGAGGTGGGTATAAGAGAAAAATCGGTAGGGTTTGTCATTCTGAAGTTATAGCGTGACTAATAGAAGTCACTTTTATGTAGTCCGTTCGCTGACCTTGGCCATATATATATATCAATTAAAATGAGCTTTCTTCATTTCTATTCCTTATATGACTGCATACATCAAATTACAGCTCACAGGGTCTTTAGTTATAGGAGATTAATTATGGCCTTTAACCGTTTTTTATTACCAATAATAAACAAATTTGCTTCAATAGCCTCCCCTGTTAATATTCTGTATACTCTCCATATTCATCTCACTATGCAGGTCATAATTTTACAAGATTTCGATGAAAGGGAATTTTGTTTTCACCCAACAGGACCATTTCAGGAGAATGGACCCATGCTCTTATAATTTAATTTGATGGAATGTAAACATCTCAAGTTCTTCCTACAATAAGTGGTGAACTTTGACCACACTGGCGGGCTCAATTAAACATGGTTTATGTTTACATCAAAGAATGTAACAGAGGGGAGGAGGACGGGGAGGAGGGGGAAGGAGGAGGGATGGGGGGAAGGAGGAAGGGTGTGTGGAAGAGGCTGCAGAGGAGGAAAGAGAGAGATAGGGTAGAGAAAGTGAGAGGAGAGGGCGATGCTAGGGAGGATATATTGGAGGAGGGAGAGAATGAAAGAAGGAGAGAGGTTGGGGAGAAGGGGAAATGGTGAGAGGAAGAGAAAGGGGTAGACAGAACAAGAGGGGAGGGATAGAGAGGGAGGGATATGGATATTGGGGGGGGGAGACAAAGAGGAAAACAGAGGGGGAGGACAGAGAGAGGGGGAGAGAGGGAGAGAGATGAGTTGTGGTTGGTGGTATACATACAGCCCTGTGTAGGGCCGGGTGGAGGCATGGGTGAGTCATCATAGGTTCTATGACGCTCCAAAATGTGCCCCCGTGTAGGTTATGACAGGAGGGCTCTACAGTGCTCCCGGAGCAGTATAGGCAACTGCCCACCTCCCACACCATCCCTCTGGCCACCCCCCCCCCCCTCCCCTCCCCTGCCTCAGGTGCTCAAATGGACACTGCCCAACACATTTTCTAAATTTTAAAAGTAAGTTACCAACTATTTAGCCTAGCCTAGCTTACTACTTTTTATACGACCAACTTTTTTTTTACAACAAACTTTTTTCCCCCGACCAACTCTTTTTTTGCGACCAACTTTTTTTTAACGACCAACTTTTTTTTAACGACAATTTTTTCCCGACCAACTATTTTTTAACGACAATTTTTTTTTCGACCAACTTTTTTTCAACCCAACTTTTTTTACAGCCCTGGCTATTGCAGATTCATTGGTTACAGTTACTGAAGTGGAAATAAAAGTCAAGTGTATATAAACCCTAGTCTAGTTGACATTTGTATGTCTTATGTGCCATATTAGATTTTACCTTCTGGTCTGTGAGGACTAGTTGAAACTCAGGAGGACTAGTGGATCTTATTTCTACGTAGGTATTTCCCTAAGTTTATCATTTTTCTCCCTTTCTCTACATGTTTCAGAGTTCATGATTTCAATGGTCCTCAGTGACTGGTCATAAATTCAATTCAATTCAATTCAAGAATTCTTTATTGCAATTGATGTTGTTTACAATGAGGTGGTCCAGCATTCTAAATAGACAGGTGTCTAGGTAGGTCTTCCGCCTGACATCGGACATAAGTAATTGAGCCTGAGAAATCGTTTCCATTGGAAACGCCAGGTATATAAATTAAGTTGACACTAATTGTAATATTAAATAGATAAACCAAACTTAACTTGATAATTTCTTAACTTAGTACTTGTTCTTCCGTTCATTTCCAACCCATCTAAAAGTCATTTTACTTCACTTTGGTGAAGGTGAAAAATATCACTTAATATCCGAAGAAACAACTGGAGTTATTTGGTTGTGATGCATTTGGCATGATATTTCCAGTTGAGTTTTTATTTTCCTTTTCTTTATTAAATGTAACTATCGGGGACCCTCTGGAAGAGCTATGCCTGCCATAGGGGTCACCCCCTTTTCCCGGCGTTATTCCTTTGTACCGATTACAGAAATAAACAATATACAATATGATACAATTTTATCGAAACTTTGGAAGGTTTTGTCCGGTTGTATTTTTGCTACAGGGCCCCATTTATATTTCGGAGCATCAGAAGTAAATAAATACAAACGAATAGAATGTTTAATAAAAAAGAAAGTGCACTTAAATGTTTCATGACCTAGTAGACTCAATATACAAAATAACCTGGAACAAATTGCAACAAAAGGTTTTATGATTGTTTCTGGTAATCCAAGATGTATCAAACAGCATATCCAAAGTTGGACAGAAACGGAGCTCAGGAAAGTACACAAAATGTGGTATCATACATGGTTATAGGACTAGCAGGAGCTGAAATATGCCATTCTATCTTGACTTTACTCTGAAATATTGTGTCTAGAATCATGAGTGGTGGGCATTTTTGTTATGGAGGTCATTGAAATCAGGGTACGACATGCTAGGAGAACCATAACCGGAGAGTTCAATGTACCCATCTAGCAAGTCTGGACGACTACAAACCCATAAAGGGTGACATTTGTTATATAATTATTACATACTGACGTGTTTTTTTAGTATTTACCTCATCAGGGCTGTATTTATTCAGATATTAGTGTAGTAACAATTTCTGCAGACCTTCAGATCCTGCAATACTGTATATTAACTTGATATATTATTTCCTTAGCAAGTTTTACATAGGAAAAAGGCTTTACTTTCCGTTTTGGAAACAGTTTTTTCAGGTATACCAACAACTTAAAAATGGTATAACAATATAGTATAGTATAGTAATTTTATCAATCTTCATAAGATTGTTAGTGCGCGTTTAACTATACCAGTGTATATTCATGATAAGCAATTTCAGAATCAATTTAATGTTTGTTTAATAATTACGTACAAGTTGCTAATGATATGTTCCAAATGTTACAGGGTAACCTGACTTGGAGGTAATATTGAATGCTATATAATTATTATGCTTCGAATTATTGACCAGGATAGGCTGATAACAGCATCATTTGCATTTATAATCCCTAGACCGAATAAAACACTCTAAACTGAAACTAAGCCAGCGGCGCTTAACAGAAGTCATTTATCTGTTATTGTCGTTTATCTGTGTCCATGATAACCCATGCAGAAACCTGAAAGCACCTGATGCATGTGACCCTATAACTGAACTAGTGTGTAACGTTACTTGTGAGTTCTTAGAAAGGAATAAGGTAAAGCAGGTCTGGGGAATCCAGGAGAGTGTTGGGTGCTAGAGGTGATTCTTTGGCTATTTACTTCTCGATTATTTTGTTTTAAATTAATTTATAGTGTATAACGCTACCCCCCCGCCCCCCCCCCCCTCCACGCCCTGCTGTTAAAAGCTGGGTACTGCTGCTCCTATAGTGCAGCAGTACCCAGTGCTTGTAGTGGAGGTAGCGCACCCGACGTTTACACGAGTACGGCCGAGTGCGAGGAAGAAGGCTTAAGCATTGGAGATCGCTAGACATGCGTTGGGAAATCAGGGTATGTGCATTACGAGTACAATATAGACACTATGAACCCTGACGTTTGGCTTCTTAAAAATGTTGAGGATGTCAAATCTGGCATTGGTTTTTCACCTGGATGACGAAAACATAGGAAATCGGGACATCGAGCCAACTTTTATAGACTAATTTCGTCGCTCCAGGTGGCTGGTGGCGCGCTCTTGTGCCTATGGGAGAATCAGGATTCCAAGGGAACCCACTGCGCCATTTCGTCAAGATGTATTATTCAATTCAATTTATTTCAAAGCATTCTTTAATCATACGTGAAGGACGTGTACATAAAGGAAAGATGCTGAAAGTAAATGTCAGGTCTTCCAGTATGTTCCGAACTACATGGACATGATAACAGAAATTTCTTGCCCCCCCCCCCACCCCCTCTACACACACTTCTAGAGTCTGTGCCCAAAAGATGGCCCCCTGAAAACTCTGCTCCCCACCCCCCAGTTGTTAAAAATGAACAGTTCCTTAATGGGAGGGCGAAGGGAGGAGGTGACCTGGTGATGATTGATGTAGGTGTGTTTTGTCCCCAATCAGAAAGGATATTTATGTGAAATAGGAAAAGTCTGAGAGTTTTCTTTTTGGAATATCCCTTTTCCTTTTCGAATATCCTTTTCCTTTTTGCAATATCCTTTTTCCTTTTTGAATACCCTTTTTCCTTTTCGAATATCCAGTCTTATGCTATTCTCACTCCTTCTCACCAAATGTACTATGATGTATTCCTACGCCAACATCTACATCAGGGTGGAGGGAGGGGAAGAGAGAGGGGAAGAGGGAGGGGCAGGGCAGTTGTTAGTACATGTGCACTGCAAGCTTTGACTGCTGGTGTGTTATGTAACACTGCTATACTAACACTCACTTGGCGTTCAAGGTGCGTGACCTATTTCCCTTGTTCTAGACTTTAAAATAGGCATTGTTTATGAAGCAGGTAAATTGTTGTTTATTGTCAGAAATGAGTGGCAGTTATCGATTCACATTTTAGGAATTCAACCTTTAATGCCATAAAGTAGGTACTAGGTAAGGAGGGACTATTTCCTGATGGATTGATATGAAGTGGTGATGTTACGTAACACTGAGGGTGGGTTAGATGTTCAGAAAATGTACAATTCATCTTCACCAATCCTCTCCAATAACCCATATTTCAGACCAAAATAAAGTTCAAAATACAGTTCAACCTAACCAAACAGATTGCTAGAATCAATGCAATGCCAAATGTACAGGTATTTACATAATATTGACCAAATTGCAGCCTCATTTAGCAGAATATACTAAATGTGTACAGCTGCTAATTGTACATTTTCTGAAAATCTGACCCATGTCTGCTTTTGTATGGGTAGAAAAGGAGTGTCCCAGGGAGGACACCAATGAGAAAAGATGGCCAAATCTAGACATAGGAGTCACAGCAGCCAGACATGGCTTTTCATGTAGGGGAAATAGGAAAAAGGTGCAGTGATATACTTTTCGGTGGTGAATATCTAAGGGAAATAGTGGAAAAGGAGGCTGACATGGGAAAATCAACACTGACATGGAACTTTTTGTTCTGGAAATAGTAAAATCTTCCCGGAAATAGGAAGAAAGCAGTTGGAAAAGAACTATAGTATGTGAAATAGCATGTACCACAGAGGAAAAGTCTGTACCGATTTCATCATTTGTACATATGTCTACTTTGGGACGCAACAAGGTGTGTGCATGCATGGGTGGGTTTTCAGAAAGTAGGTGTTTGAGGGACGACGAAGAGTGTGTGGAGACGAGGGAGAGAAGGGGTGAGCATGGGTGTAGGTGAGTGTATGTGTGGGGGTGGGGGGGGTGTACATATGTAAGTGTGAGGGTATGATTTTTAGATTGATGAGATAACATCAATCTAAATAGACTAGGGTGATGTCTGTCAATCATTGATAGCATCTTGGCTCCTCCCATCCTGGATATCAGTGTGAAGAATCTGTTGATTCTGATATCAGCAGATGGGATCAGAACTACTAGAAGGCAGAATTGAACATGGGGTGTTACAATTAGCGGTGGTCAAAAACGAGGTAACCAGTTTGCATACAAAAATTGACCAATTGATTGCTGCTCAAATTTCAAATGTTAACCCACAGGTCGAGAAGCCAAGCCAGTCAGTCCCGGAGCATAACCGTGTGTCCACTCCCGTTCAGCATGAATGCTTCAGCAGATACTATGAGGGACATAGTTCATCAGTATACCAAGACAGGTTCGAACCACCTGAGGTGCTGCGCCGGCGTCTGGAAGCCGACGATTATTACGAGAGAGAGATGGACAGGGAGAGGTTCGCCCGGGGCCTCTATGGTAAGAGCCATATTATGCAAAACTTCCACAGTGCAAAGATTCTCGTCAAACCGTTCATGTACATTGATCGGGAGGGAGAGAAGACTGTAAAACAAAAGATTGACGCCCAGGCGAACCTAACCCAACTTCAGTATATTAATGCAGCTCTAAATTTGTTACAAGACCGCCAGGCCTATATGCCTGAACAGTATGAAGATATTATGTCACATATTATGGATGTCTCACAGGACGCCCTCGAGCGACTGTGGCCCCAGGTCAGAAGATGGTCCCAATATATTTGGGATCAAATAGAGGCAGGTTCATTGAAATGGCACGACCACGCAAAGATTTATCAACACTGTGTCCGCATATGTTTCACTGGGGGAGGAATGGGAAGTACAACTCATTCAAATAGTGATTATGATTCAAAGGTAAACTCAAGCCCAAGCTCAATGGAGGTTCTGTGTCGAGGGTTTAACAATTATGCAAAGAATAACTGACTCGCATGTAGAAAATGGAGTCAAGTTCCTACATAATTGCTCATACTGTGAAGGGGTAGGAAAGCAATGCCAACACCCCTTTTCAAAATGCATTAGGAGACAATCTGCAGGGAATGTGTCTAAAATGTCTAATAGCAATATCCAAGGTAATTCCAGCTCCATGAATCCCGGTAACCATAACAAGAGTGGCCGGCCCACGGGAAACTAAGTGAGGGTGGAACCGCTGCAAAGACGCCTCCGCCCGTACCGGTTCTACAAATTGTGCCTGACGCTCAGCAACTTAACAGCTCCGTGACCAGAGGTAATGAAGGTAATGAAAATGAATTTGCTGAAATGTTCCACAATGTATTATCTCTTTGCAAATCTGAAGCCACCGAGTATATTCAACCCATTGGCCCATACGCACTCAGTAACCACCGTAAACGCTACTGGCCTGATGTAGAAACCCTCGGTAATGAAGCCCTAGAGAAAATCTATTGTTGCGTTAGAAGTACTGGTCTCCCAAACGCTTTGTCTGCAAGGATCCCTATACCAAGTAACTTAGATTTTGCTGCCTGGGAGAAATATCTCAAACTTCTCCCTGGTGGTACCCAGACTCTTGACTTTATTAAATATGGCTTCCCTATTGGTTATGCTGGACCTGTCTCTCATCTAGATAATGATTCTGCTAATCACCCTAGTGCGATACAATTCCCCCGTCAAATGGAGGATTTCATTCATACAGAACTAGGGTTAGGCGGTATCACAGGCCCATTTCACAAACCCCCATTTAAGCCCTGGTTACACTGCAGCCCGCTAATGTCTAGAGAAAAGAAAGACCCTGATAAGAGACGCATCATTAGCGACATGACTTTTCCAGAAGAGCTTTCCATTAACAAGTATGTTATGAAAAATTTTATATGGGGAAAATCTTATGAGCACCGCCTCCCTACGATAGATGATTTTGCGGGGGACCTTCTAGACATTGGCAGTGGGGCATACATGTGTGTGATTGACATAAACCGAGCCTACAAAAACTTCCTAAGTGACCCCATTGATTGGCCGCTACTGTGTTTCAAATGGGATAAGCATTACTACTGTGATATAACAATGCCATTCGGGAGTAGGGCAAGTTCCTTCCATATGCAATGTGTCTCTAACCATGTGGCTACCATACTCAGAAGTAAAGGGGTCAATTGCCAGATTTACCTCGATGACATAGCAATTGTGGTGTCTGACTATGACTCCGCTCTCAAGGCATATAATATAACATCGTCTTTATTGCAGGAGTTAAGTTTGCCCGAGGCCCTAGACAAGACGCAGAAACTGTCACAAGTGGTTACATGGCTGGGTATACAAATCGATAGCCGTGATATGTCATTGTCCATTCCTAAAGAAAAGGTAGAAGAAATTTTGAGCACCATAAATTCATTCTACCACCTTGCTAAACTAACAAAACGCCAGTTGCAGTCTATTATCGGTTCCCTGGTATATATAAGCAAATGCATAAAACCAGCAAGACTATTCATTTCAAGGTTGTTAGAAGGCCTAAGAGGTAGCAGTAACAAAGCTATCCCAATAACATCTGAAATGCGCAAGGACTTTGATTGGTTCATAACATTCTGTAATGATTGGAACGGTAAAGGCTTGATCCCTAAACAATCATTCACAAAGACAATTGTAGTGGACGCCTGCCTTAGTGGCATAGGCGCATCCAATGGTAATTACGCATACGGTGTCCCTATATGTAAATATGATGAAGAGGTTACTAACATTTCCGAATTAGAGGCCTTGAACCTCGCCATAGCAATTGAAAATTTTGTGACAGAAGAGGATAGAGGAGGCCACATTCATGTCTTGTGTGACAACATGGCCACTGTGAATACACTAAATTCGGGATGAGGAAAGAATAGGGTCCTCCTCGAAAGTGCAAGGATTGTGTGGCTAGTTCAAGCCAAGTTGCAAGTTGATATTACTGTTAGTCATATCGCTGGATCTCACAACGACCTGGCCGACTCCCTCAGTAGGGCCCACCTCAGTGATAAATACTACAACATTGCAAAAGAACTATGTAGTGGTTTCAATGTAAGAATCATTCGTCCCAACTTGAATGTATGGTTAAACAATTCTCATATGTTCACTTACAGACCCCGCGCTACAAGCTCTAATATCACAAGCCGAGACGAGACAGACACAAGCCTGGGCGCCCGGTACGGCGGGGAATTATAGGTCGGCGACCAAAACATTCCTTGCCTTCTTCCATGGCATAGGCGTACAACTCCAAGATGTGGATCATGTACACATGTGTGCTTATCTCGAGTATCTGGCTAGGTACCTCCCTTCTCCTAAATCAATTCAAAACAATTTATTGCACATAAAAGTGCTTTTTAGTAAAAGGAATCTACCATTAACCCCACTCAATCATATCAAAGTTCGATGGGCCATACAAGCGCTCCTGAAGAACAAAAACTATACACCTAGAGTAAAACAACCGCTATCAATCTCACAGTTTAAATCGATAGTACAACATCTCCCTAATGATAGACTCAGTAGAAACATCCGATGCATCTTATTGGTTCTCTTCTACGCGGGCCTTAGGCAAAGTGAAGTGGTCCCTCGCACAACAAAAGCATTCGACCCAGTAAGAAATCTAACTCGAAGTGATATAGAATTCAAGGAAAACCTAGAAGAAATCAAAATCAAATCTGCAAAAAATCTTCAGACAGCTTATGAATCTAAGACTGTCTCACTTCATAAATCTAGTGAAACAAATATGTGTGTGTATAATGCAATACAGGCAATGTTCGAGGCTGACCCAACACATCACCCAGCACAGCCGTTCACAGTGTTCCCAGGAACTACAGATCCTATACCAGTAACATATGTAATCAAGAGATGGCAGCAGGCGCTCCTGGGGCTAAACATCAACACCAAGCTCCATACATTACACAGCATCAGGAAACTCACAGCCACTACCGCTCACCAATCTGGCTGCTCTGACCTGCAGATAATGAACTACATCGGCTGGAGATCCCAAGCTTACAAGCCATATATCAAGACCCAGCCACATATTGTAAACGAAAAGCTAAACAACGCTCTTATCTAATGTGTTTTCACCCCTTCCATCTCATCCTACCCATTACATCAATTTTAATTACCCACCATTCCCATCCCTTATATCATTGGCTTTTGGGGATTTTATCATCATCAAATTTATATAATTTATCAATTTTACACATTTTACTACTCAAATCAAACAACATTTTATCAAAAAATAAAATTATAGAATTCCCAAATTGCCTCTTGAGTCATTTGTCCGGTAATGTGCGTCGCATTGGCTGTGTGCTAAGGCGGGATCATTGCCGGCATGACTCATTACCCATACCACCACTCACCCCTCACCTGTGCCCTCTACCACCACCTATATAATCACTCACACCACCGCCATTGCCCTCACTTCACCTTTGACAATCTATCAAGGCACCCACCCGCCCACACCTTTTTCTCATCCTTCATATTATTTCATCAATATTTCAACTTGTACAATTTTATCATCATCAAATTTATATAATTTATCAATTTTACACATTTTACTACTCAAATCAAACAACATTTTATCAAAAAATAAAATTATAGAATTCCCAAGTTGCCTCTTGAGTCATTTGTCTGGTAATGACAGATATCTTGTTGTCAATGCCCGATATGGCGTAGATTGGCAACAGATAGTTCACCTAATCGTGGATCATGTCTAATATCATGGTTTTTTAATAGATTGATGTTGGCAGCATTCCTCCCCTTTCTTCCACCAAGAGGCCACCTTTACTCCGCGATCAAAGGAGGATCGCTCACAGTTTCTATGCAATTTGACTACAAACTCCCTCCCGGGCCCCTCCTATAGCCATGCTGCTACATAGCATCTCACTGACACCTCCGTGGGAGGTTGCAAAGTGTTTGGAACAGCCATTAGCATTTCCGGTGCAAAACTTGGCCGTCGTTTCCACTGCTTCTTCAGCGGCCCTGTTGTATAAGCTAAGGAATAATTTTTTTTGTGGGAATTCTTACGTTTTTTTCCTTTACTTCGTTGGGAAATTCCTATGCTAAAAAGCATTGAAAGTATAGGCTATTCTTTCCCTGAACCATTACTTCCCAGCTGCTAAGCAAAGAAAACTGAGGGAATTCCTTCAGTCTCATACAGTTTCAATATGTTTCTCTGGGAATTTTCCTACGACTTTTCCTTCCCACCAAGCAGATGCAATCATGCAGGAATTTACTACAATATTTCCCTCCTTGAACCACTCAATATCCCCTTCAAACAACAGCCTTCAAGGTACATGGTAAATGAGGGGACATGCACTTGTTCTCACTAGAAATACTTTTGAGGCACAAACAATTCAGACAAACTAGGTCAAGGACAAATTTTGATTGGCATCAATGAAACTCTCAGGTCGGTGGTTCAATACCCACCCAGTGCTGCTTGTTTTTTCCCAGACAGGCTCACCTCTCAAGTCCATGGTTCGAATCCCAGCTTGGGAGGATTCTTTTTTCCAGCCAGATTTACTCAAATTATGTTAATAATCAACAGAAAAATCATCTAACAGCAGAAACTTTGTACTATAATAATAGCAAATATATATATGACTAGTAAGATCATATTTTTGCAGTCAATAATTCCTAAGGAATTCTTGAGGGAACACCTAAAAGGTGTTCCTTAGTTTTCCAGTCTTTTCATGTTTAACTCAGAGGAAAGAATGAGGGAAATTACTTCAGTAGGAAAACTTCTGAGGGAAATTCCTACATGAGGAACAACTACAAGTATCAATGTAGGAAATTCCCACAGCTAAATGGGTCAGTTTCTAGGTCATGCCTGTGGATCTAGATTCTAATCCATTCTGGACAATCTGCATTAGATTTAAAGGTATAAGAATCAAAGTATCTAATATTTTACCCACTTTACCACTTCAAATTGAAGGAAATGTGTTATATTAATGTTTAAACCCAAGAAATGAGTGAATCCTATGCATCCTATTTACCTTCTACTTTGCTGACCCACACAGATACTGCAAGGAATATTCCTACGAGCTGGGAATTTTATGTAGGAATGAATGTAGTGAGGGAAAAATTCCTACAGAAAAAATTCCTTGCTTAGCTTATACAACAGAGCCCTGCGTACAGCATTTATGAATGTAAATAATACATTTTTGACTTTCTGGACCGTGGAGTAAAAACCCAAATCGTGGGTATTATTAGCAATAGGATTGGATGAGTCCTCGTAAAATCTTTTCACATAACACCCATGGAAATGATTTGACTCTGTCTCTCTCTCCCTTCTCTATCTCTATTTCCTGGGTAATTCCTAAACTGCCTCCCTCTCAGCTCTCCCGCCCTTGATAGAACCTTTATATGTGTTGATAAGGGCGTAAAGCAGCCAATCTCTTGGAAGCAAGGACCCATGCAATCCTATTGCTAATAATACCTACTTGTGAGGTTTTATAGGTCACCTGACTTTGGGTTCAGTTATGCTCTACTGCTCAATGTGTACAATTGTCCAACCCTGCAATCTTTTGGTGTGTAATTTTAACAAATTATTTTCGATGTAATGTCATTCATTATTATGTCATTGATGTAAATAACACATGTTAATGGTCCTAACATTTTATCCCTGTGGAACCCCATATTTTATTGGTTTTTCTTGCGAGAAATGTGTATTTGCAAATATTGTTTTAATGCAATATTATTTCTTTCATTTAAAGATCTTTTAATTTTGATTTGGGCACATTTATGTACTGTAAACATTTATTTTTTCGCGTGGATAGATATTTTGTGCATTAAAGAGATAAACCACAGTTCAACTGGGAAAAAAACTGAAAATAACATTTTGTTTAAACTTTGCCTCGTGAAAGAACAAGGTTATGTGAATTCAAAAAGCCAATAAAAAGAATATGTCACCGGGTTAGTTTTCATTTTAGGGAGCCTCAAAATTTATGGTTGTTCACTATAGAAGTCTATGAGAAAAGGACAATTTTTTCGTTTTTTCAGTATAAAAAAAAAATTGAAAATAACTTTCTCCTAAAAATCTCAATAAACATAGCTAACATATTGCTTTACCCTTTCAAGCAATAAAAAATGGGGGTCACCGACCTTTTAAAAAAGTTATTCAACTGAATCTGCATGGCGGTGAGTTAAAAACAGGAATATTGAAGATTTTCAATGCTAAATAATATATTTCAAAATATGTTGATACCCTGTTCTTTCATACATGAGGGCAAACATCTATAGTGGTTATGTTTAGAAGACATTTCAATTGAAAAATGTTATTTGTCTGTCTGAAATCTTGGAAAAACTGAGAAAATATCCATTTTTCCCACATACTTCAATACTAAACTTTGCTGGTCTCTAGAAAGAAAAAAATATATGCTGAGATCCATTTTTTTTTGCTTTTTGTTATCCTCTAACCATGTACTTTCTCAAGACAAAGTTTGAAAAAATTACTGTTAATCCTTATTTTTCATGCATTAGTTCCTTTAACTCCCGCCTGCAGCAGTGCGGAGAACAGTGGTTTATCTCTTTAAGTTCCTTTTCGCGCAGATTTAAATTCTCACAGCAAGGATCATCCAATAATAATATAAAACCTTTCGCAAATGATTCATTGTCACGCACAAAGGTTGCTGCACTAAAATAGTGGAAATAAATAATATGCCAATATTAATATGTTTACAGTAAGAGAAGTTATGATTGATGGTGACAAATGCCTTAAGTAGGTAGGTCCATAAAAGCAGCTATTGTATCTTGGGGTTCTTTGAAATTCTGTAATATATCATCTGTAAATGCAGCTACTGTTGATATGGTTGAATGCCCTTTTCAGAAACCTCCTTCATTTGGTTTTAACCAGTTAGATTCTTTTAAGTGTAAATATCCCTGATGCGTCCCAAAGTCGTCATCTGTGACCTGTGTAATATTACAGACTTTTCTTCTTCTTTTGCACATATTACGCATAGCCAAAATCCATAACAAAGACACCTTTTCCTATTACAATCTGGATATTCCTATTCCTGGAACAAATAGTTTCATGGCACTGACTATTTCTTCATTACGGAGATCTTTTCACCCATGACAAGGAGTCTTTTTACTATGATGACTCCCCTATTACCCATGACGTGTGCCATCTGCTGCTATTGCACATGGCACTTGGTATTTTTGAGATATGACAGTGATCGGATCTGTTCTTTTTGCTCTAAACCTTTCTGTCATGGGTAGACTAGCGCACCTTGATTATTTATCATTTTTGATACATATCAATATATGTGTAGAAATGAAATTTATCAACTCATAGCCATTAATTTAAAGGCAATACTTTTAAAACAATTCCTAAAATAATGTTTCCTAAAAATAAAGGAAATGTATCATCTAATAACCAACTTTACTTTGGTCTGATTTCTGGTCTATGAGAATAGCCTAAGGGACTTAGTGCTAGTCTACTAGCTATTAGTCCATTTTGGGTCAGATTTTGCATGCATGTATGGTACTACAGACCGCGTTGGTCTAGTGGCGCCACCTGACGTGTCCATCACGGACTAAAATCAATAATTTTATACAACTCGGATTTAGCGTTCGAACTGTCTGTACTCCCATAGACGTCCCTCGGCCTTCGGCCTTGGGACGTCTATGGGAGTACAGACAGTTCTCACGCTAAAATCCTCGTTGTCTATTGCTATAATAGTCAAACATCACATAGTAGTATATACAAATGAGGGAGTCCCTCAGGCATTTGACATGTCTGTCTTTCTGTCAAAAAGGAATCCAAAATAGTACCTCATCGGATATTAAGATATCCATAAGTCATGTTGATTATGTGTTGGAATATCTTAGAAAAGGAAATGATATTTGAAAAAGAAAAATGTTGGATATATGGGATATCTACTATGACACATTTTTATCCTGACAGTTTGGGGACAAAACAATCCCCTTCCTATTCCCGATGTGCAATAGAGCAGTTGTAACATGATTTTTACGAGGACATTTACACCTGATTCTGACCTGGTGCTTTACCAGTGGAAATCGTAAACAGTTGTGAGGCTCAAACTTGATTTTACAATGCTCTATATACCCGATTTATAAATGCAGTCAAATTGCTCTCAACAATGCTCTCAGTACCAGGTGTAATTATGCACTTTTCATGCACTCAGTGCAGCACTTTCATTGCTGCATAATAAACTTAAATTAATTAGGATTAAATACTGTTTATACTGCCATTAGAACAATTAATTCAATAAACTAGGATTAGCCACTAGATTATTTATTTACTCCTACTGTTCAGAAGGGTCAGCTATAGGTTACTTCCATCTATCTGGCTGAGTATTACATTAGTTTGGTCATCACCATCACATTGCGGATTGGTCCTCCATAGGGGATGTTAGTGTACAAATGCAATGGGGTGCTCAAAGCACCCATATCTTTTCTATATATTTTTAAGGGGGTGTTTCGATTATGACCAGTTTTAAGATAAAAAAGATAAATTACACTAATGAACTATTGTAGAATACTACTTGTGATGTTCTTAAGTACATGATGAGGAATATGTATATAATGTGCAAATGTCACATAGTGATTTAGTCACACTTTCATTGTAAAAGAAATTGTAAATACATTCCAGTTACCAGTAGCGCCGCCTGGTGTAAACAAGTACATAATGGCGAGATGTAACCTGTATTGAGAATGATTGGTGGCATTATTGTCTAGTATTAAGCATAATCCACATGGTCATTTAATTTCTGATGAATAACAGGATTGTTATTCTCGCGTGAAATCATTACAAATTCTCAGCATAATTAATGTGCGGCAACTAGAAGTAGATGAAACTGTGAATTCTAATATTGACGGTGACATTAGTGAGTGTAGAAAACGTTTGAAATCTCTAGTTTTTAGATGAAGAACGGGGCAGGAATTAAGTGTGTCTTATCATTATAATTTATGTTGTTCATGGATCTATTTGGGCGATTCTCATGAAACGTCGACAAGGGCTCTATTTACATGTGGAAACAAAATATCAAAGTCTAAGCGTCATATCTCTATTGATAGATAGAATAGTTGTTGAACCACACAACTCTAGGTCAGTCAGATAGACATATTGGCATATTTAACGTTTTTGAAATTTTTGTACAAATCTCAAATAGTTGCCGAGGTATAAGCATAGCTATTCACTGCATTCAGATACAATAGTATCATTTCGTTGAAAGATGGAATATGACAGCCTTATTAAGTATAAATTACAATAGTGTACCTGCTCTGTAGTTAGCAACGTTTAAGAAAATCAGTAGAACAATATTCATATAATTTTTAAATGTTTTTAGGAATAAGGAGCTTGTTCTTAGGAATACATAATACCATTCGTAGGTTTATACGATTGGAATTGACAAAGATATGACATTAACAAAAAACGTGAAAACCATCAAAATTGCAATTAAATTCCTGGAATCACACACATACAATATACATATGGGTTTGATTTTCTGGGGATGTACATTTGACTAAAATCATCCCTTCCTTTATTCCAAAAAAAACCAATATGCACAAATGTATGCAGCATGACGCGGAATGACGCATGACGCGGGATGACGGCCTCAGACTAAAATAAGACTTCATTATATCTTTTTTCCAACAAAAGAATAATAGCTAATAGCATATTTGAATCACATAATTATATCCCTGATATGGGTCAAATTTTTTTAGAATGTACAATTGCGATTTTCTGAGGTTTAGGAATATTGAAAAAAATAATAATAAATATAAACTCAAATTCCTTCTGACTGGTATCACAGATGTCCCCACGACCTAAAAACAGCAATTATACTCACCAGATTTCAGTATGTCAGTTTTTATTGTAGTTAAAACAAGGTGATCTTTTTTGAGGGTATACCCGGTATCAAATTAAGTGGCAGTTCCTTAAATCCTCAATAACTCAGGACATAATAATTCAATTTCCAAATAAAAAGTAGTTTGTTATAAGGATTAAAGGTTCCTTTACAAGTATACCAATCCATAACTATGTATCATCCAAGGTTATTATGTGGAACATAAAGGCAAATGGATCACATTTCCCCAAAACAGGAGTGTTTTCATCGGTAATATTATGGTTTAAACATAAATTTAATAATGCTGCAGTTGTTGCCATAAACAGGGTGAAAACCTGTTTTCTGGTAACATATACATCTTTTCCATCAATATAGGAACTTATTACCAATTTATCATGTTAAGTATCCCTGGGAAAATTCATAATAGAAAGTCATCTTTGATACCGGGCATCCCTTTTCATATATACCGGGCATCCCCTTATAACTCCCACCGACTTTGACATCACAAATAAATCAGGAAATTTTCATACCAATAATAGAAAATGATTTTCATCAAAGGAGAAATATATTTGGTACACAATTGATCTAATTTCGAGTCACTCCTTGTCTAAATATCACCTCACTTGGCCTGAGACCAACACCTTCTGAAATATACCGGGCATCCCTCTATATACCGGGCATCCCCCAGTAGGGTATATGTTATCTAACATCTCATTGTGGCTACTTAAATGGGCACAATCACATGAAACTCAGTAAGTGCATAAGAAACATGTGTAGTAATGGATACAGATTCTAAAATAGATGATAACAACTCGATATGATGGATCTTAACATTTTTTAATGAAATTATATGGTGGGGTTGAGAACATCTAAAAAATAAAAGTTGTCATATCTTATTTCTAATGTTCTTACATGTTCGGGGAGGGAACAGGGCATGTTACTGCACAAAAATTCAGAAGTTAAAGTCACATGGGTAGAAATTATGACAAAAATTCTACCTTTCAGGGGATGCCAAGGGATACCCGGTATCATGATTTTGATTAAAGCTGAATTAAATCGCATGGAAATGAGGCATAAAGCCACATACATATGTACAGTAAGCCATGATATGTTCAAATGGTAAGTTTTATGGTGATTTGTAGGTTAAAAATGGACTTAGTCAAGGTTACTAGGATAGAAGGGGGGGATACCCGGTATTAGGGGATGCCCGGTATTAACCACCATTTTGATATGCTTAAAAAAGTGTTTATGGTGTTTATGAGCAAATTTTCACTTGAACCTTGGAAAAGGAATTGCAAGGGACATTGACATATAATAGGAGGACCCTACCTACACTAATAATGCTATTTTGCTATCATTTATCAACAGAAAATGATTTGTGTGGCATGCCCGTATCAATTCAAAATACATTTGTCTCAACATCCCTGCCTGCACACTCCTAAAAGCTTGTTGAACTATGCACATGGCATTCCTGATCAATAAAAACTAACTTAACTTGAGTCCTATTGAGAAATAATTGTTAAATGGGCATAGAAATCATGTTCAAAGATGATGGTACCGGGCATACCCTATTGGATTCTTGTTAACTGTAAGACTATATTAATATATTCCTTTAACCTATGACAGGAAAATGCTTCACTTAGAATTGTTGAAAACAACTGTTTAAGCATATAAATAAAGATTAGACGGATAAATATCACACAGATGGTTGATTCCTAAACATCTTAACAATAATTCCACACCTTACAGGTGTATGTATAATCCTCAGCCACTCTCGTTTTAGGTGACAATGTCCATGTAATCCCAGGAATACCTACCCAATAACTATATGTGATGATTGTCTTGGTTTCCAGAAGAAAAAAACGAGGCTTGGTCATGTGAAACCCCAGTTGTTCCTTTCCTGCCATACCGGGCATCCCTCAATATACTGGGTATACCCCCCATGCCATTTGCATTCATATCTCCACAATAAATTTATTTGGAAGATTGTAATTTGGTGTGAATATTGGGATAGATACTAGGATTATATATACAGGGTTTTAGTTCGCCAGTTACAGTGAAACTGGATCTACATTATGATGTGTGCATGGGGATGCCCGGTACCAAATTGTATAAAATCTCTGGTCTGATAAACATTGAAGCATGGCCCTGTTAATGTCGGCATTACTGTCCTAATTGTACCAGGATTGCATTGATAATATGTTAAAGTGTATTTTAGATATTTTAAATCATATGTGACTGTTAAATATTTAGCAAGTATACAACAATCTATGTTTGATACCGGGCATCCCCTAGTGACCAGAAAAGATTGGACAATTCAGTATAGAACTAACATACAGAGATGAGGGCTAGTAGAAGGCTTAAACTTTCCCAAGTTGTCATAGATATGTATAAGGAATAAAACCAGGTGAAATGTAACTTCTAGAACATTTAGTTTTTTTCAGAATGGCAGTATAATGTGAAAAAGTAGTTAATTCTGAGGTATTTTTATAGGGAAATCAACATTCAGAGCGATTTATTACATACAAAACTTACAAATATGTAAGTAATGTATACATTTTCGTAAAGCTTAGGATGTCTGCTTTCCAATAATACCAGAATCATAAGGATCGATTCATTTGTCTGCAATACCCATTCAGTATAATGTGCAAAGGTGGCATATTTCGCAATTGTACATTCTAAAAAAATTTGACCCATATATTTTTCTAAAATATTGATGCCCAAATGCTTATTTGTAGGCTGTTACAATATGTTTCCGGGGAGACGCTCCCTCTACACAAAATTCACTCCTCCAACTATGTTCACCCATAAAATAACAAATGAAATAGAAATTCGTTCATATTTCCTTATTTTTCAACATCAGAATACATACTGGTTTATACCATTATTGATTTTTACCCCTAATATAACCCACATTTCTCAGCAAGTACCTATAATAAAACGTGATACGGGATGACGCACTCCCTTCACCAAATGATAAAATTCCATAACTATTAGGATTCTCATTGTGTCATGATCGTATTTGCTGATGGTAACCACCTTTTTGCTTACATTCCGTGCCCATATGCATATAGCATTGAGCAAAACTGGATTTAGTCAGATAACAAGCTATTTTTTTCTAAATAACTCATTATCATGAAATACGGGTCTAGGAACTCTGTCGACGTTTCATGAGAAGTGCCCATTTATACTACATGTATTTTTGAATAAGAATAAACCACAAAAAGGTTTCGACTGTCCCTGCCTACCCATTGTGACGGGCTTCCTTAAGGTGTTAAAGCTTTTGTAAGAGTTGTGTATCAACATTATGAAAGTGTGAGGGTTACCCTGGGAGGGGATTCGCGCTAGATTGACACCCCCAGCTCTTCTCCCCCTCCCTATCCGTCGGGGACAACCATAGGGGGTAGAAGATAATGGGTATAATCCCAATTTTCATTTCTTCACTCCTTACTCATCTCTTTACTCTATAGTTCTTATACAATACTGTTTCTTAACTCCCCTAGGTAACGGGCTTCTTTAAGGTGTATTATATAAGCTCCACTCATATTTGATGTATATGGTTCATACCTACTCACCATATATATGAAAGGCCAAAATATTCTACATTAATTCAAAACTTTGCCCATCTATCACTTGTTGACATATTTTAAATGTATGCAACATGTGCATTTACACCCGATTTAGATACATAATTTTGACATGCATTTTGAAGTGCATGAGTTGATACACCGTGCATCAGGTGCAAAACCAGGTGCAAAACTGCTTTTTTGAGAGGATTGCAGTTTTGTGACTGGTCAGATGCAGTTTTGCATGCAGTGGCAGATTTAACAATGCACATCGGGTTCCAGGGCCGGGGAAGCCTTAGTATACTGATCTTATACCATTTAATAGGCTGCATCCCCACTCACCTCCTACTCTCAGTCCATCATTTCTTTGAAAACAGAGAAACAAAGAAAAACAGGACACACATGCCCATCGGCCTATAGCCCTCTTGGATCTGGGTTTTACTCCATTCATTGCCGTTTTTAATAGATCATTTAAACGAGCTATCACTGAAACGATTCTTTCATTTTTCGATAAAAATGTTACTTAATATTTGTATTTCAGATTTGAACTGAATCCATCCCAGCATGCACTGTAATAGACATGCGCAGTGGCACATACAAGTCCCCTATTGCCACCCTCATGGAATCTCATAACCTCCCTATGCTATGGAAATGAATGTGGGCAATATAATTTAACGTTATATGTAATAATAAATGCATGCTATCTGCTATGAGGTGGGAAATAAATACAAGTTAAGTAATGAGTTGTATAAAGAAGTGTGAATATTCTAAGAGATAGAAGCCAACTCAATAGTTAACATATTTATTACATATATGCTTTTAATCATGGAAATTGAAAACAATCGTGCCATGAATTTTAATTTCAGCTGTAATCTTAGTGAAAAACAGATTGGTAGCTGTGACAACCCCCATAACTGACTATAGTGAAATACGTACTTTGGGTAACTCACTGTAGATACGTTGTTTTCAGAGCAATATGTGTACAGTAAATACAGAGTAACTAACGAGTTGGTTGAAGGAGCATGAATATTGCACAAGTTGCGTAATGCGGTTGATTCTCATGAATGGTCATCAAATCACCAATTCCAAATTTAATGTAATAATTGGAGGGAATCTCATTGATTATAGTTTCAGTTTATTCCGTCGAATGCTCCTGACATAGAGGAACAAATAGGTACCCACTTTTACTGATCTATCACCCATAAATATTGTGCTAGGAGCTTAAAATAGTCATTTCTTGTATCAAAAAATAGGGAAAATGAAGTTTGTCATAAAATAATTAATAAAAGATATTATATCTCAATAAATTCAATGTCTATTTTACATTCTCAATTACTTGGGCCCTTTTGTAGCCAGAAATGTTGACAGTTTTTCAGAAATATTCAATACTCATGAAAGGAACTACTGATTTATTTTGGTAGAGATTTAAAGGTATCCGTCCATACAATAACTCAAATGAAGAACCTCAATAAAATATGTTCTAATGTTCCCTCCATCAGCTATCCTAAATCAAACATCATCAAGCAAACTGCATCATCAAGCGAACTGCATTATTAAGCAACATAACAGGGGTCTGGAGGGAGGGGTGGAAACTATTTTTTCTAACTTTTTCCCCTAAAAGATAACTTATATTTACCCCCATAAACGACCGAAATAAGTATTTAAGTCAATGTAACAGGAAAACGATGGGGAAACAATGTTATCAATAGTTTTGTATATTCTAAATATGAAGGGTTATATGAGTATAATGGGCAGAGGGTCAATGACCTGTGACCTGTACCACTGCCATTACCATTACCATTACTAAATGGTTATCTGGTTGTAACTTTTCTTCTAGTTGGAATATTTTCACAAACTGAAGAGTATTATGGCCGTTACATGAAGACCTATCAAATACAAACTAATTTAAAACATTATGCATACATTCTTATTATTTATTTCTAACTTAAATCCTCATTTATGTAGAAATATGTACCTTTCCCCTGTGTCCTTACCATCAGGATTCAGGTCACTGTCTCTCCGGAGCTGCCCTGACCACAATATTCATTATTAACGTTCCCAACTTTGTCTATATTGGCAGCGATATATCTAGTTTATGTATGAGAAAAAATAAATCAATGGAGGCATTTTAAAAAATATACCAATTTTCAGCCCCGGATGGCCAAATGATGCATTTTCGTGAGAATTGACCAACAACGAGTTCTATATTCTAAGTGACTAAAAGCAATGAGTTTTAGTCGTTAAATGCAAGACTAAAGTGAGACTTACATGTCACATACAAGTATAAGTATTTGAATTATCTGGGTGAGGCTGGGATTAAAGTAACACCTGCCCCTGTGTTCCTGCTTTGGGGAAGGTTGTACTAGATCATTATGTCAGTAATAAATACCCGGAAGGATTAATGTTAGGAAAAAGTGTGGATTTTGGAGTATTGGTGGATTTAAAAACCAGATTTGCATCGAGCCACCAGTCCGTAACCTCTCTAAGATAGGCCATTTCTTATATCAATATGTCAGTCCTTTCGAAAAGAGGACTTCGAGTTTCAAACACAACCGGAACCAATCTAATTTTCGTAAAATAATAAGAAAAAATAAGATGCAGGCAGGTGAGGAGGTGTAAACATTTAACCTGAATAAAACCATATTAAAAAAATCCTATAAAGTGGTCTCTAACCTCTAATAGTCAAATTATGTAGGGTTGACGGATGACGGAGGTGTCAACTATGTGTGACGTGTGAACGATAAGTGCGTATTTTCCCGCAAACTCACTCCACCCTGCAAACCGTGTACAGCAATAACACTGCGATTCGGTTCACTTCGGTTCGGTTCACATGTGCTATTCATATATGTCGTTTAAGCAAGGGAACTATACGGCAAAGAGGGTATGATACCAAGTACACGATGTCACCTGGGAGTACATGAGCTATTGGTATTAATTAGCGTATCCCGCGGTTATTAAAACCCTAATTTGTAACCTGTTACGGACATGTGCATGTACATAGGTTTGATTGGTAAACTACTTGAATAAAAATGTTTAAGATATCTTAAATGAAAAGAAATAGATAGAAATACTTCATAACAACAAGCAGTTTCTGTTTTGCCGTGTTAAAATATTCACCATCAAATTTTGTGTCAGCTTAATTCAATTAATTTTCTTTTATTCATTTAAGCCCAATAGATATTTCCGTTTCCAGATTTGAGTTATATATATGTAACCGATGACCAAATGACAATTGTTGCCATGTATTGTCAATTAAATGTTCAGCTTATAACTAAAAATTTACTATTTGTCATGTTAAAGTACAACTTTATGATTCAAACGAAACTGCTGGGGTAAGAAGGAGATTGATTTAAAGACCATTGACACATAGAACATGACTTTGGTGAAATGAGTAGTTAGTTGGTTGATGAAAAGCGGCCCACAATTGATTTTCGAAAGTTCCTAAGGGTGTGGTAGTATATACTTTCATACCATTAGGATAGTATATACTATCATACCCTTAGGATAGTATATACTATCATACCCTTAGGAACGTTCGAAAATCATATATGGGTGGAATGTGTGACCTGAGTCACCTCAAGACTCCAGTGCAGCTGATACAGGTCATTGGTAGTGTTCGCTGCCAGCGCGCTGTAGTCCTCCATCCATATACACGCATATAGTTTGGCACTCAGGAAACCATTAAGTTTTATGGCAGACATTTCTTAATAATGATGCAGCGAAAGTACAATAAATACATCCATGATCTTCTTTGAATTTGATTCTAAATAATACAAAATTCTATGTGTATATGGTCGAATCCTACGAAAGTGGTGCACTTTTCGAAAAATTTGATAGCCCAGAATCGTTTTTATTTCTAATCTATTCTATAGTCTAAGTCCTCGACCTTCCATGTTCAAAATGATATTCATTAAATCCTAATATTGGCAAAGATATGAGGATTTCACTGAAAAAAACTATAGTATGCGTAATGCTACGAAACGACCTGTGCTGTGGCTGTATAAAGCTTAAATTAGCCATTTAATATATTTTTCTATATTTTCTATTGTGTTTAATATTGAAAACAAATTATTTAATTATGTATGTGGCATCGTAAGAAGCTTGTATTGAAACATTTTCATAGAATTTTGTAATATATGAAAACAGATAAAATATCTGGAATCAATTCCGCTCTGACTTTATATGTCATCTTTGTGTTGTATTCTTTTGTATATGGATTCTATTCTTACACTATAGTTTAATCATAAATGTCTGGAAATATGCTTTTATTTGGTACCTTGTTTTTTGAAACCAACCATGTAGATTTGATAATAGCAATAATTGAAAAATCGTTTCGTAGCAATACGCATGGGTTAATCATGTCTTTAGCATTCTATATTTAACAGTATAGAACATAAAATGATGAAAATTGATTGCTGGAATATTTAACAATTGGATTGGATTGATAATCGGTGCTAAATTCTTACATATATAGAAAAAAAATCACAACATTATTGATTTTCCCATCTCATCAGACCCCAACATAGCAAATTGAAATTGACAGTTATCTGTATAAAGTCAACAGAAATGCAAATATACATTAATCCACTACAAACATCATGTTTATTCCAAAGTAAATTGTTTGGACAAGCATTGCTCCCTGAAAAAATTGATAAAAAATGATTAATTGTGTCAGAATACTCCACATTATATGCATTTCGTAGCATTACGTCATTTCGTAGCATTACGTCGTTTCGTAGCATTACTCATCCAAGTTAATATTTTCTAAAAATAGTTGTTAATATGAAATATAAACATTCATATCTTTTTCTTAAAATTGTCTTTGATTCATGGGCTTTAGATAGGAAAAATAATTTTCATCAATTTATGTTGCTATGGGTAACCACATATGACGTTTCGTAGCATTACGTATACTGTACATACTTTAAAAAGAATTGTGAATAGATATTGAAGAATATCAACAATTTCCTTATCGTTTCAGTCTTGACAAGCAAATAACATCCTGGAGCTTTAATGAAGCTGGATAAAATTAAATTCAAGGGTCTTTTGATTATTATTTAAGGCCATTTAAAGTGGCCGTTTCATAGCATTATGCTCATTGCTGACAAAATACTTTATTTTCTGAGGGTTTATGCCCCATAGAGATTAATAGTTCAGAGAAATATTTGTAACCTTTATATAAAAATGATGTTCAATTTAGGGGCTTCATATAGTGAAAATATTTTTCACTAATATATATATAAGCAATGAGTAATCACAGGTCGTTTCGTAGCATTACGCATTCCACCAATATGCACCTATTTTAAACAGAACAGTAAGTTACAGGTTGTAAGATCAATATCTTCTCATTATTTTACTTTTGACAAATAAATAACTTTCTGGAGCTTCAATGAAGCGGGGTAAAATAAAGTTCAAGGATCTTTTAATTATTATTTCAGACCATTTAAAGTGGACGTTTCGTAGCATTACGTTTTTCAAAAATATTTCTAATGAGACATTTAAGGCCTTGAAAATGCTTGGAATTTTGTTTTTCTATATATTATTTAAAGAAATGGGTTTAGAGTATTATTTAAGTCTAATAGGGATAGTTTAAACACTCAAATAGAATAACAAAGGGGGTGGAGAAAAAAAGGTAGAAAATGCACCACTTTCGTAGGATTCGACCATATATATATATATATATATATATATATATATATATATATATATATATATATATATGTAGTGATCTTCAGATCCGATCGGCTTGCACGTAAATCAAGACACAACAAGGCTTAACCTTCCACGGACTTTATTACAACTTGGGACACACCTGTCCTAACCTCAAACAGCATGAGTTAGGGTTCTCTTGTCTTCTTGACACACATAAAACAGGTGTGAGAACATATACAGAATGAGTAATAAAGATAAGATTTACAGTGACACTACATTAGTGTAATCTCACGGACTGACGTCCCATAGGTACATACAGTACATAGAAATGAGTTGGTAGAAAGGTTATAACAGTAAAGTGTACTTACAGGAACATTATGACCAATATGCTGATAAAAGACCCTACACATATTCTGATGTGTAGACGTGTTCATTGGTACTGCCCACTGGGGTAGTTCAGGTGTACTAACCCACAGCGGACAGCACCTCAATGCAATAGAATAGCAATACATTGGTAATATAACCAAACCCACTACATATATATATATATTTATTATACGCGCATTCTATATGAGACGTGCTATAAGTGGGGTGCTATAAAAATATTCATATAGGATGCGTCCTATATGAAATGTAGTTGTCTAAAAATAGCTCTGTTTTTATGCTTCGCGGAGCTCTGGCTCTCCGCGGAGCATGTAAACAAATCCCCGCGATCGGTAATCCACCCGTGATTTTGGTACTATAATTATAGAAATACATCATAAAATCTACATCATTAAATAGAGCATTAAATTCTCTTTTGAATGATATAAATTGTATTAAAGTAGCTCAAGGAATGGCCATGATATGAACGTTTTAATTCATCAATATACTAACAGGGCTGTCAGCGGTGATGTCAGTGGGGCTGTCAGTGGGGCTGTCAGCAGGGCAGCAGGGCTCTCTGAGACTTCTTTAGTATTTTTTCAGTGAGATCTGATGATATTATGATCAAATTTTATGCACATATAATAAATATAGAATGGAACTCGCTGGCAATAATCGAAAATTTATAGGACTTGATTCGTCCACCTAAGCACTCTGCCTACGGCATCGTGCTTATGTGGACGAATCTCGTCCTATAAATTTTCGATTATTGCCGGCTCGTCCCATTCTCTCTCTCTCTATATATATATAATAACCTATTATTGTAGAGACCGGAGCATAAGTGCTTTGCTATAGACAGAATGTTCGTCATATAACAGACATAAATTAAACAAAATAAAATAAATCACATATTTTCCATTTTTTTTTAATATTTAAATCCACTTTACATGAAAACTGCTGGAGATTGGACGGAACACTCTTTCCCTTGTATTATCTATGGCTTTGTGCACTAGAATATATTATTAAAAGACTACTAAACCCCTCATATTGAACTACACATTTCTTTTTAGTTTTTTATGCTTCATATTTTGGTAGACACAAAAATCCACTTAACTAAAATGAACTGCAGGATATTGGATTAGAAATTTGATCCTGAGTTATTAAGGTTAAATATTGTCTACCAAAATATGTAAAACAAAATTCTAGCACCTCCGACATGGGAAAGAAAAATCATGTCTCGACTACTTTTGCTGTATTATAGTGTATGGCAATGTACTCTAGCATGACCGGCCGGCATATAATTGGTAGAATACACGCATCAAGTTGGGGTCTTTTGGCATGAAGCTTGTCACGATGAAGTGTTCCCAAGATGTGCCAAACCCTCTAAAACATTTTTTTTCTTCCTTTATACCATGCGTATCTGAAGTTACAGTCTAGGCTCAGAGTTAATAGATTCACCCCAAACTGAGGGAAAACAATCGCAAAATGCCATTGTAATCCCTATTCCAGTACCTTGAAAGCCATGGGAGCAGTAGGCGTCCAATCACCATTATCTGAGAGGCTTTGTGCCTAGACTCGATTGAATTGAATTGAAAAATAGTTATCAAAAAAATAACAAGTAATATTAGTATAGATATCACATATTTTCATGATATTAAGCACACTGTATTTACCGTGTGATGCTTGTTTCAGACTTGTATCTAGTGCTGTACTGCACTTTATATATCAATACTTATATTATACTATTTACTTGATATCATGTAGTCAGCTCCTTTAACAGTTTAGTAAACATTTCTTTTCTTATAAGGAAAGCCCTGAAATCCTTTGTTGTAATAGCTGAGAATACAGCATTCATTAAAGTGACACTTCTCACTTTTCTGGGTTAGATTCACGGGTAACACAATTTCTATTCAATCTTCTAATGGTTGATACACCTTATCCTAGGAAATTAACCATTAGCCATGTTCTTTCACAAGGCAAAGTTTAAACAAAAATGTTATTTTCCGGTTTTTTCCCTGTTGAACAGTGGTTTATCTCTTTAAGAGCATATCAATCCCTTGCCGTTATATAGATATATAAGGCAAATTTCAAACTGTAAGTGAATTCAAGTGTATTAAAAAAATACAGAAAAAATGGAAAAGCGCCCCCTGATGGTTGTTCATAATAGTTATGCAAAATAAATATCCAAATAAATTTACATTTCTAAAGACTAATCTCACAAAGTTTTATTGGAATAGATTCAAAAGGCAGTGAACATTAGTTATGCAAGAATTCCTGCAGTGGGAGAGGTGCTGTTGCGAGTGCTGCGCAACTCGGGCAATATTCACAATCCTTCAACCAACGAGTTAATTATCTGATTTATTATATACGCTCTGTACAAGACAGGAAAATGTATATTTTGTAGAAATATTACCATTATGAGACGCTTGATCATCTTTTTCTGTGTCAATAGAGACCTAGGCCTAATAATAATGAACCGCGCTGCTCTGCTATACACATTTGCATTATCAAGGCTCCATTTATATCATATACTTAACAGCTAATGGTTTTTAAATTGAGAGTCCAGTGGATCAAATCAATAATTGTTGTGTATCATCACTGCCTTTTGTATCATCACTGTATAGGCCATTTGGGCACATTCTGGCCCCTGCATGGTCTGATCCCGTTGTTCTTAGCCTATTTCCAGAGTAAAAAAGTTACTGTACCAGAAGGTTCAATGTCATCAAAGTCTGTCATTTGTGCCCATGCCCATTGGACCCCAGCTAGGCTTTTTCATGAGATTGATTCATAGATTGATTCCCCCCCCCCCCCACCCCTCCGACGGATCCGCCCCACTGCCTGTCCTAATACATTTGACCTGCCTGGCCGCTAGATATAACAAGAATGGCTACTGTCAAGTGTGGAGAAGATCACATGGGTGCAGGTAGCCCGTTTCCCTGTAGAGAGCACTTGAGTGAAACAGGCTAGTTCTTGTTCTTCTCGTCACACTAAGGAAATGTCTCTCATCTAATTATAAGTAGTCCTAATCAAATTACTATTTATCATTGAATATGTGCAATTAATGGGTCAAAGCCCTCTACCCATTTATAATCACAGAGGGAAGTTTTCAGTCACAATAGAGTGCTACCACATACCCAAGTGGTCATCAGAAAGGTAACTGGTTGTCATCTTGATTAACCAATCACCACCCTGTATCTTCCAGTGACCATACCCCAAATAAAAAAAGATAGTGTGGCCTAGGAGCCACACTAGGCTTACATAACTTCAGATACCACTGCCACTTTTGGACTCCATTTTAACGTTCATAGCGAAATGAATTTATTCCCTATTGTGACCAAATATCATTTAATAATTATGGATTACATAGTTTTGACATTACCAGGGATGAGTTAGGTAAGTTAAGATGCACCACTAGAACATTTTAGATTGAATTAGATTTAGGCCAGAATAGTAAGAAGTGCCACTTTAATGGGAAAATCCACTATAATAGCATACGTACAACCTACTTGTACAGCATACATAATGCGCAGGTGCAAGTGACGTGTTGTCAGGGGAAGGCTTTTACTCTACACTAAAGGCTACTGAAGCCGCATTCATTCAGTACGATGACTACCTACACTGCGATTGGGGATGAACGTAAGTCTATTTCACTCAACCTTCTCAAATGTGTTATTTAGCTAAGATACTTAAATATCATTTACCTTCATAAGAATGAGAAAGGAAACGTTTTTCAACAAATTAATGTCAAATTAAAATGTTGCGTTTAAAGAGATTTTAATCAGAAAGACAATATTTTCAATCCAACACAGTGAAATGAATTTATTCCCATTGAAGTCCATTATTGAAGACAGATATTTGATTTAATCACAATATCACAAACATGGGCCCAACTTTTAATTCACAGTCAAGGTTCAAGTACTTAAAATTACTAACCTGCTAAACTTTTAATCCTTCATAGAAATAGACGGAACATGTCTTATACTTTATTACCTAATATAAAAGTTTTATTTACTGTTTTATTTACTTTTAAACCATTGTTGTGTGCCCACTGTGCTCTAGTGGAAACGTTGGTTTACACTTTACATGATCTTCAGTTTGTATATTTATAATGTGGTGTACATAACGATATAGGGTTGGGCGCCCTCACTAGGGTTAGAGGGACACACCCTATTTAACATCGCCACCGACTCTCACCTGTAAGAGAATTCCATGCCTGTCCTTTTCTACCTCACTCTCCTTCAACTCTACTACAAAGCTATACTCGATCTTAGTAGAGACAATATAAACTCAGAAATAACCCCCAAGATGTTTCTATACTTTCATATTGATATACTGAATAATATTCCAAAAGTTGGATAAGAACGGAGCATGGGAAAGCATAATAAAACGCAAGAAAAACAAATTGGCCGCTACTACCAATTTTATCTCTGACTATATATGGAGGGTGAGCGACACTGATTCAAAAACATTTGGTGGATCAAATGATAAAAACGGCATTCAAATCACTTATATATAAATATTCTTATATTCTCGTGCCTATATATACCATGTAATTTTGTGGCCAAATTAAGAAGTGAATTACGGGCGTAAAGTTTAGGCTCAGAGTTGAGAGAATAACTCCAAACTGGGGAAAAGCCTCAAAATGTCGTTAGCTTCAGATATTGTTTACTCAGGACCGGGAAAGGCATTAGCGCAGTAGGCGTTCAATCCCTGAAAAACCATTTTTATATGATCTGAGACTTTCTGAGCCTAGACTGTCTATTATAGCATTAATACCCTCGGTTTTGGGTGGTCTGGGTGGTCTGTTGCCTGGTGGACAATTCGAGGGGCCTTAGCCCCGAGAATTTCCACCAGGCAACAGACCACTTAGACCATCCAAAACCGAGGGTATTAGTGCTTTTAGACCCGGTTTGGTCAGATTCGACTGTTATTTACTACTTACTGACTTTTATTTACCAGTTCTTTTGATGTCTATAACCCCCATTCCTTGCCGGAAGTGATTGCCATGGTCTATTGTGACAAAAATACACCCCAGAATCTGACCAAACTGGGTCTAAAAGTAGAGAGAAACTATGTGGACTGAACAATGTATGAATGTCATGAAACAGTGCCGAAATCGTGTATGTAGATGATAGAAAAACCTCAAATACAAAGTGAAATTTGAATATAATATAAAAAGATGGAACAATAATTATGTTACTGTTACTACCAACATGTAATTGACCCACGTATAATACATTACAGGCACTATTGATAACCCTGTTGAAGAGTAATGGCGGCTATTCTTAATAAATCCATGTTAGCATATATCATTTAATTAAAGTTAAGAACAGACTGGAAGACCTGTGTGGTATAAGCTCTATATACTTATTATACACCACAGCTAATACTTCTGAGCGATCATACTTTCCTAATATTTTTTGTTTGTGTTCGCAATACCCTGACCATTAGCACGTCTTAGAATAACTTCTACATATATATCATATATATTCAATCACGGATCAGTTGACCTCACAAGTCCTTAATTCAGGCAAAACATCATGGTTAAAGGTCATTCCAACTCATTCTCGCTTCGCTTCTCATGGATCCGTTCTAGGGCTCCCCCACCCCCACCCCCAAACTCAGGGGTAGAATGTACACACATGATTGTTTTGCCACCAAAAGGGGGTAGCGTGTTCTTAACTTCTACAAGACTCCTTGAAATGGTAAAAAGGGATACTTTTTGGCATAAGATTTTCCGCGTTTCTAGGTATTATTACACCTTTTCAACGGCATTCTAAAAATGAGAACGGTGTACATCCGCACAATGTGTATAGTAAAATAAAAACTTTACTGTTTAGGGCTTAGGCCGATCTGTCTACATTTAGTTAGAAACATATGTAACACGCTATGACAGGTCATTGTAATCAAAATTCAAGGGATACTCCGAAGATCTGTGATAGTTACAGACTTCATTTGTCCATTATGTTCCTTCAATTTCTACATTGAATGACAACAGTTGCAAATGTGATATAGAAATAAATCTATCATTATTATTAAAGAGATAAACCACTGTCACATGCACTGCTGCAGGCGGGAGTTCAGGAAACTAATGCATAATAAATACGGAGTCACAATATTTTATCCAAACTTTGTCTTGAGACAGAACAGATTCTGACGCACTCTTAGGTATAGGAGCGATAGTATCTTGTGGAATGTTAACTCATAGAGATTACCCTAGTATGGGTGCTAGTTATTAAATTACTAGTACCGAGTTCCATTCACTACTAATTTATGATATGCCCCTAGCATAGAATAATATTGAAATATAAACCCTTGGTTTTGGTTTTGAACCGTCAGCAAGTATCTTAAAGCTAAAAGAAAAAGCAGTTAATTATATTATTGCACGCGAATAATTCTCTCTTTGCTGTAGTGTATATTATCCAACTTGTGGGACCCAAGCTAGCTATTCTCATACCAATTCGACAGGAAAGTTGTCTCTCTTAGCACCTGATGTTTAGAAAGTTCCCAAAAGCAGTCGTGTGACAGCAACAACATTAGTGGGAAGGTATATGTAAGATGATCTTGAAATTGGGTTGGATATTTGCTATAGGCCTATCAGGTATAATTTTTTCAACGGTTTCCGGGAATTAAATTAAGATCACCAAAACGACATGTGTGTTGATTTGCCCAAATACTACAGCCTAGGCTCACAAACTCTCGGATAAGATAAGAATGGTATGTCAGTGATTGGGCACTAATGTATATATTTCCTGGTCTGGGGTAGGCGTCCTAATGAGATTCTAATGGCTTTTAGTGGTTTAGAGCGAAAGGTTTTCCCTTAGTTTGAAGGGACTCTCTCAACTGTGAGCCTATAGACTGAATATTTATGAGTTTTCAATATTGGGCGTTGTGCACAAGTTTACACATTGCGGGTTGTTACACAGGTTATGGTGCTCATTGTACTGTGATGCACCAGTTAAAGGATGCGGGCTGTTACCCTTCAATAAGTTTACGTGACACACGGTTATGAGGAGCTATGCAAGACCAGTCAGAAAAAGGGGGGGGCGGGGCAGGGCTGGACTGTGTATGTAGTATCACATAGAGACCTCTTGTCCAAACCCAAAAAAATGAGTCATGCAAAAAAATAGGGAAACACTAGTTATAAATCGCCAAAATCTTAATCAAAACAGTTTTCTCTATACACATGTAGATAGGCGAAAGTCTCTGATCAAGTAGGACTCTAGCAGTTTTTTGTATCTTGACTTTTTATTTTCTTAAAGTAGAAACACTGGACTAAGTATATCCCCTTTTCAGACATTGAGGGAAAACTAAGATATTATGTTCTGCACACTACAATGAATAATCTAATGACTTTTGTAGCTGTTAGGCAGCATTTTATAGTGAGGACTATAGTGATTTGTGGCTAGTGTAAGCTGAAATGTTCCCAGGGTTCTATGCTTTAAACTGTCATGTGCACAATTACAAGAATTCTTTTTCATATTATGTGGAAATAATTCAAATTTCATAGACAAATTTCACATTCGTGATACGTTTCATGTCCTTTTACTCAAATTTTGTACTATATGTATTATATTATATATTATTGAAAATATTCCATTGTAAGGTTCTAAATTTGAATTCAATGATAAAAAGTCATTATTACTTAAAACATAGACAAAATTCTAATCCAGTGCTTGTAGACAAAATTCTTGCTTCTAGTATCTATCTTCAATCTTATGAACGTTAAGAAATGTTGTTCATATCCAAGGATTTAGAAAAAAAATGGATAATACAGCAAGGTCCATAACTTGGGGTGCAGCCCTGTAGCTCTAAAGTCAACCTTGAAGTAAAGTGGCCTCTTGACCATTTACTACAGATTCACTAGACCATAACTCACATAGCTGGCAGGTAGTGAACCTGCCCATTCCAGTGTCATTCAGCTACCAATATGGAGGTGCCCAGGGTAGGGCTTCGGGAGAGTGGGAAAGAAAGAGGGGGAGGGAAAAGAGGTGGGGGAGAGAAAGCGGGTAGGGGAAGCATGAGGAAGAGGGGAGGGAGAGGGCGAATCGGCTAGGTATTATATAATATGGACCCCCAAATAAACAAACTTAATACCCAGCCCCTGTTCTTATAATTTTTGGTCAATTAATCTTTTTGATGTTTATTATATAACATATCTCAAGCAGTCACCTTCTTTGATAGCTTAGCAAACTTTTATTCCTTATGGTAATGGCTGTCCACCTATTTGTCACATTTGGCAAATAAAATATTATTCAATTCGGTTCAATTCAATTCAAAACGTACAATTGGCAACTCACGTTTGTGTTGAATCACAGGAAAATGAGTCGTAGGTCGCAATATGGATAATTTTTCATAAGTGTTTTATTTGCAAGATCTCTCCAAATTTTACGACTGTGTATGAAAGCTATCTTTGTATTTCAAAGGTCACCCTAAATAATATGTATATGTATATCTGCTTTGCTAGTAATTGAAATCCATGGAGATGCGGAAATTATATATTTCATACTTTAACAGGTATTTTACCATAAAGAGAATAAATTTATTTATAGCTGCCATCATAAATTTGGGTGTGCGACCATTGCAGTTAGCGAGGTTGTCATGCGCAGTAGGTTGCAGGAGAGATTCAGCGGTGAACTGACCCTGTTTGGCCAGTGTAACCACAAACTGACTGGGAAAGTGACAAGGTTTTGTATCCCATTTTTCAAAGTTAGGAAGAAAGTCCAAATGATACATTTAATGTAAAAGTGAATCAGCAAGGGAGAGAGCTAAGTCAGAACATCAAATAGGCATGAAGCTGGCCATTTTGCGATTTGAGCTTGATCGACAGTTCTCCTCAACCACATTGTGACCCAATTCTATTAATTCAAACTGCCATGGGGGTGGCGCAGAGATGAACATGGCAAGTTACAAAAGGATTGTATTTTCACAGCAAATGGGAAAGCTAAAAGAAAAATAAGATCGTGATAGGACTAAGAAGGTTTGATTTAGTTGTTGGGTACATTTTCAAGGCAATTCTTGACTACTCCCAAACCTATGTTTTTAACTATCTTAGCCACTTTAATTGTAATTCATCCTATTCACAAGCCTTCTATCAATATCAATATGGTAAGCATGACCATTCATCAAAATATCAAATTCCAAGATCTACACATGTACATATGTCTTACATAATTATGCCTTACTGAGGAATGAATGGTATTGAAAAACATCATAGAATGCTGTTGAAGGGGGTTGTACAAGCACCAACACAGTTGAAGGAAAAGTAGTCATTACTCTGTAATGAGCACAAAAATATATATCCTTGGCTACACAAGCCTCCCAAATGGCAGTGACATGGGGAACAGGAAAACAGGGGACATTTTTTAAATCAAAATATTCATTGCATTTTGATTTGTTTCCATATTTCTCCATATTTCTTTTGGCATTCACCAATAGGCATAAACAATTTGGGCATTATTTGTGTTTGTTCTAAATCAATTTTGATCATTAAATTTCTATGAATTGGGATATATACATATAGGGAGCAGGATAGGTAGAGACAAAGAGACGTGGAAGGAGAGAAGGGGACTCTGAGGTGGAGGTGGAGGAGTGGAGGGGAGGGGCACAGAGGAGGTTGAGGGGAGGAGGGGGGTAGAGGAGGAGCTGTAGGAGGAGGAGGTGGTGGCAGAAGTGGTGGATGTAGGAGATGGAGGAGGCAGAAATGGAGGAAGAGGATGGGGAGGTTGAAGTTGGGGATGAAGTGAAGGACGAGGAAGAGTTGGATGTGGAGGAAGATGAGGAGATGGAGGAGGGGGAAAGTGGTAATTGGTAATACCGCAGCCCTGCAGAGTTGGGAGTGGGGAGGGGTAAATGGTAATTGCAAACCCTTTTTTAAATTACACAGCATTGAACCTCTGTAACTCACATTGGCTGGTTGTGCAGTTACCATGTTGTTTTAAAAAGCCGGGCATAAACAAGTCGGCGTAAAACAGGTGGGTGTAAATGACAATTTAAACCCTTTCTTAAACCATATATTCTAGGAGATTAATAGTAGTCTATGTAATGAAATTATGGGAATGGAACTGTGCAATATTATGATGCATAAACAAAGTAAACTAGTGTGTTTTACAATAGTAAAACTGACTTGTAATGAAAAGTTATGTATTAAATTCTGAATACACAACTGTTAACAGTAAACCACTGTAACCATTAACAGTAATAAATCTGAAGGACTGTTACCTGCAACAGTCACTGATACTTGTTATATAATCACTTTATACGTAAATGCCAGCATCGTTAGCACTGCAGCTAGCAGGTGGGTCACAAGTATGTACAATTATGTTGTCCAAACTTCGTCTTGAGAATATGTTTGGGGGAATACAAAAAGCAAAAAAGAAAGGATGTTATCATATTATTTTGTGTTTTAGGGATGAGTGAAATTTACTTTCATTCACTATTGATTTCAATGGGGGAAACTCATAGTGATACAAGTTCAGCTGAATAACTTTTTTTAGTTCAATGACCCCTTATTCTTTTTGATTGGGAAGGTAGAATACCATGTCAGCTACATATGCAGATTATAAAGAAAATCGTATGATTCAATCACCTGTTATTGGAGAAAATGCAGAAAATACCCATTTTTCCCATCAACTTCTATAGTGAACAGTAGTACATTTCAGCGGTCCCAGAAATAAAACTAATCCAATGTTGGAACTTTTTGGTGTTTTGATGTTCTTTCTAAATCCAAGAAAAATTCCATGATTCATTCAATTCTGATTAAACATTGGCACTGAGGTAGGAGGGAGGAGGGAGGAGGGAGGAGGGAGGAGGGTGAAGGGAGGAGGAAGGAGGGAGGAGGAGGAGGGCAGAGGGTGAAGGAGGAGGGAGAAAGAGGTTGGAAGAGGAGGGAGGAGGTTAGAGGAGGAGGGAAGAGGAGGGAGGAGGAGGGAGGCGGAGGAGGAAGAGGGAGGAGAAGATTATATTTGTGATAATAGCTGGGAATGCAGTTTTAATATATTTTTTCTCATTCCAGTTCTCATCAGTGGGATATACTACCAGGGTTATGCCGCAGGGATTGGGCAATATGGCGGATGCCCTCCAGCACCAACTTTTGGTCACCCATACCTGGCTGGATTAACTCAATCCTTGTTCATCATTTTCACCACCCTCATAGCGTCTGACCCTACTGTCGCCAATTTACCGTAAGTGTCCTCATAATAGCGCCCTTCCACTCGAGAAATTCTTGTCACTGACATTGTGCTAAGAACAACTTCCAGTCCGTCTGTGACAAAAGTCTAAAGCTTGAGACAAATATTTTAAGTGCAGGAGGCATTGTCTTAACTGCACAACCCATGCCGCCGACTTTGTCTTAGGCACAGAATTGCCCACTCGTCCACTAGCAAAATCTGTCAGAGACAAAGTCAGAGGAACAAACTAATTGTTAAAGGGGTCACTATTTCAGAGAAAAAAGAATAGTAGTTCACTACTATAGCATTAATACCCGAGGTTTTGGATGGTCTAAGTGGTCTGTTGCCTGGAAGACAATATGGAATGCCATTGGGTCATTTATTCAGTAGTTTTTGATATCAGAATATGATTTTTCGATATTGGAAAATGAATCAACTCATTTATTGATAATCAATTCTTGATATCTGGAAATCAATTCTTGATATCTGGAAATCAATTCTTGATATCAATAAATACATGCCATTCTTGATATCAAAATTGAATTCTTGATATCGCTAATAGGATTTACAGATATCAAGAATTGCATTTATTGAGATCAAAAATGCATTTATTGATATCAATAATTCATTTTTTTTTTCAATTTAGAAATGCCAATCGATAGTTGTGTAAATTTGGATGGGTGGATTATACTAATTGAAAGGGGAACCCTGGACTGCGTATAATAGCATTTCAGACGTTGGAAAAAACTACAATTTGATGTTCTGTACATTGCAATATGTAATTCGATCATTTATAAGTAATTGGGGAGTGATTTCGTCATGTTCTAACTGGCTATTATCCGGTATGTTGGCGGGAACAATATTCCCAGAATGCTATGGGAACATGACGTCAGCAGAGCACTAACAAACTTTCGTCTCTTGTTGGCCTAAGGTGTAATGAACAGGTGGTTCATATACACTAGACATAGAAGTAGGTAAATTGACAGTTAGACAGAGAAAATACCTTTCTGCCGACCTAATAATCACAGGTATACCCTGGTCTGAATTCATCAATATCCTGCAGTTGTTGTATGTTTATACACAAAATTGAAGTAGAGACAGTAATCCATGGAACATGGTTTCGCGCTCCGCGCTTGGTCGTGAAATTGGGAACAGAAAAGCATACACTTTTTACCCCTGAGTGGGGTGGGGGGCCGGGAAATAGTTACGGTAAACCACGCTGCAGCTTAGGAAATGTACATGAGTGATCTAGCGAAAACGTCCTGTTGTCTTTAGGTTAGCAACGTAACGTTAAGATAAGATAAGATAAGATAAAAGGTTTTTTATTTGTCTTTAAAGATGTTTTAAATATTTGCTTATGAGGAAGACAAACTGGTCAATATAGGCCTACGTATGGGAAAAATCTGATGAATTGACCCACGTTGGCAACAAGACTGCGCATTAATTTAAACAGAGGGAGGATGGAGGGCCACTGAGTCCCGAGGGAGATCCACATCCCCCACCCCCACCCCACCCCCGCTCCCAAAAATGTTTGCCCCCCAAATAATTTATCTGTTCCGCCGCGCCTGCCGTACTGTTTACTATTTACTCTCACACTCATTAGACCGTGACCATGCACTGACCACATACCGGTAATGAACAGGCCCGAATTAGTGTCATACATGGGGCAATATGGCAGCACCCAGAACAGGGTTTGGAGAGAGCAGGAAAGAAATTACTTGATTGATTCTGGCAATATCATTGCCCAGAAACCAGTATTATAATGTGGGTTCTCAGTTATCAACCATAATTGAGCTGTATGACCAGCAAGTGTTCCAACCCAGAGTTTTACTTGAAGTGTGTGTGAATGCAGAACAGTTGGCAGTGGTGCTTGAGGAAACAATGTTGCCTGCTTGGATGTGCATTGAACAATGAACAGTGGCAAGAGATTGCTTCTACTTTTATACCTTGTGCAGGTGTACAACTCAAATAAGATGACAGAAGCGCCCCCTGTATTTACTGTTTGAACCGGACACCACTTGCGTTGGAAATAGGTATAGAAATTAAAAAATGCTATGGCTCGTAAGATCAGATGAGAATTATTGCTGGTTCAATTTGTTCCTCACGGGCACCAGAAGGGAATCTAACGTTTGCCAGCTGTTGATTCCTTTAAAACATCAATTTGATTAATTGGCATGGGGCCATGTGATAAGGTGGGGAGATTGATTAGATATACAGCACTGGATTGCTGACTAAGGTTGCTAGTACCATTGTAGTATCGATATAATCTTAGCATGAACATAAGTAATTAGTCTCCTCTGCCTTCCCCTAGCATATATAAAAGTTAAAAAGAAAAATTAGTAGGTATGTTTAGATCTAGAGAACTATATTACTCCAAGGATTATATTTTTTAAAAAAAAGAATCTTGGTGGGCTTCAGGTTAAACCTCTGAGCTGACAAGGTGTATGTGAGATTAGGCTCAACATTAATGCCCTTCTTTTCAGATCGTGGTTGTTGCAGAAGCAAACAAATCCGTATGAAGATGAATATGAGCATGTAGTTCAAATCAAACCTATCACAAAGTAGAAAATACCCCTGATATTCATCTCAGACACTTTTCCTTGTGTCAATAATCTTCCTGCCAGCCAACGGCCATTACTGGAGGCTATATGGGATTATCGCCCAGCGCATGAGGGATTACAAAGTGGATTAGTGGATTAAGTCAAATCACACCTGTAGAAAACTCACAAACAAAATTCATACAGACTCAAAACATGGTTAGAAGCAAAAACAAAGCATAGAACATTCATGGGGAGTTGATAATTGCCATAAGTAGACAGGTGTCCAGTCAGTTGTAGGCCATTACCGGGAGCCACCCTGGAGCCTGGACCTGGTCAAGGAGGATTAAAAGCGAATTGGACTAAATATTTGGTGATGAAATTGTACAAATGCATAGATAGGCTAAACAAGAGACTAGAAGAACAATAGCCAAAGAGCCTTCAATAAATGCAATAAGAGGTTTAATATTTAAGCATTAGTATTTGATCAAAACTATCGGTCAAGCCTTGGAGTGTGGTATAGACTAGATCTGACCGATCATATATTATATACCATGCAACAGGAGAATAGACAAGAGCCCATCGATGATTTTATCAAACTATTGGTGGAATGAAAAAAGAAATGAAAAAACAAGGGGAAGCAATAATGCTACTCCAACAAAATGAGCCTGCAAAAGAAGCCATCTACCTTGAAAGGCAAATGCAAGAAGAAGGGAAGGATCAAGATTTCATCAAAAAAAGAGGCTGAAAATTTGGAAAAGAATATTCTGCTGATTGGTGTTCTACCGGAAAAAGATGATAAAACAGTAGAAACTCCAGATATAATGGAAAAAAAGGTCAAGAATATGTATATTTCATGATGTGATGGGTCTTCATGCCATAAAAAATTAACAACGCCTACAGAGTCAGCAAAAAGTACAAAAATGCTCCAAAAATGGTCGAAATCCCATCATTGGGTTCAGTTGATCTGGTGACACATAATAAGGAGAGAATGAGGCAGCATGACAACCCAGATGTGGGAAAAATATACTTAAAAAGAGATATGCCCTTAGTGTTGAGACAGAGGTTTGCTTGAACCAAAAAAATTGCAGATGCAGCCAAAGCCCTGCAATATGATGTGAAGCTGTTGAGAGGAGATATAATGATCAATAATATTCATTACAAGCACAATAAGTTAGGTACAGCTGTCGAAGCTAACGAGAAAGGAAAGCCAGGAGAATATTGAGCAATTTATTCTCTACAAAAAAGCCAACTTTGCTAAGGATACTGACAAGGCCAAACTAGCACTGGAAACGCTGATCCCAAAGCCTGCAAGAGGATACTGAATGACCTGATACAAGAAGGGATGGTACAGTGGGAAACGCATCGCCATGAGACAGTTCTTAGAGCTGTTAAAGCCAAAGCAAGCCGAATTATCTGCTATATACTGAGCAGAAGCATATAGGAGAGGCCTCCCCAAAAGATAGAGTCTGGTGCATAGAAATGTCCCTGGACGATCCGGAGGTCTTTGACCAAACAAAGTGGCCCATGAATGGAAACCTTATGGTCAAATTATGGATGATCGTAAAAGAGGAGCTTCAAAAACAAGCTGCCAGAGCTGGGGAAAATGAAGCTGAGGAAGAAGAGGAAGAGAAAGAAATGGAGTTTGCATAGACCAGAAGGTTTATGAATAGAATTGTGGGCGTCTGATAATTCCATTAATGTATCCGTCAGGTGACAAGCATAGTGCTATTAAATTGATATTGATAAATGTTAATGGACTCAATGACATCAACAAACGAAGGGCCATCTTTGCAAAATTTGAAAACAATGAAGATCAAATTGTGGCTATGCAAGAAACGCATTCAACAGCAGAAAAAGAACAGATCTGGAGAACACAATGGCCGGATAAAATTATTTTTTCCCATGGAAGCTCAGCCTCCAAGCGAGTCAAATAGCATAAATGATAATATCATAGACAGTGGTATAGATAAAGATGGAAGATGGGTTTACATAATTATGCAACAGAAAAAAAATGTTACATATGCACCGACAGCTGATAGATATGTTGAACAGCAAAATATGTTAAACAATGTGGAATAGAAAATTAATGATATTTGATGAACTAATGTTAATGGTTGACTTTAATTGTGATTTATCAAAGACTGAGTCAATATTTGAAAGAGTTTCTAGCGAGGATGGATTTGTTTGACACAGGTGTATTAGATATGAAGAAAGACCCTGAGTACACATGTATCAGAGCCAAATCGCAGTCCAGATTTGATTATTGTTTCATATCGGAAAATATCACCAACCGTGTGAATAGTTACAAAGTTGAATCCTTTATTTTATTAGATAAAATAATAGAGCTGAGTATGTTACAAGATATGGTGCAAAAAGGTAGGGTGTACTGGGAATTTAATTCCCAAATCTAAACAGACGATCTGTTTTTAGCAGAAGCAGAGAAGCTTTGTAAAGTAAAATAGTTTGACTCTCTAAGCCCTAAAATGGAATGGGAATTTTTTAAATTAAGAATAAGAGACCTGGCGATGAAAATTGGTAAGGACAAAGCATTTAAAAGAAGGATTATTCACTCACAGTTAAAAATTAGGCTGGAACATTTTGACAAGCAAAATCAATTAAATGATGAACAGTTAAAGGAAAAAAGACATCATGGTTGATTTAGCAAATTTTGAACTAGAAAAAGCAGAAGGTGCTCTTATCAGATCCAGAGCGATTTTGGATAGTGGACGGTGAGAAGTCTACAAAATATTTTTGCTTGCTTGAAAGATATAGAGCTAGTAAAAGAATTATTCAGTTTCTCCCCTTCGACCACCTTCACATACAGGTCCACGCCAACCTGTAGCTTGGGAGCTCTTTTTCTCCCTATATACCTATCCCTAGCAGTGAACTGCATTGAGGGAAGGCCTATTATTACTAATATTATATAGCTAGCTACTCATATACTACCATCTCATCAGGAAACATATAGAAGCATGATTAATAAAAAAGGACTAAGCATAGCTCACTTAAACACCCAAAGCCTTATGGGAAAGTTCGAGCTTTTTAAAACTGAAATAGGCAAACTTGCGCCCAAAATCATTGGTCTATCTGAAACTTGGCTTCATGAGAACATTGAAGATCAAGAAATACGATTACCAAATTTTAACTTGGAAAGATTAGACAGAGAGTGGAATGAGGGTAATAGAAATAAGCCCAAGAGAGGAGGAGGAGTGGCAATATATATATATAGATTCGAACATAAATTACACCTGTCAACCTGATATGAATATTAGCACATCAAACTGTGAATGTATATGGATTAAGATTAATCTTAACTTCTCCAAACCGATATATTTAGGATGTATTTACAAACCCCCAAAAGCAAATAATGAGATCTTCTTGCAATACCTGAATGACAAAGTAGAAAAAATTACTGAAAATAGAAAAAATGAAGTTTTCCTAATAGGGGACTTCAATATTAATATTTTAGACGCAAAAAACAATAACAGGATAAAATTAAAAGAACTAGAGAATAACCTAAACTTAGTCCAATATATCAAAACACCAACCAGATTTCACATAGACGAAAATTCACTATTAATAGGAACCCTTATAGATCATATATACACCAACTGTGATATAATAAAGGAAGCGGGAGTGATAAATGTATCGCTCAGTGACCACGAACTAATATATATAATAAGAAAGAAAAGTTCAGAGAAGCCTAAATCTACAATTAAACAAGGCAGATCGTTAAGAAATCTGAATATTAATAATTTTGAACAAGAACTGCGAAATAATTTTAACTGGGAAGGTTTCAACAACCTAACCTCATGCATTGAGGCATGGAAAACCATTATCGAGAGAATAAGAAAAACTTTAGACAAATTAGCTCCTCTAAAACAGATCAAAATTAAAGTCTCAAATGATCCTTGGATCACCCAAGATATAATAGAAATAATTCAACAGAAAAATAAGCTTAGAAAAAAAGCTGCGAAATCAAAATTGCAAACTGACTGGATAGAAGCCAAGAATATTAGAAAGGAAGCGAACAGAGCCCTAAAAAATGCCAAAAAGAATTTTATATTAAGGGAATTAAATGAACATGCAAAGGACCAAAAGAAATTCTGGGAAACGGTAAATACCATATCTCCTAGCAAAAGCAGAAACAGCAAAATCCTCTTAACAGACCCAAATGACCAATTGATAAAGGAAGAATCACTGCCTGAATATGTGAACAGCTATTTTGTTAACATAGCCTCCGATCTAACTAAAAATCTCATCCCGAGCTGGAGAAGCAATACCCCTACCATGCTGTTTTGTCCCCAAACTGTCAGGATAAAAATGTGTCATAGTAAATATCCCATATATCCAACATTTTTCTTTTTCAAATATCATTTCCTTTTCTAAGATATTCCAACACATAATCAACATGACTTATGGATATCTTAATATCCGATGGGGTACTATTTTGGATTCCTTTTTGACAGAAAGGCAGACATGTCAAATGCCTGAGGGACTCCCTCATTTGTATATACTACTATGTGATGTTTGACTATAAGCTAGTAGACTAGCACTAAGTCCCTTAGGCTATTCTCATAGACCAGAAATCAGACCAAAGTAAAGTTGGTTATTAGATGATACATTTCCTATTTTTAAGAAACATTATTTTAGGAATTGTTTTAAAAGTATTGCCTTTAAATTAATGGCTATGAGTTGATAAATTTCATTTCTACACATATATTGATATGTATCAAAAATAATAAATAATCAAGGTGTGCTAGTCTACCCATGACAGAAAGGTTTAGAGCAAAAAGAACAGATCCGATCACTGTCATATCTCAAGAAAAACAAGTGCCATGTGCAATAGCAGCAGATGGCACACGTCATGGGTAATAGGGGAGTCGTCATAGTAAAAAGACTCCTTGTCATGGGTGAAAAGATCTCCTTAATGAAGAAATAGTCAGTGCCATGAAACTATTTGTTCCAGGAATAGGAATATCCAGATTGTAATAGGAAAAGGTGTCTTTGTTATGGATTTTGGCTATGCGTAATATGTGCAAAAGAAGAAGAAAAGTCTGTAATATTACACAGGTCGTACAGGTGACGACTTTGGGACGCAACACATGCTATCATCCCTAAATAATGTGACAACAAATGAAAACGAAGTACTAACCTTAATTAAAGAAATTAACATCAGCAAATCATCATCAATTGAAAATATTCCCACTAGAATCCTAAAGACTGCACTGATCATCCTATACAAAGAATTCACTCATTGTATAAATCTCTCGTTTGCCACAAATGTTTTTCCTGACCAATGGAAAATAGCCAATGTCATCCCTCTATTCAAAGGTGGTAATAGAAACAAAATCAATAATTACAGACCAATATCACTCCTTCCAACCCCTAGTAAAATAATAGAAAAGATAATACATAAAAGAATTTTAGAATATTTAGAAAACTTTAACATACTGAACATTGAACAATATGGTTTTAGACCCGGCAGGTCAACAGTGGAAGCACTTACAGCAGTCACAAACAGTATAGCTTGGAATTTAGATAAAAATACAGACACCTTAATATCCTTTATTGATTTTAGAAAGGCCTTTGATCTAGTCAACCATTCAATTTTATTACAAAAATTAAATCACATTGGTATAAGAGGAAAGCTTTTGAAATGGTGTGAATCTTACTTGGAGAACAGGAAGCAAAAAGTGACTATAAATAATAATACCTCACAAGAAATGTTAACCAAAACAGGCGTACCCCAAGGTTCTATATTAGGACCATTAATGTTCATAATTTTCATTAATGACTTAAAATCATATATTACAAATTGCAACTTATCCCTATACGCAGACGATACCATTCTATACATCCATGGAAAAAACCTAGACCGTATATATCAAGAAATGCAAATATCAATTGATAATCTACAAAAATGGTGCTCAAAGAACCTTTTTCCTGTAAATGTGAGCAAGTCAAATACTATGTATCTCTCTAGGAAAAGAAACACTGAAACAGAAATAAAAAACAAAAACATAAACTATCTAGACACTCCACTTAAGCCCACAAAGACATACAAGTATCTAGGATTCATAATAGACCACAAACTAAATTACCAACCTCAACTCCAACACTCAATAAAAACAATCACACACAAAATATATCAATTACATAAAATAAGGAAATACATTAATGTCGACACAGCAAAAAAGATATATAAAACCAAAATACTACCCTTCTTTGATTATGGAGATATAATAATTCACAACACACACAAGCCTCAAATAGACAAATTGCAAAAACTACAGAACAGAGCACTGAGAATCATCCTAAACATGCCTTATGACACCCATGTAAATGACCTACACAACGCATCAAAAATATCATACCTACAAAATAGAAGAATTACACACCTAAGACACCTAGCATACAAAAGAAAAGACAATCCACAATTTAGAAATAACCCAAACAGGGAGACCAGACACAATGCTGGCCCGACCCTGATAACTCCTAGATACAGAACAAAATTGGGTGAAAAAACTGTGCAAGTTAAATGTGCTATAGCATGGAATGAACTTTCGCCCAGACAAAGAAATATAGGAACAATTGAAGCTTTTAAAACAAATCAAAAAGAATGGCTAAATACATTACTTACCTAACAACCTAAATCTAAAACCATCCTAATCTATTTTAGAAATCTCCAACAATTTTCAAAAACATACCAATACATCAAATAAAAGCTCCATCTATAAGTAAGAACAACTACACAATCACTCCACCGAAGGGTCTGAGTGGCAAGTGTAAAGTATATTTTGATATCATTACCTAAGCATACTTGGTTTTTACATTTCTATTTCTTTCATTTCTCATTTTTTCTGCTTTTATCTCTGCTATTTTATTTTATTTTACTGTGTTTTTTCTCCTTGTTTTACTATATAGCAATTTACCCCATAGACGACACTGTTATAATAGAGGGTCGTCTCTATTATATACTAAATGAACAATATAGATGAGAAGTCTATAAGGACGAACTGAACTGCTTGGAGTAAGATTCTAAAGTGAGTTTTATTTATAGAAACAGCTCCCTGAACCACAGCCCTCCTTTGTCTGACTGTGGCTCCACCCAGTGGATTCCCTGGTGTACATAGCATCATAACATATGCCCCCCTCCCCCCTGAAAAAATGTGCATCTATTAAATAGTAGTCACATTTCACCAGAGTAGGATACAGTGGGGACACGAAATACTACAAAGATCTTAAAAACAGCAAAGTGTATGTAGCTAACAGAAACACCAATTGGGGTGTCCACTGGCAAAGAAGACAAATCCAAGAACAAAACTCTGAAATTTTATCACCACTCTGACCTACAATGAAATTGGTCAGAGCGGTATTACTTTTTTTCTAAATTCTAAAAATACCAAAATTAATATAACTCTGACTTACATTTAAAATAAGTTGACGCCAAATAAACTCTTGCCAGGGAAAGAATGGGCAAATTTCTGCCCAAATTTCTATTTTCCATATTAAATTCTAGTAACAAAAGTGAAAATTATACAACACATCATGAGCACATAGAATTATGGAATCGATGCAATAATGTCAGGAGTTCACCAACACCATCAACAGCACAAAAATGACACACGTCCATACCCCTCAAAATTCCAAGGTGCATTCCTCTTTATATTTGCAATGAAATTTCTGAAATTGTATATATAATTTTATAAAGCTTATTAAAAGAAAGAAATTTGAATTGCACATTGAAAAACCAATTGAATGTTGGGTCCACTCACGCCATGAAGTCTTTAGGAAAATAGCATGGTCCAAATGGTCCAAAACTCCCTATTTTTACTTGTTTGGTTTCAAGGTTCCAATCGGAACAAATACAGTATGCAATGGTGCCAGATTGAAGTCCTAATTCGCCCACCAGAGTGTTTGACACATATCGTTGTTTGCTTGCAACTACTTATCGGTTGTCCAACGATAGCACCGCTCTCTCTGCCAGCCGGATCAGCAAGGGTTTGGTCTCGGCGCAAATTAAAAACCTCATGCCAGTCTAGGGTAGTTAAATTCCAAGCCGGTAGGCGGGGCCAGCGCCGGCTGCACAGGTTCCCCTGGCGTGTATGCCACGCATCAATATCTCCCGCCCGGTCTTGCGACCCTAATACGGACTCAAGCCAAGCAGTGAGTTGCCACACCCCCACGCCTTATTCAACATCGAGCCCATACTAGCCGACCGGAAAAATACTCCTAGCTGACCTTAGCAGGGTGCTTAGAGACCTGCCCTTATAAGGGTACCAACTGACGAGACCAACTCCAGTAAGCAAACGCAAAATCGCACCAACACCATGCAATACTATATTTTAATTTGTTGGGTATTAATGTAACACCGTCCCCACGGCGTGGCCTGTCTTATTTCAGGTTGTGACCAAATCCCTGTAATAGAATTTATGGAGTATTCGATAACCTTTTTTGTGACGTAAAAATCCTTATCAAAAGGTAAAAATTTCGTACTTTTTAATTTTTGCAGACTTCTATATTATATTTTATTTCCTATATAAGGCTTGATAAGACTCCACCATCAACTCAACACATATTTGATATGTGTCATCTCCAAGATTGCAGATACCAGACATAGATGTAAGCTCTGATGAACAGTTTACAATTACCAAAAATGATACTACAGAAATGCACCTGCTACTACTTGTTATCGATAAAATTTTGACTTAGTTTTGTTATGGACTTTTGGCAATTTCACCAAAGAAAAGCACATACATATGTCACTCATGCCCCGCCAAAACCAGGCAAACATGGCCCACATCAATCCCCGACTCCAATTCCCTTACTCAAATATGATATAGCAATTAACACTAAATTAATACCATATTAATAATTAAAGAATTGAAAAAATAGCACAATCAAATCAATACATCTGGGAATTTGGGAATATTGATGAAAATATTGATTGACAATTGCCAACCATAATAGTTTAGATGGGTCCACCAGCAATGATACCATTTAGATTGACAATAAAATTCCAAAATGATAATGAATCAATTCCACAATTAATCCGTACCAATTATACAACAGCCCCTGTCTTAAGTTGATCAGGCCAAAAGAAAAGGCAAATATTTGGTCAGATTGTTTCATTTTAGGTCTAAATGAATGGAAGAAATTCAATTCTTTTTTATTACACCTAACTGCTTAAACCAATGGGTTGACCATCTTTGACTGCTCCAAATACGAAAAAAATAATGTGTTCAAAGACTGTCATTTGGTTAAGCTAAAGAAAATAAAAAAAAATAAAAATCCAAATAAGTATCAATGCCAGCCATCCCAATCCTTCAGAAACAGGCTGAATTAAATGACAATATATCTATTGTTTTCCTGGCACTTTAAACATGTAATATAAAGGTAAATACCGAAGATCAAAATACTCTAACTATTTCATATGCCTATTTATATATCAAACTGGCATATAAATGAATTGCAGTGGCAAACTGTAATTGCGCCATAAATCACACAAATGTGACGCCCACAATTTATAAAGTGTTAGCATCAATCTGGCTTCAACCTGTACTATACATGAAGTCCATATATTATACATAAGGACTTTGAGAGTAACAAAATTATAACTCCCACACCATGCACATAATAAGATACCATTATACAATGTTAGAGATATAAAACTATTGTAGGTAGGAGGAACATATCCGCAAGGAAAAGAATCATTTAAGTAGAGTCTATTGTCCATTTGGTTCTTTCTTAAATGAAATAAAAACGATCTGCAGAATGTGCTCTATTGGGGATATTGAATGTATATGAGATTTAATACTATGTGATAGTCAATTGTTCGTTTCGTTGCAAAAACAGTAAATTACTCAAAGGCTATTGTCCATGAAAGTTTCTAGTTGCAGGTATCTTTAGATATAGCTGGGAGAGATAAAAGGACCCATCCTAACTTCTTGCTGACTGTAGCGCAGTAGGAGAGTATCCCAACCCCCAGGCACACACCCAGTCACTATATCCATCCAATCCACTCCTACAGCAGTGGCTGCTCCTTGGGCCTATTTTATGTAGCAACTGCATACACAAATAGATATAGGTAAAGAGAGATCTGACTGATGAAATGAAGGTGTACATCCTGATGGGTTGTGAAATCACACATCCCCCAGCACTCCCCATTCTTGTAGTGAAGCTTCCACACACAATCAGGAATATGGGTAATATGTGAACTATTAAATAGTTAGAGTCATATTGTATATTGTATTTAAAATAATCCACAATAACAGCTGAATCTGGAAGAATATTGTGTGTGCTTATTGCAAGTCTAGTTGTAGTAGGAATCGTCAAAAATATTGTCTGATATATATATATACAACTCAAACTATTGTCTTGAATGAGTAATAACTGCTAGCAGGAGGAGCAGAAACCTACCCTATCACACAATAATAATACCTTGACTTGTGTATCCATGTATTGGATATGATGTTATTTTGAGTAGCTCTGCTCCCACACTCTACTCACTGCTGCTCCTGTGAGTAGGGAAAGGTGCACATGGGCCTACCTTACTCCAGCTGCTCATTTTCACTGCTATCTACCATGGGCTATTCCTGGCCAGGTAGAATAGCAGTATATGTATCACTCTACATTTTGTATTCCATGTACAGCTAAATCCAAAGTTAAATTAAGTAAAATAAGAGGTATTCCTCGATCTTAAGGGTTCTCCACCAATGTTATAATAGAGGGTCGTCTCTATTATATACTAAATGAACAATATAGATGAGAAGTCTATAAGGACGAACTGAACTGCTTGGAGTAAGATTCTAAAGTGAGTTTTATTTATAGAAACAGCTCCCTGAACCACAGCCCTCCTTTGTCTGACTGTGGCTCCACCCAGTGGATTCCCTGGTGTACATAGCATCATAACAACACTAACACTCCACAAAAGTCTGAGTGGCACAGTGAAGTCATTTACCAATTATAAATGCATATCAAAACAAGATTGAACTCGGTTAATTAACCAATATAAACGTAAATTTGACTCCCTCCTAAAGGAAACACTTGTATATATCTATATATTACATATAGTGCTGTAAATAGATATCAAACTAACTAAATTGAAAACTATGTAACAGAAGTTGTATAGCTTGGCCCGACAGAACTAACCCCGAAAAGTCGGTAACCAAGTGTAAATAAAACCAAGGTAACCAAGTGTAAATAAAATCTTTAAAAAAAAAAATATTTACTTGCTTCAGGGCTTTTCTCTCCATGTCTGACATGTGTTTGTATCTGTCTAAAAAGGCTTTCTTCAGATCTTCCCAGTTTTCATATGGGTCTGGAGTTTCCAACATTCTCAGCCAGTGTTGAGCCAAACCGCCCAAGTAAGTCGCAAACTGTCTGCAGAACTGATCCAGATCACCTGGGTATAGTCGTTCGGCTATCGCCGTGCAATCTTCCATAAAGCTTCTGGGATCTTCCCCATCATCATTTGAAAATTTTGGAGGTGCTAGTAGAGTCTGGACTTCATTTTCGAACAATGCCATTCCTTCTTATTCTTCTTGTTCCACTTCTTCTTCTTGTTCTACTTCTTCTCCGTTCAGGTCTCCTTCTCCACCAGCGTTTTCTTGACGGCCTGCCTCTCCTACAGGTATTTGTTGTCCGTTTCCCCCCGGCGGCGCCCCATTGAGTACAGGTTTGGCGTTCTGATTCCCTACTATGGGCATTGGACGTCGGTTCTGGTCCTGGGTTGGGTTGTTGGCTCCCTGTACTTGTTGTTGGTTGTGCGCTTCATTGTTTTACCGGGCTTGCCGTAGTCTTTGCTCGTGCTCTTCTTGTTCTGCCTGTATTCTGTCGGCTTCTGCTTGTCTCTCTCTTTCTATTCTATCTTCTTCTGCCTGAGCTTCTCGCCGTCTATTCTCCTGTTCTTCCTCGGCCAACTGTCTGTCTCTTTCTCTCCGCTGTTCTCGCCGAAACTCTTCCTCTCGTTGTTGCTCTAGCTCTCTTTCTTCTTGCTCTCTCTGGAACTGTTCTTGTTGTTGCTGACTTAGCTGCCGGTTTTGTTCCTCTTCTCTGTATTTTCTCAATGTGTCACCCAATTCTCTCTGTAACTGGGCGGCAGTCTGGTCAACTTCAGGTTTCTTCGTCTCCTGCTTCTTTAAATAAAATAAATTTTATTGCGTAAACATTTTCAGGCGAACCCAATAATCTCATGATACACAGTTCAAAAATTACATAGTTATTCCTTTATATATTTTAGTTATTTTAACGTTTTAACTTCATTGTAATTACATAGCAGGAGGACATACGCATGTTTATTTACTCCCGGCAGATCAAGTTCATTCTAGATATACACAATTTCATGTTATCATTCAATTAACTACTAATATTTTTGAGTTTTTTGTTTTTCGACCATACAGAATTTGAATAAAAGTACACATAGGCATAAAAAACAGATCATGCATCAAGTTATATTTGTCTCCGAAATTAGAGATTTTCCTGTCTTATTACAGGAGGTTCCTTATAATAAAAGGACATGTATCAAACAATTTCAATTTCACAAGTACATTTCAATCTCCTGATTATTTTTTTTGTGGCGTGTACCCAAATTCCCTGGGTATCTTCTTCTGCCAGGATGAATGTTTCTTCTTCGGCCGCTAAGGTATCTTGGCTGTTTATGCTGGTCTGGTCGTCAGTAATCATTACGTCTGCGTCTTCTCCTGATTCGTGGCCTGTCTGAGTCAAATCTTGGAATTCTCCTACAATTATATCGTCTTTATCGTGCAGCCTCTCTGCTGTCTTTTCTGTGACCAATAATTTTGTCTCGTCGACGAGTCGTCCTTTTTTCTCCGTTTTCTCGCTCACCTGCGGAGCTATTTCTGGAATGCCCTGGTCGTTGTCTTTGAAACCTGCTCTAGTGGTACAACTCAGTCTGAAACTTGCTTTTGATTTAGGTCTCGTCTTTTCATCGTCCGCCATTTGCCATTATGAAACGGAATATGTCCATATCAAATCTCCAGGCCCGGGTTCTTTCACCAAATGTCAGTGTCCGTAGAGCAGGGACACTACAAAAAGGGATTACTACTATTGGATTAAGGAGTTACTCTAATTACTAGGATCTCGCATTGTGTACTTCTAAATAGGGGTAGCTTCGAATGAATAGATGTCTCGATTGGATATTGTGCTTGGCTTGTAGTATCAGTAGGTATAAAGTAAGGCTTGGAGTACAGAATGGCTTCTTTTATTCAGACTTCAGTATAACACAAGGTTCATGTATAGTAAGTTATAACATGGTCAGTGCTCGAGGTGGTAGGGCTTCCAGTCAGTTCGTCATTATACAGCATAAGGTAGTACAGCTCTTCGGGAGAAATCTGTCTATATAGAGACTGGGGGCCCTTATATACTCTAGGTATTGCAACAGATCTTAGATGCATTTCATCAGCCTTCATGGGCGTACTGCAATGTTCAGTGGGTATTTCGTCAGCCACCCGGGCTGTTGAGAAAGCACTGCCCATTGCATCAGCCTCCAGATTAATGGTGGAGTAGCTCACATGCAATGTCTCTGAGGATTTCATCACCAGCTCTCTCCGCCCAGGGGTCAGACCCCCTCCCTACCACCTCTCGAATGATCGACCAAAACAAGTAAACAAGTAACACACATGTAAATCAGAACAGATACATAGACTCAAATATTATTAAAAATAAATTGGGACATTGACACATGGCAGCATAATAATAATGGAAAAAAAAATATATGTGAAGGTTTTACTCTAAATGATGATGAGCATCAAAACACCAGTGATGAAGCTGCAGAGGAGTTTAGTGTCTCAGAAAATGATGTTCAGTTAAAAAATATGGATAATGATCACCTGGCAAGAGGTTTTGATGATGAGGATATAGAAAACATAATCAAATTGTTCAAGAAAAATAAGGCCCCAGGGTGCGATGGATTTACCATTGAATTCTACCAAGCTTTTTGGCCACTAATTAAGAAAAGATTCATGGCGATGTTTCAGCAATTTTTAGAAGAAAGGGAGATTGGAGACCTATAACTCTTTTAAATGTCGACTACAAAATAATGTCAAAAGCCATAGTGAATATGTTGTAACCCCTTCTTCCAAACGTTGTAGGCGAGGATCAATTCAGATATGTAAAACGGAGATACATAGATACGGCTATCCCAAGGGTAGATGATCTATTTTGCTTGCTGGAGAAACATTGTATCCTTGGATTTTTTCAAGGCTACGATTCGATAAGCTGGCAATTTTTATTCAAAGCTTTGGAAGCAAAATATTAGCGAAAGATAGTCTGTCAGGGAGGCATTTAAGCATAGCATATACTTTGAACGATTATATTATATGAACAATTGATTAATAAGAACATGAAGGAGAGGTTTGGCGAACATAGAATATTTATTCCACCATAATAAAGACAATAATAAGTTCAAAAATCAATGTTGACACAAGCAATATAGGTCTGTTCAACCCGAGAAGAAGGTGTGTCGGTTATATGAAAAGTTCCAATGATCCTGCGCTACTATTGGCTGAGCGCGTCACGTGGTTGACAACCGTACACAAACAACAAGAGGGCGTGGCCTCGTCGCAGCTATATGGCGGCAAGGTCTTGCCTATACATATATATCTTGGATAAGAGCTCTTCTTTTCAAAATCTGTCAGTACCTTTAGCAACAATGTTGTCATCATGGTTCAAGGTATCTAGGGGGTTGAAACAAGGAGGCCCTATATCGGCTCTCCTCTTCACAATTTGTGTAGAGAAGCTAGCTCAACAGATAAGAAGTTGTCAGAGTATTAAAGGAATTGAGGTAGGAGGTGGTCAGTGGAAACTAGTATGGTTCACTGACGATTTAACTGTTTTGGTGCAGAATGAATTTTCCTTGTACAAAATCCTATGTATGTTAAACCCATTCCACGAAGCCTCAGGGCTAAAACTGAACCCTGAGAAATCGAATGGTTTCAATATTGGCAACTGCAATTTAACGAATAGAGAAGTCCTAAAAATAAATTGGGTCAAGAAGATGAAAGTTCTGAGTGTTAATCTTATGTATCCTCAAAGAAGCTCTGGTCTCCGCAAACTACAATGTACTTTTCTGTAAAATGAATCAAATAATCAGCATTTGGAAAAAAAGAAACCTAACCATAAAAGGAAGAGTTTTAGTGTAAATAAAACTGTTTTTTTTAAAAAGTGTGTAATGCATTCTTATTGCCTATCTTTCAATATGTCATGGCCTGTGTATCCTTACCTTAATCCATCAAAAAGAAAATCGACCAAATTATGATGACATTTATATATGTAAGGGCCCTCATTGTTACATGAGTGCTGCCTTTCTCTCACAATAAAGTGAAAATGGAGGCTTGGGACTTAGGCTTATACATGAAGTAGTGGAGACAAATAGACTGAGATGGATTCAGAAATTGATACATGAGTCAACCATTATGAACTTCAGAGCAATGAGTACTTATACCTTTTTTGCAAGAAGATTGGAAGACATTATACTTGCTAGATAGTTATATGGCCAAGAAATTTTTTAATGGCTTCTATAAAGAAATATTTTCTGTATGGAACAAATATTACTATCGCATGGCACCTACAACACCTGCAGAAATTGCCAAAGAAAGAATTTGGGGGAATAGGTTAATTAAACATAAGGGACAAATGCTCCACTTGGAACAATGGGAAAGAAAAGGTGTGGGATTTGATCATTGTGATCATTTGTGTGGGAGATATGGTAAATGCGACAGGAAACTTTATGTCCGACCTTGAATTAAGGCGAGGGTATGGGTTTGACACATTTATTTCCAAAAGAAAAATGCTTAAAAAAGTGATACCTGCAAGCTGGTTAGCTGCTCTGAAAAATAAACCTGAAATTCCTGATCAAGGCGAAATAATGATTTCTATTGGCAAAGAAAATATAACATTCTAGAAGATAATAGCAAAAAAATATATTTCGCTTTGATTTCAAAGAGGAAACCTGATTTTCAGAAGCTAAACAAATGGCAAGAATTGTTGCAATTGTCTGACCATGAATTTGACCAAGTTTCCTGGAAGGAGGTTTTTGGATTCGAATTGAGAAAAAGAATAAGGTCTGAGATGTGACGTGACGTCTGTGAAGTGGACGAACAATTTTTTAAAAAACAGTAACGTTAAAGGGTGGATAATTGTGAATAGCAAATAAGGTTTAGACGTGTGATTGCCCCATATATACATTAGTTATATTTTCGATTACTTCTCTTTCCTGTGGGCAACTGGTTGTCATATGGTTCTGTTCTTGATACTTTGTACATGTTAATTATAGACTCAGGATTTATTTTAGGTAGGGCTTATAACCTCATTAAACTTTGGTGCTTGACATTGACTTGAATTGGACAGGATCTACAGTTGTGCCGAGTAGTTGAGAAGTGCAAGGTGACTATAGTTTTATTGGATCATTTTTTCAGGCCAAAATTAATATTCGTCGTTACAGTTTCATTACTTTGAAATGTAAGGTGCTAGGCGATTGTTTAGTTTCACTACTTGTAGCATGGGGCAAAGCATGTGGCCTCTTTTAGTCTTTCATGACGACTGATGGTAAGTGGAAATCGTGGTTGGATGTACAAGAATTCACATAAATAAAAAGTGTTTCAGTTGATAATATAGTACTTGTCTTTTATTTTTGCTTCACTCAGCAACTACTCTCTTCTCTTATTCTGGACTCTTGTCGTTCTCGGGACATGCAAAATAGTGAAGTAAAAAATAATAATAATAGAACGAGCTCCTGACACAACAATATGTCAGTACAGTAAGAACGTATAAAAACCAGAGATGTAACTTTTAAAATTGCTGGTTTAAATAATGTACCTACAATAAAACAAAGTTGAAACAGTTATAAGTATAGTTTTTCGTGACATGCATGACCAACATAAATGTAAGAGAGAATAATAGGGTCAGATTTTCCAATTGTGCTGTTTTGCCTATGAGCTGCTCCTCATGGGGGTGATTTTTGTTTTTATTCAAATAGATTAATTGAACTCTTGATGCTAAACTATAGACCATGAGGACCTTGGGAATGTTTATTCCAACAAGATCGACCCATCAGAAGCCAAGATAGGGCCTGTGAAAAATATTCTACCTGAGAGGCTAACGTTAGCACCCCCTATCATGTTGGAATTTCATTTTCTTACATCTTTTTACTTCAATTATTCATATTTGTATTTCATTTCATGCACATGCATTCTTTATCTTATTATCAGTTATCATCTAAAATGTTGGTAGTTTCTGTTCAAATGGTTTGATTGCTTGACATTATTTCTTCTACTACCAATGTCTACTATTTTCCACATTTTGGGCTATTCCATTATTCATATCTTTTACTTTGTCTTCATGTAATGATCAAAGCTTAGATGTCTTTTAATGTTTTGGTATGCATAGGTTAACAGATTACCTATAAGAAAATAAGTTCATTTAATACTTTATTCCTGTTTCTTCCATTCACAGAAGGGCCTAAGAGATACCTCTTTTAGAGGGTGCTATCGTTAGTGCAATTGGAAAAAATTCCAACATAATTCAAATCCCACAAATTATTTTATTATCACATAAAGAATCATTTCATGATTTTGTATTTCATACATTTCATAATTGCAACTGATAAAAGTGAATTCATGTTGTCTCTTATCATTCCATGACCCAATACAGTAATGACTAAAATTAGTACTCCTTGCCAACTAAATACAACAATAAGCAAATAGATAATATTATACACATTTCAGCTACATTTGTTATTGAAATATGTTCAATTTGATTGGATATCATTGGTAGTTGTTTATATTGAATGACTTAATATGGTATCAGGCAGTACATGGTCACACAGGACCCCAAAGACAAGGTTTACATGGCTAACGATAGCACCCCCTAATGAAATGAGGTTGTAATCAACCTGAAATTTATCATATTTCTATCCAATTCATTAACCAAATCTTCAAATGAGATTAGATATCATAGATGAACATTTAATTCATATGACTACCCAAAATAGAAGCTATTACTGGTTCACATGGGATCAGAAAGTTAATTTTGGAATGGCTAACGATAGCACCCCCTCAGCAAAACAACCTGAGGCAGTAAAAAATGAATAATTAAAAAAAAAATAAAAAAAAAATGAATAATTCTTATAATATTAGTCTAATCTTTTGTCATAATCATTTTTAACAGATTAGATGCCATAGACTGTTGTTTATTTGAAATGATCTAACAAGATTTCAACCTGTATTTATTTATATGTGGCCTCAAAGTCAATTTTGGAATGGCTAACGATAGCACCCCGCAATGAATTGAGACAGTAATCAAAATGAAATTTATCATATTTCTGCCCAACATTTTAATCAAATCTTTAAATAAGATTAGATGTTATAGATGGGCATTTAACTCATATGACTACTCAGAAAAGAAGCTATTATTGGTTCAAATGGGATCAGAAAGTTAATTTTGGAATGGCTAACGATAGCACCCCTTCAGCAAAATCAACCTGAGGCACTAACACAATAAATAATTCTCATAACATTTTATCTAATTTTTTGTCAAAATCATTTTGATCATATTAGATGTTATAGGTTGTTGTTCCCTTGAAATGATCTAACAAGATTTCAACCTGTATTTATTTATACTTGGCCTCAAAGTCGATTTTGGAATGGCTGACGATAGCACCCCCAACCCAACCAAATTGAGGTTGCAACAAAATAGTTTTTTTTGTATATTTCAGCAGATTTTCTTCATGAAATGTTTTAAATCAGATACAATTTTACAGATTAGTGTTGATGGTAAATGATGTGACATGATTTAAGCGTCTATATGTTCACATGGCACCACAAAGTCAATGTTGGAATTGCTAACGATAGCACCCCCTTCACAGAAAAGAGGATTTCAGGAAATAGATATTGTGCATATTTCACTTCAATTTTTCTTAATAATCTTTCCAATCAAATTGAATATATGAGATAATTGTTGATGTAAGGTTTTCCAACATGATTTAGGCTGGTATATAGGTTTACATGTTTCCACTGGGTCAATATCAAAATGGCTAACGATAGCACCCCCCCCCCCCCCCCAACTGAATCAGGCAGTAATAAAAAAATATATTCATCAAATTCCAGCCCTTTTTACTGTAAAACTGCCTCTAGCAAGTTGCATGTTACACATGGATGTTGATTTTTAATAAAAGCCCATGCTTTGAGTCAGAATATATGCTCCAAGTGACCAAAAACTTAATGATAGAATAGCTAACGATAGCATCCCCTGCAGTAATGGTTAAGGTAATCAAACAATATAATAAAGGGGTTTTTTCTGAGAAAATTCTTATGATCATGGACAAGCAGATGCAGTTATAGACAATCATGTGGGATAAAATAGTTTTGAGTGAAATTGACAAGAATATAATGCTAATATAGCAATATTAATCTAGGGCATCTAGGGCACCGATAGCACCACCTAGGCAACTGGATTCTTTGGGCTAGTGGAAGACAGCCACATCATCAATTTAAATGATTTCTTTAGATATGAATCATAAGTAATATCATTAATGGAATGAATAACAGAGAAAAGGGATTGAACACATGTTAGTTAATCATACAGAAATATATCATTATTTAATCAGCAATATATTTTTCTGATTTTTAGACTTACTGATTTACCTATTTTGTGTCATGGAAATGATCTTTCCAGAATTATTAATTGGTGGAAACACAAATAGGCATAAAAAAAACCTACAAGGAAATAAAATAGTGAACCTAAGATGGGGAAAACTTTCATTCAGTTCCTTTTTATTTAGGGGGTGCTATCGTTAGCCTGCTGGCTAAATCATCTCTATGGGCTGTTATGGTGGGAATATTAAGAAATATTATAATTTTGTGAGATATATGTAATAAGGGACTGGGTAGGAATATGCAATGATAGAAATATAATGCCAAAGTATTTTTAAAAAACTTCCAGACACATTTTATCAGCACTAACGATAGCACCCCCTCAGAGTTGGAAAAAGGGTAAGTGATAATAAAGTTCATAGAAAGGTAGGAAATAAGTTTTGTTTCAAAAAGATTGATAGTGGAGTGTTGGGGAGGTGTTGGTTAGTAGTCTGGTAGGTTTAAAATGGGTAGTAGGCCTAATTTTCAGCATTTAGCTTCTATGGAATTTCTCCATCCCCTCTGAAGTGCACATAAAGAGAAAAGAAAGTAAAGAAAACGGAGGCCCTATACACCAAAATATATATAGAGAGAAATGGTATAGCTAAGACCCATATAAAAAGAAAAGTAAATTGAGTTACAACATTTTGATGGGCAACTGGAACCAATTTTGGGGAAAAGCAGTTAGCCTACCCTAAAGTTTAACCACTCTCAACTTGCAATATTGTCTAGAACTGCTTAATTCTCTAGTTTTTATTGTCTCCCGTTTATGTGCGTACATGATGGTCTATAGGGGGCAAACTAGGGTTCAAATCTCATTCCAAATTTTGCTATTGGGAACATCATCTCAAACAAATTAATACATTTAAGATGGCAAGCGACAAGATGGTAAATTAACTCTCTGTGCACATAACAAATGATTTACCTAATCACAATGAAATAAATTTAAGTCATACAATGTAACTCATAGTTTTCTAAATAATAACAACCTCTGGGATGTCTGGGATTTTATCAGCACTAACGATAGCACCCCCTCAGAGTTGGAAAAAGGGTAATTGATAATAAAGTTCATAGAAAGGTAGGAAATAAATTTCGTTTCAAAAGGATTGATAGTGGAGTGTTTGGGGAGGTGTTGGTTAGTAGTTTGGTAGGTTGTTAGAAAAGAAAGAAATTAAAATGGCAAAGATTTTGGAGGTAAAACAAAGGGGGTGCTATCGTTAGTGCTGCTTTTGGAAAAATATAAAAAGATATAATAAAAGGAATTACAATTGCAGAATGGTATCTGGACCAGAAATAAGGTTAGATTCATTGGAAAGTTAAAAAAGGGAGGTTTGTTTTGCTCGAAATGAAGTATAAGGTGAAGAAACATATTTATTTATTAAATTCTTGTAAAATTCAGGCTTAAAAACGGGATTTTCCCTATTTTTGAGGTAAAATGTGACTGGAGATATAGAAAAGTATAGTGAAAATAAATTCTTTCAATAATTAAAGATGTACTCTGCAAAACATGTTATAAAGGCAAAATAGCACAATTGAAAAATCTGACCCAATAACCACTGCTGAAACTTTGGAAAGCACAGGTTTAACTGATGTACATCAAATATATAATATCTGAACTCAGAAATGACCAATCCTCCACCATTAACAATTCAAGCAGATTGTACTGCCAATCGACGGCCCCGTTGCGGACGAAGTAGTCGGCCAGGTTAGTCGGCCTGGAGTTTCTCCCAGTCAACTTCTGTAGACCGTCAACTTGGGCTACCTGTCGCCAGCCACCCGCATGCACTACATGGTCACTGTCTTCGTGGTCTACCATGTTTGGCGCCATGTATTCTCGCCCACACCTCGACCTCATGAAATTGTGCAGTACACAGGTGGCCTTCACAACATGGACTGCTCATTCAGGCCTCATCCGTAAGTTCCGGCTGTACACAGCGAACTTGGCCGCGAGAATCCCAAAAGCGTTCTCTACGATTTGGCGGGCACAAAACAACCTGTGGTTAAAGATCTGCTGCTTGCCAGTGAGGCCCTGACCAGGGAAGGGTTTCATCAACCGAGTTGACAGAGGGAAGGCAACGTCGCCAAGAAGAAAGTAGCTTAGCTTATCCTCTAGTCCATCATGGTTGGCAGGGTGGGGGGAATGGCCATTGAATTGCGATGCGACACTAATTTCCGCTTGAAGCCACACGTATCCCATATCCCACCATCGCAGGCACTACCTTCAGCCCCAACATCAATATATAAAAAGTTATAGTTCGCATCAACAACTGCCATCAGCACAATGGAGAAGAAGTTCTTGTAGTTATGGAACTTGGACTCGCTGCCCACCGGCTTACGAATCCATACATGCTTCCCATCGACTGCACCGATGCAATGGGGCATGTTCCAGCAATCCTCGAAGTGTTGGGCCACCTGCAGCCAGCCTTAATCATTTCATATACCAAAAACATTCACAAAAACTTAATCAATACAGTAGTGTTGACATAATTCAGTATTATGACCGTATTATGAATAATTTTAGTACATGTCGAAACAAAGGCTGCTGTAATTGCATATACAATTGCCCAGTTAACTTTATAGAATACCAATTCTGAGGTGATTGATAAGTACAATAATGATGAACAACAGCCTTGATTGAACCATTGTAGTTAATCATTTGATGGCAAAGTTTATGGACTAATTACATACAAACTTACATGGTAGTACAATCATAAATGCTGAACTATATGTGAATATAACAAACCCATAGCCAAGCATAATAGTCATTAACCAATAACTGATGACAAGGTGAAGACCATTGGTGTAGATGGTAAACAATGTACAACCGGCATTTAGTTACTTACATTAAACAGCTCCTGGTACAGATGTACCAAGCTGTGCCCATCCTCCTCATCCTGCCGCCTCAGCAAGGGTTTCTTTCATCCAAATGCGTGCAGAATTCTCGCCATCTTCATCCTCCAAAAACTGCACAGCAACGCACATAATGGCTACCTGGGGGCATGTAGGGCAGCAATCACATTAATCCCATCCATATTCACCCTCTTTCGAGTCGAAGTGGCCGCACGCTCGAACGACAAAAAAGGCAAAAATGATTAGCACATACAAGAGTTGTTCTTTACCCCCTCTGGTGACTACTTCAAGATGGTTTTCAAAAATCGTGGGAAGCATTAAGGCGGGAGCACACTAGCCGCGATAAGCCTCGCAATAGGCTTTGCAACAGGCCTCTGCAATAGAAATGAAAATATTCGATCCTGGAGTGCAGTGTATCGCAGACGTGTGGGCCCTTTTGCAACAGGCTCTGCAATAGCCTTTGCAACAAGACTCACGATAAGAATTGCGTCGCCGTCTATCGCAGAAATATAAGACATGTTTAATATCTGTTGGCAATAAGGATTGCATTGCAGACGTTGCCATGCTATTGTGATCAATCGCAAAGCTCTATTGCCAAAGGGTGGCGACGTTTGCAACAGGCCTTCCTGATAGACCTCTGCAATAGCCAGGCCTATCCTGAAAGCCTGTGCAAAGCCTATCGCAAGGCTTATTTCGGCTAGTGTGGCGCCGGCTTTACTACCGAATTCGTGGCAACTACTAGATGCAAATTCGTGCCAGTGTGCACCAAGTCGACACGAATTGACACAAATTCAGAAAACCGTCTGAAATTGTGTATGTGTGCGCCAAAATTGGGAACACGATTTACACAAATCACACCCACGAATTGGTTATAATTAGATCCACGAGTAATCGTGAGTCCCAATTTCGTGGCAGATTTTAATTTGTGTCTGTGTGCGTGGGCTTTAAGGAAAAAAACAAAAATGGAGGAGAGTACTCACTGATATTAGTGAGCATGTTGAAACTATGTGAAGAGAAAAAAAGTAATATGGGTGAAAGAAAATTGTCCCAAAGTCAACAGAAAATATTCAATGCAACAAGTAATTACAGTGCAAATGTATTTTATATAGAACTGTGGTGCCATCTAAAGGCGGAAATATGAACAAGCAATAAGTATGACAGGTGAAAAAGTGGCTCCTTCTAGCGAGAAGCGGGAACATCAACGCTTAAATGGAGACGCTTGGAATCTTTCTAAAAATATTGATATTGGTGCTAAGATCTTATGGACGCATACATAATTTGTATTTAATATGTTTAGTGTTGTAGAAGCCCAGTTGGCAGGAACCTGAATAAATGATTTTTTTAAAAAAACAAATCTTAGCGAATAGAGTTTTCGATACTAGTAATGTGAAAAATTATCTCCCAGGCAAGAAAGTGAAACATTCCCTGACCATTCCCAGCTGTTGATTTAATTGTACCATCCTTGGAGTCTCCTGTGATGTGGTTAATTGGTGTGTGGCTGTGGTTAATTGGCGTGTGTTAAAGTAAAACACTGGGCTGGAACACATGCAGGGCATACAGCTCAATTATGTGGGAACTCACATTATAATACTGGTTTCTGGGCAATGGTATTGTCAGAATCAATCAAGTAATTTCTTTCCCGCTCTCCCAAAGCCCTACCCTGAGTGCTTCCATATTGGTAGTTGATGACACTGCTTAGGGCTTGTTTTCTACCCATGAGTTATGTGAATTTATAGTAAACACTCAAAGGGGCCACTTTAGTTGAAGGTCAACTTAGCTAGAGGGATGCACCCCAAGTTAGGGATGTTGCTGTATTAACCATTTTTTTCTAAATCCTTGGATATTAACATGTTTTCTTTGTTCATAAGACAGAAGATAAATATTAGAAGCAAGAATTTTGTCTATAATTGTCTACTAATGTTTCAAGTAATAATGATTTTTATCATTGAATTCAAATTTCGAAATTAGAATTGACCACCTGCATAATTATAGTGCAAAATTTGAGTAAAAGGAGAGAATTAAATTTGTCTTCACAAAATATGAAAAAATATTTATGCAATTGTACATGTGCACGACAGTTTCAAATACAGACAGCCCTGAATCTCTGCTTGAATTGGTTCACATATCTCATTACCATTTAACATAAAAAAACTCTAAAAACTAAAAGGAACCTTATAAAATGAATTAAGGCAATTAAGGTTTTAGTCCCTAACTTAGCAACACCTGATCTCAATTGTCAAAAGTATACAATTTTTCTCAATTTTTAGCTATGTTTTTCTCTTGAAATTGATTGAAAGAGCTCTCTGATGTCTTTCTGCTGCCACTAATTGTTGTTATACATCCATATGCTTTATAGGTTTGCATTTCTGAGGCATGAGGAACTCAGGGATTATAAAGATTTAGCTTAGATTGAAATATAGACACTCTGAGTGCATTCACCTTCATTGAAACGGAAGTTAACAAGACCCAAGTCTTGTCATTTATGCATAAAACCCTGGGAATATGGCAGCTTCCAATAGCTAAATAACACAGTCTTTACTATTGAAAGCTGCCTAACAGCCACAAAAATCATTCATTATAGTGCACTGATAGACCCAACCTCGGTGAGTGACCGTTTTTTCTCAGGAATTCGCTGGCATCCAATTGCCAGGCACTGACCGAGAAAAAAACGGTCATCACTTTTGGTGACCGAGAAAAAAAACGGTCATCACTTTTGGTGACCGAGAAAAAAAACGGTCAGTGACCGATAAATCCCAGTCATCTCAATGCTGACTGTTTTTTGCAGGGTGTTTTTTTTACCAATATTTGACCGTTTTTTTCGGTGGTAACCAAGGTTTGACCGTTATTTTTCAGTGGCCCTTTAACTTGACCGTTTTTTGTTAGATTGATGGTTTTTCATTAATTCAAATTATAGGGGTTATGAAAAATAGGAATTCTCAGGTTTTATAGTACTTTTATCCCCTGTGACACACCGGGAAGCTGCAATTCCTGGTGTGTCACAGGCTAGTAGTATACCCCTGATGAAAACCTAAAACAATTTCAATATGACTAACTAGAAAGGAAATGGTAACAAACACTGGAAATCATATAAAGCAACACTTTATTTACATTCATCACATACACATTTATTACTTTATTTACAATTGTGTGTGCTCGGCACAGCCAGGCATTGGGGAGGACTAACCTCTCATGGCAGATTATTATCGGGCTTAAAATTGTAGTTGACTGAAGCCTCAAAATGAATCAAAATCAATATGAAACTACCATAATTTATGAACTGAGACATCAAGACAGTATGTATTTTCATATTTTAACCGATGCACCTGACGATAGACTTTCCTGACCTGACGATACTTTCCTGACCTGACGATAGACTTTCCTGACCTGACGATAGACTTGCCTGACCTGACGCTTTTCTGACTTTATCGATACTTTTCTGACCTGACGATAGACTTTTCTGACCTGACGATAGACTTTTCTGACCTGACAATATACATTTCTGACCTGACAATATTCTTTTCTGACCTGACAATATACTTTTCTGACCTGACGATAGACTTTTCTAACCTGACCTGATGATAGACTTTCCTGACCTGACAATAGACTTTTCTGACCTGACGATTCTGACCTGACGATAGACGATTCTGACCTGACGATAGACTTTTCTGACCTGACGATAGACTTTTCTGACCTGACGATAGACTATTTGGACCTGACGATAGACTATTCTGACCCGACGATAGACTTTTCTGACCCGACGATAGACTTTTCTGACCTGACGATAGACTTTTCTGATCCGAGGATAGACTTTTCTGACCTGTCAATAGACTATTCTGACCCGACGATAGATTTTTCTGACCCGACGATAGACTTTTCTGACATTTTCGATGGACTTTTCTGACTTTTCGATGGACTTTTGGTTCAAAATGTAGTAACTAAGGCAAAATCCAATATAGCAACACCTGGATACTGATGAAAACACATTATAGAAAACAAAACATGGCCTGCATTTATAACAAGTTTTTGGGAATTTTTACTTTAAGGTAATACTTCTGTATTGATATCACATCTCTGGAAGAATCGTGCCACCTTGTATCAGGGGTATCAGGGGTCTCTTTCTTCGGCTTAGACTTGTATCCTTTCTTTTGATTGACTTCAATTCACATCCTGAAATGAAAAATAGTTAATTAATTCACGTAAAATTTACGTAAAATCAGATTTTGAGTGTGACACTTGCATCACCAAACTGTATTAGTCAGTGACATAGTCCTACGAATACAAGTTTCTGACAAATACACAGTAAAATACTTGATTCACCCAGGTATAGTTACACCTTTCAGGGCTCCATGTTTACTTGCCTGAGGCAAGTAAAAAATGGCTCTGGGCAAGTAAAGTTTAATGTTACTTGCCCGAGTGGGCAAGTTGAAATCTCTAGTCTACGGCCCCGATTTCAAACCCCTGTTGTGATGTCTACTTACAATGAAACAGATACATACAGATCAGTGTGATTTCGTTTATAATTCCGCAAATAAATTTGGGCAAGTAAAAAAGGATGTTGGGCAAGTAAATCTGCCACTTGCCAAATATATTGTATTTTTATTCTGATCACGTTCAATTTACAATTACATCCACCAGAATTGGAATCGCTGCCCCTGCCTTAGCAGGTCTACCCAATTAGTTCATTACAAGTTATGAATGCACCTGAATGTAGGCCTATAATAAGTGCATTGCAACCCCAAATTGTTAGAAGCAAATGGTGAGAGGGAGAGGGAGGGAGGAGAGAGAGAATGAGAGGAAATATGAGGGGGAGAGAGAGAAAGAGGGAGAGAAGGGGAGAGAGACAGGAATGATCAAGATGCATATATCTCCCTTACTCCCAGGATGTAGGGGTTGTCTCACTTCACTGATGTCACAATGAAGTCTATTTAAGAGGGAAGGGGAAGACACAACAGATGGAGTGAGTGGAGGAAAGGAGAGAGAGAGCATTCAATGTCATATACGACAAATAATGAGTGTGGATGGCAACAATGAATATCAATTGTAACTAACCTCTTTTCCACACACAGAAAGTAGAGACCAGCACCCATTGCTGTTTATGGAATTGTTCTCTTTCCAGATTTTCAGCACCAGCTCATTCTTAGGTGGACAGTTGAGACTGAAAAATACAATGTTAAAGGTTCAGATACATGACTGGTTCCATGACTGATATGTGATATTTAACACAATAAACAATCACATAAATGAACAAGGAGCAGGGTGGGGAGCAAGGAGAAATGAGACATTTAAGGGAGAGGGATAGATTGAAATATAGGATGTTACAGATGGTCGTGTGAATGACAAAATCAATATAGCACTTTTCCGTTGGTCCAGTGGTATTAGTGGTTAATGATACAGGAGGAGGTACAGGGGTGATACAGGAGGAGGTACAGGGGTGATACAGGAGGAGGTACAGGGGAAAGTACAGGAGGTAGTACAGGGAGATCTCCAGGAGGAGGTACAGGGGGACATACAGGTGGAGGTACAGGGGGACGTACTGGAGGAGGTACAGGGGGACGTACAGGAGGAGGTACAGGGGTGATACAGGAGGAGGTACAGGGGGACATACAGGGGTGATACAGGAGGAGGTACAGGGTGATACAGGAGGCGGTACAGGGGGACGTACAGGAGGAGGTAAAGGGGTGATACAGGAGGAGGTACAGGGGGATGTACAGGAGGGGGTACAGGAGGAGGTACAGGGGTGGTACAGGGTGATGCAGGAGGAGGTACAGGGGTGATACAGGAGGAGGTACAGGGGAAAGTACAGGAGGTGGTACAGGGAGATCTCCAGGAGGAGGTACAGGGGGACATACAGGAGGATGTACAGGGGTGATACAGGAGGAGGTACAGGGGGATACAGGAGGAAGTACAGGGGGACATACAGGAGGAGGTACAGGGGGATATACAGGGGGATACAAGAGGTAAAGGGGGACGTACAGGAGGAGGTACAGGGGGACGTACAGGAGGAGGTACAGGGGGATACAGGAGGAGGTACAGGGGATACAGGAGGGGGTACAGGGGGACATACAGGAGGGGGTACAGGAGGAGGTACAGAGCGATGTACAGGAGGGGGTACAGGGGGACGTACAGGAGGGGGTACAGGGGTGATACAGGTGGAGGTACAGGGGGACGTACAGGGAGAGGTAAAGGGGATGAACTGGAGGAGGTACAGGGGCGATACAGGATGTACAGGAGGGAGTACAGGGGGACGCACAGGAGGGGGTACAGGGGGGGGGTACAGGAGTGATACTCGAGGAGGTAAAGGAGGACGTACAGGAGGATGTACAGGATGTGGTACAGGGAGACGTACAGGAGGGAGTACAGGGGGACGCACAGGAGGGGGTACAGGGGGATGTACAGGAGGGGGGTACAGGGGTGATATTGGAGGAGGTACAGGAGGAGGGACAGGGGGAGGTACAGTAGGACGTACAGGGGTGATACAGGAGGAGGTACAGGAGGAGGGACAGGGGGAGGTACAGTAGGACGTACAGGAGGGGGTACAGGGGGATGTACAGGAGGGAGGGGTACAGGGGGACGTACAGGAGGAGGTACAGGGGGACGTACAGGAGGGGGTACAGGGGGATGTAATAGTCACAAATAAACATACCTGTCAATTTCTCTTCATGGCCAAGGGCCCCTGGCGATGAAACCATTGTTACTGTGCTAGTCCCATGCACTTGAACCTGCAAACAGTTAGAATTTTAAAGACTTATTATAGTTTAGATATCCAACACTATTAGGCCTAATTAATGTTACTTTCCTTTAATTACTATCATGTTACTTAATTATTGACCTGACATGTCTTATAATTACATCTGCTTTACCTTGTTTGGGCTGGGGTGTGTGAGTAAGGGGGTGTGTGTGTGAGAGAAGTGTGGGGTGTTTTAGTGAGGGGTGGGTTATCATTGCAGGGTGGCGGTGTATGAGTACTTACCATAAATTTAAGAATATGGGAATCAAACGCATGGTCCAGGATTGTAGTGCCTATCTCTTTCCAATAAAGTCTGTCCCTCCTTGCATTTGTACTCATGAGCTTGGAACATAGAAATCGTCTGCCACTGATGTGCTGTTCAAAGAGAACAAATTATGTTACTGTAACTGGATATTTTCTTAAGTGTTATTGTTATGGTCTCAGAATTTGAAATAAAAATCAAATTTTGGAATAAAAATTAAGATTCATATGGAGTTATGGCTGTAGCGTTTATATGGAGGAAACCTCAGTTAAAGACATTGTATGCATATGTATCGCTTGTATACTGGGTGCATGATCTACATTTCAATTTATCATAATACTGTTCTAAATCATTTTTTTTAAAAAAAACAATACACATTCACTTACATCTCAATATCTCCAAGATACTTTGTTTCGTCCATCCTTAAACTACTGAGATCAGATTCCATTTTTGATATCAGGACTTGCTTTTGCTAGTGTGGCGTTCATACTGCTACCGCCAACAATGTAGAACTGAAATAAAGAATATCCACTTAAGCATGAGATAATATTTGAATAAATGATATAAATGGAAGCCGACTATGTGCCCCATGCATGTGTTTTGTCACCCTAATTTAAGTCGACTTGAGGAAATACAGTTTGGCATTATGTGTTGGGCTCTATGTATTTTAGCAAATGTTTCTGTTTTCAAATAGGTTCTCAGTTTTGAATTCAGCAAATCTAACATTTAAAGTAATGAAGGTATCGTTCCATTTCTTTCTCACGATATACCCAGAGAAAGAGGCGGAGGGGAGAGTGAAGAGGAGAGGGGGGAAACAGATAATTACAGGACTAATCTGCTCTATTCCAAGTGCGGAATAAATTGAAAAAGCATTGATTTGTGTTTGAAATTAAAATCGAGTTCCATAAAGGTAACAGATAGGACAGTCAGGGATCGTAATAAGGGCTTTGTACTCATAAATAACTAGTACCGTATATTTTGCTGGTACACTCATCCACACTTAGTTAAGTTACAAAATACCAGACAAGTTATACATACAATCAAACAAATATTCTTTGTTTAGTTGTTGCTCTTTTTCTTGTCTCCTATATGTTACATTTATGGAACTTGATCCTCTATGTATATGTGGACGAAAAGAAGTACTGGGGAAATGCTAAAGATAGAAGGGGTTACAAGTTAACATGTCATTATGTTAAGTAGCAGGGATAAAATCATACTTTAATATGATGTTTTTAGTCCCACAGGACAATAGTCACCAATAAACATACCAGTCAATTGCTCATCATATATAAGGGCTCCTGGCGGTGAAACCATGGTTACCTTGAACAGTCACAGCTAGTCCTATGCATTTGAACCTGCAAACAGTTAGAATTGTTAATTTTCTTCCATCACAGTAAAGTAATATACCATGTCATCAGAATACATAAATCCTTGTTTGCATCCAAATTAACTTCATTATAACTTTGGGGTTGAGTCAAATCGAGCCCATCCTTTGGTTAAAATTACAAACTAACTTATTTTACTTTAAATTTTGAATATCCAACAAGAGCAGTCCTATATCATTTTAGATTTCTTTAAATTAAATACTAGATTATGTTACTGAATTATCGAGCTGACATGTCTTATACTTATATCTTCGTTACCATGTTTTGAGATCAACATTTTGTGTAAACAAAATAATACATAAATATACGAACATTGTCAATTACTTAAGTTAAAGTTATGTTCCAAGTATAAGAAGCTTATAATCATAATAATCACTAATCTATGATATAGATTTGTAAACAAAGAATATGACCACAAAATTTACATCAATCGCACTCCATATGTTTACCTTCTAATTGAATGGTTCAGTTATATAGCCAGTCTTCATGGGGGAAAGCATGTTACATTTGTCCATTTGTCTGAGTCTTGCATGTTAGTCTGAAATATAAATGGTATACATCAATTTTACATACAGAAATAATGGACCATATCAATGACTCATGTAACATTTGTGATTTTATGCCTTACAGCAATGAATATTTTCAATGTTTAAATAGGTTCTCAAATTATGCATACTACTATGGCAAGTTTTTTCATTCTCATGTGCACAGTCCCTAGTACTGGCAGAGAGTATAATACGACTGTTTTGTTCTATCAAACTACATTTTACTGTTGTTTTAAACGGATTTCTGAAACATAGACCACTATATGTATATTGGATCAATTCCACTAGTGTAAACATAAAATTTTGGGTTTTAATTTGCAGAAAAGTGGTAATTCTCACGTGCAACGTCCCTATTTCGAAATTTGTTCACAATCAAACTACATTATATGTTTGTTTTGAATGAATTGTTGGCTTTGGCCATGCAGATACATATTAATTATTATACATTAAATCGATTTTTCTTGCAAAATATTGTACTTTTTGGTCAATTTTGTGATAATTTTCACGCACAAGGGTCCCTACTGGCAGGAAGTATAATAAGGCCGTTTTGCTCTATCAAACAACAGATTGTTTTTTCCTAAGTAAAAACGATATAATGTAAGTGTGTCCAAAGCTAAGAATTCATTCTCTATGGTATGGATACTTTTCATCAAATTATAATTCACTGATCAAGGAATGACGTTAGAATCATGAGAGTTGTTCTGGATATTAAGCCAACGACGTTAAAAATAAATGGAAAAAAGAGTTGATCAAATATGAAAGGTTTTCTTTTTAATAGCAGTTAGAAGATGTACTCGTCCTAAGGTTTTATTTAGACAAATTACATTTCTCATCATAAGGACGATAATGTAAGCCAATCTAAAAATTTAAATATTGTATTGATAGGGGCGGCAGATAAGTTCTTTAATATGGAATATCAAAGTCCATTCAAAAGTAATTGAGTATTTTATTTTTTCTCACTTGTGTGTATTCGTATGGAAATGTCAAGACGAAAATGAAAATCTGTTGAAAAAATGGAGCAATATCTAGTATTATGTGGTATATACTAAGGAATCCATACTCATCAACGACCAAAATTATTGAATAAAAAAACGTGACAAAAACATCCAAATCGCCTTAAAATTTCTGGAATCAACCATATATGTATAGGGCCAAAGTGTAGAACAATGCATGTGGGCGGGGCTCCCGAAAATGTCCACTTTCAAAAAAATAAAGTCAAAATTTTCTTTTCTTTTAATTTATCTGAGCCTTCTCCTGATCATAGCCAATGGTATAAGCTTAAACATACCAAAATTATAAATTTTCTGGCCTTTTTCTGATTTCCTATGGTGTGTATCCAAAAAGTCTCCATTTTTGGCCACAGTGCCTGTTGTGTTCGGGGAGGAAATGAACAAAATTGAATAAAAAAGGAAAATAGCATCATATTGTTGTTATTACTCCTCCTCCATTTAGATTTACATGAGTTCTGTTGTATTTAGTTAAGAAATAAATAATTTATATGATATTTCATGTATTTATTCATTTCTATTTCCTGTTCCTTCAACCACTATTGCTTCACTGCCAATTCTTATCCAAAATTTTTCCTGCTAACTGATGTAAAATTAAATATCTTATGTTTTCTGCTTTTTAAAGGATACCTCAGAATTTGGAGGAGTTTTCTACTTGCTTCTATCTATTTTTATCATTATCTCATTAAAAAACATGAATTTATTGGACCAAGGAAGAACACTATGCTATCCCAGTCCCCGAACACAACACATGTCAATTTTTATGGAATTTAACTATTATTTTTACTTTCATACTACATATATCGATTTAACTTGATAAAACTCAGGCCTATATTTATATTTTTTTACCATTTCATAATAAATATTGTATTTTCTGGGTTGTCCCCGAACACAACAGACACACAAATATTGCAAAAATACTTGTAAATACCTATTATATTGCCATTATCTATGTCTGTATTCATCTGATACCCATAGGGGTATCTTATTTCGGATTAATTTTGATTTTATTATTCATATTTTCACTTTAATTACCAATTTACTCATGCTGTTTAAATGCCCCTGTCCCCGAACACAACACCCCATTTATAAGGTAAAAGCCAAGCAGTAAATGGGAATATAACCAAAGATATATGTGCAGAATTACAGAGAGAAATAATTAGAATAGTTTACTTTTTCATTATCATTCAATTTTATCATTTTTTGGTCATAGCATATTTGTACCCGAACACAACACCCCTGTCCCCGAACACAACACCCCTGTCCCCGAACACAACACCCCCTTAATTTAAGGGAAAGAAAGTAGTCATTTGGAATATAGCCAAATATTTATGTTCAGAATTATATACACAATCAAATCGAATACTTTAGTTTTCAATTTTATCATTTTTTCATCATAGCATATTTGTACCCAAACATAACACTCCTGTCCCCGAACACAACACCCCACCCTGTCCCCGAACACAACACCCCCTTAATTTAAGGGAAAGAAAGTAGTCATTTGGAATATAACCAAATATTTATGTTCAGAATTATATACACAATCAAATCGAATATTTTAGTTTTCAATTTTATCATTTTTTCATCATAGCATATTTGTACCCGAACACAACACCCCCATCCCCGAACACAACACCCCTGTCCCCGAACACAACACCCCACCCCTTCCCCGAACACAACAACCCCTTTTTCTAAGGGAAGATAAGCATTCAATGGAAATATAACCAATGGGATATATACAAAATTGCATGCATAAATGAAGGGTTTTGTCGATTTTTGCATTATTTTTCAATTTCATTATATTTTGGTCATAATCTCTGTTTCCCCGAACACAACACCCCTCTCCCCGAACACAACACCCCTCTCCCCGAACACAACACATACTCAGAAGGTGGGTTTTCTGCTAATATATTTAAAGTCAACATATAAGATGGGTAAATATGAAATAAATGTGCATAATCACAAATGTATTTTCATGAATATTTGAATAAAAATGCACTTTATCACTGTGAGAAGAAAAGGCGCTCAAACTCAGAATTTCTAAGTCTCAACTTTATGGAACCATGAGTATGGTCAAAATTGGTAAAAATAAAAAAGTAGAAGTTTGATGTGTTATGGGACTTCCTGAATAACACAAAGCCGGATGTAAAACATTTCCTAGGTAGAAGCTTTATTGTTTTATTTATCAATTTATCAAAATTATCAATGATCTTCATAAGCTATTTCGAGAGTTGTGAATGAAAAGAGAGAAAAAAATTAAATAAATAAAACAAAATAAATGTTCAAAATAAACTCTGAAGGAGGTTCTTACATATGTTGTATGGAGAATTGAAAGCAAATACCCAATTAATAAGGTTTACATATTTTTTCAAGAAAACAAAAAAGAATTTAAACCCAGGGACATGCATTTAGGGCCATTTTCCAACATAAGATATGTTTTTTTTCATTAAAATCATTTTCTTTTCATATATTTCTCAATATGTCCTCATTAGACACTTGGAAAGGTACAAAATACTGAAGAATTACAAATGTGGAATGAAATCCGAATAAATTATGAAATTAAAATGGGTGATTTTGGTAAAATGGACATTTTCGGGAGCCCCACCCATGTGATGCACTTGGTGAAGGAAATGAGCAGTTGCATGACAAAAGCAAATGAAATAAATAAATGCCGAGTGTTTATCTAAAACCATTATCAGTGACTGGATGGACACTGATACAGAACCAGGGTGAATTATAAGGAACTGATGATGAAATTAGACTTCCCAAATTTCTCATGGCCAGTGCTTTTGAAAACTTCATGGCCCCACTACAATTTTTCATAGACCTGTCCATCGTTCTATGGGTTATGTCACACACTGACTGTCTGATCGCTGTCTCCGTCCACCTGTCTCTCATTTCTCTTTCTCTCCTCCTGTCTCTCACACACACAAGTCACAGCGAATACAGAATGTAACCAATACAAGCTAGATATGAATTCAAATACACAACATGGAGATACATAAGTAGGTAGAAAACATCCATGTCTCACACAGAATGCGTGAGACTTGCACACTTGTGAAACTCGTTTTTCTGCCATCCCGCTGGACTAAAAATGTTTGGTTCGCCTATCATAGGCATATCATAAATGCAGGCCATTTCAAATTCAATGGTGCACCCCCGTCCCGGCCTCTGTCTGTTGTTAGATCTCTAATGGCTTTCTTCAGTATCAATGAACAAAAGTACTTACACAATATTCCCCGGTGTCCTTTGATGGATGGATGTTGAATTATGATGTTGGAAACGTGCTGGATTTGGTCAGTTTCATGATTAATTTGGTGTATTCCAACGGCAACGTCTGTGTACGGTAAACAGGCAAGATGGCGGCCGCTTTCACAGCCCAGCTTGTACAACTAGTTCAAAACTTGCCACGCGGTGGCGCCAGCATAGGTTTAGCTAGCTTTGCATCATTAACGTAGATTATTATGGTGAGTGGAAGTCATGTCAACGACCAGGAAATGTGTATGAAAGGCAAAATTGTGTATACAATTATTGTATTCATCAGTACTTTTTAAATTTGGTTTATCAGTTGGTTATTCCATTGTCATTGAGTCTTGTATAAGATAATATTAATAGGCTACCATTTTCACGAACAGGAAGAAATATCCTATATAAACTCAACACTTTATAATGAAATATAAATACGAATCATCAAGATTCAGGGCTAACATTTTCTAGGTTTGTAGGTCGGGAGGCTAGTCATTGCTGGGTAGCTCTGGGTCAATTTTGAGCGGGCCAATCGAGTGTGTGAGGAAATAAATAGGCCTAATTCTTTTTTCAAGGTTTGAGACCAACAATTGTTGAGTCCTAAGGGTGGTCACATTAGAAAGGTTCCACTATATTTATTTCCTATCTTTTAATTTTTTAAGACATAATTAGAAACAGAATTTTGTTTCCAATATTTAACATGCATTAATAGCCTAGATTTACTTTTCATTGGCTTAGGCCTTCTGAATTTTAAATTGTATTCCATGCATTTTTCATCCCCTGCACCACTCCCCCTCCCTTCCACCTCGAAGCAAATATTGCTGAAATATATCCAAGAATGTTGTAAGGACTTGTAAGGGTGCCAATATACAATTGGACTTTTTTCTTCACCAGTCAACTTGGCGTGTGAAATCAGAGATTTACAACCCCCCAAACAGAAATGTACCCGCCCACAAACTACCCCTAAATGAAAGTTCAGGTGATTTCAGTCACAATTGAATTTATGTAGGCCCCTACAGTTCAATTGTGTTTTTTCATCTTTGATATTCGCAACACTTCAATATTGAAATACCCCTATATGAAAGTGTGAGGTGGATTGACTGGTGCTAGTGATAAAACTATCTTAGAATATATTTTGAAACATTTGTGTTTAATTAAAAGAAAAATCGCTTTCATCATGATTAAGCAAGCTTTAATTAGAGGTGTGTTAACAGATGCTATAGTAAATGCCAGTATTAGGTTGATAGGCCTATGTGTTATAACAAGTAATGTATGTGGCGACTCCTTGGGCGACAGAGAATGGCCCAGAGAAAGCTAGAGAATGGTCGCCCAGTAAGTTAGCTTGTTGAAGATTAATATTGGTTAGGCTATAAAACCTCATGTGAATGTAGATAGAGGGGGACTCTTGCCTTGCTCTACTATTGTACCAACATCGTGGCTGAATACAACTACATTGAAAGCAAGAGAATGTCTTTACTCCTCATTTATTCCTTACCAAGTGATTGCTGAAAATGACTATTAGAATACAGAAACCTATTCTAAAACTGTCAATCCAAGGCACCCTTATACACGCCACCTGGTTTTTGGGCAGGCAAGCAGCAGTGGACATACATGGCAAGAATGAATTAAACTTATGAAATCCCCACCCAAACAATAGGCTGTTGAGAAACTAATATTCTTGATCGGATGTTGCCTATAAAGAAACCTACCATTCAAACTTTAAGGACTGCAGCTGAATCGTAGAAACATGCTTTAGAAACAGGCAATTGTGCACCCTGTAAACCCACTATTATTCTGCCTACCTGGTCGTGCATTCATGCGTAATATTGGCTGCAATTCTATATCATAGTAAAGCTTAACAAGTGTCAAAATGGCAATGCGCGAACCAGCCGCTAAGGAAGTTTCACACGTTGTGTATGCACTGATTGTACCTTGTGCAGGATTTACTTTCACGCACCAAGGTGGGTGCGTTAGAATAACAAAATAAATACTGCATGAACAAATATATATTGCATAAACGTTTACAGCTGAAGAAATGCGGGATATATAGGCCTAAATATTGCCATGGTTCAGCTTGATAAATATATTTAAACGAACTATAGAACTAATATATAAAGCTGCAGAAAGTTATGGGGCTATTATCGATCTACATCAAATATATAAAGGTTGGTCATTAATCCTTTTTCCCACGGCCTTGTCCTAGCCTTGTGACGTTGATACATAAGTGCTTCAAACTATTGACGCTCTGGCATGGTCAGCGATGCATGAAGCGACGGGACAGAAAAAAACAGTCACTGACTGATATTCCCATCGGCGCTACGGAAAATCAGCCACTGACTGAGATTTCCATGAAGGCACTGAGAAAAACCAGTGATGGCTGTTTTTTACCGAGGTGACTGATAATTATCAGTTGCGCCTATTTGCGGCTGAAAATAATCAGTCATTGCTGGAGAAATATTTATATCTGACTGATAAAACGGCCGCGGGTTTTTCAGTGTGTGCAGAACATAATATCTTAGTTTTCCTCAGTGTTTGAAAAGAGGATATATACTTAGTCCAGTGTCCCCCTTTAAAACAGATAGACCAAGGTCCTGAACGTGAAAAAGGGATGATAGGAGATAAGGCCCTCAAGGGCCTAAAGGCCTTGTTTTGGGTCTTATATATCCTATAATCAACTTATTGTACCATGGTTTATCCATTACTTGCCTCCTGCTGTGAGAATATCTTCTCATATCTCATCCAATCTGTGTAAGTGAATGCCTTATCTATTCATATTTATTTCTTGCAATCTCATAGATACTATACTATAAAGACAGCTAATTTCTGTGAATCAATCTGATTAGACGCTGTATTCATGCTTTTTCTGACTGACAAAAAACAACAAACAAAGCATGTGGGCTGGTTGAGAGCCTGGTAGGAAGTGGGAACTCCTCCGTCTAATTTACATGAAGATATATTATATAATATTATATTAACAAATACAAGATTCAAGAAAAAATCTTTTTTTCCTTTGCAGGTTTTTCGTCGCTGGACATAAATATCAATTTGATATGTATGTAAGAGAGCTCCCTACATACAGCTCAAACTACGTTTATGATTATCCTATTGGAGCGATTTCACCCTATTATAACTTTGAAACGCCTGAGACTGAGCTATTTGCTGACTATGCGTGTGCATACCTTCAAAGCGGTAAGTGACCTCATTTCTTCTTTCTAAGTTTACAACAGGTGGCACTACTAATAAATCCAGAAAGCATACCGCTGGATTGGGTTGTGTTGTGATCTGGCTTTTAGGCTAGTTGCTTGTATAAATAAAGAAAAACAGTTGCCGACGAGGTCCCGTCCACGCACCCTACCACCTCCACCCGACCCCCACCCCTAGCGCTGCTCAGTGCATAGGCACTGAGCAGCGGCCTATGCAGTGGCGCTAGCGGCGGTATTGGGAGACACCATTTTCGGCGCTTGTTGATATATTTCGCGGCAATGGCCGTCCATTCGAATCTTCCCGACGGGATCTTTCGAGCTATACCTGACCCTATCATTGAATATAGACAATATTGTTCCAGTAATCACTAGCTAATATCGTTGCTTACTAATATACGGTCGGAGTGAGCATGGAGATTAAGCTCAATAAGCATGTATTTGGTGGGCAGAGACAGCTATAAATGTCGTTCTCGGTATATAGGCGTTTGACCGTGATAACCGGTACGACTGCTTTCGGCCTTTTGATTCTGCCGTTGGCAGCTTCTGCTTACAGAAGCCGTGGGTCGCGGGAAGTCTAGGCACAGAGTTGATAGACTCTCTCCATATTGAGGGATAGCCTCTCGCTCCCAACTCTTGTTTCCTCCTCCCATTAGAATCCCACTAGAATCCCTCTAGGGCCGGAAAAGCCATTAGCGCATAACAGATAATAATGATCTTATCTGGCTCTGAGCCTAGACTGTAATCATTGCTGAAAATATAATTTATTGTCATGAAAAGCAACAGATTAGGGAGCAGGGAGGTTCATTCCTACTCGGGAGAACTTATTTGATGTGCCACAGATAATTGAGTTTTCCGTCATGAATTTTGTGATATCATCATATTTCAAAGGATAGGATCAGGCAGATTCCACCATGTTAAAGTGGCTAAGATAGTTAAAATGAGTAGTCATGAAATCTCGTGAAACCTTGTCAGTGTCATATATGATAGATATAACAATATCTGAAGTCTTGAGTACCGGCATTGAATTTTCATTCAATGATTAGTGAATACCCAGAATGTAATGACTGGGTCAGAAGGCTCTATTCATTTCAAATCCGTGAGGATATGGTGATGCAACAGAACAGTGCTGCCACAGGCTCCAAGTGGTCAGACATATAAATGTGTTTAACCCAGGAGTCTATGGACAACATTTGTTCGAGCCTGGCATTATGTAACTCCAGATGCCAAACTCAACTGCCAGTTTGAATCTGTGTATGGAGTGCAAAAACGATTTTGCTCACTATTTTACCAAATATCTGAAATAATATGAATGTTAGAGTTTTGATGTCCACAGGAGTTAGTTCGGTAGGGTAAGGTGAACCAAATACTAGAAAAGGGAGTAGAAATTCCGTTACTCGATAATCTAGCAAACAGCAATGAGAAGTGTCACTTTAACCTTTAGGAAATCCAACAAGCACTTCTATATCTTTTAGTGTTTAAAAGAACATTCCTCAGAAGAGTGTTTCATGAAAAATAAGAATCCATCCATCCTCCCGTCCATCCAACCATCCAGCCATCCAACCATTCATCCAGCCATCCACTCGTCCATGGATACATGCATCCATGTACCCATACACCCATGCATCCATTCATTCATTCATTCATCCATCCATTCATCTATCCACCCCTTCATCCATCCATCTATTCATCCATTCACTCACCCATCCATACATCCAGATCCATCCATCCACCCATTCATTCATTCATTCATCCATTCATTTATTCATCCATTCACCCACCCATCCCACCCATCCATCAATTGAAATATCCATCCACTCAACCATCTATACATTTAACCAATGCACTGTCGAAAAACGTGGCTTTAAGGCCAAAGGATTACCAATCTTACTGCTGTATTTTTGTAGCTCTCTTACAACTACTTTCGAATTACTTGTAGGTATTTTGTACTTGGGTGACTGTCCTCCAGATACATTGTTTGCAGAGACATTGTTCATCTGCCAGTCCGAAGAACGTGAGTATAGTTTCATCAGTTGATCCCTCTTGACCCGTTGACAGCATGTTGGCGGAGGGTTGCCATAATTATCTAACACTTCCACTCTGATCACATCTGTTGAAGGAGGAGAGGGTTAAAACTGCATTCCCAGCTATGACGACAAAACAAATCTTTTTTCTTTTAATCATTGCGCTGTTTAATTTCATAACAAAATAAACTTAGATTTTTCATGGATTTATGAAATATCCGCATTATTTTGAGCGATTTTAAGTACTTCTGGTACCTACAACCCTTTGCACAATGGTTGTGGGAATCACGCCAAATTTGCCTAGAATGATGGCTTACATTGCACATTTGTCAACATATACTTCCACTGAGAACGGTGGTTAAACAGCGTTTTTCTATTAATCTCTACTCGTCCAGAAGTGGATGAGTAAACTGCCCTGATTGCATGCCTCCGTTCCCTGCCCCAAAAGAGAACCGATGGGTCATCAGGGGCCCAGCCTACACAAGACTTTATTACAGGATTACTCAGAAGTAGTCGAAGCAGGGTACTGACCTTGACCCTGTTGACTGTCAGAATCCTGGACAAACAGTGCCTAAACTGCTTTTTGTTTACAAAAGTGAAGCTTAATTCTAAAACATTGCAAAAAAAAACGCACCATAAAATCAATATCATGCTAACACATCTCCGGTTACCTACCATTTTTGTCTTTTTTCCTATGTTTCTCCTATGGTAACAACTCCCAATTGACATGTTTCCAATAGTACTTGCCTTCCAGGAGTAGCATTTCTCGAAACAAAGCGTAATAAAACAAAACTGTAAATGTTTGCCTGTGCCTGAGCCGTACATAGACCGAAATGCTCCCTACACAGTCTCTCAGCCAATGAAAATTATCAGACACTGTCACGTGATCACGTCAAAACGAGACAACAGATTGGTCAAAACAAATGTAGAGGCTCTAGCATTATCACATTAAAAAGGTAATGCAGTATAGAATCTAATTGTCTGCTAGTTGCTGGAGTTCAGGACTCCATAATGTAAATGTCTATCTGGATTGCTGGGGAGCGGGTAGACAGACACTTCATGAATTACCTATATATTGGATTCAATAGGGAGTCAAGCAATCACATGTCAGGGGATGGCTAAAGTAGATTCGCACCATTCAGCACAATGAAACAGATGAACTCCATTCCAAGTTCTCCAGCCGCGGGTTCTACCACCATATGTAAATGTCTATCTAGATTGCTGGGGAGCGGGTAGACAGACACTTCATGAATTACCTATATATTGGATTCAATAGGGAGTTAAGCAATCACAGGTAATGGCTAAAGTAGATTCTCATGGATCGTGTTGATTCTAGTTGATCTTGCTAGCTTGTGTAGTAATAACTCGAGTAAAGCGTAGGTCCACGTTTGGAGAGCTGAATATAGCTTTTATTGGGTCCAATCTCGTAACATGTCAATCAGTCAATATCTTAGGTGCAAAGGTGAACCATAGTCAGATCGCGCAGTCTAGGTAAGTCTAATCAGTAAAACAGTAAAAGTCCAGTCCACTCAGGCAAATCAGTACAGTTTCTCTAGGTCTTCATACTGTCAGTGTCGTCGAGCAGTAGGTTAATCATAGTGTATTCATTCAGTAATAGTTTGGAGTCTCCAAGTGACAGGACCTGGGGTCTATATATATTATCAGAGTTTCATCATCCTAACTGGGCATTGCAGCTATGTTCTAGAACATTCTAGCAATCCCCTGGTACCATTGCCTTAGAATTACTTAGTATGGAAGGAATAGAACGATGACTTGCATCATCCCGGAAGTTCAGAGACAAGCTCGTGAGCGACTCATCTCTGATGCAATGTACCTTAAATCTATGGAGGGGCATGTCTGGCTCAATACCCTGACTCATGTCATCATGAGGGGGCAATGCCTCAGTACCGCGCCCTAGTGCGATAACGGATAACAAACTGACTGACTATGGCCAAATACAATTAATACCTTTAAATACTTTATTTAGGCACCTTAATTACTTAATATCATAGATCAATAAATTAACTCATCAGACTAAAACACAGTAAATTATCTTAGGTACATTAACAATAAGACTACTTCAGACTGCTCAAGGCAAAACGCCTGACAACTCCGTTCCCGAACAGCCAGACAAAGTTGAAGTTTAGTTGCCAGGGGCAGGGGCTAGGTTGGGGCGGTGATCCTGCATGTTTAGTCATTGAAAATGGGAAAAAATGAATCCAATATTTATACATTAAGTAGCCTAAAACTTCCCAGACTTAATATCAAAATATACATTTAGCGGTTAAACTTTCCTGGGCCATGAAAACAATATTTGCAAACCAATTGTCACAGTTGGGGAAACCAGTATTACTGTTTTTCAAGGACGTATTAGCCCCATGGTGGTCATAATTGGAGTGGGTAATATCCATATTAACGGATTAGCAGATGGCTGCAGTCTGAAGCCCCTGATCCACCAAGGCAATTCTCATGCGATTTTGCACCGAAGGAGGCACTGTCGCGATTTTTGCATTGGTGGATTTTTTATAGACTCACAAGCCTAGTTTGTGGCTTGCAGCTTTTTTCCCCTTGGCGGCCATGCAGCAATATCAAATCATTTTGTTATTCCCACTAGGCTGTGGCAGTTTTTTTTCCCATATGATCTTACTGCCACTTCATGAAATAGATTGGGAAAATGAAATATTTTTTTACAAATTCCTTATTCAGGATATTTTGCCGAGCCATACAATAAAAAATCTTGAGCCAATTTGATCTGAATTTTCATATTTTTTTCACTACAAACAAAAGCCATACATCTAATCATAATAATAAAGACGCATGTCAATGTGGTTAATGTTTTCGTGCATTGCCTACCGTTATACAAGAAGAAATATACTAACTTAAACAACAGCAGTTATTCATACTTATGATTCAACCAAATCACCAGATCATATTTCCTAGTACTTTTTATCACAGTAGTGCTCAAGGCTTCTGCAACTCATTCCGCTGCAGCGGATTTTCCTGCAGCGGGACAAATCATGCGTGTCTTTTCCTCAGTGGGATTTCCGCATTCATGTAGCAGTACATAATATATAGACATCATATCTTTTGAGGAAACATATGAGGCTACATATACATGCAGGTTTCTTTTGATTTCATGCTCCCTGATAATAACTTTGACTATTCTCATTCTTTAAATTCAATTTGTAAATCCACTTTGGTTTTATATATTTTCACTAAGTGGATTTGTATATGCATGCCAAATAATGATATTACCAAGACCTCTTATAATCGACATAGAGTTGTTAAAGAAGTGACAAGAGCCTTTGGCCGGCCAGAAAAAAAAGGATGAGAAAAAGAGATCAAATGATATCATAGGGACTGAGAGCCTCAAAAGGGTTTGACTAGTTTATACATAGGCCTACCTACCAACATAATTAATATTTTCTTTTCAGAGATTCTTTTTACTTTTTTCAAATAAGTGCATGCCATCAAGAACGTTAGAAACCCAACCCAATAGAAGGAAATATAATAACGGTATATATAGGCCTATAGGGCCATTCTCAGAAAAGTCTTGCAAGTGGTGTCTTTGGTCTTTATAGCTCTTTGAAGCTGTAGAAAATATAGTTAGGCCTATTACCTTTGTCTTAATATGGTAGGCTACATGATAGCCTGCTAGATGCCCCCCCCCCCCCCGCCATTTAAAATGGGTAGTAGTCCTAATTTTCAGCATTTAGCTCATTGAATTTCTCCATCCCCTCTGAAGTGCACATAAAGAGAAAAGAAAGTAAAGAAAACGGAGGCCCTATACACCAAAATATATATAGAGAGAAATGGTATAGCTAAGACCCATATAAAAAGAAAAGTAAATTGAGTTACAACATTTTGATGGGCAACTGGAACCAATTTTGGGAAAAAGCAGTTAGCCTACCCTAAAGTTTAACCACTCTCAACTTGCAATATTGTCTAGAACTGCTTAATTCTCTAGTTTTTATTGTCTCCTGTTTAGGTGCGTACGTGATGGTCTATAGGGGGCAAACTAGGGTTCAAATCTCATTCCAAATTTTGCTATTGGGAACATCATCTCAAACAAATTAATACATTTAAGATGGCAAGCGACAAGATGGTAAATTAACTCTCTATGCACATAACAAGTGATTTACCTAATCACAATGAAATAAATTTAAGTCATACAATGTAACTCATAGTTTTCTAAATAATAACAACCTCTGGGATGTTTTCTTGGTTAAAAATAAAAGCTGTTTGAGAAAAATATGATTAAGACAAAAGATAGAGTGGTCCTTTATACCAATTCTGCTGATGGACGTATGTAATGTGTTACAACAAAATGTGTCACAATGCGTAACATTGATACTTTTCAAAGTGATATATTCACAAGAACCCTTGCTCACAATGTTGTCATTGTTAGGGCATCCAGAAAATTACCGCAGCAAGAGATATTTATTTGTGGGGGTAAATTTAACTATATTTCACCAGATTTGAATGCCTTTAGATTGTTTTTATATTTAAAAATAAAGGATCGCTGCCCTCCTCGAAGGGATTGTCACATTTGCAAATAACTGCCGAGCCGGGGACCGGGCTGGCTAGCTAGGCTACTACACAGAGGAAAGGTTTGTCAGGTGTTTTGCTTGACAAGGTCTGCAGCCGATTTCTAGATCAACTGCAGACATTTTGATTTAGGAAAAGTTCTATATTTCATTTGCTTTTTACTAGTATAATCCCAGAGTTTCTACCTTGAATATGACAGCAACATTCTGTAGTTGTTTTTCTCCTGGAAGATGGGGTTTCCCCACGCTGGTCTGCTGCTATGCCGTCATGCTGTAGGCACGTTAGTGGTCACGTGATTGGATATGATTGGCTGCGAGTGGCTGTTCCTGATGTTCCAACTGCTATGACACTCTGTATGAAGCATTCCGCTGCTAACAATAGTTTAACAATAGTTGTCATTTACTACTATTTGTTTCTGTGAATTCAACTGAATTAATTAAGGTATTGCTTCATTATTTTGCTTGCTATTCATGGTACTGGGGGCAGACATTTGTAGGGAAAAAAAGACAAGAATGAACTATCTGTATAGGGAGCCGTATCATTTCAGTTTTACGTCTTTAGTGTATGGGGTGGCATTTGTAATTTTTTTGCATAGCATTCGCTTTGGTCCACAAAGCGGTTTTGCCACGATTGGTCCAGAAAGTTACCACAGCAAAAGATATTTATTTGTGGGAAGTAAAATGGTTATATTTCACCAGATCTGAACGCCTTTAGATTGTTTTTATATTTAAAATAAAGGATCGCCGCCCTCCTCGAAGTGATCATCACATTTGCTAACAACTGCCAAGCCGGGGACTTGGCTGGCTATATACACAGAGGGTTGTCAGGTCTTTTGCTTAACAGGGTCTGCAGCCAATCTTCTAGATTGACCGCAGACATTTTGATTTAGGATCAGATTCTATATTTCATTTGCTATTTACTGGGATAATCCCAGAGATTCTAACTTGAATATGATAGCCAAATTTTGTAGTTGTTTTTCTCCTGGAACATGGGTATTTCCCCATGCTGGTCCGCCGCTATGACGTCATGCTGTAGTGGTGATGTGATATGATCTCATTGGCTGAGAGTCTGTCACCAGAACGAGGCTTACTTACAAATGGGGAAGGCAGGTAGGGGGCCGAAAGGAAGGGGAAGACATTGTGACCTGTGGACTGCGGCCCTGGCAACATATCTTGTGTCTGTAGCAACATCCCACATCCCTGACAATGGTGGGGAGCGGAAGTAAGTAAGAGAAAGGAGAATACAGATGAGTGGGGAGAGGCAGGGGGAGAGAGAGGGAGAGAAGAGACGGAGGCAGAGGGGGAGAGAGAAGATGGGATGAGGAGGGGAGAGGGAAGGGACGGAAGGGAGAAGAAGAGGGGGAGAGAGAAGAAGGGCAGGGAAGAGAGGAAAAGAAGAGGGGAAGAGGGAAGAAGATGGGATGAGAAAGTGACCAAGAAGAGGGACATGGGGGGAGGACAGGGGAGTGAAGAAAGGGAGGGGAGCAAGTCAGAGAGAAGTCAAGGAAGAGGGAGGGAGAGAGGAGGGGGAGAAAGATATCTATCTAACAGTTCCTATGGTTCCTACCCACTCTTGACCATACCTTCCATAGAAAACCTACCTGTTCTTAACCGTCCACAGGTATACTATGCTAGTTTGCAAATAAAACTGCAACTTACAGAGATATAGTATAGTATGTATAGATCTATAATAGTATATAGAGTTAGTGCAGTTTAAACCTGTAATAATAATAACAATGATAATTATAATGGCATTCATGATATTTCAAACATTTTTAATTACAGATGTTCCCGGAGGAAGTCTGGATTATGAGCCGTCTACATGTAAGTTTTTCATGTAAATGTAACACTTTCAGTCAATGAATATCATCCATCTATCCATCCATCTATCCACCCATACGCCCATACACCCATCCATCCATCCAACCATCCATCCATCCACCCATCCACTCATCCACCCGTTTAACCATCTCACCATCCATCCACCCATTCACCCATCCATCCACCCGCCTATCCATCCACCCACCCCTCCACCCATCCATCCACCCATCCACCCACCCAACCGTCCATCCATCCATCAACCCATCCACCCACCCACCACCCACCCATCGATCCATCCATCCATCTATCCATCCACCCACCCATCGACCCATCCATCCAACTATTAGCCCCCACTACATCAGTGGTAACTACATGTGCTTTTGCTTTTATCTTTGCTTTCACTTTACTGTATGTTATTGTATGTTCTGTGTGTTTGGTTTTGACCTCAATAGGGGGACTAAACATTTGGGACTGATCTCCTTTTGGAACATTTTCAACCATACATTTACTAAATATGTTGTACTTGCAGACAGCAATGTTGACAGTAAGTGTATATGGATTGGAGATAAGGATGAGACGTATACAGACGCCAAGACTCGGTGCGAGGCAGTGCCGGGGGGTGAGCTGTTGCCCCTCTACAATCAAACAGATACAACAGAACTTTGGAATTATAGCCCAACGTATGTATATTTATCATACTAGGGAGGTTCTGCAAGCAAACTTATCTTAATTACATATCCATATCCTTATCTGTTTTTGTGAATTACGTCACTGTTTAATGTGTACAAAATAAATTGTGAAATGAAACATTTTTCTTGATATATTATGTTACGTTTTTCTCACCATGTTTTGGTGAACTTCTTTCTTTCTTTTAACACACGTTTGTATATCAAAGATACATATATATGATATGTTTAGGTTAAGGTATGGGTAAGACTTGCTTAACCTCCCTATTGACATCAAATGTAGCTATTACTGATATTTAGACAAATGACAAGAGACATTGATACACTTGACATATATGTGCACAAGGTGGTCGAGATGGACGTTTTTCTTGAGTAGGCCACAAGTCATCATCTCCAAAACAAGCTCCATCGGTAGCAGGCGCATAAGCCCATATGCTATGTGTTTAAAAATTTGCCATAGGCAGAAATCACTCATTTCTATATGTAATGTGTTACAGCAAAAAATGGATTTTGAGATACCATCATAATTATTTGGAAAGATGGGGTCAAGCTGATTCTGATTTCAAACATAAATATATCAAACATAAAATATAGAATCACTTCTTTGATATCCATAAAGTTTGCAATATCTATGGGTGGGCAATTACTACTAAAGTAGCTAAATATTGTAAGCGATTGTATTTTGCCCTAGTTTTCCCATCTCTTCTTGTAATTAGAGCCCCTCATTATGACCTAAATCATACCTATTAAATTGATTAAGTCCCTTCTCCCTTTACCTCTTCCTCTTAACTCTTCAGTGCGCATGTACTCCTACTGTGAGCGTACATTATTACAACTCTTCAGCCTTGAACCCAGGGTCATGGCTGGCATGCTTCCCCCTTATATTTGGTACTCCCTTGTAAGGATTTCTTGCCCACCCACATGATAATTGCCCATCTGTATAATAAGTAGCCCCTTATATAAACCAACTCCCTTTCCTCCCTCAGTTAGTTAATACTTGATGTCAGTGCATTATTACAGTGTTACCTCAGGATTACCTTTATATTCCCTGTGGGACTTGTATCAGGGCTGGGATAGCCATTGTGACTAGGCTAAGCATGCCTGTGGATTATAAGTACATGGGTTTCATGGAGTATGTACAGTGTGGATTTATATTGTCATATAACTTGTAGTTGGATTGTGACTACACGGCACATGTACTCTTACTGTGCATGTTATTACGCTGCTTGATATTGGATTATAACTGTGTTGTGTGTCCCTGGAGATTGCCATGTTAACCAAAAGGAGATAAATAAACCCCAATAGTCTACTACACTTGGATTTATACTGACACTTTTCTATTTGCTCTGCCCGCTAGTACAGATAGGTGACATCGAGAATAGTATGATTTAGTAATATCACAAGGAAGCTGATTATCTCTCACTCATCCGCACTAATCTCCATTCCCTTGATTATGAAACCCATATATCACTCGCATCATGGCCAGTAATGAAAGGAATCCCTTTGAAGAAGCCCCAACCGCAGCCCCTTCCCCTTTAGACAATAACAATGCAAGACCCAAATGTTCTCATCCCTACCATCTTCAGACCATGACTGCAGATTCCCCTACTTCCACACCTGCCCAAATCACCCCTCCCACAATCACCCTCATACCGAAGAGAATGGCAGCCATTTAGCCCCTCCAAGGTTGGAGCGAGCAGCCAGCATGAGGCTGGGGCACACAACCAGCCGCCCTTGACCTTGGCCCTCTCTGGGTCAATACTGGCCTGCTGGATCGAGGGATTGACAGACATGACACTGGATCCTCCGGATCATTGTTAGCTATTAAAAAATATCTCTTTTGCGACTTGTGACTCATTTTCCTGCAACACAAATGATAACCCCAAACTTGTGATATACGGGCTGCGACATGTCACCACTGATATCCAGACCTACCAATACTGTTCAAATCATCAAAGTGGCTTTTTTTAGCTATTTTCACATCTAGTGGAATGTCTATTCCCAATTGGCAGAGATGCTACTATGCATACATCTTAAAATTGGCCAAGATCACTACTTTGAAAACTGCAATGACATTTTCAAATGTTATATAGTCGTATTAGCCATTTAAAAAAGTGATACATAGATAGAACCTAATGAGAATGTGGTACGAGGGACACTATCACACTGTCTGAGATGTTTGTTTATTTTGTGGCCCCAAGCCATTAGGTGAGTGAGTTATGAAAAAAACAAACATTGAGGACAGTGCATTGTCCCAAGTACCACATTCGAATTTAGGTTCTATATTTACTCCCACGTTGCTATGTATTAGCATATGGCTGTGTACTGGTGGGAGGAAGAGGGAATGGCAATGTCATACCACACATGTTGAACTGGTGCAAATTACCACACTACTTCCGCCCACACAAATAGCATGTGGCCATACACCAACATGGAGTAAAGTTCATGTATTTTGCCCTTATCATTGCCTCTAGCCTGGACCTTATGAGCCATGAGTTCTTCATGCCGTTCACCATACATCCCAGTGTCAATGCATACAACCCTCGCTGGCCAACCGGAGAGTCTTTCCAGATCTTTTATCCACCATTTGACATACGTCCAAATGAGGTCATATACTTCAACGTTGAGGAAATGAGTAAGAGGATACTGGTGTGGAACCCGGCAACAACCTTTGGGAACTTCAGAGACATTGCTACCTACACGGCCAGAGCTCTCTGTTCACAGCCCGCTGATAGTAAGTGTATTCTTCTTGAAGGTCAAATCGCCTGAAACTGTACAATTCCCCTTCACAAATACACTAAAATAACACAGATTTAAGACACAAATGAAGCTCAAAATACAGTTTAACATAAGAGAACTGATATTTTGAATCAACATGATTAATGAAGGCAAAGTTCCAGGGCTCAATAAATTCAGTGGTGCACCATGCAGATTCTTTTCCTAGGTGCTTGTTAAGTTATCCAATATCACATTTAATTTTTGTTTTGCAGGTTTTGAATGTACATATGACATTGAGTTGTTGAATGGTAAGCTGGAGACAACACCTAGTGGAGGCACCATTGTGTGTGACCCTGGGTATGAGCTCCCAACAGGAGTGACTGGAGTCTACCCCTGTGGCTGCCCTACCAGACTGATCGAGGATGTTGTTCAGTGTCTAAGTGAGTCAACTCTTTTGCATGCTAACATACTATACATGTAGTCTTCACATAAAAGTCACTCGAGTCAGTGGCTAACCCCACTGGCTCTGAGATGATCAAACCTCATTAGTAAGGTCATTTAGCCCACTTTACTCATGGGCTAAAGTATGTATGAATAATGAAACCTACAACAAAGGTTCTAGAAAAATAAATCTTTATTGAGAGCATTGAATCTTATGTCAGAATTCTTATGCAGAATGTCTTGAATTAGATGTCAGATCAGTCCAAAATAACTAAAGAAAAAGATGTTATAACAACTACGCTAATAAAACTACAAATAACCAAGAACTGAGGATTTTGGTCTTGGTGTAAAGTCTTCACTTCAAAAAGAGAAGATATGCCCTTACATAGAAATACCTAGGGTAAAGTAATTCAGGCCACTTTGCAGATGTTGCTCAAGGATGTCACAGCAAAAGAACAATAAATCCTGGATTACAATCTTTTGCCCTTTCCTCTGAACAGACACAGAAGAATGTGACTCTGACCCTTGTCAGAATGGTGGCGTGTGTGTGGATCACATCAACAGCTACTCCTGTGACTGTCCTCCAGGCTATGATGGGGACAACTGTGAGATAGGTAATTATTATCTCACCTGATCTTATTGTAGTCCCACCTTATTCATGCATATATAAATTTACATAACTTTAACATTGTGTAGCTAATGTTATTATACCATGCCTAATTTAATCATGGTTTGATGTACCTTGATCAATAATTATTTGAATTTGAATATAAGAATTTTGCACACAAAAAGTATTTGACATAATTTATAATTTGTCTTTATAATTTTGCCAATGGGTACTTCAGACTTTATATTTCCAAGAAAATTGTTAAAATTCGATCCTATATCCCATCCCAATTTCTGTACTGCTGAGAATAACCAATATAATTGCATTGTGGTACTTGTGGTCATGTCATAATTACATGGAGAGGTCATACAGTTTTACCTGATGTCATCATAACAGCTATTGATTGTCTTAGGTACATATTATCTCATTTTGAAATTCATCATTGTGTATAGATCAAATGTAAAATGTTTTACTTAGGTAAAATGTCTCTTGAAAAATGCCAAGTTAAGGCTATGTAATCCAAATCAAACTGAAATTGTTTAAAGGTTCCCCCAAAGTCTAGAAAAATTGACCCATGGTTATGTGGTTCTTAACCATAATCAACTTCTGCCATGTTGCTGTATGTTAGAGCCATAGAAACAAATCTGTAAGAAATTTGCAATATTGTGAGAATATTGTGAGAATTATAATCTCACCTGAAATTACCATAGCAACTGGTCTGGACTGGACAAACACAAATACTGTCAAAATTGGATATTCTAATCCTTACTTTGAATCCCAATAGAACTGGGAAAAATGAATGGATTTCCACAATCATTCTTTCAACAAATAGAGGTAAACGTGCTCTATAAATCTTCCTAAAGCATGAAGTTGTAAAATAAATAATGATAGGGGCTAAAATGCATAATTAGATACAAATTTATGGTAAATAATTGAAAAATTGTTACATTGGCTTGTGTCGCAAGGGAACCATGACAAATGAATTTCATAAATATTTCAATAACAAAGTTCCTTACGTCCCCAGGTTCTGAAATATATATAGTTTGCCTATGTTATGAATAAGACATTTCTTTAAAAAGTGATATTGATACGATATATGGCAATTCCCATGATAAATGACTAAACCTGCCCGTCCGGAAAGGGTTAATCATAGTTTGACCTAATCTAATCATAATTTAACTAATTTATTCATATTTTGATCATGGGTATTTCACTAATTGGATTTATAAGGACAATGGAAACAGTAACAGTAATGCCCTCTTTCCAAAAGAAATAAAATCATTATAAATCATTAATTTCTAAAATTCAAATCTGGAGTGAGTGAGATTGGTTGCTTTAAGCCCTTATCAACACATTGAATGTTATATCAAGGGCGGGAGAGCTGACAGGGAGGCAGTTCAAATCTGGATTCCAAGCAGTGTTTTGAATATCTTTGAGTATTATGAACCACTTTCCACACTTTCCTCAGCCATGAATTGATCTGTTTCAGATATTCCCACTGCATGTGATGGTGTAAACTGTATGAACGGAGGCACATGTCTACATGATGGAGGCTTTGAATCTGCCTGTGATTGTCCTGAAGGATACTCTGGCACATACTGTGAGAAACGTAAGTAACACTTATTGTTTGCTATAAATGGTTCAGGACATCTGAAAGTGGATAGTTCACCTCAACCTGTCCTCTCAAATAGTCCTTAGTTAAAACAAAAACAAGGCTCAAAATATAGTTCAACATGACTAAACATACTTGTTAAGTAAACATATATAATAGTATTATAGATGTCAGGCTCTTCTAAAAAAAATGAATAAAAGCACTTAATCAACAGACATTTCTTAGTATCCATTTTAGGTTTGCCTGGCATACCTGAAGTTCATGTAACAATACATACAGGTAACTAACGAGTTGGTGGAAGGAGCATGAATATTGCAAGTTGCACAGCAATGAGTGCATTATGCTAAGTGACTGAAACCAACGAGTTAGTTATTATACTTTAATAATATGAATAGAAATCACTTTTTAGTCAAAAAGTTGAATCTTGGCGTTAAACTTGGTAAAAAAAATACATTGGTTGCCATGACTACCACACGTAACTCACTAGTGACATATGGACTGTGCATAACTCACTCTAGATATTTTGTTCTCAGAGCAATGCATATAAAATGAAAAAGTGCATTAAACTCCATTGTTGTATGTGTTATACTTGTAGTGCCCACGTGTGTGGACGGTCTGTGTAAGAATGGTGCTGATTGTTACATTGGAGATGGAGATCACTACTACTGTGTTTGCCAGGATGGCTGGACTGGCATCAACTGTGACATAGGTACAATGGAATTCAATTTAATATATTTTGTATTTATACAAAAGAGTTGTACAAAAAGGAGATCTGCATCTGGGAGTTAATTTGCAGGTCTTCCAGCAGGTTCCTAACTAGTTGGGACTGATAGAATAAATTTTGATTTATATTATTATGAATGGTAAAATGGATTTGAGGGTTATTTTTCTAGATGTCTACACTATTGGTGTTTGGTTGAGGGGAGAAGTAGTTTATAGTAAGAAAACGGTAAACATCAGCTTCTCATCTATCTAGCTAACAGTTAATTTGAACTATCTAATACATTTCATACCTTCATCAGTAGTGGAGAAAAAATACAACAGTGCAAAACAACAATAAGAATGGCCATACAATGGCAATAAAAAAGGTCATTCCAGACCAAGCGGCACAGAAACGTTACAATAACATTTAGCATAATGATATATGTGGTGGTATATAATAGATCAACTCCATTCAAATGTACATAAATAATTATTGATAAAATCATATTTAATTATTGAATAACTTATGGAATACAATTGGAACTTTCAATGTCCATCTACCCAGTGCCCCGGGATTATAGGCAGGGGTAAAGCCTTGTTCAAGGGTTTTTTGCTTATTTGTGACTATGATTTAACATGTATTTTCATGTATTTTACATTGGATATGTAGTGTATCCAGGCAATTCACGTGACCTAGACTGACTGATATATATAAGGGGGATGGGTTTCTTGGTGAAGGCATTCTGGGTCTGACCTACACCAAGATCCCTTCTCTATAGTCAGTCAATCAGGGACTGTACTTGCCTGGTATATTATTTGACTTACCCTTGATATTTGAAATGACTATGTGAGTTGTGTTTACTTCATTACTTAGTAGAGTCGATCAGAGTTCAGTCTAAGAGAATCTTATTATTAATAATTATATTCTGTTTGAACTATTATCAATGTGTCACTACCACAGAAAAAGATGAGTGCCAAAGCAACCCCTGCTTGAATGGAGGCGAGTGTGAGGACAGAATCAATGGATACCAATGCACCTGTCGCACAGGCTTCTCAGGCCCACAGTGTCAAACAAGTAAGTGTCATATCTGGATTGGATTGGATTTGAATATAAAGCTTCCAAGATCGAGTGTGAACTCTTCTCCGCAGGTGAAATGAGGTAGAAAAAGCTTCACCAACGGCTGCCACTATACACACTTCCGCCAACTTCCGTACCACTGACCTCTTGTTAATGCTGTCCTCATGGCCATTTTTTTAATCAGACATTAATGATAGTTCCCGCTGCTCTCAACTAGAGCATGTACTTCCCATGTAACTCTGTAGAAATGTCTTCAGCCCGACAACAGTAGAAAATGTAGAAAATTAGAAAATTCGCCATGTTGCTTACATCTTGGCTACGGAACCGGAATTGTAGGTGCAAAAGCACAGCATCGGAAATAGTTTTCTTCCCAAGTAAACATACGAAGTGACTCATTGTTCTGTAACACATCACAAAATAGTAGACCACATAAGTCATGCTATAGTCAGGTCTTCCAATAAAAAAACATCTAAAATAAGAAAGAAACATTTCTGACAGCATATCACAAAATAGTCCTCTTAGCTGGCCTTGATTCCCCGATCCCCAATCAAGGCCAGCCTTCATTACGCTTCAAAACATGCAACAAAAAATATTTTCCTTCCGGACTCATTCTTAACAGGTATATAAACACAAATAAACTAGCTTAATCTAAACATTACCTTTATATCTATCACCAGAGACATGTTTGATAATATAATGACCTGTTAAAAATATATGTATCTCATGATTTTGGAGTAAATCGAGTCCCGTTGGGGCAAAAATTAGAGGCTGCCATTTTGGAACTAGGGAGTGGAATCGTCTGGTCCAATCAAATCACTTGTTGCTCCCCTGACCGGCAAGTTCAAGGACATGTCAATCAAAAATCTAAGCGGGAGGTCTTGCATTCACAATAAAAAATTGTGTTTAGATAAGTTTTCAGCTAATCAGGAGTCAGAATAATAGGATAATAAAGAAGTAATGATATGAGCTAAGGTTTATTAGATAGAAGGAGAAATTAATTTGAAATTGACCAAGTTCGTTCTTCCAGCCTAATTCGTATGGGACGGCTTTCGTCCCCAATGCTCTTCCTTTGGGAGCGAGGGGACAGATACTTTGTCTAATTATAAAAGTAAAATTAATGTTTTACAATTCATAATTATGCGGTTTAAATTATATACAAATTTCACCTTAAGTGTACTCAGAAATACAAACAGATGTAATGTTTTAGGAGATTTTAATGCGCTATTTAAAAAGATTATTCATAAGGTTTTAAGGTTTTACCTCAACAGATGTAAAATGTAAAATAAAGGTTTGCAAGCCTAACTGAAATGGATGTTTAATAGTATATAAGGCTGGGGCAAGTAATAAACTTTATTTAAACAGACTTGGAAACCCAGGATAAATAAAGTTAATGAAAAAAAGAAATTATTTGTAAAGGCATGTTTAATTCCATGTATTCATATACTATTTGAATACATCATTAATAGATTTTGCAAGTTCTATTTCACAATACTCTACATGAGGTTCATTTGTAAGATTTCCATTTTTATGTACTATTAAAGATAAGGATGACTGTTACCCTAACCCATGCATAAATGGCGGAACCTGTGTGGACAGAAGTAATGACTATACGTGCAACTGTCGGAGAGGATATTCTGGAAAGGACTGTGATATAAGTGAGTAACCAGACTTCCTTTATTCTTTTACTATGTGTGCACCCACCAAAACACGTTCACTACGTACCGTGGGTGATACCACAACACTTATCTTGTTCTCAAAGTACAGTTTTCATGAGCATAGTGGAAATGTCTACAAATTTTATTGGGGATATTTTACGACTTTTTCCCCCTGGACAACTCTCAAGGATCTGTAGTGACATGATTCTCCAAAAGATACTCCATAAATTCCTCAATAATCGTTGCTGAAAATTTGTAACAATCATGCTGATCACTGAAGGATCTAGTTTTAACAAACTAGTTTTGCAATTTACATGAGGGCACCACAAATTATTTTCAATACTTCATCTCTCACCTCTCCCTCATCCAGCATTTTATTCATCAATTGTTATTCATTTATTGTTATTGTAAATGCCTGGAAAGTTACGGTAATGACAATAGCAAAAATGAAGGTTCTGATCAAACCATAGGCCAGTGGACCATGTAAGTAGGAGCTTGCCACTCCTCTTCACCTAAAGAACCAGCACAACAACAGAAGAAACATTTGGTTAAGAATCATTTTGGCTGCCAGTTGGCAGTTAGTTGACAGTCAGTTGGTTCTTGGTTGGCAGTCAGTCAGTTTCATGTCCATTAGGGCACTTCACATATTTCGTTATCAGTGAGTGCGGAATTAACCTCTTTCACTGGGCGCATGCGCAGTCCATTTGACCCACTTCACTAGACGGGCACAATATTGGCCGAGCTTGATTTTTGTTGATACACTCTGACAAAAGTTGCTATATTCGAAAATGTAGCGGATGAATCTCCCTTCAATTGACCATCCTTACTCTACAAATATTATCTGATAATATTGGATATCAGACAATATAACAAAAGCTAGAATTCTGGAAGAAAAAGGAGGAAAAAGTTAGAAGCTTATGGTTAAGGTCTAAGGCTACTGTTTAAGTGCCCGCATAACTCAGAGTTTGGAACATTACCACCGCTCTTTCTATGGCGCCACTGTCAATTTGTAAAGTGCCCTTTTGACTTACAACATGCATTTTGGTGTCCAATAAAATCGAATCTGAGCCTCCTGATAGACCTTGTGTTATGTTAATACAATATTGAAAGGTTTGTCTCGCCGATGATATCCATTGCTATAATATCCACCACACCTTTATCAGTGAAAGTTGTCAGTATAACTTTTCATGCTAATACATATATTGCTGGGAGCTGTTTGTCTTGACACAAAAGTAATATGAAAATACAAGCTTATGAAGAGCCACTACATGATTGTTTTCAGACGACAATGACTGCACAGGTAGCGAGTGTGGATTCCATGGAACGTGTAGAGATCGAGAGGATGGCTTTGAGTGTGATTGTGACTCAGGCTACTCTGGAACCAGATGTGAATATGGTGAGTATACAAATACTCGTCCTCACGGCCACTTCTCTGTGTGCACATTATATACATAAATGCTTGTTTTCTGTTCCAAATGAGGCACTTGTAATTAGAAATATGTGATGTGTTATAGAAAAATTAGTCACAAGTGGCAAAAATGGGATTTATCAAATGACTTTATCACAAGTAGTAGCAATATGTGAACGACTAACTTTCAAGACTGTGTACTAAATATATTTATTAATTTCTGAGGTATATTTGCCTAAAAAATTGATACAAATATCACAATACATAAGGGTAAAAATATTTTCGAGTAAGTAATGACACACTGTTGCCAGTTGCATCAATTATACACCAAATTCCCAAACTGCGTGGTGAAGATTCGTGAATTTCTAAAGTCATTCAATGGCAATATATGTTAACTACTCTATTAGAGATTTTCCACCCAGAAATATCACCGACTTGTTTATAGAACATAGAATATCAAATATAAGTACTTATTAGATGGTCCAACTGTCAACATCATTGGAATTCACTTGATCTAAGCTTTTCAAATATGATTGTATCTCGGGATCCATGTTTTGCGATTCCTAAATACTCATTATGCTGTCATGCATGACATGTTTGTAATAGAACTGATTATGTTTGTGTTCTTTCAGGTTACTGTGGGGTGCAACAACCCTGCAACAATGGAGGCAGATGTATTGACATTCTCAATGGCTTCATTTGTATCTGTAAACTGGGCTACACTGGTGTAGACTGCCTTGAGAGTGAGTAGTTATTATAAATCCGTTGGTATGAATATGATTTATGTTTTGTTGGACATTTATCTACACAATGTGTACGATTCATAGCCATAGTGACAGAAATACTTATGTTATCAAACATGTCTAATGATGAAAGTTATCCCAATCAACTCCTCTCCCAGAAATGGAGCAATTTATTCCCAGAAGATATATCTAAGTTTACATTTTTGATGGGTTTAGACAACTTGAAATTTAGGATCGATATTTAGTATGATACTGATTTGTGATTCAATATCTAATATCTTGAAAAGGTATTTGTTGGGTAACAATAGAATATTTTAAGGTAGCTCTTCTCATTAAAATCAGTAGTCATGAAATCTTTTGAAACTTGTTCAGTGTAATCATATGGGAAAGGGATAGCAGTATCTAAAGTACAGAGTACCAACATTGTGTTTTCATTCAATAGCTATTGATTATGGTCGATTCTCATGAAAATTAATGGTCCCCAATGGGAAAATGTCATTTTTATGAGTTTTCTTTCAACAGATCTTTCCCATGTAGTCATGCATTATAATTAATGTTTCTATGCGATCAGACTCTATAATCTGCATATATGCATGCACACAAATGCGGATACCTACTTTTCCATACCTACGATGAATATTTAGGAAATTAGAGCCATTAAATAGGCTGAAAATACACCTTCCAACCCAAATATTGAATATAATTATCATTTCTGAAAATAATTAAGATTACATGGAAATGTTTGTTTATGTATCCATATGTGCCAAGAGTTTCTTGAAGATTATATCATGATCAGGGGTTGTACACCCTGGAACAGAGTGAAATCCGACCATTGTATAACGTCACAGAGATCGTCACGTCAGTAAAAACTTGTGGCCATCGTATACAGTCTGCAAGACACGAGTCTCATTATATTCTATCTTAATAGTCCATGAAATAATGTTGCACTAAATTCTAGGATTAAATACACAGAGGAAGAGAGAAATTTATAACCCAATATGGCTGATAATAATCTGTAATTAAGTAAAAAAAAATCATCCAATGAATAATTTGTATGTGCTTGATGAAAGGAGGACACATGGGAGTATTGAAACAGAAAGAAAAAAATTGATCAATATCGATCATTCGATCAATCATCACCATCTGTGACGCAATATATTTTAAGGTATATTTCCTACAATTTTCATACTAAGAAACACAGTTTCAGGGTATAGAAGAGTAGGATGTGGGGCGCCCATACTAGCAATTTCATTTCATTCCAATGACCTTTCTCAAAATATTCATTTGGAACCGTTTCATGAGAACCGACCATATGTGTAATGGGTCAGAATCATTTCAAATCCAAGAGGAAAGGCTTTAGCTACCATAAAGTGTTGCCCCCATTCCCCAAGTGGACAGACAAGAAACTGATTTAATCTTTATTGACCAATCAACACCATGTATCACTGACCACACCCCAGAATAGATGCAGTGACCTGGGGCCCAACCAGGGGTTACATAACTCCACATGCCAAACCAACTGGCACTTTTGGATTTTAACATGCACATTGAAATGAATTTGCTCACTATTTGACCAAACATCTCATATACGATGGATTACATAGTTTTGATTTCACCAGAGATTAGTTAGGTAGTTTAACATGTACCAGACACTGGGTGCATTGCACTATATACGATTCAGTGTTAAACCACTCTTAGAGGCCTCGTAACTCATTCTTAGCAAAAGTTGCATTGCACTATATACGATTTTACTCTTAGAGCACTCTTACCGCGGTCGTAAAGGTAATAATTTATGAGCACCAAAACAGGTGTGGATAAACCCCTCGTAGCATATCTTAGTACATCTTAGTCAAACATGGTTGTTGAAAAAGCTGCCGGGACTGGGATTCGAACCCATGTGCCCAACTTCAACCACAATCTTATTATTGTTATCACTGATATATGCAGATAAATGGTGCTAAAACATTTCGGGGGGGAGGGGGGGGGTCATAGAATGAAAATAGAATCTATATAAATATTGTGTTATTTACTCCTACAAATTGGGGTATAACTCTCTCCTCTCTCTCTCCTCTCTCCCGTCCCCTCTCCTACCATCTCCCCGCACCCATCCCATCAGTGTCCGGTGTTTTCCCCGCCAACATTCTCCCCGCCGACAATCTCCCCGCCAAAATCTCCCCGCCATACATTTTCTATTTCGTTTTTCTATAGGAGTAGAGATCGCAGATAGAAGTAGAGTATTGAAATTATGAAAGGACATTTGAGTCTGTAATGCCAGATCTGGAGAGAAGTATTTCGAAGCAGTCCTGTGTCACGATTAAAAGATAATAGATCAAACAAGACAGTTTATATTATATTATTAGTATATCATAAATCGACACAAAACAGTAAATATGCATAAAAAGGGACCTCACATCACATCATCCACATTTTTCGATTAATAAATTATGAGCTTTCGTTCATTATACTACTGTTGTGTACTATATGCCATTACCCCACCTGTCAGAAACCCACCCTGCCTGTACCCAACCATCCCAAAAAATAAAGTACAAATAGTATAATCTGTATATTAAATGATTCCCTCCTGGACTTCCTCCTGTCCCCCCTCCTGTCCCCCTTCCTGTCCCCCTTCCTGTCCCCCTTCCTGTCCCCCTTCCTGTCCCCCTCCCCTCCCCCCCTATGATTCTATTCTGCAATGCACAATCCTCATATCATAAAGCCGTCGTAGTCGTAACTTTAAGAGCAAGTTACGAGGCCTTTAGGACACAATCTTATCGTGTATAGTGCAATGCACCCACTAACTTCTAACTTCCATTACTCGTGAATCAAGGCCAGAACAGTGGGAAGTGTCACTTTAAAGTATAACTAATAAAAGTAGGTTGGAAAAGCCCAGGCTTTCCAGCCCCAGACCTTTCTTGTACATTTATGCAGTTAAGAAAACTGGGCTGAAAATAAGCTCAAAACACACATTTGTGAAAAGAAAAAAAACGATTTTGACAAATACAGTCTAGCTTAGACCTAAGCCATATGCTCAGGTGTGGCTCATCTATTGGTCAATCCTCATTATTTGACGAATAAAGAAAATATTATTATTCTCATATTTTCAGATGTATGTGATGGGAATCGATGCTCTGGTAGAGGCACTTGCACTGTAGAAGCGGGGGGTAGGCCCACCTGTCGGTAAGACTTCATTCCTGGTCTTCCCATATCATGCATTGAGAGTATTTCCAATACGTTTTTTTTTTTGTTTTTTTTTTTAAGATTTTATTTAAACTTGGTTGACCGACTCCCCTTTTCGGGGTTAGTTCTGTCCGGCACATAGCATTAATGTTTGTATTAAACATGTTCACTGTATCTGCCTTCCATGTCCACTAAGTGCAAGGTGTGCATATTTAGTTTATGGTATCTAGCATTATGTCCATCTAGAAGGAATACATAAAATATAATGAATGTTACAGACAAAACGATATAAAAAATGCCTCATCTTCAAAATCATAAAAGAAATTGAAAGAAGTTACATTACAGAACAGAAAAACAGAATGATGTATAACGCATAACCTTCTTTCACCTAGATATTGTTGCAGCTTTCTCACATGAATGTATGTAAATATAAATGTAAATGTCTACTTGTCAAACTATGCTGTAATTTTAATTTTAAGGGCAAAATGGGAGAATTACACGGCAGTATTTTGTGTCCTAATCCATGTCACTGTATTATAAAAACTGGAATAAAAAATTCAATATTGTGCTTTATTGTCATAGGGACATATTGACAAAGGGATAATACTTTTTCCATATCTTCAAGTACAAGCCCTTACATTTTGACTACCCTCTGTTTCTCTTCCACTGGCCTGACTGTCCTCCGTTTCTCCTCCACTGGTCTGACTCAGTGACTGTCCTCTGTTCCTCCTCCACTGGCCTGACTCAGTGTCTGCCCTCTGTCTCTTCTCACTTTCTTCTTCCACTGTCCTGACTGCCCTCTGTTTCTCCTACACTGGCCTCACTGCCCTCTGTTTCTCCTACACTGGCCTGACCTCACTGGCCTGACTGCAGTGTTTCTCCTCGGCTCGCCTGACTGCACTCTGTTTCTCCTCTGTACTCTGTTGAGACTATTGACTCAGTGAAAATGAGGTTTTAAGAGTGGCGTGACTAGTTTTATTTTTCTTAAATTTCAGGTGTGTTTTCGGCTACACTGGATCATATTGTGAGGTCAGTACTGCTGCTACTCCTCCTCCTCTGCCACCTCCAGCCCCAGTACCTGTCGTGCCCATAATACTTGGTACAGTTGGAGGTGTAGTCTTCCTGGTTATAATAGTCATCTTCATGGTTGCAGTAAGAAACAGGACGAATGCTTCAGTGGCTTCTCAACCTCAACCTCAACCTCAACCTCAGCCTTTTGCTTATGCCCCCAATCCATTTGCTCAAGCCATGAACTACAGGCAACCCCGAATGAAGTATCAACCTAGACCGAGATCCTCTGGTGGTTACTTAAGTGGCTACTATTGATGCTAAATGTCATCCTAAACTGCAGCAAACAAACCTCTGAAAAGGACCTGTCTATGTGACATGCATCAGATGAAGTACCACAAGCGGTCCAATATAAGAAAAGCTTGTTTCAAAACTTAATGGTTTCAATAGAAAATGCTTTCAGGTCTACCACATATGAAGCAGATATTACTATTCTTCCTACTCGACTCAACCTGATTATAAAGCAAGGAATTGTACAGTTGAATATGTCCCTTGATCCCCATTAATTGTAATGCTAAATCTCAAGATCATATTCTATCTATTTTATGTTATCTTAATTATGAAAAAGCCTTTTATTCTTCTATCCTGCTAATTATGAAACATTATATTTTCATATTCTGTAATCACCTTAAGTCCCTGAATTTTCCTCTATGAGTATAGGCTTAGGTGCAGAACATAACTGTGAGGGACAAGTCGTCCCTAACAATACCACCATTTTGAAAATGTAAAATGTAACTATTGATTACACAATTAACTTTTAAAATACAATTAGATAAAGTTCAGAATCAGAAAGACCAGTATTTTCTACCATATTTTCTATTAGTGTGGGAACTGATATCAATATATGGAAATGGAATGGAAATCAACAACGCAATCCAGTGGCCGTACGCACGGAAGAGAGCATGTGCATAGCAATAGCGCTGGATGCACTTTTCCTACCTCCTTTTGCCTATGGTAATGAGCCAAAACCCTAAGTCGAAATGGTTGTATTAACAAAGGAAAGATTTATTTCTTTGATACTACTTTGATACTTCATTTTCTTGCTCTCCTTTTTATGATGTTGGATCATCCTTATGCAAGGTGTGCATAAATAGGTTGTTCAGAGTTTACAATAATGAACGAATGTTGCAACAGCAACAATTTTCAAAATCATATTTTCTTTTAATAGAATTTGAAAACCACTTCAGTCTATTGGTAACGAAAGTCATTAATGTAATCTTTAATATTCACTTATATTTTATAATATATATTATTATATGGGTTATGTGCAAAGTAGAATACTAATACATTAATAAATATTTGTCCTAATTAAGCCTTTTCCTGTATATTCCTTTATATTTGGGTAAAGGATTAGGAAGAGTATAGAAAATATGAGACTAACATTTTGTTGTTGCAAGAACCTTTATGTTTTGTGCGCTGAGGAAAGTTGTCTTTGATAGCGTAATGCTTAATACAACTGCACGGAATTTAGGATATCTGGGTTCAAGTCTTGATCTAGGAAGTCCCTGTACACAAGGAGGTGGGAGGGTTTCGCTGTATGTCAGGGGGGCTTGTCAATCTAATAGTTCATGCAATGTGTATGGAATTTAAAATCGATTTTGTGTTATAGTTTCCCTAACAAAACTTTGGTCCATTTTCTAACACATTTGTTGGGAAAAGGACAGTCCAATATTACCTTCTTTCCAAACACAGTTCTTCCAAGTTTTCCCAGGATATTACTGTTTGATTTTAATAATTATTTTCTGCAAGTTCATGTTCTATGTTGTAGGCAGGGGGCTTTGGAGTAAGGGCCTGGTAGTTGTGTATGCCTCAGCAAATAGGTCGGCCTTGATAACCTAATGTTTCTGCTGCCACTAGGAATGCAAGGCATTTGGGTTTCATCCCTTGTAAAGGAATGCTGGTTTTGCTAGGGCCATTGCAAAGCATTTCTAATTTTGAGGGACAAGATAGCATAGACAGTGAAAAGGGAAAGAAAGATGCTTGAACGATCAATGTAACTTTTTAAATGTTTTCTTTTGTACGTTCTCAACTCTGAAGTGTGTCTTGGCACCCGTATAAAGGAAATGCATTCATGTATTTGTCTTAGGGAAAAGGTTTACGGATGAACTTCATATGTTAACAACGATGTAAGAAGTTAACAGCACATTATAGACTTTCGTAAATAAACATAATCAAAACCATGAAAATGTTTTTATTTGTTTTTATTCATTCATTTCTATCCTCTTTGTCACCTACAGTATATTAAGTGGTACTTCTATGAAATATATTTACTAATGCAAGAAGCCTTTCACAATATGGGTACCAGAGTGGTTATGATTAGGATTGAAAAGCAAAATTTGTGATCTGCGACAGAAAAATTAGTCCAAAATATCAACAACAAAAATATGTCAGCAATCCATACCATGGAGTATTAATGTTAGACAAATTGTAAGGGTTTAAATCCCCAGATCTGATTTGACATCGCGAATTGTATCCTCTCCCAGATGACAGTTATATGTACCCTCTGTCTCAATCGATTACAAACCTCTGTCGTTCCATTGGGTATAATTATGACTTATAGAACTGAATTCATCCATATTCTGCTGCTGTTATATGTAAACACGAGATTTTAAAGTCAAATTGGCCGATTAGCGATAAGTGTAATCATTATAGGAAAAGATTCGGGCGGGTCCTCCAAATACAAATGAGGACTTTTTAGAAGCCCTATAGCAAAAACAACGAGACAGAATCCTCCAAAATGTTGCTCAAATGATGTTTAATGGATTTGAAAAGAATGGAACAAAAAGTAGAAAATATTTTTTTTACTTTTTTACTGACGCTGAGAGTGCAGCATTAAATGCAGGTGCGGCACTCAGAAAGTGGCGGCCATAAATCCCGTTAGCGTCCCGTTTACACGTCGAGGATTATTTCCAGGGAGTCTCCTTAAGCAAAATAGCCGCAGCAAGCATGGGGAAGGATCAGAGGAGGGCGGGGAGTGTCCATCTTGGATACTTTATTGTTCACACGCACCAGCTGAGCCTTATTTGGCGCTGACGGGTCAGAACCTCGGAAAATGTACTATCGGCAGCTCTACACATTTAGTAAGTTCGGATAAAATAGACTGGAAATTGGTTAATATAGAGTATATTTTGAATTGCATTGATTGAAAAATCTGTTCGGTTCTGTTAAACGGTATTTTAAACAACATTTGTTGTCTGATTTTCAGAAAAATAAATTTGGGTTATTGGAATGGATTGGTGAAGGTAAATTGTACACTTTCTGAAAATTTCACCCTGTAGCGCCCTCCACAAAATGACGTTAGGGAAGGTGCGCGCCTCACCGGCCATCATTCCCTTGTCGGGGCCATGCAAGCCATTGTGGTGGTTACAATATTGTGCGCCGTGAGAGACATGATACTTCAAGCATGCTTCATTGCAAGTACTTCCGCATGGATGCAAACCATTCGCAGTAAGGCAAGTAAACCATACATGCAGTGCTGTTAGCCAGGTTCCATGGGGAAGTGGGGAAATTGCGGTGAAGCCAAAGTAATTACACTGTCCTATAGGACATCTGACCAAGTTGCTTTACCGCTGAATTATATTTAGGGTCAAGTCGTCAGGAATGGTGCAATTCGTCGATCCCTTAAAATACCATTATGCAGGAACTCCACTATGAGAAAAACGGCCAAAAACGGCTGCGACGATTTTTTGCGACGAAATATCTAATCAAGTTAGATATTTTGCAATTGTTGGCAACAAATAAATGTGTTGCCGACAACCTATTTTACCCCCTCATCCACTAGAATTTTTAGTTATGTCGAATTTTCCAATTTTTTAGAAATGTCGGCGACGAATTTTGCCTGTTGGCGGAATGTGTAGCCGTGCAGTGGAATCAGAACACTGTGCATAACTCACACTAGATACCGGTACGTTGTTCTTAGAGCTATTCGTATATGATGTATGCATCACTACTGTAGTGAACCTAGACTGGCACAATCCCAGCAGGTCATAACCAGATCCTACCACCCAAGACCACTACACCTATGATATATATCGTTTGATTAGCCTGAGATAATATTTAACAACATGTACACTCTGTACAGGAAATGTTGATAGTAAACATCAAAGGTGGCCAATGGTATATAGAGCTGGCTTTTGTACATTACTCTGACTGAAATAATTGTGTGTTAGGAGACAGTTGGTGTAAAGACAAAGGTAATAAGCATCATATATATATGATGATATATATGTGAATGTATGTATAATTGGAAGTGTCAGGTCATGGTATGTGTCACAGGTCACGGTGCAAGTATTTGGCTGCTTGCCCTTGGTTATTCCATGCACTGTAGGTGGTCACTAGTGCGTGACACACAGACCTGGTAGTGTAGTACTAAGTCTAAGTCTGTATTTGTATCAGACAGTGGAATATTTTTTCAGTTTTAGTGAAGCCCCATCAACTCCTTTTTTTTATCAAATATTCTTAATAAGTGCAATATCCAGTGCAAGAATTACTATCACATTTTCATCTGGAAAGCCTGTTTGGAAGGGTTACATCTTGATGACTGAGGAATCACTGTTTGAAACTGCTCCACTATTTTTTTATTATGAAAACGGTAAACGGTGAACTAAACAAGAACTAAAAGAACAGAAATCAATACCATAAAATGTTAAACCATGAGAGTTCTCAACAATTACATTATACTCTTCCAATCAAGTTTCAGTGTACCTCAACTGTTAACTGTAAAACACTGCAACTCTCCTAACAGTCAATCAAAACGCGGCAAATCAATGCAATACAAAATAAATTCAGTATAACTGCATTTAATAATTTTCAGCCTATTTTAGGAGAATTTACTAAGTGTGTAGAGCTGCCGATTGTACATGACCCACGCCATGACCCACCTATAGCCTAGTCTAATTGACAATTATTAGCAATGGCATTCACTTAATTTATGCAGGGAGGCCATCTGTAGTACAATGTTTCATTAAACATTGTACGACCTAATCTTATATAAGAGTATAGTGTATGAGTTTAAGATATCTTAAACATTTACAAGGAATTTTAACTTTAAGACTGTTTTAAAGAAGTGTATTACTGTTTATGCTAGATTTTATAAACTGTTAATAACAGTCTGAAAAGGTTCATGAGATTCATGAGATAATATCAAGGAGGTATATACAGATGGAGTAGAAATAAGGGTTATGTCCACCAAATATTTGGCAGTAATGCCTCTACTACAACTAATGCCAACTATTTATAAGTACATCACTAGTATGCTGTTGCTGGACGACCCGAGTCGAGTGATGTCAACGGGGCCCCCTCGCACGGCAGAACAGTATATATACCTGATACTGTCTTCCGAAAGCCTTTTCTCATGCTTTTTTGGGGGGAACTTTCTAACCGATCCCAGAAGCTAGAGTGAGTCAAGGGTAGCAAGGTCCAAACGGGAACATGTGTCCTTTACTGATAAAATAAAAGATAGATTGACCATAGATTCGAAGCGAGTGCAGTCAACCATAACAAAATAAGAAAACAAGTATAGATGGGAAGCTATAAGGTTCATGGAAGAGCTGCAGGGCGGGCCGCAGGGAACGAGCATGGAAGAGCCCCTTAGTTACATCAACTGACACCAGCGGCGCTGTTCACTGACTGAGTGAACTGCGCCGAGGCCCGGGTGGGGTGGGGTGGAGAACGGGATGGCTGGGTGGAGGGTAGTTCGTCGGAAATGTGAACACTCCACATTTATACAAGCAACTAGCCTAAAAGTCACATGCTCACACAACCCAATCCAGCGGTATACTTTTCTGATATAATCAAACTACCTATGCTAAAGGTGGTACTATTGCCGACAACAGGACTTCAGCCCCACCTGGCATGCAGTGGCTAGACGAAAAGTCGCCAGTGGCAATGCCATGCATAAAAACCTCAGCTCAACAATTCGACCCAAGCTCATTGGCCAACACTATTACGCAAATCTGCAAATAATTTCCAAAAATCCCTACGTTCCCATATGTACACACACTTCAAACCTGTCCCAGTCTCAAGCTTATTGATTTTAAGAGACATTTCAGCAAAAAATTTAAGGTCTTACTCGTATAATTACGCAGTTCCAGCATTACATGCTTATGCCTATGTGTCTCTGTTTCTCCTCGTTGCCGACATTACTCGGCTCACTGACACACGCTCGGCCACACTCGGTAAGCTTCGTGTAATGACGTCATAGGCGCGGGGATTCCCCACCGGAACCCTACCCAGAACGAGGCCCATGTAATGACGTCATAGCAGCAGGGAATCCACAGCGCCGATCGCGATGTGGAGATTAAAGCTAAGAAACGAAACGATTTGGAAGGCGTCGGGAGACGCCATAGGAGGGAGGTGGGCGGGATGGTGGGCAATGTCTATGTACAAATAATTCAATGTTTAGTAAAGTAAATAGCCCAAGACTTCTCCTGTTGTGACGATATCCTTCCGATTCCTGGTGCCACACATACTCTAGACGAAGCGCAACTGACCCGCCCTCTAGAGGGCGGATAGCCCCAATTCCAAACTTCCTTATGTTGCCCAAACCATCAGTGTCAACTCCCATCTATACAAGATATACGCACATATGGCCCTGTTTTCTATGTTTTCCCATGTAAATGGCCACCATTGCATCGTCTCAAAGGCAAGTTGTGTTTGTTACGATGCCTTTTTATGGGACGACTTATGTATGATATGGTAAAGGTAACTAGCAATTTTAAATATAAAAAGTGGTGCGAATTTTGTTTTGAGTCAAATTCAACACTCCCTTTGCACACAGCACCAATGCCTGCTAGTGGTTAGTAGGCTCACGCTTCCCTCCCTGCCCTCACAGTAGCGGTGACGGCGGTACTGTGTGGAGCAAGTATTACACACAAACACTAACAAGGAAGAGAGAGTGGTGTAAGCAGGGCAGGGTGGTGGGCAGTCAGTAAAAGTGAGAAAAATGACAACTATAAGAACAAAACAGAAAATAAAATAATATCCTCTAGCGGGCTAAATTTCTGGACCATAGATAAGAGTGGTCACGCATATATATATGCTGCTTAAAACATGCAGTGAGTGGTATGTGTAGTAGTGTTATGTCAGAGTCTGAGCTCTCCGCTGGTGTAGTTCTCTCGGACGGTGCTATTTGGGTATTGTCACACCCATGGTAGGATCAAACTCTTTGTTCTTACCCCATAGTCGCTGGTCCACTAAAAGTTGGTCGTCAGAGTTGCTTCAGAAATGAATGTTGTTGCAACAAGCTTAAAACCTTGTTCCGTATTTATTACGCTAAGTGTCCGAACCGAGTTCACTACAAAGATATATTTACTTTGACATTTCCTCAGGGATTTTCATTAACAATGATAGATACATTCTTATATAGTACAGCATTCATACTATAGAATGCTGTTCTGGTTAACTTTTAAATAAATATTAGTATATAATATATGCGCATTCTACAACAGGCAGTTCTACATCTGTTTTATATTATTTATCCTGATTCCTCTTGTAATAATCCACACAAATGAACAATGAAAATATCTACAGACAGGGAAGAGTTAGATCTATAAGTGCATCATGTTTTATCAATGAGGATTTAAATATTTTAACATATTCTCTTGTTTATGTATATGTTACTGAAGAAGGAGACAACCCATCTCCGAAACATGTATGGTCGTGAATGAATAAACAACAACAAACAAACTTTATCTCTCAGTGTCTTATTGGGTATTGTGTCAATCTTATACCATCCTATTTATATGTTAATTTGTCCGGCCCACTCGACCATAGCCTACAGATCTACAAGTAGGCCTACTTTATTATGATGTAACGCTGCACACATGCGAGCCTAAAATGCAACACACCTTTGTCAATGATTGTTTCCCTTGATTCTCCTGTAAAGCATTAACACAAATGAACAATGAAAACGTCTAAAGAAAGAAGAGGGCACATATATATATATATACTAATGAACTTATGGTGCTCGTTCTACACGGGGCAAGGAAAATGTAGAACTCATTTTCCGGCAGAGTGATACAAAACTCAGCCTTTGGCTTCGTTTTGTATCACTCCACCTCCAAACTCGTTCTACATTTCCCACGCCGCCCCAAACTCGTATCATAAATGGTTAATAATAATTAAATAATTGATTAGTTAATATCTTGTTACCATCTCTGTTTAAAGCTGCACTCTTAGTTCACGTTTGTAAAAACAAAATATTTTCTACATTTATATCCATTCTTTTCCAACCCATCTCAAGGTTGTTAGACCGACATTTTGGAGGATTCTGTTGGGTTGTTTCTGATATAGGGCTTCTAAAACATCCCCGTCTATACCTATAGTATTAGGTGTCCTGATGCCTAAAGTCGACAAACTGACACCTCTTTCTTAGAGCGACAACTCGACATGGATTTCAGGGGACGAGGTACAAATTATCATCCTTAGTGCGACAAATGGACCCCCCCCCCCATCAGGAGCTCTAGTATGTCATACTGCATTAATATTTGAATAATTGAATAATGAAAAAAAATTGCACTTAAATAATCAAGCCAGTAAGTATAATGTTTATTTCCAGAAATGCGTGTACATATAGATAATAACTTATCCTGTCGTATATTTTTATTAGACACACAATTTTACCCACCTCTAGTGTGTCTAAAACGGACAGGTCGTCAGAAGATCTACAATTGCCAGCTCTACACAGTTATATTAGTAAATTCTGCGAAATTGGGCTGAAAAATGATAAATACTAGGTAGGGCCTATATCTGAGGATATATGGTATTGGGCTGATTCAGACAATCTGTTCGGTGACGTTAAACTGCATGTAACTGTTAACTAAACCTTATATAACTAAATGTTTTCAGTTTGGGTTACATATATTATACATGCGAACATTTTGTGATGCCCTGACGCATAAAGGAAATGTTGTGATGCTAGGGTAATAAATGTGTGGCCTATACCTATTGTGGCAATTAGACTAACGCTGCCAACTACTACTGGCGTAGACAGTATAGAAAGACTTTGAAGCTCCATTCTTAACTGTTATGGAAAGGAAATGTCACCAAATGTGATGTGTTACAGAAAATTAGTCACAAGTCGCAACATTAATATTGTTCAATGCGTTTCATTCACAAGATCTATTTGTTGGAATGATCTCATCTTTGGTTCAATAACTATCTCTCAGATAGATGCCAAATATTCTCTGCTAATAAATTTACATCAACTCAAAAGGTACAACGTTGAGCCCACTGTTATTCAACATACATATAAACAATTTACCAAAATATATTTTAAAATACTCACAGATACAAATGTGGGCGATAATATTATTTACTTGAAACGGAAAAAGGTAAAAGAAATCACCAATAACATGTGAACTATCAGTATAAAAATAATAAGATATACCTCAACCTTGATAAATAAAAAAATCTAACATTTTTTAATAAAGAAACCTTGAGATCGAGGCAGGCGAAGGTCGAGCTAGGACTTAAGCCAGAAAATACATTGGTACTCAATGGCAAGATATTCCACGAAGTAGACCAATAATATTTAGGAATTAAGATCGAAAACTCACTGAAATTTTAATCCCTGATACAAAATTTACTAAATAGGTTGAACTATAAAAGTTCAAATTAAGGCAAATAGCCAAACTGAAAAATAAAGTATCAAAATTAATAGTTATTGACGAAATGTGAATATTTATTAAATTTTCTTTTAGCAGCGAGCCACCTCCAGGCGTTGACCGAAGTGGTATTGTTTACTGCTTTGACATTATACATAAACTAGAGAAGACTTGAAAACCCCTCATGCTAGCTGGAGAAATGTCTTCTCATGAGTAATCAAATCTGAGTAATAAAACTGTTTAAATACATTTACAAATAATACATCAAACCGTTCCTGGGTTGACTTCCCTTACCTCGATATGTTTTATGCTAGATATTTGTATGTAAAGCTAAATGTATCCCACCATGCAAGTTAGCAGAGATATGCAGTGGCACATGCAAATCCCCTATCATCCAAAGCGGTGTTCACTGACCATAAATTTGAGAGTTGTTCCTCTCTTTATACTTGCATTCAGTCCCTGATTTAAGATGGCCATTCGAGTTTGACACAGCACACGCTCCAGGTCTGGTTTTCCACCCAGTTTCTCATGGGTCAATAATGGGGGATTTGCATGTCTCACTGTCGATATCTATTATAGTGCATGCTGGGATTGATTCAGTTCTAATCCGATATACAAATATTTCGCATTTTATCAAACATTGCACGGATCTTTCCATCAATATCATAGCTTAATTAGTGTAAATGAGCTATAAAAACGAAATGCATGATGGGAAAGGTGAAGACTTGTGTTATGGAACATGTAAAACACAAGGCTATTTACATAAAATAATTTTTTCAACTATTCCATGCTGAACACAGCATGTTTTCTGACGATTTTTCACTGACTTACAACTTCCATAATTCCATGCGAATCAAGATGCAAGATGGCGGAAGTGCAAATCCCCTATTAATACATTGGGCGTCATAGATTATAGGGTAAAGTCACCTGAGAACGTACAATTGGACTTTCCCTTCAAACAACCCAAACCTAAGGTTTAAAATACTGTTTAACATAACCAAACAGATATCTTAAAACAATATACAACATGAAATATGGACGAGTATATATCCGGTATTTACCATTATATTTTACACTGGCATACACCTCCTATAATCCCATGCGAATCAGGGTTCAAGATGGCGGACATGCAAGTCTCCTATTGTTCCACCTTCCCGCAGTATGTTCTCTAGGAGCGCCTCACAGTCTAAAAATAGCCTGTGCCACCTTTTCTCCACTGCGTTGTAAGCGTACCTCTTCGATTGACAAATAATGAGAGAAAATGTGTTTCTGATCCCTCAGATGCAATATCTTTCCTCTTCGCTAACTGTTCCATATTTGGATGGAGCCCAAAGGGACTCTTTTGTGTTTGGGTCTTCTTGAACCTTTGCGCCATCGTGTCTAACCGATTGCTCGAATAGACTGGGTTGTATCGCTCCACTGTCTTTGCCTCGCCCTGCCTTTGTGTAATTAAACTGAAGATATGGCTCAGCATCAGGGCGTGAAAATAGTCACAACTGTTCATGGAATATTATAATCACAACTTTGCTTGTTTCAAACCCAGCTACTGTGAGATTTGTACGTTGTATTTGCTAAAAGAAAACACATGTAGATTCTGTAGATGCATGTACACAATATGGACGTTGTAAACGCATGTCAACAATGTGGGGAGGGATGATGGAACAATGGATTTTCACCATTAAACATGGTTTTTCAACATTTAAAAAGGATAGTTGTGATATAAATATGGAATGCAAATTTATAGTTGGTTTGTCAGTGGATATAGTTTGCACGTGTTGTGGAAATCTGCGCATCATTGCTAGTGGCTTTCAGGGCTGTGTTCATAGCTAGGCTCCTATTTGTATAACACCCTCAGATACAAATAAATAATGTTTTGAATTTGAAATTGAATTTGAATTTGAAAATTAAGAATCTATCATTCTTCTCAACTTAAGACACGTGTTTCTGTTACACATCACAATTATATAACTTTCAAATTATCGCACACTATATGTGCGTCCACGGTTAAACCAACACTTACTCACAGCCCATCCACAAACTGAGTAGACTTTGGTGCACATAGAGCTCTTGAACCCCACACAAGAGCAGTTCTTTGTCATGCTACATTGACAGTAAAAAAACCTATAATCTGAAGCGATAATCTGCCAAAACACTTTCCATTGCATGTCCCATTGAGGGATTGACATGACCCTTGAACCCTGGCACTTACCAGCCTACCAGCTCAGAGGAACATCACTTAAAGGCAAACGCTACTATCTAGTGGAAAATGAAAATAAATGTCATTTTTCTGAAACTTTAGTATTTGATTCTTGAAGTGTTTCTGGTCATAAGGATGGAAAAAAATCATTGGGTCGCCGTGCTCATTTTTGAATAACAGTGCTTCAAAATTTGGCATCTCAAAAGTACCAATGACGACCAAAAGGGGGGCCCATTTTGCAATACCTCAACTTCATAGTTCATATTTACTATTTATATTCACTCAATTTAAGTAAACAGTTTTAGAGAGAGTATTATTTGGCCAATAATTCTATGCCTCTTTTCTATAGGGTGCATTGCTATTTTTATTTTGAAAACAACAAATACATAATGTGAATTTTAAATTAAAAACTCGAAAAAACTCAATATTTTTCACCATTTTTATAAAAACAATTTTTTTTCCTCCCCAGTGAAAATAAATGTCATTTTTCTGATTCTTTAGTATATGATTTTTGAAGTATTTATGTTCTCAAAACTGAAAAAAAATTAATGGGTCACCATGCTAGTTTCTGAATTATGGGGCTTTGAAACATGGCTGACAACCCAAAAATCTGCTGCTTTCAAAGTGTTCTATGTTTCCTAAACATGTCTATTTCAGACAGCTACAATTATTTTTTTAACGTGATGACATACATTTTTTTCCCTATATATGTGTAGAATATTACCTGCACTATATGTGTAGAAAATTCTGGGACATTTGGAGTATCCATTTTTGTTTTATTCCCAAAACCGTGAAAGGAAAATGCAGCATTTCCCAATAGACTTGCATGCTAATTGGGTACAACTGAGAGTACCCATAGTTAGCTCTTTCCCAAACATGTCTATTTCAGACAGCTATAAAAAAAATCAAACGCGATGACATATATTTTTTTTCCTTTTTATCTGTAGTATATAACCTGAACTGTATGTCTAGAAAATTTTGGGACAGTAGGAGTAGCCATTAATTGTTTGTTTTATTCTATAAAATGTGACAAAATGGGCCGTTTCCTCATAGACTGCAATGCTAAAGGAATAGTGCGTAAAATGCCCGTACATTTGGTATATGGTAAAGGGGGGCGGGGCAGTGAATAGTAGCGTTTGCCTTTAAGAGTCGTTCAGTCCTGCCTCCTCCCCCTCCCCCTCCCCCTCCCCCTCCCAACCCCTACGCACCTTCTGCTCGTCCTCCTGCGCATTCTCATATTCCGTAACATATCATTAATTTAAATGTTCCTTGTTTAGCCTAGTAAGAAACTGTATAAGGATGGAATTTGCTTTATATATACACATCCCTTCTCCCCCCCCTCCTCTTCTTCCTGCTCCTGCTCTTCCTCCACCTCTCTCTCCCCCCCCCCCCCCCCCCACTCCTCCTCCTTCTCTCCCCCCTCCATGCTCTTTCCTCTTTCCCTATTTTCCCCTCACTTCCCCCTCCTCATCCTCCTCTTCCCCCTCCTCTTCCTCCTTATCCTCTTCCCCCTCCGCCCCCTCCTCTTCTTTTTCCCTCCTCCTGCTCTTTCCCCTCCTCTTTATCTTCCTCCTATCCCTCTTCCACAACCTCGTCCCCTCCGCCCCTCCACCCCTCCCCTCCTACCCTTACTCCTCCTCCTGTACCGCATTCCTCATCTCTTACCCATTCTCTCGCTAGTACCCTTCCTCCCCTTCTCCTCCTCTTGGCCATCCTCCCCTCCCCTCCTCCCCTTCACCTCCTCCGGTACCGCATTCCCTCCCCTCCTCCCCTTCTCCATCTCCTACACCTCCCCCCACCCCGTCCTCCAGCTCACACCCGCTCACACAATGCATCTAGACTATGTGGGAGCAATTGACTTGTATTGATTCATCACTGTACAGATCCGGCCATTATGGTGTGTGACCATGACCCCCAGCCCGGTCCTCAACATGGACGCTGGGGTGGAGGCAGAACCTATTCCAGACAAGCTAGGTAAAATGCTGTGGGCTAGAGTTGACAGCCAAGTACTTGCCGCACTTTTTCATTGCCTTAGACTTTAGAAAGTGTCGTTAGTTATGTTGCAGTAAAATGCTTTTACTGTCTGGGAAGCAATAGCAGGAATTCCGCAAAAGCCATCTACAGGCTGGTTCCAACGCCCATCTAATAAGTACTTTTATAGTTTGTATGTTTGAGAAATTAGTTACATACATTTCTGGAGGGGCACTTACTGGAGCAAAGTAGTTAGATATACTTTCTTATGCCATGATAGGTGTGCTCATCCACGAAAAGATTAACCCCTACATGTGGGTAGATGTGACTATAATTTACTACGCTATTTTGATTGGTTGTGTAAATCTAGTTGCGCTAATCAATAACGCCCATTATATGATGCTTGTTTCATGACGCAAAGGTGTAGGCGCCTGCTTTTGCCGAGTCGGAGAGTTTCGAGACATTAACTGAAGGTAAATAATGAAAATGAGGCTAAATTATGTATATCATGGCATACAAATAGAACTCAACTTGAGATGGATATATGATGACACATTCACGGAAAACTTGTGCATTGATTTTCGGTCTCTCACAACTTCGCCACTCGGGAAACACGGAGAAACAATGGACTATAGTGTTTTGTGAATACGTCACCCTATATTCATCTCTCATTGAGTTCTATCTTATTATGATGACCTTCGACACACAGAGACATAAATATTCAATACAGAACTTAGAATATTAAACAGGCAAAGCACAGATGTCCTAAACACCTAAAAAATCAAACATTAATTCCTACGAAGTATTCTCATGGGGGAAAAATTGCCACTTTAGACTAGTTTGTTTGTGACACATCATACATTTTATCTATCTAATGTCCCCGTAACTGATCTATACTTATCAATTCCAGCTCGAGTCGCCATGACTATATTGGTGTTTGTTTTTAGTAAACCACTGTGGTAGTGGTGGGCCTACTCCAGGACCGGGAAAGCCATTGGCATACCGATCTGATCTCACCTGATAGGCACTGAGCCTAGACTGTTTGTTTTATATCTCATTAAGGCCACCAAGAATGTACATGCATATTAGAACCAACGCCATAGATTGCAACCCTAAATTCTCTAAATCTACACATTATTTTTCAAACTAAGAATACTCAAATATTAAAAAATTACAAGCATTACAGTACATCTAGATTCTTCACTTATGGAATTTCCAGGAATATAAGTTGGGTAAGTGTCATGGCCGCCATCGGCCCTCACCATCGGGTTAATCAGGTTTTCTACCACTTCCGGAAAGTGAAGTGGCTTACGCCCATAGACTTAGCAATAAACAGTGAGAACTCTTGCTTCCAATGCTAAGCCTATGGGTGTAACTCACTTCCATTCCCATAGGTTGTAGAGGTGTGTGCTGAACATGGTTATGGTGGTCATGACACTTACACAATCTATAGGTATATATATAAATAGAGGCGCCATCTCCCGTTATTAGACATGATTACTTCCTCATTACCCATATGTAACCTTTCTTCCCCCCTTTTTTCCCCCCTTTCTTCGTCCATTTTGAATCGTTTACCATCATTCGAATCCGCTTGGTCCCATCTTTTAACATAATTGTGATGTGTAACAAAATGAGTCAAAAGTCGCAAAAAATGAGATATTAACATATTTGAAAAGATGTGATCAAGCGTATCCAATGATAGTAAACATTAGCACATTTAATGAGTATTTCTGTATTTTAAATTTGATATTTATAGTTTTGAAAGAAAAAAAATTGCAATAATTCTGCGTGGACCATAACTAATAAAGTAGTTAAAAATACTCTATAGGATGACCTTGGAAACGCATGTTTATATTTTGATACAGTCTTGAAGTGTATTCATACTACTTGAAACGGTGAAAACATTCCAACAGAGAGATCTTGTGAATAAAACACACTGAAAAATATCAATTTTGCGACTTATGACTTATTTTCCTGAAAAACATCACATAAATACTTAATATAATCATATCTCAAAATCCCTTTTTTGCGACTTAAGACTCCATCCTCTGTAACTAAAGTATAGACCAGCCGATGGTACATTTGTGGATGTCCAGTCCCACATAACACAGTTGATCCAATGACAGGCCTCTAGTGCGATCTGTTGGGGAGACATCGACATCAACACTTGAGCAAGTAGATAAAAACAACCACTTCCACAGAAAAAAGTAGAATCTTTATCCTCTCCCACATTCCTGGCTGGTTTTCCTCACTTGTCGAGCAAGTCCTTGGCCAGGCGTAAAGTCCCAATCTCTATTGATTGAAGAAGTGTATTAAAGCCGCAGTCCTGGCTAATTCAACATTGTTATCATGTTCTATATCTGTGATGTGTTATGGGAGATTGAGTCACAAGTGTAATAAAAGAAATTTGATTTTTAGATATTAGTATTTCTATATTATATGTTTGACTTTTTTATATTTCAAATTTCTTTTTGCAATATCTCTGGGTGGGTAATTCAATTTTGTGACTGATTTTGAATATTAGATATATATATTTTGAATCCTCTAATCTATTATCTCGGTGATTTTCGGATGGGTCGGCAATGATTCTTTTTAAACGGAAATGCAGCTTTAAGCGGCGACTTGACTTTTATGGAACTTTCAACTTTTATACAGATTCCAACATTTGACTTTCAACTTTTACGACTAACTGACTTTCAACTTTTATGACTAACTGACTTTCAACTTTTACGACTGACTGACTTTCAACTTTTACGACTGACTGACTCTCTACTTTTTGACTGACTGACTCTCAATTTTTACGACTGATTGACTTTCAACTTTTACGACTGACTGACTTTCTACTTTTACGACTGACTGACTTTCTACTTTTATGACTGACTGACTTTCTACTTTTACGACTGACTTTTAACTTTATGACTGACTGACTTTGTACTTTTATGACTGACTGACTTTGTACTTTTACGACTGACTGACTTGGTACTTTTACGACTGACTGACTTTCTAGTTTTACGACTGACTGACTTTCTACTTTTATAACTGACTGACTGACTCTCTACTTTTACGATTGACTTTCAACTTTTAAAACTGACTGACTGACTCACTTAACTTTTACAACTGACTTGACCTTTACGACTTGACTTTTATGACCGACTGACTTTCAACTTTCTATGATTGACTTAAAACTTTTACTACCTACTGACTTTGAACTTTTACGACTGACTGACTTTCATCTTTTTACGACAGTGGCTGACTTTCAACTTTTTACGACACTGGCTGACTTTCAACTTTTTACGACAGTAGCTGACTTTCAACTTTTATGACACTGGCTGACGTTCATCTTTAACGACCGACTGACTTTCATCTTTTACGACTGACTGACTGACTTACTTTCATCTTTTACAACTGTCTGACAGACTCTCAACTTTTACGAATGACTGACTGACTTTCATCTTTTACAACACTAGCTGACTTTCGACTTCATGACTGACTTTCAACTTTTACGACTGACTGACTTTCAACTTTTACGACTGACTGACTTTCAAATTTTTCAACTGCCTTTTGACTTATACGACTGACTGACTTTTGACTTATATGACTGACTCACTGTTTGACTGACTTTCAAGTTTGACAACTGACTGACTAACTTTTGACTTTTATGACTGACTGACTTTTGGCTTCTATGACTGACTGACTGACTGACGAGTTTATCAACTGACTGACTTTTGACTACTACAACTGACTGACTGTCTATTGACTTCTATGACTGACTTTCAAGTTTTACAGCTGACTGACTGTTGACTTTCTGACTTTCAAGACCCACTGACTTTTGACTCTTACAACTGACTGACTGACTTTCGACTTGTATAACTGACTGACTTTCAACTTTTACAGTGAGAGACTTTCAACTTTTACAGTGACTGCTTGACTGACATTGACGACTTACTGACTTTTGACATTTCCAACTGACTGATATTTGATGACTGATTGACTGACTTTTGACTTTAACGACAGACTGACTTTTATGACTGACTGACTTTTGACTTTAAATGACTTTTGCCTTTTACATCTAACTGACATTTGACTTGTACAACTGACTGACTGCTGAATTTTTAACAGTTAGTTTAAAACTAACTGTTTAAAGTCTTAACTATTTATATAAATCATCTGAACCAATGGGATTAAGACACCCAAAAAAGTCATGTTAGACTTTTAAAGTGTAATAGATTCTACACTCAGCAAATGATACCAAATTGCCATAATTTACCTTAAAACTTTCTGAAGTTCAGGCATAACGTAAGGTTAGTTTCATATTTAAATAAAATATTAAAGTTACTGACAATACAACCATACCATCAAGTGGCTTTGGACTGAGTATCGCCCCTTCGATTGACAAATCTCCTGACAAGTAGACTGTTCGACTCTAAACTTGTAATTTGAGTTGTTTTTAGGCAAAAAATTGATTTCTGATTTATGGTGGCTAAGAACTAGGTAGACAGGATGGAAAGCACTTTCCAGGAAATGAAAAATGTCTATTTCGAAACAAGCTATAATTGAGAATACATTTTTAATTGTTTGTTATGGTTAGGATAGGTGGTGGTGGTAAATCAGAAACACAGCCAGGTTTTTGGCTTTAGGACTATTTGCTCAGGGTCATAATTTATGAATGATCATTGATGACACAAATGATCAATGTAGGTTAGGTTAGGCTATTCTGCTGCTATTCACAATGTTTTGTTTATTTTTTTATTCAGATATAGGCCTACCCAGAACACCACTTCTAGCTCGTTTATAACTGACATATTTTGATTGGCCAGGACGATATTGGAAATTGTATTCATTTTCGACCTCAACAATGAGGACATACAAGGAAGCAAACCCCCACGCCTGAAAGGCCAGTCAAGGTGAGGTTTTGTTAGCGTACTGTATATTTTTATGTTGGCAATGTGAAGAAAGTGAATTAGGATAAACAATTTTATCTACTTGAATAGTTGCTTTATTCCATGATTTGGCCGTGAGAGTGGCATGTATTGAGCATTCAAATCAAGAGTTTGCCTGAGCGATTTGGCAAGTTAAAATCATGGCAGGCAAACTGCTTTGGCCATATATTTACAGCAAGATTCTGGTGGTTACATTTTCAGCCTTGAATGGAGTGTTAAACTGTGGAACTACTTTTTCCCTCCTTTAAATGTCTAAAATTCACTAAACATTAGTTTTCATTAAGTAAAATTTGGGCTGTTACATTTGAATAATAGGAAAAAAGTTGTCATAATATTTTGGGGTTTTGTGACACTTTAAATACCCCTGTGTACCAATTGTTGTGACTCACCGAACCCAGGTTCTCAATCTACAGAATTAGGTCAGTGTCTATGAGTGAGATACTAGCTCTGCAGGAGAAATTTGTTTCCGCCAGGAATTTGTTTGCTGGATACATGTACTCATATCCTCTTTTAGCCAAATGAAATAACTATAGTGAAAGCAAAATATGTGACAAAGGCAGGGTAGACAGAAGAAGTGAGTGAGTGGGATTGGTTGCTTTACGCCCTTATCAACACATTGAAGGTTATAGGAAAGTATAAGAGCAGTCACCACTATCAGCTTCATGAATATTTCCACATCACTTTAAATTGACATCCATTTATCAAATCAATTAATTCAATTTATCAAAGCAAAATGTGTCAGAGAAACATCTTGGGACTATGCACGTTTTATCAATGGTAGTGACTGGTGGCGAGTGGACAGGGACATGGATTCCTCTGCCTGCCTCTGCCTACCAGACACACCCCATTCCGCATACCTTCCAACCTATTCCCTGCACCCTACAGTCATACACACAGTAGCTAATCCTCAGCGTAAATTGTCTGCATCCCAGGCACCAAATGCCAGTAATGACCTATGCAGTGAGATTATCTTAAGACTTAAGTCCCTCTCATTCTCAATCCTACCTGAATGAGACCAAGATAGCTATATACCCACCCTTAAAAAGTAAACAGAACTGTTCCACACATGTGAGATGGAATTTCAACATTTCCAGAGACAATTTTCTGTAAGGTTTCATTATAAGTTACATTGTATTATTATTTTCTGGTAATTATTACTAAATTCATATATCCTCCAGGGGACTGTTATCATTGAAATACAAGCTACAAACAAACAAATGATATTCCAGAATTCTTCTTTTCTTGCTGGTTCAATAAATGTTCTATATTCAACATTTTCATTATGATTAATAGAAAAATTTTAGTTATTTTTAGTTTAATCTAATGTTCCACACCTCAGTTGTGATAGTACTTTGGCATACAATACACATATCCTATAATCTAATGTTGCACTTTTATTCTTCCAGCCTTTCTCCCTCTGCATATCCAATTTTGGATCCAACACCCATAGACCAGCCCCAACATAAGATAGTCAATTCAAGAAGTGTTTCATCATTGTGGCCACCATCTCACCAATCCCCAGCCAAGAAGATGATGATATCTACTTCATCTAGAAAATGACAGTTGCAAAGAAATACTGAACTAATTCTATGCATTATCAAATCAAATCATACATGTAACACAAGATTTCTTATTAGAAGATAGCTGATTGGAAGAAGCTTCTGCCTGTAAATGCTTTATAAATGTCCTGATAAAGTAGCTAGAGCAGAAACTACCTAATTAACTCTACACACAGCCTTTGTTCTCTGTGATACCAGAAAAATCTACTAAATAACATGAGGTTATTCATGAAATTAATGTCTAGTCAATGAAAGTAGGGAATCTGTCAATGTCCCTGCTCCCAGCATGAATTTTTGTTGACAAGTTCATATCATTTGGAGTTGTACAGTACCAATGTATAGATAGAACAAACTCTTTGTGAAAAATTATTAATTATTTCTTGTATGCAGGATTATATATATATCTAAAAGCACAGGCTATCATTTTATCAGAACAAGTTATATTTCTTTGAATCCTTGCCGGAATTTAAATTTGTATTTAACTTCGCTCAGGAATTTTTTTGATATGTCGGAAGGCTAAATTGCAGCCAACTATTGATTCAAATCTGAGATGTGCATAGATACATGCTTTGTCATTTCATGTCAAACACAAATGTTGTGAGCACTTGAATCAAAGAAAAATAGGCGAAAAGTCTTAAAAGATTTTGCTAGGTAAGAAATAGGCCTAGATACTGTCAATGGAATTAATGCAAGCAATCTACTAGTCTGATTTGAAAAATCCATCATTATAGTCTGTTTCTGAAATATGGATAACTTGTCAGAGGATGAACCTTTATGAAAGAATTACACAAAGAAATGTGTATGAATGTGTCAGAAAGAGGTATCAATATGTACAGATTACAGATCTGATACCACTGTAGGATCTTTGCTCCTGAAAGCTGCCAATGGATGGCTGCCACTAAATGATAATGAGGATATGTCACCACTCTAATTGGGCAGCAAAAGTACTTTAGTGAGTTGTATTATCATTCAACCTTGAGTAATAAACACTTGCAATAAGACTTAAATGCTTAGTGTGATTTCATCATGCCTCATCCATATTTCATATTTACATACAAGTATCAAAACTTCCTCGAAGCAATACAGTGGTGTGTGAGTTGCCCCAAAACTCACTTGCCCAGGGCAAGTGAACCAATGAAAACTCACTTGCCTGACTCAAAATATCATCTGCTCCCAAATCTGTTTGATGATATGCATTGATAAAATTGATAAATTGATAAACTCACTTGCCTGACTCAAAATATCACCTGCTCCCAAATCTGTTTGATGATATAAATTGATAAAATTACCTGTCTGTGGGCAAGTCACTGAGAATAATCCACCTGCCCGCACTGAAATTCAGGCAGGTCAGAGCACAGGCAATCCAACTCCTACACCACTGCAAAGTTCTTCTATTTGTTGTTAGAATTGATCTGATGAGATTCTGGGAGGTTTTTTTTCTCTATAGATTCCCTCAAACCACTTCCGTCCCCATAAATCAGTCCCTATAGATCAGTATCAAGCCTATAGATCAGTATCAAGACTTCCGTCTCCATAGATCAAGAGATCAGTATCCAGCCTATAGATCAGTATCAAGAATTCCGTCTCCATAGATCAAGACTTCCGTCTCCATAGATCAAGACTTCCGTCTCCATAGATCAACCCAACCCAGTCAACTTTCGAATGAAATCCTCTGTGCTCTATATAGACTACCGTACACAATGCAACGCCAAGTGAACATGCACATGAGTGGGTATGCAGAAGGGTCTCCACATCTCTTCCGGTCTATAACGTAAGCACGTATAGCTTCTGAAGCCGCCATTCATTTATTACTCGATTCCCGTCGACTAAATCTTCGCTATCGGGCTCAAACACTATTTAAAACATTTCTACCGATTCAAATGTTTTATTTATTTCTTTTTTAAGTCCCTAGACACACGGACACGGCATTCGTAAATCGGAAGTCTGATGCTTCGTTTGTTGACGTGCGGGTCACTTTCGAATGAAATCCTCCGTGCGCTATATAGGCCAGCATACACAATGCAACTCCAAGTGAATGTGCACATGAGTGGCTATGCCGAAGGGTCTCCACATCTCTTCCGGTCGCACGTATAGCTTCTGAACTCGCCATTCATTTATTGCTTGATTCCCGTCGACTAAATCTTCGCTATCGGGCTCAAACACTATTTAAATCATTTCTACCGATTCAAATCTTTTATTTATTTCTTTTTTAAGGCCCTAGACACACGCAACACGGCATTCGAGAACCGGAAGTGTCCGATGCTTGCCGCGTTAGTCGGAAACTGCATGATACCACGACGGCTGGCCAAGTGAAGTGGGCGGGGCTTAGCGGAGAAACAGCCAATCAGAGGTGCGTATTCGCTAATGTTTACGTTCAGCCAGCCGGCGTGTTTTCACAAGGTTCCGCTGCTTGCTATCCAAAGCATCGTTTTCAGTAAAATAGGGAAATCACTTCCGGTCTCATAGAAAGGCTGACGACTCGCATGGCTTTGCATGATATTTCGGATGTTTTTGGACGGAATAAAGAAGGTTTGTCTATCTTTTTTGCTCTAACATTAAGGGAATATCATCAAATCAAGGGAATCTCATCAATTCTCTTCTAAAAGCAATAATTTCCTCGGATTTTTCTGCTCGAGGTGTCTATAGCGTCAGGGAAGTTCTCAGGCTTCGCCCTCGAACTTCCCTGATGCTATAGACACCTCGAGCAGAAAAAACCTCGGAAATTATTCCTTAATTAGAAATGGCTCACTCAGCCACCCACCATAACTGTAGTTTTGTCATGTCAGCCTGCTACCATGCATCTGATGTAGGGGGAGCCATGCCAAAGGTGGCAGAGCAGATGGGTAGACGTGCACCTCCGCCGCTCGACCAGTTCAACTTGCTTCACTAGGTTGACCAGCTCGCTTTTTGAGAAGCTTGTGGATTTTACTAAATAATTCCCTTGTTCGAACTCTTACAGCAACTATATTTGTTAGCAATCTGAACTTAGTTCACCAGGAATCGGGACTGGTGCATTTCTATCAGAAACACTTAACCCATTGAGGGCGGGCTGATGCCTCAAGGCATCAACATCAAAATGGCTCAGTGGACGGGCTGATGCCTCAAGGCATCACACATAATTTGGCTCAGGGGGCGGGGTGATGCCTCAGGGCATCAATTTTTTATATAAATTGAAGGGGGCATAACTTAAAAAAAATGAATGGATTTTGATGAAATTTAAAATATATGTAAACAAACACACTAGAAATATTTTTATAGGTATGTTGTCATGGAGACAATAATGATGACGTCATAACTACCATACGTAAATGCTGGTCAGAGCCCCGCCCACACTCAGATAGGCCCCGATGCCCGTCTTTAATAAGTTTCAGCTGCACCTATTTTAAGCCAAATGGCCAATTCAATAGACCCCTATTGAAAAGCTACTGTGGGAAAATATCACAAGGGAAGTGGAGACTAAAGACTCCCTGCGACAGAAACAATGGGAAACGTTTATAAAACTTATCACTGTGATTACACTGGCTACTGAGGATATCACTAATGAGTTTCTCTGTGTGAGAAATGAGGAGGTCGATTAATGTAAACCCTCTACTCCTGCTGCCTGGTTTAAGTCCACATTAGAGACCATGCATGATGCAATTTGTCTGGCTTGTTATTACAACACAGAAGATATCACCAAGAGGATGAGGAAAAGGTTCCAGTCTCCAGCTCCAGTCTCTCGTTTTCCACCTACTCCCACTCGCCTGGGGTTTCAAAGAGGAAAGCAGGAAATCAGGAAAGCCATCAAGCCTATGCAAAAAAGCACTAAGACTCTGTATTTATAAGAATTTCAATGTTAATTAGTTTAGTGCATAGGATATTTCATCACTTCATTCTTCTAATAACTCTTCTAGTTCTTCTACATTCAGTGGAACAGAGGACGCAGGGGTCGTGTGTTGCTTTAAAAGTCCCATCTGCTCTGCCACCTTTGGTAAGGCAGACAAACTAGTCAAAGATTAAGTGAGGTACTTACTTACCTACCAAATATTAATCATGACTGTAGGAGGATGGCATCCAGAGGTGGGAGCAGATGCCCACCCTCTCCACCCTGGGCTCTTACTTTGGTCCATCGGACAGTTACCTTTCTGCTCCCTACTGACGAGGAAGATTATTAATTGTTTATTTTGTCAAATTTCCCTCCCAACAACACAACCAGCGCATGTGTATACTTTTGTCAGTGCACTCTGAATAATTGTGAGGACTCGAAACTCAGCCATTTCTTTAGATCAAATAACCATATATTCTGAGGTTCTACTATAAGGGTCTGGTTATCTTTGTCTTGATTCAAGTTTTTGTTTAGATGTGTATGACTCCTAATATCTCTTGGCAAAGACCACATTTCTCCATGCTTGTGACTTAGAAGGAACAGTGGCAAACATAGGTATGCTAGTAGGCAAAGCAATGGCAGATAGCACTCGGCCAAACAAAGCCATCATCAAGGTAAAAATACTCAAGTGTATAGGACAACATTTGTTGAGGCAAAAGTGGGAAGCTGCCAGCTCTGGGAACCAAACCTGGGCCGCCTGTGTGCCCTAACTACTAGGCTACAGAAACTTGTCTCTTGAGATATAAGAGTGCTTGATATGGAAGTGAGCCGATCGCCAGTGCCTTGTTTTGGTCATAGAACTTCCTAGTTCTATGTTTTGGTCTCTTCCCAAGTCTCATGATATCTCATGTCCAAATCTCTAAAGGCCCACTTCCAAGTGAAATCAAAATGATAGTGACATGTGATATTGAAACGAAAATTAAAACAAGTGACCTGTGATGTTGAAACCATGCACAGCTAGCTTATACCTAGATGGCAGTGTTCCCTAGGTACTTGCACCCTTGGCTTCATGAATATGATGCCACTCAGTTGTCATTGTAGTATTAAACAACTAATCACTGATTCACTCTTTGACTGGTGAACAGACTTTGTGTACATGAAGGTCACCTCACAATACATGGTATGTGGGTATGTGCAGGCTTACACAGAATGATGTACTCCCCACACACAGGGTACAGATTATCCTTGTTTTTGAATAAGATGATTTATGGATGCTTCCTCAGGCTAGCAAAGAGTGGAAATCATCCTAGCCTACCAACTACCCACAGGATTTGACTCCTATAAGAAACCAACACACCACCTCTGGCTGTGCATGACATAAACACTGTGCTCCAAGCACCACTCAAGGCGCACCAACTGCATTTGTACCTGTAGTGCAAGTTCCACTTCAGCCAACTAATACGGAAATAGCTTGAGGTGTCAAACATGCAGCTGGATCTGTTCACCGATGACTGATTTATCTGTTCAGACCCTTGGCCGTAGTGCATCGGAAGTTCAGGAGGAGGTTCAGGCCTTGGTGCCAGACCTCAAGGAATCTATGGACCACTGTTTGCAGCTAGAACATCACTATCATGGAGGGAGTGTGGAAAGCTCCATGCCAAATACATGGTGCTGAAGCTACCTTGGTACATCTAGACAGGTGGATAAGGCCCGAGCAGAGGTACAGTCAATTCTACAATTCACCCCATCATCGCCAATGTGATGTTGCATCAGCCTGCCGCAAATTGGTTAGAGACCCCTGCAGCATTCATTAGACTCCATCCATGTAATCAGCTCCACACCCATTAATAATTGGGTTACCATGGCAACAAATGTCTCAAAATAATCAGAATTAATCAGGCTATAGTTCTGGCATAGAAAATATTTCCTTTAATGGGGTTGAACTACTGCAAAGTCCTCATTTTCTCAGGTAAACATGAAATCTTGAATTATCTCAAATGGTTACCATGGCAACCAAAGAAAAAAAGAATAAAACATTCCAATACAAACTGGAAATAATGCATTGATGGATATGCACACAAAGTATTGACACATCACAGATCAAATGTTGCAAATATACCAGTACTATTAGTATCAGCTGAACATAAGTATATGTGGTTGACAGCCAGTCCCATTTGACGCTAACGTCAATAGCCAATGTGACTCCCTCAATGTAATGAGCTCCACAGGCATTAATAATTGGGTTACCATGGCAACAAAGGTCTCAAAATGATGAGAATTATTTAGGCTATAGTTCTGGCATATAAAATATATCATTTGATGCGGATGTAGTACTGCAAAGTCCTCATTTTCCCAGGTAAACATGAAATCTTGAATTATCTCAGATGGTTACCATGGCAACCAAAGAAATATTGAATAAAACATTCCAATGAAAACTAGAAATAATACATGGATGAATATGCCCACAAAGTATTGACACATCACAGATCAAATGTTGCAAATAAGCCAGTACTATTAGTATCAGCTGAACATAAGTATATGTGGTTGACGGCCAGTCCTGTTTGACGCTAATGTCAATAGCCAATGTGACTCCCTCAATGTAATCAGCTCCACAGGCATTAATAATTGGGTTACCATGACAACAAAGGTCTCAAAATGATGATAACATCCTCCGTGATCTTTTCCTTCATGTGAACTCTTGATAATACCAAGTCTTGATACCTATTTATCACTAAATCCCAAAATATGCAAAAAAATAATATTTTGTCCATTTGTCTGGTTACCATGGCAACATTTTTTTTAAACAAATCCAGAAAACACATCTTGACATAATAAGCTTTCAGATGATATATTGGTTACCTTACTACACAAAAGAGAACATACCATAACACTAGTATGATTTTACTGTCACATTTAGCTGATTTTACCCTCAGGAATACAGATTTCAAAGGGTTAATGCCTATAATGAATATATAAGTATAACTGATATATTGAGATAATTGGGAAATAAAATAAATATAATAATACATTTATATATATATATATCAAATGCAAAAGAATATGCTATTTTTTAAAACGAAACCTAACTTATTCTGGGCTTATTTTCATTCATAATAACAAGTTTTTGTATATACAGTCTAGACTCAAAGCTTCTCATATCAGATAAGAATGATATGTCAGTGATTGGAGGCCTACTGTGCTAATGACTTTCCTAGCCCTAGAGCACGCATCCTAATGGAGTTATAATAGCATTTTGCGATTTGGAGTGAGAGGTTTTCCTTCAGTTCGGAGGGACTGTCTCAACTCTGAGCCTAGACCGACCTTGTATTGCCACTTTAATGGCTGAATTTGTATTGATCAGAACTAGTTGTATTAAAAAGCCTCTACGTGTGTCTGTGAAGCGACCTATTGATCAACTTTTTCTAAGCTATTTTCGCCGAGCTTACTGACCGTGCTTCTCCCTCAATATATCTAGGCGCTGTCCGGGTCATCCAACATTGCTTCTACATTCTCTGTCCTAAAAGGACCACTTAATTCATTCTATCGACCGGATTAAATCGTCTATTAACCTGATTGAGCGATAGGTCTCCATAAATCGGTGGCCACTATCAGGCCTGCTCTAGATCTCCCATAGAACGAAGAAGACCTTTTGAGTATGTTGTTGTCCAGAAAGTATAGATTTGATTTGATTTGATTTCTTAAAGCTGCACTCTCAGTTAACGTCGGTTAAAAACTGAATATATTCTACTTGTTCCATTCTTTTCCAACTCATCTAAAAGTCATTTTGAGCAATATTTTGGAGGATTTTGTTCAGTTGTTTTTGTTAAAGGCTTTAAAACGTGCCCATTTGTATTGGGGTGCCCACCCGAATGCTTTCATGGGATGACTTCACTTATTATTTATTTACTTTTAGATGTAGATTTTAGAAACTTTTATTCAATACAGGGATTGCCATGAAAAGGAATTCCCTGGCTAGTGGGAGGTTTTCAATCCTTCTTTGGCATAGCTTAAAATGCCCTTTTACTTTTTTGGCTTATCTCCAGGGTTTCGTTAGGTACCCTGTCCAGCCTCTGGAGAACCTAAACCCCAATGCTAGCCTATACCGGTACTCTTTGAAGTCTAGGTTCTACAGAGGCTGGACAGGGTGTACAGTTCTGTTACTCGTGATTCTAGCAAAGAACAGCGAGATGAGTCAGTTTAATTCTGAATGTCAAAGTGAAATTGTGGATGAAATCCGACGCCACTACTTTAGATGAGAAGACCGCATGCCATCTGACTATCCCCAGATCAGTGTATCATAAGGTTGGTTGCTGTCAACACACAATACAGCTCCGAACAATGTTTAACATGTAAAGGTATCATGTAACACTGACAGTGTCTATTTACATCCATGTTCGCTAAACACGCCCAGCAGTGAGGTGCTGTACACAAATTCTGTGACATTCCTTAAGATGAACAAATACATCAATGTTCCTTGCAAAATGTTCCTTGCAATATGTGTCATCAAATATTACCATATACGCATTATAAGTAGACATACAGTAATCTCTAACTTACTATATACATGTCATTTTTTGTCCCAGTAGGGACTACACCCTGTCTAGCCTCTGAAGAACCTAGCCCCCCAATGCTAGCCTATACCGGTACTCTTTGAAGTCTAGGTTCTACAGAAGCTGGACACAGTGTATCTGGAAGTGCTAATGCTGCCATCTATGAGAGGAACGCATACATTTCCAGACTAGACGTAATATTATTGTTATTATCTGTTGCTTTAACACATGAACCTTGCTCAGAGTCCTTACACATTTCGGGCGTTTTGCATTCCTTGTAGCATGAATATCCCTGGGGTTGGCCCGCAACTACCGTCCTATTGGGATTCTAATGGGATTCTAATGGGATTTTGCAGTTAGTTCCCACTTAGTTTGAAGGAATCTGATCGGCTCTGAGCCAAGACTGGTTGGTAAAAGCGTACTTGTGCTGATGTGTATATCTGACATTATTCTATGTAAAAAAAGGGAAATAAAGGAATATGTACCAATCAATAAAACTTAATCAGCAGCCAATCTATTGATGATATGTCGCCATGTTCCATGTATTAGACCCATAAGCCTCTTCACATGCCTCTAGCCGCTGTAGTATACATGTAGTATAGGGTGGATAGAGCATTTCACTGATTGGCGCTTTTTTAACTAAGCTCTACATCCAGACCCGCTTGCTGTCTTTGTTCATGATAGCATGGATCTATATATAATATATATGGATCGACGATATTGAAGTACAATATTAGTGAAATTTGAACTTCATATTATTTAGAGAAATTTGGAGCTTTGGACTTCATAGTCTTCATCGATAGCATATAGATCTAACGAAGGAAGAGTTCAAAGTATTTTGGACTTGCTATTACCCATTGATAGTATATAACTTATGGACGATTTTAGAGAAATTTGGACTTCATATTCTTCTACGATAGCATATAACATAGGGACAACTTAAAATAAATTTAGTTTTCATATTATTCATCGATAGCATATATACATAAGGGCCTAATAGGAAAAGCTGCACTCACAGCTAACGTCAGTCAAAACTAAAGATTTTCTACTCTTTGTTCCATTCTTTTCCAACCAATCAGACAATCGTGTGACCAGAATTTTGGAGGATTTTTGTCCAGTAGTTTTTGCTAAAGGACCTCTAAAACGTCCTTATTGCTATTGGGATGACCCATCCGAACACATTATTACGATGAAATCCCTTATTATCGCTCAGCGACGGCCGTTTTCTCTCGGCCGATTATTATATCAAACATATATACAGCAGTGCAATATTGATACATTCAGTTTTATAGGTCATAGCATTTTGGTAAGATTTGTTTCGTTGTATTAGCTCAGAATGCAGCATTAAAGAAATATGAAGCCATTCACATATATCTGATCTCAGGAGCTGTGAGCCTAGACGGCATTAGTGCATTAGTGCCGTCATTGTGTGTGTTACTCCAAGGGTTCATTACCCATTACCCTTCATCCTGCTACTATAGAATAATGCAGTATTATTATTATTATTATTATTATTATGCATGAGAGGGGTATAGTACAAAGTTAAAAAAGTATAGTCCGTCCCATACTTATGGCTCCTCCTTCACTGTTGCTTGTTGACACTCGTAGAGAATCCCGTGTGTTTGTTGGCCTGAACAAGATTCCTGTTGCACAATGGAAACTTAAAACCTACCCCTGGGTTATTCTTAATCTGTTCTGTTCAAGCAGAGATTTCAAAGAACAAGTAGCCATTCACAGAGTCCTGAGCGTTTAGGAGCAAGAATTGTGCAACAGAGGAAATGCGATACTGTTTGTAGCTGTTTGCTCATTGAAATGCATTGTGCAATACCCCTCAGGTCGCCTATAAATCTACAGTCGGCAGCGCTACATATTTATCAAATTCAGCTATATTAGCCAGACTGAGAAATAATAAACACTAGCTATATCTGAGTATATCTGGTGTTGCCTTGAGTGGAAAGCTAAACAAAAACTATAATATTTTAACCTCATTTTTCTGTAGTAATTTAAGAGAGACATCTTTTGCCAAATTCTGGGCAATTCCACCTCAACGGGAGAATTGACCATATGCATGCAATGCCTCCAGTATTTCCAAAAGATCTATTTTCTAACTGTGCATGAGGCATACTTGTGATGTATGACAGGAAAACGAGTCACAAGTCACAAGTCGACACCCTGCCCCGCTACAGGCATTAATACTCCACCTGCCACGTACATACAGGCCAAGCCAAGTATATGTGTGATTCTTGTTCACCCCATCTACAAATGTAACTTACCTTACCTATTTATATTTTACCAAATGTGATCCAAGGCCCAAGTCACAAAAAGATCTATTCTGACATAGCATCATGGGACAGGGCGTCAGAAAATGTACAATTCATCGTCAAAAATTCTCTAAAAACAGAAAATCACGACGAAATCGCTCACGTTTTCGAATCAATTTACATCCTCAACTTACATACTGAGAAATGACACTTTAATTTTAAATACCCCCTCCTGTCTAGTTGTCAGCTACCTCAAACCAATATCTCGCCTATATATTCGTTAGGCCTACACACTGTGATACGATCTCACCCACTGGGTCCTGTTGCATAACAAACCATTACTTTAAACGATCTTTGCTAAGCATATATTGGTCATTGCTTAATATTCCCACCATAACAGCCCATAGAGATGATTTAGCCAGCAGGCTAACGATAGCACCCCCTAAATAAAAAGGAACTGAATGAAAGTTTTCCCCGTCTTAGGTTCACTATTTTATTTCCTTGTAGGTTTTTTTTTATGCCTATTTGTGTTTCCACCAATTAATAATTCTGGAAAGATCATTTCCATGACACAAAATAGGTAAATCATTTGTTCCTAGATGAAGAGAGTCTAAAAATCAGAAAAATATATTGCTGATTAAATAATGATATATTTCTGTATGATTAACTAACATGTGTACAATCCCTTTTCTCTGTTATTCATTCCATTAATAATATTACTTATGATTCATGTCAAAAGAAATCATTTAAATTGATGATGTGGCTGTCTTCCACTAGCCCAAAGAATCCAGTTGCCTAGGGGGTGCTATCGTTAGCCCTAGATTAATATTGCTATATTAGCATCATATTCTTGTCAATTTCACTAAAACTATTTTATCCCACATGATTGACTATAACTGCATCTGCTTGTCCATGATCATAAGAATTTTCACAGAAAAAACCCTTTTTTATATTGTTTGATTACCTTAACCTTTACTGCAGGGGGTGCTACCGTTAGCTATTCTATCATTAAGTTTTTGGTCACTTGGAGCATATATTTTGACTCAAATCATGGGCTTTTATTAAAAATCAACATCCATGTGTAACATGCAACTTGCTAGAGGCAGTTTTACAGTAAAAAGGGCTGGAATTTGCTGAATATATTTTTCCATTACTGCCTGTTTCAGTTGGGGGGTGCTATCGTTAGCCATTTTGATATTGACCCAGTGGAAGCATGTAAATCTATATACCAGCCTAAATCATGTTGGAAAACCTTACATCAACAATTATCTCATATATTCAATTTGATTGGAAAGATTATTAAGAAAAATTGAAGTGAAATATGCACAATATCTATTTCCTGAAACCCTCTTTTCTGTGAAGGGGGTGCTATCGTTAGCAATTCCAACATTGACTTTGTGGTGCCATGTGAACATATAGACACTTAAATCATGTCACATCATTTACCATCAACACTTATCTGTAACATTGTATCTGATTTAAAACATTTCATGAAGAAAATCTGCTGAAATATACAAAAAAAAACTATTTTGTTGCAACCTCAATTTGGTGGGGTTGGGGGTGCTATCGTCAGCCATTCCAAAATTGACTTTGGGGCCACGTATAAATAAATACAGGTTGAGATCTTGTTAGATCATTTCAAGGGAACAACGACCTTGATATGAAATAGTGAGTTATGTGGTGTTGTCATGGCAAGCAATCTGGGTTTTTTTTACTAAGATTACTGCTGAAATTCAAATTTATGACTCGAGTATTTTCTATTTTCATGATTGAAAACATAGATAATAACTCTGTTAAAGCTGCATTCCCAGGATTTAAGATCGAGTGGTTCTTCTGGAATTACATTCATATTAGTTCTCAAACTCAATATTATCTATCTCCTTTTCAATGACAAGTAAAATAAATGTCTAAATTCTGTGATTTTATGATCGGGTACACACAGAGATGTGTATATCACAGTTCTGTAGATGCACTGAATGGTCACATGTGGCGCCTCTGTGCCACACCAAGCCACATGTTTCTCTCTGTCTGCCAACGAATTTTCTCTGTCAACGCCTATCAGTATGGAACAAGGCTAAGTAGGTCACACCCGTGACCACCAGTACGGGAGGACGAGTATTTCTTCTCAAATATTAAACTCCAACCTTAAGAAAGAAACCTAAACGATTGGAATAAGGTGGGGCAGTGTATTAGTTAGCTTAACAAGTGAAAACTGAGATTTGTATAGGAATTAGCTGGGAATGCAGCTTTAACTAACATGTTGGTTTCAGTTGCTTAGAATATTGCACTCCTGTGCAATATTCAGGTTCCTTCCACCAACTCGTTAGTTAACCTGTATTTATTATATACGCGTTGCCGTTGAAACAACGTATTGTGGAGTTGTATACGTTGTGTCCGTATACAACTCCACGCTCTGAGTTGTGCCGTATACAACTCCACGCTCTGAGTAGCATCCTGAAGGCGCCTATCAGCGTGGCCGCCCAAAGTAGGCCCAACGGAGGGGAATCACGCTATTGGAGTGATCAGTTGTCAACGCAGACAGAATTGGAGTTAGAACGGTGAAATTGGATCAAAACGAAGGAAATGAACTAAAATACTTTCATCTTTATTTAAGTATATCCGTTGTTAAAGCATTAATGTGGTTTTAAAAGTATTTAAAGCTTCGAAAACGTTGGAAATAGATTCGAAAATGGGAGTGGTTTTCCCTCAGTAGCCAAATGACAACAAAATGATCTGCAGATCGTCGTAACTTTCAATGCAGGTCGAGGTGTAATTAAATATCTCATTCAAATGAATTAATAAACTAAAATCCTTTCATCTTTATCAAGGTATAGCCTTTGTCAAAGTAAAATTTCATTTTTTAAGAATCTAAAGCTGTGTAAGTGTTTAAAATTGATTCGGAAATGTGAGCTATTTTTCTCAACTGGGTTTGCCAAGGCCGTGAGCTCTGCCCGAAAGAACAGCGTGATGCACAGTGATAGGCCTAGACACAAAAATACATGATCAAGCATCATATATAAGGCTGTAATTTGATAATATTTCTACAAAATATACATTGTTTAACCTTATATAAAGCATATATAATAAATCAGATAACTAACTCGTTGGTTGAAGGATTGTGAATATTGCACTTGTTGCTGCGCAACTCGTGCAATATTCACAATCCTTCAACCAACTCGTTAGTTATCCTGTATGTATATAGTCGGCCTTCCTGCACCACTATTGCCAAACCCTGAACCCGACACCACCACCAGCATCATATATCCCACCCAGCCCTCTCCCTCTCCACTCTCCCACCCACCACAACTGATCCAAGGCCTCCTGTTACTACATTACGGCTCACAATCATCCAGATTGATTCTGCAGGTCAACAGTAGCAGCGATTACTTTAATCCATTCATCCCCACATGTTGTTACTCGTGAGATACAAGCAGTAAAGCAGTGCTACATTAATCACAGGGGGGGGGGTCTCACCCAACATGGCAGCCAGGGCATGGGTCAAGGTGTCAGATAATGTACTCCACCAGTGTTATATTGATCAGTCTTTGACATGTTGTATTGAATATTGTAGAGGAAAGGAATGAGTCTGACGAGAAGGATAACATGCTAGGACACTTGGACCAAAGAACTATACAACCCCTAACCCTCCTAGATACCAGTGGACTTATTTTCATCTGATCTATTAACTCAAGGAAGGCCCTTATCTGACTGTGTTGACCAAGTAGTTAGTTCATCTCATTTCACTAGTTAGTTTGTATTATCTACTCACATATCTATCAATTTCTTATTATACTCATTCAGGAAATAAACTTTATACCACGATCAGGGGTTGTACACGCTGCAAATGAGTGGATAAATGTCATCATTATATTGTTCAATGGATCCACACGCGAAAATATGACCCTTTTTTAGCCTAAGTCTAAGAAGCATCCTTATTGTTTGACGTTATGCTCGCTCATGACGTCGCGCCCATTCAAGACATCATAATATATGCCGTCCTTGCTGTTGTTGATTAGCCGATCAGTTCTATGCTTGTCAAGCACTTTGGTATCAAAAATCAATATGGTGGATACTTGGAGCAAAGCAAGGTAAATAAAGAGTTTTTTATCCATTTATTTTAAAATATGAGAGTGTGGTATAAAAATAGGATGCAACTCGGTTGGTTTCTGACTTACTGTATACAATGCCCATTCGTTTTTTTCGACCAGGGATGTCATGAGAAGCCGCAGGCTTTGAGTGGGCACTTGTGGGCATCTTATACGGTGACTCAGAAACCAACCTCATTACATCCTATCATAATATACAATACAATCCCGGGATTCAGACTGACTGGTTTATTGGGCTTTGATGATAGATATGTATTGGTGATTAATCCTTTATGGTGATCGCTGATTGGTTGATGGTGTTATGGGGAGCTACCATGTTACCCAAACCTCCATATATGCATTTTAGGTGTCAGAGTAACTTGATACAATAGATAATTGATAATAATATTAATTTTGACTATTGATAATAATCATGTGGTTACTGATTATTACGTAAAAGTGGCATGACATGATGTTACAAACTCTACAATTGAGTAAATTCTGCTAAATTAGGCTGATAATGATCAATACTAGGCATATCAGAGTATTATTCAGTATTGCAGTGATTAGGAATTCTTTTTAAAATATTGAACTGTTGTTTCAAACTGTATTTTGAACCTTAATTTTAATGTATCAGTGGAAAATGTTTCTTTTTTTCAAATAGTTTTTTTTTCAGCAGAACCCTATGTGTAGGAATGTTATCATTTTTCTGGTGTTTAGTTGTATAAATTCTACCAAATTTCCAAACTGTGCAGGGAATATATCTATGGGTTTCCATAGTGAACATAAGGGAATGTATTTTACTCTTGTACTTGTGAATGGCCATCCAGAATATAAATAGGTATATTCAAACATAAAGGTCTATAGAATTATCTATTAGAATTCCTAACGCTTAACATTCCTACAATTGACTTGATATCATCATTTCAAATATGATGTTACCTCAGAACCTTTTTAGCTCATTTTTCTGTAACACAGCACATTTAGTAGGCTATATTCTGATAAATTGAGCTAACACATTTATACTGCGTATTTTATATACATTGCGTTAATTTAAAAGAATTGTATACGTTGAACTGTATTTCTAATTCTCATCTTAAATTTGGGGTATTCAAGATGGCGAAAGCGAATTGTACATTTTCTGATGTCTTGACCCAAATATAGATCTCTGCTATTGACTGCACCGTCCTCCACCCACCCACCCATCCTTCTTCCCACCCTCTCTATGTGCCTGCAGGCTATCGGCACTGTTATGTATATTTATATATATCTATACACCATCAGTATGCAGGGCTGATGGTACTACCATGTATAGAGACGCGTAGGGTTCTGTCAATATATTCCTCATATGGCCACATGCAGCAGGGATCAGCATGACACATCTACAACCTCTTCCCTTACCAGACATACAACATGACAGGTAGGTGGGTAGAACTACATTCTATAAAATACCAAATTCTTTGATATCTTACAAGAGTTGTTGTTCTTTTAGTCAAATCCTCCTGGACAGACTATAGGAGTCAAGCCCTCTTGGACAGGCTCTAGTCCATTGGAGCATCTTCCTCTAGTTTATTATATATAGACTACGCATTGCTCCAAAAGCAACATATTATCTAGAGCGAGTATGCATAGTGCATATTTCACTACTGAGTTATGGGGGGGGGGGGTCATGCAAACCAATATGTTTTTTACTAAGATTACCGCAGAAATTTATGGCTCAATTTTTTGTCTATTTTCATGATTGAAATCATATAGGTCAAAGCACCATAAGTGGACCGGTTCTGAACACCAAACAACAGTAGGGGGGCACAGTTTCCTTAATTTTCGGTCTATTGCGCAAACCAAGATATCAAATGGGAGCAAATATCAATCTCTTTAAGGTTACCTATGCCTACACTGAAAATCTTCAATGTGTAAGGCAAAGTCTATGGAGAAATAAAGCAAGTCAAACTTACCATAAGTGGGCCACATGGTCACCTTGAGTGGACCACATGGTCCCCATGGGTGTACTGGGGGGTCACCAAGCATGGGTGGACCAGGGAGTCATCAGGGGTAGAAAAGCAGGTTGTCATAAAGAATTGCTTAAAATGCATATATGCTGAATCATGGAGATCCTGATGATAAATGCATCTGGATTGATGCAGCCAAGACTAGAGTGCTCGAGTATTATTGGCAAGGATTTGCAATGCCACAACCTCAACCCAATGTCCCATACAGAAAAATGATCGGATCTAAATGATTGCTTCCCTGATTAAGCCCCAATGCATGGTCTTTCTATAAGTCACAATAACAAATATATAATTCAACACTTATATTTTGTGTGTGTAATCTCCTGGTAGGCCCACTTATGGTGACTGGGTGGCCACTCATAGTGACTTGGGTGGACCACTCAAGGTGATGTAGACATGCTTTTTTTATTCCCTGATTAAAAAAAACAACCTTATTAATATCGTCCTAATTATTATTTCTTCTAAGAAAGATAACATTCTTGATTCAGTAGCAGGTCATAGAAAGTTTCATACACCAGTTGGCAAATCTTATAAGTGGCACCCTCATTTGAACAAGGACAATTGAACATATTTTCTCACTGAAAGTTAACAGCATGGGGTCACTGGAAAGATGAAAAACATTTGAGTGGAAAATATTTCCTGACATCAATCTAACAACCGCATGGACGTTGCCACAGTAAATGCCACTCAGCATTGATTAAGGAGGTAACTAAAGTGAAATGTGCGCGCATATATGAACAGCAGGCCACAGAACAAGGCCCACTCATGGTATTCATTTTCTGAATGGTTCACTCATGGTGCCTATAAATATAATGACTTTGTTAACTAACTCGTTAGTTAACCTGTATATATATGTGTGTTACAGTAAAATGAGTCAAAAGTCGCAAAAATTGATATTTTTTAATTGTATTCCCACAGGAACCATTGCTGAAAATGTTTTCATTTTGGGGGCGTTTAGTGCTGTCTGTAGCATGCATACATGTGGCAAATTCATTCCGAAAGTGTATCGATCTATGTGTTTCTGAGTATATTTAACTACTTTAAGTACTACTGATTGACCATTAAGGAATATCGCTTACTATTTGTTCATCTATGACAAAATATAGAAGTGCTTATTAGATCTCCTAATGTTTATCATTGGAAATGTTTATCATTGGAATGTCTTGATCTCATCCCTTCAAATATCTCAAAATCCATGTTTTGCAAATTGTGACCCATTTGGCTGTAACACACCACATATTATATTATATACGTCTTATTGGTTCTCAGTGTAAGTAGATCTATGGACTGAGAATGCACCTGAAATGGAGAAGAAGAACTGGGTTGAGCGTTTGATGTAGGATATTAGTTCTCTATTATTGTTATAACCAAACCAGTTCTGACCTGAACCGTTTCATGTATTATTGCCCGAACACACACAATAAGGCCTGAAGCTAATTGTATATATGTGTTAAACCCTTTGTACCAAATTGGGGATACAATAAAACACTTATCAATCCATATATACACAAAGACTTCAAACACGGCCTATAGCACAATGTGCCTACCTGTTCGTGGCTGTTTTCGTGCAGTGGACGTAAAAAATAAGAAGGGCAGGACAGAATTTTGGTGTGTAATCCCTAACCGAGCCTGATAGAATAGCCACAAACAGTGCACCAGCAGGCAAGATATTGACGTTATTAATACCTTTAGTCTCTATCTAAAGTGGTTATAGCCTATGGACTTCTCTATCTAAAGTGGTTATAGCCTATGGACTATTCAAGGTTGAGACTTTAGACATAGCACAACTATCCTACCTGTTCGTGGTTATTTTCGTGCAGTGCAGTAAAGTATAGAGGGGAAGGAAAGAAGTTGTTGTATGGCGGTGCAATAAAGTTAGTCAGTGTGTAACTGATGACAGAGGAGGCACCGCAGTATCAATACTGGTAATAGAGGACTTGCATGGCCGCCATTTGATTCGCATGGAATGATGGGACTAGTGGTATAGTATAAAGTCTATAGAAAACATGTCATGTATAGGATGGGATATCTATATATCAGCTTCAACGTCAATATCCATGTTTTATACAAGTTTCCATAATATAAAACAAGCCTCCATCGTTCCCATCATGCATTTGGTTTTCATAGATCATTTACACAAGCTATGATATTGGTGAAAGGTCCTTGCAATTTTCGATAAAAATGGTGCTAAATATGTGTATGCCATATGCATTGACTCAAACGAAAAGCTTGAAGCACAACTGGTTTTATTTTCTATATTTTAAATAAATTTAGGACAGTGGGTAACGAATCATAGCATCTCCACACAGACTTGTACTTTCACTGTGCCAACACCTACTTATAAAAACATGATGAGATAAAGTTGAATTCGGAGGGTTCAGTTCATAAACGTTTTCTAGGGTTTAACACTTTTTCCATTCATATGGTTTTCTTATCTATGTGTTTGTGGGGGCAAACGCTAACCCTCTAACTCTAACTGTAATAACTTTAACTTCAGGCTGTGTGGAAGTAAAGAGTGTGAAAATACTTTTTATTATATTTAGGGAAGATGCCCGTAACGTGTTTGTGTTGTACAGAAATCATTCAGTCGCTCTACACTCTTGCCTTACCTTGGCTTTACCTCATCACTATCAGATTTGGAAACTTGTTTTATCAAAAAACCACTGTCATGATGACGATAATGATGAAATCTTTAGATCTAATATTGATTATGATCTATGATGATTATTTTCATACATGTCAAAAGTATATAAATACTGAAACACACATGTAATCTATGTCCCACTCTAATAACATTTGCCATATGTGATGAGGTAAAGCAGTTTTCTTGATGTGTGTCGCCACAGTGACTCTATAGTTCCCCCCGTTCTAGCTCGGTGCTACTGCTGCTATATCGACCCGGTCAGATCCAAGGTGTGCCGTTGGGTAGGACACCAATTATCGACTCTGTCCTCAAAGGTGGAATTATTTCTGGGACCATTTTCTCATAGGAATGCGGGGCTTGCAATGGTGTAGATCGTGATGCAAATCGATTCTGGTGTTATGGACGATGATGGATATGTGTAAGTTATCTGCGCATTCCACTTCAGAGGTGCGATACAGGGGGTGCGATTGAAATAGTTTTCAAATTAGTTTTTCTGTTAGCTTTTAGATACTTTGCAGGCAGGTAGGCGGATATCTAAAATCAGGTAAGGACTCTAGCAGTTCTTTGTATTTTGACTTTTTAATCCCATAACGTAGGCTTTACCCTACGCTTTTTAGACTTTATGACGATTCAAAACCCAAATCACAGGTTCATATTTCAGTAGTGTTCTATGCTAGAGCATATAGAAATATCGAGAATGGAGCACTGGAGCTGGGGACTCAATTGGTGCACAATCTCGTCCAATAAATATTCAATTACTAGCACCTCTATTCGGTTCCTTTTCTCTATAAGTGTAAGTTGTACTGCCGCACCTGAGGTGTCTATGTATATATATATAATATATATAATATTTTCAATATGGACGCAAATCGGACTATTGTAGATTTAAAATTAATGTATTAGCAGAATTATTTTCTTTATATAATGACTATAAATATAATTGCTTTAAAATCAAAACAAGCTGCGCCAGGTGGAGCTATTCAGGCACTGAACTATATGGATCCGATCGGGAAAAAATGTACGATTGACCTCCTCCAATCTTCAATAGCACTTTGTGTTTGTGTAATTCAAATCCTGAATGAAAATACTTTTCAAATCAATCAGAATCCCCGCAGGGCATGTATTCTATGAATAGCATAATGCCCCAAGTTTACATCACTAGCTGTGACATGGAAATCTGCTTTAAGGGAGACATCATCAAGCTGTGCCCTGCTCTGTGGCAATTCTCTTCATGTCAGTATGGGTCAGATCGTCAGAAAATGTACTATTCGCCTTTACCAATCCTCTCAAATAACACAGATTTAAGACAATCACAAGGTGCAAAATACAGTCTAACATATTCAAAAAGATGGTCTAAATCAACTTATCACCAAATATATTCAAATGAACCTATTATCTATCATTGTTCAGCAGAATTCACTCAAATGTGTAGAGCTGGCGATTCCACATGTTCTGAGGTCCAGACTCATATTGAACGCTCCCTCGTGAATAGACTTCAAACTATGCTTTCACGACCTGCAGGATTATTTAGTATGTATAGTTCAAAGTGACACATACACCAGGGGCCTGTTGTACAACAAATACTTACCTAAAATGTTCATTCCTTAGCTACTTTTCCTTCCTAAGCAGCTGGTAAGGAACCTTTGAACAAGGAACTTTCTATATAGACAATGCAAACGTTGTATCCCTACCGTAGGATTTTCCGACATAAGCAAGGAAATATAGCATGACGAGGAACATTTTAATCAAGGATTTGTTACGCAACTGGCCCGCGCATGCATGAATGGGATCCATAATATGGGGATTAAATAGCGATGGCATCAATTTGGATCTTAGTAAACCATTCACCTTAAGAACCTCCCCTCATCAGGTATTCCTTTATTCCTTTATACACGGGGTATATGAAAATGTATACAATAGATGATGAAGCTGAGGGATAATCACTGTAAAGTACGAGAACAAGTCTGATGTGTTTCAGGAAAATGTGCCACAAGTCGCAAAAATGATATTTTCCAAAGGGATTTATTCACAAGATCTCTTTGTTGGAATGTTCTGAATTTTGGAGGGCTTAACGTTGTAAGTCATATCAATACATGTACCAGATTTCAGTGTATTAAATACATCCTTGCGTTTCCAAGGTCATCCTTAAGGAATACATTGAATTACTTTCGAGTAATTGCCTGCCAAGAAATATTGCAAACCTTTTTTCAAACATGAATATATCAAACATAAAATATAGAAACACTTTAAGATGCCTTTAATGTTTACCATCATTGGAATCGTCTCGACCCCCATCTTTTCAAATATGATGATATCTCAAAATCCATTCTCAGCGACGTGTGACTCATTTTCATGGAACACATGACAACTGTGAATTTGTGAGTGTGGATCAGTATGGCTTTATTTCCTGCGTTTTGCCCTGGTGGTGCAGATAGTAAAGACTTTCTTCCAGATACATCAACTTCAGCGTCAGTGGAGCCCCAACAACTATTTTTATTGAATGTTTTTAACAATTACATACACCTTTATTTCCTTTACACAAAAAGGTATATAATAATATATACAACATATAATCATGAGCATACATCATGTCTATAGACTAGTACCATAGTAAATGGGGTATTTATATTCCATTATATACCTTCATTCCTTTAGACAAACTAGATATGTAATAATACATGATATATATAACTATGGTTAAACATGATGCCTATAGACTAGTACCACAGTAAATGGGGTATGTATATAAGATATCAGATATATATATACAGCCCCGCCTCAGGTCATTCAGGTCGATCTTTAAAAGGGTGTGAGGGATATTGAGCCTGCTGCCAGCAGTACCTAACGTATTGTGCGTCCTGCTGATGGTTACAGTGGAGTCTAGCACCTCTCCCCGCCTTACACAACTACTCTATCCTAATTGTGGTGTAACTATTGGCACTATAGCCCACCCACCTATATATGTTATATATTTATTATATATATACGGCTGTGCACCTGCCAAAGCCTGGTCAATACGAACCTCTATACAGATATATATTTACATATGGGTGAAGTCATCTGAAATGAACAATTCGCCTTCACCATTCCTCTCAAATAACACAAATCTCAGACAAAAATGAGCTTCGAAATTAACAGAACAGTTTTTACATTCTACGGTATTTTTAAAAAAAAAAATCGTGAATGTTAGTGAATTGGGTACCATTCTGTCAATCATCCTGAGTAGCAAGTTCATGTGATACATTTTGAGGTGTTGGTTGAGGATTGGTGTGAGGAGTGTGGACACTTATCTGGGAGGATATCTGGATGCCCATCTCTGTGTGATGTAATTCACGCCAACACTACTAACTTTGCACTTATGCAAGGACTGCTTGATTGACAACCTTCTACCATCTCTGCAGTAAATCCCTGAAGGCCAGTGTTACATCCTATTGGTTGAAATTTGTTGTATTCTATTGGCTATCTTGGTTTGATTGACAAGTTGCCATTTAAGGCCACTGTATAGGTTTTGAGAGGAACCCATTTAGAGAGGACCACCCATGACTGAATCTGAGTGATCTACGCCTACTACACCCTTTGGGATTTCTGGGTTTCAAGTCTTGGAGACAGACAAGCTTGGAATTGCAAAGACTAAAAGACAATTGTGTATTATTAGATTACAATATGTTGTTTGATGTCTTATGTCTAATTCCCTTGCATTGTACTTTCATGTTTATCCAACTGCCTTTGTAAACAGGGAGCGTGCAACTTTCCTAGTTGTTAATAAACTGAATTTTACTTCCACTCCTGTGTTCTTCTAATACAGACATTCGAGGCATTTCAGATTACAGTACGTCTGATATTCATAATCTAGCCATTGCGCACAAATAGTTGACCGTAGAATTCGTTTCCTTTGGAAACGCACAATATATACATTAACTTAAACTGATTATAAAGTTAAACAGAAAAATAGTTCATTAAATGATTGATTAACTTAATAAACTTATAACTTGTTTAAAATCTACACAGTAGCAAATATACTCAGGTAAACCGAGTATATTTATCATATTTCATCCATTTAGGCATAGTAAATGTGTAGAGCTGCTGATTGTACATTTCCTGACGACCGGTCATTTAGGATATATGTTATTTATATACCACCTTGGCAATATCAGTTGAGGTACTATTGGGTTTGTAGGGTCTACTGACAGGGTGTAAGAGTGACAAACAGACCGATCTACGTTCCCTATGCTAGTGTTACCTGATATGGGGCTATTTTGGGAGGGGAGGGGTAGGAGAAGGATGGGCAGAAGGAGGGAGGAAGGATATGAAGAATCAGGAGGGGGTGAAGACGGAACTGCTCAGGGGGGCAAGAGGAGGATGGGGGGGAGAACGGGCGGAGGGCGGATGACAAGGAAGGGGAGCAGGAGGGGGGGGGGGGCAGGGGAGGAGAGGGAGGAGAGAAGGAGCAGGAACAGGGTAGGGGCAGGAGGGGGAGCTGGGGTACAAGTAAGGGGAGAAGGAGAAGAAGAAAATGAAGAAGGGAAAGGAGGAGAAGTGGCAGGAAGAGAAGGACCAGGAGGGGTATCAGGGGGACAAGGAAAGGGAGAAGAAAAAGAAGAAGAAGAAGAAGAAGAAAAAGAAGAAGAAGGAGCAAGTAGGAGGAGCTAGGAGGGAAGGAAGGAGACGGATGGGTAGGAGCGGGAAGGGGAGAAGGCAAGTAGTATAGTGAAAGGCAGAAAGAATCACAACAACCATGAGTGTGAGGAGGAGGTACAAGAGGTGCATGCTGTCTCCTTGGACGCTTGGCTGCTTGTGATGCATCAGTAAAAGCTTAAACCTTCCTTGCTGCTCCAATCCTCAGTTCCTTGTCGCACCAGCAGCGGGCGCGCGGGTGCTCTAGTGGGCTGTACCTCCAGTGCATTGGTCTGTAAACACATCTTTACCGCTCGCCACTGATGTAGCATCCTGGATCGCTTCCTCCTCCTTCTCCTCCTACCCCTCATACTCTCCCATCTCCTCCAGGCGGGGAACGCTGCATCTATCACTCCCTGGTGCTTACCATCCACCCACAGGAGGCTATACTAGTGCACAAGGTAAGCTCCTTACAGTTACACCATTGCATACTTGTCTTTAAACCTCTCCCTTTCACAATGTATACATTCCCATTTGCCTGTGTATATACACATATAGGATATATACACATGCTGCTATACACTGAGAGCTCCGTACCTGCTGCTAATGCACACTTTACAGTGCATGTGTTCTGAGCAGCTCAGGAGAAGAAAAGGGAGCAGTTCTTTGCCGGGCGAGTTACTCGCCTGTCCCCCCATGCCGCCAGTCTCTTTCAAGCCCAGTTGGTCTTTCATGTTCCGAGTGACACATCGCTGGGTTAACACTTTGTATGGGCAGTTCAATCCATATTTCTGGCAGCGACTGGAGATTGTTGTTTAACACTAGGGGTGTTGGTAATACTTGGATTACTTAGTTAGTTTAAAGACACTTTGTTTTATTGAAGGGTCGTACAAAGACACTAGGTGTTCCTATTTGCAGGTCTTCGTTTGCTTTGAGTAACACATATATATGGGATGAGTTACAGGAAAATGAGTAAACGAGTTGCAAAATTGCTATTTTTCAAAGTGTTTTATTCACATGATAAATACGTGGGAATGTGTTTATCTTTGGGGTGCTTAACGCCTTTCGTAGTATAAATGCATGTACATACTAAATTTCGAGACAGTGTATTAAAGGGGAGGTGACTAGAAAGTGCGGTGATCAGTCCAGTGAGTGGCGGCTGCTAGTCGGCGCCTTGCGAATGTAATTTTAGACGTGTTTAGGCCGTTTTTGTATTATTGTTGGCACAGGTTAAAGCATTATATGAATATTTTGTTTCTCCTGCCTTTCCCATCACCACAACTCATCAAACCTACCCGCCGTCCCGCCCCGTCCCGTCCCGGCCGTGTATTGACAGCAATACAAGGCCAACCAAGTATAGGATGAAAAAAAAAGCAGACGGGACCAGGCGAGGTGCGAGCCCCCAACCTTCTCGTCTGGAGTCCAGTGCTCTAGCTTCTGAGCTATGGAGTTTTGTTGTGGTGGTGAGGCTGAAGTTTTCTAGTGATATGAGTAGGGCCAACCCATGCGTAGTGCTGAAAAGTGGCCGAAATCGTTTATTCTACAGCTCTGTGGACAACGGCCTTGTATGAGCAGTAGTATTATAGGAAGGGGATGAGGATTCCGGGACTGGAATTGTTCGTCACATGGGTTTTTTAAAAGTTAGATACAATATACCGGCAAGCTCTCTCCTACCTTGCCCCAACCGGGAAAGGTAGGTGCAACTGCACCAAATCTCAGGGGATTACCGAGACGGCAACATAGGTGCCGCCACTGAGGTCGCTTATCGTCCAGGCCCAAACCCTCCGATCAGATAAGAATGGTATGTCAGTTACTGTGATTGGACGCCTACTGCGCTAATCAGTTTCTAGGCCTAGGACTAGGCATTCTAATGGGATTATAATGACATTTTGCGGTCTTAATGGAATCATAATGGCACTTAGCGGTTTGAGGCGAGAGGCTTTCCCTCCGTTTGAAGGGACTCTCATCTTTGTGACGAAGGTTTTGCATTCACATTAATATTTCTGTAAACGCCTTTTTTAACATATGTATACAGCCAATTTGTGCATTAAGAAGGATGTGCAATGGTCACAAGGACTAACATGTAGTGTTTCCATGGTCTTCCGCCAGGGGCTGTTCTTTCTCCAACGTTAATGAGAGACAGGAGGGCTGCATAAGCGACAGTGATTAGTTTAAGGGGAAAGTTGGTAATGCCAAATGGATTTGGCAAACAAAATCTAGTCTCGCATATCTTATAACATAAAGGCAATATACAGTCATGTACCTGAAGATGAAGGTGAACAATACTTTGAAGCCTAAGATTTAGTCGTGGTATTATGTACTTACGCTGCCTATCAGGGGATTCAAAGAATTCTCCACCATTTTTAAAACAATTTGTTTACTCAGGATACTTTAAGATACAGTGTAGCACCCTTGCTTATATTAAGCGTTTGTCGTTGTGCCCTGAGTTAACAATATACAGGGTGGCGGTGCATAAGTTATATAATATTTCATTACCTTATTATCACCATTACCCAAATAAATAAATCGCTTCCCTAATATTTAGATATTATCATGGTTTGGGTTCCAAGGGATTATTCAAGCGTTACATACGTACACATTCTAGGATCACAGCCTCTCAAATCAGATGAGAATTGTATGTCAATGGTTAGACGCCTACTGCGCTATAGTGGCGTTCCCGGCCCTGGAGTAGGTAGGCGTCCTTGTGGTATTTGTGCAATTTGGAGCAAGAGGCTTTCCCTGAGTTTAAAGAGATTCTCACAACTCTGAGCATAGACTGTATTATAAGCCTGAGGAAAGAGAGAGTAGGTAGTGATTTAAGGCGAATTTGTTTGCTGATACAATGACACGCGATGCGTCTTATTGCTCTGCGATCATCTTTATTGATTCTGGTGGGTCGAGTATCGCAGGTCGGCATGCACCTTTGTCATGACATCCCCATCCACTCACACTTATCGTACTCTGGAGAACAACAAGGAAATGCCAGCCTTGTTTACTGTCCTGGGCACGGCCACTGACTTCTCAAGACTATGTATAGGCTACCAGAAAGTGTGCGGTAGGCAGCTATATACAGTCTAGGCTCAGAGTTTAGACAGTGCCTCCAAACTGAGGGGAAGCCTCTTGCTGTTTTGAAATTCATTTTGTCTTGAATTTGGGATATTTGAGTGGATTGGTGGGTGAAGGCGAATTGTACATTTTCTGATGACCTGACCCATAAGAGTCTTATCCAATGTCATTTTCAGAGTTGAGAGAGTCCCTCCAAACTGAGGGAAAACCACTCCAGTTTTGGGTCAGAGTTGAGAGAGTCCTTCCAAACTGAGGGAAAGCCTATTGCTCCAGACCGCAAAAGGCCATTATAATCCGAGTAGAACGCCTACTCAAGGGCGGGTCAGCCATTAACGCAGTAGGCGTCCAATCACTGACAGACCATTTTTATCTGATCTGATAGGGTCAGAGCTTAGACTGTATACATGTACACATTTAGTCAATTCTGTTATATTAGACTGACTACTAAATAAATAAATACTAGAGGTTTATCTGAGCTAGATTTGTTATTGCGTTGATTCAAAGGATTCGCTTGGATATGTTGAACTGTATTTTGAACTTCGTTTCTGTCTTAGGTTTGGTTTCTTTGAGAGAATTGGTGGAGACGAATTGTAGATTTTCTGATGACCTATCCCATTATAAGATCCTTCTATCTATCTAACCAGTGCCAGGGCTATAGCAGAGGGCTTGATTCCCAAGGCTTCAGCCACTTCATGAGAATTAATCAATTAGAATTTATCTCTCTGCATCGACTTGTGAGTGGCTGTAACTCGCTCCTCAGGATCTAATTGAGATATATTGTGCTATTGAGGCCGCACCTAATAGAGACACACATATATAAACGCTGGACGCCGATATCTCCCTGTCTGTGATTACACCTTCCAATAGGGGATTTGGATGCCCGCCATTTTGAAACTTGATTTCCATGAAATTATGGGAGTTGTATGTCAGTGTGAAATCTATAGAAAACATGCTATGTTCAGCATGGGATATTTATCAGTGCTCCAATATCAATATCCATGTGTTATACATCTTTCTAGAATACACGTCAACGTCTTTCCCATCATGCATTTGGGTTCTTTGAACACATATAGAAGCTATTAGTAGAAACATTGTTGCAACTTTGGATAAAAATGTTCTGCTATGGCTCGCTGCAACTAATATAGAGACATCATTATAAACCCTATGCACTGACTTTGCTGTGTAAATCTGTCAATATGCCACGGTGCATGCTTTTTACAGGGCATGCTGGGACAGATTCAGTTCACATATGAAATAAAATCATTCAGCAATATATTTTCAAGAATGTTTTCATCAATACCATAGCTTGTCTAAATGATCTATATGCATGATGGAGTGGAAACCTGTATAACAAATGGATATTGATATTGGAGCACCGATTAATATGCTATGCTGGGCATGACATGTTTTCTATAGATTTTACACTCACATGCAACTCCAAAAACTCCATGCGAATCGAGATGCAAGATGGCGGACATACAAATCCTCTATTGAGCTATATTGAGCCTAATAGAGACATACATATAAACCCTTCGCGCTGACTTTGCTCTCCGTGTGTGATTAAATCTTTCAATTACTTCCTCACGTCCAGTTGACCACTGCGGGGGTATAAAAGAGACTGCCACTTAGCGCCTGCGCCATTTAGACTTTTGTGGGCGTCAATAATGCAGTAGGTCACCCGCGCTACTGGCATGGCTTCCTCAGTCTATTGGGGCTCGATCAATCCATGCACCTTTGCAGGAGCTGCGGAGGAGGACTGTGTAGAGGGGTAGAAGTGGTGACAAGGCCACATCCCCCTCTATTATGGATGAATCGATGTCATTGGTGCTAATACATGTGATATGTGCAAACATGGTGCACATGACGAGGCACATTTTATTGCTAGTGCATCAGCAGGTACTTTGTATGTCCGGGAAGCGACAGAACTTTTTATTTATTTTTCTCTCTCTCTCTCTCTCTCTACATACACTGTACATACCATAGCAGCTACATGGTGTTGGGACCGTCAGAATATGTATAATCTGCAGCTCTATACATTAAATTTTAGTAAACTCTGCTAAATTAGGCTAACGACGATGAACACTAGGTATATCTGATTATATTTGGTATTTTATATTTGGTATGTTTCCAATAATCTGTCTGGTTATGTTGATCTTTGAACCCAATTTCTTGTCTTAAATCTCTGTCGTTTGAGAGATATAAGTGAAGGTTGTTGCTGTTGAGCTGGTTCTGTATATAGGTCGAGAGAAGTGGCGAGCTCCTCCATATACATGGTTCACTGGCCTATTCCTCGGTTAAAAAAGTAAAAGAAGCTAGAGGGAAGGTGGTTTAAGTTGCACCTTTATTCACACATCCTATGGTTGTGGGGGTGTGCAGTGCACCTGGTTGTTGGGAGACACTAATTCTAACTTGGTGAAGACGAATTGTACATTTTCTGACGCCCCGACCCCTGTATGTGGCCTGTGTTCGTCCTCCCCCATCACCTATTCAATATGCTGGTAATAGTCTCTCTGGCCCTTCATGAAAACATCTACAGTATAAGCAATGCTTCTTATCTCCTGCCCTCGGGATGTGCACGCGTCGCAGTGCGGGGCCTACAGAGAGGACTATTTCACAGCTAAAGTGGCTTATACCTTTGACTTGTGGTCCTTGATCTCCTATAACAATAACAATTGCAGGTTGTGCAGGGGAGAAAGGACTTGTGGGTGGATCAGGTTGTCAGAAATTGTACAATCGCCAGGTCTAGACATCTAGCAAATTTAAATTTAGATTTAGATTAGGAAAACCTTTATTCAATACTTGGATTGCGACAAGAAGGAATTTATCTTCTCTTACAGTCACTATTTAGGATGCAAACAATGTCACTTTGGTGATTCGTTCCTATTCTTCAGTTAAGTGATGCATAGAAAAAAACCGAATGAACCTGACATACATTTCCAATAATTATAATCTCTGATCTCAATAATCTCTGATCTCAATATTGTTATAATTGATACAATTCTCATCACCACATTGAGCTTTCTATTGCATTTTTTTAATCAATAATATGATGGGCCTACATTTTGCTAAACTAGTCCGAAAGGTGATAAATACTAGGAATATCTGAGTATATTTGGTATTGCGGTGACTAAAAAAATCTAATCGGTTATAGTAAACTGTATTTTAAACCTAACTTTTGTCTTAAATCGGTGATCGGTGATTGGTGAAGTACAGTATATGTTATGTATCATATATTCCTTGCAAAAAGACAATGCTAAATATTCTTAAGGTTGGCAATAATAGCCTGAGCTGGGTGCTTTTTACCACCAATGCTATGAAAATGACACAAAAATCTGAATGACGTCAAAATCTCAAAAAGCACACAATCCTTAGGGGGGGGGGACTTTTCATGTGTCCTGCACCATAAATATATCCAAAAATCAGGTTACATTATTTCATACTCTGGGTTCAATGCTAAAGTGCCTGTACTAAAGGCGAATGGTACATATTCAGGCGGCCTGACCTGTAACTGCCTGGTCTGGCTGGAGGCGATCCCTCTTTAGGTGGGCAGACTCACATGAGCCTTGATCCTCCTGGCAGCATGGCTGAGTCCATTGCTCTTCACATGCCGGCAAGAATTGCTGTGTACTGGGGCAGCTTGCATAACAAATCCTTCCTTAAAGCTTCATTCTCAGCTATTATGACAGACAGAGTATTACTAAATATACTCATCTTATGACTTATAGGGCTGTATGTGTTGATATTGTGCTGCTGTTATATGTTTATACAAGAGTTGCTCATATAAGCCATAATATTATTATGGCTTATAGGACTGAAGTTATCAATACTCTGTGGCTGTTATGTTTATACAAGTGTTACTCATAATATGACTTATAGGACTGAATTTATCAATATTCTGTTGCTGTTCTGTTACGTGCCACAGAGGACCCTTTTCCACTTAATTCTGTGAGAATTGCATGAGAATCGGCTTAGTGAACAAGGACCTTTCCTCATATTATGTATTTCTTTACAATATTCTGCAGCTGTTACTCATACTCATATTATGACTTATAGGAGTAAATTTATCAATATTCTGCTGCTGTTTTATGTGCATACAAGAATGTGAAGGTCGAGCAAATACGGCCACCGAAGAGCAGCAGGCCTAACATAATTATGAAGTGATTGCAGGAAAGCAGTTTGGCTGGTGCCCAAAATTTGAAGACGGAGTTTTATGAAGCCATATAGCAAAACAATCAGACACAACCCTCCAAAAATATGGTCAAATGACTTTTAGATGGGTTGGAACAGAACGGAACAAAAAGTAGAAAATCTTTATTTCTTGACCGATGTTAACTGAGAGTGCAGCTTAAAAATTACACTGGCCACTGTGTTCCTGATTTGCATTAAGTTTGTTCAAATGTCCACCATGTGCTAGATCATTATGTCAGCAATCCATACCCTGGAACATTAATGTTGGGAAAAAGTATATTTGAAGCATTTAAGGATTTGAAACCTCAGAATCAACCTGGTGGGCCGTAACCTCTCCTAGACAGAACAGTCGCAGGGGAAAGTTGCTGACCTAATTGTGCATCTATAAATAGTCACTGATAACATACCACCTGGAGGGGACGGGAGTATATCTGAATATGTGCCTCCTGACTCTCTACTAGTACCTAGTCCTTCACCATGGTCAGTTGGCAGCACTCTATTGTGAAGCTACCTTCTTCTGTCAGATTTGAATTGAACCAGTGATTCAACTCCACTCTAATTATATTTACCAATATCAAATAATCTAATGAATACATATATATAGCTGTGATAATCCACCATAATTACTGTACCTATGCAAGTCTTGGAAATCTACATAATATTATATACATTCCCAAATGACATGAACTCAACATAATGCTCTTAGCCCCTTCAAGATGTTTCTTCCTAAGCGATTTCTCCCTGCTTAGATATAGGAAATTCCTACTGTAGGAAGAAAGTGAAAATGAGCATTGTCTGTATATATGATATTCCTTCCCATTATAAATTCCCTGCCAGCTGCTCAGCAAGGAAACATAGCTACAGAGGGAAAATCTTAAGCAAGGATTAGTTATGCAACGGGCGCCTACTACCACTGGGCCTTCGCCAACGACACTTCCTTTGGTCAAAAGCAGGTCAAAGTCTTATCACTGCATCGATATTGAATCGCTTACTTACCATCTCAGCATTTCTTTCTAATTAAAGCAACTCAAGGGCTTGGCCGGCTCCAATCTCAGAGCCCTCAGTGGAGCCTTCTATCGGAAATCATTGTAATCAGGCATCACCTGGTCTAACATTTCCGCTTAATTTGCCTTCCAGATGATGATGAGCCTGGCTTATGACCTTCAAATAACCTCTGTGCATCTTCACTTATCGCTGCCAGTGCCTGTATAATGCCGCTTCACCGGGGGAAGGGTTGTATTTACACATACCCTTCACCATGGCAGGTCTATAATTTTGTAGCAACTAAATAAGGGCTTTTGAGGAAATGACCTGAGAATAGAATAGAATTGGGCCTGCTTATATATATAATATATGCGGATTATTACATGGTAAGGCGGTATGACGACAAGGCTAAGGGTCTTCCTGGAAGTGATAGTGCTTGCAATTGTGTATTATTGGGGAGTGGGGAGGAGGCGGGGGAGGCGAGGGAGGTAGTAGGGGGAGAGACAAAGAAGCAGGAAAGGGGGAGGGTCAGGGAGGAAAAGAAGGAGGAGGTAGATGAGGAGGAGGCGGGGAGTAGGGGGTGGGGGAGTGGAGGTAGTAGAAAGATGAGAGAGGAAGATGCAGGAAGGGGGCAGGGAAGAGGGGGAGGGGAGAAGAAGGAGGAAGTAGACGAGGAGGTAGAAGAGGAGGATCGGGAGGCAAGGAGGCAAGGTGCAGGAGGGAGGGAGGGAGACAAGGTTTCACCCTCTGGCCCAAGACGAAACGCGTCAGGGACTCCAAATGAAAAATGCTACAATAATTCAACACAAGGTTTGTTCTATAGTTGAGTTGTCTCCACCTTAATTACTTCATTACTGAGGCTGATGACAACAAAAGTCTACTAATCTTAACAATTCTTGCTTTGTTTGTCCTGGACACAACATTGTAAAATGAAATACTCTCCCGTCGAATTACTAGTTAGTTAATCCCCTTTATCTGCGGCTCTGTACGGTTTTTTCTTTTAGAAATCATACTATTATAACAAGCAAAGATCGACAAATACTTATCAACATAAAACCACTACATTCAAACCCCATAGTGAATGAACAAAACTATGTGTGCGTCTTCATTCAACAGCCATCATAGCAAGAGCAGGAAGAATTACAATTTTGAGCAAAGTGTTTATTCGCCATGTTCCTGTGTAAAGGTAGAATCAATCAATCAGCCCTGGTGTATGCACAATGCCCTACAGTGATGGAATAGACCAAATGCATCATGGCTACATGCTCTCTACCTGAAAGCAAGGGGCCTCTTGTATAACCTCAGGAAAGGACAATTGTGTGGGGGGAAATCGTTTTCTATGGAAGAGACCGATGAGCTCATTTTCAGGTTATACCTGACAATAAGTTCATGTATGTGAAAATCCCTTTAGTCGAACAGAAATAGTTGTACTGTTGACTCAAATGTACCGTTTTATTTCAATAAAGATATAAAGATGTATATACATGGAAAGCTTACTAGAACAGAATATCCAGTATTTATAAGTAGTTTAAAGCCTGTTAATGTTGTTTAACGAACTCTACTGAATCTAAATCCACTATTTTGGACACATTGTGTTCAGATATGATTCAGAGACAAAGGTTTTCCTCAAACCGTAAAATTGTGTCTAGGAATTAATTACACTTTTCCCCTTCCTTTGGTAGGTAGGAATACAAATGCATTGTGTGTATAGGCTAATCCTACCAGCGTTGGCAATTTCACGTAGGAAGCAATGTTTTCCCTTCATATAGGTGACGGAATTCCCACGAAATAACTCCTTTCCTTAGCTTAGACAACAGGCCCCAGGAACAAAACACTGAGGCTGGGCTTGGCGCAATCATGAGCGAACTTTCATGCATTGCTTGGTCAATATTCTAAGTGACTGGAGTGAGTGAGTGAGTGAGATTGGTTGCTTGACGCCCTTATTAACACATTTAATATGGTTATATCAAGGGCGGCGAGAGAGCTGAGGGGTAGACTGTTTATGATCATACCCAGGAAATAGAGATGAGAGAAGGGAGAGACAGACAGACAGACAAAAAAGAGACAGAAAGGCACTTTATGTTCAGACCCAGGACCACTCTAAGTGACTGGAACCGACGAGTTAGGGGACCGACGAGTTAGTTAACAGTTTTATTATATGCTTTTAATGATATAAATAGAAGTCATTTTGGGTTCATAAAATTGAATTTCGGCGGTAAACCTAGTTTAAAACGGATTGATTGTCATGACTGCCGCTCTCTAGATACGTTGTTCTCAGAGGAATGCGTATATCCCATCTTTATACTCCAATAGTCAGATATACCTGGTATTTATCAAATTCCAGCTTAATTTTGCAATATTCAATCAATGTGTACAGCTGCCGATTGTACATTTCTAAACGCCCTGGATCACAACAGCTATTACTATTTATGGTGTCCCCTGAAGGGTTATTCTAGTCAGGGAAGTCAACCATTAATCTTTGGGGAATTTGACCATTTGCTCAACTAATGAAGACTAAATGTGGAACGGTCGATGGCTTGGACTATCACCAGCAATGCCTCTCCTCTTCCGTGACTGTCTCCATCTAAGAGATCCGAGCCTTCTGAGCCCTGTGGGCTGTATGGCCAACAGCTCTCTCACCACAAGCCAGACAATAAGGGATTTGTATACCTCACTGCCACAGTGCATGCTGGGATAGATTCATTTCAAATCTGGCATACAAAAGTTTTTATCAAATGCTGTAAGCATGTTTTCACCAATAGCATAACTTGTATAAATGATCTATAAAAACCAAATGCATGAAGGAAAATAAAAGGTTTGTGTTTATGGAAACGTGTAAAACTCATGGATATTGACATTGGAGCACCGATAGATATTCCATGTTGAACATCACATGTTTTCTATAGACTTTACACTTACATACAACTCCAGAAATTACATGCGAATCAAGATGCAAAATGGCGGACATACAAATCCCCTATGGAGCTATATTGTGGCTAATAGAGACATATATATGCGCTGACTTTGCTCTCTGTGTGTGATTAAATCTGTCAATTACTTCCTCACGTTCAGTTGACCACTGCTTGCATAATTCCTACAAATCTAAATTCATGATGGTGGACATGCAAGTCCCCTATAGGGCCGAATATAAAAATTTCATTTCTGCCAGTAAATAACCCCCATTAACCCTAAACCGGGCTGACTAAGTGGTTTCTAATGGTTCCTCTGTAACCTTACCAATCGATATATAACAGAACTAATTCTCCCGGATTCGAATATAGGCACAGGTTCTGACGCCGAGTATTGGCTGAGAACTAAAGATGATAGAAAGCGTTATCTATGGAAGACCCACCGCAGTGTAAATTAAATTGCGCGCAGTGAAAGACCTTGCCTGTGACCGTGCATGATTGATTGGCAGCCAGTGATAAATAGAGCAGTGGAAATATGGTGCAAGCTACTTCTGTAGTAACGAGTATAGAACTTTAGTGTATAATATATGGTATTAAGTTCATTATAGATTATGATAAAGAGTATACATTAGTACATAATTAATATATGGCATTATATGTATTATATGGTATAGTAAAGGGTGTACGTTTGTGTATAATTAATATGTAACATAATAAAGGGTACATACATTAGTGTATTATTACTATATTCTCGATACCAAGAATAGGACCTTCTAATGCTAATAAAGCTTAATTGAGATTCGGATGGCATCTAGAAATAAACCTACAAATGCCAGAAGTGTTGATCGAGTGTGTGATAATAGGGGTTAATAGGGGCTCCACAAAATCAAACCAAACGAACTTGGGACTGACTAGGTCAAATACAGGACCTTTGTTCAGGGCGTGACTACATTGATATGTACGTTAAACAAAATCAAATATTTAGATGTCATCATTCTGTAGAACTTTTCATTTTGAAGCAATAGCTGTATTACTTCCAGAGAAATTAGGGTGAACGAAATGCACCACCTTGACCAAGTGTGGCATACAATACTGAAGTTTTCTAGACAACTACGTCACAGTGGGGTAATATTTAACACATTGCGTAGCAACAAGCACGATATTGTAAGTGACTGAAACCAACGAGGTAGTTAACTGTTTAATTGTACATATGCTCTTAATAATATAGAAAACATTTGTGAGACATAAAGGTGAATTTCAGCAGTAAATTTGGTTAAAAAATGCATTGGTTGTCATGATTACCACACATAGCTCACCAGTAACATACACAACACTAAAGGGTGGGGGGTACTGGCGCAGTGTTTGGTGTATAATCCCGAAGAAAGATCAAGGGGTTAAGCACAAACAGTGCAACAGTGCTCAGTCCAAAAATGGAGGTTATTAATCCTTTTAATCTCTGCCTAAGGTGGTTATAGCCCCGAACCTTTCACGACAGTCATTACAATACATTACAATGTGTCACTTTGACTCTTCTCTGTAGGTACTGTATCCATTTCTTGTGGCATCTTAATAACGTCTTAGAGTAAGAAAAAGAATTACTCTAAGATAACGTTAAGGACATGTGTCTGTACAGTTGTACCCCTTTATCATTTCATCGTTCCAACTATATAAACACGTTTGAAGCACGATTATAAAGCGACCAGCAATATAGATTACATTTGTGGCTCTTTCATGCTCGTAAAACCTTTCAATTAGCTGTAAACGGATCGATATGCCTTTATCCCGCTCCATACCTTCAGATACACATTGTGTACACCATCCAATGCACCTTTGACAGAGGTATAAGGGGCATGACGTTATATAGTGTACAATTCGCCTTCAACAGTCCTCTGAAATAACCAAAGTTCAAGATAAAATTGAGGTTCAAAATAGATTTTAACATAACCAAAGAGGTTTTTCGAATCAATACAATACCAAGTATATTCAGATATACCCGATAGTATTTATTATTGTTCAGCCTAATTTAGCAGAATTTATTAAATGTGTAGAGCTGCCGATTGTACATTTTCTGATGACTTCCCCTATATATAACCCGATCAAGGAACGTCAGAATTTGAAAAGGTTATTTTTACTTTCATAAACTAACATCTACAACAGTCACTGTATATTTGTATGGACTGCCACTGCACCCTTTTGCACCGCAATTGAAACCGCAAAGGATGCCGTTTTGTTGGTAATACAACTCGTTTATTGGCCAAATTGGTAGAGTATTTAGCCTTTTTCCCTGCTGACTCGGCCCTCCGTTATTATATAGGGGATGGAATGGGAACAGGCACAAATTGTGTCTACAATGCTTTCCTCCAAGATACTGCAGGGTTCACAGACTATGGGGTCTTTTGTCGCCAGAGGCAGGTTTTTTTTGCCAACGTTTGGCCCCAACAATGTTTAATGCCAAGCGAGGTCTAAGGAGAGTTCTTGCAGCTTCTTATATATGGGTGAGGGTGTGAGAAAATGTACAATTCGCCTTCACCAATCCTCTCAAATAACAAACATTCAAGTCAGAAATGTGTTTCAAACTACAGTTCAACATAACCGAACAGATTCTTCGAATAAGGATAATGTCAAATATATTCAGTAATGCTTAGTGAACGTATAACTTTGAATTTTTATAAGATCTTCCAACCACTTATTGCAGTCGTTGGTGCCACTCACAGCCGTTGTAGGCTCGAGCTTCATGCCTTTTGCTAAATCGTCTAGCGATTTAGCTGCTGGGCCTTTTGGCTTCATGGTGGATTTGCTGCATGGTGTTCTTGCGTGTATATTGCCACATGACATGACGAAACGTGAAGTTTTTTCTGTTTAAATGTTGTTTTCCTATCCACAAAGGTCTTGTCCGTCGAAGTTAGCAGCTGCCGTCTGAACGTGAAACGCTGTTGTGCCTGGTAACCTTGGCCCATCAACGACACTTCCGGCTGGTCCCGCTTCCTCCTGATTTATAACCGTATTCACTGAATACTTAACCATATTCGCTGAAGACTTCCCATAATTTTCCAGTCTAATTAAGCAGAATAGGGAGTTTGCTTGTCCGCCATCTTTTTACATGAAAACCTTACTTTTCTTGTTTATAGACCGCCATCTTGAATCTCGAATTATGGGAGTTATGGTACAGTGTAGAAGCATGTCGGCCTGGACTATTTACTGGTGTTATAATTACATGCATTTATCCATAACACAAGCTTCCATCTTTTCCACAAAGAATTCAGTATTCATAGATCATTACGCAGGCTACAAAATTGGTGAAAACATTCTTGCAATTTTCGTTAGAGAAAATGTTGCTAAATATTGTGTATGTCAAACCTTAACTTAATCTCAGCATGCACTTCAACAGACACGCAATGGAAATCCCGTATTGTTAAACTGTGTGCATTATTCAGGGTCAAATATCAATCTAGGTTGACATTATAATATCCCATTGTCGGGAATGTTTCTGGTATGAGTGTCTCAATGTGGCACATGCAAATCCCCTATTGTATAAATGTGATATCTTACAAGATCTCTTTGTAGGAATCTTCTCATCTTTGGACTGTCTACCGCTTTAACTCGGTATATGCATTTACCAAATTTCAAGTCTGTATGAAATATATTCTTGCATTCCTAAGGTCATCCCATGGAGTATATTTACCTACTTTACTAGTAATGGCCCACCCAGAAATACTGCAAACTGTCTTCCTCATTTTCCTGTAACACATCACAAATGTGTACATCTACCGATTATACATTTGCTGAAGCCCTGACCCATATGGAAAGCCCTTTGCATAGAGAGACCTTCCCCCAAAATAAGTCTGCAGGATTCAGTTGGGAGCAGGGTGACGCATCGCCCTTTTAGCGAAAGTTCCAAGTTGCAGCGATGCACACAGTGCCTGACAGCCCGGCCATATTGTACCCAGTCCAAAACCACAGCAGTCAAAAAGAACTGCAAGTTTTTCTTCCTCCCTTTCATGTAGAGATTAAACAGACTCTGTTTCTATATAGATACAGCGCTCAGAACTCTTGGTGTGGCTAGGTGCAACTCGCGACCACCTTTAACGACTTGCCCAGAGAGCGACGAGTTCTATATGAAGAGTTTCTATATGTGATCTGTACGGGGAATGAGTCAAAAGTCGCAAAAAAATGATATTTTGTAAATGAAGTCCTCACAAATGCCCTCCACAATTGTGGATGTATAGTGCTACTAGTAGCATCAATACATGTATCAAATTTCAAGACTGTGTATTTAATATGTATGTGTATGTCTGAGGTTATCCTAAAGAGTATAATTAACAACTTTACTATTGATTGATCATCAAGAAAAGTCGCTAAATTTCTTTTTAATGCATGCAAAATATAGAAGTACTTATTGGATGTCCTTAGTGTTTAGCATCATTGGAATCAGCTTAACCTCTTCTTCACAAATATAGTGATATCTCAAAATCCATTTTTGTGACTTATACAAAAAGAGATGATATTGTTCTAAGGCTTTTCACACAAGAACTCGTGTTCTCGTGTTCTTGTGTTTTGGGTGCATTTTTAAGGTTATCCCAGGAATATATTTAACTATTTTACTAGTAATTGTCCATAGAGAAACACAGATAAATATTTTTCCAAACATAAAAGTATATAGAAGTACTTTTTAGATTCCCTAAAGGCTCAAAAACGTCGTTGGAATCTGCTTTTTCAAACATTATGGTATCAACAAAGTACATTTGTGAAGAGAAACCAAAAGATTGTATCCCATCGAGATTACTTCACGAAAGATTTCTAAGCACAATTTTCATGGTATTTTAGTTCAAATATTTATAAATCCTGTATTTGCAAGATCCAATTAAACAACAAAGAACCCAATTTTCATGGTATTTTTTTCAAATATTTATAAATCCTGTATTTTCATAATTGAGAGGATGTTTTTTCCTTATGGAAATATACATAACTTATGTTAGAAGTTAAGAAATTAAAATTACTTTGAACGGAATTCTTTTTTTTTAAAACTCCAATTAAACAAAGAAAGGACACAATTTTCGTGGCATTTTTTTTTAAATCGATATTTTTTTTAATAATTGTATTCGTCAATAACAAAAATCGATATAAATCCCGAATCAAGAGAATGGTTTTTTTAATGGCCAGTGGCAGCAAAGACACAAAACCTAAATCAGAATAAGGGGGACAACATGCAATAGTAGTTGTGCCTATTTCCAATAGCCCGCTTCTGGAATCAATCATTTATACAAGGGGATCAATAAGACATGGTGGCTTGCCATTGGTATGCACGGTGCATGACAGCTACTGACCGTTTGATGTATACGGGTAGGGACATGGTGGGCACACTGCTCGATAACTAGGCACTGATAGAAATCAAAATGTATTATCAATAATCTTACATCGCAGCTGATGGGTGCCTAGAGGCATATTTAGTGCGACACGACACACTGGCATTAACTGCTGCACTGTTGTGTGGGCCATGTCAAAGGGTCGAGAAGTTTTTGTTTTTTTATTAAGCAGTATCCAGGTCAGTTTTGGGGATTTGTGTTCAATTTTATATTTTTACATCATAATTATATACTCTGACAAATCACATCTTACGGGGGTATAGTAAGATAGGCCTATGTGTAGTAAATGAATGACAAATAATAAAGTGAGGAGATTTACATTATGATATAGGCTCACGGTATGTGAAACAGTAATGAACGACCATGGTCTTCCGCCCACTGCTGTGTCTAGCTAAGTCTAATCATAGAATGGAAAAATTACTTGTTTACATACAATGACAACTGGTGATATTACATCTATCACCTGTTTTTTTCAAACATTCTTGTTGGCCACAATTGTAAACAATACTTACAAAAGAATACTTACAAAAGATGCATAACCGTAGATCTTGATGGTAGTTGTCATGCCACTTCGAAAATTAAGCTACAAAATAGAGCAATCTAGATAAAGTTATGAAAAGATAACTCTTACACTCACTTAAGCATATAACATTTGTTAACCAAGAGTAAACCTAAATCTAATTCAAGTCACGTTTCATACCAATTCCTTCTCATATTAAAGCTGCATCTACAAAGTACATCTTACCAAATTTACTCATATTATAACTTATAAGACTGAATTTACAGGGGAAAAGAAAGATTAAAAGTTAATTTTAAGCTGAAGAGGAGTATTATAGTGGGAATGGAAGTTATCATAGTGTATATAGCGTGTATTCAGTTGAATGCAGTTATAAATCAGAGCAGCGGTAACCATAAAGACTTTGCCTAGGAACCGAGGGTCGAACGTGACGTGGGACGTACGGACGTCAGCGTCCCTTCACTGCCAGGGATCCGCCATTAGACTGCGGAGGTCTTTTGGACTTGAAAGCAGATTCCTTCCCTAAAGGTTCCTAACACCAGCTGCTTAGCAAGGAAAAGTAGCTAAGGAAGTGCAATATTAAGTAAGGATTTGCTATGTTACCAAATGTACTCCTATTATGACGCATAGGGCTGAATTCATCAATATTCTGCTGCTGTTATCTGTTCATACACGAATTTGAAGTAGAGACAGTTGAGCAGAAACAGCTGCTGGTGAGCGATAATAAGTGAAGTAATCATAAGAAAGGATTCGGACGGGTCCTCCAAATACAAATAAGGACGCTTTAGAAGCCCTGTCGCTAGACAGAATTCTCCAAAACTTTGGTCAAATGACTTTTAGATGGGCTGGAAAAGAATGGAGGAAAATGTATAAAGTTTTGTGTTTTATACCGACGTTGACTGAGAGCACAGCTTTAAGAAATAGATAGCAAAAAGAAAAGAAAGAAGCTTGAGACGCATACGAGAGCGAGCTATTACACGATCTGGCCATGTCTACAAGATCCCATTACCCGTGGTCACATCCAATGTTACTCTGAGAAAAGAAGTTACGCTTTCGGGAGACTGTCCACACTCTATTGGATCAATGTTCGATCAGGATATCCTCTTAGATATTAATCTTATAAAGGTTGCCTTATCCAGTGTCAAAGGCAGAAAAGAAGTCATTGAGTCTCCAATAGCAATAGAGGAGAGCTATAGGAATACATCATATATCTCTGTCTGTCTCTCTTTACTCGCTCCCTTTATACTTTTCTACCTTCCTTCTACTCGAGACGAAACAAATATGTTTCTCTGCTTCCATGAGCAGATTGCTCCTATTGTGTTAAGTTAAATAGGTAATCCGCATGTGTAATGTTATCTATAGCTGAAGAATGACGAGGCCGATCACTGTGGTCGGCAAAACCGTGATTGCAGCCAGTTTAATCACATTTGCATGGTTCCAGGTACATGTACCACCTCTGTCTCTGACTCTGACTTTTTCTCCTTCTGACTTGGTCTGTACAGTACTCCTCATCGTCTCTCCTGTCCTCCTTCCTCGCCCCTTTATCTCTCTCTTTCTCCTCTGCTCTCTGCCCTTTCCACTCCCTTTCCTCTCTTTCCCCCACTCTCTCTCCTCTCCGTTTCCATCCTCCCTCACTCGTCTCTCTCTATATCCCCCTTCTCCTCTCTCTCTCCCACTCTCTTTATCTTCCTTCTCCTCCTCCCCCTCTCTATTTCACCTCTCTCTCTACTCTTTCCCACTCCCTCTCTATGTCCTTTTCTCTAGCACTCCCCCCTGCTATTCCTTTTGGTTTCTCTTTTCATCCCTCTCTCCCTCTGGGAAGGTCTCCCTTCCCCTTATCCGTCTCTCTCTCTCCCTCCCACTCTTCTCCCCCTTTCTTTCTCTTCGTAGTTCTCTTTCCCCCTTTCTCAATTCCTCTCTCCCTCCCCACCCTCTCTCTCCCCCTCGTTCCCTTCCTCCTCCCCACCTCCTCCCTCTCTCTCACACCCTCTCCATCACATTTCCCCTGTCTTTCCCTCTCTCTGCACAGTCCTCCCTCTCTACATATGAATTAAACAACCTCTAGCAATACCCTGATATCATATCGTCACCCTCACCCAACCACCCCGCCTCTATGTGACGTATACAAGTCCCCCCCAACCCCACCCGCTGTTGGGCACCCATACCTCAAGCAGGATAAAGCATATTATCCCTACCAGATCTCCCATCATATATGCTCAATCCCCCAGTGTTCCACCACAAATATTGAATATTTCATCAGCAGTCGACCACACTTTTGTGTTTATATTTCTTACGATGCTCTGTCAGCGGTTGATGTAGTGAGTGCTTGTGGGTGAACCCCCCCCCCCCCCACCCCCCCCCACCCCACCCAATCCCAATGATGTCTCCTCTCACTCATCTCTCTCTCTGCTTTATCTCCCCTCACTCCTTTCTCTCTCCTCTCCTCTCATCTCTCTTCTCTCCCCTGCCTATCTCTCTGTCTCCCTCTCCAATATCTCCCCTCCTCTCTCTTTCCCTCCCTCCCTCTCCTCCCTCTCCTCCCTCTCTCCTCTCTCTCCTCTCTCTCCTCTCTCTCCTCTCTCTCTTCTCTTTCCTCTCTTTCCTCTCTCTCCTCTCTCTCCTCACTCTCCTCTCTCTCCTCTCCTCTATCTCTCCCTCTCTTTTTCACCTCTGTCTCTCTCCGTCTCCCCTCTCTCCCCTCCCTCCCTCTCGTTCTCCTTCCCTCCATATCTTCCCCCTTCCTTCTCGCTCTATCTCTCCGTCCCTCAACCTCTCCGCCCTCTACCCCTCTCTACCCCTCCCCCTCTCTCTCACTCTCCCCCTTCCCTTGAGTATCTTTCTATGGCTGGTACAGATTCATTATAGATGGTCAGCTGGTTTGCCTCCCCCGGGATGTTGTCACACGTGCCTCAGAGACAAACACTGTAGTCTGCCGGTCATACATAATAGAGGCACCCAATATTAGTTGTAATAGGCGCCACCAGAGGGCAGGGGGCTTGCCAGGGATAGGATGGGAAACCAATGGACAAATGAAGCCATTTTCTCCAAATAGGTTGCTCAAGATATTTCAGCTATATAATTTAAGTTATAACTGAGGCCCAACCCATAAAATTATTATTAATTCATTCTTATCTGAAAGTCTAGACTGACAGATCAGTAAGGATTGTTACCGCGAAACCCTTTTCACATTGGTTTTGATTCTAGAGCTAGCCAGAGTGTGATTTGTTTGGTCTTTTTAGATTCTAATGGAACAGCCCATTTCGCAGGTCCACTTCAGAGACTAAATCTTTACATTTTCTAGTTAGAACTATTTGGTTTTGCTTACTATATCGCTACATGGCGATATCATCGTATAAACATACATTAAACAGCTGCAGAATATTGATAATGTCAACCCTATATATCAAACAATGAGTAAATCTGGTCAGATTTGGTGTAGTAACATATATAGAATTATTATTCTGTTCTAAATTGACATAGAGAATTAGCTTCTACATGTAGTTCTTCCAGTTCGCCCTTAAATTAAGGAAATGAATGCATTAACATGTTGAATCTATTTGATATAACATCGAGATTAATTAAAAGTTTAGTAATGGCAAAAGGCACTTTTTAGTGTTGTAACCTGGTTTAGGCTAATAAGAGTAATAATAATAATACTAACAGTACAGCGTTAACTAATCTTACCTGGCCTATACCTTTACCAACTTGTGCTTGAATTGCATCTTTATATGATCTGGTCTGTGAAAACAATGCGTCGGGTGTGGCAGCCATCAGGGCGAGGTTAAACATGGCTGTGTGTTGGAAGCCCTTGTTTGTAACTGTCACATCAAAGTACAAGATTGTCAATCAGTGGAGGAGAATGAAAGCAGTTTCCTCTCCATTAATCTTTGATCATCCAAACTTTGCAATCATCCGAATCATTAAGATGCTGCCTTGTTTTCTTGTTTTCTTACTGGATACAGCAGTAGAAATAGATAGAACCTGATGAGAATGTGGTATGAGGTACACTATTGCACTGTCCAAGATGATATGTTTTTTATGAAAAAAAAACAAAAAAAACATCGAGGGCAGTGCAATATTGTCCCGAGTTCCACATTCGAATTTTGGTTCTATATTTACTCCCACGCTGCTATGCGTACCTTATATGACTATGTGTACTGGAGGAAGGAAGTCATACCACACACGTTGAACTGGTGCAAATTACCACACTACTCCCGCCCATACAAATAGCATGTGGTACATACATCAACGTGGAGTAAAAGCCCCTAAACAGACTCGTAAAACATAATTCAAAACAGAAAAAGAACTGCATAGTTGGTAGGGAAAGGGTCAATCAAAGACAGTGAAATAGTATAAATACTTCCGAAGATTTAGACGACTCAAAGCCCCCTTAAACCATCCTCCACATCGACCGCTGACTTTGAGAAAGTTTTTCAAAAACTTCCCCACACTTTCCAATGAGCTTGCTATGGCCTGCATTCCAATGACAATAATCTACCAAGGGACAACAGGCTGGGAAGGGAATCCCAACTAGCCATTGAACGCTTGTGGATCAGAGCGCCAGAAAATGTACAATTCACCTTCACCAATCCTCACAAATAACCCAAATTTATGACATGAATGAGGTTCTAAATACAATTCAATATAACCAAACAGATGGTTTAAATCAAGGCAATATACTTAGATGTACCTAGTATTTGGGTCAGATTTTCAGAAAATGTACAATTGGCAGATCAACACAATTAGTAAATTCTGCTAAACACTAGGTATATCTGAGTATATTTACTATTGCCGTGATTCAAACAATCTGTTAGGTTATGTTGGGCTGTATTTTGAACCTGATTATTGTCTTAAATTTTGGTTATTTGAGACGATTGGTTAAGGTGAGTTGTACATTTTCGGGCGATTTCACCCATTTATTATTTTTCAGCCTAATTAAGTAGAATTTGCTAAATGTGGTACTCTGTCACTTGTACATTTTCTGCGACCTGACGAGTGTGCCTATAGCAACTGTGAGGCGAGGTTTTGCGGTTACCTTGGGAGTGAGGCAGGCAGTGCGATAGGATAAACTGTCAGTGGCGGCGCCAGTTGAAGCACGCTGCCGCATATTGTCGATAGGACAAACTGTTGGCTCCTCCATTGTCTCCAGTTGCTTGTACTTTACATTAAAAACATCCCTTCTCTCAACTTTACAATTTACATTGTCTGTGTATATAGTGAATTGTGTACAGTGCCTAAGTTACTCTCTTCATACATTCGAGTTTGCCTATGCTGTAGAATTGTATGCATATATATATATGGGTGAAGTCACCTAATAATGTACAATGCATCTTCATCAGTATTGGTTTTAAATAATCAAAATTTAACACCGAAATGGGGTTAAAATACAGTTCAAGATACGCACACAGATTTACTCACTAGACACAATACCAAATACACACAGATATATCTGTCTATAGACCTAGTATTTATTATTTTCTGACCTAATTTAGCGGAATTTACCAAATATATAGAGCTGCCATGCAGTTGTGCACGTTCTGATGCCCTAGCCCTCATGATATGCAAAACAATTCAGAATAGATACATCTCAAAGTGCATCCCAGAGTACATCCCAAATACAATAGTTTATTATGTAAGTGGCAACATTGAGTAGGCTACGACATAAGAAGCAAATGTAAAATGGTAAAGTGCAGAATAGCAGGGGCATGTTGTACAACCAAACCGTACGTTCCTTACTCAGTTATTTTTCTTAAGTCAAACATTCCTACTGTAGGATGAACAATAGCATTGTGTGTATAGCACATTCCTTCCCTAAACATTCCTTACCAGCTGGTCAGTAAGGAAAAGCATGGGTCAGATAGCTCATGCTGCACAAAGGACTGAACAAAATTTAATATTGCAGCAGTGAAGTTACTATTTTCACTTCATATGACCCTTCTGACTCTACTTTGCGTCAGCACCAGACCCAGAGAAAAAGCCAGAGGAACGTTGCATCTACCGCTAGGATGAAAGATCTGGTGAAGCCCTACTATTATCATACCTTTTCATTGGTCTAGCTTGAGGTATATTCATGGGTGCAGCATGTGGCAGAACCTTAAAGCTAAATTCTCAGCTATTACGAGAAAGCAAATTGTACCAAATTTACACATATTATAATTTATAGGACTGAATTTATCAATATTGTGCTGCTGTTATATGTGTATACAAGAGTTACTCATATTATAACTTATAAGACTGAATTTATCAATATTCTGCTGCTGTTGTATGTTTATAAATGAGCTGAGCAAAACCGCCGCAATAAGCGAAGTCTTCATAAGAAAGGATCTGGGCGGGTCCTCCAGATACAAATAAGGACGTTTTATAAGCCCTGTTTCAGTTCTTGACCGATGTTAGCTTAGAGTGCAGCTTTAAGAATCTAATTTAAACACAGCGCACCGCAAACGGACCAATGGAAACAACTCATTGACAATGTTTTTTGTTTTATTTGTTTTTTTATTCATTTATGGCCAATATAATATCTATAGTTACATCAAAACTGAAAAATACGTTTTCAGACGTTGCCTACATTTAAAAGACTATAATAGCAATAAACGACCAAGTATACAATGGTAATTAGAAGTTCACAACTCAACATGAAACAGCTTTTATCAGTACTAACTTATTCAGGAAATAAAAGTCCTTAGTTTCATATACCTGATTCCCCTCTTGACTATACTACCGTCGAGTACCTTATGAGGATCATTCAATTTATTACTGGTATTCTCTTCGGTTTACACATAGTCTAAACGAGGATGATACTATCTCCTTTTCAGTACAATCTTACAAAAAGAAAACCCATTAAAATATACCTGCAAAATCATCACAGACCAGACCATACTACCCCTCCCCCCCCCCCCCCCCACCACACACACACACACGTCCCCTAAGCTCCACTACCGCAGTATTAGGGATACATCAGTATCATAGCACCACTGATCATGTATTTCATACTAGGAAGATCAATGCTCAGATCAATGCATTGCCCCACTCAGCTGAGGGGAGGTGTGGAAGGGGCTGGACTTACCAGGCTCCATCTACTAACTTATACTGCCCGCCTAGCCACGGTCAATAAGAGGGCCGCCTATGAATCCTTCTTTATGATGTGACTTACATCAAGACCTTTGCATATCTGTATTTGCTCAGCGACACTTCATGCTATAGCTGAGTCCTTGTATATTGTATTCCTAACTGGTTGCACGAATACTTTTCATCTGCATCAAAGAACCACTTGGTGCTTAGTTTTCATTTTTGAGGGGTTTAGCACAAATCTGAACTATGTTATTGCGTTACAATTTCGGGAGACCCGATATTCTCATGTACACAAATACTTGCATCGCTAACCCATAGCCAGACTCATTTGTTTCACAATAATTAGTGAATTTTGAACAATTAGGAAATTTATTATAATATCCGTATATAAAAAAGGTCCACAAAATGGCTTTAACATGTTCCTTTATTTTGTTATTCTTTTGAATATTTCATTTTGACTCGAATACCTTACTCTTACGCAGAGTGTGACTATTGGTATAATAATAACAAAGTCAAATAAGTGCAGTTTATAATGAATATGATTGTCATAGGTTAATCACTCACAAACAGACAGTGCGACCTGTTAGTTAACCTGCATAATAAGTGCTTGGAACTATCATAGTTTGGTGGACTGAAAGAGTACCCACTTCCCCCTCCCCGTCGTGTTACTATCTAATGATATGTATAGCACAATGTACTTGAGCCTTGCACTAACACTGTGCAGTGAGAGGGAGTGTATGTATAGCAGTTTGGGGGACTGAAAGACCAACCCCTACCCCGACCTTCCGGGCAATGGCAGTTGGAGGGGATAGGTCCTGTTGTCCTTGTGCAAAGGATTAATGACGGTTCGTGCTATATATGTGTTCTGGCCTTTCTTCTCCGTAATTTCTGTAATAGCATCAACCACTCTCTTCATATGTGTGGGACTCTGTAGAGAGTGGAAAGGAATACTTGTGTCGAGGTAAAATTGACCCTTCCACTGACCCTTCCTGAGGGACGACCTCAGAAACGCAGAGACATAATCAATATACAGTCTAGGAATTTGGTAGATTTACTGATAGGACATAGTACACTAAACGCCCCAAGAATCAAAACATTCCTTCGAGGAGTTTGTGTGAAAAATGTGTGTGACTCCTTTCTTTGTGATACATCACAGGTGATAGAAAGCGAAATGTACATAAAAGGCATATATATTTTCTTTTTATCTCTTTTTTAAATTACCAAATTGACCGATGCTAACTGAGAGGTAACCGATGCTAACTGAGGGGTCTATGGATATCCCCCTGTATAACATGTATTGATATCTATATAGAGACATACTTATCTTACATGCATACCACCAACCAATTTTCGTAATGCACCACCAATTATCATTACGAAATACCATCGATCTTATATTATATAATTTCCCTCTTTAATCTACCAAAGTTTAGATATATCTATGTCTATATGGCTATATCCATTATCTCGCAGTAAGTATTGCAGTACGTGCAGCGATATTAAGGTATTGAGTTGATGCTTGTCCATTAACAATAATAATTCATTATTGTTTTTGTTACCGACCGTATAATAACCACATGAGTGGATAAGATTCCTTTATTTGCCATATGTGATTTTGCACATGCAGGAAAATGAGTCATAAGTCGCAAAAAAATGAATTTTGAGATATCATCATATTGGAAACGATGAGATCAAATGGATTCCAATGATGGTAAACATTAACACATCTATATTTCCTATAGTAATGAAAAGAATTTAGCACTAAATCTTGGTCAGTACTAAAGTAGTCAAATAAAATACTCCTTCGGATAATACCAGATATGCATACTTAATCCACAGTTTTGAGAGTTGGTACAAACAGCGCTAAACACTACAAACATAAAAACATTGTGAGCAAGGGTTCTTTTGAATGAAACACTTGTGAAAATATCAATATTGTGACTGTGACTCATTTTTCTATGACACATCTCATATAGATATGGGTGTTGACAAAAGGCGTCATCTCAAATAAGAATTCTTCCAGGCCACGCCCAGTATTCCTTTCCTTTGTTACACAGTTCTCTTCTACTTTAAGTTGTATAAAAAAGGGAAGCGATACACCGCTACTCTACTACAATAAACTGGTTTTAGATTAATATAGCTGAATGTGTACAATGCAATACCAGATTAACATAACACAAATTGATAATAATGATAGAATCATTCAGTGATAGCGAGTGTGTTGAGAAGGCAATGTTTCTCTAGCATGTTCATATATACAGTTCAATGACAGCTTACAATAAATCCAAAACGACAGATATTGATACATGTTCACATAGCTCAGCTAGAACTTTCAGCTCACTATTCCACACTTCATTTGCAGTATGTACAAGAAAAATAGTTCATACAAAAATAAGAAAATTATACTTCATTGTCAAATTGTGCTCAATTAAGGTCATTTTATTCTAGAAATAACTACTTCAGGGACGGAACAAAGGCACAAGGTCCTTGAAAGAGCTGCTAGTTAAGTACAGCTTCAGATGGTGTAATAGGGGACTTGTATGTCCGCCATCTTGAACCTTGATTGATGACCAAATTGTAGCCTAAAAGGGTCTCAAATGAAAGTTACATTTGACGGCATGTTGATTCTTGATTCATATGGAATTATGGGGGTTGTATGTCAGTGTTAATCTATAGAAAACCTGCCATGTTCAGCATGGAATATTTATTGGTGCTCTAATGCCAAGAGCCATGTGTTATAGACGTTCCCACAATACAAGCCCCCATCTTTCCCATCATGCATTTGTTTTTTATAAATCATTTACACAAGCAATTATATTGGTAAAAACGTGGTGAAAAAATGTTGGTTGGATATAGTGGCTGTCAGACCTGAACTGAAGCTATCCCAGCATACATGTACTCTAATAGATAGGCTTATATGCAAATCCCCTATTAAAAAATTTACAGGGGAAAGTCATCACTAAGGGTGTATATGTGATTCTTTCAATTGCATCCTGAAGAGCGAGTTACAGCCACTCTAGGTAGATTCAGTTCAGGTCTGACATACAAATAGTGTGATATTGGTACAAGTGTCAATAAAAATGTTGCTAAATAGAGATTGGATGTCAGACCCGAACTGAATCTATCCAAGCATGCAGTGTAAGAGACATGTGCAGTGGCACATGCAAATCCCTTATTGTGAAGTTTCCGATGGTGTAATTGGAGGGAGGAACAAACTGCATCACTGCGTCGCCTCTTGTCATATTGCTCGACCGTTCATAATAATTATCGCGATGCTGGGTTCGATATGATATCCATCAATAGGAGCTGATTACCTATCGTATTTCAATGCCTGCTTTTATCGCCAGCATTGCAAGGGATTAGTTCTCTGCTATTCATCTTAGAAATGCTGTCTTACAGCACGATGCCGTTTCCTATTTATCAGTTTCACTGCTTCTATGGAGGTAGATCAAGTGGAGGCTGGTGATGAGGATTGGCGGGGTGGGGGAAGAAAGGAAGGGGGGCAGTGGGAGGGGCAAGGGCAGGTACACCTTTGATTGTGGGTAATATTACATAGTGCGTTCGGAATTCATGTCATGTATTATATATTTATTTATTTGTTTGTTTGTTTTGTTAATTTATTCAACATAGCAATAGTCATCCTACCATGAATGTGGGTATCATGGGCATAATCTAACCAATGGGGTGTGGAGGACGAGTGGACGGGGCACTACTTGAATGTGTATGATTTTACAGGAGGTACTAACGGGGGGGGGGGGGGGGGGGAGAGAGAGACCGGGGGGGGCGGGGCGGTAGGTTTGCCTGGTGGGGATTTATCCGGATATCATAATCTATTTAGTAACTATTTCTAGTAAACTTCCTATCTTAAGACCCTAGTCCACTAAGCCGATTCTCATGGGAATCTAGTGAAAAAGGGCCTTCTGCAGCGCAAAATCGCATGGGAATGGGCTTAGTGTACTAGGCTCTTTATAGATAGATCCCTTGTAAACGATACTTGCTGCTGAGTTCCTGATTTTGCTTAATTAAATTAACTAAATCAAGTTTGCCTCATAACAACCATGTGTCACATCATTGTGTCAGTGATCCATACCCTGGAGCATTAATGTAAGAAATCAATGTGTTTGGAGAGTGTGTCAATGTGTTTAAGACTTCCCACCACTTCTCACTGAGACCTGTCAGTACAGAAGTCAGGAATGGTCGGAATGTTTTGTTCATATCCCTTAACTTCTCCTTAACATTATCAACTATACGATACAGACATTTCTGAATAGCTAGGGGAAGCGAAGGAAGCTAAGTTGGCGGCATAAGTTCTCATGAGATCTTACATACTGCACAAAGTTACCACTCAGAGTCTTGCGAATTATCATGTTTCTTTAGATGCGCTGCATACACTGCCCCCACCCCCACCCCCGGGGGTATGGGGTAATGTTCTGGGCATTTGGGGAAATGCGGTGAAATCCCCAACCCTCCAGGGCATGACAATTTTGTAATTTCCCGACCCCATGGGGCATTATGTTTTGCATCATTTTTGCAAATACAATATATAAACCCTGACGTACATTCCCCGCCCTGGGGAATGTCCTCGATACAGCGGTAAACTATTAGGGAAATCCCCGCCTGGGCGGTGGCATATTTTCTCTGACATCTCCCTACGATTTCCCATTACCCCGGGGGTGGGGGAGTAGGGGTTGCAATTGACAAGTGTATACCATGCGCTGCTCACACTGCACAAAGTTACCGCTCATTCTTGTGAATTGTCATATTTCTTCAGATGCACGAAGTTACCACCCAGAATGTTGCGAATTGTCATGTTCCTTTAAATGCGATGTATACATTGCACAAAGTTAACGCTCAGAATCTTGCGAATGGTCAATACAACTCTTAGAATTTATTGGAATTCCCTATGTAAGACAGCTTTACTGTGCTAATGGCTTTCCTGGCCCTGGAGTAGAAGCGTCCTAATGGGATTCTAGTAGCATTTTGCTGTTTGGAGCGTGAGGCTTTCCCTCAGTTTGCAGGGATTCTCTGTCAGCTTTGAGCCTAGACTGTATGTTTTGCGTAGAAGAAAGTTGATGCTGTAGAAAGGTGTCATCCATAGCTGGTAAATGTGTCTGACTACGCTGGGGGTTGGGGAATATTGATGTATGAAGTGGTCCCGGGACATCCATCTTCCACCATTGTGCCTTATTATCCTCCCCTCCTCAACAGCCTTTACTATTAATCCAGGGCATTTATGGGTCATGGCCTCAGATTATGGACATTTTGTAAATTCTGCTAAATTTGGCTGTATTTCTCTACCCGAACATAAATTCTCACAATAGGAAATTTGCATATCCACCATCTTGAATCACAATTTGCATGGAACCCCTCAAAACTAATTGATAATCTGGTCAAATTGCTCAATTTTAAACATGCAAATTTATGACCGTGGGTAGTTTGTTAAAGCTGCACTCTCAGCTACCGTTGGTAAAAACATTAAACATTTTTTACTTTTTGTTACATTCTTTTCCAACCCATCTAAAGTCATTGGACCAAAAGTTTTTAGCATTCATTCTCTTAGTTTTTCCTACAGGGTTTCTAAAATGTCCTCATTTGTATTTGGAGGACTCGCCCGAATCATTTCTTTTAAGATGACTTACTTATTATCACTCACCAGCGGCTGTTTTCTCTTGGTGATTAGTCTTCAAATTCTTGTATAAACATATAACAGCAGCATAATATTGATAAATCCAGTCCTATAAATCATAATATGAGTGAATTTGGTCGGATTTGTTTTGTCATAATAACTGAGAATGCAACATTAAAACAGCTGAGTAATGCTTTTTACATGATGCCACAACAGATAGGTAAGGTCGTCTGGAAGTGTACAATTTCCAGCTCCACACATTAATTAAATTCTGCTAAATTAGGGTGAATAAAAATATAAATACTGGGTAGATCTGAGTATATTTAGCCATGCCTTGATTCAAATAATCTGTTTGGGCTATGTTGGACTGTATCTACAACCTCATTCTTGTCTTTAACTTAGTTTACATGAGAGGATTGGTGAAGGCGAATTGTACATTATCCACCACCCTGACCCATGGTGTCGGCCTTGGTATTAATCCTGTGGATAAAGCCACTCAAATTAAGACTTGATAGATAAGCGTGGAGCCAGTCTAAGCACCGACGGGGCTCGCTGGTGGAAAGGCCTTGTTCAGGACCGTGGAGAAATTGATATGTTATTTTAATTCCCACTTTAATCCTTGGCTAATCAACCTATTCAGTGCCTGGCAATACCCGCCGGAGTCAGTATTGATAACCAAAGTCTTTTTCCTCTATATGAATTCCCCATTCTTGATGTCTTTCGGTGTCGACCCCGCAAAGTAATGTTTTGCAGTTATTACACAGCTGCGATAGGCGCCAGTGGTAAAGAGGGCTTGAGACTGCCTATTAGAATCCTAAATGCCTCTCAACATTACCAGCATATAAAGTTGATCAAAATGTTATTTTATCCAATATCAAAGTTGACAATTATACTGATAACATCACTTAAAGCCGAGGAAACTGTGGTCTAAGTCAATATTTCAGCTTTAAATTGGCTGCTTTCTTCTTTCTATCCTGTAATGAAATTCAAATTGAAATTGCTTCATGTAAATGGAAGTTGTGCATGGTTACAGATAAGGTAAATTGGAGTGAATGGTTAAACATTAACTCATGGCCAGTACCGAGGTGTCATTCATCATCAAGGGTACGAATATAATGGCCAAGGTGTAAATTGCACGGTCTACTAATTAGGCCAGGGTGATTTACAGTGATTAATGAACAGGCCAAGAAAAATAGGTGTGTTCCTGATTTATTGTACCTGAGAACTAAGGACAAAAAGTATATTTCCATATAACAATATTTATAATAAACATGTACTTTTTAAGGAGTTTCTGGTTAGGAAGACTTGTGTTCCTTCTTTAATTAGCTTTTTTTGTACAAAACAGATAAATAGATAATAAATAAATAAATAAATAAATAAAAAGTTAGCTAATGTCATGCGAAAAAAGGTGGGGTTAGGTTTTTCTAGGTAGGGTAGCCTGTGGGTGATAAAATCGGAAACAAACCTATTTATTTGTTTGGCCTGACCAGAACACAAACGGTTCTATGTAACAACAGAGCCCAGTAATAACTCCCATGTCCCACTGTGCGCATATACACAGGGCAAGAATAGGGCATTGCGAACCGATGCACGTAGCACTTGGCCTATAAATGTCCCCGCTACAGAGCTATGTGCACGAGAATAGGAACAGTGCGAAATGAATCCATGTTTAGATTAGGCATTGACCTTTGACCTGATGTTCCACCAATCATGAGATATGCCCAAGGGATAAAAATGCAAGGGATGCCATTCATGATGCTTTATGTTTCGCTGAGCATATTTTTGGTATCGATTTACAAATGAGCTCTGTTACTCTTAGGGCCTTGGTGCACTAAGCAATGTCATGACCGATTTAGTGTTAGGTGTGTTTGGGTCAAATAGGAAAGTAATGTACAATTGGCAGCTCTACACATTTAGTAGATTCTGCTATGTGAGGCTAAAAATGATAAATATACTAGGTATATCGAATGGTATGCTCTATTTCTCCATTGGAAGTGTATGGAGAAATAGTTAGCGAGAAAACGGAGCAACGAGCCCCTGACAATTTCAGAGTGTCCAAAGTTTGCAATTACATTAATAGATATAATTATAGACTACAAATATGATAACGGCTAGGCGGCTACGTACATTATTCTTGCAAGGTAATCAATGTTAAGACTTCACGATAGAGAAAGTGATTATAAAGAATTCTCCATTATTCAGTAAGCTCCTCTCATTTGTGATGTGTTTCGGGAAAAGTAGCAAAAGTCGCAAAAAAGGGTTTTTCAGATGCCATCATATTCAAAATGATGAGATCAAGCCCATGCCAATGATGGTAAACATTAAGACATCTGATAAGTATTTCTATATTTAATGTTTGATATCTTTAATTCTGAAATAAAAGTTTGCCATATGAGTGAGTGGACAATTACTAGTAAAATAGCTACTCTATAGAATGGTCCCAGATATGCATAGCTATATTCAATATACAGGCTTGGGATTTGGTATTCATGTTAATGCTACTACCAATGCTAAGCCCACCAAAAATATAGTCCATTTGTGAGGTCTTCCGTGATACCCTGCTAATATAAAAGTTTGTAAAATCTTTCTGCTGGATTCGGATAATTGTTTGTTTGGTTTTGGTTGTTATTTCTCAAATCTATCTTACATCTGATTATTCTGTTTTGAAAAAGAAAATCTTTACTAACCTCCAACTGACCCTATAACCGTAAAGGTAAGCACATACATCTCACGAAGTACCTTTAATTGTGACCAACCAGCATAATTTAAGCCCTCAATCCGCCAGGTAAAAGCCACTTTAAAGTAAAATAGGGACGCTGTCATTACACAATCACAGCAAAAAGTAGAAGTAGAGTTTTCGAGGACTACCAGTAGCAATCAGCATCAGAAACCCTTTCTTTCCTGGAGACTTTGAAGAAATTGTCCATCACTCAGTATCTTTGGTCACTAGCTAGGCCTGCCATCTGTCATCTTGAAGGGCACTAGGGGAAGCGTGTCTGCCTTCTGATAGTGTGACAAAGAAAGGCATTTGTCATCAATTTTCCAGAAGGCTAGCCGAGGAGAATACACAGCAAATATAACCTTTATCCTTATGGCCGAACAAAAGGTCATAAAGTCGACCCACTTCTCTGGAATAGAACGAATGTGCCATTTTCAGGATCTTTAGAGCTCCTTCGAGGAGACATAAAATAACACTTTTGGTTCCTTATTAACCATCTTTTCTTTCCCTTTGGATTTTACTCGTCATTGCCCAATCAAGAGGGACTTATTTCTGAGTGGAGTGGGACAGTTTATGGTCCCTTATTTGGCATTTGGCATCACATTCTGCTCGTGCGAATTACTCTAAAAGCAGTAAAATTAATTCGTAATTGCATTCATTGACTGCCATCAAGAGGACAGTGACAAGTCAGGAGAATATGTTTTCCCAGTGGTGTGGCATTAATTATTAATATTACCGTATTAAATTTCCGTCGAATTTATTTTTTCTCTCGGCTCAGAAAAATGACTCCAGATGTTGAATGGCGTGGGTGAGGGGTGGCGCAGTTGTTTATAACATTGCTGGCTTTGGACCCGGAGAATTGTGAGTGCTGTGGCTTCTAACAAATGTGGGCTATCCAAATTGATAGTTTGGGGAGAATATGATAATACTTGGTTTAATAACGGTAACCTTCAGGGAGATATTATTTAGTTGGACTAAATGGGAATTTGTCATAATGTAATATAGATCGGCGTAGAATCATTTGCATGTACGCAATTATAGTGTTAGGTCTATCATGCCATGGTACAAATGACAGATATTATAGATAACTCAACTCAATAATGTTAAACATAATTCATGCTACTAACATCACTAAACACGCCAAAAATGAAAATATTCTGAGCAAGGGTTCTTGTGGGAAAATATCATTGTATTACTCTTATTTCTGAACTAAGCATAAACCAGACAGGATTTGCCAGACGCCTCCCACAGACAGGTCTGTTCATATTTTGCCAGCCTTCACTGCCACTAATCTCATAATCCTATTGCACTTATTAGGGACGTCAGATCCAGTGTAGTCACGACGTCAGATCCAGTGTAGTCACGACGTCAGATCTAGTGTAGTCACGACGTCAGATCTGGCCTTGTCGTGGCAGTGTCATTATATATATGGGAATGCTCTGCTGGAAGGAAGAGCCTGGAAAGACATGTACGTCACTTTTCTTTCTTCTGTAAATTTAAGCCCTGAGACCACTGAGCCGATTTTCTCACAGAGGGGTGGGGGCAGTCAGCTGAAGGATGGAAAACGGTCTGACTATTGGATCCATCCATTGTTATAACGTTGGGAATCACTTTACTGGAGGCCAACAGTCTGCTTTATAATTATTTTGGTTTATTATACCTTTCTAGAGTGTCATATGGAATGCCATAGGCTTCAGCATTGGCGCTAATACCACATATATACAGTGACCGGTGTATTATAGCTTTCTAGCGGGTCATATGGAATGCCATAGGCTACAGCATTAGCGCTTATACCACATACAGCATGTGATATGGCCTGTATAAATCTAGGGTCACTTGGGATGTTTACCCCAGCCCATTTGTACATGTGTGGTGAAATTACCTGACACCTGTTAGAAACAATTATGTCGATTTTACTTTGCGCATTCAAATCACACGTCTTGCCATGCTTAATAAACCGTCTCAGTGGAAGCAGCCCCTTAACCAATGCAATGCACCCATGCAAAGCCTCCCTCACCAACCCTTAAATCAGCTCCCTCTGATCAATGTGTTCGATGGATATGCAAATTCAAGCGCCAATAGAATGGTGATCAAAGGCCAGCAGTGTTATATGAAGGCCGCCTCTACTCTGTCTCAGATATTTCCTGCGGGATGCAGGCTGGGACTGTGCAGGCGATGACCGTTAGACCCATGGCCAACCTTCCCATCGCCTATGGGACTTGTCGCGGCCTGTGCGTCCAGCCAAGCATAAAAAAGCCTCCCCGCCGTAAACTTCATCATGGTTGGCTTCTTCCTCTGCAATCTAAGTTGTATTTTGTTCTGTGATGTTCCTCCCGCAATCTCTGTACCACCTCCCCCCTCCCGCTCCCTCTCCGCCCAAACCAGTGAAGTGCCCCCTCCTTCCCCCTCCCGTGAACCACCCCATCCTCCCTCATCAATACAGCGATGATTATCACCAATGGCACCATGGGGAAACGCCAAGTTGCGCGTCTGCAAGATATGCAGTGCCAAACATCGTAGAGATCTTGTCTCCCTTGTTTGCCTTTGGTAATGGCTTTGGGGACTCGTGCGAGGAAGGGATGAGAGTACGGCTGGAAAGCAAGAGGAAGAGGTAGTGAGCGAGTGAGCGCCTCTCCCAATCAGCTGGGAGGGATTTGAGTTACTCACAAAATGAGCAATTGTGATGTGTCACAGAAAAATGACTCTTTCGTCGCAGAAAATGAATTTTGTCAGACCATCTGAGCCTAATCTCATCAGAGTAGATGCGATTAAGCGGCTTAATCTTTAAAAATCTAAGAAACCCTTCTATATCTTTTCATGTTTTTATGTTTGAATTAGTTGATCATATTTCTGTGTGTACAATCACTAGTAGCGGTGTTAAACTTATTCCCTTGGGATGCATAGATCTATCCAATGTACAGTCTTGACATTTGTAAAATACGACTAAGAGGGCCAAACAATCGCAAAAATGGAAACATTCCACTGATAACAATAATAGATTTTTCCATAACACAAATACAATATTATAGTACAATGTAGTAGACTTTCTCTACATATGGAAATAGGATTATTCTCTGTAAAGAGTACAGGAAGAGTTCTTGTCTTTGGTCTTGTTCCTGCTCCTTAATAACATTTCTAAAATATATTCTTTTGCGACTTAAGACTCATTTGTGTGTGACAAATCACAAATCTCAGCTCGAGAGAAGGATAGAGTGACTCCATTCTCACGCCATGTCAGTTCAATCACGAGCTGCGCAGCTAATTAAACAATCTAGATCACGTGCCTCAGTCGCATGCACATCTTACAGCCAATCGCTGCCCTTGAGTTATAACCACAGGAAATTAGAAATGTGGATGGATGCGGGGAAGTTTTATTGGAATGCAAATTACGATTGTCAGCTGTGGAGTGTGAGTTGGGCGGGTGGAGTGTAATTACAGCGGGAGGTAAGATCAGTCACACAGCTTGAGGGAGAGATATTTAAGAAAATGAAAATTTGATACTTTGGTTGAGAGAAAGACGTGATCAATGGGGCGCATAATATAATAGTTGTTTGTTCACAAATATATGATCGGGTATTTCTGACTAAGCATACAGACGTGTTCCTGTTAATCATTCTGTTAATCATTCTCATGGGGTTCTCAGAGAATTTAGTTCAAAAGAGTCCTCTGCGGCGCAAAATTGCATGAGATTCGGCCTAGTCGACTAGGCCCTTTAGTTTCCATGAAGTTCACAGACTAGACTCATGCCAATCAGATAGGATAAGATTGGTATGTCAATGGCTTTCCAGGCCCTAGAGTGGGCTCACCGTCCTAATGGATTTTAATGGTAGTTATTTTGGTATGGTATGGTAATTAATTGTGTGGTTAGTTTAAAGGGATCTGAAAGGTTCTCATCTTTTCAAATAATGATGATATCTCAAAATCCAATTTTAGCGACTTTTGTTTTAATAAATTTTATTGGTCAAAGTTTCACAAAGTGATAATTCTCATTCGCCAAGTACAAAACATAATCTTACGATTTAATTACATCATTACAGTTTAACATCTACCTTCTTAATGTTTTAATTAATTACAGACATTCACACTATACTAGTATTGATTAATATGCTTTCGTTTAGCATTGTTTAGATGTTTCCTCTTTTAAATCAATATGTTATATCTAGATTTTAAATGCATCATTAGATCTTCTACTGTCGTATTACATTATTAATGCACATATCGTTTCAATTCAAATCAATACGATACACTATAATCATACAGACATACATCCAATACAATACATATTTTTTGAAATATTTTTGTAGCCTGGTAAAAACCTGTAGCTCATTTTCCTGTAACACATCACATAAGTAAGTTCCACGACCCGGCTACAATGAATATATAATTCAATGTTCAATGTTTGTTCCCTCCTGTGTTGTTTCAGTTTAATAACTGGTGGTGAGACGTTAGATCCACATTTATTACACTATTTCTTCCTGAGGCAGCGATGCCATGCTAAGATATTACCTCATAATGGTAGGAGCTTGACTATATATGAAGCATCTACATCATCTTATAAGTCCACTTAAGATCTAAATAGCTTTACTTTGCTTGGTGTTGATGACATGGTGGAGAGATACTCGGTGTAAAGTCTTAAATTTGCTGAGGAAAGCAGCAGAATTAATGTTGAAAGCTTCAAGTGAGTGGCTCGGAGCTTGTGCTTAACGCTGTATACTCAGCTATTTAATATGACGAACAAGAGTTACTCCTTGTTTCACCTACATGACCGAATCTCACCTATATGGCCGAAGTTCACCTTTATGACCGAATCTTCTGCTGCTGTTATAGGTTTATACAAGAGTTAGTCATATTATGTGTTATAGGACTGAATTTATCAATATTCTGCTGCTGTTATGTGTTTATACAAGAATTTATAGTCGAATCCAAGAGAAAAGAAGTGAGCGGTAATAAGTGAAACCATCACAGTAAAAGATACATGTAGACTTTTATGAAGCCTGTAGCAAGAACCACAGAATAAAATCCTGCAAAGCTTTGTCCAAATGATGGGTTAGAATGGAAGAGAATCCAAAGTAGAATATCTGTACATTTTTTGCAGAGGATGCAGCTTCAAACTGTGTCTCCACATCACCTCGTGTAATTTAATTAGACTTCTCTGCAGTTGATTTTACTGATATAAGCTACCATTTATCATTTCTCCCAATCCTCATGAAATGTTAATGGGCAGAAACGTTCATTAGACAAGTGAATCTCCTCACATAAGTCCTAATATAGGAAATCACAATAACAGAAAGTTAATTAAATTAAAATTTAAAGAAACTGTTCATGTGCATATATATGTTCATTACTCAAGAATAATTCTAAACTTATACATCTAGCTCTACAAGCATATAAGTTCTGCCTTCATTTGCAATTGTGTATGAATTAAAGCTGCTTTCTCAGCTATTACGACAAAAGGAATCTTACCAAATCTACTCATAAATGTTATGACTTATAGGGAATACATCTTAAACTCGCAATTCTCAAGATAATAGCGATATCCTTTTGCGCTGTGTCAAAAAAAATATGAAAAACAAGCAGAGACGTGTTATAATTAAAGAGATTGTTTCTTCTACCCTAACCATCCCCCAGAGTTTCAACAGGGCGTCAGACATAGTCTCTGTACGAATATAAAGCCTGGAAATATATGATGACCGTCCCGATAGAAGTCTCACATTATGACGGGTAATACGAGATTATATCTCAGGGGTATTAGATCATACAAGATGGATGGCAATAGACGCCACGGAGATGCTACCGGAAGTGCACAGCACGCAGACGAACAAGAAGGACAAATTGGCGGGAAATCGTCTGTCACGTGTCATTTATAAAAGTCGTAGATCCTAATTTACTGTAAGCACGAGATTTCCCGGGCTTAACTGGCTTATGACAGCATTCACAGGTCCTCAAAGTGGGCACTCCATCAATTTATGGACAACATTGGACTTTTCAAGTCAAATAAATGGATATTGTTGTAGTAAAGAAGTAAAACGAGGCAGTGAGAAGTGAACTACAAGCTATTAACAGATAGTTTTTGAATTCAAAAAGTTCAACTACCTTTTATTAATACTTTAATCTATTCCAAAGCTCACCAAACCGAAAAGGTGGCACAGTAAGAATAAGAAGTTTGCTGTGTGGCAGAATGTATGCCATGTAGACTCAAGATTCTTGTGTCACTCATTGTCACTTCTACTATACCATACTATACGTCATTTCAGCAAGGAAAAACATCTTAGAATTTTAGGTTAATATTTCTTATGCCACAGTTCACTGAATCAATTGCCGTGAAGCAAAAAGGGGATTTGCATAGCCGCCATTTTGAATATTGATTGGCATGGAATTATGGGAGTAGTGGTACAGTTGAAGATCTATAGAAAACATCTTCAGCATATTTATCAATGCTCAATAGCCTTGAGTTTCACATGCTTCCATAACACAAGACTGCATACTTCCCATCATGTGTTGGGTTTTCATAGATCATTTACACGAGCTATGATATTGGCGGAAGGGTTCTTTCATTTTCCGATAAAAATGTTGCTTAATATTTGTATATCAGATTTTAATTGAATCTATCCCAGCATGCACTGTAATAGACATGTGCAATGGCACATGCAAATCCCATATAGTATGACCTTAACAATGCTAGTATATACTAGATACACAGTCAAGAAATGTGGTGCATGTATCCATAATAATTAAAAGCACTAGACACCTAAAAAATAAGAACACTCCTACAAGGATATTCTATGAATAAAACACTTTGAAAAATATCAATTTTGCTACTTATGACTATTTTTTCTGCAACACATATAATAGATCTGCATTTTGTAAATTCAAAATGTACATATTGTGACGTATTGACCCACATATATACATCTTGATTAAATGGAGATGACAACGAATTACACATCATATCCTTGTGACAAACAGACTTGATGAAGTCATAATAATGACAGAGAGCCGACTCCGTGGGGTACTACTAGATGTGATGGAATGCAGACAAATCAATAGCCAAGTGATGGGGCACTGGAGGGTATGTTTGACTATTTCCAGACACGGCCAGTCGCCGCCGCGATGCCAAATATTAATCATGCCCTTATTTGTTTACAAAGTGCCACCCTGAAAAATACACAATTTATGTTATGGGCAGAGTGGTGGTGGGCGATGGAAGGAGAGGTTCTGACTTCATTATAGATGCTATGGAACGGGAAGGGATGAGTTGAATGGGATGAGATCTAAGGGAACACTGTTCATCGTGTGATTGAATGAGTGTAAGTGTATTTGGGCATTTGTTTATTCCTGTACTTCCTTACTTATTTTAGTATATATATATGACAGATAAATGAGAGTGAGGGGAGACAGAGAGACACACAGGGAGGGAGAGAGAGGAAAAAGATAGGGAGGGAGGGAGAAGGAGAGAGAGGGGAGAGACACAGAGAGAGGGGGAAAGAGGAGAGAGAGCGAGGGAGAGAGAGGGAGAGAGCGCGAGGGAGAGAGAAGGAGGGAGGGAGAGGGAGGGAGAGAGGGGAAGAGAGGGGGAGAGAGGGGGAGCGGAGAGAGAAGGGGAGGATAGGCAAAATTTGTTAGTCTGGACCAGAAATGGATTTACCTTATGAAAGTTTACATTAAAGACCTCTCTCCTGGTCGTTAACATCTAGCCACTCAATTATTTTTTGGGTCATTTTGTTATGTTGCCCCTTCCTGTTTCGAGGGACATGGTTTGTGTGTATATTGTTCATGTCATGATAAAAGGTGTAAGACAAATGAAAAAAATACAAAAGAAACCTACAAAATAATAAGCGACACGGTTTAATCATGTTACTAGAAGTGTACACGGCAAGACGGCAGGATAGAAACTGAATAAAACCTTTAAAAAAGAAAAAAGGGGGAGAGGAAGATAGAGGGAGGGGAGAGAGAAGGGGAGAGGGGAGACAGTGGGTATGGAGAGAGAGAGGGAGAGAGAGACACACACAGATAGAGGGAAATAGAGAGAGCAGAGAGAGACAGACAGAGGGAGAGAGGCAGACTTTACATCATAAGTAAGGGGGTGTTTATGCACACAATTTCCCTCACAAATCAAGCTATGAATCACTCACAACCTTACGACAGCAGACGCAGATTTCTGCCTCATATACTGCACACACTACCAACACCCACCTAACGCGCTAACAAGCTCTCATGGTATTCTTGATGACTTGCTTGGGTAGAACCAGTTTAATCTATTGTGTTAGACGCGCGTGTATTTGAGGATCAAAATGTAAATTCGATTCTTGGGGTGCGTGTTGAGCTGAGATTCAAAAGGATAATTCATGAATCGGGCGGGCGCTGTGCACACAACCATATTGACTCACCAGTATGTGGGTGAAGTCGTCTGCTAATGTACAATTCACTAATGCTCGCAAATAATCTAGATTTAAGGTAAACATGAAGTTCAAAATACAATTTAAAGCTGCACTCTCAGTTAACGTCGGTCAAAATTTAGATATTTTCTATTTTTTGTTCCATTCTTTTCCAAGCCACCTAAAGTTTGGGTGATTTTGTCCAGTTGTTTTTGCTACAGGACTGTTAAAACGTCCTCATTTGTATATGGACGACCCGCCCGAATCGAATCCCCTCCCAATGTGACAATGCAGAATATTGATGAATTCAATCCTACAAGTCATAATTTGAGTAAATCTGATACTATATGTCTTGTCGTAATAGCTGAGAATGCAGCTTTAACATACCTGGTCAGAATATTTGAACCTGAGCAATAGCAAATTTGTCATTTGTCATTTTTTCAGCATAATTTAGCATACCGTTAGTTTATATTTCTGTATATATTACATTATATTTCTGTATTTTTTGCTTGTGAGGTTAACTTATCTCTCACAACAAAAATAGATATAAAATGTTAAGAAAGGTTAGAACTGTCATATAAGAATCACTGCCCAATGCCTTAAAAACTGCAAGGAAGTGCATGGAAAACTTTAGGGATATTATAATGTACGTAGAGTATTAGCAATTGGAAACTGCTGAGAAAAAGTAGTGCCCCCGATCTGGAACGAAAATCACTATTTTGGAGCTCAACTGATGGCCTAATAATTTGGCCTCAACATTTGATATAGGGTTTGCTATATATGTCATACTGTTTTGTTGCTCATATGGTATTGTTTGTATATTTAATATGTATTGTGAAGTAGATAATATATTTACAATAAGTATTTCTATATTTTAAGTTTGATATTTCTATTGTTGAAAAGAAAATTTCTGGGTTGACATTTACTTGCAAAGTAGCTAAATATACTCTTAGAAATGCACAGATATATTTAATATACTGTCTTGAAATTTGCTAAATGTATTCATGCTACAAACAGCGTTAAGCACCCGAAAAATGAAAATCCTCCCACACAGACATCTTGTGGATAAAACACTTTTCAAAATATCAATATATTGACTTGTTACTCATTGTTCTGTAACATATCACAAATGGAAATAAGATTAGTGCATACGGTACATATAAGTTCATTGCCAACTGTATACCATCCGACGCCTTGGCCCATTAGCACATTGATCACTCTGTATCCAGCCCCAGATTGTGTCAATGTTAGGCCGCCATTTTGTATGAGCACACATATTTAAATTACCTCCTTATCTCGTGCATTGCCGCTCCATCAGGCAGCGCTGTCCTGGCAGAGCGGCAATAAAACACTTCTTGAAACTCTCCTCATTAGTCAAATAAAGCTGTATTCTCAGCTGTTGTGACAAACAACATTGTGCCAACTTTGCACATATTATAATGAGTGAGTGAGTGAGATTGGTTCCTTTACGCCCTCATCACAGCATTGAAGCTTATATCACAGCATTGAAGCTTATATCAAGGGCGGGGGAGCTGAGAGGGAGGCAGTTTATGATCTTACCCAGGAAATAGAAACAGAGAAGAAGGGAGAGACAGACAGAAAAAGAGACAGAAAGGCACTTTATGGTCTTACCCAGGACCAACATATTATAACGTATAGGACTGACTCTATCTATATCAATATCTGTTGCTGTTGAATGAAAAGTATCACAGCTCTGAAATTTTGTCAATAAAAGTATTAGAAAAAAATGTTTATACGAGTTGAATCGGCCAAGGGAAAACATCCTTCAGTGAGCGATATTAAGTGAAACCACCACAGGAAACAATTTCGGCAAGTCTTCAAAAAATAAATGTCTAATTTAGCTGAATTCACCAAAATATTTTCTAAATGTGTAGAGCTGCCGAGTGTACATTGTCTAACACCTGGACCCAAATGCAACTATTATAGCTTGTATCGCTCAATCATTTTCCCTTACATGTTTACATTCGCTCTTGCACTGGCAGACCAAATGTTGGTTTTCACATACCTCAATAGTAGCAAGTATCAATCTCTATATAACCTTTTATGGGAGAAATCGAGAGAAAAGGCTTTGTTCAATTTAGCTGAGATTACAGCTTTAACAACAACAACAGTAGCTGAGAGACATCAACTGCTCGTAAATGTAAAGTACCAGGACATGCCATCAGGACATGCATGCAATTTACTTAGTTTTATTGTTTTAAAATTGTCTACACTCCACTGTTAACTTTTAACTTGATAATGGAGGTAGGGGCCGAGGGCAAGGTCTAATAACCCTCCCCCATTACATCGCAAGGAAGAAGTGATTGCTTGCAACTGGCGACGACGCAATTATACAGGATCATCTAATTAGCGAATGAGAGAGGGAGACAGACAGGAGAAAGAGATAGAGAAGAGAGACAGACAGACAGACAGGGGACTCTCTCTCTCTTTAATAGGTAGAACTAACCGAGGTTTGGTCTGTCTGATTGTTCTTCACCAAATTGGAGGCGGGAGGAATCCCGAGGTGCGTAGCATAGCGTAGCACCGAGGGATTCCTACGCCGGAAACAAGGTCCTAGGTCCTCTCATTCCTAGGGAGGAATGAGAATTGTTTCTTCCCGCTCACTTGCATATAACAAGTCTATACAAAGTCTGTGGACACGCCATTCCAGAGGTGAAATAATGTCTCTTCCTCCTCTCCTTGACCTCTGTCTCTCCCTCTGCCTCACTCTTTCTCCTCTACTTCTCTCCTCTCCCTCTCTATTTCCTCCACTCTCTCTCTATCTTCTCTCTCTGTATGTCTCTTCCTCCTCTGTCTCTCCCTCTCTCTCTCCTCTACCACTCTGTATCTCTTCCCTCTCTCTATCCCTCTCTCTTTCCTCTCCCTCTCCCTCTCTCTCCCCCTCTCTCTCTCCCTCTCTCGTCTTGCTGTATCTCTCTCTCCTCTTTCGCTGTCTCTGTCTTTCTGTCTCTGTCTCTCTGTTCTCTCTACCTCTGTGCCTCTCCTCCCCCCTTCAACCCTTCGCTCTTAAAATATTGGTTTAAACACAGGTTTAAAACTAGGGTGAGTGGCGGGCGGTATGCGTGCGCACATGCTCTGCTGATTTATAATTGGGTTACATTGGTTGAAGGCCATCAGCTGTGTGTGACCGACTGGCGGAGGCGAGGGGAACTAGATGTCAGTCCCATATCTCAAATATGCTGATTTTCCTTTTTATCAGGTGGGCCCAAGATTGATTACATCAATTTGTAGCGTTCCATCTGTCAAGTGCCAATTGAATATTGATGCTGATTTCTGGTCGCTCCCAAACCGCCCTCTTCTGGAGGTTTCACTCAAACCGCAACAAGACAAACCCCTTTTCAGAAATACCTGGTCAAAATGCGCATATTTGACAACCTTTTCTTATGTATATCACCTCATTCGAAAAGGCTCCCCTGTACCAGTTGCTTATTTTAGTTCTGAATCCAAAAGTTTGGATTGATTTTTTTATTCAGAGCTGGAATAATTTGGAGCGTTCAAACAAGGCCACCGTTTAATATTTGTACAGGAGTGAGGTCATAATACTGAGCCTGCAGCAGCGGTGGTACTGTTTGATTGACAACGACCTTGTCTGCATTGTGTCCTTGCCACCAAACCAAAAATGAAGTGTTCCCCCAGCTCTGGAATGCATTAGTTGGCTTCCACAAATATGAATTCATATACAAGTCAAAAAATGTACAATCGGCAGTTCTAAACATTTAGTAATGTCTGCTAAATTAGGCTGAGAAATTGTCAATACTCGGTATATCTGAGTTAATCAGTTTGGTTATGCTGAACGGCATTTTAACTTCTCTCTTAAATGTGGGTTATTGGTGAGGGTTGGTGAAGGCGAACTGTACGTTTTCAGGCGATCTCACCCATGCAATGTTTTGGATGGGGATGGTTGCTTAATATTTCTCTACACGTTTTCAACTGTATCCATCACAGCATGCACTGTAGTAGACATGTGCAGTGAGACATGCACATTCCTTATTCCCTCTTTTCATATCATATTCCAAAATGTATCTATTTATGACAATCAACATTATATCATTTTCCAACTCAAAATATCTCAGCATGCACAGTAAAAGCAACCTTTCACTGATGCCTCTGCTTTCTAAATGTGACAGCCCTTAATGCCATTTGGATAAGTGTTCGGTTACTAACACGAATTATGTAAAAGGCTTTTTAATGGTCAAAGCGTCAGAAAATGTACAATCAGTAGCTCCACACTTTTAGTCAATTTTGCTAAATTAGGCTGAGAAATCATAAATAATAGATATATCTGAGTATAGGCTGTAGATTTGGTACATGACTCTATTTGGTATTGCATTGATCCAAACTATCTGTTCAGTTATGTTGAATTGTATTTTGAACCTCATTTCTGTCTTAAATTTGGGAGAATTAATGAAGGCAAGAATTGTACATTTTCTGATGGTCTAACCCACCTCTTACAGAAATCTATGCTCTCTAGATATGACAGCTCTTAATGTCATTTAGTATATTTTGCTTAATGATAAATACCATACATAACTGAGTACGGAAATCAATATTGAAATGTAACACAGACTTAATTAATCTTATAAATGACGAAATGAAAAAAAAATATTTATCAAACAATCAGTATAATATTATTTGCTTTTCCGTTCGTTCTAAGTGGTATTTTAATCCACATAATTATCTTAAATTAGGGTTGTTTGAGAGGATTAGTGAAAGCAAATTGTACATTTTCTCACGATATGGTCCATAAGGTTTCTATTTTTAGCCCAGTGTTAGTCCGAGTGGTTTGCATGTGTTAATACGTAGATCGATGGCAGGACAAAACCACCTGCATGCCCTTCTAGCCGTCTCTAGTCCACTCAGCCAATGAGGGAAGCAGAAAAAAGCGCAATTGCATGAACAGAGCTTCCTGTCGTCTATAGGGAGGTTTCTTTGTTATTCATTATTCAATATTTTGACATGGCCACTTTGTATTTGATATTCGCTGCATGCAAGCCTATATTTTAGGGACGTTAATGGATTATACTAAAAGTACGTAACCTCAGGGGTGGCTGATTCAAGTTTTATTTACTTTCTGATTGGAATGGAATTATGGATTGTATGCTTTCATTTGAGTAAAATATTCAAGATTTTCTCCGATTGTATTTGCTACAGGGCTTTAAAAAAGTCCACATTTAGATTTCGGGGCGCTGCCGAAATCCTTTCCTGCGGTGGTTTCACTTACTATCGCTCACCAGCGGCCGTTTTGTCTTGGTCAATTCGACCTCAAATTCTTCTATACCCATATAAATGCAGCAAATATTAAGGTCATACTATTGAGTAAATTTTGTAAGATTTATTTGGTCATATATCAGGGAATAGAGGACATAGAATACAGCTTTGATATTATATGTTTAATATTAATATGATATACTGATACTGATACTTAATGGAACATTATAAGAATATTACATACATACATTATTGTCAAAAGCCAAAATTGGAGTCGGAGCTACCCCTTTCACGTGTATATACATACACCCTCACTTATAGTCCTTGCAACATCAACACAGCCTTGAACCCTGACCCCGGCATTACCTTGCCTGCACTTCCTCTTTTAAATAAGTTCAAGATCTCTATTGATTGTTCCTGTTTCACTATCACTGTAGTTAATAGCTTCAGCAAACAGCTTCCGCGGTTCGATTTTTAAGGGGGACAACTTTTAGAGAGTGACGCAGCATTTCTGCCAAGGTACTTTCCCTCCAAGGACTGCCTGGCCCGAGTCCAAATGTCAATAATTTAAGGGTAAACATAATGTTTGTATCGCATGCCTGCCTTTGATGTACATTTCACTGTCTATCATTTGTGATGTGTCACAGAGAAATTAGTCCGCAAAGATTTTTCAAATGTTTTTTTCTCACAAGTACTCTTCGTAGGTATGTTTTGAGTTTAGGGGTGTTTATAGTGTCCTTTGCCCTATTAGTACATCTACAATTTCGCGATTGTATATTGATGTTCATTTCACTATCTATCATGTGTGATGTGTCCCGGAGAAATAAGCCACAAAAATTAAATTTGTCAGATGTTTTTTTCAAAAGAACTCCTCATAGATAGGGATGTTTTGACTTTTGGGGTGTCTAGTGCTCTCGGTCATATGAGTACATCTACCAAATTCCAAGACTGTATATTGATTATGTCTAGTTTGTCTCTGCGTTTCTGAGGTCATCCTAAGGAGGTACATTTAACTACCCTACTAACAGTTGTCTATCCAGAAAGTCAGTCAGTAACTATATACGATTTCTATCCAGAAAGTCAGTCAGTAACTATGTCAAACATACTCACCTTATAAAACTCATGAAATCTGCTTAGTCTATTGAGATTAATGTTATTATGCTTAAATAAAATATATTGTATTAAGAATGGGTTCAAACGATGGGTTCGGTTATGTTGGGCTTCATTTCGAAGCTCATTTTTATCTTTAATTAGGTATATACAAGAGGTTTGCTGAAGGCGAATTCTCAATAATCCCAGCATTTTTCCTTATCTTCTCTTAACTCGATTCCATTTCATGCCATCATTTCTTATTAATTTATCCACTCAACTGACTGTTTTCAATTATTAAAGATCTCAACATAAATATACTTAATGCTTAAGATGTATCGCAATAATTCCAGGATGTGGTGGAAGATTACACTGCCAAAAGCCTCATCGTAAATAAACATCCATTGGCATACATTAGCTCTGTCGTACTATCACATGCTAGCGTACTTCCCTGCACAAACTTATTGTACCTTTTGGTCATGGCCAGTCAAGTATAGAGGTTGAAAACCAAAATACTGACAATGCGGCCGTGATTTGAACCTGTGACACCCTCTCCTTAAGGCGAGTCTGCTATCCACTATGCTATGGTTGCTGGTTGGTGAGGAGAGGTTTAATTCTTGTACAGAAGCATCTGTCTCTCCCGTCACCACCACAAACAACGTGCTTAAGTGAGCACTATGCCAAGCATATCATACTTTCTATGTTGCACTGGTGTACCAAGAAAGTATAATATATGGGAATATCATACTTGTCTTACTCAAAGCCATCGTATACCGAGCCATGCAAACTGTCTATGGCATAATACAATTTACACCTATTGCCTGAATATTTTTCTTTTTTAAATATTGTACATCTTCAGGCAAGTTCACCCATAGAAGGAGTTGCCAAATTAACTAACGTATATTTTCCTGCTTGTTCTGGTGGAAGTGATGTGGTTTAAAATCATAAAAAGCCATAAAGCACTGACTCTGTGCTAAGGCTAGAACAGGTAGAATGTCTAAATATAGCTGTTTACAGTGGTAAGGGGGCAGGGAAACACTGAAGAAGCTTTCATGAAGCTCGTTTGATTTGATTTGAGAAATATTCTGCAGTAGCATGCGTCTTTTGTATCTTATTAAATAATTTTCCTTTGGCCAATACAATTTATTTTTAAAAACAAAGCAAAAAAACATCATTACATCAAATAATGATGTTTTGTCAGTTGGGACTGACAGATGTACCTTGTTTTACTTCACTACATTAAACAAAAGAGATGTTTATTTCATATAGATATAATTATGTCTTATTTGATACACGTATTTATACGATGAAGAGTGCATGAGGACGTTATATATATATATATATGAGCCCTGTACAACTGTATGGTAAACCACTTTTAGAGGCCATGTAACTCCCTTATAGTGTAACTTGCATTGCACTATATAGGATTATTTCCTCAGACTAGTCTAAGAGGAACTCTTACCTTCCTCAAATGCATGAGTTTAAGCACCAACCCTTGTACCATAAGGCCCCCGTAGTCGTAAATCTACGATGGTGCTACGAGGCCTTTAAGACACAATCTTATTGTGTATAGCGCAATGGGTCCTAAATACGCTGAACCCCCTGGACATCTTCTTTTGTACCTGTACTCTCTTGTCAAAAGAAATAATTCATTATTAGTAAATAAAAACATTCCTAATAGGAGATACCGTGGAGAAAAAACATTTCAAATTGTTCTGGCTTAGACCCAATTGTCAGTGACGACTCACATTTTGAGGATGCAATTTCTATAAAGCATAATGCCACCCCGCTCGGTCGGGCAATTACATAACATGGTAATTATTTCTGTGCAGAGAATCAATTAAAATGATTGAATCAATCAGAGCAATTGACTGTGAGTATACCCCTATGACATCCCTTTTGCTTACTTATTAAATCAAGAGGAACCAAGCTGCCAGGAAAGCTGCTGGGAGTATAATCAAGTTATATTCACAATACATGCCTCCCAAGGGCCTTTAAAGTCAGCAATTGCTTCCTTTTAATGAATAATATAACATCCTGTGATCGAATTGTTCCTGACAACATTTGACAGTAGGTGGAATGTCATATTAAAGCTGCACTCTCAGCTAGCATCGGTAGAATACGAAATATTTTCTTCTTTTTGTTCCATTCTTTTCCAAGTCATCTATACATGTAGATTATTTGACCAACATTTTGAAGGATGTTGTCTGATTGTTTTTGTGACAGGGCTCCTATAACCTCCTCATTTGTATGTGGAGGACCCGCCTAAATCCTTATGTGGGAAGTCTTCACTTATTATCATGCACTCACCACTAAAATCGCTGAAAATAGTTTAAATGAGTCAGCTAAAGTATTTCCCCGCCAGACATCCCTCCTCTGCTCCTCGACATTTTGCCGGACTTATTTAGCTTTCAGGGAGGCTTTTAAAGTTCTGACATCTATAATCAACTCATGTTCAATTAGGATGCCAACTTTAGTTAGGAAAGAAGAATTTACTGAGTATAGTTTCAGAGTTGAGAGGACCCCTCCAAACTAAGGGAAAGAATACCTGGAAGTCATCTTTCAGATGTATGTTTCCTGTTTGTACACTTGTAGGTGTAAATAAATGATATATTGTATTGAATTGAATCCCACGAACAACAGAGCCAGAATATACTCCCCTGCTATTTAGAGCTGATTTCTGAGTGAGCTGCAATATAACGAACAGGCGCCCACCTAGAATTGTGAATAGGACACCAGGGCCCTGTTTCATAGCAGATCCTTACTATCAACGTTACTTCCTTGGCTACTGTTCCTAGCTAAACAGCTGGTAAGGAGCTTTAATGAAACACTTTCCTATAAACACACAATGCTATATTTAATCTACAATAGAAATGTCCTGCCTAGGAAAGGTAAAATAGCGTAGTTAGGAACATTTTAAGAAAGGATTTCTTATGCAACAGGCACCAGAAGCCTCTCCGCTTTGAAGATTCTCCAATGTACATAATCCCAGGAACCTCTTAAGACTCCTACTTCTACCTAAGCTTTTTGTAGTAATGCTATATGGCGCAGGCCATTCAAATAGCTACAATTGCAGTGCACATACATGAGAAAATATCAAAGGTTACACACGAAGCCAAGGTTAAAAACAAATGTTGTTAACATGTTCTCACTTTGTACATTAGTCAAAATGCAATATTAGGCCTATATCCCAAAACTCGAGCTCACTTTGCGAATTTGTGTCAATTATAAATTTATTTGAATGCCCGATAGGACAAGGTGGCTCCTGTAGCACAGTGGATAAGGTCTTGTTTTGAAAGCTTTCCAATAGGAGATTTACATGTCCGCCATTTCGAATTCTGACTCGCATGGAACTAAATGTGATGAGGTGTCTATTTAGGGGCACTTATCAGCTTTCGTTGTAGGAAACTTCAAGAATGTGTATGGAAATATTTGGAAATATAGCTTGGAAATATAGCTATGACTTTCTGAGGGTATCCTAACTGTTAACAGTTTTATTCAAGGAATAATCCTGGCAGAAGGATGAAGTATGAATATGCATAGCCACCTGCTGGATAAAAAGTAATTACCCCCATGGCCCTGTAATCTGCGCTTGACAAGTAATTAGGCCACTGGTAACAGAGCTCTGGGGGCGCGCCCCGTCTTGCTTTTATCACTAATCCTCATCTGGTAGAAGAAGCAGCAGAAGCTTGAGTCCATGCAGCAATTATTAGCCGTGCATGCCGCCGCTCATAAATCTTCATGTCTGACTTTTTTGTTATGGTAGCTTATTCGGGGGCCGTCCTAATCAGCTGCCTGAGCCAGCGTGGATGTTTTGAAATATTGTTTTTACTTTTTAACGATTCCAATATATGAAATGATATGATGTATTTCGTGTTATAACAAACATATTTCATGTATTATGCAGATCGGCTAATATGTTCTGTTCCGGCATATCGGGAAGATCTGTGTTTTACGCAGAATTAAGATGTGTCCTTTCACACTATAAGTCATTTGTAGGCTAAATTGTCAATGAATGCTTTTAGAGAAATAAAACTATTAATAATAATGATAATTATAAAATATACATTCCTGGGCAATCAGATATGTTCATGTGTGTCTAATCAAAATAATCAAAAGATTGACACATCATTTACTTTTTAACGATACAAATTGTTACAAAATACAGTCCTGGAAAATATTCCCATGAGAAATAATAATCAACACATTATTGACAGTTACGCAAAGAAAGCATACGTAGGTGGCAGAAACGTCATTGTTTGAAAGTCTGGTTTTTTTTAATATATATGTGTTCCCTAGATATCCAGGGCCTTAGAACTAGCTTTGGACCCAAAGTCATGGGGGCGTTATTGGTTGGATCCCACACGCCTGTTGTAAAATCTAAGGAAAGGATGTTTTGTGGGAATTCCTTCACCTATAAGAAAGACAGGTTTGAAGACAGGAAATTTGAAAACAGGTTCGTCTGTCCATGGTGATGAGAACGAGGCATCAACCTTGATTTACCATGTTCCTTGAAGACCATTGTTTGATTTTGTCCTTGTTGGGCAGGGAATATTGATTGGTTCAGGGAGAGAAAAGTCTTAGTAATTTCTTATATAATTTCCTCTGCTTGCTGGGAGGAAAAGTTGTGGAATATTCCCTTTGAAACTGAGAATATGAGACGTAAGGAATTTACTTATGAGCAGCTATTTGTCCTTGCTAAGGAAAATCTTTAGTGAATTAGCCTATACAATCTTAGGTAAGGATCTCTTATGCAACAGACCCCTAGATTTCCTCTAGGGGGTCACAGGTTGCATGCTGCAATATGAAAAGTTCATTCCAGGATTTATCAGAGTTATACAAAGCGCCACAGCACTGATAATCATTCATTGTAATAGGGGATTTGCATGTGCCACTGTGCATGTCTGTTACAGTGCATGGGAAAATGGGGACCTGTGTTGTGGACACATGTATAACATATCGATATTAACATTAGATCGTTGATAAATATTTCATGCTGAATATGGCATGCTTTCTATAGATTTTAGACTGTACCACTAGCCCCAAAATTCCATGCGAATCAAGATTTAAAATGGCGGCTATGCAAGTCCCCTATTGGGACTGGGTGACAAATATAAAGGGCCTCGTGGGACTCCTCCGTAGTAAGCTGAAGTGTGGCACATGCAAATACATTAAAACTACCTTGTGAGTGAATATTTCATTCACTTACATTCACCACTGCCTTCTCCACTTGTGGGGAAGGTTTGCAAAAGGTTTGATTTGATTTGAAAGCATTTTATTCCATTCGCTGAATTGCTATAAGGGGGCAATTTCCTGGCATTTCAAGCCCTCTTTTACTATATTACCTTTGTATTAGTAGTGGACACTGTCCCTTTCGTCAATGACTTGATATGACTACAATTTATTCAGTTTATATGGAATATTTGCAGAAAACAAATTGGTTGTGAACGTCATGGTCATTCACTACATAAAATCATGGGGCTCCTGCAAAAGTAAAAACAAAATATTATTCTACATAGCGAACGACCGTGACGTTTGCTACCATTTGCTCCGTGCTGAGGCCCTTAATAGGGGATTTGCCACTGTGCATGATTATGACAGTGCATGCTGGGATGGATTCAGTTAAAATCTGACATACAAATTTATATCAAGCTTCAGGTTCCAACCAAATCAATAGGAATCATGTAAGGATTTTTCACTGATATCATAGCTTGTGTTAATGATCTATTAAGAAACAAATGCATGATGGGAAGGGTGAAATCATGTTATGGAAACATGTAAAACGTGGCTATTGACATTAGAGCACTGATAAATATTCCATGCTGAACTTATACCTGTAACTTTCCCCTTTCCTATTGCAAAGCACTTTGGGCGGTGAACACCATTTGGTAGAAATCCTGTCAACTTTGATTCCGGTGAAACTGTGGCTGTGAATTTGTTTCTGGAAGGGATGGAGACGGGGAAGCTAAAATCACATATAAACATTTCTTAACAGTGTACAATATGACAAGTACCAACTGATCTAACTTTGCTTAACCATTAAATCCATTGAGGAATAGTGATGTGTCACAGGAAAACGAGTTACAAGTCGCAAAACTGATATTTTTCAATATGTTTTATTCACAAGATCTCTTTGTACGAATGTTCTCATCTTCTCATCTTTATTTGGGGTATGTACCATTTGAAGTCGTATGAATGCATTTACCCGTCTTCAAGACTATGTATTAAATATATCCTATCCTATATTTCTAAGGTCATCCCATAAAGTATCCTAAAGTATGTTCAGCTACTTTACTAGTAATGATCCACCCAGAAAGATTGCAAACTTTTTTTTCAAAAATAAAAATAGCAAGCTAAAAATCTAGAAATACTTGTTAGCTGTCCTAATGTTAACTATAATTAGAATCCGCTCAAATTCCTTTTTTTTTTTCAACTTGTGACTTATTTTTCCGTGACACACCACAACTGTACCCTGCATTTCCCGGGCGTTATACAGGATGCATGCTGCAATATGAAAGTTCATTCTGCTTGACATGACTTATCCTAGATACCTATTAAGGGCTTCAGAACGAAGCGAATGGTAGCAAACGTTATGGTCATTCGCTATGTAGAATAACTTTTTTTTTAACTTTTGCAGGAGCCCCATGATTTTATATACGACCCTGATAATCGCATGATTTGCATGGAATTATGGGACTAATTGTACAGTCTAAAATCTATAGAAAACATGACATGTTTAGCATGTACTATTTATCAATGCTCCAATATGAATATCAATATCCATGTATCATAAATTATGTCCATGACACAAGTCTCCATCGTTCCCATTATGCATTTGGTTTTCATAGCTCATTTATACAAACTCTGATATTGGTGAAAACATTCTTGCAATTTTCGATAAACAATCTTGCTAAATATGTGTATGTCAGATTTTAACAGAATCCTTCCCACGATGCACTGTACACAGATGTGCAGATCCACATGCAAATCCCCTATTGCAATGGGACGCGGTGCCTTCAGATGCATTGTCTCACTACCTGTAACTTTCCCCTTTCCTATTGCAAAGCACTTTGGGCGGTGAACACCGTTTGGTAGAAATCCTGTCAACTTTGATTCCAGTGAAACAGTGGCTGTGGATTTGTTTCAGGAAGGGGTGCAGACAGGGAAGCAGGGCTCTAGTGCCACGTTAACCTTATTACAGCCATTGCCTGCGATGTGAGCCCGGGCGTGTTGAACAAACTGGTGCAGATAGCTGCAGCCCCCATGCAGGCTTTGTTATCCCGGCCGAATCATCCATGATCAATCAAATGCGATTATCAGATTTCCTAGCTGGGGAAAGCGATAGGAAGGCACGGGGCGAGGTGGAGCATCTTTACTGGGGAGGCTAGTTCCCTCGGGGGCCGCTAGCCGATGGTGTCGCTGACAGACGGGCCTGGACAGCCCTGATGCATGCCCCTTGCACCCCCCCCCCCCCCCAGCCCTCCTTTCTTTCTTACCCAAATATTGCCCCCTGGTACAACTTAAAGAAGCAATCTCATCATATTTGGAGCCCTAAAACCTGGGGAGTGCTTCCATTAAGCCTGATTTAATTACCTATGTGAGAAAGGCAGCAGGTCAGAGCGTCAGGAAATGTACAATTCCCCTTCACCAATCCCTCAAATATCCCAGAAAATGTAGACCTACAATTCGCCTTCACCAATCCTTTCAAATATGCCAGAAAATGTTCAATTCGCCTGCACCAATCCTCTCAAATATGCCAGAAAATATACAATTCGCCTTCACCAATCCACTCAAATAACCCAGAAAATGTTCAATTCGCCTTCACCAATCCTCTCAAATATCCCAGAAAATGTACAATTCACCTTCACCAATCCTCTCAAATAACCCAAATTGAAAGCAACAAATGTACCGTGTATACTTGTCTTATTCTAGTATTAAAAAGGATGGATGCTTGCTAGTAAAGTAGTTAGATATATACAGCTTTAGGATGACCTTAGAAACGCAGAGGTGTAGGCCTTTTAAGTATAGTCTTGAAATTAGACGGATACGAGTAGAAGCACTGATCTTGTCAAAAATCATTTGAAATATACCATTTTGCGACTCTGGACTCATTTTTTCTGTTAAAACATATGGGCCGAAAGAAATAATGGGTATGGTTCCGATTCCAACCAGCTGGAAACTAGATAGGGAGAAGGCTTTGTTATTGTTTTTATTATCGTCAAGTATAACAACGTATGTATACTCTTCTGGCTCTATATATCTGGTGAGCTGCTAGCTTTAAGACTAAACACAGCGTCCATCAACTGGACCGGCAGCAGACATGGGAACGCACCATCTAGTTGAAATCCCCTGAAAGTGTACAATTCACATTCCCAATCCTCGCAAAAGACCCAAATTTAAGACAAAAATTGGGTTAAAATACAGTTCAACATAACCGAACAGATTGTGTTAATCAAGGCAATACCAGGTCAACTCAGATATACATAGTGTGCATCATTGTTCAGCTAAATTTAGCAGAATCTACTGAAATGTGTAGAGCTGCCGATCCTACATTTTCTGTCGATCTGACCCAGGTATGTGCGTGTGATTGGTGAACGGCAGCACGAACCCTTTTTCCGGGTTTAGGTTGGGTAGAGTGAGGTCCTGGGGTTGTGCCTAACTGTGGGAGATCACGCCAACCCATCTAGTGGTGAAATTTCCAGAAAATGCACAATTCACATTCAGAAACCCTCTCAAATAACCTAAATTTAATTCACAAATGAGACTCAAAACTCAATTCAACATAACCAAACAGATCCTTTGAATCAACTTGATGCTGAATATACTCAGATATACCTCATATTTATCATTTTTCAGCCTAATTTAGAAGAATTGACTAAATGTGTTGAGCTGCCAATTGTACATTTTCTGGTGACCTGACCCCTAGATATATTGCTGCTGCATGGTGGCACTGGGTGGCTTATATTGGTAAAATATGGCCCTGATTTAATAGCGAGAACAGCTACACAGATTACTTTTGGGAGTCGTTCACATGGGGCCAGTATATTTAATTTTTAAAAAACACCGACAATATATATGGTTTGGTTTTACATGCTCGTTGTGATTTTTACGCTTATGATAGATCAAGTGTGTTACAAGAAACCGTAAGACTCGCTCAACCTTTCCCAAGTCGATAATCGTAAATAGTCGCAAAACTTATACTTAAAGAATGGAATAACCTAAATGTTTAAATACGATCATTATAGTCGTTTAATGACTTCAAACGAACTATCATCTACTACAGTAGGTTTTATTGTATATATTTACAGCATGAGAATTTTATATTTGTTTCTCGTCCAACTTAACGGACTAAATTTAATTATATACCAATTTAATGTATTAAAAACTAGTTTTCCTTTTCTCTCTGGCTCAGGGCCAGTGGTAGACCACCTTCCCGTGAACTGGGGAGCCTCGACCTACCTCATAATTTTATTTAAACAGATGTAACTGCTCATTACCTGAATAAAAAAATGAATTTTAAAAAAGGATATACCTAACTAGATGGTATAATAAGTAATTCAGATCTAACATAACGTTTACCTAGAGAATATATCTCACTATCATCTATCAGGTTATTCAGATCGAATATTACCCTCTTCCCAATTCTCACAGATCGCAGCGTACTACCCCAGGTTCAATGGGTTTTTACTAGGGATAAAAGGATGTCATGCTAACTAATACAGGCTAACCCAACACAACAAGGTTTAGTGCATGAGATGCAATCATTTAGGCTGTCCCCTCCGAACCCTACTCTGCCTGCACTGATTATCTTGTAGATATGCATATACATGGCCTTTTTTTAAACTAATTTTATTTAACAAACATTTCAGGTTGTGAAATATACATATATATATAAGATTGAGGAATGTCTGCTAACTAAATTAGGAAGTTGTGCTAGATTAGGCTGAAACATATAAGGTATATTTGAGTGTAATAATATATTCAGTTGGTTATAACGAATTGGTTGAAGGAGCGTGAATATTGCACGAGTTGCGTAGCAACGAGTACAATATTCTAAGTGACTGAAACCAATGAGTTAGTTTAACAGATTTATTATACATACTTTCAATCATGAAAATAGAAAAAAAATGAGTCATCAATTTGAATATTACTGGTAAGCTTAGTAAAAAAAAACAGATTGGTTGCCGGGACAACCCCACGTAAATCACTAGTGAAATATGCACTATGCGTAAATCACTCTAGATACGTTGTTTTTAGAGCAATGCGTGTTATGTATAATAAAATCCGATATTTTATTTTGAATTTACAAAATACCAAATTTGATATTTTGTACATGTTCAGGCGACTTTACCCTTAAATGCGTTCAATCTATTTCAACCTTCTGCCCTTCCTATATTAGCGGACATATATAGCGCTTCAGAAACTATCAATATCTTTGTGTTCTGCTACTTTAAATATTGCCCTGTATGTTATCCCTTTAGCTCAGTGTTTCCCAACGGACTAAGACCTTGGGTACGGTATAAAAAAGATCTTGGCGAAAGGGAGGGTCATGCATAATACTGACCATCCATTTGGTAAGAGAAATAGCATAGCGCCACAACACATCATATCAATCATTACCTATTACCACTTACAGAGACGTACGGTGTCTGTTTTCCAAGCTATAACTTATGACCTCTCTTTACTATTGGCTTCGTTGCCAGTAACAGCAGTGCTTTCCCCTTCCTTCTTCTCTTTTTCATCCCCATCCATTCAGTGAATGGAATGTGAATGATTCACATCCCTCTACCCCCACCCCGCCCACCCCACTCCCCTCTCTGTCTATGTGTCCCCTCCCCACGTCTCTCTCTCCTTCCCTTTCCATTTCTCCTCCTCTTCCCTTTCTCTCTCCTCTCCCTACCTCTTTCTCCCCCCTCCCTCACCCTACCAGGGTCCTTTTTCTCGCGGGCGCGGGGGGCTGGGGAGATCTCGCGTGAAACGCGCCTTGTGGCGACCCATATAACGATGCTTCTGACATCCGGGTCCCTCGTCTCACGACCTTTGGCCCGGTGCCAATCACCACTGGATGAGTCTGCGCAGGCGCAACCCGCCTGATGAGACAGAAGACAATCGTGATTGGCCATCCATCCTTGGTCATGTGGCAAGTTCCTGGCCAATCACAGCACGGCCGCGGGTCATGGTGGCAAAAGGGGTCGGCTCAAAAATCGAAAGGTTATTTTGCACAAGGGCAAGGTAGGGAGCAACCAAAAAGCATTTGCTTGGGGCCGCTTTTGATAATATACATCAAAGACTGACACTAGTGACAGTCTTGGGGAAACTAGACCGAAAACAAACTTTGCTGACGTCTGAGCGTTCATTTCTCACAAAGTCTGTATATTATGATGGATCGAGTCATAATGAGGGGAGATAATTAATATTGCAGCAATGCTTTATGTATGACCATGTCTACACTTCCATTTTGTAATTGCTTCATTAAATCTGAGGCACCTTAGGCCTTTATAATGGATTACGGCCGTATAGTGTCGTGATTTCCTACAGACTTAACTTTAATATGAAGCAATTGTGAAGCACTTGAGAAGACTGGTGTATATTTATAATGGATGGAATGATGGAATGCACCGAGTGGTCGTTTTGAAATAATGTATCAGACACACGAGAAGTGAAAATGCATGTACCATCACGAGTGGTGAAGCCATGAGCAAAGATTTCTCACTTCAAATGTGTCTGATACGCTATTTCAGAAGAGCCGTGTGTTGCATTCCATATTTATGTCAGAGCTACCATGTTTAAATGGTTAAATTACATTGTGTAATCATTTCCCTGTCATTGTTTACATAGAACTACAAAATTAACTTGATGCCTTCTCATCTCCGTGAAACACGTCGTCTGCGAAAATCACATGTGGTTTTACAAAACAATATGCACGGTGCTGACCAGTTAGTCGCAGGTTTGGTAACAAGCATAATTAATGTTATGGGATGTTTAATCATATAACCATACTGTGACTGAATCTGGTTCTGAAACAAAATATTTTGTCCAAACCAAGACCATTGGCGAATAAAGATTATTTAAATTGAATATAAGTTTCCACCACACCCCATCTCATTTTACTTCCCGCTAAATTCTATAGAAGCTTAATTGTAACATGTATCAGGCACTAAATTAAAAGCAGAAGTTCTCTCCTGATCCTCGTTTAGACATGCTGGCGAAGGCCAACTTATTAATGTTTACTTCTGGTTGAATAAATTATTTAACAATATTTGTTTAAGAACTGCAGCAGAAAGTTAGTAGAGAGCAGTCACTATAATATTTCAAGTGAGGTTTTTGGTGATCCTTTCACCAGTCTCATCCCTCAGAAGCTCTGAGGCCATCCTTGACCTCTAGAAGGAATGGACCAGGGGCCAAAGTCAACTATTCATTTCTAAACTTTAGCATTGAACCTGAACTCCTGAACTTAAAGCTGCACTCTCAGCTGACATCGACCAGAAAAGATTTTCTACTTTTTGTTCCGTTCTTTTCTAAAAGTCTTTTGACCAAAATATTAGAGGATTTTATCCGGTATTTTTTGTTTCAGGCCTCCACAAGAGTCCACATTTATATTTCGGGGAGCACTGAAGTCTATTCCTGCTGTGACTTCATGCATTATCGCCCACCAATATTTGTTTTCTCACAGTCAATTTTTTTTAACATATACTGCAGGTTAATTGAGTCCAATAGTTCTAACAGCGGGAAAACATGGAATCTCATTCCATAAGCTTGTCGACCCTTTTGTCACACTTATTCTGTTATTGTATATCTCAGTGATGAATAAACAATTTTCTAATCTAATCTAATCTAATTTCTATTGGCCTAAATGAAATGAAATGAAATAGTAAAAAGAAAATATGTCAAACAATGAGTAGATTTGGTAAGGTTTGTTTTGTTATAATAGCTAATAGTAACGTTACAGCTTTGATACCATCTTAATGATTGGTGGGTCAAAGTCCATGGTTCTGAATTATGACTCATTCCCTGTGACACGTCATATATTATAACCAGCTTGTTTACCTTCCATGGCCTTCCAGGAATAACCCAGCAGAGGCCTTGTTCGTGTTGTGTAGTCAGATCTGACAAAGCACATCGATGCATCAGCCAACTAAAAATTACACTATATTAAAAACAAGCGCTCGTGTGTCCCACAATAAAAACATATGATATGTCTGGATAATGTTTCCCACCGCCAGAATGGCATAGATACTGGTCTCAGATGTTGTGATGAGTGAAAGAGTCGCCATGATTGAGTGGACAGAAAAGTAACGATTTCTTTTTTTGGACAATAAGTTTATTTCGTTAGCCTGCCGTCTGGGCTCGTACATTCTAATATTCCTTGTGCGACGAAGCTTAACCTTTTGCTGACTGTCCTTTCTGTGTGTTTTTTGTATTATCTGTACATTTGTATTTTTTGTACTCGTTTGCAAGATGTTTACAATACCATTATCATTTTGACAATACTACCTTATAAACCTCAGCGATCAATCTATCTGTCTCTTCTACATCTCTCAAACACCTCTTTCATAAACTTCGCCCACCTAGAGCCTTTCCCTTCCATGACCGCAATCACCTTTTCACCATACACAATGGGCCTGCATTTCTTAGAAATCTCCTCTTAAGAATGCTACAAATGCAATGTCAATGTCGTAGAACAACTCTTGTCTATAGATATAGTTCTTTGCAATCTACAAAGTAACGATTTTAATCTTGATTCACCAAGTACTGCTCTGTATCTTGAAATGATGATTGAAAGGGTCGCGATGATTGAAAGTGGCATTTCTAATTAAATCCAGTAGTTATGTAATCTTAAAACGTCTTCAGCTTAATCATATAGGATAGGTATTGCAATATATCAAGGACGGAGCATTGTGTTATGGCAACGTTGAAAGCACAGAGTGCCAATATTATGATTTCTTTCAATAATTCTCGAATAAGTGAAATGAAAAGGCCAGAAGGCTACTCCATCACTAGCAGTTCAAAATAACCGTGGAAAGTGTTCAGCCACGATAGGGTGCTGCCCCTATGTATAACCAAGTGGACAGAAAAGTACATGATTTTAATTTAGATTGACCAACCACCGCCCTGTATCTTGAAGTGAGTTATTTCATGTTATGTCATATCAAAATGACTTTTCACCGTTAGAACCACTTACCTCTACATTACATTTTTGTCAGGAAGACAGCCATGCTTTCAAATTTATAATCGGGCGGTTAGTTCTTCCGTAACCAATTATTTTCGTCGGCCACATCAAGGCGTTCGAATCGATATAAATCAACCAATTCTGTGCCCGCACATTTTTTTTTAATTTCAAAGTGATTTATTTAAAAGATCGCTTTGTTGGAATGTTCCTATTTTTGGAGGGTTTATCCCACCTAGTCATATAAATATGTGTACCAAATCTCAAGACATTGCATTGAATATATATCGCGTTTTGAAGGTTATCGTAAGCCTGCAGCATGGTGTGCTTGAGTGATTGCCTTAACCCCAAATTATGTGATACCAATGTCTTGTAACGTGTAGAATTAAAATTACGCAATGCACATGACACGCCACACAATTCCGTTCTATTTCTAGGGATATTTCTTAGTGTGTAGGATTGTTTTTATCTGATGCTACGTTAATTACTATATATTACATTTTTATTTTTAGGGACTCATTGGAAGGCCTATGATTACCATAGAAGGGGCCTACACATTTCAGGTAATATATATTCTTATTATTATGTACTCGACTGGAAAGTCTCAGAGCCTATAAGATGAGATAAGATCGGTATGTCAATGGTTTCCCGGCCCTGGCATAGGCCCAGTACCGTCCTAATGGGTTTTTAGTGGGATTATGTGTGTAGATAACTTTGAAGGGATCCGATAGGCTCTGAGCTTATACTGAATGACAATAAATCAATAATTATTTAATAGCTGATGAGTTCATTTTTGTACCCAGCACACAGCCTGATTTCCTTTATGAGTCTCAATAGGGGATTTTCATGTCTGCTATCTTAAATCTTGATTAACATGGAATTATGGGAGATGTATGTCAGTGAAAAACCTATAGAAAACCTGTTATGTTCAGCATGAAATATTTGATAAAGATCTCATGTAAATATCCATGTGTTTTACATGCTTCCATAAAATAGGTCTTCACCTTTCCTATCATGCATTTGGTTATCATTTACACAAGCTATGATATTGATGAAAACAATTTTGCTGCTAAATATCTGTATGTCAGATGTTGCATCACAACTTAGGTTGTTTCAACCCTGGAACAAGCTTTTCCGCACTATGCGTTTTGTTTAGAGAAACCAGATTACATGTGGATTTCTGCAGATGAGGTGCTTCACAGAGATGCAGAGACTTGAAGTGAGAAATGTATCCATTATCACTTGTGGCTTCGTCACTCTCAATGTTAAGTACATTTTCACTACTTGGGTGTCTGATATGCTATTTCAGAACAACCACTCGGTGCATTCCTTGTGAATACATTGTATGCCACATTTTATATCATACAATGAATCTTATATTGTATGATTACCTCTTATTTTTATGACGCCCCGCTGTACTGCGAAGCACTAACCTTGGAGCAATATTCCCCATAGAAGTAATAATGGACAGGAACACGCTTCCTGTGTATAATGTAAGAAGGTGAGGCAGTGTAGCAAGCAGTAAACTGAGGCTAACACTGCCCACTTGTCTCGGTGTGTCTGCTACACAAATAGCTGCCGCACTGAATTCATTGTGTCCAGACTGAGAGGAGGAACTTGTCCCTCCTGCCAGCCAGCAGTAATAATCCCTCTCTATAGGGGACTTGTATATGGTCGTTTCTCTTTTTTGGCAGCACAGGTGGTTTCTGAAGGGCCAAAATAAAATTCATTCTTTGGACTTGAGCTTTGGTTCTCATATTGTAGACAATTTGAACATTTTATGGTGAAAGTTGGGCACCTTATTCTGTTTTACTTTTTTTTAAATGGACAGATCAACTAAAAATCGTTTTTCATGGTGTTACCGTTGCAATGCACCAACCTTATGAGCTCTAACAAGCATTTTAACGTTTATCTATGATTTTTCTTATTTATTTTTCTGTTTGAAGTTAAAAACATATTATTGGCCTTGCTCATGAAGAAAGATTATATCAGTTTGGAGGGACTCTCTCAACTCAGAGCCTAGACTGGAGAGGCTTTCCTTTGGTTTGGAGGGACTCCCTTGACTCTGAGCCTAGACTGGAGAGACTTTCCCTCAGTTTGAAGGGACTTTGTCAACTCTGAGCCTAGACTGGAGAGGCTTTCCCTCAGTTTGGAGGTACTCTCTCAACTTTGATCCTAGACTGGAGAAGCTTTCCCTCAGTTTGGAGGGACTCTATACTAAATAAATTCTTCTTCTAATGAAAGTTGACATCCTAATTGAACACAGATTATTGTAAATGTCAGAAATTTAAAAGCCTCCCTGAAAGCTAAATCCGTTAAAAAAAAGTCTGTTAAAAATGTCGAGGAGGAGAGGAAGGATGTCTGGTTGGGAAATACTTCAGCTGACTCATTTAAAATATTTTTAGAAGAGCAAATCCAGTCTTAGGGGAGGAATTCAATTTTGTATCAGGTTCAAGTCATTATGAGCTCAGTTTCAATAATATAAAAGTGTAAACTATGCCCCTCTCTCCTATGAAGTAAGATGATTAAATAGAAAATGAAATAGAATATTAAATAATAATTTAAATTTTAAATCAATATTTAAGATTTTAATATCATCTCTCCATGCAGGACTTCCGCTCCCTTTATCACATCACTTGCATAAAAATATTGTGACTATTGAACAGAATGGACACTTCAAAGCTGTATTCTTGGCTATTACAACAAAGCAAATCTTGCAAATTCACTCATATTATAACTTACAAGACTGAATTTATCAATATTCTGCTGCTGTTATATGTTTATACATGAGTTTTGATATTTCCAAATGTTGTTCTAATGGCATTTTGTGGTTTGGTGCAAGAGGCTTTCCCTCAGTGTGGAGGGGCTTTCTCAGCTCTGAGCCAAGGCTCAATAATGGGTCAAGACATCAGAAAATGTACAATTTTGCCTACACCAATTCTCTCAAATTCTCTAATTTTCAGAATTCATTAAATATGTAGAGTTGCTAATGGGGGATTTGCATAGACGCCATTTTGAATCTTGTTTCACATGGAATTATGGGACTAATGGTACAGTCTAAAATCTATAGAAAGCATGTCATGTTCAGCATAGAATATTTACCAATGCTCTATAATGTTAATAGCTACATGCTATGCATTTTCCCATAACACAAGTCCCCACCTATCTTTCCCATCATGCATTTGGTTTTCATAGATGAGTTATACAAACTGTGGTATTGGTGAAAACATTCTTGCATATTTCGATAAAAATGTTGCTTAATATTTGTATGTCAGATTTCAACAGAATAAATCCCAGGATGCACTGTAACAGACATGCACAGTGGCACATGCAAGTCCTCTATTGTACACTTGCTCAGGCCCTGATCCATGTATGCCATCTTGAATCTTGAATGAATGGCACACATGCACAGTCCCCTATGTTAGATCCACTCACGGCCTCATCTATTGCCAAGAGGGCTGGGCAGCAGCCTTAAGGGTCCACTTCAGCTCTAGGTGAAAGGCGACTGGTAGACTGGTAAACACAGAGCCGAAGGAGAAGCCATTTTAGTTCACCTTTTGGCCGATTTGGGGATATAATTGCCCGTTGGACCCAATAGTACACAGAAAAGATAATTTCTTATGTAAAGACTTTCATGGCACCCCTCTTATACACATGTTATTGTCATATATTGGTATGTAACCTGGATTTGGATAGTAACCCCCCTCATACAGTGACCCCCACTACCCTATGATGTAACCTTGGTAGCATGGGATGGTCACGTGGTCAAGCCAAGCTTGACCACACATAGCTTTAATAAAGACATTGTGAACTGAGACTCTGACTGGCGTGCATCTATTAATGTTAAGCTCTACAAAATAGCTATAATATAACATTATCATTAGATTAATGGCTAATATTGCTCACATCACAGGGAGAGGGCTGGGTTTGTTGATAATGCCTGAGGTGCAGCTGAGGGTGTTATCAACAACAGGGCCCAATTCCTGTTCAAAATGGAGGGCATTAATTTGTTAATCCATTTGGGGATTATTCCAAACTTCTCTAACCAGTAAACAATGTGTATTGATGAGGAAAATGTCCTCCCAGGGCATTTCTCTCAGGGCATTATAGTTCTATAATGCACAGTGTCACCGGGCAAATGTAGCCCCAAGTTGTCTCAAACATCTGTTTTTACCTGTTGGATTTATAACTTACCAGTTATCTAACTCACCAGTTATCCTCTTCTGTCTACTCGTTCTCCCTCTCCTCTTCCTTCTCCCTCATACACACCTTCTCTCTTTTTCTCATATTTCTCTCTCCACCTCTCCTCTTTGCATACTCTCGCACAATCTATCAATCATCCCCCCCTCCCCCCTCCCCCACACACACCCCACCTCTCTGTACGGTATATACAAATGCCAATATATATATACAAGGGAGTATAATTGAATATAATCACATGAATATTTAAAACCTTACCAGCAATGATAAATAATGATATATAATATTCAAACGAAGGTAAGATCTTAATTATCGTAAAAGCAGAGTATGATCTACTTAAAACGCACATGTTCCATGAATAATGGCACTGGCCCAGTTTCCTGATTAATTCCATAAGCCGTTGATTAGCCTTACCCCTCCAAGTGCCTCCGTCTCTCCTTCCCAGTCTCAACACCAGTTTTCCAAAGTAAATAAACCATCCATTATGTATGCCAAAAGGAGAACAAAAAAGCATTAGCGGCACATGCTGGGATTATTTACAACCCTAGTGTTCAAGACCTCTAAATGTTTTGTGACTTAATTGGAAGGAAATTGTTTGTAATTAAGGCAGAATGGAGATTCATGACTTTTCCTTTTCTGAGAGTTTGTGAGGGGCATATTTTATTCAGGACGCAAGCCAAAGTTCCTTGTCTTCAGCCTTTAGTCCTGCTGCCCTTCGTCCCCCGGGTATAGGGGCAGACTATTGGCACAATTAGCTAATTAATCCCACAGGGACTGTAAATTCAATCACTACCATCCATTGCTATCCTAACATTTTTCCTGGACATCCCTGTCTGGGTGGAAATGTGTTGTTAATTAATAGCAGCTTTAATTAAATAGAATTTTAATTCAACCTTGAACTCTTTTTCTTTAAGCAATTAATTGTTATTGTAACACATATTTAATCTAAATTAATCTCTGTTCTAATGTCTGCTTTTCACCTATCCCCATTAAAGCTTGTATATCGATTCATTTTCCTTTTTTAAATTAAAACTTAAAAGTTAAAGTAGATTGTCGTTCCTTTTATGTTTAAAGACCCAACCATTATAAGGTTGTATAGCAGTATTATGTTATTATTCTATCAAGTACATACTACCATATAATAACAAGTAAGTATTAGCATATATAATAACAATAATAATATATGCCAGAAATGGACAGCCCTCATCCATGATAACCCTAGGTCTTCGAGAGTCCCTGATAGAAATATAATACGTACGTTGTTAATAATATCAATATAACATTGTAACCATTTCTTTCTTATCATTCAAAAGATTGAAGAACCTTTCTGAAAATGTATAGGACTGTACATAGGCAACTTAATCCACACACTCCATGTGACGTTTTTCAGGCCGTGAAGTATTGACACACTTCGCATCCATCCACCAGGTGGCGTAAATACTCATTCACCCACCAGGGGGCGTGTAGAGGCCAGATGCAAACTCTCAGAGCGCCATCTAATCACGTGGCAATGTTTGCGGCTCCCAGTGCCTATATCTCACCGTTATAGATTACTTACTATATTTTTCGTGCTTGGAAACATATTGAACTGGCTTCAGTGAAAGCACTCGTGGGAACCATTCATCATTCTAGTTGGATATGCTCGATACATAGGTTTTTAGCATGAGGATCTGGGCAGTCGAGCAAACACAGTGGTTTTACCCTGCAGAAAAGTGAAGCTATTTCTGTACAGTGTTCTGGATGTCTTGATAACCGAGGGCTTTTAATTCAATATATTATATGCCTTTCTGAACAGATAAGAAGCATTAAGGAGAATTTTTTTTTGTATTGACAGTCCATGATGTATAACCCATGCTTATTATATAAATTACTAAGGCAAGCTTTTAAAGGTTTTTGTTCTGTTCGCAGGAGATGTTGAGATCACACCAGCAAATCGAATCATTGGCATAGTAGGGGTCCAAGATGTTTGTTTTGGAGTCATATCTGAGTCACGGTCTAGGCCCAAACTTGAGAGAGTCCCTTCAAACCGAGGGAAAGCCTCTCACCTCAAACCGCAAAGCGCCATTATAATTCCATTAAGACCGCAAAATGTCATTATATTCCCATTAGAACGCCGAGTCCTAGGCCAGGAAACCGATTAGCGAAGTAGGTGACTAATAAATGACATACCTTTCTTATCTGATCTGATTCGTATCTGATCTGAGGGTTTAGACCTAGACTGTTGAACATCTACTCGCCTGTTAGCAAGATGTTTGCTGTCTGCAATAGATGGTAGTATACTATCCTAGGAGTTAATGGAACGACCAGTTATGCCATGCTGAACAGATCTAACTAAACAGCCTGGTAAACATCATACAACAATAGATGGCAGTATACTACCCCAGGAGCAAGTGGAAGACAAGCTATAAGAGCTGAACTAAACAGCCTGGTAAAACATCATATAACAATAGATGGTAGTATACTACCCCAGGAGCAAGTGGAAGACAAGCTATAAGAGCTGAACTAAACAGCCTGGTAAAACATCATACAACAATAGATGGTAGTATACTACCCCAGGAGCAAGTGGAAGACAAGCTATAGGAGCTGAACTAAACAGCCTGGTAAAACATCATACAACAATAGATAGTAGTTTACTTCACCAGGAGCTGGCGGAAGGCTAACTAAACAGCCTGGTAGAATATAACAACAACAACAAACCCTTTAAATGAAGTAACCTAAGCTTTCCGAGAACGTAACCTCTACAACTGACAGGTCCATAAAATGGTTTGCCATCTGAACATGATCAATGATATACAGAGATACCCTTATTCTGTCAGCCCCATCTGACAAACTGCAGAACTGGCAATGTTTGGTGGCACGCACAAAGCGGCACATGGGTCAGGGCGTCAGAAAATGTACAATTCACCTTCACCAGTCCTCTCAAATAACCAAAATGTAAGACAGAGTAGCTGTTCAAAATACAGTTCAACATAACCCAACAGATTTCCTGAATCAATCAATGCCAAATGTAACTTCATATTGCATTTATCATTGTTCAGCCTAATTTAGCAGAATTTACAGAATGTGTAGCGCTGCCGATTGTACATTTCCTGATGATCTGCCCCATGAGTGTACCATATGCACTGGCTAGGGTCCCAGGATGAGATTGTCAGAAAATGTACAATCAGCAGCTCTACACATTTTGCAAATTCTGCTAAAGTAGGCTGATCAATGATAAATACTAGGTACCGTATATCTGAGTATAATTGGTAATGCCTTGATTCAAAAAATCTTTTGGGTTATGTTGAAATGTATTTTGAAACTTTTTTCTCAAATTTGGGTTATTTGAGAGGATTGCTGAAGATGAATTATACATTTAGAGAGATTTTGGTTCAAGGTAAATTGTACATTTTCCGACGACCTCACCCATATACAGATGCTATGGTCCCTGTATTGGCAATACCCTGAGTAGTGTATGGAAACACCGAGAAGTGTATAGAAATGGCCGTAATTGCCTGACACAATTGGCTCAAAGGGTCAACACCTCCCTTGTGCGCCATTTGTCCCCGTCTATCACACCTAATTATATAGTGACTGACTTGTTACTACCCAGACCCTAGCATGACACGGCCATATTGTTAGTATATGGAGGCTGAGATAATTGCTATTGATCACACCCTTGCCTCTGATGTATCGCAAACCCTCTATAGTATTACAACCTCCCTAATTGCTTCCTGGGCCAAGATTGATTCTAACAATTTGGCTCATTTTCTTGTTCCTCGTTAGTCGATTGCTCTGTAGGAATAGCGATAATGTGTTGCCATAAGAGCAAGACTTGTTTTGTAAAAATGTTTATTGAATCTTAGGTATTGCATCGTGTATAGTATTGCTCTGCTTAGCCTTGCCTGACCAAAGCCATTCATCAATACGTATATAGGTTATTATTATGTTGTAACGACTGGTGTAACAAAAAAGGTAACGAAGTAAAAGAGTGTATGTGATATGTTGCGGGAAAACTAGTCAAAAATAGATTTTGAGATACCATCATATTTGAAAAGATGAGATCAAGCTGATTCCAGTGATGGTAAAACATTATGATATCTAATAAGTACTTCTAAATCTCTTTATGCGTGAACAAAGAAGTTAGCGATGTTTCTTGATGATCAATCACTAATAAAATAGTTAAATATATTCCTTAGGATAGCTTGAGATGTGCATAGATATCTTCAGTCTTCAGATTTGGTACATGCTACTGACAGAGCTAACCACATCAAAAATGAAAACATTCTGTGCAAGGCTTCTTATTTATAAATAAATCACTTTGACAAATATCAATGTTGCTACTTGTGACTCATTTTCCTGTGACGCATCACATATAGATGTTTATTCCTGGTATTGACCTAGTTTGAATACAGCAGGTAACTGCTTGAAGAGGGTAAAAACGGTCCTTTAAAGGATCACTAAAATTAGTGAATGGTCACTTTTGGGATAGCAAACGTTATGGATCCATGAGTACTCCCAAGTCTCAATTTTTAAGAGTTCATTTATGACTGACTTATAGTGACTGACAGAGGCCAACTGAGAATGCTAATTAAATGTAAGGAGGTCCACTGCTTCGTACTACATTTTCCCCATCTAAATGGGTAAAACTCACTAAATGTTAGGTTGCTCTAAGTACCACTGGCGCCATTACATTTGAATAACAGCAAAGAAGTTGATCTTTTCATAATCTTCGGGGGTTTAGTGACTCTTTAAGTAATAGATACAGGGTGGTGATTGGTCAATCACGATGACAATCAGTTACCTTCCTGTCCACTTGGGTATGGGGCAGCACTCTGTCCTGGCTGAGACATTTCCTTTATGATTTGACATGGGTAGAGGCTTTTGACCCATTCATTAGACTTATTCAAGAGTTATTGAATGAAAACAAAATAATGATGCTCTGTACTTCAGATATTCCCATACCTACTGTATATGACTAAGCTGAACAAGTTTCAAGAGATGTCATGACTACTGGTTTTAATAAGAAGAGCCACTTTAAGTTTCTAGTTAAGATAAGCAGAGTATAGAGAACTAAGGAGTTGATAATTAACCGAGTTATCAGCTATCTAGCTAAAACATTGGACATCCTAAACTCCCAGCTTTCTCTTCTAAACCGTAAACAACACAACTGACTTAAAGTTGTCAACATCTCATACGTCCACATCAATTAGTCCCTGGAAGAAAAACACTGTTGAAGCTTGGTAAATACCAGTCTCATGACACCAACACAGTTTCCCTCACCCCAATCCACTCAGGGACTATTATGTAAATGGCAATAGGTGCTTCTAGCGAATACTAACTTGCCACGATTCGGTAAGATTTAAAGAAGCCCGTCAACTATAGAGCTGTCTGTCGTAACGTTCATTACCTCATTATGTGTCATCTACTCATGGGAACACAAATGTATATTGTTTCTCTGAATCTGTCATGAAATGTATTCTGTTTAAGGGAAATAACACCGATGTCCAAAAACAAACAAAAAAAACACCAACGCGGTAATCTTGCCTGTACCCTCGGGTGGCCCTACGTCATGCTTTGCTACATTCCCTTTCAATCTTTTTTTCCCCTCTCAATCTTTATCTTGCTCTGTGGAAGGGTTACCGAATATCCCTTCCACACCAGTCCATACGTTTATGTTGCAACTGGTCTGCTGGGACTTTTCCCTCATTGTTGTAATTGTAGCCTGTCCTACTTTGCAGCTGGGAGTTTTTGGTACGCAGCGGGAAAAGCGTATTGTGTTAACATCGATTACACATACGCCTGAACACCCTTGTGTCTTGATTTTCTTTTATAACCTATGATTTATAGATAATCTAAAGTAGGTAGTCATTGTTCTTAGATTAAGCGAGAATCTTGTAAGAAATTAGGGTCGATGGGAGTGATAGAAGTTGATAAAAGTCCATGGTATTAATATTGCCTAACTAAAATTGCTTTTCTTACAAAGGGGACGAGGTATATTGTAAAAGTGTGACTGTAATGTAAAGAAATGTGTAACGTTTAAATCCCATAGCATCAATGTTGGCGAATCGAAATGTGAAGACATTTGTCAATAACATTTGTTAAAAAACTGTTGAAGCGTGTCAGGTGCTGGCTCGTTTCTGTTTTATTACAAAAAAATTAACAAAAATACCCCATAAGTTAAATTAGGGCGAATATCTCTAAATGATATCATTATTACAAATATGTATTCAAACTTCTTTTTTCACTTAAGCAACTGTTGCTAACTGCCTGATTGCTTTTGGTGTTTTGTTTTTATTTTATAAATTTTGTTGTATGTACTCCTAAAGAATTAACACAAATGTGACCCGCCAAGCAGAAAGGTACCTTCCCGCGGGAGTTATAGTTCCTGGTATTCCCGCTAGGAGTCACATCATATTCATGACGTCACTGTCACAAATGTTTATATTAGTAATTCTGAGAGGGAGGTAACTTTGAAAGTCTGTCTGTCACTAATTTTTGGAGTATCAACAAAATTCTTTCACTTTAATAATGCCCATTTCCCCTTCTGCCCAACCCTGTCATTTTTTTTTCATTTTTTTTAAATATTTTTTCTTTGTACATGTGATGTGTCACAGGAAAATGAGTCACTCCCCCAACCTATTTGAGATCATCTACTGAAAACTGATATAACTTTACAAAAAAGCCCATATCTCGGCAAATTCTTTTTTTCGGTTATTGACTCAGGAGGACATGCAGATTCAGAATCTATAATAAACCCTCCATTAATAAATGGATGACTGACAATATGCTAAAGTTAAATGAAAAGAAGTGTATTGTTCAAATCTTAGGTACCAACCATCAACTAAAAAAGGTCAACTTTGCCACAATTGGTCACATATATCTGAATGGCCATAAGGTACATAAAGCGAAAAATGTTGATTATTTGGGTTTTAAAATCGATAACAAACTCAGTATGAACAATCATTTAATCCGACTAAAATGTGCAACCATGAACAAGCTCCTTTTGTTATATCAAATGAGGAAATTCCTCAACGTCGAGATGACAAAAAATATAGTTAAGACACATATTGTCGACACTTGAATATGGTGGCCTTTTCTTGTCGCTCTCAAATGCTCATCTTAGAGAGAAATTACAACGACTAATTTACAGAGCTATCAAACTTGCCTATCAAAATGATCGTAGGGACAAGGTAATCCTAAGCCGAATATGTGGCATAGAACCACTAAAAAAGAGGTATGACATTGCCCTAATGGGAATTATGTTCAAAAAACAGCTTGAAGATGCTAATATCCAATTTGTTCCCAGAAACACGAGACAAAATGCTGGACCAGTAATCAGAGCTATTAGACCTGCCCTTGAACTTGTAAATAAATCTCCCCATGTGAGAGGTCCAAGGATTTGGAATAATTTACCTGGTTATGTTAGGCAACGAGAATGGCCAGCTATCAAAACCTACCTCAAAAATAACAATGACTGGTATGGTTGATATGTGTATAAATTGAAAATGTCCTTGCATACGAAAAGAATTATATTAATGAAAGTAGAATATTGATCACTCGCCGTTATTTTTATTCTTCGTGTAGCTTCTGGCAGAGGCAAAAAAACAAAAATATATTATTTGTGTTAAATGATGTATAATGAAATTTATTTCTATCTCTGGGCTAAATCTATTGTTATTTTCCTTTGAAAGCCTATGTTAAAATTAACTGTTAAAATGGTAAAAATGTACATGTATACAATGTCAGCATAATTTTCGACTGGGTTTCCATGAGATTACTGTTGTACCGCACAATGGAATTGGACTCAATAAAATTTCTTTTAAAAAAACAAATTTGGCCCTGGAGTCCCCTTTCTGCTTGGCTGGTCACAAATATCCTATCCAGGCTAACACTCAATTCAACATGAGGGATTCATATCTTTAAGTCAATATCGAATGTGCTCAGATGTGCCTTCCAACCGGGTTCATCAAATTAAGTAAAACTCGACATATAGTTTGTTGAAAAGCAAAGATAATGTGAATCTAAGGGAGATGTTGAAGACAATAAGGGATGATGAAAGGACATATTTTGATAGGGTCTCGCCTAAAGTATTCTAAAGGGATTTTGGCCCTCTTATATTGGAGCCTTCAGGGATTGGGTCTGTGAATAGTTTGGACCTAACCTCGGCTCGACCTCAGTCGAGGTCCAAAATTACCCACAGACTCATTCCCCATTGGATCAAGTTGAGCCAGAATCCCTAAATTAGTGAAATAGATAAGATAAGATAGTTCTTTGCCATTTTGCCTTTGCATTTGCCATAATAGGTGTAACGCTGACACAAAGGTTTTGAACCTCTAAAAATTGGAGTTCTTCCAATCAGTGCCCTGCTTGCTTACCGTAACATAGTTATGGTTATGTCTCTCTGAATCTGATCTCTCTATACTATATTTTTGTTACTATTGAGCGATATAACAAAACAATTCATGAGGTTTGATTAACTGAATCTGTCGCTATCTAGGCTCAACAATATAGAGCAAGACGATATATAACATGTCCTAAAGAGAGGAATAGTGAGTTAGATATGGAGGACAGATCGTGGATGGAATAAAAATAAGATTCATGTTGCTGCAGTCGTATCACGCCTCCTGTATACAGAGGAGTCGCTCACTCTGACCTGCTCTGAGTCGCTCTAGGGACCACAGGAGACAAGTCGTATTTGACAAACCATCCTTCCAGGGGACAACCCTCCCCCTGCAGATCTGCGTGAGGAGGGACAAGGTTGTCCAGGTCAGGGGTGGAGTAAGACAGAGGAGGGGGATGAGAGAGGAGATGGGGGAGAGAGGAGAGAGATGGGGAAAGACAGAGGAGAGTGAGATATGAGAGATGAGAGAGAGAGAGCAGAGAGAGAAAGAGATGGGGGGAGAGATGAAATAGAGACAGAGGAGGGAGAAATGGGGAAGAGATTGGATAGAGACAGAGAGAGAGGGATAGAGGAGAGAGAGATGAGAGAGATGGGGGAGAGATGGGGAGAGAGATGAGATAGAGACAGAGGAGCGAGAGATGAGAAAGGGATGAGAGAGAGACGAAAGAGAGGGAGAGAGAGGAGGGAGAGGAGAGAGCGACATGGAGGAGAGAGTAGCTGTACATACAACCCATTCACAGAGAGAGGAGAGATGAGATGACAGACAGAGGAGAGAGAGAGAGACAGGAAGGAAAGAGACAGGAGAGTGAGAGAGAGGAGGGGGGAGATGAAATAGGGGGGCATGAGAAAAGGGAGGGAGAGATGAGGGAGAGAGAGATGATGAGAGAGGGATAGTGAGAGGAGAGAGAGGGAGGAGAGAGACAGTGGGGAGAGAGATGACAGAGGGAGAGAGAGAGGAGAGACAGGGGGAGAGAATGATAGATAGAGAGAGGGGAGTGAGGAACCAGAGAGATGAGATAGAGACAGAGGAGAGAGAGAGAGGGAAAGAGAGGAGAGAAACAACTATACTTCAGGCCTACTACAAGAGGTTCCCCAGGTCAGGGGTGAGGTTTGAAGGCTTCCAGTCGATCCTAGTAACTCAGCTTTAAAATGTTCAAAAGCGCGTTTTGGAATATTGCCAAAAACTGGTATTATATAGGGCATGCTTGCTTCTCTGGGAAAGGATACATGTACACTGATATTAGAGCACCGATACATGTATACATATTCCATCCTCAACATAAAATGATTGTTTTCTATAGATTTTATACTGACATACAACTCCTACAATTCCTTACGATTCAAGATTCAACATTTCGGTCATGCAATTCCCCGTATTGAGTTCAATTTTCTGTATGTGACACGCTTCAAAATGAGTAGCTTTTAATACATGAATAATGTGAAAAGCGATCAATAGGCATACATACAAACATTGTCATAGTAGATGCAGTAGCATTAACGTAGCTATAGTCCCTATATGGCCCCTGTTCACGCAGGTTTATGGACAGCCATGTAATGGGTCAGATCGTCCGAAAATGTATAATCGCCAGCTCTACACATTCTGGCAATAGGGGACGTCCATGCGCCAAGTGCATGCTGGGATGGATTCTGTTCAGATCTGACATACAAATATTTATTAACATTTTTGTTGAAAACTGCAAGAATGTTTTTAGCAATATCATTGCTTGTATAAATGATTTGTGAAAACCCAATACATGATGGGAAAGATGCATGGACTAGTGCCATGGAAACCTGTATAACACATGGATATTGACATGTGAGAATTGGTAAAAAAATCCATGCTGAACATGACATGTTTCCTATAGATTTTACACTGAACCATTAGTCCCATAATTCCATGCAAATCTGGATTCAAGATGGCGGACATGCAAGTCCCCTATTCTGCTAAATTTAGCTGAAGAATGATAAATACTAGGTATATCCGAGTATAGTTGGTATTGGTTGATTAAGAAAATCGGTTTGGCTTTGATGAACAGCAATATCAACCCCATTTCTTTCTTAAATTTAAGTTATTTGATAAGAAGATTGGTGAATGTGAATTGTACAGTTTCTGTCGATCTGACTCTAATGATAAATTGAACGTTTGTTTTGTACAATTTGGATAAGAGCAGATCAATAAAGTCCCGTAATTACAGTGGGAATTGTAACCGCGTCTCATCAATGCGTTCACTTAAAATAAATAAATGACAGTTGACTGTGGTCGGCAATGGATGAGGCCAGTGGTTAATTTCTCCCGAGGATAATTTATATCCCGTCGTTGTAAAAGGGATACTATATTCACTGTACCATTAGAACTACACAAAGTCTAGCATTAGGTTGTTGTTCGTCCATAAAAGTTATGTTTATCTATTAAAACTTGCATTCGGCAGAATTAATTCAATGTGTAGAGCTGCAGATTGTACATTTCTAGGCGACCTGACCCACATGTACAGGGTAATTAAACATACTGGTGAAATCGCTTAATAATGTAGTCCGACAATTCGCCTTTGTTTTGTCCCCAAACTGTCAGGATAAAAATGTGTCATAGTAAATATCCCATATATCCAACATTTTTCTTTTTCAAATATCATTTCCTTTTCTAAGATATTCCAACACATAATCAACATGACTTATGGATATCTTAATATCCGATGAGGTACTATTTTGGATTCCTTTTTGACAGAAAGACAGACATGTCAAATGCCTGAGGGACTCCCTCATTTGTATATACTACTATGTGATGTTTGACTATAAGCTAGTAGACTAGCACTAAGTCCCTTAGGCTATTCTCATAGACCAGAAATCAGACCAAAGTAAAGTTGGTTATTAGATGATACATTTCCTTTATTTTTAAGAAACATTATTTTAGGAATTGTTTTAAAATTATTGCCTTTAAATTAATGGCTATGAGTTGATAAATTTCATTTCTACACATATATTGATATGTATCAAAAATAATAAATAATCAAGGTGCGCTAGTCTACCCATGACAGAAAGGTTTAGAGCAAAAAGAACAGATCCGATCACTGTCATATCTCAAAAAAACCAAGTGCCATGTGCAATAGCAGCAGATGGCACACGTCATGGGTAATAGGGGAGTCGTCATAGTAAAAAGACTCCTTGTCATGGGTGAAAAGATCTCCGTAATGAAGAAATAGTCAGTGCCATGAAACTATTTGTTCTAGGAATAGGAATATCCAGATTGTAATAGGAAAAGGTGTCTTTGTTATGGATTTTGGCTATGCGTAATATGTGCAAAAGAAGAAGAAAAGTCTGTAATATTACACAGGTCGTACAGATGACGACTTTGGGACGCAACAGCCTTCACCAATCCTCCCCAATAACTCAGATTTAGACAAAATTAAGGTTCAACATAACCAAACAGATAGTCTGAATCCTACTGCATGAAACAATGCTGAAGGGCAAGCTGATTGTGCAGTTCATTTAGTTTTGTCAGAAACCCATATAACACACATTTTCAAGAGCAAGGTAGCTCTTCGACTGAAAAACATCCGATAAAGATTTTTAAAACTATATTCCAACATCCCCAGAGAGATAATGAGTAATAATATTTATAATGGAATGTACAAAAACAGAAGTTTCAGGTATTTAATAGATATTTTACAATTCAGTGAATTGCCTTAAAGCTTTAAAGGCATATTTGAAAAGAGTTTGGGGTTGGGGTTTTCTGGGAGATAAAAACAACAGAGGATTTCTGATATTTATTGAAAATCTTAAAACCATAGCAAACGATTCGGGCGGGTCCTCCAAATACAATGGGTTGGAAAAGGATGGAACAATAAGTAGAAAATATAAAATTTACTTTTTTACCAACGGTAGCTGAGAGTGCAGGTTATATGTGTACAGCCATATCCCACACACACTGAGTGTTGTTCAACAGCTGTATGTATAGCAACACTAGAAGTAATGGTGTCTATAATGGAGGTGGAAGATTGTAAAGTTAAAAAAGCCCTGCCATACACTGTATGCTAAAAGGACATTGACATCTTTCTCTGTGTAACGTTTTGCCACTTAGATAAGGTAGCAATCCATTACGGTCTGTATGTATACGCTTTTATGGGTGAAGCCGACAGAAAAGGTACAATTCATCTTAACTAATCCTCTCAAGTAACCCAAATTTGAGAGAAAAATGAAGTACAAAATAAAGTTCGACATAACCAAACAGATTCTTTAAATAATCACAATACCAAACATACTCAGATATACCAAGTATTTATCATTTTCCAGCCTAATTTAGCAGAATTGACTAAATATGTAGAGCTGCCGATTGTACATAACATTTTGCTGATGACCTGACCCATTGTATGGCTCTGTTGTGTATCCATAGTATATAATGTAATGTAAGTAGCTTATCGCCTCACTATGTTACATTGCAATTATAAGTATTGATTAGCAAACCGTTTGCAACATGAAAGACCCATCTCCACATCTCTAGAGAGGTTAAGCACAGATTATTTGGCAGAGAATTAAATGGTATAGTTTACAATGCTCTGTCTCTGTAACGTTTTTCCTACTTAGTAACGGTAGCAATCCATTAAAGATATGCGCTTATAAGTTGTATACTAAGGAAGAATTATTCTTATTTATATTATTCTGTCAGCTATAATATTAATGAAATAACAAAGCCTTTTATTTTATGACTGTAAGAGATAAATTTATATTACATTGTACATTATAAGTTTGAAAGTGTTCTTTTAACTTTTAGATAAATTACGGGGAACCTGAATGAAAATCAAAGCAATTGTTTCAATATTCTTCTGTTATATCATATAAGAAATATTGGATGGAACTTGGAGATTGTAATTGAATATCTAATTACTAGTTCCTCATATCCAATCATCAAGGCAACAGAAATAGATAGAACTGACCGAGGTTCTGTCTTTGCGCTCATTCTTCACACACTTTAATATGTACACACACTTTAAAAACACTGCCTCTACCTTTCCTCTCCTTACAGTCAAGACTGTTTTTATCAATTGATCATAAGATGCAGTTCAGGGGCTCATGGCTTCCCACTTGTTCATTCTGCTTTGAAATCATTTATAATCTGTTAAAAATGACAGTAACATCCCAAATAATGGCGACTAAAGGCATTAGATCATTTGGTTGTGTTGTTGCGGACGGGTCTACTGGCCCAAGAACACGACCTTGGCTTTGCCTTGGTGAACAAGACCGGCCGTAGACCTGCCTCAGCAACACAACCGAATGATCTAATCCCCCAGTGGTTTACCTCTTTAAGATTTAAATGGTGACAAATGAATGTGATATAAATAGATATATAGTTCCTGTTGTTGAATTCAAATGAATTGCATCTCAATGACCTTAAATAGAATAACAGAAAATGTTATTGATATACAATAGTTCTGGCATCAATATCAATTTAAACTGCATGACTTAATCTTAGGTTATTACCTGAAAGCGCCTTCCCCTCCTGCCAGCACCCTGCCTGAACCCAGCATATGCTCCCTCCCTCCACCTCCCACCAGGTTAACCCTTGTACCTAGCATATGCTCCTTCCCTCCGCACTACTACACATTAAATCACCACCTTTAATGTGTAGTATTAATGTAACAAGGGACTGGTGGTGGGTAGAGGGTGTGATTAAATGTGTAGTATTAATGTAACAAGGGACTGGCTTGGAATTTGATAAATGCATTTATACGACTCCAAACGTTATATACCCCAAAGATGAGAACATTCCTAAAAAGAGATCTTGTGAATAAAACACTTGCGACTTGTGACTCATTCTCCTGTAACACACCACATATAGGAATTAAGTGTACACTTCATTCTGATGTATACCACGGAGATCACATCTCAGGGAGGACACCAACTGATAAGGGCTGCATTGTGGCAGAGTCTTATTGCAGTGGAGGGCCTGTCGCATAATCCTCACTTCACATTTCCCCTGCTTAGCTATTCGTCCTTGATAAAGATAAAGAAGTTTTAGAGAAAGTCTAGGCCCAGAGCCTCTCAGATCAGATAAGAATCGTATGTTAGTGAATGAACGCCTAATGCGCTAATAGCTTTCCTGGCCCGGGAGTACGCATCCTAATGGGATTCTAATTGCGGTTTGGAGTGAGGGCTTTCCCTCAGGTTCAGGGGACTCTCTCAACTCTGAGCCTACACCGGGAAGGAAATTTTCCTACAGTACCAATAGCCATTTTCCATTTCACAGAGCACATGAATGGATTCTATTCAAATATGGGATTGTTTGTGGTCCTTACAACAAATTCCTGCCGCTCATTGACAACGCATAGCTACTCTCTTTCCCGCCTCAGTGCGATCATTTTAAATACGGGGATGGCAAAACGAGGGAAGAGAAGTGTATCCAGCACTATATGTCCTATAATCTCATCAAACCAAACAACCCAACTCTATTTACGAGTCAAGCCCAATATATATGTACACAAGCCCCAAAAGACCCACAGGACCCAAAAGAGGTTTCCATGGGAACCCTTATTTCTTCTCTCTAGATAAATGACAAAATCTAGTCCTTACAGTCTGCCAAATCACACGCCAAATGACGATTTTTTGCTACTGAATTGGGACCTTAGATCCCATGATCCCCTATGCACAATCGTGTTTTCTTTCCTTTTTTTGTAAGGGGAGAAGTTGACTTCAGTTTATCATAATCGCACACATGTGCAGTTATAGTTGTCATGGTAACATGTGACACAATTCCGTTGGTTGCGTCTTCCGTGATTGTTGCAATAATTCGGCAAAAATAGAGTAAAGCTTTAATGTATTAGTAAAGTAAATACTAAATAAATCAACAAATCACTAGTAAATAAACACCAAATGGCACTCTGTACACATCGTACCATTTGGTATAATTATGAAACAGGCCATTGCACCAAGGGATCAGACACGGGGCATGCGCAGTCAGACACAAGAGGTGGATAGGGTTCATGTCATGTGTCACTCTGCTCCCCCGGTGGTGCTGCAGGGAACTGGGACGAGTAGATTGGTAGGACCCGGATATACAGAGAGAAGACATAAGGGTTCCCATGGAAACCTCTTTTGGGTCCTGTAGGTCTTTTGGGTCCTGTGGAAATGTATTGGGCTTGACTAGTAAATAGAGTTGGGTTGTTTGGTTTGATGAGATTATGGGACAGCCCATATAATATTATTATATAGTACATTGATGTACAAACGGCAGCTCTGCACATTTCGTCAATTCTGCTGAATTTATCTAACGAATAAAATAAAAAGTGTAAAAGAAATGAGGAGAAACTATAGGTATACCAGAGTATATTGGGTATTGGTATTGATTCAAAATATCTGCTTGGTTATGTTCAAGTGTATTTGGAATGTCATTTTTGTCTTAACGTTGTTTTTAGAGGACTTTTGATAGAGAAATTTTTAAGGGACCTCACCCATATATAGTATGAAATATATGAGGATGTTGGCATGGGTCGACTCTTTAACAAAGCACAGCTCTATATGCTCTTCTCCAGCTAAATGCTTTCAATAAAAAGAGCTGATCAATATGTACGATTACAATGATGCCCATTGCATAACAAGTACTTAATATTTTCCTCCCTTGCTAAGCAGCTGGTAAGGAACCTGTGTTCCATGGCCATGGCCACTCCGACCAATGTAACATAAAGCAATACTCGCTATAGTTCATGGCAGTCGCATATATATACCAGTCATGGGGAAAATACACAAAGGAGGAAGTTGGTGCGAGGCCCTGGATATCTATAGAGTGTGGCCACCTTATAGCTATTACCCTGATTAAATTCCCTCCGTAAATATGGGGCGGGAGGAAGCAGGAGGGCAGGGGGCAGGGCAGGGCAGGGGCAGGGCAGGACAGGGGGCAGGGCAGAGGAGGGGAGACAGGGGAGAGGGGAAGCAAGGGGCATGGGGCAGGGAAGCGGGAGGGGAATGGAAGGTTACTGGGGGAGGGCAGGCAGAGGGGTGGGAGGAGCAGGGTAGGCAGATTTACTATATGCTTTCAATCATGACAATAGACAAATATTGAGTCATAAATTTGAATTTCAGCCGTAATCTTCAAAAGAATTAAAACAAAACAGATTGGTTGCCATGACAGCTCCACATAACTCACTAGTGAAATATGCACTATGCGTAACTCACTCAAAGCAATATGTGTATAATAAGGCATGATTAATCTTGCAACTCACTCTCTTAACTACATAACAATAGTGAAGCTGGTGACACAAAATACATCTCCAGAGTTTTTTTTAGAATGATATGTAGCCTTAATGGGTTTGGGTTGCACCCTAATACATTATACGTCATAATACATGGGTTGTTTGTTTCCTACATGCTTAAATATGTGCCTGATCCATCATGGGCGCCTATAGCCCCCAGCGAGACCAATGTATATGTGTCAGTTTGTCAGAAAATGTACAATCGCCAGTTTCAAATATGATGGTATCTCAAAATCTATTTTTTGCGTCTTGTGACTCATTTTGCTGTAACACGTCACAAATGGTAAAGATAGTATGTGAGTAGTATAAGGAAACTTCACATTTTGTATAGCGACGCTACTACACTCCCCTCTGCAGGAATTTATATCATTCCTTTACAGAAATAATTAGAAAGCTTCTTTCAAATTGTATATGACCACTTAGTGTTTGTAGTTTTTTAACACGTTTATCAAGTAATCAACATTACATCATTTCCGGGTCTTAGTTTCAATCAATCTTGATACAAAAGAATAATCTAAATTAAGCGTTCATATTCTATAACTCAACTTTTGTCTATAACCTACTAACAGGTATTACTATTAATACAAAAACTATAAAAGGTGACCAACGCATCAGGATGTGCACGAGCGCCCAAACAAAAGGTTATGACAAATTTTGATGTCTTGTTCAAGTTATATGAGTAGTATAGGGAAAGTGGACATTTTAAACGGCGGCACTACTCAGTCTAGGCCCAAAGATGAGAGAGTCCCTTCAAACGGAGGGAAAGCCTCTCGCCTCAAACCGCAAAGTGCCAATATATTCCCATTTAGGCCGCAACACACCATTATAATCCCATTAGAACAGCTAGTCATAGGCCAGGAAACCGATTAGCGAAGTAGGCGTCCAATCATAGACCCATCATATATTTAACAAAACCAGCTGAAAAGTTGCAATGCTTTTACGCTACCAATACAATGATTATCACATGGGAGGACCTCTACAGAGAGGTGAAGACACATAAATACCGGGCATTACATTGTTTTCATCCAAATCCTAAAAACCAATCGAGCTAATGTGGAGGTGTAGCCATTCGTGGAATTGTTCAGTCAGGGTGATGGTGGGGTTCACCGGTGCGCGGGAAGTTGACAGTAGGTTGTCTGTAGGCCGGCCAAGTGCTGCTGTATGAAGGATCCCCGGGGGAACCTCTGTGCCCGCCCCTCACCACCACCACCTAGCGGTGGAAAGAGCACTAGATTGATGCCCCTCTTTTCTTCAATCCTTTGACAATAGGGGAATTGCATGTGCCACTGCACATGTCTGTTACAATGCATCCTGGAATGGATTCTGTAGAAATCTGACATATAAATATTTGGTATTCGGTGGTACTATAATATTATTATATTATTGGATCACGTCGTCATGGAAATGTGCAATTCGCCGATCCTCTCACATATCTCAATTTTATGGTGAAACATATGAGATTAAAAGTACAGTTCAACATAACTGACCAGATCTTGTTAATTAAGGCAATACCAAATATACTCAGATATAACTAGCATAAGTTCATGTTCAGCCTAATTTAGCAGATTTTACTAAATGTGTTGAGCTACCAATTGTACATTTTCCACGAATGATGAACAGAACTAAAATGATCGCTGATTTACCTTCGGGTTTGGGTTATAATTTGACCTCCTGACTTTTCATGAATTCAACGTTAATCCTTTGGGGTACATCATAAGCTGTTAATCAGCGCAAGATCCAAGTTATTCAGCAGAAAGGATTAGCGTTTCTTGATCGCAAGTTGATCGCAAGTTGATCGCAGGTTGATCGCCAGAACTTGTGCGGGAGCATGTGTGATGTGTCACAGGAAGATCAGTTACGGAGGCCTATTATGAAAAATTCATTCTCAGGAAATAATGAGTAACAAATGGCCTATGTGTTAACATGGTAGGTTTTAGATAGACTTAAGGAATCATCGATCTTAAGCACTAACAAAGATATCTAGGTCGCTCACACCGTTGAAGGATTGCGCTGAAGGCCGCTGTAAGCCTACACCAAGCAAACATTCTTATTCGTCCTCATCTCTTCCGGAAATAGCCTCTCATTGGCTGGTGTAGAGCGTACCGGAAGTGCATCATCTTAGCTTACACGACCTTGAGGCGACCCTCACTAAGTTGCTTGAGACGCCCGCATTAGTTTTACTCCGGGAGTAAAGTGGGTTCTTTATCGAGGGTTAAGGGTTCTTACAGCAGATTGGTATAGGTTCATTGGCTCCAGTTATAGGAGATCCAGGAGCATTCAATCATTGTGTTATGTCTACATGCTGTGGTCATTCACTCTTGTTTTATTTATAACGTGATGATTTAACCTGTACTCGTGGTTAAAATTGGTTAAAGGTTTGGGATTCTCTACTGTTTGTTGCACTCTAATCTTTTATTTGTCAGTAAAATACACACGAAGGTTGACAAAGAGATCAACAGGCTCCTGGGATGATCCCAGCGCTTCCAGCCGTTACCTTTATAGAAAAGGGTTTGCTAGCGAAAAAACTAATACAATAAAAATTGTGTGTTTAAATGTGTGTATTATAACAGCAGCAGTAATTCTGTCCTATAAGTCGTAATATTAGTAGATTTAGTGCGATCCTTTTGTTGCAATAACTGGGAACCATGATTTTTGGATCCCATTAAATTGATACAATAACATAAAGTGTGCACAAAACCAGTGTAAGGGATTTTTTAGTATTTCTTTTAGAGTATTATCCAACCAAGGAAAGAGTTTGTTTTGATATTTTCTCTTTGAATGCATGGACAACTTAACTAGCCTAATTGGCCATCAAACAGTTTCATAATGTTGGCCTGTTGGCGAGCCTGCCAATGCCCTGGTTGTTAATGTGAATATGTTTTCTTAATTGGCGGTTCAGAAATAAATGTCCGACCCTGCCTCAATGAAATATCGATGCATTTTATTGAACCCTCTCTCATGCAGGCCCATAAAACCTCGGCTGTAGTGTTAGAAACCTGCGTGAGAAATAACAATCACTCATAGCAATGCAGGCATGTTTGATGTCTAAGCCATAGTTTGTAGCTCAATTTGAAAATGTAATTACTGTCAGCATGAATTGTCTATGTTCGTGTCTTTCTATTAACTCTGTTGGCATTGACAACACACCATCAAAGTTACAATACTGGTTTATGTTGACATTTCACAAGAACTATTCTAATGTAATATATTATTGCCATTTAAATGCACCATGTGGATTAATGTAATTGATTTTAAGCCCTTCAAATCAGAATGATGTGTAGGTTATTTGCTCTGTATTGTGTCGAAGTCGCTTCATTATAAATGGACATTGGATATGGTTCTAAAATGCCTAAAATAATTTGGATATCAAAGATTTCTAAATGAATCTTTAATATCCAAATTATTGACCTTTTATGAAAATGTCTCCGCCCAGACTAATTATAATTAACATAAAGCAAGAGTTTATTATAATAAGCACGGCCTTTCGGCTCAATTAAAGGATGACCATCTTTTTTTGAATCAATCTTTTTCACTTTCTCACAGGAGTGAGTGTGATTCAAGGCAAGGAATAGGATATGATTCAGTTGATGTTTGTCACAAGTACGCCGTATTTCAGCGATAAAGCCCCTATTTGGGGCAGGCGCTTATTGTTTTAAAGCAATAAGTATACATAGGACTGCAGGAATGAATACATTCCCTAAATATTTTTCAACTAGACTCCTTTATTTCCTTACTATTTCTCAAGAGAGGAATGAAGAATTACTCAGGTACCCGGTCAGGAATCAAACACTTTGATGATGAAACCAAAGTACCATTTACAACCCATCTAACATTCACATTATATTTTGGTCTCCAAAGGCACTAGTCAGTTAATTTTCACCATTAATTTGCACTGATTCTAGTTGTGTAAGATGTGACAGAACAGTGATTCTTTCTAGAATAGAGATTCATTCTCTGACCTCGGCCCCCACCCCCACCCCCACCCCCTTGCACTCTCCTGTTGGTATACAACATTTTTATCGAAAATTGCTATTGAGAATATCATAGCGTGTATACATATGATCTATGGAAACTAAATGCATGATGGGAAAGATGGGGCCTGAAGCTCCATGAAACGGGATTGTCAATCCAAATTCAAGTTCTTGACCAATGATTAGAGAGTAAGACTGCAAAACAGTCTATCTACAGTCAGATACTTCTAAACTTTTTCTAAATAATCTCAAATGATCCTTAACAGTATATTTTCTCTTTCAGGTCGGAAGACTCGACAATTACTTATGTGCCTGGTTCTGTTGGTAGAGAGTACGTGACCTGAGCCAGTGAGTACTACGTCATCAGTGAGTGAGCACTACGTCATCGGTGTGTGAGCACTACGTCATCAGTATGTGGGTACCTTGGGAAAAAGCCCTCTGGTGGCCAGCAGCGGCAACTCTTACCTTCTTCATCTTCCTCCTTGACTTACCGGAGAAGGCAATTGCTCGCCGCATTACCTGCAATTACTGCTATAACGCCGACAAAATGGAGGACTGTTTTTTCAGCCAACGCAAATGTGAACATAGACAAATCTGTTTTGTTGACACAAGCAAACTCACATCTGGCGCAGGCACAAACAAAGAGCGAACGTCTTACATGTTCAAAATGGGCTGCGCGTATTCAAGTATATGCAAGGATGGAGTCAGTTACGGTCCTGGGCCTCATGGGTATTCGAGGATTGTCCGCCAGTGCTGTTGCTCCGACAGGTGCACAAAGGGGGACGGCTCAGGCAAGGCTAAATATGACCATTGCCCTTGGGCGATGCCGAATGCCACCGAAGTATCAAACGATGCTGATAGCCTGGTTCACTTGGATCACTGGCGGCTGGCCTGGACCGCCATCCCCGCAACACTTTATTTCATTTGGGGGGTCTATGCATACCTCTTCTCCTAACCAAATACTTAAAGCAACGCAGTTATTTTTCTCCCATTTCTCTCATGGTTTTCTTCGCTTTTTGCCGCACGGCTAATGTTATCACCACTAACTATGTTGGTTTGTTATAGCACACAAAGCTTGAGGAATGAGTTGTTGCCCTTTGTTTGATATCAAGCCCAAGATGTCATCTTTCTATATCAGAAACAACCTCTGTGTTTTGCCTATCTATGTTCCCAGGCCAACAGCCTGGTACCAAGCAGACACTGTAAACAGACATCTCTCTCTGATGGAGTCAGTTTAGAAGGAGAGAAAATAGGCCTGTGTGACCAGACATCGCCATCTGGTCCCAATCTTGGAAAACAAAATTCATCACCAAAACAGGAATTGTGTACCTAGTTGGATGCGTTGTGAGAATAGTGTAATTACATTCCATTTTGCATGAAATTAAGTGGATTTTATCACTTGTGAGTGAAATCTGACTTAAATATTGGAATGATTTAAATTGACTCAAGCCACGATCGCTGCAAGATCACCAAGAATGGTTTATGTGAACATCGCCCCCTGACACTGAAGAGATTCCCTGACTACTTCTAACCAAGTACTGAACTTCCATGGGACATCTGCATAAACAAGGGCTTTTAATATAAAACTTGGAAGTATATATGTACCCAATTTGCACAAGACACTAAAACGGTCACTTCAACCCTCAAAAAAGGCTCTTTCATTAAAAGGTCGCATCTCCAAGCTAGGGGAACTATTGAACGCATTATTACTACCACCCTGGATGTTGCTATACTAGTAATGGACATGGGCGGATTATAGTGCTATTGTTTCAGACGTACATCATGGCTCGGGGTCCCTTATCAGATTGGATTTTTTTCTAAACTTGTCGATCTGGGTATTGATCCTGTAGGCTATATCCGTGCATTGTTATTCCGGATGAAGCCAGTTTTTGTTCATCAGGCAAGTTCAAGGGGTCTAGTCATAACCACACAAGGCCCTGGAACCATACCTCATGCTTAATGCTGCATTCTCAGCTACATGTATTACGAAAAAGATCTTGTCAGAGAGTGGACGCCTACTGCGCTAATGGCTTCCCAGCCCAAGACTCTTAATGGCATTCTAATGAGATTCTAGTGGCATTTTGCAGTTTGGAGCGAGAGGCTTTCCCTCAGTTTGGAGGGACTCTCTCAAGACTGAGCCTAGATTGCATCATCAAATTTACTCATTGTTTGATTTGTAGGACTGAAGTTATGTTATGTGATTATTCAAGAGTTTGAAGTTGAATCGGGCTGAACGAAAAGAAGCACCGGTGAGCGATATCAAATGAAAGCACTGCTGCAAAGTTATCAATGTGGACATTTGTGAAGCCCTGCAGAAAAACAAGAGGCTGAAATCCGCCGCAATTTTAGTCAAATGACGTTCACATGGTTAGAAAAAGAAGGGAACAAAAAGTAGAAAATCCTTTGATCGAATTTAAAGCTGCATTCTCAGCTATTGCGACAAACAAAATCTTGCCAAATTTTCTCCTATTATCACTAATAGGACTGAGGTTTTCAATATTCTGGAGCTTTTATATGTTTATACAAGAATTGGAAGTGGAATAGGTCGAGAAAGAACAGCCGCTAGTGAGCGATAATAAGTGATGTCACCCTAAACCAAATACAAATGAGGACTTTTTAATGCCCTGTAGCAAAAACAACTGGACAAAATCCCTCAAAATTATAGTCGAGTGATTGTTAGAAGGGTTGAAAAATAATGGAACAAAAAGTTTTTGACCGATGTTAGCTGAGAGTGCAGCTTTAACTGAGAATGAAGCTTTAACATGGATGCCTTGTTCATGTTTCCCAGAGAAGGGGCAACTGGCTTCATTATTCTCTTAAAAGTGTCTATACTTCAGTATTGGGGAGGGGACAGGAGCCTCAACCTTCACTCGTTCTGTTCTTACGATAAAGATCTTTATTGTTGTCATATGCGTCAGAACCAAGTCTCATCATTATCGTTACTCTTATTTCTAATTCAAAATTGAGGATGTGATTACAGATTATGAGATTTCTAAAAGCAACTCTTTCTTCTACAAGCTTTTAATATAGGATTGCGATTATGATGCGTGACCTTTTTAACATCAATTCACTATACGGACATACTTAACAACCAAATAGAGCCGATTCTTGTTGTGTAGGGATAACAAACCTGTGAGAAATTAATGAGTAAGCCGTCGAAAAAACACTCTAGCACTTAATATCGCCCGGGGCTTAGGATTGAAGTGACCAAACCCGATCCAAATGGATGTGTACCTCCAGAAGTCCTTCACGCATCCTTAAACACAAAGAATACTCTTCCAGACTTCTTGGCCTCTTCACAAGAAGGTCAAATGAGACTGGTTTAAGATGTGTTATCGATATTACCAGTCAGTCAATACTGCCTGAATATCCAGCATTCATTATTCAGTCGGGAAGTGTCTGTGCTCTCATATGTATAAGGGTACATACTTGATATAGTGAAATTAACCAGGAGGTGACGATAGAGAGGAGTAATCCTTCAATACATTGAACCAAAATCAATATACAACGAAGAGTTTTCCATATTGTGGGATACAATCCAGCTGTACATATAGCTCCTCTCCCCTATGTAATTAACTTTACAATTGATGTGCAATTAAAATAGGTGTACATAAAAACAGAACTCTCATAGATGCCTGTATGTGCAGATTTGTATGGATTATTCATATATGTGATGGGTTTCAGTAAAAGTCGGAAATGACATTCTCACAAAAAAACTCATTTTAGCAATGTTTTCATTTTTTGAGAGTTTAGGGGTCTAAGTAGTAGCAATACATGTAACAAATTCCGAGACAAAGTATTAAAGGTATCTATGCGTTTCTGAGGTTATCCAGAGCATTATATCTAACTAATTTACTAGTAATTGATCCTCGAGAAATAGCAAACTTTTGTTTCATGCTTAGAAAATATACAAAAGTACTTATTACACATCCTAGTGTTTACCATCATTGGAATTCACTTGACTTCATCGTTGCAAATAGGGTGATATCTCAAAATTCATTTTGTGACTTATTTTCCTGTAACACATCACATAATATTATGTAATCGCTTTTATTTCAAAGTTGGTGGCATAAATGATGGCATGATGCATCTATTTGAGGGATTTCCATTATGTTGGTACATACTCTTATTCAGCGGTGGAAAGAATAACTTGGGGATTTCTTTGACTCCCTTACACCTTATTCCTTATTGTATTTAGGATTGTTAAAGCAGCATTACCAGGCGATTTCCGACAATAAATGCAAATTTCTATTTTGTGATTATTCATTTCCAAACAACCTGCAGGTCATCAGCATACACAGAATGCAGAACATAGTCCTCTTGGTCTAAAACCAAATCTTCATCCAAATGATTCATTTCGGTGAACTCCAGAATCCTACTATTTGCAAAATGGCTGTCCTTCATCTTTTTAAACCAATGGAATCCTCGATGAAACTAAAAATATTAGGATAGCACTGGCCACATAAGTATATGAAGGTGGCAAATGTCTCTAATCATCTTTTTTACCCCAAATTACCACTGTAGACCAGCAAAATACAAATATAATGAGAATTTCGAAAGAAAAGGTTCGTGAAGACCAGAGGAAATCTTCTTTCTTCTTTTTCAGGATTCAATTCGGAGGAGAAATCAATAAAATATAGTTTTGGGTGGATTTTGCTGGTAATGCAGCTTTCCATGTAGGTTGGCTTATATCATGGTGTAGAAATGATTAAAGATATGATAAATGTGGACTTTGACTATTAGACTGGTCAGAACTATGCAAACCATACGAGAACTTGCCTTAAATATATCTACATATGTGATGTGTCACTGAAAATTGAATGTAAAGTCGAGAAAATGATATTTTTGAAACGTTTTTTTCACACAAGATCTCTTAATAGGAATCCTTTCATTTTTGGGGTGTTTGGCAGTTTTAGTTGTTCAGTACATGTACTAAATACAAAGACTGAATTTTTCGTTTGTCTATGTTTTTCCAAGTTCATGCTAAGCGAATTTATTTTACTATACTTTACTAGTGATTTTTTTAAGTATTTTATTTCCTGATGATTAACATCGTTGGAATCTGCCTGGTCACATCTTTAGAAATATAATGATATCTCAAAATCCATATTTCTGCGACTTAAAACTCCCGTTTCTGTAACATATCACATATATAATACGCTATAAAGATCATCTTTTAAATCTTTTGATACAGATAGATAAATGAAAATGTTATTGAACCGTGATTAAGGGAAGCTCTGGTCAGATTATGTATGCAAAATTATTTCAAAGTCAGGGCGTCGAAAAATGTACAATCGACAGCTCTGTACTTTTAGTACATTCTGTTAAATTAGGCTGAATATGATGAATACTAAGTATATATATCTGAATATATTCTGCTTATTATGGCTGAATAAATATGACTCAAACTGAAGGCGAATAGGGGATTTGCATGTCTCACTGTGTCCATGTCTATTACAGTCCATGCTAGGAAGGATTCAGTTCAAACCTGACATACAAATATTTAGCTAAATTTTTATCGGAAAATGCTTTCACCAATATCATAGTTTGTACAAATTGATCAATAAAAACTAAATGCATGATGGGAAAGATGAAATCGATTTTATAGAAAAATGTAAAACACGTGGTAGATATTCCATGCTGAATATGCTTTCTATAGATTTTGCACTGACATACAACTCCCATAATTCCATGCAGATCAAGCTTCAAGATGGCGCACATGCAAGTCCTCTATTGTACATTTTCATACACCCTGATCCTTTGATTCAGTCGACGCATTTTGCTAAATGAAATTCGGTGGTTATTTCTGTCCTTATCTTCATTTAATTTAGAGTTATACTATTATTGGTAGTATTCAAAGTTTCGCTGTAAAAACGCACATAAAATCCACTTTGTGGGACTATTGAAATATGATTTCCACCCACCCGGTTATAAGGACATGTAAGAAGTTTTCAGCTTTGAAAACAAGAACAAAGTATGACGTATTATTTCACATTGTTTATCTTTGCATAAAACATATGGAAAATTTGATTACTGTAATTGTATTGCATGAAATCAAACGACGCAAGACTAGTAATGTAAATGTGGTGTAGTGCTTACGAACAAGATAGATCAGGAATATGAGGAATATTTGTAATAATATCACGCAGAACTCTTAAGATTTCTATGAAATCTTGCCATTTTTTACTTTTTCCCTGCAATTATTGTAAGAAGCTTGTAACATCCTACTCGCATAGACAAGATATAATTAAATAAAAGAGTCTAGGCTCACAACCTCCTCTCAGATCAAATAAGAATGTTATGTCAGTGATTGGACGCCTACTGCGCTAATGGTTCTCCCGGCCCTGGAATATTCATCCTAATTCTAATAACATTTTGCGGTTTGGAGCAAGAGAACTTCCCTCAGGTTGAAGGGACTCTCTCAACTCTGAGCCTAGACTGTATCATCGGCCCTCATGTAGATGCATAGTCCCATGCTCTTAGGATAGGAATTTGTGATGTGTTACAGGAAAATATATTTTCCTGTGACACATCACATTATACGGTTCAAGCGATACCCAAAACAAATTACAGTTGTTTTTCTGAAAGGAGAAACCCATACACTCTTAAAGGTCGCTTACTATTTAGATTACCAGAAAGGAGCCTCTAAATGTATAAGGTTGGTTCATATATGAGATATAATAGTCCTGGGCTTTGATTGAAGCTACAGTCTCAGCTATTAGCCTACGACAAGCAAAAGCTTGCCAAATCTTCTCCTATCAAGACTTATAGGACTGAGTTTATCAATACTATGCTGTTGTTTTATGTTTAATCACAAATTTGAAGTCGAATTGGTCAAGAAAAAAGGCTGCCAGTGAGCGATAATAAATGAAGCCACCGCAGAAAGGGACCCTCCAAAATCTTGGTGAAATGACTTTTAGATCGGTAGAAAAATGACGGAAAAAAAGATTGTTGACCAAATTTGTGTAAGGAGTTTTTGACTGAAGTTAACTGAGAATGCAGCCTTAGAAAACCAAACAATTCTTCATTTCGGACAGTTGTCATACACAAAATGCTTTCTTCTAAAACTTGAATAAAAGGTGCTTCTTATTGGAAGCTACCTATAAACCTATATATATTATATATATATATATGCAGATGTACAAACTATTATCAGTGAATTATTTTTGTTCCAAATCAATCATGGATTGAGTGATGATTGACTAAAGTGATTGATGGATAGGATTTTTCTCGTTTGTTCATCGCCTATTGTAAAGACTTATTGGTCATGTGTCACAGAAAGATTAGCTTTAAGGGCCTGGTTCACTAAGCAGATTCTCATGCGATTCTCACAGAATTCAGTGTAAAAGAGTCCTCTGCGGACCAAAATCGCATGAGAATCGGCTTAGTGAAAAACCCTTTAAGTAAAAAGAAAATGGATCTTAGGATACCATCATATTTGAAAAGATGATATCGAGAGGATTGGTGGTAGCCGTTAAGAAATCAAGTAATTTCATATATTGTATGTTTGACAAAATAGTTATCACCATTTCTTGATGAGAAAGTAGTTACATAGGCTACAGGACCCTTTTGCACTATAGAGGACCTTTTGCACTGGGTCATGTATAAATTTAGCGCTAAACACTCCAAACTAGAAAGAGCTGTTGTGGAAAAAACATTTGACAAATATCTTTGTGACTTAGACTCATTTTTCTGTGACACTACATATTTGTAAATGATGTTTCCTATTGCTGCTATGGTATCTTATATTTGAGGGATGCATACATCGTCCTCGAACAGTGGCGTTTATCTACGATACTATTTATTCTCCCACCTCTATGTGCGTCAGGTTGTCAGAAAATGTACAATCACCAGCTCAACACATTTAGTAAATTTTGCTAAATTAGGCTGAAGCATGATAATATGAAGCATATCAGAGTATATTTGGTATTGCCTTGATTCAAAATATCTGTTTGGTTATGTTGAACTGTACTTTGAACCTCATTTTCGTCTTAAATTTGTTTTATTTGAGAGGATTGGTGAAGGTGAATTGTACATTTTCATTGTATGCCATGACCCATCTGAAGAGATGAAGGATGATCCAGCGTCCGTTCTGCGTATATCTTGTCTTCTACGCTTCTAAGCTAGGCCTGTGTAGGTATTGGAAGCGATCCTTATCTTATCTAAGATATGGATTCGACCATTGACTCCACATCACTCATGAATAAATACTACTCTGGAGGAAGGTATATATATGGGTCAGACCGTCAGAAAATGTACAATCAGCAACTCTATACATTTAGTAAATACTGTTAAATTAGGCAGAAAATGATAAATACTAGGTATATCTGAGTATGTTTGGTATTGCGTTCCTTTAAAAAATCAGAAGTAAATCTGCTAATTTAGGCTGAAAAATTATAAATAAAAAGATGTGTATGTTAGAATATTTCATGTTGCGTTGATTAGAATATAGGTTATTCAGTTATTATATATTGAACTGTATTTTGAACCTCAGTCTTGAATTTGGGTTATTTTCAAGAGGCTTAGTGAAGGATTGCTAAAGGCGAATTGTATATATTCTGGCGACTTCACCCATATAAGTATCTGCTTGTATGTGATACATCATACACAGGAGGTTGTGCTGTACAAGGGCAGATATTGATGATTGTCTCCCGGGCGAACCACGTTTATCTTGTTCATTAAACGACGCAAGACTAGCTGGATCATGGCCAGTAATTGGAGTCCACGGGAGGAGGAAAGCTTCAATGCGCGGACAATCACAATCTGTAAACTAAGGAGGAACCTGCACAGAAGGAGCTAGTGGGATGGACAGCGTATGATTAAAGACTGAATAAACGTTACATTCTAGAACCTCTCTTGTTGGGTTTACTGTTGGAAAGATGCAATATTAGGTGACTCCGTAGAAACAAAGGACTCCTGTCAGCTATATGTTCTTTTATTTGCTATGCTGAGAAAGTAGGGCTTATCCCTGCGCGTTTCGACCTTAGCTGGTGGTCTTGCTATAATTTACTAAATATTTGTTTTCTAGTTTTTCGTTAAGGACTCTCTGGAAGTCCTATAATAATCATAGATAAGGCTATGTATTTCCAGCAAATCTATATATAATCATTGTTATTATATACTTGTCTGATATGGGGATTGGTAAAATTGACTGGAGTGCTTGAAATTTTGAAATTTGATAATCAAAAGTGATGAAATGAATGTAAAAGATTAACAATGAAAATAATTACAAATTAGTCAAGTATTGCAGTGGATACGATTAAAGCTGAATTCTCAACTATTACGACAAAAAAACATAATAAGACTCATCACATTGGTAAACAAAGTCGGAAAAGAAGCGAATAAATATAAGAAAATTCTTAATTTATGACTGATGTTAACTGAGAGTGCAGCTATGATTGAAGTTCTCGGTGAACTAAGGAGTCTCGCAATCCGCACAGGAGTTAGTGGGACACACCGTGTATGATTTAAAAAGAGTGAATAAACATTCTAAAAGCTCTCTTGGTTATTATTCTGTGGTTTTTCTTCAGAAAAAGTTATTATACAAACTGAAAGGTTTGATGTTTTATTCAGCGACCGCTTACGCATTCTGCCTATGGATGAGTGGCTTCTTCAGAGGGTCTAGTAGATATAATATCTTGGTTAAAGACCTGTCAGGTATATTTGCTTCAAATTTATATATAGTACTTCTATTTCCATTTTCATACACTTTGACATGCATGGCAGGAAATATGGCTGCGTTATATTTTATGCAGGTCTTCCTAGCGTGCCAAAACAAAATTGGTACAGTTGGTAATAACAATACAAGATAATTTATACATTTTGCTTACAATTACTAAGCTAAATAACAATGAACGGCGTACATAAAATAATTACCATTACCCGCTTACTTTTTGTTTATTCTTGGTTTTTCATTAGTAATTTGGCCTCGGCTATATATGCTGTGCTTGGTAGTTAAAAACTTGAGACAGCTTCTAGAGATCATATTATATTGTAATTCTTGAAATTTCGAAATTGGAAATTTAAGAACTAGTCAAACAGCAGGTCGCTGATTTCCGGAACGAAAGTGATGAAATGAATATAAAAGAACAACAACGAATGCAGTCATAAATTTATTTGGTTTTTATTAGAATGTTTATAAATACAGCAAGTCAATAAATCAAATAATTTCACGAGTACAATGAAGATACATAGTCATTTCGCAAATCGGTTTTAACCTTGACATGGAATCACGGTTTCATTGCTGAATTCCAGGGGTTTCTGTCCAACTACTGACTCACACTGGTTCTAGTCAAGTATATGTAACAGTGGATAGGATTAATCAAAGTTCAGGATGAATTTCGTGTTTGTAAGACCCTTAGTATATGATTATTGAAGCTTTTTTGCTTTTTTCTAGATGTTAAAGATATTTTGCAGTAATTAAAGTACTTTCCCACTATTAGTGAATAAATAGCCACAACACAGTGACGCACCGGGATAAGCACCTGTGCCATTGTTATTAAAAAGAATCCGACTTTGACACACACGAATCCGTTTTAAAAGGACACGATAACAATCGAACGAAGCAGTTCTAGAAGATAAACAATCCATGAATCAGATCAATATATATAAACGTCAAGGCAACTTGGTAACAGCGTAAATTTGCCATACATTCTAAAGATGGTATCAATAGTTGGTGATATTATTAAATTGATGCGTTTCTTGTCTTTTGCCCAATAAGCTTTGTGGGTGAGTTTCCATAGAAATGTACAATCACCAGCTCTACACATTTCGTAAATTCTGCTAAATTGGACTGAACAGTTATAAATATCCGAGTATATATGATATTGCCCTGATTCAAACCATATGTTCGTGTTAGGTTCAATTGTATTTTGAACCTCATTTCTGTCCTAAATGTGGATTATTTGAGAGGGCTGGTGAAGGCGAATTGTACATGTTCTGACAACCTGACCCTTGTGCAACTTGGGCATCCAGAATAGCAATATAGGTTTCAGGAACAACGACCCCTTGTGGCCAGTCCCAGCAACATTGGGCTAATAGAGATCAAATCAATCGCATGACCCACTTCTGCTGCAAATATTCTATTTTCTTCGACAGTTGCTCCTGCAGCGACAGAAAGGCAATATATGAGGAAATCGTCAGAAAATATACAATTCGTCTTTATCAATCGCATGTATCAAACAACCCAATATACAGTTGAACATAACCAAGCAGAAGATTGATTGGATCAACGCAATACCAGATATACAGGAGGAGGGGGTAAGACTTAAGATAGATACTAGAAGTCAGAATCTTGTCTATGTTCCAAGTGATTATGATTTTGTATCATTAAATTCGAATTTAGAACCTTGAAATGGAATACTTTCCTCCAAATGTTCATAATTTAATTGTGCCATAGGCATTTTCCTGGTATTTTTTCAAGAATGAGGGACAATCATGCCTGCATATATGTCAAACTTTAATTAAAAGAAGAGAATTAATTCAAATTTTAAAATAGATTGACTCCACATATTGTATTTCTAAGTAGATTCAAAGAAAACAAAATTTATTTCCACAATTAGATAGAAAATATAGTTCTTGTCATTCATAGCTTTTGACCATACATATTGAAATCATTCAAGAGTTTTATCGCATTGTGATGTATGGTTAAATGGGGCCTAACTTTACCCTAAAATGTGTACTCCAGTTTACAGAAATGTAAATTATTTTGTGATACAGAAATTATAGTTGGTGACATAAGACAGCAAAGGCTTGTGCCCTTCAGTGAACCGAAAAATGGTATTTGAGTGCAAAAATATGAGCCTCTGTGTGATTCTAAAAAGTCTCATGTTAATCCTTACAATCCCAGATTTCGCCTAAATGGCCATTTTTCATTGAAAATTGGTCAAATTTGGGACATTTCGGCTTTCAATTCTTCGCCCTGCCATTTCCACCATTTTGATAGTACAAAATTGACATATGTGCAAAAAATTGGCAAATCTAATTTTGTATGTGCAACATGGCCCCCAATGCTGCAGAACCATTTACCTAAGAGAAATTGCCATGGAAACAGTTGAAAGTCAGGATTTTCATGACATTTCAGATGCGGTTACCATGGAAACAGCTGTTAATATGAAAAAGAATTCTTGCAATTTTGCATGTGACAGTTTCAAATACAGATAGCCCCGAATCTTTTATTTTATTTGACATATCATATATTATTGTATCATAAAAACTCATAAAGTTATCATGCACCATATGAAATAAGTCAAGGCAACTTTAAGTTTTAGTCCCTGGCTTGGGGCGCACCACTATAGTCTGTACTATGTATTACACTTTGTAAACGTTTATGGAAATAAAAATCTATTATTATTATTATTATTACAAGTTGAACCGCACTAACTGCACATATAATCACAAGAAAAAAGGCATGTTCCATATGTTTTAAAACAGTTTACGGCTCATAGGCCTAGGCCTACATGTAGGCTGCTATATTTAAAACTATATATCTCAACGACCATGACTCCTTATTTTTCAGGTAATAATCAATACACTTATAGGTAATAATCAATAGTCCACGCGGGAAAAGTGTTGCGAAGGACGCGTTGCTAAAAAATGTCTGGATGAAAGGTAGGCCAGAAAGACTAATAATACGAATTCAGGAACATATTTTATATCAAATTAATGCTTGGACTATTTTCAGTCTAATGATGTGTAGGGCCTACTGTTTGGTGGTCAGTTGTATACGAGAAAAGGCTTGAAAATCGAGCGAAACGGCCTATTATGAGTCTGGGAATACAAAAGTAGGCCCTTTGAAATACAGCCGGAAAAACGAAAATCCGAAAGTAGTACACATATCCATACGCGAACGTTGTTCGGCAATAAAGTAGGCTAGTTCTGTGTTTGAAGCGTAATTAAACAATTAAAACACGTTTTATTATTAATAAATGTACCTATGCATTGAACCATACCTAACAGCCATCCACTTCCTCCAAATTAATATCATATTAATCCAGTTAATCATGAAAAACGGCTTCATTAATATTATTATGATGATTATAATATACAGTTAGTAAATTATAGGGGGTACAGACAGACAAATCCCCAACTTTGTATTTACTGCGATCTGATCTGAACCAAATGAAAGAATGAAATGAGAAAAAAACATGTTTTCTTTTGTAAGACTTGAATATGTTATCCCGCCATATACAGTCGTAGAAATAGAGCAAAGGAGTAGTTGGAAGAACTGCTACAGCAGAGGCTACCTCCTTTTTGCCTACTATAGTAGTTAGCAAAAGATATATGATGTAAAGACTGTGGACATTGGACTGTGGATTAAAACATGCATACATTGAATACATGTCATTTCTTCTTTTCTAGGAGAAAATGGGTTTGGCACAGTCCTTAACTGCATTTATGTTCACTTAACGAAAGACAAAAAACCCTACTTTTTTTATAGAAAGGATGTTGTGCGACACGGTATGTCCATGATAATGTCCACAAAAAGCCAAATTTAGCAGAATTTACTAAATGTGGAGCCGCCAAAGTACATTTCAGACCCATACTTGCCCATGACCCATATATATACTTATATGCTCTTATTTCTATTTGTAGGACATCTGCGCTGCATGGATAAAAAGGCAATATGAGTCGGGTGGTCAGAAAATGTACAATTGGCAGCTCAGTAAATTATATTACTATAATTGGTATATCTGAATATATATATATCTAGTATTGCGTTAATTCAACATATATGAGGCTATACCTCCTTTTCCACTAGTTTGGCTGCGTGGAACTACATACTTTGAATCTTATATATTTTGTCTTAAATTTGGGTTATTTGAGAGGATTGGTGAAGGCGAATTGTACATTTTCGGACGATTTCACCCATATGTATACTTAGATCTGTTCCCAGAGTGCCTGTGTGGAGAGGAGGCCCAGGTGGGTGTGGCTGTGCTTGACGTTATTAGATTAAAGAGTAAGGCGAGGTCATGACAACAGCAAAAGCTGATCAATTATGAGTATACTGTGTGAGACAATGCAATATAACAGGGATAACAACTGGATCCTCTTTATACAAATACCATCGTCATTAGTGAGTGAGTGAGGGTGTCGGAAACCGTACACTTGCCTCCCAAAACCACAAAATATCAGCAGAAAATTTAGATTAATCCGAGGTTCATAATATATAATGCATTGCAAACTATTTTTTAAACTTGAATATATCAAACATAAAGTATAGAAACAATTCTTAGATGTCCTTAATGTTTACCGCCATTGGAATCCATTTGTTTGCGACATGTTACTAATGTTGCTATAACACATCACATATATGTAATTCCATTTGTGTTGAGGCTAAATTCACACAAGTAATATTTTCCAAATGTACAAGTAATATACCTCACTCTTCACTATTTGTGTAGGAATGTTTTCATTCATGGGGTGGGTTCATTCATGAATTGTCAAACCTTCCTTAATATGGGAATATGGTAGCTGTCTGCGTTCCAGATAATAGCAAGTTTAGGTACTAGATATGACCCTCCAATGATTTATAAGTGAATGAATTACATATTACATCCTATTGAACATCATAATTATTATAGGTTTTTTCAACGTCTGAAAACGCATTAAATACGCAGTTCAGTGTTCCCTTTAACAATTTTTGTGAAATTTTGAAAATTGGTTATGAGGTGGAATTACATATGTTGTCGCCGTGACTCGTACTGACAAAATATATGTTTCGTTGTGTTGAACTGTATGTAGAATGTCATTTATTTGAGAGGATTGGTGAAGGCGAAGTGTACAATTTCTGGAGACTTCACCCTGATGCGCTTATAATTCAGTTAACTCTGCCCGATGGAAAGTGGATTATCAGATGATCAGATAGAGCACTCATAGTGAGAGTTATTATACATGCTGCATAAGGAGATATACAGCGATATAATGAGAGCCAGCATTATTGGATTGACCCAGTTACGTGGGATAGCAGTAAAACATCGCCATGCACTCACATTCCACACATCTATAATAATAATAATAGTAATAATAATAATGTGCACTTTATGTGTCAGAAATAATCAGAAGAACAAACAGGAGGATCTGAATGGCGAGTCACTTGAAACTGAATTCTCATTGATGAAAAACAGAATGAAAGATTTTCCACTTCTTGTCCGTACTTTTCATAAGTATATCAGTAGCCTATATAGAACGTCTTTCTATTTGATTGATCTGTTGCTTACATCAAGAAGTTGTTAAGTACTCATATGAATTCTTTTTTAAAACCGTAGTGGGTAGTCTAGTACCTGACACAAATAGAGATTTGATTATACTACTTACATCTCGATATAGAATCTTAAAGTGGTTAAGATCATTATTTTGACAATGTATCATTTTTAAATGTGATTGTAGCTTTCGATGACTTGCATAAGTAAGGACATTTGTGTGGAATACCACATGCAGTTATATGTTCCTTAGATTATTTTATATTTGTTAATGAAGTATGTAGGCAGAGATTGAGAGTTGATTTCAAATTTGAGAGCGGGAAGTAACTTGGCAATAGAGTGCTGCCCTCGGTGCATGGTGAAGGGATGAGAAGTATGAGTGAGGCAGCAGGTACATAGTGACATACCCTTCCCGTCCAGGAGGTATGTGGCACCAGAGTAGGACTATCATCACAATTTGATGGGAATGAAGGGAAGTCTTGGGCTATTTACTTTCATAAATATGGAATGTTTTTGTACGTTGACATTGCCCACCATCCCGCCCGCCCTTCCCATGGCTAGTCGCATTAAAATGGTTTCGTTTTAGTGTTATATCCATGTGCAAACCATTTGCACATTATACGCTCTATGGTGGTGCAGAATGGGTGGTGTGGAATCCCCACTGCTATGACGTCATTACATGGGCCTCATTCTGGGGTTGACGGCCGAACTTAGCCGAAGCTTACCGAGTATGGCCGAGTGTGCGCTAGTGACGGGCAGAATGTCGGCATCGAAAAGTAACATAGAGCCCTAGAGGCATTAGCGCGTGAGGTCTGTTATTACACCCCTCTGCTGTAGTTGCCTATACCTTCAGCATTGTATGCACCACCTAGACAAGCAGGTGCATAACATGTAAATTATGCACCTCCAGGTGCATAACGAAAGTAGGTCCGGCAGCTAAGCCTGATCACCAGAAGTCAAATTGTGTATTAATGTGCCACCGATCGTTCACCCTAATTTCTCTTGAAATAATAAATATAAAGCTTCAAAATGAAAAGATCTACCGTATAATGACATTAAAAAATGTTATTTTGCTAAAGTATACCCATGAACAATGATCCTATAGCGAAACGGTAGCAAACCGAACAGGCCACTTGTTGACTGTTGTCAGTGTCACTTATAGCGTGTGACTCGCAAGCTCTCGCAGGCCTTAATAGGCCTATGCAGACGTGCGGCACTAATTGTTTCTCATGAATTCAGGAATTGATTAATGCAGATTGAAATCTAATACTTCTAGATCGAACAAGAAAGGTTAGATTAACTTCTAATAGGCCTAGAAAGCTGGAAAAACTTTTATTTGATAGCAAATTGTCTGTTCTTTGACGACGCACTAAGTGCGGGTACAAGTGAGCGAAAATAGATGGCCGTGAACGAGCGGCGATTCGAACACTAACTCACATTGTAATTGAATCTTTTTTATAAGATTCAATTCCTTAAAAAGTATCTCATTGAAGCTTTATTTGTATGGGAAGCTGTAAATAATAATGTATTTATAATTATATTGCATCACCATGAACCAAGGTACCGAATCGGACACGCCACTTGTTGTCAGTGTCAGTGTCAACAGCTGGAGGTTGACTCGTAGGCCGTGTGGCTGTGGCATATCCGATTCGCAGCGGAGGGACCTTTTTTCTTTTGATTTATTCATATTTCTTATTAATAAAAAATAAAAAGGGATGTAATAAATATGGAACGAACTTGCTAGGTTGTACATGCAGTCTTATGCACCTCGAGCCTACGACGAAAGGATTCTCGGGCTAAAGCCCTGGAATCTTTCGCCGTAGGCTCTCGGTGCATAACGACTGCATGTACGCCCTAGCAAGTTCATTCCATCTATTTGTGCCACTCGACCTCTCGTCCAGGTGGTATCACTTAGCCAATTATGATAAGAAGGGTTGGGGATTTCCTCCTTGTAAGTCTGGTTGTGTTTGAGAGGAATCATCGTCCCTGCGGCTCCATAGAATGTGGGAGTTTTAAACCCTCAAATAGTCCAAATACATGCATTTCAATCATTAATGCTCCAAGATATTAGTTACTGACATAATGATCTAGCACATGGGTGAAATTCAGGCAAATGTCCGCAAAATCCAGAACTCAGTGGCAAGTGTCACTTTAAAATATATTACCTTGTGTGCACGTGCAAGATTCAAACATACTGCATATTAGTGTTTAAATACTTTCCACAAGGTGAGGCTAATTACAATATGATACTGATTTTACTTTCTTCTTCACTTCTTTTATACCTGATAATGAACAGGACCCATTGATCTATTTGTGTAATATTATGAGAACTCTCTCCAACCTCTGGTTATTTATATTTCTGCTGTGTTTCACTTATTATCGCTCACCAGTGCTCATTTTATTTCGGATGATTAGACTTCAAAGTCTTGTATTTAAACATATAACAGCAGCATAATATTGATAACTTCAGTCCTATGGATTTGATTAATTCATTCTCTATCTCTATTAGCCCAATGTTCCAGGGACAAGGGGTCGCTGTTCCTTGAACCTATATTACTATTCAGGTGCTCCGTTTTTCGCTAAACATTTGTAGTGTACTTCCAGTGGAGAAATAGTTAGCAATAAAACGGAGCAACAGGGCCCGGGCAGATTGCAAACAGCTGGGACAAAAGAGGCTGAGGCCCAGTGCTAATAGGTCGCCTCCACCATAGGTTGCTTGAGGTTGTGATGTTATGTAACATTGCGTGAGCTATTCTCAACATTAATAAATATCTACTTTATGTATCAATATAATTATGCAAAACTAAAACAGCAAATACTGAGGTTTAAAGTCGTGGTTTGTGTTTATAAAGTTAAAAATTATTATTCATTAATATTTCAAAACTTCTAATTCTGCTAATGAGATTGTGTCTGGTTTTTAAGAAAATCTTTGGTTCATGGCCTAATAATCTGATTGCGTTTTCACTATGAATATAATACATGGCTTGTATATAAGCCTGGCCTGGAAAGAAACTGGGTGTAATTTAAGCTCTTTTTTAAAATAAAAGCCTGGGCTTTCTAGGAAATGGTGTTAGCTTTCCTCCCAATAGGGGATTGGCATGTCCGCCAATTTGAATCTTGATTTGCATGGAGTTATGGAATTTATGGTACAAATATCCATGTGTTATATGTTACTATAACACAGCCCTCCTTCTTTCCCAACATGCATTTAGTTTTTGTAGCTCATTTATACGTGCTATGATATTGGTGAAAGCATTCTTGCTTGAAATATAATAACATAATTATTTAGAATGTATGGCAAATTTACTTTGTTACTCTTTTGCAACTGCCACCAATTTGACTTGATAATTATTAGCATTGCTTTGGAACAGCTTGGTTTATAAAGAAATATTATGATCACGGTTTTTTTAGACCTAATAGCTGTGAATTTTTCTTAACAATTCATCGTCAACAATCAGGTCTTTAAGACAGAAATATAGCTTGAAAATAGTTCAACATAACTGAACAGATTTTTGAAAATAATTATATCAAAGCTTTCCAATCATCGGACACTGCCTTTGGTCTTAAAGGTTGTTTACTGAACTTTACTTCCTTACCAGGCTGACAGGGGGACTTTACCTGCAGCCCACTATTATGGAAATGTAATCAATTGGAGAACGCAGCCAGCCCAGCCCCACTCCATCATGGTGGATCTTAGTGGAGCCTGAAACAATAACCTCGAACAGGAGCGTGTTGCGTAAGAATCCCTTGCTTGAAAAAGGCTCATCGCTTTTTCCATGGGTCTTTTTTCCCCTTTTTTTATTTCATTTGAAAGCCTTTGAAAGAAATGCTGGTTTTACAACATATTTAAATAGTGATACACAAGACGAAATTGTTCATCATGAACGTTTTCAAACGTTTTCAAACGTTGCCTCACAATTCATAACTAACCTCATAAGTCATTACGACAACCAATTACGACAACCAATATCTTACCAAATCTACTCATATTATGACTCATCAGACTTGATTCATCAATATTCTACTGCTGTTATATGTTTATACAATAATTTAAAGTCGGGTCAGCAGAGAAAAGATGGCCACTGGTTGGCGGTAATGAGTGAAGCTCTCACAATGAAGCAGCTCAGTGGGTCCCCGAAATATAAATGGAGCCCTGTGGTAGAAACATCCAGACAAAATCCTCCAAAATGTCAAATGACTTTTAGATTGGTTGGAAAAGAATGGAAGAAAAAGTGGAACATTTTTAGTTTTTAACAGACGTTAGCTGAGAGTGCAGCTTTAAGTAAGAAATTCCTACTCTAGGACTATGTATATATGTAATAATGTTATTTCAATTATAAAAAAGCAAAAAAAAGCATTGTCTGTATGGCAAATTCATTTCTTAAAGATACCTTACCCGCTGTTTAGCAAGGAAATGTAGCTAAGGAAAACTTAAGGAAGGATTTGTTGTGCAACGAGCCCCAGCAGACTAGAACTGGTGCTAATCACCATAGTCTTGTGTCAGGATAATTATCTGGGCTGGCATTATGTCTATTCCTCCTGGCAGATTATTCACATTTCTAACTCTCTTATTGCACTGATTACTGCCAGTGCTGTATCTTCTTTAGGGCACCCAAAGGAAAAGGTGGCTGATTATTTCCAACCTAACACTTTTGAAATTGTTTGAGGAATGGTTGGCAACACCAAGTCCATCTGCCTTTCTCAATGGCCACATCAGGCTGTAGACTTGCAACAAGTCCCTCAGTCTGTCTCAATGCACACATCAGGCTGTAAACTTGCACCAAGTCCCTTAGTCTATTGCAATGGGTACATCAGACTTTAGACTAGCACCAAGTCCCTCAGTCTATCTCAATGTGTACATCAGGCTGTAGACTAGCACCAAGTCCCTCAGTCTTTCTCAATGGACACATCAGGCTGTAGACTAGTAACAAGTCCCTCAGTCTATCTCAATGGATACATCAGGCTGTAGACTAACACCAAGTCCCTCAGCCAATCAGTATGGGTACATCAGGCTGTAGACTAGCGCCAAGTTCCTCAGTCTATCTCAATGGACACATCAGGCTGTAGACCTGCACAAAGTCTCTCAGCCTATGTCAATGGGTACATCAGGCTGTAGACTAGCACCAAATCCCTCAATGGACACATCAGCCGCTAAGGTGACATGGCAAAAGCCTACACAGACACAAGCTGGCATGGCCCAACATATTGAAATCTATATAAATTTCATAGATAACAATTATTGCAGCTGCTTACAAGAAATGAATAGCGAAGCATTGAAGAAACTAAGTAAAGCCGCAATTCCACTAGATATCTCTTTTGGCTTGCACATGGTCCGCTCTTATATTTTCCCCAAGCAGTCCAATCAAACCAGTTACTGTGCTTCCTATACACTTAAAAGAATGCTATTTGTGCTTCTTTAGGACGTTTCTCTAATGTCTGACGTGTTTGATTGGAGCCCAACTATATGAAGTTATTATCACGTCTTTTAGTAGCGGTCTAATAGCACAGTTAGAGTGGACCAATGGAATCCAGTGGAATTGAAGCTTAAGGTTTTGTTATGAAAAAGGCCCCACTGCAGATTGTAATAAGTGAGATGTTAAGACACATGTAAGCCACAACGCGAGCTAGAGTATGGGTTCCTTTGTAGTTCACAGGCCTGAAGCATCAAAACATCTGCCCTTGTTATGTATATATGAATGGAATTAATATCCAAAACAGGGAAATTATTCAGAAGTGTTTATTGGAAACGTCCGAAAATATGGAACAACATACCAGTGGAAATTAGGATGTGTGATGATATCAGTGTTTTGGTGACAGAAATAACGAAAGAATATAGCTAAAACCCTGTAAAGAGAACCGGACCAGACAATCAGACAATATCCTCCAAAACTTTAACTTTTAGATGGGATGGAAAAGAATGGAACAAAAAGTAGAAAATCGTTGTCTTGTCCGACATTAACTGAGAGTGCAGCTTTAATCCACAAACAGACGTATACATATCGGATGGCGGATCAATTTTCCTTGACATTTCTGATGGATGAATGTCCAGAGAGTTCTGATGGATGGCTCTGGGATGAGTAATCAAAGTTTATCATCATTTTCAGTTCAATTTTTCCATGTTTGATTGATGTTGTCCATGTAACAGACTTGTGTATCAGCAAATTCATATTGCTCTGACTGAGTAACCCCAAACTTGTTTTCATCATTTTGATTCAGTTTTCAAAAATCTTGATTGAGCAGTTTGGAGATAAGTATTTTTCTCGGCCACATGTGACCATGAGATAATATATCTTGCTTTAACGAAAATATTTTTGATAAGTCACATCCAAACTCCCTTCATTTGCTGTCATGCATTTTAGCGATTTAATTGACGAATAAACAATAAACAAAGACTGTATTTAATTAACTGAACTGATCAGATTACATTTTAAGAACAGTTTATCTTTTTCAGGGTTTGATCATGAATCTTAATTCGGAATTATCCCATAGTCAATGTAATTATTTCTATCAGAAAAGGAGTAAATAATCTTTGAACCAATATAGCAAGTACATGGTACTTGACCATTTGACAACCTGCATTGCCCACTGTGTAATTGTTGCACGTGCACCAACAACAACCTTAAAACTTCCTCTCTCTTCCTCTCTCTTTGTCTGTCTGATTCACTGGTTCTCTCTCTGTCTCTCCCACTCTCCCCCTCCCTTCTCCATCCCCTCCTTCACCACCACCTCCTCTATCTCCACCTCTTCCACCATCTCTATCAGCTCCTCCTCCTCTTCTACTACCAACTCCTCCACATCCTTCTCCACCTACTCCTCCCCCTTCTTTTCCACCTACTGCTCCACTTCCCCCTCCTCAATCTCATCCTCATCCTCCTCTACCTCCACATCCTCCACCTTCCCTTCCTTCTCCACCACCTCCTGCTCCTCCCCCTACACCTCCTCCATCTCCTCCACCACTACCTCCCCCTCCTCTACCCCCCCCTCACCACCTCCTCCTCTTTCACGTCCCCCACACCTCCACCCCTCCCCTTCAAAATATACGATTCAACAAAGGAAAGTTAAGGTTGAATCCCTAACCCTGTCTCTCGGTCCACCAGTGTTATGTGAGTGTTGTCTAGTTACTGTGCCCTTGTTTAGGTGATATATTATCTGTCCCCTGCCATCTCATCAATTCATCGATGACTAGCAGCTCGTCCTATCATTAACTTGATAAATGCTCGGTGCAGTGCCAGATCCAACTGACGTATGGTAATCTTGTCGGCGTGCAGAAAGAGCCATGAATCTGGTGCTAGCAGTGTCTCTGGGTGTCCCTGTGTTGGGGGTATTATCTCCACGCGCACTACCACATATGGTGGGCAACACGGCACAATATTGCAATAGGAGGTTTGCATGTTTCACACCACGTGCACTGCATACTGGGATGGATTCACTTTAAATCTAAAAGAATATTTATTAATTCTAACTAGCAAATACCCGTGCTACCTTCTCTCCCATAGCACTACCCCCATTCATAGCTATTCATGAAATTTATGACCTGCCAGTGCCCCGAATGCTGTAATGACCTATAAATGGTATGCGAATAGCGGCCCCATTGGTGCCCATAAAGTATGCAAATGAGGTCAGGAGTGGGGTCAGGTTATGTTGCCTGTTGTGTAGTTCTGTCTGCTGCCGAGCCCATTTGAAACCCTTTTTTCATCCTAATTTTCACCAAAAGTGTTCATGAAACCTAGTGAAATGGCTTGGCACCATGTTTGGCAAGGTGCACCGGGGGTATCTTGGCAATAGGAGATAGGAGTAATTACATATTTGACGTTATTGTTATTAATATATAGGTACTAATTCTATGCCTGTTTAGTAAGCTTATAGGAAAGGAAAAAATGTGAATTCAGTCAATGAGTAGCCCTACTCCTACAACCAGTGCTGCCAACCATGTATAATGAGATTTATTATTTACCCATTCGATCTGACATGGGTTATCACACATGTGTGATATGCAGTGGGTATATCACATGCCCGTGTCATATGACTGGTAGTAGATGGCTATAGTTGTAATGGGGAAACGTCAACAAAAGATCCCCTACAACCAGTCCACACTAATATCGATTTCTCCTGTGCATGGTCAGGGCCAGTCCATGTAAAAAAGGGCCCAATGTATATATATATATATATTATATTATATATATGAAGCTTTTACAAAACATGTAAAATGCAATGACCTTTGATTCTAATAAAAAGGATTCTTTTAGCCACTGCCTTGAACAGTTCTGGGGCTCTATAACAACCTAAGACAGAGAATATGTTGATGCACTCTCAGTTAACGTCAGTGAAAAGCTACTTTTTTCCCTCTATATTCTAACCAAAAAATTCATTTGGCCAAAATTTTGGAAGATTTTTATTTGTCTGGTTGCTTTAACTTGGGTTTTTTCTGGTTGTTCTACTGTCCATATATATTTGGGAGATCCGCCGAAATCAATTCCTGCAAAGACTTCATTTATTATCGCTCACAGGTATTTTCTCAGCCAATTCGACTTTGAATTCATGTATAAACATATAACAGCAGCAGAATATTGACAAATCCAGTACTATAAATCATGATGTGAATGAATTTGGTCAAAAAAGATTTTTGTCATAATAGCTGAGAATGCAGCTTTAACATTGGTCCAAAAGTAAAGATTTTCTACTTTTTGTTCTGTTATATTCCAACCAATCGAAAAGTCATTCGGCCAAAGCTTTGGAGGACTTTGTCCAGTTGCTTTTACTATTGTTTATTTGGCAGACATGCCAAAATCCTTTCCTGCAGTTGTTTCAATTAGTATTGCTCACCGGTAGCCGTTTTCTTTTCTTTGATTTGGCTTTAAACTCTTGAATAGAAGAAAAGCAGCAAACCACTGATAAATTCAGTCCTAAAGTCACAATATGAGTAACACTCATATAAACATATAACAGCAGAATATTGATAAATTCAGTCCTATAAGTCATGATATGAGTAATTCTTGTATAAACATATATCAGCAGCAGAATATTGATATATGTATACTATATACTGCCATCTCTCCCTCTCCCTCCTGTCATATAAGTCATAATATGAGTAATACATGAGGACGTTATAGGACGTACAGGAGGAGGAGGCAAAATTTATGAAGCAAGAGATGATGAAGCAGAAAGAAGGGAATGAATATATACAGGTATGTGGTTGAAAGACAGAAGTGGGAAAAGAAGGAGAGAAATGTAGGTGGGGAAAGACAGGGGGAGAGACAGAATGTCAGAGGTAGAGACAGTGAGGGAGACAGGGAATTTGAGAGAAAAGGATGGGACGAGAGATGACAGAGACAAGGCAAGAGGGTAATAAGAGTAATTATGAAGGGAAGAACAGGAATAAAGAGTTTTAGACTTTAAACACATTATGTGAGGAGGGAGGGGGAAGGGAAGGAGGGTGGAGGAAGGAGGAAGTTACTGACTTACATTTCTTCTTATGACGCAGCTAATAAATATATATCCTTTCAACCCTAAGCGTTCAGTAATTTTATTATAATGTAAGCTTGTGGAAAAATAAAGATAAAATCAAATCAGAATGACTGGATGCTTGTGAAGTGTGAGAAGCAGGCAGGCGTAATGGCCAGGGTCTCCATGGGGACCCTCCAGTGACACGTTGTCTCACAATCCTGAGTTATGTTCAAACACCACCGCCCCTTAGTGTCGACAAACATCAACTATGTACGCCTCTCAGGAGGGCTGATTGTCTTGATACTCACCCCTCCTGCTGCAATCTCCCCCTGCCTCCTTCCTACTGCCATCCCTCCCTCCCCTCCTGCCATCTCTTCCTCCCTCCCCCTCCTACTGCCATCTCTTCCTCCCCTCCTGCCATCTCTTCCTCCCTCCCCCTCCTACTGCCATCTCTCCCTCCCCCTCCTACTGCCATCTCTCCCTCTCCCTCCTGTCATCTCTCCCTCCCCTACTGTCATCTCTCCCTCCCCCTCCTACTGCCATCTCTCCCTCCCCCTCCTGTCATCTCTCCCTCCCCTCCTACTGCCTTCTCTCCCTTCCCCTCCTGCCATCTCTCACTCCCCCTCCTGTCATCTCTCCCTCCTCCTACTGCCATATCTCCCTCTCCCTCCTTTAGCTATCTCTCCCTCCCTCCTCCTCCCATCGTTGCTAGGGCAACGGATGAAAACATTCATAAAGAATAATGCATCTTTTCTATGTAAATGTTTAAATATGTTATAGGCCTCAAATGAATAAAAACAACTGTCCCTCCATCCTCCTCCTCACATCTTCCCCTCCCTTGCTCCTGCCCCTCTGATGCATTCCTTCACACGCGACCTCTCTATGAGGTTATAAGTGGGGTCTCCACTGGCTGCGGTAAGCTCTGCGGTAAGCCTTGCGATAGAAAAACAGGAAATAATATTCAAGCGCAGTTCATGTGCAGACCAACCGTAGCAGTGGAGACCTGTTCTGCGTTTATATCTGCGCTTGGATTGCGATTGAATTGCGACTGAAACCATGAGTTTAAGTTGCTGCGACTGTCACTGAAATGTTTCAACATGCGATTGAAGCACCTCTGCGATGTAATTTGTACTCTAACGCAAGGGGTTGCGATTGAAATTTGCAATGGAGACTGTTCTGCGCTTGAAGTGCGGTTGGTTCACAATTCATTTCAATTAAAGTTTATAATTTGTTCCCATAAAAAAGTACAGAAATAGACTCTACAGGTAGGTCTTCCGGCCCATCCAGCAAATGATCAACAAATAATGTCGGCAGGAAAAATATATCGATTCTTACGAAACGGTTCCAAATGGGTATTTTTTGAAAGGTGATTGAAATGAGATGAAATTGTTAATATATATGTGCCCTATACCCTATACTTCTAAGCCCTGATATTGCGAAAGGTTTCAGAATTGTTGGATATAGCCTACACCCTTAAATATATTGCATCACAGACGTGATCACAAAAGTAGTCATTGTAATTTCATTCTTTTATAAAAACAATAAAATGATTATATTTTCATATGATCCCAAATAAAAAGAAGAGTAGAAGTCCTTTCGAATGGTATATGTGGAACAAACCTTCATCCATAGGATCATTATGAAAATTCGTGAAAAAAACGGGGGCCCACACGGACGGTGACGGACAAAAAACTTCCCCATTTGGAAACATAGATCTTTAGATCAATTAGGAATATTGATCGATTTTTTCTTTCTATTCCAATACACCCATGTTCCCATCTTTCATCAAACCTACACAAATTATTTATTGCATGATTTTGGAGGTCAGAGTAGGATGAGCGGACTCTGTAGACAAATAACGTCTCAATGAAGACGAAAAAAACTTGTCACTCCGTATCGCGCGGATACGGCGGGCGGGAGAGTGTAGATATCATTATATTTGTAATTCCAATGATGGTAAGCATTAGGACATCCAATATAAATGCTTCTTTATTTTGGGGGATGCATGACAAAATTATTAGCCATATTTCTTGATGGTCAATCACTAGTTAAGTAGTTACATACTCCTTAGGATGACCACAGATATGCATGCATGTGATCATTCCGACTAAGGGTTCCTGGGAAATATAAGATTTTGAAATATCAATGTTTGCGACTGGTGACTCATTTTCCTGTGACACATCACGTTCTGCCGCCCTGGCCCAGGCAAAAGATGAGGTGTGACGTCGATAGTAATAAAGGCCCCTGGTCTCTGGGCCCCTCCTGCCTCACATTTTCATTTTGTCCCAGCAGTCGTTTTGTCTGTCTGGGCCTCAAAACATTGACACGTGGGATTCGGTGGATAGGAGCGCGGAAAGAACCAGTCCTCGGGGTCGCCTCATCTGGTTTCTATCTCATTTGCTTAGGAAAATGGGATGGGACTGCTGCAGCGCGGGAAAAACAGGCCAATTAGGCAATTTGTTCCTGACTTCAAGGCCCAGGAAGCCAGTCTCTTTAATCTCTTCAATAGGACCTGAAATAATTAATTCCATTCCTCGGAGTTGGTGAGGAGTCGGAGGGGGTTTTAGAGGCAAGTGATTAAAATCTTTCCATGAATGATTTGGCGCTTAGAAGAAGGAGGAGGGTTATTTTGCAAATGAAACGAAACCGCCTGCTGTCAATTGATGAAACTTTTAACAACAAATTCCAATCTAAATAATGCAATGTTAGAGGGTAAGTGGAATGTTCACCGCGAAGTCTACAAATTTCAGTTCAGTATTGGCTCACAGCCTCTCAGATCAGATAAGAATGGTATGTCAGTGATAGGACACCTGCTGCGCCATTCAGTCTATGCAAACAGCCTCTCAGATCAGGTAAGAATGGTATGTCAGTGATTGGATGCCTACTGCTGTACAAATGGCTTTCCTGGCTCCGGCACAGGGAGACTTAATAGGATTCTAATGGCATTTTGCGGTTTGGAGCGTGAGGCTTTCCCTGTTTTTTGTAAACAATCGCTTTGCCATGATACTATTCCTCAAGCAAATATGTGATGTGCTGCAGGAAAATGAGTCACAAGTGAATTCAAAAGTGAATTCTGAGATACCATCATATTTGAAAAGGTGTGATCAAACCGATTCCAATGATAGTAAATATTAAGAGCATATAAAGTCCTCCGATATCATGTTATGCATGAAAGTTAAATATAATGCTCAGGTTGCCCCCCGGGTTGACCCCAGTAACCCATGCATAAATAGCACATTTTAGCACACTCTTGGAATTTGGTACACGTATTGCTACTACTAGGAACACAAAACTGTCAAAAATTCCAAACATTCCTATAAGGAGTTCTTGTGATAAAGACATTTGAAAAGTATAATTTCTTGCGACTCGTGACACATTACATATATTACTATAATATTTGTGGGGGGAAAACAACAACAAAAACTTGCCACGCCTCAGAGTGAGTGACTACAAATGTATTTTCTTTTTAAATCGTAAAACGTTTTAGTCTCTCAATTAGTTCCAGCAAATATGTCTGGTTTTTATTCACTATGTTTTCTGGCCAGTGGAAATAGAAACACATAGGAGAAACAGGACTTTAATACGGATGTGTTACACTAGTATAGGGACTTATATTGGAGGGAGGTTAATGGACTTTCCTCAGACTGAAATCAATAAGCTTATGGATCAGGACGTCAGAAAATGTACAATTAGGCATCAATTTGCATGAAACACAATTTACTGTAAATGTGTTAATGTTCGCGCAGTATCTAATTCCGCTATTTTAGCGCACCGACGTTTGTGGGTGAAAATAAATCCTACAGTAAAGGTATAAATATTGTTTAAACAAGGTTTGATGCTTCCTGTGGACCGAAATTTATCCGCACGAAGATTTATACATTTACAGTATTGATGAACATTTCTATACAGGTTTATAGAAGTATTGACAATAATCTAGATGAACATTGTTATTTCATTGTACATAAAGGGTAAACTATAAGGGCTACAGTCGACAATATGAACAATTTTGATCACAGATGATACAAATGTTTCAAAGCCAAACCAAACAATGCGCCTTCACAAATCCTCTCAAATAACCCAAATTTAAAACTGGTTCAAAATACAGTTCAACATAACCAAACACATGTTTTGAATTCAGACAATGCCAAATATACATAATATTCCCATTTTCCCGCAGAATGTATTAAATAAATAGACCAATTTTACATGCCCTGCCAATTGTACATTCCCTGTCACCATGGTCCATAGACATGTATATATGAATATCGCTAGTCGTTCCGCCAGCGATTTGAAATAACCCTGATTAAAAAGTGTGGGAATAATTATGGCTATTGGAGGAGGGAAGCATATATAGAGAGTTACATTCATGGCCTGGTTATAACATAGGCAGGCTATTCATGCCACACGGCAGACCGTCCACTTGGTAAAAAGTGGTGGATCTACGACATGGTTGACATTGCCACAACTGTACTATACAGTCTGGCACTTATAACATGGAAGGAAATTATTGACATAAATATTGGCTGCTCAACTTGTGGGAAATGTGATGAAGAGCAGCACATGTTGTATCCTGCGTCCCTTTTCCATTAGTGTGATATGATATCTTTTATTTAACTGCCCGTATTAAAGCTGCACTTTCAGTTAACATCGGTCAAAAACTAAATATTTTCTACTTTTTGTTCCAGTCTTTTCTAACCCATCTAAAAGTCGTTCGACCAAAATTTTGGAGGATTCTGTCGAGTTGTTTTTGCTACAGGGTTTCTAAAACGTCTTTCGAACCCGCCCGAATCCTTTCCTACTTCTCTTATCATCGCTCACCGGCAGCTGTTTTCGCTCGATCGTTTCTTCATCAAATGCTTGTATACATTGTAACATTTGCAGAATATTGATGAATTTGGTACTATAAATCCTAATATGAGTAAATTTCGTAAGATTGGTATAGGTGAGATTTATTTCGTCTATTTGATTGTTATATCTGCTTACACAAATCCTTATTTGATCGTAGTTTTCACTGAAATGTACTCAGAAAATTCGAAAGAAACCTGGTGGATTTTATCATTCGTATAGCATGTTTATTGCTTGTCTGTAGGAGGAAAAAAATCCAAAAAAATGATGACTACTTGAGAAGTGGTAGAGTAAATCAGACGGATCGTATATAGAGATAAAAATAATCTCGATGTATAAACTTAAAACAATTGATCAACTGATCAATTGTTTTAAGTTTATACATCGAGATTATTTTAACTTATAACTTAACTTAACTTATATCTAGTAAAATAATATCTAGTTATTTCGTAATGGGTTCCATGAAGGCCCATTCACATTACCACGACCAGCCGGCTGATCATTGCCGGCTGTAATACTTTAACATTGTGTATTTTTGCTGTGCGGCAGCCGTACACCGATTGGCCGTTGTAATGTGAATGGGCCTTTAGAATAACATGATAACACTCAATAAAATTGTTTAGTCCTATAGCTGAGAATGCACCTTTAAGTTGTAATTCCAAAATATTTATTTGGAGGAATATTATAATTTTGGGGGTGTTTAATCGATTTACTCCTATAAATGAAATGTTCTGTTCTGTTTGAGACCAGCACGTCTCCTAGCAACGGTCAACACGCCCGATTCAGGTGTCACCCTATAGTGTTCAGTCTGAGATCATTTATACCTACATTTAGTCTAGTTGCTTATGTCAAAAAAATGGCTCCCGTGTGGAATTCATGTTAATTTTTGCAGACAAACCTTTTTTTGTAGTATTCAATGAGTAGAATTCAAAAATCGATGTCTGCAATTTTTTCAAACATTTTATCATACCGAAATTCAAGATGGCGTCCAAGATGGCCGCTGAGACAATAAATGCACATAACTTTGGTTCTAGTTAACATAAATGAGTGATTTTGGTGTGCATTTCTATGTTTTCCATGTCAGGGAATCCAATGAAATAAAAATAAAATCCAAAGCCCATGATGCCTTTCCACTAGGGGGAGTTATAGGTCATTTTTCACATATTTCCCTGAAAAATGATTAGAAATACTTCAAATATCTTTTAATTCTTATACACAAATCCTTTATTCATTTCATTAAAGCAGAATATTCAGTCTTGTTAGTTGATATAACATTAGCAGTTCACTATTTATGGTTTTTTACTATTAGAATAGTTGGTTAATGGGAATTCAGCCACAAATTTGGGTCCTTCTGCATAGTAATTTGGTCCAGGCAATCTAGCTCAAAAAAGGCTAAACCTAGGGCAAATTGCAACAGGTTTCTCAACAATTTTGGAGCATATAATGTATGAGGACAAATCTAGAATACTGGGAGTGCAGAACACTGCTGCTATCCATGCAATAGCAGAATGTGATATAACATTAAATTCTTTAAGCTTGTGAACTGCTATGTGCAACATAGGTGGATCTATATCTGCTTCTGCCAATGCTCCAAAGACAAGCTGAAGTGTTCTCTGATAACAAAGCACCCCTACTTGATATGTAGAGAAAGGTGGAGAATGCTATATTCTACTTCTGTAAATTACTGCGGTATAAAAAAGGTTCCCTCTCCTCATCATGCATGTCCATCCACAGGTCCTACCATCTATATCAGCTGCTAATAAGTACCCCAGCCTAAGCGTATGCTACCAAATTCAAATTTGGAAGGGAGTAACAGATAATTGTGGATGAAAGTCTACTAACCTGCCCCTGACCAACTACTACAGATCATTTGCGGCAGCTGTAAGAGCTACTGCAGCAATCTTAAGTGTTCCTAACACAGATTATGCACTGCTGCATGTGGCCATAATGGTGACTGCAAACAGGTCAGGCCCTATTTACCAGACTGGTGAAATCAGAATGTCATGTCAGGTTCCATATACACAGTGCATTTTTAATTGTTTTTTCCTGTGGTAGGTTCTTTATTTCAGGTATCACAGCAATGCTTATGACAGTTTGTTTAGTGGAAAGATGTTATCAGATATCCTGGTCATACATGTATGCCTTTGTACAATCTCACTAAATGTGACTTAGATTTTTCACTTCACAGGATATATTTGCAGGGCATTTTTCATGTATCAGTATACCAACTTGATAAATATTGATTATATGGATTTCCTTATTGTTTTGTTGGATCCCCCATGTCTGGAAACATTAATAAAATGTATTGACACTTGAATATATGTTGATTTTATACTGAGTTATGGTATTTCAAAGTTTTAGAGGCGGCCATTTTGTTTTTTGAGATTTTTGGCATGTTCCCCCATCCAGATTTTTCTAGACTTTTAGTATGTTAATAACGAGCACTCATACTAGCCATAACCATTGAAAAACCTGTTGTAATTTGTCTTAGGTCAAACTCTATGTTTAATGGACTACTGTTGGAAAAAAGCATATTTGTGGCTGAATTCCCTGGAAATATAATATTGTATTATTGAAAACAAAATCATAGAAAATCATTTACCAATGTTGTATTAACTACCAAGAGATTAAATTAAAGCATAAAATGACTAAAGTTTTTGTGTATACGAATTGAAAGATGTTAGAAGTATTTCTTATCATTTTTTAGGAAAATATGTGAAAAATGACTTATAACGCCCCCTAGTGGAAAGGCATCATGTGCCATGGATTTTATTTTTATTTCATTGGATTCCCTGACATGGAAAACATAGAAATGGACACCAAAATCATTCATTTATGTTAATTAGAACCAGAGTTATGTGCATTTATAGTCTGGGCGGCCATCTTGGACGCCATCTTGGATTTAGGCATGATAAATTGTTTGAAAAAATTGCAGACATCGATTTTTGAATTCTACTCATTGAGTACTACAAAAAAAAGTTTGTCTGCAAAAATTAACATGAATTCCACATGGGAGCCATTTTTTTGACATAAGCAACTAGACTAATTCATACATAAATATACTCCATAAATACATGTACTAAATTCCAAGACAGTGTATTGAATGCATCCTTGCATTTCCATAAGGTCATCCTATGGAACAGAATGAGTGAATTCATCAGAAAATATACAATTCGCCTTCACCAATCCTCTCAAATAGCCCAAATTCAAAACAAAAATGAGGTTCAAAATGCGGTTCAACATAATTGAGAACAGATATCTTGAATCAGCGCAATACCAAATATACCCAGATATACCTGGTATTTACCATTGTCAGCCTAATTTAGCAGAATTTACAAAACGATCAATGTGTAGACCTGCAAATTGTACATTTCCTGGTGATCTGACCCCATTTAGCTACTTCACTAGTGATTATCCATCCAGAAGTACTTATTAGGTTTTCTAAAAGTTAACTTCCTTGGAATCCGCTTGATCTCATCTGTTTAAACATGATGGTATCTTAAAACCCAGTTTTTGCGACTTAATACTTTCCTGTGACACATCACACAAGCAATTATAAATGAAGTAGGATGTCCCTTTTTGTCCCTGTCTGTGCAGCGTCCCAGTCGGCGTTATTAGCCCGGAAATATGTCCATTTTCCACACACTACTCACAGCGCACGCGGCGGTGGGCGGCGGTAATGAGATTGGCGGGAAGCAATCTGTGATGCCCCGATACCATCCGGGTCCAGGAGCCTGATCAGACTACTGAGGTGTGCTATAGGGGACTTGCATGTCCGCCATCGTGAATCTCAATTCGAATGGAATTATGGGGGTTGTATGTCATATCTTGTTTCCTCATATCTTCCTTATTTAAATACAAGTGTTGATAAAACTACATATTTCTGGGTAGACAATCAAGCCCTTTCTTAATTTCAACATCTTGGCAATGTATTTTGAATAGAAATAGCGTTTTTTATTACTTTACAGGAGCGTAAAATCCCCGCAAGGTGTATCAGAGTGCATCTGAAATTCAGGTGGCAGGATGCAGAATTGTATTTTCATATTTATACCCAGAGCGCCGATGTTTCTAAATAGAGCAGGCAAAAGTGGAACCGTCAACGGTGGAAACCTTAAAAAATATGTTTGATGGTGTTTTAAAGCTACTTTTGGTTTTGGATATTTGAGGGGATTGGTCAAGGGTAATCTTGTATTACTGCATAGATCCTGTTACCTTGGGTTGGTTTTTATACCCAACCCAAGGTAACAGGTCTATGCAGGGTATATAGCCTAGAGTATGTGGGTGTGGTGTTATAGACTATATCAGATTGCCCTGCTCACCCAGGGCAGGGTGAGGGGGCAGGTCATGCTAGGTCTCCAATAGATGCACATACCAGATAAGCATGTGTAGCGTACAAATGATTATCTATAGCTATGGGTACTTAAAGGGGGGATGGGGGTGGGGGAGGGAGCGGCGTTAACTGAGGGTGCAGCTTTAAAGGATAGGGTGCATGAAATCAGGAATATTATTATTTTTAGTATTTTCCTCTTTAAAATAGACCAAGGAAATAGTATTGAGTATTTATACATTCCTGGTTTGACTAATTAACGTGTGAGAAGCGGTTTTTTTTAAAGTAGGTCACTACGACCTCAATTCTAGGACAAGCAGTGGCTAAGTAGGTTGTGACGTCACAGGGGTAACACAGCCCTGATGTGTAACTTGTTGTTTATTATCAAAAATTAAAAACAAGATGATAAAATGACACTACAGACTGTACTAAATGGGACTCTATGATTGTTTGTCATTGAGTAGGACTACTTAAGAAATGACCTAAAGTTACACCAAACAAAGATACATTGAAACAAAACATGCCATCCTTGTGTTGTATCAGCTGTGTTGTATGGGGGGTTGTATGCAATCTGTCTACAGTAAAATATATTAATTTCTACCGAAATCCTTGTGGAAACAAGCATTTCATAAAGCAGGAGGAATCTGTAGTTACAAGCCATATATATAAGAAGGAATAACTTGATTATTAATGATGAGTGCAAAAAGATAAAAGTAACATTATGATAGAACCTCACGAGTAGGTATTATTAGCAATAGGATTGCATGGGTCAGAGTCAAATCTTTTCCATGGCAGCACGAGCCTGATAGGGCGAGTGCTGTTATGTGAAAAGATTTGACGAGGACCCATGCAATCCTATTGCTAATAATACCTACAAGTTGGGGTTCTATTTTTACTCCATGATGATAAAGGAAAACATGTCAAAATATATTATTGACAAAGAAAATCAACAGTTGACTGATCGGAAATATGACTGTCCTAACTTTGATAGTCAGCTTGGAGACAGGCGGGCAGACAGGTAGCCCTGATGTAACTTTTGGTCTATTTTTGATCGATTTTCTATTTAAACAATTGTCATTACAGAACAATGGGACTTACAATTATTGTAGACTAAACTATCCCCTTGCAGAATCTAGTTTCAATTAATAAAATGTTGTACCTGGGAGCTAGAGTAGCAGTGGAAACGACAGCCAAGGTTTCTGTGAAACAAAACTTCATTTCACAGGAAGTAGAACAAATGGCTGTTCCTAAAAGCTCCCCCCTCCCTCCGGTGTATCAGTGAGATGCAATGTAACAGCATAGCAAAAGGAGGGAGGGAGTTTGCATGGTAGCAAACCGGAAACATGCTGCTGGGTTGCATGTAATCCTACACACATGATTACACAGTAGGATTACACTCCTGCCCATACAAACTGCAGTTAATCCTCCCTTCATCATGGAGTAAAGGTAATTTACTCCATGATGAAGGGAGGATTAACTGCAGTTTGTATGGGCGGGAGTGTAATCCTACTGTGTAATCATGTGTGTAGGATTACATGCAACCCAGCATTATGTTTCCGGTTTGCTACAATGCAAACTCCCTCCCTCCTTTTGCTATGCTGTTACATAGCATCTCACTGATACACCGGAGGGAGGGGGGAGCTTTTAGGAACAGCCATTTGTTCTACTTCCTGTGAAATGAAGTTTTGTTTCACAGAAACCTTGGCTGTCATTTCCACTGCTACTCTAGCTCCTAGGTACATCATTTATTAAATGAACCTAGATTCTGCAAGGGGATAGTTTAGTCTACAATAATTGTAAGTCCCATTGTTCTGTAATGACAATTGTTTACACAGAAAATCAATCAAAAATAGACCAAAAGTTACATCAGGTCTACCTGTCTCCCCGCCTGTCTCCAAGCTGACTATTAAAGTTAGGACAGTCATATTTCTGATCCGTTAACTGTTGATTTTCTTTATCAATAATATATTTTGACATGTTTTCCTTTATCATCATGGAGTAAAAATAGAACCCCAACTCGTAGGTATTATTAGCAATAGGATTGCATGGGTCCTCGTAAAATCTTTTCACATAACAGCACTCGCCCTATCGGGCTCGTGCTGCCATGGAAAAGATTTGACTCTGACCCATGCAATCCTATTGCTAATAATACCTACTCGTGAGGTTCTATCATAAGGTACAATGCTCATACCGGGTGCCCATATCACAAGTTAGAGTGTGTGTATGCTCTACGGCCAGGGGTGGCTTGGTCGTGGCAGGTACCTACCTCCTGTCCACACGCCCTGCATGCATACCATACACACATGTTTTATCCTTGTGTCAGTGCACCCACGCCCTGTATGTATGTGAAGATTCTACGGCCCAGGGTCAGAGTTACAAAGTCAGAGTTACAAATAATATGGGATAGGTTTATGAAGGAGCAGTGTCTGTCCCTGGTCAGGAGAAGTCGGGGATGATACTCTGTCAAGATACTCTGTCAGACACACCATACTTCCTCCTGAATACCGTAACTGTAGGAGCTCCAAACTCAGCCATTTCTTTAAATTCATTGTCCACACATTCTTAGCTTTTAAAAAAAGGGTCTGGCAATCTTTCAATTTATTTTTCTCACATATATACTCCAATGCACTGCCCTCAGAGATATTGATATTGTCGTTTTTGTTACAGGGCTTTATAATAGTCCACATTTATTTTTAGTGACCCGCCGAAATCATGTGGTTTCACTTATTAACGGTCGCCAGCACTCTTTTTCTCGTGGCAGATTCTACTTCAAACTCTTGTACAAACATATAACAGCAGCAAAAAATTAATAACTTCAGTCCTATAAGGCATAAAATGAGTAAATTTGGTAAGACTTTTCGTCATAATAGCTGAGAACGGAGCTTTAAATCCCCAATTTAATACCCAATGGTGATCCACTTCTGAGAAATTGGGGACAATTACCATTGTTAAAATTGAGGGGATGACTTATACTGGCTATGGGACGAAAGTATCAAAGTGTACAGAGATTTACAACGGATTTACAGCAGATTTACTACAGATTTACTGCCGGGCCTTCCTACCACGTTAAGGAGCAATGGCGTCGTGGGTGCACATTAGGCCCACTAGGGGGCGCGCCATGCATGTATATCACGTAGGCTGATAGTTCCCTTACTGCCTGCAATATCACATTGGCGTTTGTTAGGGGCTAAAGGCCACCAACCATCATTACCAGGCAGGGCCAAGGAGATGAGGAGGAAATCTAGGGCGCCTTTCATAACAAATCTTGGAGTTTTGTTTGCCTGTTACGTAACAAATCTACACTTAAAATGTTCCTAGCCTGTTGTACAACAAATCTTGTTCCTAGCTCAGCTGTTTATTCTTGATTTGTTGAGACATTTCTAACTTAAGAATGAAAGAAAAACAGCATAGTGGGTATAGCTCTTATAAGTAACACTTGTATAAACATGTAATAGGAGCAGAATATTGATAAATTCAGTCCTATAAGTCATAATATAAGTAACACTTGTATAAACATATAGCAGCAGCACAATATTGATAAATTCAGTCCTATAAGTCATAATATGGGTAACACTTGTACTTAAACATAAATTCAGTCCTATAAGTCATAATATGAGTATTTCTTGTATAAACATAATTATAACAGGAGCAGAATATTGATAAATTCAGTCCTACAAGTCATAATATGAGTATTTGAGTAATTCTTGTATAAACATATAACAGGAGCAGAATATTGATAAATTCAGTCCTATAAGTCTTAATATGAGTAACTCTTGTATAAACATGTAGCAGCAGCAGAATATTGATAAATCCAGTTCTATAAGTCATCATATGAGCAACCCTTGTATTTACATATAACAGGAGCAGAATACGTATAACTCCAGTACTATAAGTCATGTACATAAAACTACTATACATAACTAATCAGTTATATGGCTATCATTATAGTTTGTGTATCAATTATATTATATTTTCAAATTCCTGATGAAGATACAATGAGTGTCAAAATGCTGGTAACTTTGATAAACACCCATGTGCTCAACAACCCTCCTCAACGTTATTATTCTGGCTTTGGTGTCCCTTTTACCTATATTTTCTAATTTTTTTCTTTTTAATTTTGATGGCAAAGACTAAATTTGTCCCCGTGTATCTGGTGTGAGAAGGGGAGAGTGTTGCACTGCCCCAGCTCCCCTATAGTTCAGATCGTCAAAAAATGTACAATTGACAGCTATGCCTATTGATCAGATTCTGCTAAATTAGGCTGAAAATAATAAATAGTAGGTATATATGATTATATTTGGTATTATGAACTTTAATTTTGAACTTTATTTTTGTCTTAAATTTAGATTATTTGAGAGGATTGATGAAGACGAATTGTAGGCCTACATTTTCTGACGATTTCACGCACAACACATCTACCACTACACGGGCTGACCTTCGTGCCTCCATACCGCTAGGGGGCACTTATCTACAGACGCTGAGCCGAGATTGTATCTGGCGTATAGGATAAGGACCTTCACCCCAGATAACAAATAATGGCTGGAAGAGTAGGCCCATGAAACATGTCCTTGTTGACCGCACCAGGGTCTGTTCCCATTAACAGTGAACATACTTCTTGTCCTATTCCCCTTCCCAGAATGAAGGTCCTAGTCCACTAAGCCGATTCTCATGCGATTCTCACAAAACTTAATGGAAAGGGGTCCTCCACGGCGCAGAATCGCATGAGAATCGGCATAGTGGACTAGGGCCTTAATTATCAGATTTGATTTGATTTGAACAGTCTAGGCTCAGAGTCCCTAGAGGGAGAGAGTCCCTTCAAACTGAGGGAAAGCCCCTCACTTTTTTTACCTTCATTTCTGTCTTGAATATGGGTTATTTGAGAGGATTGGTGAAGGCGAATTGTACATTTCCTGACCCCCGGAATCATGCTCAGAGTTGAGAGAGTCCCCTCCAAACTGAGAGAAAGCCTCGCGCTCCGAACCGCAAAATTCCATGAGAATCCCATTAATCGGTCAAGAGAAAGCAGCCACGGGTTTAGGGAACAGAAGCCACCACAAGATAGGATTTCAGCGGGTCACCGAATGCTAAATGTGCACTTACTTTTATGAAGCTCTGTAATACGAACAACTGGACAGAATTCTCCAAATTTTGGTTAAATGACATGTAGCTGAAAGGAACGGAACAAAATTATTAGAAGATATTTAGTTTTTGTTTTGTTTGTTTTTATTTCAATAAGCTCACAATGTACATGGCTATTCTGAGCTGATGAATAGGAATCACAGAAAACATTAATAACTACAGCAAAGCTATATATAATGAGATTAACATATCAATTCCCTCTTTTCCCTTCAGTTTTTAGTTTGATTTTACATCAAATCTATCTGACCGCAAAGACAATATTAACACATACGATGATTTTTGTGATGACCGATGTTAACTGAGAACTTAAGATAACTGAATGAGATGTAAAAAATATTGTTCACGGTCATTATGCTTTTAAGCACAATTGTACATACCTATATATAATAAATAGCCCAACTCAAAATTAATGTGTTCCTCGTAAAGATGTCTAGGACCATTAAATAGCAACTAGAGTTTTGGGGTTAAAGTCACACTCCCTGAAGAGCATTGCCTAACACAATTTGATCTCAATTTCATGTTTCATTAGCGACCCGACATTCAACTAACAACCCATTGCGCATTCCAGGCTTTAATTGATGACTCTCAGGAACAAAGTGACAGGCAAAAACATAATAACGCAATCCCAGGCGCAGAATCTCATCAGACAAAGCTTTATCACAATTTGCCACTGGTTTTAGACTTTCTGTAAGACCATTGTTCTTCTTTGATAAGGTAATGGTTGGTCCGGTAATTGAAAACTTCCTCAATACATCCTTGTATCATTGTATGTTAGGAGCAGGGGATTTGCAATAGCCACTGCACATGTCTATTAAAGTGCATGCTGGAATGGATTCAGTTCATATGTGACATTGACAATTTTACCAATAACGTTAGCAACACTCAGATATTTATAGCAAATGGCACGATGGAGGGTTCAAACTGATCGAGACCCCTCAGAAAACGGGACGAACACCGAAGGGGTGAGTTCCCGTTTTCTGAGGGGTCGAGATCAGTTTGAACCCGAACAGAGTGCCATTTGCTATTTATTACACAATCTATTTGGATGTTAAAAAGTAAATTTAACTTGTTTAGCCTATAGTTTAGCTCGAGGAAGCTTGATTCACCGCAACTTGTAGGCCTAAGTTACGCGGTCGGGATGACGTCATCTGGCCTACGCTGCACCAATGAAATTGCGTCTTTGGCCGAACTGTACACGTGCACGATTCGGATCGACTGAACTGCACCCCCAAACTGCACCTTTCTAACTACTCACGTGTGTAATAAAGGCAGAATATTTTCACCACTACTGTAGCTTGTATAAAGGATCTATAACCTCCATTATAGCTTATTTGGAGTGTTTAATATTGTCTTTAATAGTATTTAATAGAGTCTTGGTTTCTGTACACGTGCAATCTAGCTGATGTATGTCTGGGATTAGTCAATATTGACGTTATTGGTGATGCCAGACCAATCAGAGATGAGGTTATGCCACAGTGACTGGGGATTTAAAACGTTTAGAAAAAGATGGGCAAAAGTAAGTTAGCAATATTTCTGGGTGGACAAATACTAGAAAAGTAGATTCAAATATCAATTTTGCTCATGACTCATCTTTCTCTAACACATCACATAATATTATAGTCAAAATAGTGATCTTAGCCACTTTAATCGTAGTCCAAGTTATGCGAGTATGTCCCTCCCCCCACTGAAGTTAGAAAAACTATAGACTGGCTTCTCATAATAGATTCATAAGAGTTAGTATCATATAGATCCCAGGAGAGTGTATATAAACATAATAAAATACTTACGTCATATCTGGCGGTGTATTTATCTGCATGGATAAGCCCGGGGATGTGAAATTGCCCTGTGTTGTTATAAATACTAACCTAGGTTTTATTAGTCTCCTGGGCCCACGCTCGTGAGGGAACGGCTAAGATATAAAGTAAGAAATCATTCACGGAGAAAGTCATCGCAGGAAAGCAGCTCACCGTTCCCCAGGCTACATACTTTGAAAATATTAAAGGGTCACTAAACCCCAAGATATTATGAGAAAATCAACTTCTTTGCTATTATTCTCATGTAACGACCCCATGCAGTTGTACTTAATGTAACCTAACATTTAGTGAGTGCTACCCATGTAGATGAGGGAAAAAGTAGTTTCATAGTATAACACTCCATTCAGGGTGCCTCTGTTAGCATATTATGGCATTCGGTGGCTAAATCTTGTGAACATGCAGAAATGAACATGCAGAGTACATAATACACAAGTCGGGAGATGTACTGTGTACATTTCATGCAGGCGCCACCTTCAGTGCCCCCTTGTGCAAAACAGATTTCCCACCTAAGCTTTATCAATTGGCGCCTGTGAGCAACTATAAGTTAGGCATTAAAAAAGGAAGTAAAAATTTGGGACTTGGGTGTTGTACTTTTGGAATAACGTTTGTTGTCCTAAAATTAACCATGGACCCGTTTAGTGACCCTTTAAGGTTGATATGTAAGCCCTACACCAGAGAGTAAAATGCTGACAACTGCAAAGCTGCTTAGTCCCGAAAACATTTATGCAAATGTAAATATTTTTATATATCATGTAATCTAAAACGTAGAGATATAGATAGAATGTCCGTTTGGAGGAACTGTCATGGACAGAGAATGCCGACCTATTTCCAGGTAGATAACCTTTAACCCTTACTGTTGTTGATTTTATGCAATTGGATATAAAGTTTCTGAAATACAAATATGTAAAACAACCAGACAAAAGCCTCCAAAATTTTAGATAAATGAATATTAGATAGGTTCGAAAAGAAAGGAACAAAAAGTAGAAAAGCTTTAGTTTTTGACCAACGTTAACTAAGACTGCTGATTAAGATATAAAGTCACAAGCAATTGTTTGTTTGTTTTTTATTTCAAGGCCAATGTAATATTTGTTCTGACTAACTGAGGAGGATTTCTAGCTCAGGAGGTAATAAAGTCTCTTTTACTACAATAACATTATAAATATAATTATGTCGGATGAGTTGTCATAAGGGGCTGCAATCATGAAATCAAACAGAGAACATCTTTTTTTTCATTTGGAGAAAATAATTTATTCATCACATTCACACATTTGATACCTATCAATTACAAATTAGATCCGAATTAATCTGTTATGTAAAAGAATAATGCTGGCTTCATTTCTCTGCCAAAATCCTGCAAAATGTCCTTATGTCCAACCATGACTAAATGATATAGACACCTCGCTCCTTGCAACTCTAAAACACTGTGTTTATTGTATGTGTGATGTGTTACAGAACAGTGAGTCATTAAGTCACATTAGTATGGATTTTAAGATACCATTACCTGTAAACTATATTCCCTTATAGGAAGGCATTAGAACCACATAGAGATATTGAATATAGTCTTGATATTTGCTACATGTATAAATTTATACGACTAAAAGAGCTAAATACCCAAAAATGAGAACGAAAGATCTTGTGCCAAAAAAAAGCGTTTTTACTTTAGACTCATTTTTCAGTGACACATCACATGATGCTTGGCATCAGGCATATATAACACAGCATGCTCGGGGCTTTACAAGAGTATTTAAAGCTGCAATCTCAGCTATTATAGGGAAGCAATAGCTACTGCTATGTTTATATGAATGTTAGGTCCAATTGGTGGAGAGAAAAGAAGTGCCAGTGAGCGATAATAAGGAAGACCACATCAGTAAAGGATTTCAGCGGTCCACATGAATATTATAATTGTGGACCCCACAGAAAGTGGTGACGTCAGAGGGGAATTTCCCTCGCTTCCCATAGCGTTAGCGCTCAAGGGAAAGTTGTGAAAGGTACCTAATTTTGGTCAAATGAGCATTGGATGGGTAGGAAAAGAACAGAACCAAAACTTTTTATTCATATAAACTGAAAATAAAGCTTTAAAATACTCCCGTTTCTGACTAAATGACTTTGCACAATCTCTCTCTAACTTACTTGATCGGTAGATCCAAACATATTTTAAAGAATTATAATTGACATCATCATAGCAGATCCATGGGAACATATTGTAAATAAAAGAATAGTATAAATAAGTGCATTAAGAATGTTTCCGGCATCTTTATACCAAAGATATTTTTATGTAGACCGGCCCAATAACGAACCACTTTAAACTGTCGCTGTCTTAAGATTTGATTCCCAAATTAACAAAGAATGTGCAAAGAAAATAGAATTGCATGTTCAGCACATCACTATGACTGGGTCAGCCTCGGATCAGTCTAATTGTGAAATATAACTTAAGATACTCGTGTTTGTTGGACATATATATGGGAACAGGCCAACAAATCTTCTGATCAAATATCACGGTAGAAGGTAATACACTAATGGACAAACGTTCAAGTCATATGGTCGTATTTCAGAGTATGGAGATATAGGTCGTCAGAAAATGTACAATTCACGCACTTAAAGCCCAAATATACGACAAAAATGGTTCAACAAAACCGTCCCAATCTTTCAAATCAATGCAATTCCAAGTATACAGAATATATATACAGTCTTAGCTCCGAGTTGAGAGAGTCCCTCCAAACTGAAGGAAAGCCTCTCTCCCAAACCGCAAAATGCCATTAGAATCCCAATCACTGACATACCATTCTAATCTGATCTGAGAGGATGTGAGCCTAGTGAAGGTAGTGTATTATGAAGGTGAATTGTACGTTTTCTGGCGCCCCGACCCAAATATATAAAGGATTATTGTTGATTGCAGCCGGCGCTAGGGTCAGCATCTTGTTCCTGGTATGGGTAGGCGTCCGGCATGACTGGATGGTGGGCCCAGAAGAACTGGAGGTTGACCAATCCACTCCCACCATCCACCGTCACATGCTCACCCCGCGTCCACACCAAGTACCCCCAAGTACCATCAGGTGGCGACTCCACCACCATGTTGTTGTCCGCCCCGGCCTCGCGGCCGTACGGCCCGAACTGGTTACCAAGATTACTGATCCAGCCGAGGCTCTGCAACGTCACGTCGGCGCCGACGATCAGTTTGACGATGCGCTCGTTGTCCTTGAATGTGATGTCATGAACGTTCTCTGACTCGGAAGTGCCGTGCATCACTTCCGCTCCGTCAACGTATCGGACGAGGAGAGCTATAAGAGAGCGAGAATGGTGGTCAGGTAAATGATATGTAGTCCAGTCAATTTGGAGCAAAAGGGGAACAAGAACAAACACCTAGAACAAATTGTAATAGTTTTGAACCTTGTTTTTTTAGGATCTACAGGTCTATCTCTTTAAAATACTAAAAATCTGGAATCATGAAAAATAGGGACTGGGACGACCCTCTACTACCGCACCAAAGAAAAAAAAGGTTAGAAAATATTGGGCAATCGCTCAACATTAAAGGATAATTATATAACTTTAATTAGGACTCAACTTTTTGGGTTAAAGAATCGTCCAACCCTGAAGCTTTAACATGTAGGTCCCTACATTAAAATTATTGAACTTAAAATTGTTTGGCTCTCGGATCATCTAATATACATGTAGGCCTACTAAAATATAATTAAAGATATCGTTTTATGTATATACGTATTATGCATACTCTATTATTCGATTCTAAAGATATTATAAAATACTATGGAAACGATAACTACAGTACAGTATGAGCCGGTTTGGGTCGATTGCACAATGCACAACCAACATAGGCATAGGTTCGTGCAGTGAAAATGTTATTTTTACACGTATTTGCTGACGCGCTGTAGCGAGTCAGATCTTCGGAAAATGTTCCTTCACCAATCCTCTTAAATGACCCACATTTAAGGTCAAAATACAGTTCAACATAACTGACCAGGTACTCTGAATCAACACAATACCAAATATACTCAGATATTACTTAGTATTTCTCATTTATCAGCCTAATTTAGCAGAGTTGACTAAATGTGTAGAACTGCCCATTGAACATTGACCCCTGTAAGCACCCATACTCACCAGCTATATGAAATAAATGAGGGTGAAACGTACATCTTCTGACAACTTCACCCAATTGTACATTTCCTGACCCTTGACCTCTGTAAGCACCCAGTCTAGGCCCAAAGATAAGAGAGCCCCTTCAAACGGAGGGAAAGCCTCTCACCTCAAACCGCAAAGTGCCATTATAATTCCATTAAGACCGTAACATCGCATTATAATCCCATTAAAACGCCTAGTCCTTGGCCAGGAAACCGTTTAGCGAAGTAGGAGTCCAATCACTGACAAACCATTTCTATCTGATCTAAGGCCTGGACTGCCAATACTCACCAGCTATGTGTGGTCCGCTGGAGTTATCCTCCACCCAGATCTTCAGTCCGCTCACGTACCCCTCACAATGGTCGCTATCGTCAAACGCCTCCACTGTCTCACATGTCTCTCCTGTTCCGAACTGCGCCCCGGGTAGAATATGCACTTCTGCATAGTCAAACAGCATGTTAGACACAAGCATTAACTTAATATAGAGTCAAACTGTATTCTACTATATTTGTATCCTGTAATAATGCAAGCTTTTAAATCTACAATACCAGTAGATAGGGGATTTGTACAGCCGCCATTTTGAATCTAAATTCGCATGGAAGTATTGGACTAATGGTACAGTCTAAAACCTATAACAAAAATATGCCATGTTCTGCATAGAATAGTTATTAATGCTCTAATGTCAATATCCATATGTTATACATCTTTCCATAATACTAGCCCCATCTTTCCCATCATGCGTTTGATTATCATAGATCATTTATACAAGCTCTGATATTGGTGAAAACATTCTTGCAATTTTCGATAAAAATGTTGCAAAATATTTGTATGTCAGATTTTATCAGAATCTATCCCAGGATGCACTATAACAGACATGCGCAGTGGCACATGCAACTGCCCTACCCCAGTACACAATAGAATTCTCTAATATTCTCTAATTCTCTGAGCTGGGTCACTTCTTGTTATGTGTGTATTTTCTCTAGCTTAGTATAAACTATAATAATTCGAATAAAGTTTGGTGGGAATATTTCTAGATGTACCATGTAGAAAGTAATATAAAACTCAATTAGCAGAAATGACTGAGAACAGCGTCGACACGCGATGTGATGTGATATCCTGAATAAAAACCTTTTCAAATCAAATCAAATCAAATCAAATCAAATCAAATATGTGGTCTATTCATTCCGAACCATCTGGTTTTATATTACAGTTGAAAGGCCAAATGCAGAACACACATATCCATATATAAATATGCTGATGTAAACGTAGTTGGTACAGGGGAATTTCTATCCTGAATGATGGGATTATTTATAGCATAAGTTATAACACCCCTCTCTTTCAGAAGGCCTATATTGTGTGTAGCTGTGTCTAGATTGATGAGGATTTTAGTTATTGAATGTTGTATCTCAGCATGACATAATTAGTTTAAACATAATTATTTGCACGATGACTATTATATTATGGTAAATTCTAGTGCAGAAATAACAGAGTTTATAAGTATCATACACTTCAAGTCAATATACCATGTAATATTATCAGTATACATGTACTTGTATCGATATTTTGAACTGTATAAATCAGCCTATGTTGCGAAGAACAATTTAATTATTTGATTTGTTTCGATGGAAGTATGATATACCTCAATAATATTTAATTTAATTATTGTAAATCTCCCCAGCTCAAACTCGACTTATTACCTGGGATACAGCGAGGCCGCATCCATTCACTGCTATAGGCATCAATATCACCCTCATCATCATCGTCAGAGGAAGAAATGGATCGCACTTCTGTCAGGTCGCTATGTCCAGCTTTTAACTGCTTTCGCATCGCAAACAAAGCGACCTTTGCTTTCTTTATCATCCGCATCGCCCTCTTGTCTACCTTCAGCTTCTTCGCCCTCGTTTCCACCTCATCCAGGTCTTGGTATTGCAGACATGGCAACCGGATGTGACGTAGGAACGCCGGAAGTAATGACCGCCGTTCTTCCGGTGCATGTTCGACATATCTAAGCACTGCATCTACGATGAGCTTCTCTTGAACAGATAGAGAAGGAACGAGTTGATTTTGTACAACAACTAAATCATCATCTTTTATCAAGTCCAACAGCACTTCTTCAGATATATAATCGAAGGATTCGTGCTGGCAAATAACGGCGAAGAATCGTAAGCAGTATTTTCTAATGGCTGAATACAACTGCAACATGTCGTCACCCATCATGTGGGTGTAGTCCAAGATGGGGAGAACAGTGTCCGGTCTCAATCCCTCAGCGATATAACTAAAACAGGACATCTTTAGGTGCCCCATCTGGAACATAATAGCCTTTTCTAGCATCTCTTTCACATTGTACCGCGTCAACTCAATCTCGCCAGTGTAAATGTAGTCAATTATGGCTGTCATGACATCAGCGGGTATGTCTTTCACTTCAATTTCCTTCAATTGCAGATCGGTGGAGGGGTCGTCGACCTCGGAGATGAGACCGAGGCAGTGAGCCAGCGTCTCACATGACGACACTAGCACCACCTTGTGGGCTTTCAGCTCACTGCCGTCGTCCAGTTTGAGGATGACGTCACAGAAGCGCCCCGCCTTGCGGGCGAAGTTGAGGAAGTAGAGGATCTCCGCTCCCTGCTCAGAGTTCTGGTATTCCTCGGGGTCGCAGTCTTCAGACAGCACCCACTGGCCGAGTACGTGATTGCGCACCTCCTCCAGTCCCTCCGCCTCCACCACCTGCGGGGCCGCCTCCACTGTCTCCACAACCTGCATAATCACAGATCATAATTGTATGTGATGTGTTGCAGAAAAATGAGTCACAAGTCGCAAAAAATGAGATATTTTCACATGAACCCTTGCTCAGAATGTTTCTTTTTTTGGTATGTGTATTGCTGTTGGTAGCATAAATACATGTGTCAAACTTCGAGACTGTGTATTGAATATATCTGAGGTTATCCTATGGAGTATATATTACCTATACTTTACGTAATGATTGGCCATTAAGAAATATTGCAAATATTTTTCATGCATAAAAAAATACTTGTTTGATATCCTAATGTTTACCATCATTAGAATCCCCTAGATCTCATTTTTTCAAATATGATAATATCACAAAATTATTATTTTTGCGACTTATGGCTCATTTTCCTGTGACATATGTAAACTTGTAAGATTTACTCCAATTACACTTATGTGAACTAACCGCAAGGCTATATATATAGCCCCACTATATATTGTAAGTAAAACTTGTTAACTATTCATATTATGTACTAGAAATATTAATTAATCTAGAAGGTTCTATCATAAGAACTGTCTATGACGGAGATAAGCGACCCATTTCTGCATAGATACAATTTATATAGATTTATGTAAAACAAGTGTAAATAAAATGTTTTTAGATAAAAATTATATATACCTGCGGGGGTGCTTCTCCACCCGTCGCACCTTCTAGTTCCTCCATCTACAATGAAATATGTTAAAAATTATTATATGAGCGAAATCAGAAAATGTACAATTCGCCTTCACCAATCATTCCAAATTACCCAGATTTAAGACACAAATAACATTCCAAATACATTTCAACACAAACCGATCTATTAAAGGAACACAATACCAAATATATCTCAGATATACCTTGCATCTCCAATTATTCACTTATTATTGATTGTAGTACCAACAACACTTGCTCCTTTTTTCAGGTTATTAGTATGCCAATTAATAAACTCTTAAATATTTAAAGATACATGCATATATCTGGCCAGTAGGTACAGAACATAAGACAGTTGTGTTAATGACTTCAATTAACAACCAGTAGGTACAGAAACTAGGACAATCGTGATAATGACTACAACAGTCTTTCTAGAACATACATATCATTGATGAGCATAGGGAGAACCTGAGCTGGGTAAAAGGTAGCTGTATAGCTGAGAGCTCCATACCTCGGTCAAAAACTAAAACGTATAAAACGATAATGATATGTTCATATACAAATCTATTATTGATGTAAAACACTTTAAATATAGTATAAAAACTGCGCTGCTCAACAAGACTATAATAATTGATATATTACTCGACTAAGAGTGATACCAAACCTGAAAGTATTATGTTTCATGTCTATTTCTTATATATATATATTTATTATATATGCGTTGCCGTTGAAACAACGTATTGTAGAGTTGTATACGTTGTGTGCGTATACAACTCCACGCTCTGAGTTGTGTCATATACAACTCCACGCTCTGAGTGCCAAGCCGAAGGGGCTTATGACAGCGCCAAAAGTAGACACTCAGCGGAATCACGCACGATTAGCTTTCTACGCAAGCAGAACGGGAGGCAGAACTGTAAAATAAAGATAAAAATGAAGGAAATAAACTAAAATACTTTATCTTTATTTAACTGTATCCTTTGTTAAAGCATTACTGTGGTTTTGAAACTATTTAAAGCTCCGAAAACGTTGGAAATTGATTCGAAAATGCCCGCAGTAGTCGCAGTGGCCAAATGACAACAAAATGTTCTGCAGATCGTCATGATCGTCGTAACTTTCAACAGATCTGCAGATCATATAAGGTTGTAATTTGATAATATTTCTACAAAATATACATTCTTTAATCTTATGTAAAGCATATATAATAAATCAGATAAATCACTTGTGGGTCTTCGTCGCTTGGAATATCGCACTCGTTGCAACCGCGCAACACACTCAGCCTTCGGCTTCGTGTGTTGCGCGGTTGCAACTCGTGCGATATTCCCACTCCTTCAGACCCACTAGTGACTTATCCTGTATATATATATATAATGCTTTTATTCAATATAGTTCATACAGTTACAGAGATATGAAAATAATGAACGGGGTTTATGGTCCTCTGCCCCCTCGCAGGTCTTCCTCGACCGCCCAAAAATTATTATCGCGGTATAACCCTTGTTTAGACTGAATATCTCATTGTAACAAAATAACTCAATATTATCAATCAGTAAACTGTACTCCATTACCTACTACTATCATCATTATTTATGATCTTTTAATAACAAATTTCCATCTCATCTAATCAACTCATTAACCTATATACAATAATGCAGAACGATTTGCCGATAAATTGACATTCAACACTACTGAAAAACTGTTTTAAATGTTTATTAAGAAATTTCAGGATATGGCGGAAGACAGGGTTACAACCTAGCCATACAAAGCCTAACATTGGCACAAGCCATGTTTTTTCTCTTGAATAAATATTTGTCAACAAAAAAAAAGAAAAAAGAAATCCATCTACAATGAAATACCCAAAATAAGTATTATATAGGTTTTTTAATAATGTTTGGAGGTATCTGATAGGCTCTGAGCTTAGTTAAAAATGGGTTACTGTAATTCTTCCATAAAAGTACGGTATCTAAACATATCATTATCGTATGATAGTGTGTTCAATAACATTATTAGGACGGTAGTGGTAGGCTTACACCAGGGCCAGGAAAGCCATTTGCATACCAATCTAGGCTGTTACTTAATACTCCTAAAATTATATGTGTAGTTGGTTTGATAGATTATTCGTCGTTTTTAAATGCGATTGGCCTTAAATAAAATATAAAAGTATTACTGAATACTTATGGTTACTTTGAGTAGGCCTACTTTCTATGTACTACTTGGTTCTACTTTAGCCATTTACCACTAGAGGTCAGTGTGGTATGGTTCACCTGGTTGCTGGGAGCTGTGTGTGGGTTACCCAGCGGCACTCAGTGCAGCAGTTACTGTTTAGTGACTCAGGTTCATATCATTGCTTCTTACCTTATCTTATTACACTGTATAACTCATATATGATGCCAACACTGAATGGTTGAATGGAATAAGACCAACTTGGTGCAATTCCTGCCTTTATACAATTGTTCAAGTTGAACAACTGGTCCGTAACGATACATGATAAAAAAAACTTACTGAAAGATATAGTATCAGAGAAAATCGGTCAAAAACAAAAGCTCTGTTCTGTTCCGGCTGTCTTTGCCACAAGGCTACATAAAGGTCCACATTTATATTTCAGAGACCCGCCGAAATCCTTTCGGTGGTTTCACTTATTATCACTCACTGGCCGACGTTTTCTCTCGGCCGATTCAATTTCAAATTCTGTAATAAACCTTTGACAGCAGAAGAATATTGTTACATGCAGTCCTATAAGTCATAGGCCTAATAGTAAATTTGCTATGGATTTCGTTTTAATATAAAATAGTATGCATGCACCCACGTTCCTCAGAAAATATTCATTTTACAGTGTGTTTTTTTTATTATTTCTTCTTTTACTATGTTTACGGTAGTTAGTCCTCTACGAGCTCAGCATACAACGCCTTCCTTTATATTATGGTAACGGCAGGAATAGCTGGATTTTATCCAGAAGCCTGTCTGCCAATGTGTCAACCTATACATATATATAATGTAAACTTTGTATTTTTCTGTTCAATTCAATTTCAGTTTTAGTGGAGCACCCTCGAACTCCCTCTATTAATCTCCGTCTACAATAAGATTTTCCCTTTAAATAACATATTTTTTCTTTTTTTTAAACATATTTTTATACACCAAGACATAAAACGCTCACTATGGGATAAACTGTAACGTGCTATTCTGGCTGCCGCTGTATCTGGGCTGGGTTAATCTATTTATGTACATAAGTACTACCCATATCTAACTAATATAACTATTCCAAATCCGCAATTTCCAAATCCACTTCGAGGGATACATTGAACGCTTATTAGTATTACATATCCTGGTTTCCGTGGCGTAGAGACTGGCTTTATAGGTATTGGTTTCTGGCAGGTGTCTGGTCGATATTATTGATAAATTAAAATGTCCAAGTTTAGAGGTACATGCATTGGCAGGGGTGGTTCAATGCCTAACCATTAGGCTAAATCATTCTGCCTTTTTATTTAAATATGAAATCAACAAACCAAAAATCTATCATTTATGTACCATATTTGATTGAAGAATATAAAGAGAAATTGGCATGATTTCACAAACCTACTGTATTCGATATCATATGAAAAATATCTAAATTCTAATCCATATGAATCCAATCAAACAAATGTATTTGACAGAGTATAAGAAGTTGATTTATATTACTGATATAATGTGATTCAAACGATATGTCACAGAAACATGAGTTATTATTATCTAAAGTCCAGACTTTATCAACTTATAAGTCGATAAAAGCGGTCCGTCCACTGTTGACCAAATCGTGTGCATTGGCGATGAGGTAGTTAATAAGATTTTTGTGAAATTTATTGCATCGTCTTTGCATCGACTTGCCATGCCGCTATGCCTTCGGCAATAGCCAGCGATGACCGGGGCATGTAAAATTGCATTGGTAAGGGTACTGGTGATAGGAAGTCGATGAGATTCCACATATAAAAGCATGGAAATTAGTTCTATAGTTGGCAAGCTTTTTTCCTTGTCGATGCCAAGAAGATACCACAACCGATAACCCTCCTCATCAATGTGCACCGGCGGCAATTCCATTGTCTTTGCATCGACTTTGCATCGACTTTGCATCGACACCATTTTGTCAACAGTGGCCAGACCACTAAAGACTTTATATTTTATGTTTGAAAAGAAAGTTTGTATTGTTTCTGTATGGGTGGACAATCCATATAATATATGGGTAGAGCAATTTCTACGAAAAGAGGTAGAAAAGAGGGGTTTCTTTGTGTCACATGTTCTCGGAATCTGGGGTCTCCCCATTTACTTTGTTGGTCTCTACATGTCCATTGACCCTGTCTGGAGGTCATTATATGTGGTTTGGGAAGGTATCTAGGGTGAAAATGTGATTTTGAAGCCTTTTTACGTTCTCAGGAACTGAGAAGGTTAGTTGATCGAGTACCATTCTGTCAATCATCTTTTTATCATTTAAATTCCACATAAATGTGTTAGTTGATTGTGGGATGTGTGAGGTAACAATCAGTGTGAAATCATCTCCTGATCAGTTCTCATGTTTGCAGAAGGCTTATCTACTCCACCCATTTCTCACATCCACCATAATACACCACTCCACCCTGCCCCCCTCTGGTTATTACATAATAAGACAAACCAGGCCTGCCCCTAACCCAGTCATGGTAGGTTGCCCACGACCTCCCTTGCCTTCCAGCTCCCCCCCCCCCCCCTCCCTCCCTCCCTCCCTAGCCTTCCACCCATTGCCCCCATCTCTCTTTCTCTCTCTCACTCTGAGTGCTGTTTTAGTGCATTCTACTAATTTTAGAGAGATGCACCTGAAAAACCCAAAATCATAATTACTTTAACAGACCTTTTACTGACCTCAGGAACCCCGTATATGACAGTATATACCCTGTATATGACAGTAAATATTCTGCATTTTCAGTTTAAGAAAGACTAAATTTCAGTAACTATGACTTGACATCGTGCAGAAATAATTGATCCTGAGAAGTTGTTTCCTTTGGAAACGTAGAGTATAAATATTAAGTTAAACTGAAAGTTTTACTAAAGTTAAATAGAAAAATAGTTGATTAAATCATTGATTAACTTAATAACTAGTAAACTTATAACTTGTTTAAATTGGGATCTCTACAATCTATTTATAGCCTGGGAAAGCCCCTGTGAGACACTACGTCATTTCCCACAACCTTTCAGGGGGACCCAACTACATGCAGAGGAGTGGGAGAGTGAAGAAGAGGGGAGGGAGAGGGGGGTATTGGAGAGAGGGAGGGGATGGAGAGGGTGTAGGAGGGGGAGAGGGTGTAGGAGGGGGAGAGTTAAGAAAAGGGAGAGTGGGGGAATAGGAAAGGGTGAATGAGGGGAGGGAAAAAAACAGGGGGAAAGAGGTGAGGGAGAGGATGTAGGGGAAGGGAGAGAGGAGAGCGGGAGCATGAGGAAGAGGGGGAGAGGGGGGGTAATCAGAGATGGGGTTGGAAGAGAAAAACAGGTATGAAAGACAGAAGAGGGGGAGGGAAACGTGGGAGAGGGGGAAGTGTGGGGAGAGAGGACGGGTACTTTGCTAGTTACTAATAAAGAAGCTAAATATATTTCACAGGATGAACGTAGAAATACCAGGGTACATTTCATAGTCTTGAAATTCTGTAAATGTATTCGTACGACTGAAAGCGGACAATCTAGATACGCCAAAAATGAAAACATTCCTTCAAAGTGATTTTGTGAATAAAACACATTGAGAAATATTGCCACTTATAACTCATTTTTCTTCAATACATCACATACATGAAAAATTTGAAGCCCTAATTATGCCATAATGTATTGTGACTATGTATGAAAAGTTGACTTATATTACTGATATTATTTCTTTTAACATATTCTATTCAGTATGTAATAACAATATATGACACTATCATCCCAGGGATGTTTCTTGTCGTGCTCTGTTTTGCTGTTCATATTAACATCAAGATTTATTTCTAGAGGTTCTTCCTACAGCATATATCATCTAACTGACATTTTCAAAAATGGAAAAGAAAATTTAATACATAATGTTTGGTGATTTGATGGGCGAAATGTGATGAGCTGGGTGGTGAACAATTGAAAATAATGTAATTATATTCCAGTCTAATGTAACAATATGACTATTTCGATTTCAACAACGTTATTGAAACTATTGTATTATAACTAAAAACGCTTTTGAATCTGCAACCAAAAAGCAGCTCATATATTTACGCAGCTCAATTAGAAGTATTTATCTTGCGCTATTATAGGAGAGTGTATAAAACAATCAATAGCCACCCAAGCTAAACTTAAGAACAAACACGAGTAATTAGAATAGGCTTATCATATATTTGTAGCGCTGTGTGTAAGTAAGGAGTTCATGGACAAACTAAGTACTAGCGTCCCGCAAACAAGCCTTTTATATTGTGTATGTAACGGGTTAACCCGCCAGAAAATGCACAATTCACCTTCACAAATCCTCACAAGTGGCAAAATTGATATTTTTCAAAGTGATTTATTTGCAAGATCTTTGTAGGTAGGGGCCCCTATGTTCTTATTTGGGGGGTATCTATTGCTCCATGTGATATGAATACATGTATCAAATTTCAATAGAGTGTAATAAATATATCTAGATGTATTCTCAAGGTAATTTATCATATTTAGCTAGTAATTGAGTGAGTGAGTGAGATTGGTTGCTTTACGCCCTCATCAACACATATAAAGGTTGTATCAAGGGCGGGAGAGCTGAGAGGGAGGCAGTTTAAGATCTTACCCAGGAAATAGAGATAGAGAAGAAGGAAGAGAGAGAGAGACGGAGAAAAGAGACAGAAAGGCACTTTATGGTCATACCCAGGACCAAGCTAGTAATTGTATAACTTTATATATTTAAACATTTAATTTAAAATATTGCTAACTTTTTTTCAAAAATAAGAATATCAAATTTAAAATATAGGAATACTTATTACCTGTCCCGGTGTTTACTATTATTGGAATCGGCTTGATCTCATCTTTCAAATATGATGATATCTCAAAATGCATTATTACGACGTGTGACTCATTGTCCTTTAACACATCATCTATAATCCTTATTGACGACCAAAATTAAGATTCAAAGTATAGTTCGGAACAGATATTTTGAATCAAAACTATACCAAATAATTTACTCAGATCTCAGATACACCAAGTATCTGTCATTTTTATGTTTAATTGCGCAGAGTTTACTAAATGTGTAGAGCTGGCGATTGTACATTTTCTGACGACCAGACGCAAATAATCGTTTTATATTATGCGTGTACACGTTGAGGCGTCCACTAAGCACTTGAACAATAACCAGCTTGGACGTACGGCTGGTAATGTTTTCTACTTGAGGAGGTGGTCTATATGTATGTATGAATAATACACATGCACCTTACTTATATTGGTACCGCTGGTATATACATAATACATATGGGGAAGTCGTCAGAAAATGGCAAATACCCCTAATTTAAGACAGACATGAGGTTTTAAAATTCAGTTCAACACAACTGAACAGGCCTTTTGAATCAATACCATACCAATTATAACATATTAATTATTTTACAGCACAATTTAACAAGACTTTACTAAATGTGTAGAGCTGCCGATTGTACATTTTCTGACGACCTGTACATGCCCCATACTAATATGGGTAACGCTCATATACATTATAATTGGGTTACTGCATTCCGCATTATATTTCATTTGATATTATATTAGATTTAGGTTTAGATGTTTTTTATTCAGGAAAAAACATTACCCTATTGATATTTTTAGTCGATCCTGAGGGGTAGTCTTTACAACAATTTTCACATCGCTAACTACCTCAATAATCAATTATCTACCTTTTATGCATAATTATGGAATTCATGTACACTCTCATTTGTGACCCTGAGACTGTTATGTCATGTTGTTTATATATAGTTTGTTCTGTCTGGTCACAGAACTTAGGCAACGGTGGAAGACCACCGCAAGGTGAGTCGGGGTTATTGTATAAATGAATTCTTAAATACCGATGTAAATATACCCACGCCTGAATAAATAATTTAAAAAAAATACAATATAGATCTATGTATATTTGAGGTTATCCTGAGGAGTATACTTTAATTATAGTGATTGGCCATCCAGAAGTATGGCTAACTTGTTTTGTCACGTATAAATAAATATAGAAGTACTTATTAGGTGTTTACCATCATTGGATTGATTGCTTGATCCCATCCTTTCAAATATAATGGTATCTCAAAATCCATTTTCTTGTGACTTGTACTCATTTCTCTGTAACACATCATCATCATAGTATCGTACTTCTCTATGTAACAATTCTCCTCATATCTCTATGCACTGACATACATTATCTATTTAAATCAGTAGATCGTTTATTGTCCCAGCTAAGACAGAAGAATCTTTTTTAACCTTGAATTATATAATTATAAATGAAATATGTGTCAGTGCACGTGCACTTTGTCTAGGTTTTTAAAACGTGCACTTTGTCTAGGTTTTTAAACATTTTATTCATACTTGTGCTCTCTGATCTTAGTAATTGCTTTTCTCATCGCTTATGGTGTTGACAAGTCACCTGTATTAATTAATCTAAGTCACACCTAGATTGAAAAGAATTATTCGCTTGACTGCTTGCACCGATCTGCATTCATTTGGTCATACTATACTTGTATCATATTATTTGTATTTCTCAAGTAATTCTTTCTGTAATAATGTTCGAACCAACCATACTCCCTATTTTTTATATGACAGTAAAACAACAGTACAAGATCTGCTGAAAATATCCTGAATAAAAAATCCTAAATATAAATCACTTTGTGTATCTTATTCACCAGGAGTAACCTATTCCCGCCAGATTTGGATTGTTAGATCTATCTTGCAACAATCAGGCAAACCCTAAAAGCTCGTACTATTCCCTTCTTGTTTAGACAATAAAAAAAGCTGCGAATATCCCCACTCCCACCCCAGTCCTTAGTAACATACAAATATATACGTTTTATATCATAATTATTCTAGATATATTACGGAGCATTGATGGCAACTGGAAGCCCTGGTTTTGAAGAAGTTTCCACACTTTCTGTCAAAATATCCATCACATTGACACGATAAGACATTCCAGATTATAGGCGTGAGATATGAGTGTAAGATGAGGCGGTGAGGGAGAGGGGGAAAACAATTGTTATCTGGTGTAACTAATTGGGGGAGTATCATATCAGTGAATGAGTGCTCACCTTGCTGTAGTCTGTAGATCCCGGGCCGGCTAGTGTAATCACTCCTCCTACACTCCTACACAACTCACGTGTGTACGCGCTAACGTACACAGTCTGTCTCCTGCCGTCTTGTGTGTGCCCACAATAGAGCAGTAACCCTGGCCGCCTCAATGTAGGTTCATAATGTTGTGGATTATTTGAGTCATGCTGTATATGTATTAGCCATAGTGTGAATGAGTGTTGTTGTTTACATGAATAGTGGTATATTGGCAGGGGAAATTGTACTGGGGAATATTGTCCTAGGGGGTATTGTCCTAGGGGGATATTGTCCCAGGGGATATTGTCCTAGGGGATATTGTCCAGGGGGTATTTTCCTATGGGGATATTGTCCTATAGAGATATTATCCAGGGGGTATTGTCCAGTGGGGTATTGTCCTAGGGGGATATTGTCCTAGGGGGATACTGTCATGGGGATATTGTCATGGGAGTATTGTCCTAGGGGATATTGTTTTAATCTAGGGAGCTATCATTTCAGGGGATATTGTCTGGGGGTCTTTTTCAGGGGTATTGTCCAGGGGGAATTGTCCAGGGGGATATTGTCCAGGGGATATTGTCCTAGGGGGATATTGTCCTAGGGGGATAAATTGTCCTAGGGGGATATTGTCCAGGGGGATATTGTCCTAGGGGGATATTGTCCAGAGGATATTGTCCTAGGGGGATATTGTCCAGGGGATATTGTCCAGGGGGATATTGTCCAGGGGATATTGTTCAGGGGGATGGTGTCTGAAGGTCACTACAAAGAAAATCAAGGCAGACAAACATCGAATCAACAGAATGGGTAATATCTTGGTCAGGCGCAGAGAGGCCACCAGCCACAAGCCTGACAACCAGGGACTGTCAGTGATCACTTGGATAATAAGATTAGCTTCACAATTTAAAAACTATATGAATCATTCTTTGTTTTATTTTTATTTTTGGTCAAAATCTTTCTGTTTGAAATTTGTGTACAAAAACTACAATTCAGAAATCAATTTAAATGTCAGATTCCCTAGTCCATTGTTGTGTAGTGGATTATGCTCGCCTTAAACAAAATATACAGCAATCATAATAGATTCTCACCAATCCTAACATGTATTTTTTCAAATTCTTTATTTTCTGCACCTGCCGTCTGGGCTCTCACAATTCTAAACATAAGTAAAATAACAAATAATAGTAACGATTCAAATCTTTTTAGTTGAACATTTTATAAACTCTTCAGTTTTAACCTTTTTTAACCTTTTTTATTCGCATATTTTTTTCCATGTTTTAAACATCTCTCTCTGTATCTTTCGCTTTTGATGACATATAACCCCAATCTTAACATAATATACAATCGTGTCCATGCAAACCCCCCTATAGATATTGTTCCAACAAGCTGGAATAGGATTGGGCGAGGCGTTGGTACGCGCACACTTGTATTAAAGCAGGTACCAGACATGTATCGCCATGCAGCCCTGTACAGCCTGGGCCGCCAGTGCATTAGGCACAGATTACTGTGTAAATCAATTGCGCTAAAGGCACCATGTCGAGACCCGGCCCAGCCACAGGATCATGACGTAACGTATTGTTATACCGCAGACCGACAGGGGCCTGTTGCGTAAGAAAACATTATTAAAAATGTTCCTTGCTAAGGTGTTTTGCCCTTGATAGATAAGAAATTTCTACTGTAGGATCACAAATTAGTATTGTCTGTATACATAGCGAATTCCTTCCCTAAAGGTTCTTTACCATCTGCTTAGCAAGGAAAAGTAGCTAAGAAAGGGAAGTATTAAGTAAAGTGTTGTTCTGCAACGGGCCCCGTGCGGAGGTAGACAGGTGTCTGGCTCGTGCCCTTTGCAAGAAAGTTCAAGTCGTGAAATGATTGAATATGACAATAAAGTTAAATGGGTATAGACTACTCAGAGGTTGTCTACAGTCTAGGCCAAACTGAGGGAAAGCCTCTCGCCTCGAACCGCAAAGTATTCAAAGTGCCATTATAATTCCGTTAAGACCGCAAAATGTCATTATAATCCCATTAGAACGCCTAGTTCTAGGCCAGGAAACCGATTAGCGACGTAGGCGTCCAATCACTGACATACCATTCTTATCTGAGGGTTTGGGCGTAGACTGTCTCACCTGATAGATGCACAATTGTGTAATATTTATTTTTACATTCTAGTGGTTGTTTATTATACAGGTGATTTCGCCAGAAATGTACAATTTGGCGTTGGAAGCCATGGCGTCAATGATCATCCACAATCCATGACCTTATATCACCTTTCCCAAATCACTCATTGCCTAACCTTATATCTAAAAAAGAAAAAAGAATACCTGTATAACATTATGTGTCACATTAGATGGCTACGGCCGACAACTGCTTAAAATATCTGTACTTACTTGACTAGATGATAAAAACAATCACTTAAAGCCGAAACACAATATAGGAATCCAAAGATTTTTTTTTGCAAATAACAGAAACATTATAGTCATAGGAGTACTATGGCAGCATATTTTTGTGATCGTTATCAGTATTTACCAACAAAACCATACGAAAAGAAGTCACCTCCTCTCTTTCAAGGAGGCAGACATATTGGTGAACAACAGTGCCACTGGTGGTGATTTATGTGTATTGGTGACGTCACTGGCCCTCATTGTCTGATTGGTCACCCTACTCGGGACATGTAAACAAACATCGATCTTAGTACAACAAGTTAATTTCAAGCATTGATATATCCATAAATATAATAGAATATAGAACTGATCATTAGAACTCGCCACTTCATCTCAGAGCTGATCTATATATATAGATATGGCCTGACGGTCCGGATTGTGGTGGAACACCTGATACATGCTCTACAGCTTTGGGAGAGGGTTAAACCCCCATATTATATGTGGCGTCGGCGAAGGCAATTGTTTTTACAATTCCACTCGTCATCCTGACCCTCAGTAGCTTTAACACCTTTCCCTGCATTTGTCAATGACATACATTTTCACTTTCTATATAGTGCATCATTCATTTACATATAAATAGGGCTCAAATCATTTGAGAAAAGATATAATTGTGTCCATTCAGGCTCTGCAGGCTATTGTTTATGTAATGGCTATGAGGGTATGTGACATCACTCCCAGTCACGTGACTTATAGCAATGGCGCTGACCATGCAAGGTGTCTGCTATGATTAAAGTGCATGTAAAATAGCTCTCTTTTTCCTTATCAGATGAGTATTACATAAAATACATATGCAGGATTGTTACATATGATTTACCCGCTTAGAAAATGTATACATAGATACCCATGGTGTTTCGGCTTTAATTAATTGGCTAGTGAAAGTGTGATTTCATAAGGTAATTGTATTATTGATTAATTACGTTTATATAAGCTGAAAGTATTGTACTTGATGCAAGATGAATAGAAGAAACAAACAAACAAACAGGTCTTGTGAATTAATCAGTTTGAAAAAAATATAATTTGTGAGACTCATTTGCCTGAAACACATCACACATCTGTTTTATCAAAGCAGGCTAGGCACGGCAGGCACGATGAACGAACATGTGTGAATCGCTTCTCCGCTGAGACAACTCTATTCAAAGCCTATCATCACTACAATAACCTTTTGCAAGGATTACTTTTGCAAGATACCTAGTATTATCCGTCTGGATCATCTCTATAGAGTGCGTAAGTGTCATGGCGGCGGGGCGCGAATTAATGAAAATTAGTCGCGCAGTTGTACCTATGTGTGGACCGGAAGTAAACAATCCCCATAGGGTTAGCATTGCGGCGATAAATAATCACTCTTTATATCGCCCCAGTAACAGTTTGACGGTTATGAAGGCTATAGTTGAAATCGTTTGCCTCTAAAGATGGATATTTGTAAGTTAGAACTCATAAAACTATATGATCGTTGAAAGAACAGAGATTTAATATCGCGGTAACTTTGGGGCTATGGGACTTTCGCGGGACATGTCCACATGACGTCATGAAACTGCTACAGTAGCGTGACTCAAAAAATCGCCGTGGTGGACTACTTATGCGCCCTATTGTGACTTTGTACGTGGACATTATTGTTATTTTTCTATCCAATACAACTGGTGCACCGGTTGACTAGAAAATGGCGGACTCTCATAGGCCACCGAGTGGCTACATGGACCCATACTCTATGGAGATGTATCGCTATGAGGAAGCTAGAAGGTTGGCTTACTTCAACAACCTAAATATCTTACGATCATCTAATTATGCTGCTTCAACCCAAGGATCTCAACCAACATGTCAAAGTATTGGTTCCTCCCAGACAACTCTTCCCAGTTCCAACTGTTCTACGTCGACTTCTCTAGTCAGCACTCATGCGGCGCTTCATGGCGCTCCAACAACAACAACTCAGTCGTCTGGTCAGATAAGTCACCCTACTTTGCATCAATCTCCTCCTCAATATGTCAGCCCTCCTCCTAACCAAAACAATCACCAAAATAACTATCATTCTGATCGTGGAATGAACGAGATACATGATACTCTTGATGTGATCAAAGATTCTATGGCTAAATTGGTAACAACTAATTCGGTAATTGAAAATAGAATGAACACTATCGATACAAAACTCCACGATCTCCATCTGGTAAATCAACATCTACATCAAGACAACATATCTCTTGGGGGTACTATAAGTGATTTCTGTGTCCGTATTCCACAAATGGAATCGGGAATAGTCTCACTTGGAACTCGTATACAGTGCATTGAATCTAAGCTATCCATACTTCCCCCCACGCACAATCCAAATACCAACATGCCTAGCTATGCATCACTTCTCTCCAAAGGTAACTCCACCCCCCTCCAAACTCTATTCCTTCTATTCCTTCTACCAATAACACTCCTCTTTCTCTAGAGAATTCTAGGGATCTTTGTGTAATCATAAAGGGTGTAGAGGAGGACCCAGATCATGAAGACATAGCAAAAACAATTGATTCCTTTTTCGCAAACATACATATGAACATTTCATATGTTCGAACAGCTGGGGCAGTTAGATTAGGTGCCTATCAACATGACCTAGCAAATGCGGCTAAATTGGAACATGACGCAAATGGTTCTCCTAAATACGGCAGACCACTCAGACTCCAATTTCTGACCATGAACAACAAAATTGAGCTGTTCAAGTCAATTACTAACAATAGAAACTCCCCCCTGATCAATGGTATCCGAGCTTTCAACGACCTGAGTGAGAATGACCAATTGCTAGAAAAGGAGGCAAGAGCTTTCTCAACTGCTGCTAAAGTGATCCACGGTAAAAAGGCTGTGGTTAGAGGTACCTCTTACGTAATTGATGGGACAACCTACTTAGCTGAACAATATGACAAGCTCCCCCTTGGTATTACTCGACACAACGCCTCCACTTATGATATGCCTGACGGCACAGCGTTCCAGGGGCACATGAGTCCCCTGTCGAACCTTTATAATTGTGAATTGGTTATGGATGACAGGACTGCCGTACACTCTGTTGAGCAAATGTTCCAGCTTCAAAAGGCAATTGATTGCCAAGCCAGCCAAGAGTTGATTGATAAATTGAAGGTTATTAAGAACCCCTACACCATTAAAAGACTATCCCGTAAAATCCCAGTAAAGCCCGACTGGGATTCAATGGCTATTCTTAGGAAATGTGCAAAGGCCAAATTTGATTCACACCCAGACCTAAAAGCCTTCCTGCTCTCTCTGAAACCAGGTATGTTCTATGAAGCAACCTACGAGGCACCTTATGGTTGTGGTTTCCCACTGTCTAGTGCAAGCCAAATCATTGCAGCTAATGTCGCCGATGACAGAAATACCTTTGGAAAGCTGCTTTTTGAGCTGAGAAAGGAATACCCGACTTGAACTATTACTTAGTTATTGGTCTTCTACCTTGAAATGCCTCCTTTTAAGATACTTATTCTTGGAGACTCCTGTGTCTCGAAATGGGATCAATTAATTCAAGAATTCGCAATTGAATATAAATGCTTTGATCTGGATATTACCTGTGTGGCGGTCCCTGGAGGGGACTGTGCCAGAATCACAGACCAAGGCGTCATCCTCTTTGGATGGAGACAGTTCGATTTGCTCTACTTCTGCGGAGGCATAAATAACTGCTCAATTAAGCATGGCTGGAGACAAATTACCCCTGTCACCTCCGATGCTTCTTCATTAACCTCCTTAGTTCACAACAAGATCCTACTCTCCCTTCCAAAACTTGAAGCCATGGCAACTAGAGTAATTGTTTGCGAAATCACTGGTCTATCATACTCTATCTACAATCGAAGTGACCTCACCTCCCCAATTGACCAAGACAACCTTAATACAGCCATCCTTAACCTGAATAAGCTGATTAGGAAACGAAATAGGAAACTAAGGCTAATTACCCCCAACTTTGAGAGTCACGTTCATAAGATCAGGAAGGGCTTCATAGCCCACCGATACCTATCCACCACTACTGATGGGATTCACTACGATGGCTCAACAAACAGGAAATTCGTTTTTAAACTTTTCTCAACATTCTACAGGAATATTAACACAATATGTGAATAGAACCCTCCCCTCCCTACCTCACACTTATAGAAGTGACTTGGTAGACTGATATGTCTTGACACCTAGTCTAAAATTCCCCGACTATTCTCTCCCCACACTATCCAGAAGTGACTTGGAGAACTGAATTACTGCTAATTTTGATGTGTCTAGACTCTTAGTCTAATCTTCCCTGACTATCTCTCTCCTCACACTATCCAGAAGTGACTTGGAGAATGAAACTACTGCTAAATTTTAGTCGAACCTAAAATATCTAAATCTAAGTTTATGAATAAATCCTCTTTTCCACCCCTTCTCTCCCCACACTTTTAAGTGACTTGGAGACTTTTCGATTTCGAGTTTCGTTTTTAGTATTGGTATTATCTGAAACTATATCAGATGTAGTGTTTATACCTATGTGACCCTTATTTTCCACCTTGTATTCTAATGATAATTGATGTATACCTATACCAAACTCTGAACTTTGAATGACCTTCTCTATGTTACACCTTATACCTACTCAGCTCTTCACACTGATATATGAGTGATTCGGAGCTGCTGCTAATTGGGCCATCTCGACTGTATATCCTCTCACTAAAAACACATGTGATTCGGATTGTAAGTCCTTATCCCTGCTACTAAGTAAACAAACTCAACCAGTCGTATTGTCTTATTCTGGTTTTCTTCCTTTGTATATTTTGCCCATTTATTGTATTTCTTCTGTATATATATTTTGTATACCTGATTGATATTCCATATTAATTCTGGTTCTTGTCAATTACTGCTTCCTCTTGTACTCCATCACTTAAATCTTTGATGATCAGTTGCACCCTCAGTGGATTCCTATCGCCCTACATCTGTCTGCCTTAGTCTTTGCGTTTTGCATTAAGCCACCCCCTGCCTGCCCCCCCCCCTCTTTTGTAAATAGTCTCAATGTCTATCAGTAACAAAAAGAACGGAATTCCATTCTACCACCTAAACTGTCAAAGTCTGACTAACAAATTCGATATTATCAAGCACAATCTCATTGCTTTTAACCCTAATTTTATAGCCTTTACTGAAACCTGGCTCTCTGACTCTACTCCAGACCAACTCCTCTCCTTCCCTGGATACAATATGGTCAGACATGACAGGTCAACTCTACTCCCTGACTCTGACACTACAAAAAAAGGTGGTGGTATTCTCTGTTTTATTAAGTCATCCCTCAACTTTACCTGCCCCCCTGATCTTAAATCCTCTTCCCTTGACTTGGAATCTATATCCATACGCCTCCTCCCCCAAAACCAGAAACCAATTCTCGTTTCTGCAATATACAAACCTCCGTCAGGTAATACTGACATAGCCCTCGATTTTCTGAACAATATTATTGAAAACAACTCCTCATCTCCATCCCCACCAGAACTGATTCTGCTTGGAGATTTTAATATAAATTACTCAGATAATAAATGCCCTAATAAAAAGAAGCTAACTTATTTTATGCAACAGAATGGCCTAACCCAATTAATCTCTGACCCCACCCGAATAGCTATTAGAAATGGAAGAGTTACTTCCTCTATGATCGACTTGATTTTAACCAACTGTCCAAATGTTTTGGACAGTGGTACCCTTTGTCACAACATCAGTGATCATGAAGCGATTTATATGATAAGAAAAAAGTTAAAAACAAAAAAAGTATACGAAGCCAAATTAGGGAGATCCTACCGCAACTACAATTATACTCTTTTTCAACAGAGATTAAGAAACAACTTTAATTGGGAGACATTTCGGAATCTCAATGACCCCTGCAAGGCTTGGGACTTTATCCTTGATGCCATTACTACAACCCTCAATACTTTGTGCCCTATCAAAACCATCAAAATCAGAGTTACCAATGATCCCTGGTTTACGCGTGAATTGTTACAACTGATAAAAAGCGTCTCTATAGTCAGGAAAGTTTACTGGAAGCGAAAAGATTGAAAAAAATAGTAAATCGTAGCATCTTACAAGCTAAAAAGAATTTTCTTCTCAATGCTCAAACGAACACCTCAGACCCTAAAAAAATACTGGAAAATTATCAATACAATCTTACCCTCAAAATCGACTTCCTCTATGATCAATCTAACAGATGATCTTGATACTCCCATCTCTAACTCCAAACTCCCCGACTTTATAAATCTCTATTTTGCGAATATAACAGACAATCTTTTGTCAGGCACCTCTGATACTCCCTGGACATCCTCCCAACCAAATTCTGAACATGAACTGAAGAATATTCTTACTAATGATATTGAACTTTTACCATTAGTAAAGGCCATTGACATCAACAAATCTTCTGGCATTGAATCTATTTCCAACCTAGTCCTTAGGGACGCCTTCTTAGCAATACTCCCTGAACTAACTCATTGTATAAACACCTCCCTTACCTCACATACCTTTCCAAAATCCTGGAAAATAGCCACTGTTATTCCACTATTCAAGAATGGTGATATTAACAAAATCAATAACTATCGCCCTATCTCCCTCCTCCCCACTCCCAGTAAGTTGATTGAAAAGATAGTCCAGAAAAGAATTTTGCACTTTCTCACTTCCAATAAACTTCTTGATCCTCACCAAGCTGGTTTCTTACCGGGTGAATCTACTACAAACACTGTCAGCACTCTCACTGATGATTTATCATTTGCCGTTGAAGAGAAAACTCCCTCTCTTATCACATTTATTGATTTCAGAAAGGCTTTTGATATGGTTGATCACAAAATTCTACTAGCTAAATTAAACAAAATTGGAATTCGCGGTAATCTGCACCTCTGGTTGCATTCTTATCTCTCCCTACGATTACAAAAAAAACCTCGTTAATAATCTTACTTCTCACACTGCTGTAGTCAAGACAGGGGTACCCCAGGGTTCGATTCTTGGCCCCCTCCTGTTTTTTGATTTTCATAAACGATCTTGGAGCCCATCTGAAACATTGCAATTACTTACTATATGCAGATGATACTGTTCTATACCTATCTGATAAATCCACCCAAATCCTTACCACAAAAATGCAAGAAGATATTAATAACCTTTCCTCATGGTGTTCCTCCAACCGTTTCCTGATCAATGCTTCTAAAACTAAAACAATGCTTATTAACAAATCCAAGAATAATCCTATCATTGACCTTTCTCTCGACAATACTAGTCTTGAACTAGTACACAGTTATAAATACTTTGGATGTACCCTTGCCGATCGACTTTCCCATCAACCTCATGTCAAGAATCTAATTAGGATTATCTCCCATAAAATCTACCTTTTCCTGAGAATTAGACACTTACTTACCAAAAACTCTGCCATCCTGGTTTATAAAAGCAAAATCCTTCCCTATTTTGACTACACAGACATCGTCTACCACAACTCCCACCAAAGCAACCTCAACAAGTTACAAAAACTTCAAAACAAAGTCCTTAGATCTATATTACATGTTGATACCACCCAGCCTACATTGGAAAATCATAAAAATCTCGCGATCCCCTACCTTGTCAATAGAAGAATTTTCCATCTTCAACTTTTTGGTTTCAAAAGAGCTCAATCTTCATATTTTAGAGTAAATCATGATCAACGTAATACTCATGCTAATACTGCCCCTGTTTTAAAAACTTTTAGATGCAGAACTCAAACTGGCTCAAATTCTGTTTATTTCAAGACTGCCAAAACCTGGAATGAACTACCCCCCCGTGCTAGAAACATTGGTACTATCGAGACCTTTAAATCTCTTCAACGCAAATGGCTAATCACCACCTTAGATTAATGTACTCTTGCTCTCTGTAATACAAATTTCAGAAAACTAGGTCACACTTCTCAGTGATTATCCTGGTTTTAATCTATTACTTTATATTTTCCCAAACACTTATTTTCTCACTATATTGTATAATTCGCAATTCAGCCACTATGTTCTTTGGTACCCGTTTTTTACACAATTGTCCTCAGATATGTTCATTAATGATCTTCTCACAAGTGGGGTCACACTCTTGATAGTGACTATCCCCAGGAGTACTTTCCAAGTAAATGTGATGATTGCCTAAAAATTCCCTCATATGAGTTTGTAATGACCTACATAACGGATCATCTATTTATCTTGCTAAAATCTTAATCACTGTTACCCAAAAGCTGGGCGCATTGGAATAACCCAGTTTACTGGGAGATGTCTTCCCCAGTTGAAATAAAATCGTTAAAAAAAAGAAAAAGCATGGAGCGATGCATCACCATGCAGCAATTGTTTAATCATTTTAGGGTGAGCGGTGATGGATGAACTGCTCACCCTAACACGATTAAACAATTGCATAAACAAGGCATAGGATGTAATGGTGGAGGTGGTCTCAATCTGTTTTAACAATCTCCTATTGATTATGATTTAGCTTAGATTTATTGGTAGCACACGGAATCAGATTGGGGTAAAAGTTGGTTGGGGACAAGGGGAAAAAGGGGCAATTAGGGGTAAAAGGGATAATAATGGGTAAAAGGGATAATAATGGGTTAAAAGGGCAATAAGGGGTAAAGTGGTAAATAAGGGGTAAAGGGTAAAGGGTCAACAAGGGGTAAAGGAGTCAATTAGGAGTAAAGGGGGCAATAAAGGGTAAAGGGGGTAATAAAGGGTAACGGGTAAAAGGTCGATAAGGGGTTAAAGGCAATAAGGGGTAAGGGGGTAATTAGGATAAAAGGGCCAATAAGGGGGCAATAAAGGGCAAAGGGGCAATAAGGAGTGAAAGGGGCAATAAGGGGGAAATAAGGGGGAAAGGGGCAATTAGGGTAAAAGGGGCAATAAGGGGGCAAAGGGGCAATAAGGGGTAAAGGGGGCAATAAGGGGTAAAAGGGTATGGATGTCAAGCTGCATTCTGACATAGCTCACTGAGGGCGCCACGGGCAAATCTGAGCAGCGTCGCTCTGGGAGATGAATAAGTTAATTACAAAAGATTTTCATGGGTGAAGACTCTTTCTTGTTAGTTCCTACAGCTCCTTATTTTTAACCGGGGTTCTAGTATATATATATCATTTATTGTAATATAGCAACATAATTTCATATGTCAACCACAATTAGCATAGACTTAGATATTCACTGTCTTAACCACCCCCAATGGCTTCCCATGCATTAGAGGTTTGATGTCTGGAGTCGTGATTGAAATGTTGTGATGATATGAATGCATATACTCAGGAGCATTAATGTAAGAAATAAGTGTATTTGGAGCATTTAAGAGTTTAAACCCTAGATTTGGTTCATCACAATCTGAATCTGTGGGACATGACTGATTGAGGAGTATTTATTATTGCTGACATCACACCACCAGGATAGGATGGTTTATTCCCTGATTAGGCTGTGAGCAGCGCATTATATTTAAATGACAATACTTGCGGAACGTATAATCCGTGCTGTATTTTCTGAGGATCATCTGCCATCGGAAATGGTAAAAACTCTTAATTTTCTGCATTAAATCAATGGAATAAAAGTAAGAAAACCATAGTGTGAGTACTTGGTGAACAATACTAACTTCGTAATCCCCAAAGCAACTCAGCCTACAACCTCTTTGCTTCTGGGCTTACTCGGCGAGTATAGTCCACTGAGTACTTCACACTATGGTTTACTTACTATAATATCTGAATTATATATTCAGAATATTTGCCTCCTGACTCTCGACTAGTACACAGTCCTCCACTCTAACTATATATCCATCAATATCAAATAATCTAATGATACATATAATCTAAATACAAATTGTCGAATAATCTACCTAAAATTACCTTACTTATACCAGTCACGGAAATCTTCAATTACATGTCCAAATAATATACTCCCCTCAGAACCCAGAGAACCTGGATTCTCATCTAAGTTGGTATAGCTATCATACAAGGTCATAGGTCTATTTTACATGTTGATGGCTAAGCAATACACATCATGCAAAGTTCGCATCAGGATCGGGTTACCAACGTGTCCTAAAAGAATGAGTAAAGCATCTTCTAAAAACCCATGGATGACTAATTCTGAGCATGAGGTTTTAAGTTACATGGATTTCACCCAAATATATATAGTACTATATTTGCTATATTTGCTAACACAGATCTATATAATGCATAAAAGTATGGTACGGCCATGCTGTCTATTTCGATAGACATAAATACAAATGCATTGAAAATTATTTTGTCTCCTAGATTATACGTTCTACCTCATGAAAATGTTATTTTATCATTGTGGGTTTCCAAAGATTCAAGCTGTAACGTAGTTAAGTTAAGTTTGATAATCGAAGGTTGTGCTGGGAAATTACCTCTATAAACATAGAGGAACCTTTTCAATCCAATCATTTAGATAATCAGTGGTGGAAATGAAGGCTAATATGAGAAAGAACTTGCGCAAAATGCTAATGCTACTACAATTTGTTTGATTTAAGAATCTACAATTGTCCTCAATGTTTTCTCTGGACTTTCATTAGGGTATTACCATGGGATTTGGAGAAACAATGCGCCCTAAAGCTGCATTCTCAATCTGAATCTGGATCTACAATTATTCTCAATGTTTTCTCTAGACTTTCATTCAATTCAACCAATCCTTTATATTTCCAATAGAGTAGTAGAGTATCTCATTAGAGTATTACCATGGGATTTGGAGAAACAATGCGCCCTAAAGCTGCATTCTCAGCTTTTACAACAGTAAGCGTTACAACATAAGTAATGCGTTACAGGAAAATGAGTCACAAGTCGCAAAAAATGAATTTTGAGATACCATCACATTTGAAAATGAGAGCAAGACGATTCCAATGATAGTAAACATTTAGGACATTTAATAAGTACTTCTATATTACTTCATGCAAATAAAATGTTAGCGAAATTTTTTAGGGTCAATCATTAGTAAATTAGTTAAATATACTACTCAGGATGACCTCAGAAACCCATAGCTACATAGCACAGTTTCGGAATCTGATCCATGTATTGCTACTACTAAAGAACACTAAACTGTCAAGAAATGAAGACATCCCTATAAGGAGTTCTTGCGATAAATAAATTTGAAAAACTTTTGCGACTTGTGACTCATTTTTCTGTAACACCACGAATGTACTCATTTTTTTACCTGTAGGACTGATGTTATGAATATTATCAGTGAAGGAAAAGAAATCAAAAAGAAAAGCCACCGTGTTGATATTTTTCTTTTATTGAAACAGTCTCAGAAGACAGTTCAGTTTTCAGTCTTCGCCAACTCAATAGTATCTTTATGAATCAAATATCCAGTCAACATACTTGAACATTGAATCCATCAGTTTATATATACATACGTACAATACATCGCTAACATATTCAGTCATTCTAAGATTAAACATAAATAAATTGTCGTCTGCATTTGCTAGAGAATCGGGCAGACGACATTGAAAATAAAAGAGAGCAATACACAATCATCGGTAATTACTCTCTCCAACTGGCATGTCATTCAAGAAATAGATCCATTCTTTAAAAATATCAGAATTGTGAATGGAAACAAGTCATTAAACATTCTTTACTCTGGTTGGACCATCGACTCATCGACCTCGTTATGATGTCTCATTCTCTACATTCAAATTAGCACCATTTCCGGTCACGTGACACCCAAATTTTCCATGGCAACACGATGGGATCACATTCAAACTTTTCCCTATTTTCCTTTCAGACCTTTCCACAAAGAAATGACTCTATAAGACGCAATTGCATTTTGTCATCAAACACACTTTCAATATAATATTATGATATAAATGGCTTAAAGATGCTTACAAAAAGGCAAATGTAAAATAGGTTTTGATCATACCAATGTAACCTTTTATACCGGAACTTGAGACATAAGTCATAATCTTACAAATACAATGTACAAAATATTGTCAACCGATCGTAATACAAATAGTATGGAAACGTATCGTAATACAAATAGTATGGAAACGTATCGCACTTAATGTTAACTTTGTAAACTCTTAAAATTATTGGAAGAGTTAGGAAGAGAGATAATTAATCCAAGCCTAAATGATTGATAAATTTGTATTTGGGCTTGAATCACTCCACCACAAATGTACCCGCCAAATTACATGTAATATAGGTTCGTTAACCATATATACATTATATTATATGTTGTAATAAAACATAGTGTCAAGGAAGACATTAAATAATGATCACCCTGCGTGAAGTTTTTAATTTATTTTGACAAATGATTTGATCATCTTGTGACCTGAGTGTTATCAGTGGACCCAGATCTCCAGCAATGCTCTACACACCTGATATGCAACAATACACAAGGCTTCCATGGTGGACGGAAATAATAATGCAAAAATATAATTCTGGGTCACGGTATCAGAAAATGTACAGTCAACAGCTCTCAGTCTAGGCTCAGAGCTGATAAAGAATCCCTCCAAACTGAGGGAAAGAAAGCCTCTCTCGCTCCTGGCCAGAAAATAACATTATATTTATAATCTCATTAGGCGGTCTACTCCAGGGCCGGGAAATCCATTATTAGCGCAGTAGGCGTCCTATCACTGACATATCATTCGTATATGATCTGAGAGGCTGTGGGTATACTAGGTATATCTGGTATTACACATTGATTCAAAAGATCTGTTCTGTTATGTAACACTATACCTCCATTTTTCTTAAATTTTCTTTTTTTCAGAGGATTGGAGAAGGCGAATTGTACATTTTCTGACCCCCTGACCCTCAGTCAGATAAACATTATTAATAAACATTATTAATAAAAAGCATTTGATGTAATCTCATTAAATCCAAATGCATAAGTACAAGATACAGGCAGTTGAACCAGACGTTGCTTTCATTTGGAAACGTTTTCTTCGTCAAATATCACTTCCTTGAATATATATAGCAGATTTGATATTAATTCAGAGTAAATGAATGCATGGATTTTAGTATAGAATGCCCTACTATGTTTTGTCTTTGTGATATAATTTGTTTCGCAATGATATGCTAGTTTTCTATAACCGTTCACATACCAAATACAGAGTGTTACACCTTTCAGTTTAATATATTTGTCAAGTTAATATGTTCAAAGATTTATTGTTACCTTCAATGTTTGTAGAAATATTCTCTTATAATTATTCTTACCTGGGAACCCTTCCCCAGCCCAGCCCAAATCATAACAAAAGGCAATTATACACAACCAACACACACCCTGACAGTGAGTTTTGTACATACAAACATTTGATAAAGGCAGGACAACGGCGACAACTCCAAAAGCTCGCAGAATTGTCGCAACATCACATCAAAACGAATTTCTAGATAAAATACCATAACATTATTTATGAACAGAGCGTCTAAATATAATGATGAGATTTATATTTACATGAAGATGACATTTACAGTGTAATATGAATATGGGATTTACAGTGTAAAATTTATATACAGATGATACGGATGAAAATGAGGTGAGGTTGGTGGAATATGTTATAATGTATGACTGGAGCTTTTAAACCCAAAATATGGGCGAAATCAAAATTATAATTGCTTTACAAAATTCATTCATTAGGAGATGATCTCAGCTGTCATACCATAATAATGTACTGAAGATACCCAGTTCATTTTCGAAACTATAATGAAGTATACATAAATTTAGCTCGAAAATAACCAGTCTTTAGCTACTGAACTTCACTCAAAGATACCGAAGTTTCTAGTACTCAAAAATTGCCAGTTTTGCAGCTTATCGCTAAAAGAAATACTGAGATTTTAAAACTTTTATGTAAGCGTCACTGGACACAAAAATAACCAGTTTCTGGACACAACAATCAGCAGTTTTTCATTGCTCAGTGTAAGAACAAAATAATACTTCATTTCAGACAATTGTAACAATCCTGATCATACTCAACACTAACTCTGTTTTCATTTCTCATTTCGAAAATATCATGACACTTAACAAATGTATCGCAACCCATATTTTACAAAAGCCTGCACAGTCTCGGCTCAGGGCCTTTCAGATCCCTTCAAGCTAAGGGAAACTGACTGGAAAATCCCATCAGTACAGTAGGTGGGCCTACTCCAGTGCCAGGAAAGCCATTGAATACCGGTCTCATCTCATCTGAGGGTAGACTGTGGAGACTGGATGTTTATACAGAAGATGATGGCAGGTACTGGAGTTGTACCTGGTGGGGCGCGGTCGGTCGGGGTGTGGCCGGGCCGGCGTGCGGCGGGTTACTGTGTACAGGTGAGCTCACCCGCGAAGACCGGTGGCTGGGCGGGTGGCTCTGATGGGACATCTGGCTAGAGATGCTGTCATGATGGGAATGGTTGCTATGGTGAGAATGGTTGCTATGGTGAGACGGACTCCTCCTTTGTTGTTGTTGATGTTGGGGGTATAGAGGTTGGTGGAGGGCTTGTAAGGATGATAAGGAGGCGTTGGATGAATTGGAAGGGAATGAACGATGATGTGCCCCTCCTGTACCTCCTCCAGTACCTGACGTCTGACTTGGGGTAGGGGTAGATGGGTTAGCATGGTGATGGGGTTGATGATGTGAGGAGTACTGATGGGGGTGGTGTGCAGGTGAGGAGGGGGTATGAGACAGGTTAGGTGACTTGGGGTTAGTGGGGGATTGTGGGGATGGGGAGGAAGAGGAAGTGGGGGGAGTGGTGGTGCGCCTGGGGCTGGTGCACGCTGGGTAAAGTGGTGCCCCACCACCACCACCAGCTCTATGAGAGGCTAGCACAGGTTGTGACAGTGTAGGAAAGCCTGGTGCCCCAACAAGTCCCAGTCTGACACTGCTATGACTACAGGTCATCACAGGCTGGGAGGATATCACAGGGTTGGATTCACCGCCGTGATTAGGATGGTTATGTGGCAGTGTCTGACTAATCAAGTTCCTGTGGTTTAGAGGCAATGTTGATAGCAAGCGATTGTTCTGCCTTGTATGTGGGGACAGATTGTTCTGAGTATTGTCACTAGGTAGCGCTGTCTGTACATTTAATGAACTCTGAGAGCCAGCAGGCCTGCGTGCAGTTAGTGGGGGCTGCTCCTCCTCCTTCCTCCCATCATATGGAGGAGGGGGTTCATCCGGGGGTAAGCTATACACCCCGCTACTGGAGGGGTCATCACTCCCATCCGTCTGTTGCTCATCTGTAGGGATGTACTGGAGGTTCTGGTAATCCCGTATAGAGTAAGGTGGCGGGTGGAGGGGAGCAGTGCGCAAGGCCAGGATGTAATCATTGGGGTTGACAATATCCTGTGAGGAGCTGACCCTGCATGATGAGGCTGGTACTGGAGGCAGAGGTTGCACCCTCCGGGGCTGGATCATGTACCTCTCCAGATCCTCTATACACGACTGCCTGGAGGAGTCGTCCATCTGATCAATCCGCTGTTGCAGCTCATTGACAGGACTCACAATCCTGGACCCATCCCTCCGTCCCGGGCGGTATGCCGAGCACCGGAGGGAGTCCTCCAGCGGCCTGCTTAATGATGCATCGTCTCCGTAGGATATGGTGGATATGTCGGGGGTGTTGGTGTCCGGGGTGTTGGAGCGGGGGCCCACAGGCTCCTCCTGTCTCTGCCTCGCCTTGTGTCTGCGGCACAGCACCACATGCAGGATGATGATGGTGATGATGGCCAGGATGGCGAGTGCGATGCCCACCGCCCCTGTGGTGCCTAGTCCCTGTGTGTTGATGGGCACTGCAATGAGGAAATGTCATCAGAACAATTACTCCAGGGAGGCACATAGTGATAGTATGATATGAAATTAGCTGTAATAAGTATGTAAGGCAATGAGGGACAACCATTAGACTATAAGATAATGATGGCATCATCTATAATTAGAGCAACCCCTGCAGGACTACTGTAATTCATTATACCTCACACTGAGAGCTTCCTCCTGAGAGTATTTGTATGAATGCTTTAAGCCCTGCGTCTACTGGGCCGATGGTGCATTAGCCATTGTATGCTTTCCATGCAATGAAGTATTTTCTCTTTATAATTCCATGTTTGGGACGATTTTGGGCTATAATTTGGCTGAAGCCTCTCAGGGCGTTATTGCTCTATAATGCCCAGAGAGAACTATAATTGCACTAAATGAAATATAATTGCCCTGGGAGGACCTTCAATACACATTGTTTACTGATTAGTGAGGTTTGAAATCGTCCCAAAATAAGACTAAACAGATTAATTACCTCCATTTCAGACAGGAATGAGGCCCTTTTGTTAATAACACACCCTCTCCCTCTTCTCAATTATCAGTCATTAACCCTATAATATACAGTATAAGTTAACTAACCTGCACATTGTGCTGAGGTTGCATCTTCGTCCGACCCGTCAGCACAGTGCGCCTTCCCGTCACACACCAGCTCTGCACTGATGCACTCCCGCCCGGTGGCACACGTGAACATGGCCGCCCCACAGAACGAGAACGGGGTGGTTGTGAACCCTAGAGGGGAAGGCAAAATTTTTCATTCAGGATGTTTATACAGCAAGTCAATAAATGAAGTTGTATCACAAGTAGTCAAGTACAAAAATAGTCATTTCGCAAACACAACTTGGTGACTTGTTGTGTTTCTGATAGATCAGACAATACAAACTCAACAACAGAAAATGTGACCTTTTTCATCTTAAACAGAAAATGTGACCTTTTCCATCTTAACAGAAAATGTGACCTTTTCCATCTTAAACAGTCTTGAACAGAAAATGTGACTTTTTTCATCTTAAACATGTATCTGCCAGAGGAAGTTCATCCACACTATCAATCCCATATTAATACATATAATAAAAGTTCTTTTTTTTAACTGATACTAATAGGAATATGGGCTTAACTGAAAAAGTAGCTTAAAATAAGAAAATATTCAAACTTACCAGTACAGTTAGCGGCAAGGCCTTCATCGGAGCCATCTGAGCAGTCATTGACATTGTTACAGCGCGCGGTGGCATCAATACACTCGCCGTTGTTACAGTTGTAACGCGCCTCCCCACAGGGCGACAGAGTGGTGGGGCTGAGCAGGGGCGGGGCTGACTCTGTAACACAAACATCCACCATTAGCAATCAGACTAGTAACACAATTTATAGATCATACAATATATTGATTCCTGAATGATAACTTATTACAATTACAATCTGTATCAGTATAAAGTCCAGGTTGATTTATACAAATTGAAAGGAAAGATCGTTTATTTATTCAATTTATCAATTTTTCAATTTCAAAAAATATTCAGAGACATGGCTGATATTATTTCTCCAAATCCCAATAACCCATGTTCTATATCGGAATCTCTGATACATTAGGCTACGACCTAGGAAACAGTCCCCAAATAATTGCAAAAGCAAATGATTGAAACACTCCCACAGAAATATCCCAAAGAAGTAATTGATCAGTCGCAAGGGAGAAAGCTCTTAGAGACAACTTAAAAGTTGATAAGATTGATAAATCATGGGTGTGTCTGGTGGTTAATGCAATGGAGTAATTCCTCACCTCCGTGACAATTAGCTAAGTGGCTCTCGTCCGAGCCGTCATCACAATCTCGGAAGTTATCGCAAAGCCACGTGACCGCGATACAGCGTCCGTCAGAAACACATTGAAAGTAGTCCTTGGGGCAGACCGTCGGTACAGGGGTCGTGGTCGTCTCTGGAACAAAGTTCAAATTTCACAAATTAGGGACAAATAAAAGCAGAGACGCATTTTCTTGGAGATATTGGATAAAATTGGCTTCTATTGGTTAAATGGTAAACTATTTCAACAGGACCTTCGTCTCTCTCATACATTACTCATTAATTCCTATATCAATACCTCACAGAACGTGTATATTCGTTTATGTTGAGCTGTATTTGGAACTTCACTTAGGACTTACATTTAGGTATAATTTGAATTGATTGGTACAATTTTAGCACCTGATAGTGAATTGGTACTACATGTATGGATTTGACTGGGGTTTTCTTGTTTACCGAACAGTATGTTTAATTTTAATACATGTAATTTGATATGAATTTCTAAGATGTTTAAATGTTTGATATCTGTTAAGAAAATATTGTCAGCACTGACTGAGAATATTATACTCGATACATCATGTAGTAGCTGAATGAAATATTAAAATACAAATACTATTTCTTTATTGGTGAAGAATAATTGTATGTTTCCCAACGCCCTGATCCTGACATAGAATAGATTTTAAAAATAGATTTGGTATTTTGAACCTCATTTTTATCATAAATTTATGTCATTTGACATAATTGGTGAATGCCAATTATACAATTTCTGAAGACATGATAGAATAGAGAAGCTCAGGTGCCAGAGGAAGACCACTAAAGACTCATCTGGTGTTTTCTGTTGACAGTAGTAATAGTATTAGTATCAATATATGGGTGAAATCGCCAGAAAATGTACAATTTACCTTCACCAATCCTCTCAAATAACCCAAATATAAGACAAAAATTCAGTTCAAAATTCAGTTCAACATAACCAAACAGATAGTTTGAATCAAGGCAAAACCATATATACTCAGATATACCTAATATTTATCATTTTACCACCTAATGCAGAATTTACTAAATGTGTAGATCTGACGATTGTGCATTTTTCTGAAGATATGGCCCATACCTGTATAAATTACCCACATTTTTAATTTAAAAAAAGCCGAAGTGTGTACTTACTGGGGCATGCTGCCCGCCAGTCTTCATCTGAGCCGTCCTGACAGTGTGTGATGCCGTCACACTTGTGCACGGAGGGGATGCAGCTCCCGTCCCCGCACAGGAACTCTCCACCCGCACACGCACCAGAATCTACAACACGTAAAAGTAATTGATTTTTTTTTGTTAAAGCTGTATTTTCAAAACTGTTAAAGCTCTATTCTCAAAACTATCTCACCATATTTACTCGTATTATGATGTGTAGGAATGAATTTATCCATAGTTTGCTGCTGTTTGTGCTGTTTATGCAATAGTTTGGGAGTCAAAGCAGCCGAAAGAAAAGAGCAGGAAAAAAACTCAAAAAGGAAATAAAAGTAGAAAATCTCTAGTTTTTGACCGATATTAGCTGAGAGTGCAGCTTTAAATGAATGATCTTAATTTAGACATTTGAAGCAGGGATATAATTAAACATCTCCCAGTTAAAAGTTTAGCATTTCAGGTGTTCAAACGATAGTTACTCGAGGAAGAGATACCAAACGTCCAAAGCAACAATCAGAAATGTGTGAATCTTCTGTCAAGGTAAAGAGTGATTGAATTAATATCTACCAATAACTAGTGATGAATATTTTGGAATGGAAAAACTATAATTAGTTCATTGATGCGTTCCATCAATAAATGAAGCAATTAGAAATAGTTTCTTGCAACCTACCAACTTCCGGACATGCGCCGTTGGCCAACTGTATCTCGTCCACAGCTATCTGCCCCGTAGCGCCATCTACCACACCTTCCAGAATTATCTGTAAGTAAAGAAGTGTCATCATGAGTTAAAAAATGTTAACATGAGTTCAAATGTGTGTTGATACCTACGGGAAACCTTTACGTTCGAAAAACAAGTTCATGCAAAATAAGGTAAGCAAAATAGATCTAAGTTTTTTTTAACAATATTTATTTTATTCAGGATAACAAAAACAGTTCCACGCTCACTTTAAAAAGGTGTTTCTCGTTTGCCCTGCTATCTATCTATATAATTAAATCTATACCATAGTAGGCTAGTGATATTCCTGTCTTCTTAATTTATTATATGCGCATTCTATAAGTGGGGTGCTATAAAAATATTCATATAGTACGCGTCCTATATGAACTACTTCGTCACCAATTCGGCGACTTTTATGCACTTTTAATAGTTTTATGCCCATATGATAAATATAGAATGGAACTCGACTGCAATAATTGAAAAATTTATTGGACGAGATTTGTCCACATAAGCACGATTATTGACGGCTCGTCCCATTCTCTCTCTATATATACAAAAAGAAATATAGCTAATATCTCGAATTATCTCGGCCTAGAGTTATCTAGAGTTACAACTAAATCTTCTATATCTGCCATAACATTTTGGAGTTAGTGGCTGTGATGCAAATTCCATGGATGAAAGTGCAAAAGGTAACGAAGTGATATAGTTGTAGAATGGTCTTTATTCCTGGTACAGGTGAAGTATGTGATGGTATAACCTTGGTGTTATTAGGCAGGTAACTATTTAAACAGTGGCCAGGTGGCTAATTAATGGTTCATTAGCCCTACCTGTGATTGGACATGTGCAGGATAGCCATTTGGCATGGGGCCACCATATGGGTAACATGAAAGGTACAGAACAGTTAAATTTAGTAAGCTGGTATGGGTATACAGTGGAACCTCCTATAAAGACCCCCTCATAGAGACCACCCCTCTATTAAAACCGGTTGTTCTCAGTCTCGAATTGCTTTCCTCTTATTAGATTAGCCCCTCTAACCTCGCTATGAGACCACAAATCGTTCAGTCCCAAGGGTGGTCTCAATAGAGAGGTTCCACTGTATATGACGCAATGAGGTATAACAGAAGATTGCAAGTGGACAGCTACGTCACCTAGCGTCACTCACCTGGAAGGGCTGATCTTCCACCAACTGCAGCGCCATCTGTCTCCAACCATTCTGAAACCGTGCGTTCTGGCTCCACCTGGCACCAGTTAGCCTACCGTCCGCCAGGAGGAGTCTGGTGCGCAGCAGCGCGCTCTCCGACCCGCCGCCGCTCATGTGGTACCAGAAGCGCAGGCAGCGCGTTGAGCGGGAATAGGCTGAGACAAACTGACTGACGAAGAGTGCCCGGCTGTCTAGGGTGGGCTGGTTGGGGTCCGCCTTTACCAGCAGGTACGAGCCACCTGGGGAGAAAACAATGAATTATCAATTAAAGCTGCATTCTCGGTTAACATCGGTCAACTAAACATTTTTGTTCCATTATTTTCCAATCCATCAAAAAGAAGTTTTAACAAAATTTTGGAGGATTTTGTCAGGTGGTTTTGCTACAGTGTTCATAAAATTCCACATTTATACATCGGTGACCCGCCAAAATGCTTTCCTGCAGTGGATGCACTTATTTACGAAATCTAACCAAGGAAAGCTAAGTTTATGTTTATATTTCAGTGCCTGTGGGCCAAAAGTTACAAGCAATGTTCACTTAAATAAAAGGTTTAGTCGGGAGATATTTTCTATTTTCTATGATAAATATGTGTAGTAAATTATAATATGAATGAAGGAATGTGTATGTGTCTGACCTCCATCAGATGATGAGTGGTCCTCCAGGGGGCCGGCCGAGCTCAGGAGACGGTTGTGTCGGCTCCACGTTAGGTTGCCCCGCAGCGCCCCCACGCGGCCCACATTGCTCCACCCGCACAGCGTGTTCTCAAAGTTACACGCAATGTCACCTACAAAACACACAATTATTGGTGAGAAATGATGCAAAATACACAATTTTAGGGTTAATATGATGCAAAATACCCAGTTTGAGGTGGAACATGATGCAAAATGCACAATTCTAGCTGGAGAATTATTAGTGAAATTAATTTAGTGAAATTACACAATCTCTATAAGTTTTAAAAAAACTGATTGCAGTAGAAATACTTTCATAACTGAAAATTTATCAATTCAGAGGGCAGTAATATGTTTTTTAACAATTCAATTGGCCTTTCATTTACAAATCTATCAGAAAAGTGCCAGTCAGTGTTTCGGTGCTCATCCAAAACTTATCATAGCAAGAAATCAAGTCACAAAATAAATTCATTATGTGGATATTCATTTGAAATATTTCTCTGATGGGTAAAATATAGGGGGACTGCCGTTACTTTTATAAATTAAATGTTACTTCAAATCAAATATGCAATACAAAAGAACAATTATAAGACCATTCGGTGAGCGAACGAATCGCAGAATTCCAGAAAAGAACTGAAATGGTGCCTACCTCCTGTACATTCCTCAGTAACGCCGATATCATCGAGAGCAATACCACTAAAGCTGTTCCCCAGCACCGCACCGAATGTCACCTGCAGAAATACATAATAACATGTCATTTAGTACATTAAAACAAGAATTAGTAGAATCTACGGTACAGACATACGGTATATGCAGACATAATGGAGTAAGGGGGTTGGAGGAGAGGGGAAGGAACAAATACCAAATAGGGCCTACATGTGTGATGCCTGGGTAAAGGTTCACTCTGTTTATACTACTACCATACTGGTATAGGAGGAAACCTGTTTATCAATACAAGCCAACAGGACCAGAGTGTAACTACCTTGCATACACGTAAATCCCTTTACACACATTACACAGTGTATTGTACCGTAGGCCTATTAGTCTATAACATGCTTTAATGCTATTGTCAAATGCAACCCCCCACCGCAAAAAATAATGCGAACAATTATAAATGTGCCCCATGGGGTTGGGGTTTAACGCTTATGTCTTGCCCTGGGGAGGAGAGGGAGAAGATTTGATCATATTTCCAGGACATACCCCCATAACCCCGTGAGGAGGGGGAAGGGGGATGCAAGTGCACAACGCCAGGTAAAAACATGATTCTTTTTACTAGCCTACTTTGTTTATACATGTACTTCTCTTTCACGTGCTTCTTATTTTCACCATGTTATATCATCTCATCTATTAAATTTGCCAGATTGTCAGCCAAATTAAAGTCAAATGGTTGTATCAGACAAGTAGAAACACTAGAACTAGAACGCACCTGCAGCGGTCGGTCCCTCTGGATGGTCACCTCGCCCTTGAGCCACATGTTAGGTGGCGCCGTCTTGCGTTCCCACTCAGGACTAGTGTAGGTAACCACTCGTCCCAGATATACCCGTAAGATGGCAGCAGCGGGGCGGCCGTAGACGTAGTACCAGAATGAGAGGCATGAGGTTCCAGAGGTGGATCCTAGGTTGATCTCCGGGCTCACAAGGTAGGCCGGACTATGGTCACTGTCTGTGTACATGTAGTAGCCCTCTGAAAGGTGGATTTATATGTGTTATGTTGTGGTATTGCAAGCGGTATTCATATTCTATTATGATAAAAAGTAGCGAGAAGAGTAGCCTGGCTTCTGAAACTGCAGTGAAATGTTCTAAATCAATGTCATGAAGTTTAACATTGGCTTGCTAAGGATTCATTTTCTAATTGTATCCATGTATAAATCCCATGTAAATAAAGCAGGTTTTGTAAATTTCCAATTGAAAATTAAATTTCAAAAGTCAAAAGAACTGATTTCCATTAAGTTTCGGGTATATTGCTTTGATTCAAAATATCTAGGCCTAATTGGTAACAATGAACTGTATTTTGAACCATATGTGAGAGGATTGGTGATTTTACAATCTGAAGTCGATATAAATGGTACAAGAATGCTACACTGACCTGTGCCGTTGGTGTGGTCAGCCTTTGGACCATAGGGCGAGGCGTTGGTGTTGGTCCTGAACCACTGACCGTCCTGTTGTACGAAGCCACACTGACCATCCGAGGGCACCCTGGAGAGAGAAGATTACAAGATCTGAGATTTGCAGCCAACATCATTCAAAACTACAGTCATTTCATTTACAGTTGGTATTGTTTCTGAAAACCTCATAATAAAATGAATGATTCTACTGATATTTCTGCCATTAAATGTAGAGGAATATATATGATTCTATTTTAGCAGGCTGTTGAGCTCGACTCCAACACTGCAACAGCTGGTCTTTCCAATCTCTTGGGCAGTTACTTTTACTCAACAATCGCTAAGAGGGAAGGCGTTATCAGACATAGCAACCGAGCATTGCGTAAATTGGTGTCGGATTTTACCCTACAATAAGAATTGATTGATTGATAAATATCAATGAATATAGCCTAAATGATTGCCATGTAACCTGATGTACATATAAACTATTGCCTGTAGTACAAGCTAGACAAACTTGATAGTAGCGATTACAGTAATGAACTACTAAACTAAAGTTTGAGAGTCTGATGTGGCTGGGACTGGTGCCATATGGAATATAGCCACTTCATAAACCACATAGTGGGGATTGTACACGTAGTGAGAGTAAATACCAGCACGCTGATGTCAGCTCAAGACAAAGCTCACATGTCCCACACTCCTGATAACAGATAATGTAATAGGTACTTACGAATCTGAAGAAAAGTCGCACGACATCACACTTTTTTCGGCTGCAATAGAAAATGGATATACTCATTGCATTACTCATGAAAGCATAGATCTGTCGATTTTTAAATCAAAATTAAGTGAACTGATATAGGAGGAAGGTGAATAAAACATGGCATAATTATGTATGTCTTATTTAAGTCAAATTTATGATAATTGTTAAATAATGATATTACATTATTCGAGATTTTTAAGAGGCAACGCCTTGGATCACCCTTGAAGGATAGTGCTTATGTCTGTAACTTACTAAATATATTATCGGCCTGAATGAAAAAATAAATTTCTAGGAGAGCTTCCAGATCATCTAGAAGAGATTGGGCCATTGGCTGCTTTCATCCACAGCCAAAATAGTTAAGATTTTATTTATTTGGAAACTTGAGAATGTATGACATAAGCATCCCCTTGACTGTAGAAGATGACTTTAGACATCTAAGTTACCTGGGCATCGCGCATGCGTGTATGATTCATCACTTCCGTCGCCGCAGTTATCGACGCCATTACAGAGGACGGTAGTGTTGACGCACTTCCGGTTGAAGCACGTCCATTGATGGGCAGCGCAAGGGGCTGGAAGAGAATAATAAAAACATTCAAATTTATTTTTACAATTATGTATTTTTCTTTCAAACTGGGAGATAACGAGGAAATTAACTGACAGTTTTCCAACGTCAGAGACTGACAGAGATGTCAGAGACTGGCAGCAGCCTTGTGGATGAGAAGTTTTTAATCTAAAGGCCTACCTCATTTGACAGATGAGGAGATGGATTGACTTGATTGAAATTGATTGGATTTCATCCCAATGAATATTTTTTTGTATTCATTTTTATTCAGGTATGAGCTAACATATATCATTGGTAACAAAACAAATGTTATAAGGCAGCCCCTCAGTTCACCATTGCGGTGGTCTTCTGAGCCCTGAGCCGGCGAAAAGGTATGATTAGCTATATAGTAGATGTATAGTTTTAACTAAAGAAATTTCGTGTGCACATATATATTATATATTGCATTCCATACGTTTGATAAGACAAGATCTAAGGTACTCAGTCTAGGCTCGAAGCCTCTAAGATCAGATAAGAATGGTATGTCAGTGATTGGACGCCTACTGCGGTAATGACTTGACTAACCCATGAGCAGGCACCCTAATAGGATTATAATGGCATTTTGCGGTTTGGAGCGACAGGTTTCCCTCAGTTTGGAGGGAGTCTCTCAACTCTGAGCCTAGACTGTATAGTATGTATTGCACTGCTATGATGTATCATGGTATCAAGTAGGATGTAACAAATGTTCTCTCTAAACTCCCAAGTGACAAGGAAGAAGAACACAATTGAATGCTACGGTCTCTGGATGTCGATCATAATCTTGATTGATTATTGCCTTAAGAATGTTAGACTGCACCGGAACATCAATGACAGGACTCTGAGGAGCTTAGTGGATCTGCGGTCTGATACTGCCGACAGACAGGGGCTGGTATTTGTCGGGGAAGGAGTCAGAAAATGTACAAGTCAACTTCCTCAATCTTCTCAAATAACAGAAATATAAAACAAAAATGAGGCTCAAAATACCATGAGATTTGCAGATGAACACAATACCAAATATACTCAGATATACCGAGTATTCATCATATTCCAGCCTGATTTAAAAGAATTCACTAAATGTGTAGAGCTGCTGATTGTACATTTTCTGCTGACTTCCCCGTAGAGTGCCTGAGCAGGCTAACATTGTCAGAGTGCAACATGTTACCACAGGCATGGTCACAATGCGAGCAGGCTTTTACACCATCCCTGCAGAGAATAAAGCCACAAAGTATTTCAATTATTTCTTCTAAAATGTACTCCTTATTTTCCATCCAGATCAGATAAGATAAGAATGGTATGTCAAACCCTCTCAGATCAGAGGAGAATGGTAGGCTATGTCAGTGATTGGACGCCTACAGCGCTTATTGCTTTCCTGGCCTAGGACTAGGTGTCCTCATGGGATTATAATGGCATTTGGCGGTCGTGATGGGATTATAATGAAATTAATATAGCGAGAGGCTCACCCTCAGTTTGAAGGGACTCTCTCATCTTTGAGCCTAGACTGTATCCTCCCAAGCCAGGGCGAGATGGTCAACTCCACTGACGGAGGAAGCAAAAGGAGGGTCGGCTGTTGGAGGATGTTATATTCCTGTTGCCATGAAACCCGACTAAGGAGACAGCCCATGCAGCATGTGTTGGACACAGTGCATGAATATCAATTACTATATGATATGTCTAGATTCCGAGAACATTAGTCATAACGTAGACTTTGCCTTGTATAATGTAGATAAGGAAAAGGATGAATATATATTTTTCACTTCTCATCAGTCTCATCTAATATGAGATGAATATATATATATTTTTCACTTCTCATCTAATATGACAGATAGTTTACCAGTAAAACTAAAATGATTTCTTCGAATTTGACAATTGGTATTTGGCAGTGAATGCCATCGTGCAACCCGTCCCACACCCAACATCTCAGGTTTTAGTTAGATTAGAGAGAGTTGGGTGTGAGTGGAATTGTATGCACGTAGATTAATAACCCTGGACCTTGCTGGACTACGTCTTATAGTAGAAGTCTTCCATTAATCCATTTTTTTTGCCCTGGCTGTCTCCCCATCATTGCCACAACCAAACAGTTTTGACTTTTTATTAATTAATGCAGGTAGACTGACTCATATTAATTTCAAATGTGTACGCATAACCGTTTGTTTTAAATTACAGATACAATGAATAATTATCCATCAATCCATCCATCAATCAATCAATGCCCTTACCGTGTCCCACGTCCTTGACGTCAGTGCTGTAGTCAGGGGGCGGGCCCTGCAGCACGCGGTACTCGGCGTAGAAGCCCCGCCCATTCAGGTTGTTGTCCGACTGAAACGTCACGTCAAAATGGTTCTTCTTGGCCGGCCCTGCAAGGTGCAACATCCAGAAGCTGGTCAGTCAAAGTTCACAGAAAATATAGTAAATTGGTCGACACTGTATTCAACAGTTAGGCACATTTTTTTTTGATTTATAAAAAAGAATTCGCTGATTTTTCTCGGCAGGGATTTTTTTTCAGCATTTTCCCTGTCCTCCTCCCCCCAAATTTTATATTAAGTTTTACTTCGATAATTTTGTTTGTAAATACATGGTCCTGTGTTAGTACTATTTTATTAAACTTAACAGGAGACTATACAATCCTAGAGCACTAATGTAGACCTACACCACACTTATTTTATAGAAAATCTGCAAGACTATCTGGCCCCGATCTCATATTATATTAGCAATGTAGATCTATACTTGCGTAACATGTAAACTTAGAAAGGTAGTTAGAGAGTTGGTCCGGAAGAACTGTCAAAGACAGAGGACAGAAACCTATTTCCACATATGAACCTTGACTGTACCGTTATTGTATGCAAATGGAAATTAAGTTACTTATATAGTTATTCTCGTAGGGGAGGGAGGTAGGTGCGTGGGGGCGATGCCAATTTATATAAGCCTCAAACTTTTGTATTTCTATTTGGGCACAATATTACAAGGTAACATTGATATTCTCAATTTAACCTTAAGTTTAATATTATTATGGAACTGTACGGAAAAGAACCAAATACAAAAAGCTTCATGATGAGTTAAAAGTTTCGAAAAAGGTCTTTTTTCTTCTTTTTTTAACGATTTCATTTATACTGGGTTGGCAATTCCCCTGGTGAGGTTTTCTATTGGTACAGTAAACGTCGTCCTTGCCTTGAATTTATTTGTCTAAATTCAAGACTCTTAGAGCCTTTCCAGTCCCCGTGTAGATCCCTTAATTAGTATATAGGTCGATCCGATCCTCAGTAAATGCACAATTGGCCTTCACCAATCCTCTCAAATAACACACATTTAAGACAAAAATGACGCTCAAAATAGTTCAGCACAAGCAAGCAGATTTTTAAAATCAACTCAATGCCAAATATACTAAGATATATCTAGATTTCATAATGTTGCTGTCGAATTTAACAGATTATATTAAATGTGTGGACCTGCTGATTGTACATTTTCTGACGATCTGGCCAATATAACATATTCCTGAATGAATTATTGAGCGTGTTCTCCATTGCTGGGACCAGATAACAAGATGAGACCAGCCTGCCAGCCCTAACACGAACTGACAACAGGAGATTGGCAGATATAAGGGTCTAGCCTACTAGACTCTAGGCATCAGAAAATGTACAATAGACAGCTCTACACATTTAGAAAATACTGCTAAATTAGGCCGAAAAATGATAAATTATTTAATACTCGGTATATTTGGGTATGTTTGTATTGTGTTGATTATAAAAGAAATCTGGTTGGTAATGTTGAACTGTATTGTGAACCTCATTTTTATCTTAAATTAGCGTTTTATAAGAGGATTGGTGAAGGCGAATTGTACATTTTCTGACGACTTGACCCACACACCTACTGCGGCCCGATCCATTATATAAGGGTAGTGTATTCAGCCTGATCACCGTCCCTGTCTGTACAGTATTGGCTTATACATACAAGTAAGATCCTCGGCAAAATCTCTCATATCGCTCATAAATTCATTATTTCTTTTGTCATTAAAAAGATTCCCAATCAACCAAAAAATGTTATAAAAGTAAAGAAATACGATGAACACGTCTCTCTCTCTCTGTAATCTCTCGTCTTCCTTGTCTTGGTATTTTTGAGAATTGGTATCAATTCGTTTTTTATTAAAGTCTTTTTTAAGACCCTTAGATAGAGGGCATTAAACATTTGCCATGACTAGTGTTTAAAGAGGGGAATAAAAAGCCTTGTACACTATACTTACAGCAGAAGTGTTTTCGCCAGACGCTGGACTCTGGACTGCTGGTCTCCACGCCATATTGCCATAGTCCTCCTCCGCAATACTTGGTGTTCTCAAACCGCAAATAATCGTACGAACAGAACGGCGTCGACCGCTCCAATGCAAACCTGTGGTCAGAAGATAGATAATATCAATATTATTCAACTCTTTTACACCATTTCTTACTTATATAATACAACAAAAAGTTTTGAAGATAAATATCAAATAACTTTGATATAATTTTGATTCCCAAGTCATTCTATAACTTCGGTGCAATTTTAATTCCCAATTCATTCTATAACTTCGGTGCAATTTCGATTTTCAATTCATTCTAATACTTCAGTGCAATTTTAATTCCCAAGTCATTCTATAACTTCTGCGCAATTTTGATTCCCAATTCATTCTATAACTTTGATGTAATTTTAATTCACAATTTCTTACATTTTTTATTTATTTCTTCTCCCCACATGACATGTAAATAATTTGGTGTTTTCGGTCAATAAACGGCAGCCTGAAGGCTCCATCAAACGAATATTATTCAACTACTTAGGTGTGAAAATAAAGAAAACCCACAAAAAAATGATTGTACTCGGTGGGAAGGTATGTGTGTATTATATTTTAAAGTGTTTTTCTGACTATCACCAAGTTGTCGCCCTAAGGGCCCAGACTGATTCATAATTTCTCAGTTTATCTTAGCCGAGGAAAATATATCCCTGAAAACGACAATGTAATATGATCACTGAGTCGTTTTCTTTTCTCTGCCCACCTGCCTGCGTATTTCGTTTCAGAAGAACGCGATAAAAATATTTCATTCATTCATTTATACAGCGATGTGAGAAGAGAACACAGCGCACGTATGCCCTGGCTGCAAGCTAAATACTAACAAGACAGCCTGAGTCAGAGTGTTAAAGATGTGTGTAAGATTTACTAAAGATTAGTGTTTTCCATCTGCTTCCAAACCGAGCATATCTTTAAAACCAGTTTTTAACAAATTGAATGAACTCATGAAAATGACGTTTCCTTGGATCTTGCTATTATTATTTTATCCTTATTATTTAATGATTTGTAATACATTTGAGTATATAACCTACGCTTTTGGTCAGAAGAAATTCCATGCCCATTTCAGTGATTGTCCAGATGGGACCATGGGGTTGTAGTTATTGTTGTTCATAGATCATTGACGTATGTATCAAGTTTTATATTCAGATTTTATATCAATCACCGTTTTACTTCACTGTGAGTCACTCAGTGTAAGGTGTGTGAGGGGCGAGTCAGATGAAAGTGTACAGTAAGAAACACAAATCTTCGAAATTTCCCAGGCCATTTGATACATTTCTCACAAAATTCAATGCTCATAATGATTTTCCAGGGCCTTCGACCATCATACCCATTTTCTAGGCTATTTCTAATTTGAATTTATTTTTTTCAAATCAATAAAGGCTTTTCCTGTTTTTCCAGGCCATGTGGAGACCCTAATCAATCTAGGTTCGGAGCCTCTCAGACAAGAATGTTGTCAGTGATTGGACGCCTACTGCGGTAATGGCTTTTCTGCCCAAGAAAATGCGTCCTAATGGGAGTATAATGACATTTCGTGGTTTGGCACGAGGGGCTTTCCCTCAGTTTGAAGAGACTCTCACCATTGAGCCTAGATGGTGATCAGCGTTTATAATACCAATGAGGAGATCAACATGGATGTGGAAGAAGAGATGGACTTACCTCCTGAATGTGAAACAGACGGTCCTGGGTCCCTGGGGCGGACCTAATACAATGCGATAGGTACAGGAGAGGTTGTGCCTGTAGTCGAAGGGGAAGTTATAGCTGCTCAGTACCCCCGTGTCCCCCACAAAAGATTGGCTGCAGTCTAAAGCGTCTGCAAAATAGAAAGAAATGGTTCAAATTAGTCATTTATAAACAGATTGAATAATTTCTTGTGAATTCGGTGATTGCAGATGTTGCAAGGTTAACTGCTTCTTATTGAATAAACCTAACTAAATAACATAAAAAGAATAGTACAAAACGAGTCATTATTTCAAATCCAACCAAACTACGCATAAAGAGTGATTATACCAGCTTGTAGTCAACCCACCCAAAGAATTTAAACAGAATTCTTGATCCACGATACAAAATACATAAGGTACATACATTATACATGTATATAGATCTTGGTTGATTTAATTGAATATATAGATCTTGGTTGATTTAATTGAATATTAAGACTATTATGAAATCATAGGAAAATGTTCCATTGATATGAAGACAACTGAGGTCCAATCAACAATGAGGACTATATATTATGGTATATATAAAGACTGCACTGGAACCATGTCAACCACAAAATTGGGTTTGTGTGTTTTTCATTCCAAACCATGTTTTTTTTCAATCACAGAGAATGAAAAGCTAGAATAGCACATATTTGGCAACCACCTGACCATTGCCTGCCAATGTAAAAACTAAACCTGACATAACGTCTAGCTTGAAAGCTATTAGCACTTTAACCTCTGTGTAAGATACACCAGGCCAGTAGACGATAGCGAAGGTGTAGATTTCAAGTGGTTCATTCTTCACCCCCAATAGTATTGGCACGACATATATATATGGAGTTTATAATGACAATCACATCTTCAGAAGAGATGGCTCAGGGAGAGGGGGAGGGACAGGGAGGGACAGAGAGGGAGCGAGAAGGAGACGAGGGAGAGAGGGAGAGGCGGGGAGAGAGCGGGACAGAATGGAAGAGAGGGAAACAGAGAGAGAGGGAGGGAGATAGAGGAGAAAGGGAGGGGGAGAGAGAGATCTGAGCGAGAGGGACAGAGAGAGAGAGGGAGAGGGAGGGGGTGGGGAGAGAGAGACACAGGAGAGAGCGGAGAGGAGGAGAGAAACAGACAGACAGAGAGAGTGAGAAAAAAAATAAGACTGACTCTGAGGGAGAAAGAGTGATAGACTGAAAAAGATTAACAGACAATTGAACTTATCCTGAGGCAAGGCATTTACACCAGTCTTTCACGGCGAGTATAAACTGACAGCGGGGAGAGGAATATATGTGTATGTAGTAGGGGAGGTTTAGGTGTACACTCAGGTAAATCTCTAGAGCACACACAAGGTGTGACATTCCTCAGGTGCCAGGTAAACAGTGACAATCCCGTCAGTCTAGCGCCTATTCTCACCTGCACTGACCCGGGATGCATGCAATGTGCCGGAGGAGCCTACAGTCAACAACCTGCCTGGTGTCAGTCTAAGCTTACAGCTGACTAGAGTCCCTCCAAATTAAGGGGAAGCCTCTAGCCCCACAAAATGCCTTCATAATCCAATTAACACGCCATTTCCTACGTCACAACATCGTTCCAAGCCCCGACCTTGTAGCCAGATCTATTTGTTTGTATCAAACTCAGTCTAGGCCCAGAGTTGTGAGAGTCCCTCCAAACTGAGGGAAAGCATCTCCATCCAAACCGCAAAATCCCATTAAAATCCCATTAGGAACGCCTACTCCAGGAGGAAAGTATTAGCGCAGTAGGCGTCCAATCACTGACATGTTATTCTTAGCTGATCTGAGAGACTGAGACCTTTACTCTGTGATACCATGAGCCTGAGGCACCCGAGGAACTAAAGGGGTTGTTATTGTGTAGAAATCATTATCAATATTTTTATTCTATTATTAAAACACAATTGATTAGGCATCCTGACATTGTCAGGTTCTGTATATGTAAAGGAAAAGAAAATACCAAAGTAAAAACTAGGGTATTTACCGGTAAATCTTGATACTTACTATACCACTTGCATCACTGGAGGTGTGTGTGTGGGGGGGTGGCCATATATTCGAATCTCTAATTGAGATTATCAATTAACAAATGAGAATTACTGAGCTTGTCTTGTAGAAAATACTCCCAACCTTTATACAATCCTTGATATATTTAAATATTCTAAAAACTGTCAAAATATTTAAATTCACAAAGATTTTGAGAATCGATCATTTATAAGCCTGACTGTGCATGTATATATTCACATAACGACCCCTGGCCCATATATATGTCACATAGCCACCCACTATATACACAATCCACTTTATTTTTCTCTCTCTTTTTACTCGAGACGAGAGAAAGGGACAGAAAGAATGATGGGTTTCCATTGTCCTCGGTAAAAGAAAGTCAGAGGAATTTATGCCCCACACTGGGTAATAGATAAACACACGATCCCGCATCGTCTTGCAACGTATCACAGGCGCCCGACAGTCAATCTACATAACAGGTGACTTTCCGTTAGAGTTGCTTGAAATTCAAATAAAATGGAGATCCTATCTCCATGTTGTTAACATATCACTCGATCCACACACACAAAGGGACTCAAGGATTATTTTCCATGCGTTGCTCATAAATTTTAATCGGGTGTCTTGCGTATGTTTATTTATATTTATTTCACGTTTTTTAAAAGGTGTCTTCTTCAAGGTTCTAATGTGATTTCACATTGAATTATCAAGCTTGATTGTCTACACTGACATTGACTTTAATTCAATTTCACTCTCTTGCAACAAGGATGAAGTCAATGGGCTAGTGTCAGACATGTACAATCGGCAGCTCTACACATTTTTTTTTTAGAAAATGAATTCGGATTAACAATTAAATGATCTTAACAAGGAAGATATATCTCAGTATGGGTATTAATTGTCTTGAATTGATTTAAACAAGTTATGTTGAATTGTACCAATTAATCTTTAATTTTGTCTTAAATTTGGATTATTTGAGAGCGTAGGAACATTGTGAATCGTGCACTGTCCTGACCCAAATGTTTTCCCCTAGTTACCGGGTGGCCTCGTGTGTTACATTTTTGCCAGCCATTTGCCATGTCACAACATCGTTACATGCCACGACCTTGTAGCAGTTGATAGGTCTATTTGTATTTTACAGTCTAAGCTCAGATTTGAGAGTCCCTCCAAACAAAATTCCATTAGAATCCCATTAGGGACGCCCATACTCCAGGGCCCTGAAAGTCATTAGCACAGTAGGCGTCCAATCACTGACATACCATTCTCATCTCATCTGAGAGGTTGTGAGCCTAGACTGGAACCTTGAACCAGTTGATATAAGGTCTATTTGTATGTGTTTTAGAAGGAAGGGGGAAGGGCCCGGCCCGTGTGACCGTTTAGGCACATTACTGCGCACCCTCTCAAGGTCCACATCCCTGGGGCTATTCGCACCTGGTGTAGGGCACAGGTGAGGCAGGAGAAGAGTGCCGCGGGCGGGAACAGCCCTACACAGTAAACAGTTGGTCCACTGAAGCCCTGAGAGTGAAAATCTCCATTAGCGCCTGGGAACATAGAAGCCCTTCCTATGGGTCCTTCCATTTGGCCCTCTCCTGCATCCCCAACCCCCACCTTCCCTCCCGCTCCCTCTCTTTCCCCTTGTCTCCCCTCTCTCTCCCCCTCCCCGCCCTCCTACTCTACCTATCCCCCACTTATCTCTCTCACCCCCCTCTGTCTCTGTCTCTCTCCCTCTCTCTCCCACTCTACGTATCTCCCTCTCCTTCCTATACTACCTCTCTCTTCTACCCCTCCATCTCGTCTTCCTTCTCCTGTCTCCTGCATTCTCTGGAGAAAAGTGTACAACATGTATAATGACTTCAGTGAATAAAGATGTATTACGAGTCCTCTCCTTCACTCTCTCCTGTGCCTCTTTCTGTGTCTGTGTCTGTTCCCCCTCTCAATCAGCAGTATTTCAATGCCTAGTTAACTTTCCAGTATTGGCAAAGCTATATAACCCTATGTAGCACCTTAGAGTCCCTATGTAGCACCTTAGAGTTAGTTAGCAGTATCGATTTGTCGCCCTTCATCAAGAATAACGACCAACGTCAAGCAAACTGGAGGCATCGCAACAAGCGAACCATTCATATCAGATTCTAATGTTTTTACTAAGTCTGATACCTCGGGCCACCTGTATCCCCACCTGTGGAGGATTTTATCACAAAAACTGTCATCAATTACCAAAAAATAATGGGAATAACTAAAAATGTGCAAACATGAAAATATTGAATGTAGATTGGTCAGCCTCAATTAAGAATATTGATTGCAAACTGTTCTGAACTGAATCGCACTTATTTAAACTCAATATTTCTATAATTTAAAATAGACGAAATTCCCTGCCTATTAAACGATTTAAATAAAATCTAGATTTCCCATTGCATTCCTTAGAATAAATAGTCTCTTAAAATAAAGTTGTACCTTCTATTTACAGAATGAAAGACAACTTACAAATTCATCACATTCAGCAGCGACAGTGCGGAGAGAGTTTAGCATATATCCGTTCTCCTTATTGCGATATTATGTCCCTTAATGAAGCTATTTTCCATTTTTTATCACCAAGTTTTTTTCGTTCATTTTTAACGATCGCCATTTAACAGTGGTTCCCCTAGGGCTATGGCCAGGAGGGTGTGTTAAGAGTGTGTGTATGGTTGGGGAGGTGGGTACATAAACACAAATACCCCCATCCCCCATATATATGAGTATAGGGGAGGGGGAAGGGGAGGGGGAATGACCACAGCGGGCGTCGGTGCAGACGGGCGCTTATGACGGCAGTAAAACAATTTGGCCCATTTGGTGAGGGCCCTTTTCACCGCCTTCTCACATAGCTGGGCGCGGGGCCGGGTTTGTTTTGATTGGCGCTCTCACATTAAGTGTTTATGACACTTGAATGCCCTCTAGCGGAAGAGATTTATACATTCCTACCTATAACCGAGCAGATGGAAACTTTTGAGGTTTAAAGTCTTAAATACCGCTAAAATCAACAAACCGCGAAAATAATTTCTCCCAAGAATGTTTTTTTTTATCATGAGCTTTTAAAACTAACGAGATGTGAATACATTGTTGGCTGAATCTAATGGAAGTTAAATTGATAATATGATCGATTGAGAGTGAAAACGAGAAGCCATGTCATACATGTAAATGATCTTAAGTTTGAAAAGAATGGGTGGAATTTAAGATTTCTTCCCCAACTACAACAATATGACGAAGCGTGTGGAAACGAAGTACCCAGTAGTATATGATCTCCTTTTACTCTAAGATAGGATTAAGTAAAAATCAATTTTAAAGATGGACACAACCGCAACATTTCTTCTACAAACACGAAATTTCAGAGACAAACGCGAAACAACTTTCAGCCCGCTTAAGTTGTTATCTGTGCGGTAAGCTGCTACAATAACCTTGGCTTCTTTCTAAAAGATTCTAGAATCTAACCATAGCAGTTCATACTGGTCAGGGGAAATGTGTGAGATTGAGATGGGTGTGAGAGTGGTCATAGGTCTCTGTAGCGCTCCCAAGGTGTTGAAGGCTGTCTAGACCGATGTATATTGGCCAATATATTCTATTTGGAGCGGGCGAGGAGGTATCGTAAACCTCGCTTATCCGCCCCGATCCTACATGCTTCAGAAGTTCAAAAACGCATTTTCACTTTAGGTGCGAAATAGGAAACAAATGCAGTTGGTGTCTGTGACTGGGTGTGTGGGGGGTAGAACTTAGAAGGAATGGGAGCTATCACACCTCCGCAATCATTTCTCACTTCTAGTTCCGTCTGCCCTGAAGTAGTAAGTCTAGCCTCAGAGCTGGGAGGGTCCCTCCAAACTGAGGGAAAGCCTCTCGCTCTTCCTCGCGGAATGTCATCCCATTTGACCTCCTACTCCAAGGCCAGGAAAGACATTAGCGCAGTAGGCGTCCAATCACTGACATACCATTCTTATCTGATCTGAGAGGCAGTGTATGAGTAGACTGGATTTGATCAAACGCCATGGGTTCCAAGATCTCACTTCTCTAGTTCCGTCTTCCAAGGCTAGGATACATTCCCTGAAGTATCATTCTGGGTGTGCAAGGGATTTTTTGTAATTACATTATTCTATACTTCGATTAAGGCCAAATACTTAAACAATAACCAAAAAACATAAGATTTAACAGGCTGTTTTCACACAACCTCTAGAAAGTATATCCTACATATCAGTGCTTCTTTAAAAGTCTTTTATTTTTGTGTTTATACAAAACTAAATCTCTAAACTAAAATAGAGTTAAAAACAAAATTATTCTTTTAAACGAAGTATCAACCTGATGTGTATCCAATAATAAGATTGAGGGGTTCGGTGCTAGTATAAAACAGATTAATCAAATTTGCCTCAAGACTTTTCACCGGATCACTCTACAACTCTTGACCACATAAACCTGTGATGTGGTCCACAGTAGATAATAAAGTACCCTATATGAACAAACACAGATATACACATTCTACACCCTCAGAGGGTACATTCCCATCTGGTATTAATAAATCCAGAAGAGATGAGCCTGAGGTGGCAAGGCTTTCAGGGTCCACCAATTATTGGACCACCCAAATTTAAATAGGACAAAGAGATATTCGCAGTGTCGAGCTAAATACACCGATGCGGGCTGACAACCACTTGAGAACTGGCACAAGTACGGCCATTTGAGGTGGCAAGTGGAGCTGAGGAGTCTCTGAGATGGTGTGAAAAAGAGAGAAAAGAGCAGAAAAGAGAGAGATATGGCATTCCAGCAGAGGCAAGGAAACAATTGTCACCTGTCAGCCAGTCTAGGCTCCCTCATATCAGCAACAAGAGTAATCGTTGATATCAGAAAAGAATGGTTTTCGAGCGAGAGGCTTTCCCTCAGTTTGGAGGGACTCACAACTCTGAGCCTAGACTATAGAGAGGCTTTCCCTCAGTTTGGAGGGACTCTCTCAACTCTGAGCCTAGCCTGGGCCATTTGAGGTGCCAAGTAGAGCAGGGGGTTTCTGAGATGTGAAAAAGAGAGAAACGGGCAAAAAAAGAGAGAAAAGAGCACAAAAAGAGAAAGAAATATGGCATTCCAGCGGATCCAAGGAAACAATGTTCAGCACCACCCTCATCAAACATCCCTCGTTAGGTATACACAGCCCCCTGCACGTTTCCTGACGTTATGTGGCGCTGATAAAAATGTAAGAAAGCCACATAAATTGTCCAGCCCTACTTCTACCCCTATCTCCCCCGCCACCGTCTGAAAGCACTTAGAGTAAAAAATGTCACAGAGAGAGACATTTGGGAGAAGGACGACAGAATATCACCACAGGATCTATTTACATAAGGGGCAAAATGACCATAAGAAGCTGACGAAACCATCCATTGAACCAACCCACACATATAGTGGACCAAGACTTCAAAATATGTCCAATTGGGTTTTTTTTTTATAAACTACCAAATTATTATCAAGGTCAGCTTTAAATTTCATTTATTTACAATAGAGCATGTTCTCAGCTAATATGTCGATCCAGATTTATTCAAATATTCCCATAATTTACAAAAGAATCTTGAAAATAAATCGGAAAATTGATCAGTAACGAACATGATTGCACATAGCGTAACTGCCTAAACTATACCCCTCCACCTCCTCCTATTCCAATAAAAACGTTTTTAACAGAGCTCTTTATCTTTTTCCCCAGAGCTAATGTTATCATAAGGAGAAATATATGCCATTTGTATTGCCACAAGAAGCTGAGCATAAACACAGGCGTGTATCAATTAGGTGCGATAAAATAAGAACTCTAGGGGGCTGTCCCACCACTGGATACTAACAGCGCTGTAGTCTCGTTGATAGAGAAGGGGGGGGGGAGACAAGGGGAGAGAGGGGGTGAGATGAAGGGAAATAGAGGGAGAAAGCGAGGAGGAGAAAGGGGGGAGTGAAAGAAAGAGGCGGGAGGGGGAGGGAGACAGAGAAGGAGAGGAGACAGAGAACAGGAGAGAAGTGGGGGCGGAGAAGGAAAGGGAGAGGAAGAGAAAGAAACTTAGAAAGAGGCAGGAGGGGGAGGGAGACAGAGAATTAGAGAGGAGAGAAAGGGGAGAGAGAGTGGAGCTAGGAGAGAGGAGAGAGAGAGAGAACAGAGACAGACACGGGGTGTGTGTGGGGGGGGGGGGGGGATCCCATCATTCACTGGATCCTAACTGGATAGATCGGTGAGGTCGAGCCCAGACTGTCACACACACACAGACAGCTGACTCGCGATATGAACATAACTACTTCATAAATCACACACCACATCATAACCTGGCGATAGGTAATTCATCCAACATCAAATATTATGACCGCGTCTTGTCATTTCTCTATGCTTAATTAAATTCGGGTGGAAAGAGAAGGATGAGGTGGAGGTGTTTGGTTCAGGAGTCTCTATATCCCCCTTCAATCAATACAACCCTGGTATTTTACCCACCACAAAACGCCCCCTCTCTAAGTTCAGGTTACATCTACCTTGTCGAAGCCGAAGTGGGCTGAAATCCAAAATTCTCGGCTGCGACTCAAATCTCTAAGCTCAAATCAACGAGACTTCCAGTCTCGTTGACTTCCAGTCTCGTTGCTCAAATCAACGAGATTATATTAACAATCTCGTTGCTCAAATCAACCCCGGAAATCACGAAGGACATTTTGTCCTACTAGTCCTAGACAAAATATTAGTCCTCTCTAAGCTGAGGAGTGTATTCTTAAATGTAGTTTAAATATATATTCTTAAATTGGGTGTATTCCTTTTATTCGTAAACGGTATCTTTGTATCTTTAATTCAACGAATTTCACATTCAGTAGGCTATAATATAAAATCAAATATATGACATTTAAACGTAGTCGTACTGTCCGATATGGAAATAGCACAAAAAACAGTACGAAAAATAGAAAATAGACTGAAATGTGTCGTAAATCTGTGTCCATTGCAAATTAGACACTATTATAGTCTATAGAGGTTGCACATTTACCATGCTCATCTTGAGGGACCCAGCTCCCATGAGAACTCCCTTACTTTAGCACATGTTTTAGGATCTAAAGTCACCATGACAACCACTGTAGCACATAAAATGTAAGAGTTGCGTCTGTGGACTCATTCCCTACTGGTATAAGGCCCTACGGCGATGTCACTCAATACGACCCGTGACACTCAACCCTTGCCTTGCAGTAGCTCGCAGCCGAGAAAAACTCCATCTAAAATGTAGACAAGTCAGATCTCTTGACTGTCATATAACGCCGCATTGGACTTAGATTTAAGGCAATAAAGAAAACAGGCGTGTTTCTGATTGCGCCCCCCCCCCCCTACTACCTACTCCCCACCCCTCCACCCCATGCCTACCTAAAAAAAACTAACTAGAAATTGACCTTGCCTAAATTATCTTGGACAAAAAAAAGCTAATAAAAGCAGGAACACAAAGTCTTTCTAACCAGAAAACACTTAAAGGTTCATTTCACATGAAACATCCAATAATAATTTCCCTTGTTTAAAACGACTATTGTCACACAAAAAGACATTTTTTAGCTTCGGGAAGGTGGTCTCATCACCCGAAAAAAAAGTCAATCATAATTTCCTTTGTTTAAAACAAGTAATATCACAAAACGATATTTTTCAGCTCCGGGAAGGTGGTCTCATGACCAAAAAAAATCGCCCTCCTACTTTTCAGCTATACAAACCAGAAACACCCCTATTTATTTTTTGCCCGAGCAAGAGCTCTTGACTGTCAATCTAAGGTCGACCAACCCACCACCCAGACATGTAATATTTTTTTTTTGACACGGTGTAATATTAAGTAAGAATGGAGTCACGATTAAAGTAATGGCAAAGGCCTCAGATTAATCAAACCTGTTCCTCCTCTTTCTTGACAGAAGGTGAATTGAGGTTCATGTGTTCTATCAAAACAGTGCAAATGATACGCGCGTGTAAACCACCTTATGATATTAAACTAGAAACTCGAGAGGCAAATAAAGACCAGAAAGCACACACACTTCATGTTCTCCCTTTACTTTCCATGGGAGAGCCGGACGACATTAGTAAAAGGATGAGAGATGTAATAAAACCTGTCTAATGTTACTTATACCCGAACAAACAAACCACCATATCTTTTTCAACAGAACATAAATAATCTCTACAGTTCACTTCATCAACAGGGAAAACGTCAAGGGAGACTAATGCGAACCCTACCCCCAAAAAGAAAACCAAACTGAAACTTTTTTGTTAAAGTTAAATACAAAAGAGTAAGAGGAACTCTAGGGATACATGTACCATTACTGTATCGCTCCTCACTTCTAAAAAAACTTTAGTTTATCAAGGATTCACAAAGCTGCTGACTCATAAAAGACCAATTTTATTCCTATCTACTCATTACTCAGTTATCATCATCGAGAAAATTCCTGGCAAGTTTCATGTGGAACTCGATAACTCTGACCTGGAAAACACCTAGTTTGTTACAGTGAACAGAGTGAAGAGAGATTATAGAAGCAAAAGAGAGAGAGACAGAGAGAGAGAAAGAAAGAAAAAGAGAGAGAGATAGACAGAGAGAGAGAGAGAGAGAGAGAGAGAGAGAGAGAGAGAGCGAGAGAGAGCGAGCGAGAGAGAGCGAGGGAGAAAGAGAGAGAGAGAAAGAAAGAAAGAAAGAAAGAAAGAAAGAAAGAAAAAAGAAAGAAAGAGGGAAGAGGATATAAAGGGACGAGAGAGGGGGAGAGGAGGGGTATAGAGAGAATATAGAGAGAGGAGGGGAGAGGGAGGGAGCGGAGATAGGGAGAGGGGAGAGAGAACGGAGAGACATAGGAGAGGAAAGAGAGGGAGAGACAAAGGAGGGAGGACGAGCCAGAGTGAAGAGGATATACATATAGTCAGTGAGACCTCAGACAGCTAGAAATATAGTAAAACATAAACAAGTTAAACCCTCCTATTACCACCCCTACAGTAAGTTACCCATCAGTACATCAGGCAGTGTAAGGGCTTGTCAGGAGCCATCCACCGCTTCACGTGTTACCCACAGTGTCTGCACCCAGGAGGTAATAGGAAACAACCAGGAGAGCAGCTCTAGGCCTGGAGATTAGTTACCCCAGCGAGCATCTCACATTATGGAGACTAACTTGTTAGTTTTACCTATCAGATACCTTTTGTACCAGCGCTAATGGAGAGATAAAGGGTGTACAGGCAGAGAACTCACAAGTATCATCACATATCGCTACTGCTCTGATGTTTTCTTGATTATATTAGACTGAACTGATACTTATTCCAGGTGTTGTTGTGATATGGTGACCTATGGTGCATAAAGATATCATACAAGTGTAGAAAAGTTATCAAATCTGATAAAGGTTATCTAGGAAATTGTAACCATATTTCGCTTATACAGTTAGGTCCAGACACCCAAATTCCTCGATTCCACATCCAGCGATAAGCTTAACCGCAAGGCTAAGACTAAGGCTAAAGTGTTAATGACTCCCTGAAACTTAGGTGACCACAACTGCCTTCTGAACCTGACTGTATAGGCACTAATAGCATTATGGTTAGGCTCAGTGTTAAGAGAGTCCCTCCAAACTGGGGAAAGCCTCTCGCTCAAAACCGCAAAATGCCATTATAATCCCAGTCCAATCACCTATATGCCATTCTTATCTGATCTGAGAGTTTCTGAGCCTAGACTGGATTCCTAAAGCTTATATTTTTTTCACAAACACACAAAGGGCATTGTAATGCTTATATATAAAAGCATGATTAAAATATAAGAATTGGGCTTTAAAATGTCCATGAAGTATAATCCTCTCTCCATATGCTAGTTTGCTTAGTGTATCCCTTATGCTAGGAGAGATGGGAATAACATATTTGTAGGTTGGCCAAGGCTAAGGCCTTCCAGTCTTGCTTACACAAGCTTTACATAGAGTCTGGTGGATTTAGTCTAAAGCCTTATACTGCCCATATTCCCACACCTTGCTGTAAAAGAAGTTAGCACTTCATTATATATACAGCATAGAAATATTCACAGATATTGAGAGAGTGGAGGAGGGGACAGGGGAGAGAACGGGAGGAGAAACAGAGCAGAGAGAGCGAGGGGCGGAATGAGGGGTGGAGGAGAGGGAGAGAGAAGGATAGAGGGGAAGAGAGAGGGAGAAAGAGAAAGAGAGTGCATGAATGGGAGAGAAAGGGAAAGAGGGGGAGACAGAAAGAGGGAGAGAGTGGGAGAAAGAGAGAGACCCACAGAAAAGGAGAGAGGGGGAGAGGGACAGGAGAAAGAAAGCGAGACAGACAGAGAGAGGAGAGTGGAGAGCGAGAGAGAAAGAGGGGGATGGGGAGGAAGAGAAAGGGAATGGAGACAGAGATGAGAGGCAGAGGAGAGAGAATCATTTACTACAAGCAATAGCCTGTCCATAGTCTCTAATCCCTCCTCCCACACACCACATACCTTGCTACCATCAGTTCCACTACCGTGTGTTTGTTAATGGCAGTACTTGTATGGCTGAAGGCAGTAAGAAATATTGCTCACATCGCCAGTTTTTCCTCTTTGCTTTCACCATGTAACAAAGCAATCACACCGAGCTGTCAGCTTGTGCAAAAATGACATATGAAGGTATGGTAAATAATGGTGGAGAATAGATCATAGCAGACAGGGGGGAAATAATGCGTCATGGGGTTGGTCTGGAACAAAAACAAAGAACAAATATTCAGTTTGTAACCAAAGACTCAATAATACTCCCCCAAGTGTTTTCCCATCTCTTGCGGGATATGAGTTATTATTACTATAAATAATGCTTAGAGTGAAATACTGAATAAGATATTTCACTTTAAGTATAATGCCATTTTATTTCAGTATTTAGTATAGCAGTTAGTGTGTATTAACCCATACAGACAGATCTTGTGGAACAACATACACACTCTATGTAAAGATATACACAAAATAATGTAGAATGTAGACAGTGGAAAATGCCCAGGCAGAATTATGAGAGAGCAGGTGAAGACCACTACTCATAGACCAGGCATGCACTAACAGTATTCATGAGCATGAATCAGAAGGAACAAAAAAACAGAAATAAAAAGACAGCATGGTTTATCAACCGACTGGTTATACCAACACTCAGCAACGAGGCGAAAATAGTTGTGAACACATACAAAATATCCCAAATCTCTCTTGCAGTCTAAGCCCAAAGTTGAGAGTGTCCCTTCAAGCGGAGGGAAAGCCTCTTGCCTCAAACAGCAAAGTGCAATTATAATTCTATTAAGACCGCAGAATGTCATTAAAATCCCAGAATCCCAGAACGCCTAGTCCTATGCCAGGAAATCGATTAGCGAAGTAGGCGTCTAATCAGTGACATACCATTCTTATCTGATCTGCTTGCTTTCCCTAAACCCAAATCAAAACTTTACCTCCTTCCAATTGAATTTTTGTCTTACAATACGAGGGAATTAAATTATCAAAGCGGGTTTCAAAGTCGAGGAAATAATTTAATCCATCATTTGAAGCACTCGTGCCTGTGTGAAGATCACTGAGCCGCCAGATCAACAAGGCGGGCGTACTCTGGCAAGTATATTACCCTTTGGTTTACATTAAGTCTTATCAGTTTATCTCCCCATTCACACCAAGCGTGTCGCCGGGGTATATACTAGGTCTAGAGCTGGGGGAGGATGACCGGGGGGGGGGGGGGGCTCATATACTCAACACCTCTACCCTTGAAGGGTTATCATCAGCCCCATCTTCTAGGTTTGCCAACACTCTATCAGCACTGCAAGCATTAGTCTAGGTTTCACAGGATCTGAGGGGATCATCACGGGGAGGGAGGGGGAAGGGTGGGGGGGGGGGGGGAGGGGGTTCTAGACTAGGGGTAGCCTTCAGCCGGGTAAAACTTTTTCTTATAGTATTTTACATTATCGGGTATTATATAAGGGCATGGCCTTCTCCAGCCCATATTGATCAAGGCTCAAGACTAGAGAAAAGGAAAAAAAAGAGCTTACTCTGAGCTTAGGGTTCTGAGGTACCAGCCACAAGTGTATTGGTGGGGATCTTCTCCCCGTCCCAGTCTAGGCTCAGATTTGGGAGATTCCCTTCAAACATAGGCAAAGCCTCTCGCTCAAACGGGAAGCCTCTCGGTATCTAGGTGTGTTTCCGATTTATCTAGCTGAAATCTTGGGAGGGGTTGGGGTGGTAACATGTCTATTTCATAACAATAGTTGTTTAAAACAATGGAAAATGGGAAACCTTCTTCATGCTCTTGTTAGCTTAGTTTGTTTTATAAAACAATACAAACAAAAATCAGGCATGGTCTCAATTATTTTTTAGGTGGGAAGGTTGTTCTATGGGGGGGGGGGGGGGGGGGGGGGGGGGCGGGGGATCAATCGGCAACACACCTATTTTTATGGCCTGTGTTTATTTGTCTAATGGACACACACACACCTTACCACAGACTGGCCAGTAACCGCTGTGATCCCTCTCCCACCACCCCTCTACATGTGTCCTCCTCCTCCAGGCGCTGACCCACCCACAGGAGGAGAATCTCTCACACATGTGGAGCGAGTTAATGTAATGACCTCCTCCACGGTCGGGGTCATCAGTACCAGGCTCTCAGGTCTGGTATCTAGGTGGGCTGACCGCCAGCAAGCCTCCTTAGCTACCGACCACTAACCCCCCCCCCCCCCCCCCCCCCCCCATGTCCAGATGCGCTGATCATTCACTCTCTCAATGTCATTTCCTTTACGTTTCTTTTTCTTTTGAGGTTTCGGGAAATATTTTACCCCGAGATAATTTACCCCTCCCCTCCTCCCATTCCATTTATTTGTTTTCCTTAGCTACCTTACCCACCCCCAACCCAGCATGCCCAGATGCCCTGATCATTCACTCTCTCAATGTCATTTCTTTTGAGCTCAAACGAGTAAATTTCTTTTTCTCTAAGCTTTCGGGAAATATTTTACCACCCCCACCCCACTCTCCTCCCATTCCATTTATTTGTAATTACTGTCGTGGAAATGTTTTATTGGTGCGGAAAAAAACATTTACTGGTTTATTTAAAAAAGATTCAATGGGAAATATAAAGGGCTTTTAATTCTTGGGCTCAACTTAGAGTGTCTTTTACCTCAGTGGTGATAATTGATTTATTCTGAGGTTTCACCCACTTCTATATCGTTAGAGTAAAAGAAGGAGCATCGGTTTCACCTCAAGAGCAGAGATCTCTATTGCTCTGACCTTCCTGCTCCGAGCAACTCGTTGGGCGGAGGTCTCACTGCCCGTTATATAGAGGCGCACATATAAATGCCTTGGGAATCAGGTCCCATAACTCACGCCTATTTACACATTGTAGTAGGAAATGCTGAGATAAGTGGCATTCTCCTACTTCTCATGTATGACTCCTGTATTTGATTGATTAATTGATTGATGATTGATTGGTGTTATGGAGGTATTCACTCACTCGACTTATTGTACATTAATTACAAATATAAATGTATCCTGGGGAGTCACAATGTCGAGGATAAAGTTGGCTCTCCTGCTACTAAATTTCAACAATAAAAATGTTTTTGAGTCAATCAAATCAGGGTCACAACCTCTCTGATCAGATAAGAATGGTACGTCAGGGATTAGCCGCCTACTGCACTAATAGTTTTTCCGGCCCTGGAGTAGGCGTCCTAATCATAATAGGATTATAATGGCATCTTGTGGTTTGGAGTGAGAGGCTTTACCTCAGTTTGGAGGGACCTTGGAGTAACATAGGACTCAGTCTCTCAACTGTTTTTTATAGACTGGACCCTATTACCATTACTCAGAGGGTACATACTGACCACTGACCACTGAGTGTATCAGGTACGATGTCCACCATGCGCAGTATGTGCGGTGCATCATTCATCATACACCCAGGGCTCATTTAGTGAGCTGAGAAATCTGATTGACAGAAGGGGGCGGGGTCATGGGGGGTGAAGGTGATGGCAGAAATGCTTGGCACTACCTATTCTCCCCCTCTGCCCCATGCTTCATCATTGACTGGCGCATGGACAGGTGAATGCAGCATCTTTCCCACTAAGTGTATGGGTGAAATCGCCAGAAAATGCACAATTCGCCTTCACCAATCCTCTCAAATTGCCCAAATGTAAATCCAACATGAACTGGTATGATAGTTAAATATTAGTCATTTTCCATGTAAATGAAAAAAAGGTAGTCTGGATGACTTTATTCGCAGAAGGTAAATGATTGGATTGTTTTTAAATGTCCTGTTTCCTGAAATAATGAATGTAGCATTGATTCGGAAATAAAATCAATTATTATTACTTGCACACAAATTCAAAATACAGTTCGACATTTACCGAACACATTTTTGTAATCAGCACAATACCAATTATACTTAGATATACTAAGTGTTTATTATTGTCTCGCCTAATTTATGTTCCGGGGATAATGAGCCACAAACGGAAAAATTGATATTTTTCAAAGAGTTTTATTCGCAAGATCACTTTTTTGGAATGTTCTCATCTTTGGGGTATTAACGTTTAGAGTCATATGAATACATAAATTTACCAAATTTCAAGACAGTGTATTAAACATATCCTTGCATTTCTATGGTTCACTCAGCTACTTTACTAGTAATATTGCAGAATTGCACATAGCAAAAATATTGCAAACATTTTTGTTCAAAAATAAAAATAACAAATTAAAAATATAGAAATACTTATTAAGTGTCCTAATGTTTCCCATCATTGGAATCGGCTTAATCTCATCTTTTCAAATAATACGATTATGATGATATCACAAAATCCATTTTTTGCGACTTGTTGACTCATTTTGCTGTAACATATCACATAATGTGTAGAGGTGGCAATTGTAGATTTTCTGAAGCTCTACCCCCTGAGGGTAACCTTCCAGAAATACCTATCATATCAGTGGGTATCCGTCAGACAGGCTCCATCATTCATTCATAAGAGCAAATGGACAAAGGCCAAACGCGTCAATAGCCTATGAATAATATCTCTTGGTTCTGGGTGAAAAGGATTCCCCGAGTCTTTACATTCAGACCCTGGATGTAAAGTCCCACCATTATACATATTGTGCTTTGGTTATAATGTGTTCTGTATAATAGCTATTCTTCCGGACTCAATGAAGTGTGTATATGGGTCTGATCGGCAAAAAATGTACAATTGGTCTTCACAATTCCTGTAAAATAACCCAAATTTAAGACAGGATTATTATGTTCTAAATACAGTTCGATTTAACCGAACAGTTTTTCTAAATCAAGGCAATACCAAATATAACTAGATATACCTCATTTTTCAATTTAACAGAATTTACTAACTGTGTAGACCTGCCAATTGTACATTTTTTGGCGATCTGACCTTTATAGCTATACCTCAGGAATAAGAGATTATTGAAAGCACACATTTATATACATCACTGTCCATTATGTACAACAGCAAAATGTTCCATCCATTCATGTATGGAGTAAATGGAAAGCAGGTGATGCACATGTTTGCCAATAATGGTTATTTCACGGTGGATATAGGCCTATATTCCAGGTAACATTGCCACAAAGGAAGAAAAGGCTTAAATAGTCTAGGTCCACAGCATCTCAGATCAGTTAAAAATGGTTTGTCAGTGACTGGACGCCTACTGCGCTAATGTCTTTCCTCGCCCTGGAGTAGGCGTCCTAATGGCATTTTATGGCTTGGTGGGAGAGGCTTTCCCTCAGTTTAGAGGTACTGCCTCAGCCTAGACTGATTACAGTGAAAGGGTTTTACTTCATGGAGAATCAGAATCAAAAGTAAAATTCTTCTCCGCAAGGGGAATTTCATGAAATTTAATTTAATAGCGAATGGAACTTAGCGTGGGTAATCTAGTGCTATTCCATCCCCTTTATAAAGATCTATTCTAGTGAGAAGGGTTATTTCCACCATGGAAACAAATCCCAGGTAATACAACCCTAAAGAAATCTGTTCCAAAATGAAGAAAAATGGGGAAATCACATGCATGAAATGAACTTTCTGAGCAGACGACAATTTACCATAGCAACGCGGATCCCAGACTCCCTGGCAACATTCATTAGGCCAAAAAATAAATAGGTGTTTCCTATTTACCCCCTACCTAGAAAAACCTACCCCACCTTTATATTTTTTAAAGCCCTTGCCTAAATCTTTCTTGTGGTTTCTTTCACAAAAAAACCTAACTAACGCAGGAATCCAAGTCTTCCTAACCAGAAACCTCTAAAAGGTACATTTCGCTTGTATTGTCTAAAACAACTATTGTTAGGAAATAAGGTATTCCGTACAGTTCCTGGGAAGGTGGTTTCCTAGGAAAATAAATTTAGAAAACACACTTATTATATTGTTGGCCTTAAGGTGGTTATCTGCTTTTCACATCTTCACCGTGGAGGCCTTTTTAGAAAGAGGAATCATATTCACCCCGACACACTGGGGGTGGGGGGGGGGGGGAGGGGTGCAGAGAAGTTTGGGTACTCTATCTCTTTACCTTTGCCTGAAGATTTACTACCAGACACATGTAGAAATGACATTGACAAGTGGCAAGGCGGACCTGTTCGCTCCTCCAGCCCTCTCCATCCCACCCCCAAGGTCAGCACATAGTTCAAACATGTTTCCGACAGGTTCCTAAGGTTGCAGAGTCCAAAGTAGAAAAAGATATTCCTTGCTCGAAATTTCTGTGAAAACGTTTGATGTATTGCCAGCTTGTTGTATACGTCTTATTCTAAACTTAGAGGATTTTTTAAAACTTTCTTTTGTTTTATTCCAACTTCCAAGTATGCATATATATGTTTAGTTTGGAAAGATCACTAAAATAAATACTGTAATTGTAAATGTTATGAAGCATAATACATAACATTTCTATTTGAAGATGGTCGACTGTCTCACGTACAACCTCTTAGATCACATAAGAATGGCATGTGACAATGTCAGTGATTGGACACCTACTGCGCTAACAGCTTTCCTGGCTCTGAAGTAGGATTTCCCTAGGTTTGGAGGGACTCTCTCAACTCTGAGCCTGGACTGAGTAGCCCGGTTCAAGGCCCACACGCAATCTCCACAATGTGATTGGACGGAACCCTCAGACCACGAACAACAATTTGATAAACCAAGATAAAACCCACAGAAATTTGAAAACCACTCATAACATTTATCTCATATTATCCCACCCCAATATCAATATTATATATCTCACGGTGGGAGGGCAAGCCCAGTTTCCGGTGGCGCATGCGCAAGGGACCATACGCCTCCGATTGTGGCGTCCCCTAGCGTTGTCATGAGCAATCATTCTGACGCTGGGAGCGTGGCATGACGTAGGGGTGCAATGGCGTACCTCCCCCTCTACAATCTTTGACCTCGCCCCTTAGTTTATCTCCCTGCCCTAGTGTCATGTAGGGAATGGGCTGGTTATCTCAACTCCCTCTCCACAAATTGACTGTAAGTCAGTGAGAGAGTGATTGATACGGGGCAATAACATATGGGAGATATAGTATATGGTGGGGAGATAGGGCAGTGTCCATATTGCCTTACCCAGGAACCTCTCCAGGCTACGATCAAGGATCCACAAAGACTTTACAAGTTGTATTAGGGGAAGGGTGGTTGTTTTATGCCCCTTTGAACACTACTATGATTGGTATTCAGTCTCAGAGCGTCTCAGATCATATAAGAATGGTATGTCAGTAATTGGACGCCTACTGCGCTAATGGAGTTCCTGGCCCTGGAGTAGGCATCCTAATTATAACAAAATATCAACAATTGATACCTATTACATCACAGAGACCCTTTTACTCTGAGATTAACTGTACTTAAGTCCTTTAGTATTTCAGAATTTTGAGAGATTTACCCGTTAAGCAGTCAGTTGAATCACTTTGCGGTTTGAGGCAAGAGGCTTTCCCTTCGTTTGAAGAGACTCTGTCAACTTTGGACCTAGACTGCACAAACCAAAAGGATACCAGGGGACTGAATCCATATTTGCTCCTGTTTCTAACAAAAGGTAAAAGCACCCATAATATAGAGTCTGGCGATGATATAGAGTAGGGTTGGAGAATGTATCAAGGGTTCCAACACAGCAAGACAACACATTCCTAGCGCAACTTAGAATTGATTAAATCCTAGCTTGAAGGCACATTTCCACATGAGTTCCAGTCGGGGCCTTTGCACCAGTGTCCAATGACAGAGTCAACACATGTAAGCACAAGACAGTGAGGTTGTCACTGACGGGGGAAGGAGTCTGAGATATTACAAACTGGTAGGACTATAAGAATAGGAGAAAAATACAGAGAAAAAATCTGTAGTTTACTGGGTAAATATGTTCTCACGCAGGGCTGAAATTCATAGGTGGACATGACAGAGTTGAGCTGGGTAGAGTTGCGACATTAATGTGCATTCTTCCAGTGACTTTATCAATTCTATTCTATCATACAAGGTCAAGTATTTTCTGAGTCATTGGAAAATAATGACAAAAATGTTTGTTATTGAATCGCCACAGGTTACAACTTTAAGTTATACAATGCAGCTATGCTCTTTTTATAATTATAATAAATAGGCTATTGAATAGAGAAAGATGTGGTATAGGTGGAGCTTAAAGTCCGAGTTTCTGTTACTCTAAGATTTGATGTACACAAAAAATAAATAATTAATTAATTTAAACATAATTTATATAGTTTTTAACAAATTTTATTTGAGAAAAAAATCACATCAGTGCTACGTTTCATTTGTCACAGTAAGCCTCCCAGGCCCAGGAGTGGAAGACCCACTATAGGAGCTGAAGTAAACAGCTGGTAAAATATATTTATAAGGTGTTTTACCGTGACCGGACAGGAACATACTATCTCTGTACTCACCTAAAAGAAACAACAATTAATTAGTTTTTACAAATAAAATTAATTACAATTAACATTAATTACAATAAAATATTTGTGTAAGACTGGATTTGATTACCACAAATAACGGTATAACCGCTGGTGATATCAAGCAACACATATAACAGTCTAGGCTCACAGCCTCTCAGGTCAGATAATGGTATGGCAGTGATTGGACGCCTACTGCGCTAATGTCTTTGGAGTATGCGCCCTAATGGGATATAATGGCATAGTTTGGAGCGAGAAGCTTTCCCTCAGTTTGAAGGGACTCTCAACTCTGAACCTAGACTGAATATTTTAACTGACTTTAATATGGTATGATTATCTGGTACGATGATTTATTTTCAACTAGTTCAGTGCAAGTGGGCAACATATGCTTGCGTGTCATCTATACATTGAAACAGTTTATTTAGTGAATGTGATCCGCCCCAACTGTATAGCATGTATCAGTGATTAGGCGGGTGAACTGTGATACACCGACACGTAGAACACTCAACTACTGCAATATCAGAGAAACAAAGTATTAGTCATGTGTGCTAACTTCTAATAATAACTGCCACGTATTATATCGGAGGGTAAACGACACAATAATTCAACAAAGGAAAGTAACTGTGAACAAAAAGCATTAGGGTGGAGCAAAAAATGGAGCGAATTAATTATATACATATTAATATATTTTGTATTAATATGATAATAGGCTAAGGAACTCTGTTATTGTAAACTTATGAAATCAAGAATCGGTATTGGACAACAAATTGATTAAATAGTTAAATCAATCAATAACTGCCATACATATTAAATGTATTACATATGTGTCGTATCACATGGGAAGAAAGATTCACGTCAGAATATATCTAATATCTAATGTATAGATGATCAATGCATATATAAATTCATTCAATGTGACCAGGTGACAAGTCATATTCAATATGGTCAAGTCTTAGACAGAGAAGACGCCTCAGCATGAAATGGAAATGGAAACATGTAAAAACTACATGTTAAGGCCACCAACCAACCCTAGATAACATATATAAATAATGATAAAATGTCAAGACAAAATTATGTCTATAAAGCTAGCTTTTCTATACAACAACAACTTAGAGTAGGGGGGAAAGAATAGATACTTTAATATCATACCATAAACCACACTATAACAAACTTGTTAAGTACTTCATTCTGACCATTATTGCAACAATGACCTTATTCTACCCCCGATCCCTCACCACAACATTCAATTAATAAGCAAACTGCCTTTCACTCCCACTCCATTGGAAACATGCAGTAACCGAGCTAATTCCAAATATTGATCCTAACTCAACAGTGCAAATTTGCCCACCTTCTCTACCCAAAATCGAAGCTGGCTACAACACAGTGGATAAAGGGGAACCCACGATTAGTTGTGTGCTCACATATATTGGTAGAGGCTAGACAAAGAGTTTAACAACACTTGGGTACTTTAGATGTCTGGCCCAGTTGAAATAGAAGTGACGTAACGAGCTTTCTGTCGACTAATCGGACATGGTTTGCTTCAGTGAACGCCGCGATCAAGTATACTCATGATGGATGGAATCGTCCGAAAATGTACAATTCGTCTTAACTAGTCTTATCAAATATCTCAAATTTAAGACAAAAAAGAGGCTAACACTTCAAAAAAAAACGAATAGGCTTTTCGAATCTACTAAATATCAAATGCACTCAGATACACCTAGGATTCACCATTTTTTCAGCCTCATTTAATATAATTTACTATATGTGTTGAGCTGGCGATTGTACACTTCTAGGCGAACTGACCCACTGAATGGTGAATGAGTCTGAATACAGTAACCAAGGACAAAGGGCTTGGGACATATGTTCTTAAAAGGATTTCTGTGGGAAAAGTATCACAGTTTTCCTTTCCCTTAAAGCTGCACTCTCAGCATAACATCGGTCAAAAATGTGTCTACTTCGAAAGATGTGTCTACTTTTTGACCCGTGCTCATCCAAATCATTGAAGTAATTCGACCTAAGTTTTAGAAGATAATCCGATTTCGTCTGATTGTTTGTTTTCATACTGCATCCAAAATCTGTATTTCTAAGTTCCGCGGAAATCTTTCTCAGTCGATTTGACTTTAAATCCTTGTATAAACATTAAACAGCAGCAGAATATTAATAAATGCAGTCCTATAAGTCATAATATGAGTTAATTTGGTAAGATTTTGAGTCACAATAGCTGACAATACAGCTTTAATCAGGGCAGTGACTTGGAATTAACCTGTCTGGCGGCTCACTGAGGATGAACGCTAGGTTTCCGTCTGATTAGACGCAAGCCCTAAAGAAAACTATACACACCTTCAAAGAAGTAAACATCGCCTAAGCACTAAATAGGATTTTCTTGCTTTTAAGTCATAATGAATATATGATTTGTTGGCAGCACATGTAGCGCCGAAAGAGAAGTAATTGTAATCCCCCTTTACTTTACTTGAAGGTTAGTCGTCATGGGATAATGACCTTCGTGTTTCTGAGGTATATTATGATCCAGTCTAGCTCCACAGCCTCTCAGATAAGATAAGAATGTTAAAGCATGGTATGACAGTGATTGGACTCCTACTGCGCTAATGATGGTGTCCATGCCCTTGGAGTAGGCGTCCTATTGGGATATTTATGATATTTTGCGGTTTGGAGCGAGAGGATTTCCCTCAGTTTGGAGGGACTTTCTCAGCTCTGAGCCTAGACTGGATGGTGAAACTAAACAGGTTTTAACTCGTTATAAACATACTAACCATGAGAGAAACCGGCAATTATATACTGCCATTGAGATATGCTAACTGAAAATACCGCAGGGGAACCCAGCACTTACACCTAATTCACTGAATTACTGGACAATTGAAGTTCAGGGTTCAGACTAATTAGCACTTGGCTAATCAGAGCATTTGAAGGTGCAACAAAGCCTTGTGAACTACAAGGGTGAGTGCTGTTGGCTGTGCTTCATGGGCATGATGGGGTGAAGGAACAGGAGCAGGAGGAGGTGAAAGAACCACAATATTAGGGTCAGAACATAAGAAAATGTACAATTCACCTTCACCAATCCTCTCAAATATCCCAAATTGAAGGTATAAACTAGGTTCGAAATACAGTTAAACATAATTGTTCAGATTTTTAAATCAACACAATACCAAATATACTCAGATATGCCTCTAGTATATTATCATTTTTCAGCACAATTAACCACAATAAACCAAATATGTAGAGCTGCCAATTGTACATTTGACAATCACCAAACCATAAGGTAGACCAGCACGGTACTGGTTGGCAACATCTTTTGTGTTCTCACTCGAGTAAGTCGGTGTTGGTGGTTGAACTATGAAGTGTATAGGGAAGAAATGCGCTCCTTCAGTGATAAGCACACCAATGTTTCCACTCAGTCACAACACACCAGCCATTCCATTCCATGTCAAGAACACCATTTTTTCTCCCCGCTGTTTAAACAGCAAACATGTCGTGCCGATCTCCCCTCGGATTTCCTCCCACCAATATTTGGCAGGTTTTTGTATCGAAAGAAGATGTCTCGATTTATAAAAAAAACATGAGGGAGAGAATGAATGACAGTTTGCTTCGCTAAAAACCTCAGAATTGACAGCTATATTTTCGGCACTGTTTTGGTATGATGTAAGCGTTGACATTCCTCACCTTAGAAGACAATTTGTATCTTTTTCTATAGGATCTAAAATGTATGTATATAGATTGTAAAATGTGTATTTTTATATATGTTTCCAAACGTTGAACTATCTTATAATTATAAAGGTTGACATCATACCGTTTTAACTGTATCAAATATGGTGGTGGTTGTATGCCCGACACCTGAGTGATATATGGCCTAGGTATACTGGGTATATATTATATGTATAACTAATTCAAAAGGGGGTAATTAAAGTAATGTTGGAAGTCGATCGCAGGAATATGAATAAAGGCTTTCAAAAACAAAACAAGAAAGTAATGTTGGTATGGTCGTGAAATTAGGATTTCATCATTCTACCTGTCTTTAGATGTAGAGTCAAGAAAGGGAACGTGCACCTTGGGGAAGGATGCATTATATATGATTTTTGCTATTATTATTTCATTCAGGCAGATAATATATTTAATAGGTTACCGCATTATCCCAATATATAAGACATGCCTCCCATTAGCCTGTGTTTGGAAACTCTCCATGTTCGTTCTTTGTAGAAATAATTATATTATCGGTCTGATGCATCTACCAACAAGCAGATCGGTTTTCTTTCGTTAGCTTTTTTTTTACCTGGTGTGGTATACAATTAGTATCATTTATTTATGAATATATTTACTGATTTAATAGGTTCCGATTATTTATTAAATATTCTCCAACACAAAATAGCAGTGTCAGGATATACACTGATGAGACAAAATAGTCGTCCCCTAGCTGGAGGCTAATGTCAGGATAGGCCCATGGGCCTAAAATGCGGGAAATCTAAAATTTCTCCGATAAGGCGGATATAAAGATTTTTCAAGGCCCAGAGAACAGTCTGACAACTTCAAGTCTTGCCTAATCCAAGACCTTGAATTTATTTTGAATAAATGTTCAAAATACAATGCTTCTGAGACCCTGTCTAAGACGTCCTTTATCCTCTTCCACCTGCCCCGCATGCCAGGACATATTAATTAACCGAATTCCATTAATTAGCAGGCGATGTTTAGCAGACAGGGTCTAATATGATCTGACAGTCATGAATCATATCTGGCACATATTATGTATGTATTATACAGTATGGCAGCCGCGGCGGCCTGAAAGTTATTATACATTAACGGAGCCTTGCGTAATCAGAACGACACTGGTGGCCTGGTCCTGTTGGCAGTGGACCGTGCTATAATTATAGGTTGGAACTCAAGTCATGTTGCATCTAGATGTCTTTCTTATTCACACATTTCTCCCGCTTCTTCTCTAATTCTGAGACCGTATGTATATTCTCACTACATCTTCGTTATGAACTTAGCAACAGCAACAAGGCGAATGAGGCAGGGAGGTGTGTGTGTGTGTGGGGGGGGGGGGGGGCGAGGAGAGACAAGACAGAGAGGGAGAGGGTGAGGGAGAGGTAAGAGAGAAGAGAGACATGGAGGGTGGGGAGGGAGAGACCGGGGGGGGGGGAGATACGAACAGCGACAAGAGAGGAGAAAAAGAGAGATAAAGAGTGAGATACACAGAAACATTGACCCACAGAAAGCAAAGAGGAAGCCTTTATAACAAGGTACACATAGCCAACACTACAGCACTGGGGTGACATGCTGCACACATGCTATGTATATTGCACGACTGACTGGTCAACAGACGGTCAGAGGTCGGGCATGCAGCAGGAATCTGGCAGGCCGCGGACGCCCCACTGTGACGTACTACAACATGGGCCATGCTCAACTCTCCCACCATGTGAGCCCACACAACCATGGCTCCACAATAGGGGGGTTTCAGTAGCACACAGATCAAGCACAGTATTAAAAATTAGGTTTGTATTATTGTACCCATTGGTTTCAAGGGAACGAAAATACATAGGTACATGTATATCCATACACCCATTGCTATAATAATCGAATAGAATAGGTACCACACCCCGTTAGCGTGTTTCTTCCCTCACCCTGATGGCACAACAAGGGTGTAAAGAAACCGACCCACCCCCCACCCCCGCCCAGCCACATCCCCAAGTATGTACTTTATGGTGAAAACATAAGGACATAAAGATTACGAAATATACATCCTAAAGCTCCCACACGCTTTACTTAATTTTAGAATGTTACACATCAATGTGTTTCATCTACAATTATGTGCAAAATCTGGCCAGTCTACACTGTTACAATTTGGCATAGACCGACAGTCAGTCTATAGTCCTAATACGCTGGACAATTGAGGCAAATTTCGTCAATGCAATTCCCCTATAGCCAGCACCACAGGCAGACCAGGTGCATAAACCCTGAGCTTTTGGGTTCACTTGAGGGAATGATGGGAGGCCAGGGCCGGGCCAGGGTAAAAGATACAGCGGTCTGAGCAAGAGCTCAATAAGCTAATCGTCTCTAACGGTTTCTGCCGTCATTGAATCCGACATTTCACAACGTTATTCCCTCCCCCTCTATACCCACCAAGGGTTCAGACATAAGGCAAAGCGACTGGGATATAACTTAGGGCCTTTTTCACAGTACACCCAATACCTTGGCTTTGTATCTGGGCTGAGATCTGGGTTACATGCCTCTAGTTCTGGTCATATCTTGTCTAACTTTCCCAGGGTTACAACAAATAAAATCTTACCAAATGTACTTCCTATTTGACCTATAGGATTGAAGCTATCAATATGTTGTAACCTGCTCTGCTGGCCCTTGGCAGGTCCTATTTGTCTCTAAGTCTCCGAGGGTCAGGGCTAATATTTAGTGTATCAATATGTTACTGCAGTTCTATTGTATGACTCGTTGGTTTATTATACGATATCTAAAGTCGAATTGTGCAAAGTAAATGACCACATGATAAATACCAGGTATATCTGAGTAGTATATTTGACATGGTTGTTTGGTTATGTTGGACTGTATTTTGAACGTCATTTGGGTACTAAATTTTGGTCATTTGAGAGGATTGGGGAAGGCGAATTGTACATTTTCTGACAACCTGACCTGAATATGTAAGACCACCAGAGCAAAATTTCTAAAATAAATGTGAACTTTTATAAAGCCCTGCAGCAAAAACATGCTTAAAGCATCCACAATGAATGGTCTAATGACTTTCAGATGGGTAACAAAAGAACAGAACAAAAAGTAGAAAATCTTTTTTTGCTTTTGACCATCACCATGTTAACTGAGAGTGAATTATTTCTGAATGAGCAAACATCAGAAGGGTTCTTCTTGTCATCTGCCAATGTGGCTGTGGTGACATGATACAGGAATGTCAGAGGGAGGAACCGAAATCATGCAGCGGAAAATATAATGATTTCATCTTTAATTCTCCACCCGCATACATCATTCTCTCACACGAGTGTAACCTCCCATTAAACAACGAGTATAATATGTCCCTCTCCCCAACTCCCTAACATCGGTACAGCCAGTTAGTGAGGCCAACGAGTAGACATTAAAATTTGACTCTCGTTGGTGAGGCCAACAAAAGAATATAGTTGTTTCCGATTGACAGTAGTTGAAAACTAGCTGGCAACTTTCGATCATCTTTCAAGTCTCAGGAACTGAAAAGTAATGTCTATTCCTTATATAACAATTAATGGTTGTTTTACAAAGAGAAATCATGACAAATGTACCTTTAAGTTCTAAGGATTTTCTGGTTAGGTCAATACACTATATTTGAGATCTACTCGGAGCGGTTCGCCGTAGGGTTACCATTGGGTCGCTTTGATGTTTACTCCACGTAGGTCTCAAACAGAGTGTAGGAAAACGTGGGTTCCTGCTTTAATTAGTGTTTCTTTGGCCAAGAATAAACTTTTAGGCAAGCTAAGAAGTAGAGCAATGCTTTTTTCTAGGTTTTCTAGGTTCTAAATCGGAAACTTTTATGAAATATTATTTTCTGGCCTGGATCTAAGTCTAGCATGTAAACGATGCATGTTATATGCACACATGGGAATAATATCACCCCCTCCTCCTGTCACCTCTCCTCCACGGAGCATACATCACACATTCCTCCCCACCATCACCAAAAACTCCTCCATATGTTATCAATTACCAACGCTTCGTCCCTGATACATCCCCCTTAACCTGGACGAATTACCATGGATACACGGTAAATATTTCCACATTAAATCTCTCTCTATCTCTGTTAACCTCCTGGGGGTTTCTAAGAGACCTATCTGCCCGTTGGATTGGGTTCGATGTCAAACTAGAAACAACTTTTGATATTTAATCGGGGAGAGTTGGTTAAATTTCAATTTCTCCCCATCATGAGAGGGGGAACTGTCGGTCATCCTTGAACTTCTGCCAGTGCGAAGTAAATCATCAACACCTTTGAGCTCCGCCACAGCTTCATAAACGGGAGAGGATTACTTTACTCCTCAGAGAAATTGGTAGAAGAAATGGTACTTGCTATATATTAAGATATAGATACTTGGGGAGTCGTAGTGAGTTTCTGACAGTCTAGATGTATACATTAAATGTGTTGTGTGAGTTACATTATTGCACGGTATGATATTCTACCAGTTTAGTCCAGCTCAATGGCTGATCTACATTCACCGTGGAGATTGAAAGGTGACCAGACATCTTGTTGTTTTTTTTTTTTGACGTGTTTTATTCATGATATCCTGCCTTCTTGGCGTATACAATGCTAAAACATGTTATGCGGTTCCTTTTTTTCGTGAACTCTCTTTTTTATTTTTTTTTGTTTTCTTATTTTATTTTCGATTACCACTTAATCATCGCTTATAATACTTCCTCATAAGGATGCAGATTGCATTTCTTACTCTAGGCACACCTTAGGCTGTTCATATGTATTGGATTTTTATCGATTCTGTATAAAACTGAAAAAACTTTTCCAGCCTTTAAAGGTTTTACTTATCGACACGTTAAAGTTGGCAGCTAAACACATTGCTTTGAGTCTTCCTTCGAACTCCGACCAGACATCTTGTTATTGTATACAGGAACAAAAGAGAGAATGGAGAGGGGAAAGGGGAGAAACACTTCAAACAGTGGGGGAAGGAGAGAGACAGAGAGAGGAGAGGGAGAGAAATAGCGAGAGATAGAGAGGGAGAAAAAGAAAGAGGAGAGAGACTCGAGAGATAGTATTATAGAGTTATATGTAGAGGAGAGAGGGGGGAGAGAGATAGAGAGAGAGGGAGAGAGATAGAGAGGAGAGAGGGGGAGGAGAGGAGAGGGACTGAGTGAGAGAGAGACAATACTAAATAGACTCAGACTGAGAGAGAGACCTACGAAGGTACAACAATCTTAGAGTAAACATGTAAAACTTTTCTCTGAGGTACACGAACTATAATATATCAGGCCATATACATGCGCAATGATGAGGGTATTCCCTCTGGCTCATGATCATCTTCCATTGTTCGCATTGAGAACTACTACACCTCAGCTCCTGGGAGAGAGGGAAACCATGAGGTGTTTATTTTCACTGGCTGGTGACTGACCCTGGTGAAGGCTGGCTCCATTAACTCCCCACCACACAATGGCCGCACTGTCTATTGGGGCGAGACTCCTTACGCCACAATGATCTGCCAAGTTGTTTTTAGATAAACTTCAAAGCTGGCCTCCCCCTCAGGGACAACAAGTGGATTAAGATCTCACCGCAATAAGCACAAGTCAGGTCGTTGAAGAATCTCAACAGCAGCAAAGCGAAAAGCTCCAGAGTTTACTTAACTTGTATTTTTTTATTTAAATACTTTTTAAAAAAATTCTTGGCGAGTTGGGGAATGTTTCAACAGCAGCAAACGAAGACTCCAGAGAGTTGACTTGATATTTTTATATTTATTAAACTTTTAAATCGATTTTGTTTTCAATTTCTTAGCGCTAGGACCGACAGGGTTGGGCAATATTTCAACAGCAGCAAACGAAAAGCTCCAGAGAGTTGACTTAAATATTAGTTTTATTTATTTAATTCTTTTTAAATTGCTTGGTGTTGTGTGCGTTGGGAAATGTTTCAGCTGCACCAAACGAGAGCTCCAGGGGATTTATTCTTTTGATAAAGAAACAAATAGGGAGAGGGAGCATCACTCTTCAACACATGAGGAGTCAGGTTGGAGGTATTTCAACAACGGCAAAAAAAAGGTTCAAGAGCGAGGATTTATTTTATTATTTTTTCAATAAATCGTTATCTAAGAGTAAAAGAGGACAAGACATCAGCACCCCCTCAACACATCTAAGGCCAGGTCGGGGAATATTTCCATAGCACCAGAGGACACGTGTTTCTGTCTCCCCCTTTTTATTTCAAAAAATTAAAAAAAAAATAATGAAATGAAATTCGGTAACTAAGTGATGAAGAAGCAGACTACAACACCACCACCACCACACCATATACACAACCGGGGATATTTCAACAGCAGCCAAAGTAAATTTCCAGGGATTCTTTTATTTTTTATAAGGAACATAGACACCACCATCAGCCCACAACAAGATGAGGGGGAGGAGCAGGAGGAGGAAGAGCAGGAGGAGCAGGAGCAGGAGCAGGAGGAGCAGGAGCAGGAGCAGGAGGAGAGGAGGCCGAGGGACAGGAGGAGGAGGGGGCAGGAGGAGAAGACGAGAAGGGGCAGGAGAAGAAGAAGGAGAAGCAATAAGCGAAGATGGAGGAGGAGGAGAAGATATGGTGTCTATCTTTTTTGCAAGTAATGTGTTGTGTTTGTTTGCGGTTCTGTGGCCACACATCGCCCGTGTCATGTGTGCAATGAGTTGCTGGAAGCTGACAGCTTCATTCCCAGTCACAAATACACATGTGACGTGGGTCCAGGGTCAATAGGATGAGATGCGCGACCAAGGCCCTGCGTGCTGCCAGGCCCGAATTCCGCACCAGTGGACCATGCATAATACATGCCAACAAAACATCTCCCCTCCGCCTATCTGGCCACAACAAACAAGCACCCCCAAAGTACAGATTTTAAACCAGTTGGGTAATCTAACTTTCTGAAATTTGATCTGTTTTCCACCCGTGGACTGTTAACTAGTACCTGGAAATATGCGCAAATAAATGTGTGTGTTTGTGCGAAAATTGCTGAAAAATAGTTTCCTCGTCACGATTCAGAAGTAGTTATGAAAACTGAATGGTAAAAAGTGCGCTAAATTTATCGACTGTCTGAAGTGAACTGATTTGGGTAGAAAGTCCTCGAATAAATGTCAAACAGAAAAATCGGGGGATTAATGTGAATTGTAAGCGTCAAAGGCATTCCTAGGGATCATGTGGGGTCAGGTCGTCAGAAAATGTACAATCAGCAGCTCTACACATTTAGTTATTTTTGCTTTAAAATTGGCTGAAAATTACTAAATACTAGTTATATCTGTGTATATTTGGTATTGTGTTGATTTAAGATATCTGTTTGTTTATGTTGAACTGTATTTTGAACCTCAACTCTGTCTTTAATCTGAGTTATTTGAGAGAATTGATGTAGGAGAATTGTACATCTTCAGGTGATTTCACCCACATACAAGGCGAAACCTGAGGCAGTTCTGAAGAAGAAGCACTCAATGAAAGCTTCTTCTATTGTGGGTTTTTTTTTTATGTTAGTAAGGATGCCTTGTGTATAGATGTAAACTCATACTTAATTTTGGATGAATCCTGTCCATTGAGATAAAGTGTCATTGATAGAGGAGGAAGATCTGGTGCACCCAGCTATCATTGCCCGATATATGGGGGCGGTGGGGCGTTAACAAAACCGTATTGGGAGGGGAGGGGGGGGGGGAGTATATAAAGTATAGGGCACTGGCATTTTTAAAGAAAATCAGGAAGCTGTTTACAAATATGTTATCTTTCTTTTAATATGGCAGTTCCAACCGCCTGTTTTTTCTTGATCAGTATTATTCTTGGTCAAACATTTATTTTAAATTAATTTATGACATCTCCCATGTAAATAATCATGTTTTACATGGTTTGATGCACAGAACTATAATAGTTCTGTGGTTTGCTGATACCGCAAGCCCCCCCCCCCCCCCACCTCCTCCCACACCAACCCCTGCATTGCACTTTAATATATATTTTCTGGTTGTTTTTCATACTAGTCAGGCTAAATGTGTGTATGCCAGATTTCGACTGAATCCATCCTTAGAGTTTAATCTAAGATCCATCCCAGCATGCATTGTGACAGACATCTGACATGCGCAGTGGCACATGCAAATCCCCTATCGTGCTGTAGTGGTGGCCTAGGTAGAGGTACAGGTGACGGTGGGGGTGTTTCACTGTTTGTAGTTTTTTCTAAACAGAAGCCATTGATGATATATGTTGGGCGAATGGGGAAATGTCAGAGCGACGAGAGCTGATGTCAGATACCAAGTTACCTGCAGACGCTGGAGAACACAACGGTGGTATGGTGTCTACCCGTGCCCTCAGGGACGCCCTCACCTGTCTTAGGGCCCCGAAGGGACCTTCTATACGTGGCCACATTGGTGTAATTGAGCCCGTTTCAGCGTAACTAAAATGTATGTCCCAGTGGAAGTACCCCCTCTCCCACACTCCTTCCTCAACACAATCGGGCTATATACGACAACTGCTGATTCGCCTCAAAGCCCCAGCAATATCCGCTTGCCTTGATTTGTGTTCAGAAAGGATATTTTTAAGGTGAGATCTGTCCTTCAGTCATAAATTCCTGTTTGATTTAATATGTTAACACCTAATAAAATTGTAAACAAAACTATCTTAATGATTTTATAACAGGTATACGACGCATAGGACACCTAACCTAATGAAAAATTATCTTCATGGTTTCGTCCCATAAAAAGTAAAATGATGCAGAGGTGCGAGAGTAAGTAAAAACCTTACATCGCCAACTCGGTCTAGGCTCATAGTCAACAGTCTCTTCAAACTCAGGGAAGACCAGCTACACAGCTGTTAAAATATATAAAAAGGTTTACCTTGACCGGACAGGTTAAATACGTACTGTACGTAATATGTACTCACCTGAAAGGGGGAAAACAACAATTAATTAGTTATTCCAATTAAAATTAATTAGAATTAAATGTGTGAAAGAGTGAATTTGATAACCACTAATAACAGCAGATGATAGCAACAAAGGTGCCATCTTCTCAGCAATGGATGGTAGTATACTACCCTAGGACCTGCTGAACCAAACAGCCTGGCAAACCATCATATAGCTAGTTGATAGGTTGTAGTATACTACCCTTGGAGGTAGAAGACCAGCCATATGAACTAAACTAAACATCTACATGCCACAATACATGATGTTAAAAAAATAGATGGTAGTATATTACCCTATTAAAAGTTATTATGAAGAAGCCAAGGAATGTAATGGGAGGGGCAGGAATGTAATGGCGATGGGTGGGAAAAGTAATAGGGAAGAGGAGATGGATAGGGAGTGGGAGGAGGGGAAGAACTACATAGGGATGGGGAAAGGGAGGAGGGGAAAGGACGACCTATGTTTAAGCACACCAAGAGTGTGTAATTGAAATCATGCGGTGTTTCCTGCGTTTATTCTTTAGCTGAATGAGTGCGGTGAGGCGGAGGTGTCATCCGCACTGAACAATGCCAACCTGTACTTTACCCTACAGGGGCGATATCGCGCCGGCTATTGTCTCGCTTTATCTACCATCGCTTGTCTTGTGGCGATGTACAGGGACAAGGCCTGGATGGCACTGTACTTATACACCCTGGTGTATGGGCAGCGGGAATACCCAGGGGGAATATAGCTTCTTTTACTTTTTGTACACTTTTGGGGCCCTCTTTTACTCTGTATGGTTATGTAGGTGTAGAGAAAAGGGGGAGGGGAGAGGTAGAGACAGAGAAGATAGAAGCCAAGGAGAGACTGAGAGAGAGAGAGGTAGAGATCAGAGGGAGAGGATGAGACAGAGAATGGGAGACAAGAGAAAGAGGAGGGAGAGGGAGAGGAGAGAAGGAGAGAGAACAGAGAGAGGGAAAGAGAGGAAACGAGAGAGGAAGAGAGAGTGGAGAGATAAATGCATGGACTAGGAAGGACTTCTATGTTTTATTTTTTGGAGGTTTTCAGAAATACCGATTTTAGCACAAACACTGAAGACTTGCCTCCTTCAAGTCTTAGTTTGGAGGTAATTTCATGTATATTGGAGGTAATTTCATGTATAGCAGCACAGTCGAGAATGGGATGAATGGGGAAACTACTCCCTCCTTACCCCCCCCCCCCAACACACACACACACACAATCTACCCCTCGCACCAACACACCCACCCACTGCTGAGATAGGGGCGATCCTCTTGTTGTGCTGGTATACAAAGGTCACACAAAACATCCAGTAATAACCCCACACGCTTTTTAGAATAATTTGAAGCTCAGCAGACCATTATGTGTCATTTCAATACACAAAAATTGGCAAGATCCTGTTTGGCTCGTTACCTTAGGGACTTATTAGACATTTCAACAGATAAAGGACAAGATTCATATCTGAGTCAGAACGATAAATCTATTTGGAGGAAATCTTGAGACAAGATTCTTCCCGATGGGAGAGAAATTGCCCAGTCGAGGGTTATGTTAGAAGATGGAAATACATCAAGCGATCGAATTTCCGAATAAAAATCGGACTGGCATGCATTTAAGCATCGGGTTTCAGAGCGATCATTTACAAATGTCCAATACCAGCAAATTGAAGGTTTTAGTAGCGTAATATATACCTGCGGACGTGATTCATCAAATGCATCTTCACCTGGTAGTTTAGCAGGAAGGGAAGTCACCACAGGACACGTACATATGTCCCACAACATTTGACAGGTTCACCCCATGCTTTCACCCCTAGAATTAGCCGGGCAATGGTCGCTGTCCCCTCGCTCTCTCTTTACTTAAACCTGGCTTCCACCACAACCGATCTCTGAATCGGGTCGCCATCAGACAAATCGGATCATATAAAAAAGATCTTTTAAAAAAGTTATTAACTGATCAGATTGTTAAGATTTGTATCCGATGAGTTGACATAAAACATTGAAACTGGATTTTGTTATAGTGTTCCCAGTCTTGGCACTTAGCCTCTCGGATCAGATAAGAATCATATGTCGGTCATTGGACGCCTACTGTGCTGATGACTTTCCTGACGCTTGAGTAGGCGTCCTAATTTGCTGTTCGGAGCAAGAGGCTTTCCTTCAGTTTGAAAGGACATTCTCAACTCATCATCTGATGGGACAAAATTAGTCGGATGAGGAAAATCGGCTTTAGTGGAGCACACCCTTTATATAAATACTCTCCCCCCTATGTTGAGCCCCTATACAACTAGTGTGACCTGCCATTGCCACTATTACCAGCAAAATAACAAAAGGGTAACCGAGTTTCCAATCGGACAGGAGGGGAGAAGGTGATGTCGCCCCTTGAAGAGTTTAACCCACAAAGGCCATCATTTTAGTCAGGATTTCCCTGTCGCTAGAAAAACGCTTGAGAGATACCAATCTCCCTGTAGTGAATGATACAAATAAATTCCAATCAGCTCCGAGAATGTTGAAGGAGATCATCCCAATGATATACACTTGAGAGGTTATAACCTGTCGTATTTGGGGTAGAGTGAACCATAATGATAGAGGTTTCGAATCGATGCTCTTCACTCTATACACAATAGCCATGGTTATGGTTTGGCCATTTTGTGGTAGGATCCAACAGCGTTTCATTGAAGCACACCCACACATATAACAAGTACATACACCACAGGTGAAGTGGTCGCGCAGGATGAATATGAAAAACCAAGCAAAATAGGGGATAGAAAACCATCTCGAGTAGAACACTTGAGGAACTCCCTTTAGAAATTTTTCCTCGAGTGAGAAAACATATTTGGCTTATAAAGGGTGAATCACGTTCTTTTCAAGTACTAAAGTAAACTTTGAAACGAGGGGATACAGGGATTTGGGCAAATAGAAGGCATCTATTCCCAAAATGCCTTCTAGAAAGATCCAAGAGAAGCGATGATGTCAGGAGCAATTATGGACAATCTTTCAAAAGTGCCTCGTGGGGTTACCAGACGCTGAATTCAATTCGCTTCAAGGGCAGCTTGAGAATCCCCACAAGCCTGGCTGGAGAGACAGGAACCAGGACAAAGATGACCCGCGAGGGGCCTGACAAACGCTCACCTGACACAAAAGGTTTCCAGTCGCATCTGTTGTCGCAAAATTCCCCCTAATAAAGATGAAGCTGTAAATATCTTCACGAACCTGTGAAAATTCCTTTTGTAAGGAACATATATCTCAATAGCTTCCCCGGTTGTGGTGGCTTTGTTTGAAACATAGGGCACATGGTGGTCTGTGTGTGTGGGGGGGGGGGGGGGGCAGAGCATTAGCAGAGAGCAATGTACAATCAGCAGCTCTACACATTTAACTCTGCTAAATCAGGCTGAAAAAAATGATAAAAACTAGGCATATCTGGGGATATGTGGTATTGCATTGACTCGAAGAAACTGTTCGGTTATGTTGAACTGCATTTTGAACCTTATTTTGTCTTAAATTTGGATTTTTTATATGAAGGCGAGTTGTACATTTTCCGACGACCAACCCCCACATAATAATACCACTGACATATCCCTATACTGGGCTGGATACGACACTAGTGGCTACCCGCTGTGTTGTGTACCATTATTCCCTATACACCCAGCCTATAATGATCCTTATTGCAATCCTTTTTATAGAAACTGCCTTGAAAAAATTCCCAAAGGACCTTAGTTCAGGTTGAAGGGTCATTATTCACAGGAACTCAAACGTTAAGGCAATGATCCTGTGCCTCCAACTTGTTGTAGGCATTAGCAATAATTGCACACGCACTTTAGAAGAGGTTCATTCAGACTCAGAGCTCAGAAGGAAAGAAATAATTATGGTTTCAGTTGTGTTGTACAATTTGTCTGGTGTTGGGATGACTTCATTTCTCATACATATCTCTCAATAGCTGGCGGATAAAGAATTGTGGATTGAAAAGATAACTTGACAGGTACTTTTTCAATTCAATTGAAATTCACATAGATAAACAGCTCGAGTGAGAGGGAGAACATATTATGAGGTATAATGCACACACACACACACACACACACAAAGAAACGGGAGAAAAAAATGAAATATTATATATATGTGATGTATTAGTCCGGAATTGAACTATAGGGAATAATTTTTTTTTATTTCTTATCCTCACTTTTATATTTGGCGGTTTAATGTTAGAAATATTCATAAATCAGTCAGAATGTTGTAATTGATATGAGATTGAATTGATTGAGGTGATACTGATGTCCTGATTTGGGTTTAATCTGTGTTAAAGAATGTAATATGCTAAAGTCATCTCTTTGTAACTTTACTTAGACTGCTCTATTTTGTAGTTTATTTTTTTGAAACGGCAACTCATGACAACAACCAGATATATATATAAGTTTATGCGTCTTTTGTAAGAGATTTATTTAAAATGGTGGCCAACATAAAAAACATTGTTTTTAAAAAAAGTGGGAGATTAAATTTACTTAGGCAGCAATTTTCTGCCCTGGGCCACTTTTCTGTCGGCGGCTAATTACAACTTCCACAAAGGGACTTCCCGTGATAATGAATATAACAAATTATCTAAAGAAGAGTTCTAAACAGAGAAGCGTCTCTTTGCGCTGCAGTTGAGACTTAATATATGCGTGCATGACTGATAAGGCACCAGTAAACAGGCAGCAGGGTCGGAGCGTGCGCTACAGGTCTTAGTGCATGGGTCTTAGTGCATGGACTTGTGCTAGGCTGGGTTTTATATTATAAAAGGATTATTTTAAATAACATTAAAGTTTATCTCATCAAAGAGTCGCCATTGCCTCCGCTGCTTGACTTCTATAGTCTTTTGATTTGATTTGGAAAGTATAAAAATAAAAATAATCTTTTATTCAGGCTATAAAGTACACACACACAGTACTATATTTTGCAATGACAATCCATTATATTACCCCTGTTGTGTCCACCGAGTCTTAGATGTCAACATTTATTAAACCATTATATGCAGCTATAATTTTTGAAAATATTAATTGCATTACACCACATTGTTATAGTACTTAAGGCAATTTGATACTCATTGGAAAACCTTGGAAACACCTTGAAAAAATTGGAGTTATCAGAAATGGGGGACCAAGTTTACATTTTGAGAAATACAAGAATTCAATCAACAAATCAATCAATCAATCAATCAATGAGAAGTTTGATGCTTTTGTCCACTATGACCATTGTGGGGTCTTTTTCGTAATATTGCCGCTACTATCTGAGGGCTGAGTGACTTGATGCTAGTCTACTCGTGTCCCTACTAAACATGCTTTCTCGGAGGTCGGCGCTTATGTAGATTTGGGTGCTTACTCCGAGGTCGGCATGAAATGACAGGAGACACCTTCTGATGAGAGAGCGGCCGGCGGTAATGAAGGCGGTGCCTGTGAAGTTCACCTGCTGCCAATCACGTCCAGGTGGGCGGTACAGAGGGGGTGGGCGGTACGGGAGGGGGGTGTTAGCCCACCACACAGCCACCGCCTCCTCATGGGGCTAATTGTGCCTTTATTTTGTCTTTTCATGCACGGAGAAGTGCTGACTCCTGGCGGTCAATTAGTGCATCAGAGGGCATTTAGCCGGCCTTGCGTCCTATGATTGCGACGCCTACAATTTCAATTTCCAGAGCTGCTTCTGTGCGATTTGAAATCAATAAAACACTTTGAAAAGGTGTTATGTGATACTCGCTGCAAACTATGCGCCGTCATGACCTCTGTGATATATGGGTCAGATCGCCTAGAAATGCACAATCGCCAGCTCTAATTATAATGTACTTGTCAATTGCAACCCCCACCCTTACCCATCCCATAGAAGCTATGATATTGGTGAAAACATTTGTGCGATATTCGATCAAAAAGATGTGCACACCCTATATATATATAGGCTCAGAACCACTCAGATCTGATAAGAATAGTAGGCCTAAATCAGTGATTGGACGCCTACTGTGCTAATGGCTTTCCCCGCCCTGGAGTAGGCGTAGGCCTACTAATATGATTCTAATGGTATTTTGCGGTTTGGGGTGAGAGGCTTTCCCTCAGTATGGAGGGGGTCGCCCAACTCTGAGCCTAGACTCAGTATATCAGACCCTGAACTATCCCAGCATGCATTTCAACAGACATGCGCAGTGTACATGCAAATACCCTATAGTATATTTGGACTTGCGTTGATTCAAACTATGTGTTCAGACTTTACATTTGAACGTTATGTTTGAACCTCATTTCTTCTTAAATTTGGGATATTTGAGAGAGGATTGGTGAAGGCGAATTATACATTTTCTCCCGACCTGACCCACATATACATACATATGTGCATATCCATTGTTCACACATCGCACACAGCCCCAGGACTGCAACAAACATTGCTGTCGGTATTAACAAAATAACCAAAGGAAACCCTAAAATACTCAACACTCAAACCAATGGCTTTCCTTACAGATAACCATCTGGAAAAACTTGTCCTTTCCTTTCACCTCCATGGGTATCGCCACCCAAAAAAAGCCCCGTGAATGGTTAGCTCAAGCTGTCTTATAAAGACTGTGACCACATCACATATTGATCACACAGAATAGGTTCGGGGCGACCCATAAAGCCTATTGTGGCTTGTCTAAATGCAACTGGCAAATTAGACCAATTTTCAGCGCGGTTGTAGAGATAGGGAATGCAGTGGATTGAGTTGTTACGTAATGGGGGGAGGGTGAAGGAGTCGATGTGACTATTAGACCTGTAGGTAACTACTGTAGCCTTGTCATTAGACCCTCATCATCAACATCATCATCGGCAGCAGCAGCAGTCTAATCAAGCAACGAGTGTAAATTCTCGTTGAATCCAGTAATACTCCCCAGTCCTGAAGGCCACGTTTAATCGTCTAATAGGGAGTTTCGACACCGCTCACCTATCCGCAACCGCATCCGTATCCTTATTACTTTAGGGATGCGTGGTCAGGTCGGCACCCAAGGTGGCGGTCTCTGACCGGGTCTCCGACGCTATAGTAGAGTTTTTTGAACCATGCTTTCTGCGATAAAGGTGTTAACTATCACCAAACTTGCTAGGCAAGGACATCAACAACATGTTTAATATTGTTCCCAAACCTTTTTTTAAAATGTAAAATGGCTAGATAGTTCGTCATATACTTAGGTATAATCCCCGCAACAGGTGCCGTTCTTACGTATAATCCTCAGTGAGGCCGGTATCGACCCTCATTACCTATGCACAACCTGACATAGTGACCTAATTCCACGCCAATACGTATGGGTTTGCTCCTGAGGAGCGTCTGTCGAAACTCCCTAATATGTGTACTGAATTACAAACGGGCATAATCGCCTCAAAATGTACAATTCGCCTTCACAAATCCTCGAAAATATCCAACACTCAAGGCAAAAATAAGATTCAAAATACAGTTTAACATAACTGAATAGATTTTTAAATCAGCACAATACCAAATAACTCAGATATACCTAGTCTGTATCATGTTTTAGCCTGATTTAGCAGAATTTACTACATGTGTACAATTGCGGACGCCATGACCCATACACCAAACATTTCAACTTGTGGTGTGGCAGTTGGATTTGATTGAGCGTCACAGAATGTTATTAAGACGTCGGCAGACGGAACGTCAGAGACAACAACAACAACACACTGGTTGCTAAGGTTACGTAACGTATCAACAACGCTTGGCGTCCTACACTGCAGCCTGCGACCCTTCTCACTAGGGGTCGCGCTCCTATTCTTTTCCTCCCTCCTTAGTGTCAGTGGGAGAGCGGTAATCGTGATAATTACCTGACTCGAGGCATCCCCACCCATCACGGCCTTTGGCCAGGTAGTCAGGCCTTGTTTCATAACCGATCCTTAAAACTTTCCTTCCTTACATATTTTTACCTTGCTATGCAACTGGCAGAAAGGGCATTTTAGGGAAGTAATTTGCTATGTATGCAGACAATGCTGTACTTTCTGTATTCCTACAGTAGGAATTTCCTCCCTAACCAAGGAAAAAACCATAGCAAGGAATATTTTAGACAAGGATTTCTTTTTAAATAGGTAGAGAGGGATTTTCTAATATTGTGGCAAAATGCTGAGTACTGACACCAATGATACTAGAAATCGACAAGAGAAGATCCAGCCTTCCATGGATATACAATGTTGTGCTGTATTATGTTTACCAGGCTGTATAGTTAAGTTCCCATCTACTGCAAGGGGGAAGACTATCTATACCATCCATGTGTAAGTGTAATAGCTCTTGCTGTGTTGCTTGATATAAATGTAGGTGAATTTGCTATTCTGTTCACAGCCAGAGGGGTTTTATCGACAAAATGAGCACATATGATCTACTTACCCTAATTTCCACAATGTGGCATAGATGTGGAGAGGCATATTGCATTTATTCATTTATTTATATTTTTTCCAACTTAACACCAGACAGATTACCTTCACCAGGTAGGCGTGGGAAAAAAATTCATGGCATTTTGCAGTTAGGAGCAAGAGGCTTTCCCTCAGTTTGGAGGGACTTTGCAGCCTCTGAGCCTAGACTGCATTTTATTCACAGCCAACAAGAGGGGGTTGATCGTCAAAATGAAGTCTAACTACACCATTGGTTTAGTAAGACTTCACTTTAGATCTACTACTTTACCATAAATTCTACAATAATTATTTATGCATGTTGCATAAAACCAGGATATTTTTCCAACTTAACACCACAGACAGATTTAATACCTTGACCAGGTGGAAAGGTGGGCGTTGGACAAACTCCACTCACCCGGTAATTAGAGAAATAATACCGACACGATTGATTGTCTGACTCATTCAATAGCGGGGGCTTTGAGTCGGTACAGGTCGGCAGAAATCTGTAGAGGTCCGCTAATGAGACCAAATAGTCGCGGAATAAATATTATGTATCGAGGCCAAATCTTTGGATTACCTATTAAGGCCTGTAGCGATGGTGGAGGTGGAAGGGGGGTTTCCCCATGTCAAATGTACGTGGGACAAGGCGGTAGAAAATGTACAATCGGCAGCTCTACAAATTTAGTAATTTCACTCTTTAGACAAATTTTATTCAGGGGTACTATATGACATATCTATAAGTCTAGGCTCACAGCCTGTCAGATCAAAATGGTATGTCAGTGATTAGACGCCTACTGCGCTTATGGTTTTCCTGGCCCATGACTAGGCCTAATGGGATTGTAATAGCATTTGTGTTCCTAATGGGATAGCTGATTCATGAGGTCAGTCAGTCTATTAGTGTGTGATATATATATAGCCTAAAACTGAAAACAATTAACACTACTAGGTACATTCGAGCATAATTGGTATTGCCTTGACTAAAAGAAGTGTTTGGTTATGTCATTTTTATTTTGAAACTAACTTTCGTCTAGAATTTGGGTTATTTGAGAGAATTGGTGAAGACGAATTGTACATTTTCTGACAACCTGCCCCATGCAGACTGATTCATGGAGGTGAAGTGACCTACCTGTCACATACAAACACACCATTTGTCCACAATACCACAAGGTGTGAATGCCGACACAAGCTGTCGCTTTCACTGCTAATTAATGCATTTTTTCCTGCCTTTTCAAGAAGTGAATCATTAATTTCATTAAAGGCAACCTTACTGCAGTAAATGTGACGCTATAAAGACCTCTTTGGAACGAGTTAAACAATTGTCACTACCCGGTACTTCTTTCTGAATTCTTAACAATTTTATTTATACAGATTTATGATCTGGTCTTTCCCTTTTCCCCCAGGAAATGAGGAGCATAATACTGGGGGCCTGGTATTTTCTTTATCAGTTGTATGCCCTTTATTATGTATGATCATAAACTGCCTCCCTCTCAGCTCTCCTGCCCTTGATATAACCATTTTAAATGTGTTGATAAGGGCGTAAAGCAACCATTCTCACTCACTCACTCACTCACTCCCTAGGCAGGCCCTCTATTCCACAATGAGTTACTCCATACTAGGACGTAGAAACTGGTTGCGGAGTATAGGGCCTGCCTAGGAAGGATGATTATACCCGGCCCAGGAGTGGAAGACCCCCTATAGGAGCTGAAGTAAGCAGCTGGTAAAAATATTTATAAAGCGTTTTACCTTGACCGGACAGGAATATATTTTCTCTGTACTCACCTAAAAGAAAAAAAGAATTAATTAGTTTTTACAAATAAAATTAATTACAATAAAATATTTGTGTAAGACTGAATTTGATTACCACTAGCTGGTGATATCAAGCAACACATATAACAGTCTAGGCTCACAGCCTCTCATGAGTGGACGCCTACTGCGCTAATGACTTTGCTGGCCCTGGAGCAAGAGGCTTTCCCTCAGTTTGAAGGGACTCTTTCGACTCTGAGCCTAGACTCTTTATTTAAACTAAGCCTAGACTTTATATTACATGATGTGAATATTTCGTTTTGTTGAATGTAATTGGTAACTAAAGAATAGTGAAATCAGGCCTTCCTTGGCCGTCATAACACTAATGAAACCATCTCTTTGTTTGAAAAATATTTTTTACACAAATTCGCGATAGTTCAATACAGAAATCCACACTTGCCATAAGGGCAGTGGGCAATCATTCCTAATGAAAATGGAAAACTGATACGACAGCTCAGCCCCGTTTAACCTGCCCAGATTGATGCATTGATGCCCATTGTCAACAACAGCACCACTTTACAGATGAATTCTGCCCAGAATGAATAAATAATTAATAGTTAGGCGCCGCAACTTACAGGGATGGTCTGATCGAAGTTTTATTAAAATGTTCTGGCAAGAACAATAACAATAACTCTCATGACCCGAGCTAGTCCCGCCCCTCCAATACACCCCTATAGGCCAAAAAAGAAAAGACGTGTTTCCAGCTTGTACCAGCTGAAAACTATAGGTAGGGATTGATAACTTGTTTTTTTTTTTTTTTAAAACGATAACTTGTTTTTAATACGGTGTATTATTGTTAGGATCATACCTGCTGGTAGGTAGCCAGGAACTGAAAAACATTTGATTTCGTAATAAATGCAATCAGGGGCAAATATATTTTCAGGTGTTGTAAGGTTTTCCTAAGCATGAGGACAAGAAACGCACTAATTTTTCTGGGCTACTACCCTCTCCTCCCTGTATGATCCAATAAACGTGATAGAGATTAAAATCATAATTACAGGGCGATTATTTACTAACAGCACGCCACGGTCCACTAGCACCGGGGACAATAGCGGGGGGGGGGGGGGGGCGGGGCGTAGTAGACTAAAGAGCTGGGAGGTGGACTAAAGAGCGGCGGTCAGTGGTTTGCTGACATGAGAGATTTGTGGAGGAGTTTGGCGTGCGCTTCGGCGGGGATCGGTCAATAATTAGGGAGGCTTCGATGTACCGCGTTCAGTGAAACGCTAGCATTAACGCGGCCTGTGGTTTAGGGGAACCCCCCGATGAGTCATCATATCTCCTCATGTCTACGTTGTACGTCAGTTCTTACGGACGTAAACAACGCTAACTTAGTGTGTCCTACGTTGCCCATTTACCTAAGCCTATATCTTCATTCTGAATGTTATATTTACCCGGAATTAACTTGTATAAGAAAGATAAACCATTTTTCCATGTATACAAAGTACAAAGAGTTGATATCTTAATTGGAAAATTATGTTTTGAAAGCTTTCTTGCAGGAGGGTTGTGATGGTGTGTGTTGGGTCATGGAGGGCGCTTTTACATATCTATAAGTAACAGGAATCACAGAGTAAAAACCTTCCTCCTGATAGGCTACATATCTTGACTAATCAAAATTATTGTCTCCAATACATGCTAAGATAGTATGGAGGATGTTTTACTTGTAAATTTATATCTCCCAAAACTTTATCTGTCTGTTTTCAACAGAACAGAGTGCAGTGTATTCCCGTGTCCCCCTGTAGTTGTCCTCCATCGAAGGGTCTTTCTGGCTAGTGGACGGTGGCAAACCTCCGCTATCTGAGATGGGGAATCCCCCAAATTTCTATCCCGCGTTGAGCTAACGTTTTCTAGCAACGCGGTACATCGAAGCCTCCCTATTATTAGCTGTGATGCGGTCGATAATTAGCTCTGATGGCAGGAGGAACAATGTCAGTTCGGGGTTTGTGAGGGAATTATTAATCCAACTGGGGACCTGACATTGCTGCTGAAACATTTATAATATTTATATTTTCTACTTGAACTAGAATTATCATAAATATACTTTGTAATTAAGTTAACGTTCGGACATGACAACATCATATCATTATCCAGAAAAGTCCTCCATTTAGACCTTGAGGGGTCAGTGTCGGCATTGATCAGTGAACAAATGGAATCTGTGTAAAGATGGATATATAGGAGAGCAAGTTGTGATAAAATGAGGGATAAAAAATGGTTGTTACTCTCGTTCAAACGTGTCAACGTTTCTTAAAAACCATTGGGATTGATGTCCAAGCTTTACAGGTATAACCGACCAGTGACACTAGCAACTGAGTGGTCAGCTATTGTTGATTGATAATCAGTTAGCTGCCAGAGCCTGACCAGAGGACTAATGTCTAAGCTGAGGGTGGGTATGGGTGGGTGGGGGTGTAGGGTGTTACCCCTGACGCCTCGCTGATCCCCCGGACTGATCCCCTCACCCTGGAGGTCGTGCAGGGGTTAATCGGGACGCTGACACGCGTCATCCTCCTGCATAGCCCTTCACACCTTACCGTATAGACTCATTAGACTCATTGCCGTATAGTCTCATTAGACTCATTGCCGTATAACCACATTATGGAGGATTGTTGGCTGGTATCCGGTGGATCAGCGACGTCCATTTTAAAATGAGCGCGGTTTCATCAGTCTAGGCTCAGAGCCTCTCAGACCCCTTCAAACAAAGGGAAACTGACCGCAAAAAAATCCCATTCATTTATTTTCACGGGCATCACTTTCCGAGGTGGAAATAAATGTGTTTGTTGGTGTCCGCGAAAATTGAAAATTAGGGGGAAAAGAGTAGGAAACATTTTTTAAAAATTACAGTATTTACGACCGACAGCCCAACCAAGACGTACGTCTTCGCGTTGGGCTCGATGAGAAACTAAAAGCGCGGCGGGCGGTGGAGTTGTCACGTTCTGTTGTTTACATTCTGCTCAATGATGCACTCGATACTGGCTGAGTAGCCCTTAGGATTAGAGCTAAGTTCATTCTCTCATGTACTGGCAGACAGTCGTATCCTCGCTACACATCGCTGTGTGTGGGTGCAGGGAACCAAGTGTATTTCCATGTGTGGACCGTGTGAAAATAAGATCTATCTTGTGCCCCAACCCCGCCCCACCCCGCCCCCACCTTTTCCAGCTGCAGAGAGGTGAATTATTGGACTCAGACTAGGCGCAGAGTCCAATGCTCTCACTCCAAACCGCAACATGCCATTAGAATCCCATAAAGACCCATGCTCCAGGAAAAAAAACAAAAAAACATGCTCCAGGACCAGGAAAGTCATTAGCACAGTAGGAGTTCAATCACTGTCATACAATTCTTATCTGATCTCAGAGGCTCTGAGCCTAGACTAGTTTCGGTGTTAATGATGCATTGACTTATGGAAGTTGAGTTTCTGAGAGTATACAAACTGCAAAAAGCATCCCATGTGATATATAATAAATGTTGAAATTTCTTTATCACATGCCATGTTCAGCGTGTAATATTTATCACCATTCCTGCCTTCCCGTCATGCACTTGTGCCGCTATAGATCATGTCGATATGTTACAACCATTACCAAAACATTCTTGCAATATTCGATAATAAAAAGGTAGCTATCGGGCTCGGACATAACCATTCCAGCATGCTCCTCTGTAAGCAGTGACACACTCCTCTATTGCCCCCGAACATAAAGGGTCAGATCTTCAGAAAATGTACAATTATTCACCTTCACTGAATCCTCGTCAAATAACATAAATTTAAGACAAAAAAAACGGTTCAAAATACAGTCCAACATAACAGATGTTTTGCAATCCTTAGACTGTCTTTGGCAATACCAAATATATTCAGATATACCTTGGAGTGATATTACTCCAAGCTAGTATTTATCTTATTACTTTTCAGCTTAATTTATCAGAATTTACTAAAAATGCGTAGAACCCCCAATTGCACATATTCTGATACACATACAAGGGTTAATCTAGCTGATCACCAGGGGGAGTGAATACACAGGGCAGTAGAGGAGGACATAATGGCAACAAAGGAGGAAAAAAAGCAATAACTTGTCCCGTGACATTCCACTCTATACAAACACTGCATCAGGACCAGCGGTATCTGTGGAGGCGGGCCGGGAGCAGGAAATTGTGTCTGTCCATCAAAATGTCTTGGTTATAATCGCTTGGCAGAGGCTGAATCGCATTTCTTTATGGAATTGAAAAGGGGGAGGGGAGGGGGAGGGGAGTCATTGATAGTCATTAACATTTACATTAACATTTTCTATTTTTATTCATTTATTTATTCTTTGTTGCATGTTAGCTTTCAAGGGGGAAAGAGGTTGTTTTCGTTTCGTTAGAATAATTTTCTATGTTTAATATTGTAATTGTTTAATTATGAAGCCTGAATAAAACCTTAGGCAACTAACAATATAGGCTATTGACTTCATAATAGGTCCAAGTTGGTCTAAAAGTTTATCAAAATGTCCATTGTATATCACTGACAAATTCAAATGATTTAAAAGTTATATTCATTCATTTCAAATGTTTATACATCTATACTTTAGATCTTGTGATGGTTAGAAACTTTATAGTCGTACTGTTATTGTATTGATGAAATTACATGTAGCAAATGGAAGAAACTAAAACCCTGTCTCTCCCCCTCTGCGCAAATCTCTTCAGGCAATATCTGTATATTTAGATCAGATGAAATGTATCAAAACAAAACAAAAAAGTCTGTCACTGTCAGGGAAAACTAATTTGGTAAGATCTGCACATTTAGATCAAATAAAAGTTATCAAAACAAACAAAAAAGTTCTGTCACTGTCAGGGAGAACTAATTTTGCTTAATGTATGCTAAAAGAAAAAACAGTTTGACAACTGACAGGGCTCTTTAGATGCAACAATGCAGGAAAGGGCAGAGGCTCAGTCAAGTTGGGCGATAAATGGAGGTTTTACAATGACAGGATCTGGAGCAGTCAAACTATACCTCCCAGACAGTAACCCGGAGATCCGTATCAGCGGCATAACAAATTAAAGGACAAGTATAATGTTAATGCTTCCATATTACTCTCATATATATAGATGCTTCCAACTGGAAGAAATGTATGGAATTGGGCTAGTATGAACAGTTAGTCCGCCCCAAAATGTGTTACCTGTTATTGCAGTTGAAAACTAGGACTAGGTACGGGGGGATGGTAAATGATTATATTGCAACATTTCATAACAATAGTTGTTGAAGAGAACTGTTAAAGGTTTTCTCGTGAGGAAAGCTTCTGTACCTGCATACAAAATATAGAAAAATAGCCACGGTCAAAATCTGTTTAGGTGTAGTAAGGTTTTTCTAGGAAAGAGGGTGGAGGGATTCTTAATGTATGCCTAGATTAGACGTTACCTCATATTTTAGAATTTTGAGAGCAAATAAAGAATTCATTCGATTCAATTCAAGTTAGCCATGGTCAAAATATTTTAGAATTTTGAGACGTACAGTAGTACATGTTAAGCAGTAAGGTGAATTTATTATTATTAAAATTATGATTTGGATTCGAGGGAACTCGAGGGGTTGCAGGGAACCCTTATTTTCTAGGTAAGGAGGGTGTGTACATCTTTTTTTCCTCCTTAAGAACCAATATGACCGTTACTAAGGATTGGGTAGGAGCACAGACTTTGTACCTCCAGTGGCCGTACGGTGGAGCAACCCGTCGTCCTATACACCTGGACATTACCTGCCTATTATCTCATTATTTCACTCCCATGTACAGGTATCTAGTTCCCCCTGGCCCCCGCCCTACCCCTGCATATATATCATTCACTGCTACTATAGTAACTATAATCTGTCCCCGGCCATCATTTAATATATGTCGTGGACCCAGCATTTAGCCAAGGTCGACCAAGTATCAGGCTTCCACTAAATGACCCTCTTGCAAGACCAAAGGTCATTGTCATTTCGAAACCGATACCCTTCCTGGGCTTTTAGCTTTGTCGAACGAACGCTCCAGGTCGCCATACCTCGGTTTGGGGGCGAGATTATCAGAAAATGTACAATCGCCAGCTCTACACATTTAGTAAATTCTGCTGATAAATGGCATATATCTAAGTATATATGTGGTATATTCCAATGATTCAAATAATGTTGTTTGGTTATGGTGTCAAAGTGTATTTTGAACCTCATTTTTGTCTTAAATGTGGGTTATTTGAGACGATTGCTGAAGGTGAATTGTACATTTTCGGAGGACCTCACCCTTTGGGGGTTTCTTTGAAGCAAGGGCTTTGTTCGTGTGTGAGTGAACAAGCAGTTCTCATCAGCAAACATTTAAAGCTAGCCACCGTTGGAGTGGACCAGTTCTATTCATTTATTCCTCACAATCAATGCACAAGGCTCCCGAGCTTAAACAAGCGTCGTGGGAACGAAGAAGAATGGCGAAGTTTAAAGAGGAGATGGTCTGTGTGAGGAGATGGGGATATTGGGGTGGTCAGAGAGGGCTGAACCCAAACTGGAGAAACCCTTCAAGACAAATAGCGAACCCTTTTCAAGAGAGGTAAGCCCAGAGAAGTAGGGTCTGGACACACACGGACTGCGAGCACTCAAGAACCCTTTCTCTTCAAGTTTAAAATGCAAAACCGCAGATGTGTGTCCTTTCACCCCACAGGTAAAAGATAACATAGGACATTTACATCTTATGAACCATTCGAGAACCTTCCCATTGTTAGAGCTTATGCAAGACATGGCGTTGAGAGACTTGGAGTATCTGGATCATTGTCTGCGGATCTAGGTATTGGGTTTCACCCCCAGCGCACAAAGTGCCCTCTCCTTGAACTCCTGCATTCCATTCGACCCAAAAGTAAATACACAGGCTTAATTTCGGGCTCAAGTTACAAATGGCAATTTGCAGCTGTGAGAATCAATGTACCAGTTCACAAATAAACACATTTGTTCTTGATAATCTAGGCGCACATCCTCGCAGGTCATATAAGAATGTTATTATGGTATCATGTAAGCGATTGGACGCCTACTGCTCTAATGTCTTTCCCTACCTTGGAGTAGGAGGTGTCCTAATGGGATTATAATGGCACTTTTGCGTTTGGAGGGACCCTCTCAACTCAGAGCCTAGACTGAATATCAGCTGTGAGTGTCCACTAGCTCACAAATAGTTAATACACACTGTATTTACTCTTTACTTACTTGCCAATATAGCACCAAACCAATTCCGAGTGAGTGTGGCCATATTTTGGCACCAAGGTGACATGTCTACAAAAGTCGTCCGCTACAAATGTTTCCACCCCAATGTCAAGGTCGTATATTATTATTGCTACAGAAGTTGAGTCTCCCCAAACTAACACTGAGTTTGGCACTGGGGTGACATATCTACAGTGTTTCAATACCGGTTCATTAGCATTAATCTATTTCCAATTCATCCCCGGAAACATTTCCATTGACCACAATTTTAAGACCACTTTCCTTCAGCCCACGAGAATTGATGTAAGAGAGTATGTGAAAATGTGAGGGCGTTATCGCCTTGGCCGGCCAGGGGGATTATAGTATACAGTTTGTTAATATGATCAAGGGTTCGGGCGAACATGACCAAATCCCCTCCACACATATTACAGGGGATGAACGGGTCATACAAAGTATAGGAATCATGACTCAGTAATATGCTCAGACGTAAAATGCCCCTTAAATTTGTACTTTCAGTTATATCATCGGTCAAAAAACTAAATATTTTCTACTTTTTGTTCCGTTCTTTTACCAGTCAATCTTATCTTAGCAATAAGATGTTTCGGAAATATCAGAAATGTATTTTATTTTCTACACATTACTTTATGAATGTAGATCTGTTCACAATTAACTTACTTTGCTTAAATTTTCATCTGTAGTCTAGGAAGACCAGGAAATCATTTTTCAGGCGTCTGCCTCCTTTTTGTACAAAGCTTTAAGGAACAACTATATATATGTTGAATTGAATTGAATTATAACATATTTAACCAAAGATTTGGGCTGATTTTGTCCGGTTGTTGTTGCTACAGGGCTCCATAAAGTCCACATAAGTTATAGGAGCAGTTCAATATCACTACTACGTTTCGTATCGTTTAATTCATTTATATCTTATTTGGTCAATATTTTGATACATAGTAAATATTCTCATAAAGAAATTCAAGGAAAAACAAAATATTATCTTATGAATTAAATTCATTATGGAGAGACGTACAATTTGTCCTTTTGCCACTAAATTTTGATCCTAAAATGACCTCATGACACTATTACATATTCATTATAGATATTTTATTTCTTATACTAAATACAAACGAACCGTAAACATATATCTTACCAAAAGTCTAATCGGCTACAGTCATCCTATTTGAATCAGAATATTTTGTGACTCATAAATTAAATACTTTATCTGAGCTTAGAGTACAATAATTTCCTTGCAGTTCTGACCCTTTCATCTCTTATAATTGGTATCAAAGGGATTGGGTCATGTACGGAAGTACTAAATCTTCAAGTACTACATACACGACTCTTTAACTCCATTCCAGGCTCAGCGATTCAAGTCGGTCATGCCAAAAAAGAATTATGAATTATGAATGTGAATTCTAATTATTTAGGGCCTCTACTACTACTTTTTAAAACATATCTGAAAAGTCTAGGCTCAGAACCTCTCAGATCAGATAAGAGAGATATGTCAGGGATTGGACGCCTATTGCGCTAATGGCTTTCCTGGCCCTGAAGTAGATATATTAATGAAATTCTCATCGTGTTTTGGAGCCAGAGGCTTTCCCTCAGTTTCCCTCAACTGGGGAAGACAAACATTTTGATTACGAAGAAAAATACCTTTGAAAAATATGTCCATCAAAATGTGGAAGTGTGTGTGGGGGGTGTGGAGGGGGGGGGGTATTTGAGAATGTTTGAACTTAAAAAAAAACTTCGGTACAAATACTGCACTCTCTAGAATTCTGATTTTCCATGTAACAGTAACTGAACAGATGGCAACAGTAGCACCACATAAATGGCCACCACCACCCGATGGAAATAACCTTCCTGGAAAAGGACACAACACAGGGCAACCTTTCTTTAACAGCAGGATGTTGAAACGTGGATTGTTTCTTCACGTGCGAATGACAAACAGGCGATAATACAGGTCCGACAGGAAATCAATTGTAACATTCACGACACCGCCTTCCCCCTGAAGTTTTAATTCTTCCACTTGTCTGTCATGTGAACACTTCAAAGAGTTCCCGAAGTTCTTGCCACCACACTATAGTCCATCTCCCCTCTGCAACCCCTGCCCCCACCCCCGCCACCCTCCCCTCTCAACCCAGACCCGCCCTCCCCGTGCAGAAACCCTGTAATTGGTGTCAATAGCGGAGAGATCAAAGAACAGGAGATCTAACATGAGTTGTAAAAGATCAAGCCTCTAGGGAAGGGCTGGGTGTGACACCAGACCGCTGGTTTGGTGGTTGGTAGAGCAGTCGCCATGATTCCCATACACAATAGGGGATTTGCCTTGGCCACCAGGCGTGTCTGGTATAAAGAACGCTGGGGCAAATACAATATTTAGTCAGTGCTGCCTTGCAATTTTAGAAAGCTGAATTGTCATGGTGACAAACAGCTGAATTATCAAAGAGATACAAACTTGACACCGACAGAGATCGCACGGTTCAAATAATATTTCAACATCAAATATTCATGCATCATTTTGTTTACTAAGTTTATATACTATTGATACAATATTACTACTGCACGATACAGGGATAAGAGCTGTTAAAATACTGAAAACTTTCGAGAAAAAAAAAGTGATAAACATTTTGATGAACCAATAAATCAGATTTTGATAAATGAATTAAAATTAACAAATTCATTTTCAAATGGTATAACATAACGAAATTTGGTTATAAATGTTAGAATTTGAGAGAGTCCCTTCAAACCGGAAGGAAAGCCTCTCGCCTCAAACCGCAAAATGCAATGATAATAAGACACAAAATGCCATTGTATCCCAGTAGAACGCCTAGTCCTAGGCCAGGAAACCGATTAGCGAAGTAGGCATCGAATCACTGACATACCATTCTTATCTGATCTGAGTAATAGAGAGTCACAGTTATTCGTTTTAATAGGCAGGCTTTGGTAACCCAGTCGTTGTGCCCTGAGTGGCAGTATACCTTTCAGATCAAACCCATGAGAAATGTGCTAAAGCAAAAGCCCAAATTGCTAGACTGGGTTCGGAATTGACCGCAGTGAGACGCTTATTGCTGTATTCCTATGTCTACGCATCGACTCGTGACAAAGCCTCATTGTCCTGTCGGGCCAAGATGGCGGTCTCCCTACAGCACATCATACAGTGGTAGCCAGGTAATAGATCATACAGCGGTAGTCATGCTCACCTGTATAGGGGTTAGAGCAGCAGAAAATGGACAATCGCCAGCTCTACACATTCAGTCAATTCTGCTAAATTAAACCGAAAAATGATGAATACCAGGTATACATCTGAGTATATTTGGTATTGTGTTGATTCAGACAAACTGTTTGGTTATATCAAACTGTATTTTGAGTCTAATTGTTGTCTTAAATTTGAGTTATTGGAGAGGATTTGTGAAGATAAATGTACATTTTCTGATGACCTGACCTATAGATGATTGATGACCGTCCACTACTGCCTAATGCACATATCCAATGCATGGCTAAACATATTAGTCTGTCAGCCAAGATTGAAAGCCCCATATTGTAATTATGCATACTTTAGATACCAGCCCAGCAATATGTCCAGCATGTATTGTCATGTTATAGGCCTTCAGTCATTCAGTCTAGGCTCAGAGTCGAGAGAGTCCCTCCAAACTGAGGGAAAGCCTCACTCCAAACCGCAAAATGGCATTAAATGACATCAGAGCGCCTACTCCAGGGCCAGGAAAACCATTAACACAGTAGGTGTCCAATCATCACTGGCATACCATTCTTATCTGATCTGAGAGGCCCTGAGCTCAGACTATTCATACAAAGACTGAAAAGGATTATTGCATTAGCAGCATACCAAAGAAAAACATCGACAAGTTACTTAATTCAATAAACACTTTTGACTTAAAGTCTTAAATTCATTTTTTATCGGAAACTGAACTGAATGATTTTCAAAGGGACATGTTTGTTTTTTTCCACGGACGCTACTTTGGAAAAAAGTCACAAGTGAACATCGTCAATAAATTCATCACATCTTTCATCCGTACAGAAGAGAAGACGAAGACGAAAAAGAAGCAACAAGAAGAAGTCGCCTTTATATAAACAACTTGGGATCACCCAAAAAGGGGGCGGCTTTTTCTCTTTTATTAATCCTGACGAGTCTCAGTGGATAAAAAGATTGACAAGTTTGGAAGGCACCAAAGGCGGATAATCACAGAGCCCCTTCAATAAACGCTATCTCGCATCGCTGCCCTTGTTTGCAAGGCAAATGATATATACCTACCAGTATATGGTAGATAAATGTTATTACACGCATGCCTGTAATTATACATATACATACATATACAGCTAGCCCCATGGTACACAATACAGGCATAGAGAGGGAGCATAACACAAGACCACAATGTCTCCAATTTACCATCCCTCCCTGCAAATAAATATACTTATATATATATATATGGACTATAGCGTCACTAAATGTACATTTCGCATTGAAAATCTGCAGATATCAGCCTAAATTAAACTTAAACTGATATCTAAAGTTTATTTATTTATTTATTTTTCTTAATTCTGAATATACTCAGATAGTCTCAATATTGCAATAAAATTTGATTTCACAATTTCTTGATTCTTTTTCTTTCTTTTACATTTCTTTCCGTATGCTATATGTACAATAATGTAAAAGATCCGTGTTTTAGTCTAAGCTCAGAGCATATCAGATCGGTATGTCAAGTGATGCGCTAATGGTTTTCCCAACCCTGGAGTAGGCCACCTAACGGGATCCTAATGGGGTTTTGCGGTCAGGAGTGACAGGCTTTCCTTGAGTTTGAAGGGACTCTCTCATCTGTGAGCCCTAGACTACGTATGCTACATATGTAGGTTGTTAATTCCCGATTATAATCATGTGTTAGCATTGTAGAAACCCAGAAGGCAGGATTCGGTGAATAAAACGGTTTTTTAAAAAACAAGAACAAACCAAAAAATGTGTCAGATTTGGGGGGGAAAACTATTGAAATTCCAAATGTCCATATCTTGGTGGCTAGACTCGTATTGTTCCCGCCGCTAACGCTAAACGCTAAATATGACGTCCGGGCCCAACATTGTGCAGCTCTGATGGATATGCATTTCACTTACTGGCTAATGGGCGACAATGCGGGTCCATGTTTTAGTCCCTTCACCCCAAATAAAGGAAGAAAAGTGGCCTCATACATCAGATCAACGAGCTCTCCTTCAGCCATTGCTTCTCAGTTAGAGCAATTCCCGGGCAAATACCTTGTGTAAAGCCATGCTTTGTGGCGTCTAGCGCTGTATGCATTGTGAAGGCTTCAGGTATGTGTGTGAAGGCGGCGCCGAGAGGTTGTTGTGAAGGTTGGGTTGTTACGTAACCAATTAATCAGAACCATAATGGACCAGGCATCGATTGCTGGCCATGTAACATACCTTGGTTAATGCCTTCAGTCCAGGCGGAACACCTTGTGTAAGTCCATTACATGGTTGTACAGTGGAAGGTGGAGGGAAATGTGGAGAGTTGGTGGAAACAAGTCTATAGGCTCAACAGTCGAGCGAGTCCCTTCAAACTGAGGGAAAGCCCTTTAAACCGAGGGAAAGCCCTTCAAACCGAGGGAAATCCTCTCGCAGCAAACCGCAAAATTCCATTAGGATGCCTACTCCAGGGTCGGGAAACTATTAGCGCAGTAGGCGTCCAATTACTGACATGCCATTCTTATCTAATCTACCAACCCTCAGTTTAGTTGCCTTCAACTCTGATCTTAGACTGGAACTAGTCCTTTTTAAATACAGGAGATAAAACGATTGCTGATATCGAAACAATTCCATTCATTTGATTTAATATAAAAATAATAGCCTGAAAGAATGCAATGTTTGACACCCCACCCCGACCCCTCTCAACCCACCTCCTCCAACTCCTCCCAGGCGAACACTTCTAGCCTAAATGTATACTAAATTAAAGGATCTGGGAACGGAGTGCCGGGACATCTGATCAGAGTGAAACACAATATTTAGACTAAAATACTTGGCTGAATTAACATTCACATGTCGCCCAGAGTCTATAATAGAGAGATAGGGAGATAGATGGTAGGGAGAGATAGAGAATAGTCTGGTAGGGCCAGGTCTGGAATTTCAAGTAGACACTGGCACCGAATCCAGACAATTTCATGCTTTTTCCATGCATAATCCCCAGCTAATATCATGTATGGTATGTATAGGCGTAAACACCCCCATATATACACATAATGGTATCCACTCGTTTAAATTATACCCTGACATACAATATAGGTGGGTCAGATCATAGGATAATGTACAATCAGCAGCTCTACATATTTAGTAAGTTCTGTAAAATTAGGCTGGTACATGAAAAATGTTAGGTATGTTTGGTATTGCGTTGATTCAAAAGTCTGTTTGGTTATGATGAACTGTATTTTGAACCTCATTTCTGTCATAAATTTGGGTTTATTTGAGAGGATTGGTGAAGGTGAATTGTACATTTTCCGAAGCCTTGTCCCAATGAACACACCCCCTAGCACATAAATACATCAAGCAGGGCATAAAAAGACTCCACTTGGGATTGATAAAACAACATCAGAGGGAACCAAGATATCAATTATATTTGCCAGCCTTGAAGTGGCGGACTGGTTTTGTGTCTCTCAACACCATGCTTCCCAACATGCTAACACCATGTTTGTACATCGTGCCTATAATATACAGCTATGTCGCCAGGTCGCCGCGACATGTTTTCTATTTCGCAAGTTGATGGCACCTAATTGACAAATGCAGGAAAACAATTCCTCGAAGTGACTGACGTCTCTGTCGCTCTCTCTGTCTCCTTCTCTGTCTCCTTTCCCGTTTTTCTTATGAAGCTCCCTTTAGTTCTTATAGCTGGTCTTCCACTACTAATAGCAATATATACTCATGGTGTAATCTACTGTATGATTGTATGTTAACAGGTTGGTTAGTTCATAACCTGCTCAGCTGGCCGAGTCCCATACTAGTGCCGAATATTTTGGCTATAGTTAGTTCAATACATTCAGTTTTTCTTCCACTAGGACAGGAAACCCGCTAACGCCGGTAACGGGTGCTATATACCCTAGTCCAGTCAAACTAAAATTTTGCAAGGAACAAATTGCAAGAAATCATTTTTTTGCTGGATCATGTAGGGATAGTAGAGGACATTTACCAAAAAAAAGTCCCGTGCCCTGGGCCTCTGCGAAGGTTCCTGAAATGGCCACTAGGGGAACCCTCTTTCACTTTTTATTTTATAACCGCCGGAATATGAGATCTAGAGCTTAGGTCATATTAAACCATCTTTAGAGGACTTAATACTCTTTCGTTTCATATATAACATGTGTCTCTGGCCTCAATAGTCACTGAGATATGATACCTCAAAAATTAAGGTTTTTTTCTAAATATTTTTTTATCAACAATCAACTGGAAATATTTCATAGATGACGAATAGTAGCAGCCTAGGACTTATTAAATGGTTTGTAGGGAATAACGGGAGCTTTCATATGAGCTATAATCCACGCTTTAATCAGGAGAATTCGATTTTCTAGAATTTTTTTCCTGAAAAAATGTTGATCAATTATTTTTTCCTTTTATGATATTTTTTTAAAAAACATCCATGTGTCCCCCTTATATTTTATATCGATAAAATGTCATTAGAAACCTTCATATATATGACAAAACCAATATGCATTCATTTAAGAGTGATAATTAGACATACAACAGACAGCCACCAAAAAAGGAAGATATTTTCTTGCTGCCACCTGGGAGTACCAGGGAAAGATTGGCTGTGGCTCAAACAGAACTTTGGATCAGGAAGGCGGGCTAGGAGTTCTGAGGTGGACGTCAGGAGGTCATAGGGAGTGGAGAGCATACGTTCCACCATCAGCACAGTATCTCGTCGAAATGCATGAGAGGCCTTTAGGAGGCCATCTCGGGAGAGATAAGACATTGGATAAGGTCAGGAGGTCAGCATATTCGCCCGCCCTCTCTACAGACATGGGGCTGTATGTGGCTACCTGCACAGGCTGTCAGAGGAGGACACCTCCAACCAGAGGCGGGAGGATGCGACAGGCAGAGAGACCATTGAGAGGGCCCTGGGAGGAGATAAGATGGCGATGGACATAACTGGCCCTTTTCCAAAGACTCCTTGAGGAAATCGATATGTGCTGGTAGTGTGTGACCTGTTCACACGATGGGTGGAAACGTTTGCCATACCTGACTTCACAGCTAAAACAGTGGCTGAGGTGGTAGTCACAGAGGTTGTATGCAGATATGGAACACTACTTATCTGGCATACAGACCAGGGGCGAAATTTTGAATCCAACCTATTCAATGAAGTAGCCAAATTGTTGGAGGTTTGGCGCACCCACTCCACTCCATACCACTCCAAACAGGGTTGTCGAGCGGCTTAATAGAACTCTTGGAACCATGATGTCGGGGCTAGTAAATGACACACACACACAGATTGAGATAATTACATCAACTTTGTCACCAGTGCTTACCGTGCAACAGCACACAAAACCACAGGTTTCAGCCCAGACTTCTTAGCCCTAGGTCGAGAGATGAACATGCCCTGGGATGTGGCTTATGGAAACCCCCCAGGCCAGCGAGCAGAGACCACCAGCGGATATGCCCTCCACCTGCTGGAGAGGTTAGAGAAGGCACATGTAACAGCCTTTGAAGCCATGCAAACAACCAGGGCTAGACAAAAGGAATACTGTGATATGAATGTGCGGGAAGTCCAGTATAGTGAAGGCCAAAGTGTGGATATTCCAGCCAATAAAACGTGTTGGCAGGTCACCAAAGTTTACGAAGTTTTGGACAGGCCCATGGCGGGTGATAGAGAGACTTGGTGATGTGGTTTACAGGGTAGAGAGAGGAAGGAGAAAAAAGGTTGTCCACGGTGACATCATTAAACCAGCTCATGTTGGAGCCAGGGTGGTCCCAGATACCGTAAAACCAAGTGAAGACCAGTACGGGCGCCCTGTTACACCACCACCTCTTGACCCCTAAAAGAGAACAGACACCAGGAGCAAAGAACAACAGCACGCAGATCTTGTGAAGGCCAGTCTCAAGCGCGTAGACCTGAGGTCATGGGAGAATATTCAAGAGACATGGGAAAGAAGAAGGTCTGTGCCTGCTATTATGAAGGGTGTCTCAGGACTTTTCCCAGCGCCAGCAAACTAGCTGAACACGTGAGGACACATCAGAACCTTACAATGGGGAAAAAGTGTGGAGACTGTGCAAAGATTTTTAGGACTGGCCGCCAACAGGATATGAGAAATCATAGGAGGACAGCACATGAAGATAGCATGGAAGAGGACGTAGCCATGTCTGATGTGTTGGTCATAACCTGTCGGAGAGGGAGGGTTGCTACCCCAGAGGAGCAACACCTGTCTAGAATTGGTTTCAGGAATGCACCACCCACAGCAGCTGACGCCATTCCGGCTCCTCCTTTTACACCTCCTCCAGCTAAGATAAGGCGCAGGTGCTACCAGCCAAAGACAGAGGCATTGTCTCCAGGAGGAGTTGGATCAGATGCAATGGTACCTGAGATTGTGAGGGGAGAGGTAAGAGTAGTTCACAAGGACATTAAGACGTGTGTAGATGGCGAGAAAATGCAGCTGGGAATACCAGCTCCCACCAATCAGACACCTTTGCTCACCACTGAGACGGTTTATCAAGAAACCACAATTGCAGCTCCGGATAGCGATGTAACTCTAGCAGCACAAGGGCTGTGTGGACTGAGGACCCCCTCCCCCTCTCTGTCTGCAGAAGATAGCCAGCTCTCTCACAGAGCCAATATGAAGAAAGTGGTGGAATGGTTGGATTCCAATTTATTACGAAAGCACGCCACCAGCTCGGATAGCACAAGTTCAACAGGTAGTGTCCAAGGGGAAGAGTCAGGACAGTTGCATACGCAACAGTAACCACAATACCCATTGTTAGTGTTGTCGTTTCCAAACTCATTAGCATTAACCTCAAGGCTCTGATTGGGTCTCGTTACCATTAAGCCATTACCAGAAGCAGGTACAGTATAGCACGATGTGCACACACAAGCACACCAAGAAGAACTCTCAATCAGATAAAGCCACTTTTACAAGTACAGACAGTTCCAAAGAGGAAGTACACAATGCCAGCATTTATATAATGGTCAAGGTTCATAAAGGCAGAAAAGGAGATGACCTTGATAAACTATGCTACAAGAAGTACAAGGAGAAAAAGAAAACCAGTACATTCATACACCCTAAGGACTTGCCATGTCCTGCCATGTCCTGCCAAGAAGCTGCCATGTCCAGGCATTCAGAAAGAGTGTATTGTCAGGTTCAGGAATAGACAGAAAACGACAATATGAGCCCATACCTACAGATATGCCTGTGGGACCTCCAGAACTGCTCAAATCAGTCAAATGTTCCTACACAACATCTGATTGTGCTGGGGCCAAGTGTACATGCAGGAAACATGGCTTTAACTGCTCTCCAATGTGCAAGAGCTGCCAAGGATATGCTTGCCAAAACAGTAAGGCCCTTGTGCAGATTGAAGAGAATGAAGAGGATGAGCTTGAATTTAATGACATTTAATTATTTCTATTCTATATTATGCTTCACATCTAAGCAAGGGTTGTACATAATAACAGAATATAGCTACTATAACTTCATATAAGGTATGAACTTGAAAGAAACAATTTTGAATGAATATATGTTGTATTTTTGCATTTTTGCATTAAAATCCAAGATGGCTGCCATTTGGGTCATTGAATGACAATGGATATTATTTCTAATATGATATGAGATATAATCATTGATAACACAGCATATAATGACAGTTCTGATAATAAAATACAGTGTAAATGAAAGTTGTGGTTAATCTTAAATATTTACTGATTTAGCGGAATTACTGCCCGATCATGCTTAAAACACACAGTGTGTTCATATGACTAGATTTTTTAACTGAAATGGAATAATTAAGAGTGTCTACACGTATTAAAATTTTTATAAGTGGATTGTGTTCAGAAAAAATCCATATTAGAAATGATACATTCTGTTTTCCCCAAGATTTCACCTCAAAAATAGAAAATTTCAACTTTCGGGTGGCCGCCATTTTGGATTTTGGGCATCTCTGGTCTCAATAAAGAATGAAGCTCATCAATAGGTTATTGGGCACTCAAAACAGAAAGATTGATGCCTTCAACTGAATATTATGAAAATTATAGCTGATATATATGGAATTTCTCCATTTCCCACCAAAATCCAAGATAATCGATCAACAGTTTTTTGGGGAAAAAAATTCTAGAAAATCGAATTCTCCTGATAAAAACATAAATTATAGCTCATATGAAAGGTCATTTTATTCCCTACAAACAATTTAATAAGTCCTAGGCTGCTACTATTCGTCATCTATGAAATATTTCCAGTTGATTGTTGATGAAAAAATATTTCGAAAAAAACCTTAATTTTTGAGGTATCATATCTCAGTGACTATTGAGGCCAGAGACACATGTTATATATGAAACAAAAGAGTATTAAGTCCTCTAAAGATGGTTTCATATGACCTAAGCTCTAGATCTCATATTCCGGCGGTTATAAAATAAAAAGTGAAAGAGGGTTCCCCTAGTGGCCATTTCAGGAACCTTCGCAGAGGCCCAGGGCACGGGACTTTTTTTTGGTAAATGTCCTCTACTATCCCTACATGATCCAGCAAAAAAATGATTTCTTGCAATTTGTTCCTACCTTTGCCCAAATTTCACTTAGATTGACTGGACTACCCTACTCTTATCGAATATTCAACAACATTGGATCTTCCAAGAGCCATCCATACCCACCATGACCTTGCCTACCATACAGTCTAGGCCCAGAGCCTCTCAGATCAGGTAAGAATGGCATGTCAGTGATTGGACGCCTACTGCACTAATGGCTTTCCTGGCCCTGGAGCAGGTAGGTGTCATAATGTCATTTTGTGGTTTGGAGCGAGAGGCTTTCTCTCAAAACCGAGTCTGAGCCTAGACCAGTCAGCAATCACAATGTTTTCCATTTGGCCATTTGATACCTAATTCCCCCAAGCAGGAAACCCTCCCTGTGATCACCCCAAGGAGCCTGACACCTCCCTCTTACCTTCCCTCTCCTCTGGACATAGTTTGACAGATAAGTAAATCGGTCGACATAGGAACACAAACAGGAGGTCAAACCAGGCTGGACCCAGTTCTCTTCCCCCTCTCCCCCCGCGCCGGGGCAATGAAAACAAAGCGTATTTACCGAGGAATTATCCATACAGGAAAGCCAAGGTCCTCGAGTGTTATCTTTCCACCGGGTTCTCAAATATTTAACATACCAGGAATATATACGGTCCGGTGCAATCAGTCGGTGCAAGGTGCATGGATTGGAGGGAGATACTTCACAAGTCTGCAACTTCATAAATGACTGAAGTATCTAAAATTTGGAACAAACTTATTATACGGGAGCCTGAGGAGGACCATTTACCATAATCTCAGATTGTAAAACCAGACCTTTACTCTGTGTGAGCTTAGAGTTATAAGGTTAGAGTCATAATGGCAAACCCAAAAGTGTCTTATTTAGCAGTCATGGCAGTTCTCGGTTCCACCATGTAGGCTACCGATACTGTACTATTTGTATTTGATGGAGAACGTCAATCCCATGGGAAGCAACCCCTATAAAAACCCTTAAGTGTGAAGAAATGCATTATTATTGCTATTCATACAATTACAATGTAGGATCAAATGAGGCTACAGACAGAAATCTGTCTTTCACAGAGCTGTACCCATGCCAGAATTCTATGAATGTGTCAGATCTTCAATTCGCCTTTACCAATCCTCTCAAATAACTTAAATACAATACATAAATTAGGTTCAAATACAGTTCCTCGTATATTAACCAAACAAAATTGTTCAATCATCACAACACCAAATATAACTAAATAGGCTTATACCCAGTATTTCTAATTTGTCAGTCTAATTTAGCATTATAATTTACTAAATGTGTAGCGCTGCTGATTGTGCATTTGCTGACGATCTGAATCGTATACGTTGTTCACACCAACAAATATTCTACCCATAAAAGTCATCAAAGAATCCAACTTCTCACAGCTCAAAAGCGGGATAAAGAAATACACTTAGGGCTGGGGATATAATATGTATTTGGGGCACCAGACGCTTTCAATTACGCTTTCTCAAGATGCCGGTATGAATCCTTTTGGAGCTTTCCGGCTGCAAATGGCTTTATTTTGGATAAAATTCACATTAAGATCTGCATCTGGACCACGGGGCCTTTGAAGGAAATGTAATTCTTTTGCGAGGAGGAACCATCATCGCTCACATTCAATACATTCCAGTGGGCCCTCTGTAAAGCCTATACCGCCCGAGATGTGTCTTCGGAGCAGATAGCCTTCGCCCCGGCATCAAAGGCAACCGCCCGCCACCCTTGCAACAATACTGTTCTCTTGGCAGAGCTAGAACTTTTGATACAAGCCGATGGGGACCAATTTGAGGCAACTTATGACGAAGGGCGGGGACATTTAATATCATAAGGGAGGGTTTGTTGTCGCGACAGTTGCAGCCGGGTATTGTCCGGGAGGGATCACTCACTACCAAGTTCACATAAGAGCAAAGTTTTCCTGTTTTAGACTAGCGCCAAGTCCCTCAGTCTATCAATCTTGTTTTTAATTAAAATTTTGATACAGCTTATCCTCAGATGAATGACATCATAGAGTAATATAGTAAGGTACATGTTTTAAACAGAGGGCAAATAATAAAGTGAAGCCAATTTGACATAACAGTCCAGGCAGGCCCAAACCCTCAGATGATATAAGATTGGTATGTCAGTGATTCGACGCCTACTTCGAATCGCTAATCGGTTTTAATGGAATTATAATGGCACTTAGCGGTTTGAGGCGAGTGGCTTTCCCTCCGTTTGAAGGGACTCTCTCATCGTTGGGCCTAGATTGATAATGGGATATGGGCTCACAGTATGAGAATCAATTAATCAATCTCAATATGATTAGACTAGCACTAAGTCAAGGAGAACTTTTGAGATACTATAATGCAGAGCATTGGCAATTGGAAACTGCTGACAACAAGTAGTGTCCCCGATGCCGGAATGAAATCACTATTTTGGGTCTCGGCTGATGGAGCTGGAATTACACAGCTGTTGAAATAATATAAAAGGTTTTACCTTGACCGGACAGGTTAAACAGGAATATATCTCTGTACTCACCTGAAAGGGGAAAAACAACAATTCATGAATTGATTAGATGTTCAAATTACAATTAATTACCATTAAATATTTGTGAATGAGTGCATTTGATAGCCACTAATAACAGCAGATGATAGCAATCAACACATAACAGTCTCGGCTCCCAGGCTGTTATTGGAAAACCTTATTTCATAAAAAATCGTTCCTTGCATCTTTTCAGGCCATTAGTTAGTAACGCATTGTTTACCCAAATAAGGATTTATTAAAACTAAACTAAGCTAATTTCACTTAACCATTGGTGCCTGCGCAGGCCAAACAAAATAATATACTGTTTCCGATTTATAATTATATAGCTGAACACTATGTATTTTTTTTAGGATCTTACAGGAACCGAAAAATGTTTATGTTTAGAAATGTTTATTTCGTAACAATAGTTGTTTTTAACAAAAAAAATCTATCTTTTACGGGTTTCCTGGGTATGAAGACTTGTTTTCCAGCTTTAATTAGTTGGGTTGTTTTTCTAAAGAAAAAAACCCTCAGAAATAAAATTAGGTCAAGTTTTCTCAGGTGGGGGTAAATGGGAAAGACATTATTTTTTTTTGCCTAAGCCCAGACTCGAGTATTAGGCCTAAATCACATTTGTGACTTGATGTTTAAATATGCATTAAAGGCGCGGTTGTGTTAAACCTCGGGTTGGCAATGCTTGCCCGAACCATTACCCAAATCTTACCCGCTTAGTCCTAGAGCAAACATTACAGGCTAAACCTCGCAGCCACAATTAGCAACATTACACACTTACAAGCCCTAATAAGCATTTATTCTCTTGACTAAACACCCCGCAAGTTACAGATGAAACTTCTACGAACAGAAAGCCCGATTAGAAACGCCGAGCGATAGCATCACACGGCGGAAATAAATAGTTTAACCTTGGGTTGGTTTATTATATTAAAAGTTTTGAGAAGATGACCATAATAAGGTTTGGGCCAACGCCACATCAAAGTGGACCCGGGAGAATCACCTGTCAACGTCACCTGTCAGGCCAAGAGTGGTAAACACTCGCGTCTCGCCCTCCACAACAAAGGCCAAAGAAATTAGGTGTGTCTCCGATTATTTATAGTAGCTGAAAGGGGATGGTAACTTTCTTTTTAAGAAAGCACTTTTCAGAAACTGAAAAAAATACTTATTTTATTGTTGTTTTATAAACGAGATAGTAGCTTTTTCTGGTTTGCTGGTTAGGAGGACATGTGCTCCTGTCTGCCCACCTTTTAAATTGGGCATGGTGAAATTTTATTAGGTGGGGTAAGGTTTTGTCTGTGTAACGGGTGGGGGTGAGGGCGAAAACACACCTATTTTAGGCTAGGCTCACAGCCCCTCAGAACAGATAAGAATGGTATTCAGTGACTGGACCCCAACTGCGCTTATGGCTTTCTCGGCCCTGGAGTAGGCGATCTAATTGGATTCTAATTGCATTTTGCGGTTTGGAGCAAGAGGCTTTCCCTCAGTTTGAAGGGACTCTCTCAACTCTGAGCCTATACTTTATTTTGCTTTTGGCCTAAAACCTCGCGCCAAGTGCCTGTATAATCATCCCCACCTATACAAGGCAGCACAATAGCCATACAAGGCTTAATATCGGGGATATAGCAGAGATAAGTCGTCCCTTTCCGCACAATACAAGGGGGAGAGGCTAATTCACAGGCTTCATATCCTTGCCAGGACATCTGTCCAGTTGTAATCAGACCTTTGCAATGTATCCTACACCACACCAGTAACGCACAAGGGTCAGATCGCCTCGTAATGTACAATCGGCAGCTCTGCCCATTGAGAAAATCCTGTTAAATTAAGGTGACTCAGTAGTGATTTTGATTATTGATGAATTTTTCTAAAATTTTTACCAATGATAGTTGACATGAAATAATCATTATCGAGTGGAAAAAAAACATAGGTCACCAGGCTAGTTTTCATGCTATGGCAGTATGGAGATAGAAATAATGAATCATATTTGAGTAATTTTACTACATTTGAGTGATTTATTAACATAATTCGTTTAAAATGGTTCTGACATGAATTCAGACATCAAATTTCACCCAGACATTCAACATATATATACTTATCATCAGATAATGTTTTTTTCCTCAGATCCTGAGTTAGCCCCCTGGAAGCCCCCTAGTGGCAGTACGGGGCACTAGCAAAATTGACTTTGGTTGATGACAATCAGCGTTTTAAAAAAAAACTGTTTGATGAATATTTTTTAAATTTAATATGAATGTAGATACCGTATTTATCAACTCATACACAAAAAATCAGGATGGCTTTCCAGGCTAAATTTTTCTATATTACGACTTATTTATGAGAAAAATTGGGGAAAAAATTAAATTCCTGATTAATATTTGATTTGAACAAAAATGGCTTCATAAATCTTGATGAAATTCTATATGGATACAGCTATCATAGTTACTAACTCGCACACCAAAAATCAGCATGAATTTCCAGGCCGATTTTTTTGTGTTACAACTTAATTATGAGAAAATTGGCTAAAAATGAGAAAATTCTTAATAATTATTTGATTTATACACATATGGCTCCATAAATTTTAATGAAATTTAATATGGATGTATAGGGATCGTAGATACTAACTCCCACACCAAAAATCAGCATAAATTTTCTATCTGAAATGTTTATATCAAGACTTAACATACATACTTCGTCTGCATAATGCTGATATTCCCTGCTATATGTATTGAATACACATATATCAGTACTGAGCTATATGTGTTGAATACACAAGATCAGTACTGAGTCACCTTAAGCTGAAAAATGATAAATATCAGGTATATGTGGGTATATTTGGTATTTCCTTCATTCAGCAACTCTGTTCCAGTCTGTAAAGCCTCTCAGATCAGATCAGAATGGCATGTCTGTGATTGGACACCTACTGCGCCTATTGGACTGCCTATGGCTTTTCCAGGCCAGGTACGTATCCTAATGAGATGTCATTTTGCGGTTTGGAGCGAGAGGCTTTCCCTCAGTTTCAAGGGACTCTCTCAACTTTGAGCCTATAGACTGGTTCGGTTAAATTGAACTGTATTTCAAAACAAATCCGTCTTAAATTTGGGTTATTTGAGAGGATTGGTGAAGGCGAATTGTACATTTTCTGTCGACCGGCCCACTGCACAGCTCCGGGTTGACGCGATCCGCCACCATTGTCCACCATCCGGCAGGTTACCCATTGTTATACGAGCCAGAGAGGACCTTCCCTGATGATAATCTGTGGGAGCAAGCACCATGTGTCAAGGCATTTAAGGCACGATCAATCTGACACGAGGAATCCCATTTGAAATGTTTTGTACCTCGAGGGGATGGTGAACAATTTCAGTACAACAAATGTTGCTTTTAGTCTGTCCTCTTCTTGTGGATTTCAATTAAAATAGTTGGCCCGGCTAGTCATGGGGGTATTAGACCAGAAACAAGCAGAATTGGAATGTATTCACTTGCAAAAAAAATAGTCCAAAATTAAGGTGGGAGTTGGTCTGAAAACACCATAACTTCCATGTAATACCATTTCATTTTGGAATCTTTTTTTATTAGCCTCAGAGGCGCATACTAATCGGAAATCGCATAATTTTCATTTCATCTTTAAAAGTCAATTAAAGATTTTAGAAAAATTGTTGTTTTCATTTATATAAGATATTAGACTGAGTTATGACTGACACTGGCTGCACCTATATTAAACCTAAACCTAAGATCAAGCCAAGGCATGAGAATCTATAAAAATGTCCGTGTAAACCATGTGTTGATCCACGGGCCTTGACCCTGGGCATCTGGGTTCAGCCGGGAGAGACACGTAGGTCCTGCAAGCACCCCCCCCCACACACACACACACACCTCCTCATAGGTATTGGAAGGCCCCCAACTTGTTGTGTATTCACCAAAATACTCGTGTCACCTTCCGCTTCCTGGGATAAACTGACCTTGTACAGAGGGCAATCACATTTAGGGATAACACTTATCCCACGTACCCCCCCTCCCTTTCCCTAAGTCCCAGGACTAACAGTACATGTACTAATACACCTGGTCAGTCAGAGTGCAATACACACTGCATACCTTAGTCATTCCGATATCTTTACTATAATTCTTCACAATTTCCCCAATGAAATGGCCTCTGTGAACAGACAGTTTCGAAATATCTGCCCTGGATACAATCATCGACGATTTGTGCAAAGTTCAAATACCTTCAAGGCCTTGAAAATTTCAAATTAATATTGAACTTAAAATTAAAATTCAATCCGACAACCCCACCCGCCTACCCCCTACTAGTTATATGGAATGTACATGCCCCCCCCCCCCCCTACCATGAATGCACATAGGGTGGTATCTGTGTTCGATCCTGAGAAGATGTGACCTCTACTACTTTGGGGGTCACTTGAGGATCCAAAATGAGCCAGCAGAGTTGTTTAGCAGTGCATGCACTTAGGGAAGAAATTAAATAGGTGTGTTTCCGATTGTCTTCTTCCCCCTACCTAAAAAAAACCCACCACCTTTAAAATAAAGTTGACCATGCCTATTTTTTTTTAATTTTATAAGATAAAAGCAAGAAAACAAATTTTCCTAACCAGGAGTCGTTAAAAAAAGGGCAAGTTTCCCTAATTTCTTACGAAATATACATTTTTCCCCAGTTCCTAAGAGGTAGTTTCTAAAAAAGGTTACCATGCCATACCAAAGGTTATATAGCTAAAATCTACCTATTACCTAGTTTTGAGCTATATAAATCGGAAACACACCATGGCATTTTTTTTGGCCTTAGCTATTGAGGGGGACAACCAGGATCGTAGAGGCCAGCTCGCTGGCTCAGGTATCAGCCTGTAATTGGGGGTTTATTTCCCTGCCCACAATACCCGAGCATGGTTCATGTTGCCTGTAAAGTGTAATGGGACGAGACGTCGCTCTAATCCAAGGCTTTAGGGTCGCACTGATGTTATTCTCCCAGTCACATGCTGCTGTAGGCTTTTGTTACAGAGAACAATGTAGTCGAGTCAGTGATACAGAACCCATGTAACTGGGGGGCCTCTACGGTACAACATGGTGGGGGGTGGGTGACCATGTGATGTGTGTATTTAAAAGATATATCCTTCTGGACAACGGGCGTATGCTGTTACCCGAAACTAGGGATGAAAGTGGGGGCCATGGCTAAAATAGTGAAATATTTCTGGCAAGGGGAAAAGCAGAGGGAAATTGAACAATTATTTTGCTGATATCAATCTAATTATCTTTGAAATTTTTGACAGTGTTGATGTAGCTATGGTATGGGTGGAGGGAAGTGGCCATGTGATGTTTTTAGTAGTCTCTAGGCTCGGAACCTCTCAGATCAGATAAGAATGGTCGCCTACTACCTTAATGGCTTTCCTGGCCTCGGAGTATAGGCGTTCTAATGGGATTATAATAATATTTTGCGGTTTGGAGCGAGAGACTTTCCCTCAGTTTGGAGGGACCCGGGAGGTTCTGAGCCTAGACTGAGTCAGAGGTTTAAAACTTGGCATTCCCCAGTAACCCCCACCCCCCACCCGAGTTTCCAGCTATTATAAATCCGAAACACATACCGGTATATTTTTATTTTATTAATCAAAAATACCAATAATAAATTATGCCCCTTGCCTGCAGTATACACGAATGCATGATATGGTATTCAAATAATATGGATTTACTACATACCACAAAACCAAACTCCAGCTAGAACATATATGAATAATTAATCATACTTCCAAATGAAAAATACATCAATAAAACATGTCAGTAAAGGTTCCGCCGCAAACACACGAACACTTAAATACATGACCCGAACCAAATGACAGAGAGAAAGAGCAATTTTCTATCTTTAACCCCTTTAACTTATAAACGATTACCCTTTCCCAAAAGGTCATTTGTGTACAACTGGAAGAGGAGCTGTCATGTAAAGTCCAGTTTATCGCCGAGTCACAGCGATTAGCTATCATCTAAAGGCCCTTGTCACAGGCTTGGGTCCGAGTCAGTGGGGTGGATCGTGGGACCGGGTTGCCTGTCGTGGGCGCTTATGTCTATTTAGTCCCATGTACCCTCAGTGTCCATCCAAGCTCGAGGTAACAAGGGGGAACAATAGCGCAGAGGTCAGGGCCGTCTTGATAAACCACTGAACTCGGCCCTGAAAGCCCTGAAAAGCCCGGAGATATTTAAATACAACTTGGAAAATCGTCGGAAGAATGTACAAAGGGCAGCTGTACACATTTAGTAAAGTTCAGCTGAAAAATTATCGATATCAGGTATACCGGAGTATTTTGGTATTACGTTGATTAAACAATTCTGTTCGGTTATGTTGAACTGTATTTTGAACCTTATTTTGTGTTAAATTAGGGTTATTTTAGAGGATCAGTGAAGGCGAATTGTACGATGACCTCACCGACAAGTTGTAGAATATGCACGGATCGACCACAAGAAAGGTGAATGGACAGGGGTTAAAATTGCATTCGTACAAAACCCATTGCCCCCCCCCCCCCACCTCCCCGCCACACACACACCTTCAACCCCACCCCACCGCCTGACAAGTTGATTACAAGTTGACAAAAGTGTGCACTGAATGTATACGGGAGTCCACCTGCTTGCCTGTCAGATAATGATAGAAGTTAAAGCTTAAAGACTAACCATTAGAACGGCAAGCATCCCGGGTTGCTAGACATTCCAGTGATATCATCATCCTTGTATTGGCGAGATGTGTCAGTAAGAGCTGACTGAGATTTAAATTTAACATTGGAGGGAAAAAAATTTACATCTGGTAAGTGTGCATCGGCACTGATAGAGTGGTGAAGTACTGGGAAATAGTGCAAGCTCTGATTATTCTTTTTATTAAATTGTCTTCATTCATTATTGTAATTTAATTATATTTTATCATTGCACCAATAAAAGTATACATCAGAGTCAAACAGGGTGATTTAGGAACCCTGGATTTTACAACCTTAAAGTGCCATTTGAATCTCATCCGGACTTCTGCTCCAGGGCCGGGAAAGCCATTAGCGCAGTAGGCGTCCAATCACTGAAATACCATTCTTATCTGATCTAAGAGGTATGAGCCTACGCTTACACAGATGATGAAAATAAACCTGGAGAGCTGACGCGGGCAGCAGGGAACTGTATCCAGGCAGGACGATACTGGATGGCAAACATTAATCAGAAACTAAGGAGGAGATTGAAGTATAAATCCACCTGGATACAACTCAGTCTGATAATAGCTGATGGGGCAATGATACCCCAACCTTATTTTACAAGGCGATACTTTATGACTTCATGTAGTAGATCAGGTGTAAAACAGATCAGGTGTAAATTTATATCATCATTCGTCCATGGTCAGAAAAGAATGGTATGTCAGTGATTGGTCGCCTACTGCGCTAATGGATTTTCTGGTCCAATAATAGGCGTCCTAATTTGATTATAACATTATAATATTTGCTGTGTCACAATGGGATTATAATGGCATTTTCCGTTTTGGAGCAAGAGGCTTTCACCTCAGTTTGAAGGGACAGTCTCAACTCTGACCCTAGACTGGTTGTGCCTTCATGTCACCTGGTCCCCAATTACCCGCAGTCCACACCAATAATTACACTTACCCTCCCGCACCTTATATATAGTGGTGGTGAGGGGTTAGGATCTGATCCAATCATAATTAGTGTAATAATGCGACACGCAGCTCCGGGAAGTGCACTCACAGGGGGCTAAGAGCCTCTATGGGGGCCGATGCAGGTTTTGTCTAAAAAACCCATTGCTTTAAAGGCATTTTCAGCAAGTTCAATGCAATTCTGGTTGGTTTTTTCCGCGGTTCACTATCTATATATAGCTAATGCCATATCTAAATTGTCATTAATTTTATTTTTTTCGGAGTAATTTTTTTCATCCATCCATCCATCCAGGAACTGAAAATCAATCTATTTTCTGTCTGCAGTAGTGGCTTTTCAACAAACATGAGAAGTGACCATTTTAAGAGTTTTCTGGTTAGGAAGACTTGTTTTCCTGCTTTTAAAAACTAGTGAATGTACGTGGGGTAAGTGTTTCTTGGTATAGGGAGAGTAAATCGGAAAGACACCTATATTATTGTGTTGGCCTCATGGACTGCTGCACTTATGGATGTAGAATAAGGAGATCCTGCACGTGAGATGGCCAGGGTGGTTAGGCCCCCATATTGTGGCTGTACATCAGTACAAGGCAGGATTAATGTTGACCGAGAGCAGCAATACCTTCATCAGAGGGACTCACTGTCAGCTCTGAGCCTAGACAGAGTAAGGATTAGATATGCACCAGACTCGGGTCTACCTATGGTGGAGGCCAGCATGGAGGCAGGTGGGGCAGGAGGAGGAGGGATCACCTCCCCGCTCCATGACCAATATATTAACTTAGTGCTGCAATATTATACACTAAATTACCTGCTACATGGGGCGGGGGGAGGCACCTGCAGCCTGAGGGGGAGCTATGTGGGAGCTATGCAGTATGGTAATAATGTTTCCTGGGTCATATCATCAGGATTTAAGAGTGTATACCTAGGAAAGTATCAGAAAGTAACCAAATGTTGGAAATTGATTAAAATATTCAATATTTTAATTAAATAAATAATGTCAAATAAACAAAAATATTCAATTCTTTAATATTTATTTTTCTATTTTATTTTCTAAATGTACTCAGATATTCCCTGTGATTGGCAATATTTGAGTACATTTAGTTGTTAGAGGGGGAAGGTTTCGCTGTATACTGGTTAGGACCGTTAGTTAAATGATGAACATGTCAAGTAGGTATTAAAATTGTTGTTTGAGTTGGTTTTATTTATATTTACTTGTGTCAACGAGAGTATACTGGAAGCCCAGTTATACCCTCGTTGGTTGTATGTGGCATCTTAACAGATGTGAATCAATCCCAGCATGCACTGTAACAGACATGCGCAGTTAGACATGTTAATCCCTGTTAAATTAGGCTGGAAAGACTTTAATAGACAACTTATACTAGTCTTATCCTTTCTTGTATATCTGAGTAGTTTTGGTATTGCATTGATCGAAAAGATCCAGTCGGTTATGTTTATAACTACATTTGAACCATATTAATTTTGTCTAAAATCAGGGTAATTTAAGATGATTTGACAAGGCGAAATGTAGGCCTATATTATTAGACGCTCTGACTCATATATATGTATAAAACAAAAACACAAGCCTCTTCCCCTGCCTAGCGCACCTGACTATAGCTGCGAGGTATGTAAGGCTTGGTTCAAACACAAGTAAAGCGACTGTAACACCTGGAGCATTGCAAACTAATTGCGACAATTACTGAGACTAATCATCAACTATTGACATTCAACAGTATCGGTCATATACCTTGATACTGTCTACATCGTTACAGCCTAGGCTCAGAGTTGAGAAGTCCCTCCAAACTGAGGAAAAGCCTCTGGCTCCGAACTGCAAAATGTCACTAGAATCCTATTGGGACGTCCACCCCAGGACCAGGAAAGCCATTAGCTGGGCTGAAACATGAGGTATATCTGAGTAAATTTGTTCTTGAGTTCAGTCTAATAATTTGGTCGGTTGTGATTTTTGAAGGTCACAATTTAGGTGAGTCGTTTCAACAGATGCAGGCCTCATGCATTGAGGAACACACAATCGCATCTCAGGAGGAATATGGGCCAAAACCCACACAGTATCAAGTCTTCTGGAATGAACTGTAAACTGCACAGAAATCTGTTCATGTTTGCATCATGTCAGGTGCCTGAATAATATCCCAGAAATTCTATGTCATGAGGGAGGTTCCGCAAGCAAACATATTTCAATTACGTAACTGTATCCGTATTTTTTTGTGAATTAATGTCGCATTTTCATGTATACAGAATAAATTGTGAGATAAAACATTTTGCTTGCTATGTTACGTTGCGTTTCTCCCGTCATGTTTTGCTGAACCTCTTTCTTCCTTTTAACAGATACGTTTACGTATACGCTAGACTTGCTGAACCTCCCTATTATTTCCAGGAGATTCCTAAGTAAATGCCTTCTAACTGGTGTATTTTAGAATTTTGAGAGGCTTACCCTTTAGGCAGTAAGGTGAATTAAAATTATGATTTTCTCGAGGCAACTCGTGGGTTGCAGGGAATACATGAGAACTGACGGCAACGTACCACGTGATCCTCAGGCTTCGAGTAGCTGAAAAAGATCGTTGAGCCAAACAAGAATTTTGAGAGTATAGAAAATTTTTAGAGTAACCTAAGGCAATGGTGATTTTTCTCTTTACAGGGCTGGGTTTGGGAGGGCATGTATTCCCTGCAACCCACGAGTTGCCTCGAGAAAATCATAATTTTAATTCACCTTACTGCCTAAAGGGTAAGCCTCTCAAAATTCTAAAATTTTCTCTCGCCAACTCTCGGGTTGGCAGAGAGTACATGAGAACTTCAGAGTCACCGATATTGCTCAGCGCTCCAAGTGAATACACATACCTAGTAATAAGGGAATTGTAATAAGACTTACGTTATGAACTCCCTCTAGTCGGAGGCTGCGTCCAGCAATGCCTCAGCGACCCTGTGAGTTTCTTTTCCCTCTATCTCCTTGTGGTAGTGTCGTGCGAACGACTCTACGCATCTCCAGCTGGCGTTTTTCATAATTAAATTGAGATGTACGCCACAATTAGAGGCCGCCGAGGCGGAAGCTCCTCTGGTGGAATGAGACTTGTATTTATTGATGTCTATGTCTGACATTCTGAGCACCTCTAAAGTCCAACGGGCTAGAGTGTCTCTTGAAATTGGACCCCAAGGTCTAATATAGCTGAGAAGAAGTTGTTTACTTGTTCCTCTGTTGGGGCCCGTTCTGACTAGGTACGCTTTTAAGGCTCGTACTATGCAAAGTCTGGGTTTTCTTGGGTATTCCCTTAAGACTACAGTGTCCAAGGGGTCCCCTACCCTATTATGCTTCAGTAGTTTCTTCATTTTGAAGGAAACGTAGTCCGGTTTAATATCCATACCTTCTATTTGTAGGTTAATAATTGTTTGACCTCTTTGCGAGGTAACTAATAATAAAAGCATAGAGACTTTTAGTGATAAAATCTTCATGGAGATTCTATCGTTTGGTCCCCAGTCGTTAATAAGGCTGAACACCTTATTTACGTCCCAGAACGAATTATAGCGAGGTTTGGGTGGATTCCGCTCATACACCGCTTTAACAATGAGGCCTACCACATGGGTCTGGCCTACTTTCTTTGCATCGAAATTTGGTAATATTGTTCCTAAAGCAGATCTCGCTGAATTAATTACTCCGTGACCGCATCCCTTGTCTGCAAGGGTGCGGAGAAATTTGCACACTTCTGGTAGAGAAGGGTTGAGCAATCTAACGTTTGAAGTGAGGCAAAAAACTGCCCACTTCCTGATATATGTAGAATAAAGTCTTTTCGTTGATGGACGCCAAGCGTCCATAATGAGGCTGATGGTCTTATCGTCATACCCTTGCTTTCTCATGACGTCCCTCACAAAAGGAAGGCCTCCAGGGGGATTTTTGAAAAACTTTCTACGTTGGTTGGCTGGCCGTGGGGAATTAAGTTGTTCCTTCCCTTTCTGAACCGAAGTCGATCCCTGGCGTTCTTCCTTGCCAGTGTCGTCCACGGTTGTGAGTCCCAGGATGGCATGACTATTACCGCCGATGTTTTTGCGTGTAACAGCCTTTTTAGGACTCTCCCCGTGAGGCTAAAAGGAGGAAAACAATAAATGAAATTATTGTCAAAGTTCCAATTTTGCGCAAAAGCATCCACCTTCCAGGCTTCTGGTTCGGGGTGCCAAGACACAAAAGTTTCGCATTTTGTATTGACTCTAGAGGCAAATAGATCAATATCTGGGTGACCCCATCTTTCACAAATTATTTTGAAAAGTTTTGGGTTGAGTTCCCATTCAATGTCATCTGAGAACTTTCGAGAGGCAGTATCAGCTCTGATATTGTCTACTCCGGCAATATGGGCAATAGAAATCCAGATGGACCTGGATTCACACCAATTCCAAATATCATATGCTAGTTCGTTGCATTTGTCTGATCTGACCCCGCCCATATTCTTAACATAGGCCAATGCTGTGGTATTGTCCGTTAGAATTTTAACATGAACGTTTGTTTCGGAAACCAAACTTCGTAACCCGTGGTGGATAGCCTTCATTTCCAGAACATTTATGTGATCGGAACCTTCGTGTTCCATCCATCTACCACCTGCAGTTTTAGGATATCTGTAGGCCCCCCACCCAAGCAGAGATGCGTCTGTCTCGAGTTCTATGGAGGGCTCGGCCATTTCAATGTTCTTTTTGGCCGAAGGGAAATGACTTTGCCAATACCAAATGTCTTCTTTCCCTTTAAATGAGATTTTCATCTTCGCATCAAAATCTCCTCCTGACCAAGACAATGCTTTATTCTTGTCAGTTTCTAAACATTTAATATGGGCTTGCCCATATTGAAATGCTGGAGCGTATGCGATCATTAAACCCACTATGCCTGCCACTTCTCTGATGGTCGGGCGATCTTTCGCTAGCACATCTGAGGAAGCTCGGGCGAATTTTGCTACCTTTTCTGGTGTGGGTTGGATAGTCATTTGATCTGAATCCAGGAGAAACCCTAAAAAGACTAGCTTTTTTGTGGGAATCTTCACCGATTTCTTATCGTTGACCGTAAACCCCAGACTGGTCAGCAGTTTGGACATTGCTTCTAGTGTATTCCTACAATCTTCGTAGGATTCTGCTAGTGCAAATGAGTCATCTAGATAAGAAAAGCATTCATGTCCCTGTTGTCTCAAGAATGAGAAAACCGGAACCATGATTTTTGTAAAAATCATAGGGGCGCAAGTAAGACCCATAGGCATCCCAACAAATTGGTAAACTTTACCTTCCCAGGTGAATTTTAAGAATTTCCTGAATTCTCTGTTCACTGGAACTGAGTAATAAGCGTCTTTAAGGTCGATAGAACCCATAAAGCAACCTTTCCTCATCATTTCGAGGGCTGTATTCAAATGTGACATTTTGAAATGTGCATATTTGATGTGTTTGTTCAGTATAGTTAGATCGAGAATAACTCTGAAAGTCCCATTTGGTTTAGGACGAAGGAAAACGTTTGACACAAACTGGTTTGGTTCGAACCTGGTTTCCTCTACAATCCCTTTGCTTATAAACCCATTCACAATGTCAACCATTGCCAAGTGCTCAATTTCAGAAAAACGGTAAGGATGGGGAACCCATCTCTGTTCCGTATCTGTTTCAAAATTGATGGTTATCCCACTAACCATTTTTAATACCCAAGAGTCACTTGTCAATTGTCTCCATTCGAAAAGGTGATTTGCAATATTACCTGCTATGAAGTCAACATTTAATAAATTTGATTTTATTTTAGGGCTCACCTGGATTTCTACTTCTTCCCCTGAGAGCCCTTCTTCTGAAAATCCGTCTTCTCAGAATTTGGCTTTTTGTCGTCGGAGTTTCCTCCTCCTACCGACGGGGTATAAGGTTTGCCTTGGCCTCTTCCCCTTCCTTGGCCTCGGCCGCCTCCTCTGCCACTTCCGTGGAAACCACCTCCTCGTGGTTTTTTGGGCTGCTGAGAATTCCTATTCTCATTTGGCCTTTTCTGAGGCGGGGGGGCAAGTCGTTTCTGCAGTTTAGCTGCAGCTTCAGTGCGTTTGACAATTTCGTCTAGTTTTCCTCCGAAAAGATACTCTGTGGAGTCCACCTCCATATCCTGCATGGTTGCAGCGCATGTCTTTTCTAATTTTGGCTTTACATTGTCTCTTCGTTTTCTTAACATGCCTTGATGAATGATGCCTAGATAGTCCATCGCATCGTTCATGTTCTCACTGACGTTTTCTATTTCTTGATCATTTGATCTGAGAACTGCTGTCATCACTGGTAATAGAGCGTTTATGGTCGCTGCTATACCCTTGTGTAGGGCAAATAAGCCTATTTCCATTGGCTTTATCCCGCAGTCTTTTAGACTTTCCATTTTCTCAATATCCGACTCCAACTTTGGGGCGCTTGATCTTGGAAGGTTCTCAGGTGTGGGATGCTTCTTTAGAGCGTCTTCCATATCCTGTACCTTGAAACGCTTGGTCAGTTTTAATTCCATCACTTCTGCCAATTGTTTTGGGATTTTCAGCCCTGGCGCTGTCTCAGCTTTATGCTTTTCTAATTGCGCCTGAAGAGATTCTGCCAGTTTTCCTTGGAAAACTTCCTCCTCCTCTTCTTCCTCTTCTCCTTCCTGACCTGTGATCGAGCCTCCTCCCCATGAGGAAGCTGTATCAGCGTTGTGAACTGGGTTCACTGGGTTTAGCCCTGGAGGGGCAGGAGGAGCTGGGGCCGTCGCCGCCGCTTGACCCGCAGCCTGATGTGGCGGAGGGGCTGGGTGGGGGTACGGCCAAGACCAGCTAGGGTAGTATGGATGGTGTCCATAGTGAGGTGGAGGTGGAGGCGGGGGGTAGTACCCGGGGTACTGACCACCATGGTAGGGGTGACCTACATTGCCTGGAGGACCATGGCTTCCTGAAGGAGAAGGATGGCCGCCATTGTAGTGACCGTGAGGTGCACTGCTATTATAGTGACCGTGAGGTGTACTATTGCTCCAATTTTGTCCTCCCATTAGTGTGTTTTGCGCAGAATTGTTAGTTTCCTGGGTTTGTGAAAACCCTAGAGTAGAACCGTAATCCTGACTAAAACAATGACTTATCCCCAGTGGGCGATAAGCTGAAGATGGCGCAGGCTCCTTTTGGACATCATGAAGCATGTCCGAAAATGGTGTCGCACTGGTTAAATCCGAGGATTGTGCCATGTTGGTTTGTCTGAGCAGCTCAGGACAAGAGGACGTCCTTCTCGATCTCCTATGACAGGAAAGACAGAGAAAAAGACAATTAATAGAGTGTTTATCGACAGGTTTTAAGGTTTCGTGGTACAAACCCCACGTGGCCTTAGACCTATGCAACAAGTGATCGGGGTCCTACCCAGCTAACAATCACCACTCTTAATTAGGTTAGAACTTTGGAAAAAGGATTTTCTTTAGTTCTACCTGATCCTTATAGTACCACCAACGATACTATTAGGATACATGCAAAAAATTTCAATGAAATTGATGTTCAACGTGTAAAATTACTTACAATTCTCTTAGACGTTGTGTATCACGCGGGAGCGAAGCGTCGACTGAGGATCACGTGGTACGTTGCCGTCAGTTCTCATGTACTCTCTGCCAACCCGAGAGTTGGCGAGAGAAAATTGATAATAATTTTCCATCGCCAGATTATTACTATTGTCAAATGGCTAAGCCTGAGTAGAAACAACAACAGATTTGCCTTCAGAAGTCAGGCTCAATCGAGAAAAATAAAATGCTTCACAGAAACCATTCGGACTAGTATTTACCGGAAATTATCTATACCTTTCTCATCGAGAAACTTAAAAACTAATGATTGATATTACAACTATCGAACGACGTTTGATTTGCCAGACGGACAGATTTACAACAGCAGAAATAAAACGTTAACGAAGCGCTGTTCAATGACTGACAAAAGCAGCGCAGTTAACGTGATCGATTTTTGTTATAACACAATGTAGGAGCGGTATAAAACCACAAGGAAACTAGCCAATGGCCAGTAACATGTGGTGCCCAGTGCTTAGGGCCTAAGGCCAACAATATTGATGTGGTTCCGATTCATCATAGTTAAAAACTAGGTAGGAAATTTTACTCTAAGGTAGAAGGGAGAGAGATGACGACTTTTTTAATGCTGTTAATGGGGGGACACTAGACACTGGAAAAATATCAATGTTGTAACAATAGAAGTGGACCTTTAGTGTTTTCTGGTTAGGGTGACTTGTTTTCCTGCTTTAATATTACTTATTTGGGTCCAAAAAAAGCCTAAGTAGCTTTATCTCGTTTTTTCAGGTTGTTTTTTCTAAGAAAGTTCTTCCTAAGTTTTGAAGTTTCTTTTTTTCTTTTCGTTCAATGGGAAACACCTTTCTTTGGCCTAATGGCCAAAGCGCTGGGAGGCCGCTGGTACGAATCGATTTCTTGTATAAGCCAACGCGGCAACAAGGGGACAGATGAAACTTTATTGGTGACCACAAGTGCACTTTACTGTTCTAGCCATTAGCGCCTCCATACGCCAGGATTTAACACCACATTCCACCGTAAATTAACCAACGACTGGGACGGGAAAACTAATATCTCAATGAAACATCCAATAGTAAAATTGGTACGGGAAAACTAAACTAATATGGTGCAGGATTTTGATAGTAATAGATATAGTTCACTTGATTTCTTGAGACTCCAGATATTTCACTTGACATCTGCGCAGAGGGTTATTTATAAAATCAGTTCGCTTTTTAGATCCTAAAGCATTTAAAATGTCTAAAATTGGTATAAATTGGATTTTGTATCACATTGACTCTGTATCCGCTGAGAATTTTAAGCATCTGTTGATGCAAGGAGACAAGAGAGAAGTTTTGTGTGAACAATATAACATGATTATCCAACAGTAAATCAGACGATGGTCCACAGGCATTCTAGGCGCACTGCCTCTCAGATCAGATAAGAATGGTATGTCAGTGATTGGACGCCTACTGCGCTTAAGTTTTTTCCAGCCCTGAAGTAGGATCCTATATGGGGATTCTAATGGCGGTTTGTAGCAAGAGGGTTTCCCGCATTTTGGCTGAGCCTTGACCGCAGGCAGGATAAGGATGCAACCTAGCATGCCTGAATATGCATGGTAGATTTTCAGGTCCATTTGTTATATTATCATGTCATACAATATAACACACAGGGTCAGGAGGCTTAACAAAAGGTGCATACAACCTAGCGGCTCGAAATTATACCTGTTCAAAATGATCTATTGTCTATAAAACTGGGGTAGAATAATCCTTAGTTAAAAGTAAATATTTGGTTCGGTTCATTGGTTAACAATGGTAATTCGGGACGAAAAATGCGGGGGAATACGTCAATTGTTATATGTTCTCTTCCCTGTTGTCGGTGCTTGTGGTAATAGTACTGTATATTATTTTTATTTTGATGTAGTAAAAAGTTGTATTTTAGGTATGAATTGACATGTATACGGCGCCCAAAACAAAATTATCACTTAGGATATTGTCTCTAACGACTTCTGTAATGTGCAATAGACTGAATTATTTAAACTATATAATTGTAATAATCATTATTTTCATATTATAGGCGACACCTGAGATCATTCGAGTTATCAAAAATGTATATTTGCGTACAATTTGGAATTTGTTTTAAAAAGTATTAATTCTTCAAATGTCAGAGCCTGAATGAAAATATTCAAAACAAACATTAAATTACCCCAAACACGGAGAACCATAGCATGCATGCTATAATTAATAGCTGTAATAGTCTGCACTTTCACCTCCCTCTGACATAGAGAAAGACAATGCAATATCAAAGAACCTTAAACCGACATAAAATAATCGTTAATCAAAGAAAATAGTTGGTTCATTGGTTAACAAAGGTAATAAAATAAGGAGAAAAAAAAGAGAGAAAAATGTGTGGAAATAACAAGCAAAACTCAAGAGGAATATAGCATGATATTTCCGCATGTTTACATTCAGCAGTGGAAGACAATGCAATATTAAGGATGCAGTCGTCTGGACTAATTTAATTCCATGACATGGGGTAACATCCCTGCGGAGAATGCTGCGGACTGACATGCTATTCACATGAACAAAATAATATAAACCTCATAAACATGCATGGCAGTGACGACATGCAAGTTGCGCAATGAGAAATAACACTATGACAGGTGTAGTCATGTCGTGCCAAGGACAATTTCAAATTTGATTACGCATTGCAATATTTATTATGTCAGCGAATAAAAATTATAATGACGGAGACGAGAGTTATTACAATTTAGGCCAGCAAAAACCCACCAGTCACCGGTCCGACTTAGTTAAGTAATAAGAGTAAGTAAAGTTGTATTGTCAGATAAAAAGCTCTGTTCCCTACTAATACGACAGTGAGCGAATTAGTGGATTACCGATTAGAATCTCAAAACTTCATTGATCTGATGTGTATAGTCAGTCTAGTCTCAACGTTGAGTGTCCCTTCAAATTGAGGGAAATCCTTTCGCTCCAAACCGAAAAATGCCATTCTGATCCCATTAGGACGACAACTCCTGGACCAGAAAATCTATTAGCGCAGTAGGCGTCCAATCACTGACATGCCATGGTGTCTGATTCTAATGGCATTTCGCGGTTTGGAGCCAGAGGTTTTCCCTCAGTTTGAAGGGACTCTCAGCTCTGAGCCTAGACTGCACAAAAATGAGGGGCACAATAGCAAACATACCAACCCGACTGTCAGAATTGAAACGACAGTATACCATATCCAGAAGCGAGTTATTACCTATGATTATTATAATCACAGAATCCGATGATATAAGCAGGTGATATAATGTACCTGTAAGGTATTAACATGGCTAGAGTAGGACTACTACCAGTAACCTATTGGTGCTATTTAATTCTGATTGCATGAATTAAACCACATCTAGCACACCTGACACAACCAATATCATACCTTGGAAATCACCATCAACCTCGCCAGTTGGCCGATGAAACCATGCATTCAAAGATTGCTTGAGTTGGGATTCACCGGGTTAAAAAGAAATCTATTCTAAGTACCCGCATCTCCCATTATATATACAACTGACAAAACCTCAACTTGTCTTCCACCATTTTTACTTCAAATAATAATAGGCGATGTGGTTAGATATATCCACGCAACTAGACTTGGATCTCTTTTATACCTTTTATATAAAAATCCAGGCCAGTTGCAGAGATCGTCGGAGTCATTTTGAATGTTCGCCAGCAGAAGGACAAGCCCACCAGTATTGTACCAGGACTTAGGCGCTATAAACATGTCTTTATTTCGAGCGAAATCTCTGAATTCTTTCAATAAATTGAGATTAAACCGGCGGGTGTCTAATAGAAGGGGCCTTTCTTGGCAGATCTATTGCCTTTACAACCGTTATGGGTGGTTGCGAGTTGAAGTACAATCAAACCTTTTGTTGACCTCTTGTCCCCTTTTAGTTTAGAACTTTACTAGACAATCGCAGCAGGCCACTTCGGAATGTGGCATATATGATTTTGAGGAAACACTGGACTCCTATGAAAACAAACGACTCTCCCGGGAGTCTACTACAGTGAAGTCTAGAAGTTCATTCACTTTCCTAACGTCTCCAGACAGAGTTTCAAAAGGAATAATGTTATTATTGGGGCATGACGTATTCAGAGGTTATTATAAGCGAAGTCACTACACACCCCTCTATGCCCTCAAATGTCTTAGGATGTAGATCTATTTCTATAGCCTAGTCTACTCCCCAGAAACGCATCCCCATCTATAAGATACCGTCCTTACCCGGCGAATAATTGCTAGTGAATGAATGATTTTCACTTTCGCAAATCAATTTCATCGCGATTATTTTTTTGGCAAGGCTCATAGCCAACTATAGTGTAAATCAGGCCTAAACACCAGCATGAATGGAATGCCACTTGCCACTCCAACAATACAATAAACTGAACATTTTATTTGACAGCCAATGACAGTCACGGCCAAAAGTTGATGTTAGACATTATTTACGCCTGCTACATTGTACCTACATGCCTTTTTATCCCTTACTAAAATACCTAGGACTTTTTGTATCGGAGCTCGACTGCATTAATCCCATACTGCCCATAGAAAAAAAGCAACACTTGCTTGCACTGCCCCGATAGTGTGGGTTTGATGTTTTACCTAATAGCTTTAGAAGTTAGAGCTCAAAGTTCAGAAGAATGGTATAGGGGCCTACGTCAGTGATTGGACGCCTACTGCACTAACTGGCTTTCCTACTGGGATTCCAATGCAATGGCATCTTGCAGTTTGGAGCAAGAGGTTTTCCCTCAGTTTGGAGGGACTCTTTCAACTCTGAACCTAGACTGTTCAGTAGCTTGTATAGGCCTATATAGGCCTAGGCCTACTAAAGTGACTTTCAGAATCCTACATTTCTCATGGTGGATGCATATTGAAGTATGACATAGCTAGTGAAGTGAGGCTGATTTTACTAGTTACACTAGTTACAGTCAGTGAAGTGGTCCCTTGGGATTGGACAATAATAAAGCACCCTATCGGGAAGATATCCTGAGAACGCCATCACAACAGACAAGTCAACCGCCTCCCCTCGCGCCAAGGCCGGCCACCAACACCCCATCCACCCGGAGTCACGCCTCCGTGAAAACCAACCCCAAGCCTCCTCTAGCTTCCTCTCTCTTTCCCAACTCCCTTCAAATCAACACAACACCAGCAAAAGTTTCCAAAGTGCGAGCAGCTTCATACAGACATGTGGAACTGACGTTAAGTAAGGAGTACTCACCCACAGAACTTGGAATCAGAGACAGGGAACTCCCGATGAACAGTAAACTCCACCACAACATTTTGATCCCATGCTTTACTCCCGGCGACTAGACGTGAACTGATGGTGAAGTGACGGGCCGCACTCAGAGCTCGGGACGCCACCCCTGCCTCCCCCTACTGGTGACGGTGGCAACCTGTACCAATGACCTCTTTACCAGCAAAGCTCAGCAAGGGGATGAGGTGAGGAGGAGGGGGGAGAGGCTGGGAGGAGGAGAAGGAGGAGGTTGAAGAGGAAGGAGTGAGAGAGAGAGGAGGAGGTGTAGCCTCCTGTAGGAAGAGGAGGAGGTGTAGGAAGAGGAGGGTGAGACTGAGAGGAGGTTGGGGAGCAGGAGGAGCAGCAGGGGGTGAGAGGAGGAGAAGGAGGTGGTGGAGGGGTGAGAGAGAGAATGAGGCCCGAAGAGTAGACCCTAGCTCCCAAATGGGGAAGAGGAGGAAGGGTGACAGGCCGGGTAAGAGGTTGAGGAGGAGGAGGAGGAGGAGGAGGAGGGTGAGAGGAGGTGTGTGTTGGGGGGGGGGGGGGAGGAGAGGGGGGCAGAGAGGGAGGAGGAACAGGAGGTGGTGGGGGATGGGGAGAAAGAGGAGGAAAAGCTGGGTATCTATAGTTGGTAACATGATACCCGTGTTGCGGGGACATTTCTTTGATGGGGATGGGTGGAAGACGGAATTCCATTAAACCACTCGAAATCTGTCACCTCCTCATGAAAACAACAGCTGGGATAGGATGGAGGAACTCAGATTTGGGGGACAGCTCCCCTTGTCTTATCATCATGAATGACATTACAGGCCTGATGGCGATCATCCAGAACACTGTAATGGCTGTGATGGCATTCATGTATATCAGTATGTATCAGGATGGCGGGCCTCATTACCTAAAGGAGTGGTCCTAGCTGGTCCTCCCTCCCCTCACCTCCACCCGTGTCCAGTTAAGAACTATACCGTATACGGAAGTCGTATACCCCCCCCCCCCCCCCCACCCACCCACCCAAGATACTTTCAAAACGTCCTCTGCTTTATTTACTAGTTAACCCGTGTTATAACTTGTTGTGTCTTATTAGTGTTATCCTTAATAAGACAACCGGTGCCGCAAAAGTACATTATTTTTCACCAATTCGCGAAAGATAGAGCCCAAAATATTGAGCTCTAGTACTTCACTCACATCCTTCCCACTCTATCAACCATATGCAGAAATAGTCTTGGTGACGGTCCCTTTATAAAGGCTATTTTTAGCTCAGGTGGGGACGGGGAGGTTTAATTGTTTTATTGCTCAAGACATTTCACCTGTGGATGTGGATTGTTGCCGCCTTCGGTGTGTCATTTTACCTCTTCATTCAGGATGTGCCAAACTAGAAAAAATGTTAATTTGCATTCCTGAGTTTTGAGTTGTATTGTGGCTGGCAAACCGTCACTTGGGGGAACTTTTACTCTTAATTGTGGGAATAATTTCTTCGCCAAGTATTTTTTTTAGCACAAGATGATTTATTCAAATGTAAGACCCATTTATAAGGAGGGGCCTTTTTCATATACTAGATGCATCGGTTAACGACCAAAACTTGAACAAAACATGGTTCAATTCTTTGAGTAAAAGTTTTTACTCTAAGCTCAATTCAAAATGTCTAGCATTTTTATCTGGAGAGTGGCTCTTTCCTCCTGTCCATTTTTTCACTGTCATTTATTCAGCTTGGAAAATTATAATTTCAGGATTTACTTTATACATAATTATTGACAGAGATTATATTTCCAGAATCTATACCTAAACTATAATAGAATCACCTTAGAAACGCAAGGATATATTTGATATACACTGTCTTGAAATTTGGTACATATATAGGCCTATACATATATTCATACGATTTAAAGCTCTATAGGCATACCTCAACAATGAAAAGATTCCTACCAAGAGATCTTGTGGATAAACACTTTGAAACATATCAGTTTTGCGACTTATGACTCATTGTTCTGTAAAGCATCATATATATGGGTCAAATCGCCTGAAAATGTACAATTCCCCTTTACAAATACACTCAAATAACACAATTTAAGACAATAAATGAAGTTCAAAATACTTTTCAACATAACGGAACTGATATTATGAATCAACTTAAAACCAAATATAATCAAATATACCTAATATTATCATTTTCAGCCTAATTTTGCAGAATTTGATGAATGGGCAGAGCTGTCAATTGTACATTTTCTGACGATCTGACCCTTATGTGTATCTCCCAAGTAGGATTACAGAATATACTTCAAATAGTTCAAATGGCATGATGCGGGCCAATAATTGATATAGGCATATCGGCCGTGAACTTTTTTGAGATAGCATTCATAACCCTGGTCGACCTGGGGCCATTCTTCCATTCCTATGAAACACATGTATGGGGGTATGGCTACATATGTATGATTGTCAGGTCGTCAGAAAATGTACGATTGGCAGCTCTACAGCTTGAGTAAATTCTATAATATTCTGCTGAACTTTCTTAAGAATACTGGTGTATCTGAGTAAATTTGGTATTGTGTTGATTCAGAACATGTTCGGTTGTTTAAAACTGTAATTTGAACCTCAATATTGTCTAAAAGTTGGGATGTTTGAGAGGATTGGTGAAGGCCAATTGTACATTTTCTGACAACCTGACCCATATATGCATAGTTGTGTAAAGTTGTCAACCTGTTCATAATGGACTTTAAGATAAATAGACCCTCAGGTACGTACATAAATAAAGTATTGCATGGTTACTTGTACTACATGCAAACTGTGCAGGTTTGCCACTATTATTAATCGTCTGTGTATGGTTTACATTGTGATGTGCATTGTACAGTGGAACCTTATACAAATTACCTTTACAAATCATATATTATTACCGTCTAGGCTCAACTCAAAGCTGAGAGGGTCCCTCCAAACTGAGGGAAAGCCTCTCCCTCCAAACCGCAGAATGTAATTAGAATCCTATGAAGATACATACTCCGGGGCCTGGAAAGCTATTAGCGCAGTAGACGTCCAATCACTGACATACCATTCTTTTTTTTTCGTTTTTGCGAATCAGTTTTCTTTGTCATCTCTCAACTCTGAACCTAGATTGATTTAGAGATTTTTTTAAACAAATTTTATTGGCCACATCTTCGAATACGTTTAACAATTTGTTGGTTTCTTTTTTCGGAATAAATATTGGTAAGACAGGAGAATCGTTTATGCGAAAACGATGAAATTGTTATACGTAGTGTAACACAAATTGATGAAGGAGAAATAACGTAGGGTATCGTATAAACTGATGGTAAGTAACATGAGAGGGGCAACATGTAATAGAAACGAAAATTTTAGGTAGGTGCCCTTATGTAACCATAAGGTATAACAAAATGTCATACATACAGAATAACAAAAATGATCTAATCTTAATTATCTTGTGCATGTTGTGTTATATAACATTATCGACTATTAAACATAATAATTATCACCAACAGAACAGAAATAATCTTTATACCCAATCACACATTCATGTGAATTTTACCACAGCAGTATTATGAACTCACATAACATGTCCAAAATAACATTTTCTCCGTGTTTAAAAGAAATTATTTTCATATTTGTTCATGAATGTCATCAGAGTAACATCCATGTTGCAAAACATCTCCATCAGCTCCAATGGAGTCTATAACTTGTCCAAAATAACAATTTTTCTTTCATTATTCACTTTTTCATAAAGAGTTCAATGTCTTTCACTAATTTCGGCGGAGCAATATTGATCCCGCCAAACATCCCCCCTATCTAATGAACCCTGCAATATATCCCAACAAATCTTTCGTTCATATTTTTATTGTTTCAACTTCTCCAAAACAACTTTTCTTTCCATTATTCGTTTTTTTTAAAGAAAATATTTCAATATTTCATAAAATTTTATCAGAGCAGTATCTATGACATAGAGCATCTCCATAAAATCTAATGGACAATATAATGTCCAAACCAATTTTTCGTTCAGTTTTTAATGGTTTCAATATTGGCATGTGCACCTGGAATTTTGCATGTAAAACCATGTGCGCGGCTACATGTAACATGATAGCAGGAGGAGGTGGAGGTGGAGCTAGGTGGTATAGTGGGCATTACATACATGTGATGACCACATGCATGCATGCTGACGTGCAGTCTGGCTTTAGATGTGGAAGCTGCACATGTAGATGTGTATATGTCTCTTTTATTTTGTTTATGAAACGAAATTTCAAACAAATTAAATGTATTATACAGTCTATAGGAGCAGAGCCTCTGAATTCAGATGATAATGGTGTGTCAGTGATCGGACGCCTACTGCGCTAATAGCTTTCAGGATGGCCCTGGAGTATAGGCGTCCTAATGGGATAATAATGATATTTTGCAGTTTGGAGTGTGAAGCTTTATCTCAGTTTGGAGCCAAGAGTTTGGGGGACCCTCTCAACTCTGAGCCTAGACTGTGATGGTCAATTTTACATTGTTTGCATAGTATAATCACCACTGAATAACCTTGTGTACAACTAATTATTTTTGTTTAAAAAACGAAATTTTAAATAAATCGACTGACGAATAGGGTTAACTTGTTGTTCACTTCTAGGTGCAACTAAATGACATGTTGAATTGAATTGAAGTGTGAATTTTTGTATTATTAAATTGATCAGCCAATTCTTTTTATTATTCAATTGATCAGCCAAGTTATATTTAACAAGTCTTAGTGCATGTCGGCCTTGCGGGTGTATTCTTGCGTTGCTGTTGATACCATTACAATAAATTGTACTACCATAAGCACAAATAATAACTAAAGAACATCATTATACATTATCACATACATGTATATCATTCGCATTTCCTGTTTAATATTCATACTATATACGCGTGGAAATGTTGTCGACCTGAATAAAATATTTTCTAAATCTAGTCAACTCTCAGTTCAAGTTCTCTTTCAACATTATATTATATTCTAAGTCATTACCTCCAAATGAATCGCCTAGTCCTTTATGCACATACACTAAGAACAAAGGGACGGGATAGAAAAAACTTATATCAGTAATAATAAATACATGTACACCACATCTTGGGGACACGGGCTAGTCTATTATACTAAAAATGCTGGAATAGCGGAAATGCCCGAGCTATACTCGGCCTCCGTGGCCAAGACTGCGGTATCCTTTGATGTTCCTGTACTCGGCCATACTATCTTACTCCCTCGCTATGGGAGACAGAGTATAACCCATCCTCGCACACAATAACAAGATTGGGTCAGACAATGCTAGTGGCGTTTTGTCTCTAAAACACATTCCCTAATCGCTCTATGTTATGTAAATAAAGCTTGAAGTAATGGTTTACTATGCCAACACACACTATTATTGTTGTCACCATCGTTATAATTGTCTGTTATCATAAATAATATAAACAGGAAACAGGAAAGTTATGGCAATTATATAAATAATATGTTATCAATTTGGTGACAATAATTTTACTTCAGACCATTTTTTTTAATATTGCCGCAACAAAATAACTATAATTGAAAAAGAAAAAAACCCCACAGAAACCCCGAGAAAATACAAATATTTTTTTCATTTTCCAAATTCAAATATTCCATTCTACATTGCTACGGATAAAAGAAGAAAAGAATTGAATAATGATAGTATTTTGGTCTATTGAGCTGGGAATCCAGGTTTAAACACTATTATTTCAATTCACCACATTTACAAATGGGAATTGGACATGTATTACAATTGTTTGCATTGCATACGAATGGTTTCCTGGTGTTTAAAGATTAAAGGGATATTTTATTCTCGATATTAAATCAATGTGAAACTCATAAAATTGAGCAAAATGGTATCTGGACCATATCACTGCATTCCTGCTCACCATGGTTTGAATGCACATGACGATGCCCCATCGCCCCTCCACCCATGACCCCCCCCCCCCCCCCTCCCCATCACTTTCACCTACAAGGTCCAACGACTGGATAAACCGTTCTTTGCTTATTAAAGGCAATAGGGTTTAGCCTTTAGGATTGTTCTTACTGTAGACCAAGATGGTAGTTATCAGGGATCCTCGGGTTTGCACAGAAAGTAGCCTCATCTTCCCACACACACCCTCCTCTCTACCTTAATTGATGAGGCCACAACATATAAATTAGGTTAGTTTCGGATTTATATAGCTGCAAACTAGGTTGTGGAGGTGATAGCTTATTTTTTAAAGGAAACCACCTTCTAGGAACTGGAAAAATGTCTATTTCGTGTCAATAGTTATTTTCTAAACAAGAGACATGTCTCTTTTAATAGTTTTCTGGTTAGGATGACTTGTTTCCCTGCTTTAATTAGCTGTTTTGTAAAACAAAAATCACACACAAAATTAGGCAAGGGCAGATCACTAGGCGGTGTAGTCTAGGTAGGGAGAAATAGGGAAATTTGCCAATCGAGTAATGTTCAGTTCATTATTGACCTTGGATATTTCTCATGGAAAGGTTACATCTAGATATAGATATATTAATATCTTGTGATGTACAATGATTTACATATCTCGGCGAAAAGAACCATTGTATGGTTATTCGTTTTCAAATGACTGTTAAACTATGTGGCCAATTAAAACTACTTTTCGAAAAAAATAACTGGTGCATTTAGTAGCGATACGTTAGAACAGTGGTACTTTTAGCAACGATGGGTTAAATAAAAATAAGAAACACTGGATTTTAGGCCTGGCCTGGCCACACTTGCAATGTTTTGCTCCTGGTACAGTCATGGATCTTGTAAACTTCAAAAGCCGCTAATAACCATAGCAACATTGCGACCTGGTGTCGGTTTCTGGCCGCAAGAGGCGTGTAATTATAAGACCTACTGTAAACTCTTCACATCTTTCATCTTTCTGGGAAATAATCCACGCGGATCAAAGCTCCAGCTTATGCTAATTGTTGGTAATTTCTTTATGTACTGGCTTGAAACAATTAGGAGAAGAATTCCTTATAAATACACAGCCCTTATTACTCCTATGGTATCACGATGTGAACGGTTGGTATTTTGTTCCCACCCCAGCACTGTGGCGACACCAATCAAGAAAACCGCTTTACCTCATCACATATGGTGTACACCCATCGTCACCTTGGCTTTACCACACCACTCTCAGATTTGGAAACTTGTATCCAAAATCTACTGCCATGATGTCAATAACGATGAACTCCTTATGATCTAACATTGATTATGATCTATGATGATTATGTTCATGTACATGTCAGAGGTATATGAATACTGAAACACACATGCAAACCACTATCAGATGAGATAAGAATGGTATGCCAATGATTAGACGTCTACTGCGCTAATAGCTTTCTCGACCCTGGCGTCCTAATGGGATTATAATGACATTTTGCGGTTTGGGGCGAGAGGCTTTCCCTCAATTTGGAGGGCCTCTCCCAACTCTGAGCCTAGACTGGGCCTGTTACAATACGGTGCTTAATGTTGTCCTCGCTCAGCTACGTTTGCTTGCTAAGCTGATAAGGACATTTTAGGGAAGGAATTTGTTATACAAACAAAGCTACTTTTTAATCCTGCTGTAAGAATTTCCCACCAAAGCAAAGAAGAATAGCGTAGAAAAGAACATTTTAAGTAATTAAGTAAGGGTTTATTATGTCTAGACCGATATTAAGGAGCTACAGTCAACACAAACATTAACTTTGATAATATGTACCGTTAATTGCAATGTCCCTCAATAAAGTACTTTAAAAAAAGCTCAACTCTAAAATTATAGAGGTCCAGCATATATTATATACTATATGTGCAGTAAAATTGTAACTAAAATTCAATCTAGGCTCAAAGCCTATCAGCTCAGATAAGAATGGTATATCAGTGATTGGACGCCTACTGCGCTAATGGCTTTCCTGGCTCTGGAGTAGACATCTTAATGGGATTATGATATCATTTTGCGGTTTGGAGCTAGAGGCTTTCCCTCAGTTTGAAGGGACACTCTCAACTTTGGGCTTAGACTGAAATTATATTCACAGGATAAAATTGTTCCAAAAGAAGATCAAATCATATCGGTATGTCAACGGCTTTCCCGGCTCATTTGGTCTCCCAAAAGTATAACTTGTTCATTGATTTTGAATATGAAACATTATTTCTGAAGAATGAACAAAGTAACAGCAAAATATTAATATTAGAAATTCTTGACTTTTGAATTATTGATTGATTTGAAGTGTGCCGATTATTTTTGGCAATTGTTCTAATATTTCTTGGCTAGAGTTTCCCAGTCTGTATTTTTCTTTCAACAACAACAAAACAGTTCGAATTACAACGAGTTTGTTATACTTGTATTGCTCGACCAACTGCTGTCTCTGTATACTGCAAACTCAGGCTATATTTATGTTGCGGCTACCCTTATCGGGATAAACCTTAGCGCGAATTATATCCGATGGGCTGCGATATACATGTCGGTCAAACCTACAATGCATGGACAAAGCATAATGGTACAGCACCGCGGTATTCATTCTCCGTAATTTGATCGCGTACTGTCATCGCTTCAGTCGCTCCACCCGCACCCTGTACGAGGGGGGGGGGGCTGAAAGTTAGCCTGAAAATGTACAATTCGCCTTCACCTATCGACTCAACCCAAAATTCAACTCAACATAAACGAATACAACTCAACATAAACGAATACAAGCCCATACGTTTACAAAAAAATGATTTTATAAAATATATATATGGGTCAGATCGACAAAAAATGTACAATCAGCAGTTCTATACATTCTATACAAAATTAGACTAAACAATTATAAATACACATATACAATACCTGTTCGGTTATGCTGACCTGCAGATTCTTTATTAGTAGAGAGGATTCAGGCAAATTATACATTTTGTGACAACCTAAGCCATACTATTTTACTTTCCCATTTTTCGGCTGAATTTAACTGAATTTAACAAATGTATAGAACGGGCAATTGTACATTGTTCGGTGACCTGACCCACGGACAAAGGTGACCCTCCCCGCGCATGCGTGAATGGGGGACTGGCCACGATTCTGGGAAACTCGATCCCTCTCTAGCCCTGCTTAAAACACCGCAGGGCGATCGTTTTCAGGCCTTTCGAGCCCCTGGGGCATTTTCTAACTGTTGTTCTCGGTTTTCCCCATCGCGGATATACCACCCATGTCCATTGTGATGTTCGCTGTAGAGGGGACTTAACATTGACGCCGGTATTATCCCAAACTTCAATGTCATTGATCAAACTTTTCAAATTTATTCGGGTCCTTGGAATGTTTAGGAAAAATTAAGGGTAATCTTTAGGGGTGGAAATATAATACGTAGCTGACTGATATGACTATAATAGGGGAGGATGATGTGTTCTGGACTTGGTTGAGAAGGATAGCATTCCAGCCCACCACCCCGCTGAAATATGTCACTTTATTCATCCCACCCCCACCACAAAATTATAAATTTTTATATAAAATAAATATTGAAATGCCTACAACAACTTGTGCTTTTGGCACTATCTATCATTCAGTTTTCCAACATATTTCCAAACACTCCAAACCCTCAGATCAGATAAGAATTATAGAAGTGGAGAACACTACATATATAATGGATCATCATTCGCTATTATTCAAATATTATTATGTTGAAGTAATGGGATATTTCATACTTCGATGTAAAGCCACACAATAGAATAAGCGCGAGAGTGCTTTGAATCTGAATAAAATCTGTTGAAAAAAATGGGCTTTTCGAAAATTTTAAATAAATTTCGAACAACATTCTGATGGTACTAGGATCTGGATTTCCTCTTTTCAGACCAGCAATTTAACCAAAATAGTCTCTTAATTTCCTTAGAGATGAACAACAAGTGAAATATGATAAGGAGCAACGGAGAAACGGTATAAATATAAATTTTTCTTTATTATTTAGTCGGATTCAAATGTCTGCATGTGTCTTTCTATTGCTGGGAGATTAGATCAGATAAGAATGGTATGTCAGTGATTAGACGCCTACTTCGCTAATCGGTTTCCTGACCTAGGACTCGTCGTTCTAATGGGAATATAATGACGTTTTGCGGCCTTAGTGGAATTATAATGGCCCTTTGCAGTTTGAAGCGAGAGGCTTTCCCTCCATTTGAAGGAACTCTCTCAACCTTGGGCCTAGACTGTACAACAAGGCGGCCCACACCTGAGATCATAAACTGCCCCATGAGTGGTCAGATTAGAGCGGGATTGGCATAGCCTCTGGCCACATCTCGCCCTCTCCACATCATAAAGATGTCTCCCTTATCATTAGCAGCATGTAGTAGATGTGTGGAGAGGGAGGCTTTAGTGTCGACCCGTCAGCATGTTAGCTGGAAGCATACTTGGGGACTTGAAGTGCCCTTTATCTCAAGGCAGATACTTATTTTCTAGTCTGGAGACCAGACCCAAGCTCTAACATGTAAGGATCCCACCCGAAAGTACATGGATGAAATTGCCAGAAAATGTACAATTCCCCTTCACCAATCCTCTCAAATTATAATCCAAATTTAAGACAAAAATAAGGTTCGTAATTCAGTTCAACATATCCAAACTGATTGTTTAAATCAAGACAATATCAAATATGTTCAGATATACCAAGTATTAGCCATTTCTCAGTCTAATTTAACAAAATTCACTAAATAGGTAGATCTACAGATTGTACATTTTCTGAAGATCTGTCCCACTGTATGTATGTTCACAGAATCACATTGGGGGCTGGCCTACAGACTACTTATTTCCCGGCCTTACACCTTCCGGGTGTTGTCTGATGGGTCGATTTGTAAGAAAATGTCAATCTTATACAATTTTATACATTTCTTTATTGTATTTATGTATTCATAGTTATTCAAGTTATTTGTCTATAAATCAAGATATTATGTCTATTAAGTCCTCTGGGCCTTTAAAAAAGTCCTCTGGGCCATGAGAAAGCCCTCAACCGAGGACCAAATAAACTCAGTTTAAATAAAATCTTTTTTTTTCTTTTTCTTTTTTAAAAAGGAGGGTTGAACTGGCTAATCTTACAGGTACCTCTAGCCGGCTATCATCCAGTAAATACGGTGTTACTTGTTATCACCAGGTTACAATTGCAATATTGTGCGTATCTTACCGTTGAGAATTTCTAGACTAGACCGATTCTTATCACCTGTCTTATCAATGGCCCTCCCCAGCCTCTCACCCCATCCAGACCATGTCTATAATAAGCATGTGCTGGCATTAATCCATTTGTTCTGACAATAGGGTATTTGCATAGCCACCATTTTGAATCTTGATTCGCATGGAATTATGGGACTAATGGTACGGTCTAAAATCTATAGAAAACATGCCATGTTCAGCATGGAATATTTATCAATGCTCTAATGTCAATAACCATGTGTTATACATGTTTCCATGACACACGTCCTCATCTTTCCCATCATGCATCATGCATCATGCATTTGGTTTCCATAGATCATTTATACAAGCTCTGATATTGGTGAAAACATTCTTACAATTTTAGATAAAAATGTTGCCAAATATTCGTATGTGAAATTTGAACAGAATCCACCCCAGCATGCCCTGCAATAGACATGCGCACACAGACATACAAATCCCCTATTGGGGACTTGCATGTCCGCCATCTTCAGTCATAGATTCGCATAGAATTAAGATGCCATGTTCTGTAGGCCTATGGTATTTTTGTATTTAAAGATTTTTATTCAGTTAAAAGCATTGTGTACAAGTACATTATTCTCAGAATTTGTTGACTCTAATTTACCTAGTATTTATACAAATGTTTAGTGAAGATTGTAATAAGGTTGTGTATTAAGACATGGTTTAATTAAGGGAAATTATATATTAATTAATTAAGGGAAATCATATATTAATATTAATTAATTAAGAGAAACTATATAATTATTAACTACTTCATTTCTACTGGTAATCTACAACTACTTGTACCTTCATTGGACTATATATATATATTGAAGATCAGAATAATTAAAAGACTCTCTACATCTCTACAACTCAACTACTTCTTACTTCTTAATTACCAAGTTGACAAGGGTGCTCTGAAGCACAAATTAACACCTTTGTTACAAGATGTTATCTCACACAAAATGTTATTATATATGTAAAGAAGTGAAAAAATAAAATAAAGTGAAATACATCGATGTATAAAAACTAACACCAGCGCGTTGTTCAACATCATGACATTCCTAATAAATGTTATATATGTATATTTATCGGTGCTCCATTGTCAATATTCACAGAACTCAAGGGAGCTAGGCTTATATTGAAACATGCAAATTAAAACCTATGTAAATACCTGATATCTGGTTGGGACAGGTGAAAAACCCTGATAAGGGACCTATCTATCCAGGATAAATAAAATCTATTCTAAATAAAACATCTATTCTGAATAAAAGATATTCGGGTCAGGCTTATAAACAGGGAAATACGGTACTTGTTGTATAGCTTTGTATCTGAGTATATTTGGTACTGTGCTGATTCAAACCATCTTCATGGTTACGTTAAACTGTATGTAGAACCTCCTTTTTGTCTACAATGTTGGTTATTTTTTTTTGTTTTTGCAACATATTTATTCAGGATCCCTGAATAAATATGTTGCAAAAACAAAGATTAGTGAAGGCCTATTGTGCATTTTCTGGCGTCTTCACCCGTATATTCTACATACTGCAGATCTTTGCGACAACCTGTAAAATGTATTCATAAATAATCTCTATGTGCTAAATAGAGACAGATTTTTCCTTGAGTGAGAGCTATTCATATAAATTGGCTGGTGACTTTCAGTGTATGTTGGAGTGTAAACAATTCTAACATAAAAGTTTATTCATCTTCTCTTGTAAAAACATGACATTCCCACGCTCTTACTGATTATGTAATGGTCAGCTGAAAAACCAAATGTCAAAACTTATTCATGTACCTCAGTACCTCGGTACGGTTTCTGAGATAGAAAAAGAGAATAAATAGAAGTTGAGAACTATACCAGGGACATGTGTACCTCAATGCAATTATACCATTTTTCTAAATCATTTTGAGAATCCGTTCAGTTACCATTATTTACTTCCTTAACATATTTAGTCCGGCCCAATGACCTTACTTGGAAAATGAAGATTGGTCTATCATCCTCCTACCTCACATTCTCACGGAGAGCATTCCAAACTTGTTTTACCTTTATAAAATATCTCTGCCTTCCATTCTTGTACCATCGAATCACTGCGGACTGTGGCGCCATCTGGTGTAAATGAAAGGTGCACTGGTCTCAAGTTGTGATTCTATTTCAGTAAGGTTTGGGCAGGGTGAGTGAATGGTATTTCAATTTGTTATGTTTGATATTTGGGTTTGATTCTCCATCTCGAATAATTATGGTCAATATTATCTTATAGGACTGATTTCATCAATATTCTGCTGCGGTTATATATGTGTATACAGGATATATGATGACTTATACTAAGTTATAGAAGTCGGACTGTTTTTATCAATATTCTACTGCTATTATATGTGTAGGCCTATACAAGTGTTACCCATATCATGACTTATAGGACTGATTTCATCAATATTCTGCTGCTGTCAAATATTTATAGGCCTACAGGAATTTGAAGTAGAAACAGTTAAGCGAAAACAGCCGCCGGTGAGCGATAATAAGTGAGTCATCATAAGAAAGGATTCCAACAGGTTTTTTCTGACAATAACTGAGAGTGCAGCTTTAATAAGAGGTTTTTAGAAGGAGGAATATTGATAACTACTAGTTAATTGAGATTGAAATAAAATCAATAATGAGAAAACTTTTCATTTTTGCACTTGTGGCTTTATTAAAGTTCTCCATCCATAATAATATCATGAATTGCAGTTAGACGTCAAATATTCTAGGGGTGCTGTGAGGATACATTTGTGATTTGTATTTTGACTCAGAAAAAGAAGTTGTACCTCACAAAAAAGGGGCTTTCGAGAAACCATCTTATTTTAAACGATGTGACTGCTGATTCAAACGATGTTGACCGTTAGCATATCTAAGTCCTCTTATATCTTTGATTCTTTAAAAGAAAATGTTACAGAAGTTCCCGATGGACAATCACTTGTAAAGTATAGCTACATATAATTGGTTGTTGTAATACATGCTATGCATGCTTCTCGTTGCCTTGTCTGCTTCATCAGCAGTCTTCCTCTTGCCAGGTTTCGGGGCCTAGACTGTACCTGGTGTTGTTCAAGAGGTGTCCCAGCAGAGCTGATCAGGCTCCACTTAGCGACTGCAGGTTTCCAGGGGCTGCACCATAAGTGGACCCCCTTCCACCTACAGTCAAGGCCATTCCAGATATGTTATCCTCATATAGCTTCAGGACGAGATTCAAAACCATGCAGAGAAATATTAAATGTAATTATACAGTCTTGAAATTTGGTACATGTATACATATATTTGCGGATATCACTAAGTATATAGGATATTTTAAATGTATACAACACTTGATAATCCATTTAATACAGTTGAATCAACAGTGGAAATAGAAGGTTAATATTGTAAGAATTGAAAATGATGATGCATACATGTAGAATTTAATTATCAATATCGACAAATAATTGAGATATCTCCAAATATTTGGAGATATCTGCAATTATTTTGAGATATTTCTAAATATTGAATTTTTGGCCCGATGGCTAGCCATAGTATATGGTGATAGGGGCCCATTGGGACATTTCGGAGGGTGTTGGCTAGGTCTTGGTCTTGTATTTCAGAGGATCACATTTCAGAGACTGCTGTCTATTAGTTATATTTCAGAGGATGACAATTTCGGAGGATGTTTGCAATATTTGTAGACGGGACAGTTGTGTATGGCGAGCCATCGGGCCAAAAATTCAATATTTAGAAATATCTCAAAATAATTGCAGATATCTCCAAATATTTGGAGATATCTCCAATTATTTGCAGAAACACATACCTACTTCTGCAAATATTTATCGATATCTCCAAATAATTGATTCAGTTGTCAATATATTCATTTGCAGATATGTCTATGTGTAATTAAAGAGGATGTCTAATACATCGCAAATAATTATAGAGTTAAATCCTAAATTCCCTGCTTTTTATTGTGTGTCATCCTCTAAAATGCAATTGATACTTATCAACTCCATTCATAATATCCATATTCCTACTCCACCATCCTCTAAATATTTTCGATATCTCCAATTATTTGCATGGAAGATAAATAAATATAAGAGTTTCATTTCCCATTACGCTAATATTTATATATGTACCCACCTACGGGGACTGTACCCACCCACAGGGACATGACACCATTCTCTGCTCTTGAATTTCTTTTTATTCATAGTCCTAACACATTGTTGTGGTATGGTCATACTTAGAAGAGAATATAAATCATGAAATCTATATTATTCCAAATTCAACACAGGAAAAATGTACCCACCCACGGGGACAGTTCAAATTACCCCATCTTATGTCTAAGGCTCTGGGCTTTCTAAGCCAAACCATATAATAACAGTATTTTAATATAGTCATTTTCCCCCCTGAGTAAGTCGCTATGAATGAGATTATTTAAATATGAACCGAAGCCCTTTTTCATAGCGGAAATAATGATAAATGTATGTACCCACCCACGGGGACAGACTACCTACCACATCAGTTCATTAAGAATAACAAGCAGAACATATATCATTGATAACTTATTTTGGTAAATAAATAAATCCCAAAGTATGATAACAATGATTATTAAAAAAGGTAATTCCGATAGTTAAAAACTATTCTAAAGTATGGGTTGTACCTGCTAAAAATATATCGTCCACATTTCTCCCCAAATGGGTCTCCAAGAAGGATGCTGTGGTCTACAGTAACTGCTGTGCATTATAGTATCGGGTAATACAAATTCTTCCAGTTAGGCTACCACATGGGGCTGTGCTCTACAGGATTTAAACGCAACGTTTTAATGAGAAAATAACGAGAAAACCACCCTGCTGTATGCTAAACATAATGATGAACGGGGGTGGGGTGGGGTGATGCAATTGACAAGTGCATAACGCGACTGAAACCAATGAGTGTTATGTGATATACCATCCATTATGCCCACTTGCCATACACTACTTACCAGCTCAGTGCCATCCTATCTCCAAGTACAGTGTGGTGCTTAAATCCCTGCGTTAATTATATCATGAAGTTAAAAGCTTATATCATGAAGTTAAAAGCGGAGCTGGGCCGAGCTATGAACTCGCAATTTGATATTGATAGGCGAACGCCTTGCCGCCTAGACCACACAGTTTTGTTTAGAGTGTCTGACGATATGAGAGTTTAAACACTGCAACATACTTGCATTCCCCCCCCCCCCCCCTATTTGGGGGTCAGGGATACTTTTTTTGGTTTTTGAGTCATTGCCCAGGGTTCCAAATGGTCCCAAGAAGTAAAGAGGCTGCAGCAAAAAATAATGACATTGGAAAATCTTCAGAAAAAAACCAGAAATGGCCCCCAAATCACATTTTCCTTCAAAGTATGAGAAAATGGACAGTGGGTCTTCATAGACAATTCTAACGACTACCCGCATACAGCATTTGGGATTATTTTGAGAATATTTTTGAATCGCGAAAAAAAACACCCTTACCTCAATTTGTGAGTTGGAAAAAGATTTCCTCTGATTTTGATTAAAACGTATCCAGGTATCCACTGGGATTATGGTAATGTATGACCGGACAGAAATAATAATATAATATATTTTACTTCAATTTTAGGGGGGTTAAAATGTTTCAAACCGTTTAATTCCCATCTTAAATGTCCTACCTGGACCAAATTTGGCCGAGTTATGACGTTCGGCGACGGGGATAGCTGATTGGCTGTTCTATTTTTGTACCAATTTCAAAGGTGGCGAAACCCTTCTCTGGCATGCCTCGTGGGGAAAAAGAAGCCATGGGATAGTTGGGCTGGTCTACAGACTAGGCCCTGGTGGCATCCTATCATGGACGTGTAGCACTAGCTCAGTGGTAGAGTGATCGCTTCCCAAGTATGAGAACCGAGTTCTACTCCCTGGCGGTCTTGGATAAAATCTTGGAAAAAATGTGTTGTGAGGTAGAAGCCTTTCCCATATAATATGTGATGTGTTAACGGAAAATGAGTCACAAATTCGTTTTTTTTTTCAAAGTGATTTATTCACAGATTCTCTTTATGGGATTGTGCTGATTCTTGGAGGGTCTAGCACTGTCATTCATTTATCTATGTACCAAATTTCAGAATATTGTATCAAATATATCCATGCATTTTCAAGCTCATTCTATATAGTATATTTAGGTACTTTACTAGTAAAGTTCACCCAGATATATTGCAAACTCTTTCACCAAAAATAAAAATAACAAACCTCAGATATAAAAATATTCATTAGATGACCTAATGTTTACCATCATTGATCTCATCTTTTCAAATATGATGGTATCTCAAAATCCATTTTTGGTGACTTGTGACTCATTTTCCTATAACATATCACATATGAGTCTATCCACCAATTCTTCGTCATGAGACTTCAAAAGAAGCAAAATTTAGAAGTGCTTATTTCATCTTGAATTTTTTATGCAATATAACCAATGACTTGGGCGACATTTGTGAGAAATGTGGGAAAATAATATTGAAAATCAGTATATCTATGATATTTTGAATCTGGTTAGCTCAGTTACTATGTAAGCGACCGTGTGCATACATTATTGATTCCTTAAACATCACTGTAGTAATATTTACAATATTTTTTGCTAGTTTATATATTGTAAAATTAGGGTAGATACTACTATTTATGATGCAACTTATTTTTTTAAGTTAAACAAGTTTTTCTAAGAGTTAGAGGTATTTGCATTTAAAGGTATTTTGCTTCGTTTTGAAGCATAATGACATGTTCTTTTTTAAAGAAGATCCTTAACAATATGCTTTAGATATGTGAATTATATGTGCTTCATTAAATAGGACAAATAATGTTTGATAGAAATCAAATAAAACGTTGATGATATTCGAAATATTTTAAAGTTAGGGGTGAATGAAACATGTAGCACGGTCGCTTACATTTCAACCATTACTGGCCGATTTATATGTCTTGTTCCAAGATATTGACATGTAACATTGCTTCAGTGAAAGGAAATTAACTGAACCAATTTATCAAATTGCATTATTTTATATTCATGACTTCGCAATCATTATTATCACCAATTAGTTTTTTCATATTTTGTTAATGTCTTATACATAAACGTTAATATGGAATATTGTGGAATAGGGTCACAGAGGATACTAAGGGACTAAAATCTCTTTTTAAATGTGAGTCGAACATGGATATAATTATCCAACATGTATAATATAATATCTATATTTGTATAAATATATATATGTATGTATACATATATGTTTATATATGTGTACATACGTGTAAGTACATACATATATACACACATCTGTATGTATATACATGTGTATGTAAATAATTGTGTGTATCTATATGTACATGTATGGGTGTACATGCATGTGTATGAACAAATTATGAATGCATGTAAGTGTTACAGGTATGTAATGCATGTATACCAACCTGTATGATTATATATATATATACATACATACATGTATACATATAATGCACACATGTGTATACATATAGATGTGTATGGGCATGCAGATATGTTTAAATTGTTACACACGTGTCTATAGTGGATACATCTGTGTAGGTATACCTTTCACATGTATGGATACATTTTCTGATGTATTTTTTGTATACATGTATATATGTATGTGTACATTTATACACACATGTGTGTGTATGCATGCATGTTTATTTATGTATGTATGTGTACATACATAAGCCTGTATGTATAAACATGCATGCATTTTTAAATGTATGAACATGCATAAATATATGTTTGAACATGAATATGTATACATACTCAATTAGTGTACATGTATAAATACATTGTGTGTATAATGCACACATTCACGTATACATGCATTATGCATACATACATACATACATACATGTCAATTAAGGGATCAATGTACAAAACAGTTCGTTTATAGTATATTCGGTTCCTACTGCATGAAACAAGGCTGAATGGCCGGCTGATTGTGCAGTATTTCATTTTGATTTTGGTTTTAACTTGTCAGGAACCCATGAAGCATCAACAGACGGATTTTTTAAAAGAATTATATTACAGAAATGACTAAAAAATAAAGAATAATAGTGAGCTATTGAAATCAACCAAACATAGAGAACCACTGGTCCGATTCTGTTGGAATAAACTTTACCTGAAAGCCCAATATCCATACTTTTGTATTCTAAGATTAAAACATGGTTATTCGATATTACCACTGGCTAAATTTTAAAAATACAAATCCAATTGAATTTTTCCCCACGGTCGCTTACAGCACACGGTCGCTTACACATACACATTAATATTGAATATGAGTGAAAGTTGGGCTCTTTTAGAAATATAAATGGGTTTAATAGATTCCTTATAATGAGGGACATATTTTCACTTAAAATTTTCGTTAAGGAATTAAATGGGAAAAAAATATGATCGTTCATATTTGGCACGGTCGCTTACACTAAACTGTGCCCATGCTCATTTTTTAGGCAGTAAAAATGATGCTATATCAAAGATATCCAACGAATATCAAAAGAATGTTTTCCGTGGCCATGATGATGTAAAATTCTTCTATTTTATATAGGATCACATGCCAAATTCATGTTATATTATTTTCTACAATTGTTTTAAATAGTTGTAGCACGGTCGCTTACATCTTCCTACCCCACAACAAATTCTGAATCTACAACTATATAGAGTTTTCTGATCACAATTTATTTTTAAGAAATTATTTTTCATGTATTTTCACATGTTGCAATATATCAAAGTTAATAATATGTAGCCATATTATGTATTCTATATGCATCCAAAAATGAAGAAGTCGGATTTTTAAAGCAATTCATGTATATAAAAGACACATTATGTACCCTAAAAGAACCAATTTTGGATGTACATATATAAATGTGGTATACCATCGACAGCTCTTGATAAGGGGAATGCATTTATGCTATCATTGCATTTGAATACAAAATAATAACATCACTATTGAACAAAAACCCTATGACGAAGGTTTGGTGGATAGACTCATATATGCACCAGTAGATTGGTAGCTGAGTGCAGGCTTCCCATGTGAGACAAGTGATTCCCACTCGTGCACCTGTCCCTTCTTCAGTTCATTTTATTTTCAACCTTATTTTATAGTATGCGCACTTGTACTTCATCCTTTTTTTCACTTACATTATTATTATGACCTGGCTCGTTATTTTTTTTAAAAATAACTGTCTAAACGTTTTCCAGACGCATGAGACCAACCTCTGCTTATCCTTTCCATGTACTGAATTCGCCCAGATATAATGATTTACACCATTAACCATGATGGTCGTACGATACCTGAATGTTCCTCGTGCCGATTGTATTTATTAGGATTGTATATTCCTAGTATAGGTTTACTGTACTCTACAATTACTGGTTTGTTCCCTCCATTATGTAAAAAACGTGATCCAGCACGGCTTGAAAACCTCCTAACAGATTCTGCAAACTAAGGCAAACAAACAAAAACTGTTTGATAGGGTCCCCCCCCCCCCCCTCCCTCTGCCCCTCCCCCTCCTCCTGTCCCGTACCACCCACCGCCACTGGCGTCATGCGTACAGGACGCTCTATGTCTATGGCTGTGTGCAGTGGGAGTAAGCTAGGGTAGGCATAGTGTGTGGGAAGCTATGTAAACATGGTGGGAGTGAGTGACCACAGGTAGAGGGTGCATGAATGTTTTCAAAACAACATTGGTAGACCATAGTAGTTTTTCCAGACAAAAGGGTAGCTAACTAAATCAAGTTTCTCTCAGACGAATTACAGGTCACCACTTACAGGGGAAAACATAGAAAACAGGGCGATATGTGCGGGTCGTATATAGATGGGAGTAGACACTGATGGTCGGGGCAACGTAAGGAAGTTCGGAAGTGGGGCTAATCCGCCCTCAAGAGGGGGGTCGGTTGCGCTTCGTCTAGTAGTGTCGTTTTGGCACCAGGAGGCAGATGCGAGCCGTTGACCACATTGTGAGGCAACGAGGCGCCGTACGAGTTTTACAGAGCAGACAGGCCGAAAGCGCCGGAATGTGGCACCGGCTGATGACAATTTGAAACAACACAATCTAGTAGTGTGGTTTTGACACCAGGCAGCAGATGCGAGTCGTTGACCACATTGTGAGGCTAGTATCAACAAGTTTAAAACAGAGTAGACAGGCCGAAAGTACCGGAACGTGGCACCGGCTGATGACAATTTGAAACAACACAATCTAGTAGTGTGGTGTTGACTCCAGGCGGCAGATGTGAGCCGTTGAACGCCTTGTGAGGTGTATCATGGGCATCGCTGGCTATTTCCAAATGAGGGGACCAGAGAGCGTGGCACACCAGACAGTGTTGATAGCCGAAATAGGCTTGACGCCGTTATATAACTCTTAAATTAACTAGGTAAGTTATGTCTCAAAATCCAAGTATATTATTAGAATTACAATTAACGCACAATTACACATATGTGACCAGCCAAGCAGAAAGGGGACTGCAGGGCCAAATTTTCGAATTTGAATTATTATAGATTCTGAATCTGCATGTCCTCCTGAGTCAATAACCGAAAAAAAATAGTTGAAAATTCCCAGAATTTGCCGAGATATGGGCTTTTTTTGTAAAGTTATGTCAGTTTTCAGTAGATGATCTCAAATAGGTTTGGGAGTGACTCATTTTCCTGTGACACATCACATGTACAAAAAATAAATATAAAAAAGAAACAAATTTTAAATGACAGGGATGTACAGAAGGGGAAATGAGCATTATAAAAGTGAAAGAATTTTGTTAATACTCCAAAAATTAGTGAAGTTACAAACTTTCAATTTACCTGCCTCTCAGAATTACTAATATAAACATTTGTGACAGTGACGTCATGAACATGATGTGACTCCTAGCGGGAATACCAGGAACTATAACTCCCGCGGGAAGGTACCTTTCTGCTTGGCTGGTCACATATGTATATGATATATCATCAGAATGAAAGTACAACAGTCATTGAATAATGATATTAAGGAACTTATAAAATATATCAACTCTATGTTATTTATATTTCCTTACACCAGGTCTTTATTCCACCATAATTCTAACAAAATCTATGTCATAATTAATTGTAAAGATCCCTTCCAATTTTGGATGTTTGGAACGCCATCTCAGAGCAATTAATACATTACGATGTCAAGCTATAAGATAATAGCACACAAACTCTATACAAATAACAGTTAATTTACCTAATTCAGATAAACATATGTGATGTGTCACAAGAAAACGATCAAAAGTCAAAAATTGATATTTTAGTAGCAGGATTGCATATATCTATACATGTGTATAAATCATTTGTTATTTTTTTTTTATCCCAGAGAGCATATTTGTGATGTGTCACAGGGAAATGAGTCACAAGTCGCAAAAATGAATTTTAAGATATCATCATATTCGAAACGGTGAGCTCAAGCAGATTCCAATTATAGTAAGCATTATATTTAGAATCATACAATAATATAGAGAGAGTTAATTTAAAGTTTTAAATCATTGAGAGAGATAATTATACCTTTGTCGCCAAACCCCAAGCTTGTTGAGATATGAGAAGGAATTTTTTTACGGCCAAGGGCCTTGAGTTTGAGTGAGTATGAAAATATAGTTATTAAGGTGCCTGTAGGCATTATTGATGTTTTGTATATTACCGACCTAGGGTCGAGTCCGATAATTGGTTGATAGCCTGGGTTATATATGTTCACTATATCTGTCGCTACGTCAGCGATATTGTTCTTTTTGACCTGGTTTTCTTGCTGGATTATGATCTTTGTCCAGGTGTTGTTGGTCATTCCCATGATGTGATCTTTCTCCTCTATGATGTAGATGTTCTCTATGATCGCAGCCTTTACTATCATTGCGACCCCGTTCCACCTGATGGCGCAGGTCTCTATCCAGTTAAGGTCCATTCTCATTTTTGTGCTCACCTCCGGGTGCTTCTCCTTAGTCTCGCTCAATGTTTGCAACAATCTTCTGACAAAAACCTTGGTTGGTTGTATGCATTTTGCTATGTATACGGTTTTGCCTATGATCGATTGCAGTCTCTTGAGGGTGATTCTCTTCTCGCGTTTGATATGCCTTGCTTCCTTCTGAATTTTCCATAACTTCTCTAATGGTATGGACAGTGTCATGTTTTTGGTATCAATGTATGCCATATATATAGCTGTAATATTAGGCCTTCACGGACCAGGTAGAGGTGTGGGCGGGCTATTGTGTGACATATCCTTAGGTCGAAATGGATATTGCTTTTGATCCCAGGCGTTGTGAACATGGGATTTGCTAATTTCATCTGGCTTTCCATGCAGGTTTTTGTCATGTTGCCGCTCATAATATCTCTGGGTTGTGGGTACGCCGACTGTTTCGGTTGATGTGCACCAGCAAGCAGGTACGTTGGTATGTCCTCTTTTTCTATTTCCTCTGTCTTTTCTTTTGTCTTTACTTCCCCACCTTTGTCTGCCGTACTCAGCTCTGCCATAGCCTTTGCAATGGATGTGGCTACGGACTGAGCTATTTCTTCTTTGAATTTACCCATGAACTCCTTGATCTTCTCAAACCTGGCATCCACTTCCTCCTTGATCACCATTGTTGTTTGTTGTTGGTCTCGGTCCTGATTCAATATGGCCAGTGTCAGATAACTTGCTATTCTTGGGTTTCTGCTTTTTGTCCGAGATTTTTCAGCCCTTCTTTTGTTTTGATGATTTGTTTTTCTTTCCTTCATGCTCCCTGTTACTTTCTCTAGCTTGTAGGGTGTTTTTGGAGGTCCAGGTGCCTATAGGCATTCCGTGTTTCAAAGGTGTAGAAATAATAATTTTTTAGAGTATGTGTAATTACACTCCCCAAAGCCAAAACATACCTCAGAAAAGATCTTGTGGGAAGAAAACATAAAAAAAAAAATTTTGTAACTCATTTTTCTCTAGCACATCACAAGTAAAGTCTATTATCACAGTAGTATGCTTCCATTGAGTATCAAATATATATATTCACTGTTATTGAGTGTATCAATTATCACAAAGCTTCTTTTCATATCAAATGATATGAAGGTACTGCAGCTGTGGTAGTTGGAAGTAAAACCTTGAATGATATCTTTTGTGGTATAGCTAACTTCTCTATATCAGCTACCAATAGTATAGTATAGTACATGTATAGTATAGAGGAGTACTAACGGGAATTGTATAGGATCCAGGAACTCTGAGAACTTAAAAGTGGATTAGAACTCACTATAAACTGTCCAGGAATCATCAGTCACAACTTATTTACGGATTTAGCAGCTGTACAAGCAACAATTAGCGGAAATATAGGTACGCCACATCAGAACGTACGCAAAACCAAGATGGCCGCTAACCCGGAACCGATGATGGACATTGCGAAGTGGGTAGCACTAAAAAATGAAAAACAGAGACTGGACTTCCTAAAGAAGACGTTCGAATCTATTAACGAATACGTCCGCAACAATGACAAGGAAGTTAAGGGACTAAGATCGCAAATCAAGGAGGAACAAGACAGCAACTTGAGGTTAGTTACGCAGGTCCAACTCCTCGAAGCAAGATTGGATAAACAAACGAAGGTATTGGGGTCAGTCGAGGCAGATAATGCCGAGGCTGAGAGGCTAAGACGGTCACTAAACCTAGTTATTCAAGGCCTGGAGGAACATGATCATGAGGATGTGGGAGAGGCTATAAATAAACTCTTTCGTCATCTAGGAGTTGGTTTTGACCACTCTGTTTGTCGCCAGATTTTCCGCATCGGGAAAAAGAATAACAAAGGCCCCAGAAACATCCTAATCAAGCTTGGGGAGAGGGATCACAAAGCGGCTATCTTCAAAAATGCCCATAAACTCAAGAACGGCCTAGGTAAAGTGTATATCAACGATGATCTGCCGATTGCCGACAGGAGAAAACAGTCAGACCTTCGTAGTCTAAGGTATCTTGCTAAGAAGAAGGGATACCAATCGAAGGTTACATCTTTATCGTTAACGATTGGCGATAGAAAACTCAACTGGGGAGATTGGGCACAACTACCCGTGGATGTGTCCCTAAATGGTACAGCATCTGTGCCAACCAAGAATGGCGGAGTTGCCTTCAGAGGAAGCAACTCGTTGCTATCAAATATGAATCAATGCCCTATCCATGATGACAAAACAGGTATCACATATCATTCTGCTGAGGCATGGTTCTCGTCAGAAATGGCACGTGAACACGACATGCCAGAACTAGCGATAAAAATCTCGATCGAGGAAGACGCCTTCACGTGCAAGTCTATGGTACGTGAAATCACGAAAACACCCGAATGGGAGGCGGGGGAAACCGATCTGCTAACCACGATCAACCTTGCCAAGTTTCGTCAAAACACTAAGCACAGGGATTACCTATTGTCAACTGGAAACAAAACCCTGTATGAGGCTACATTCAGTACAAAATGGGGTGCTGGCCTTAATATTAGAAAAGCGGCCGCTTTCGAAGGAATCTCCGAGGAGTACCGAAACGAGTTCGGAGTCATCCTCGGGGAAGTTCGGGAGAGGATGATGCAAGAGGCATAACAACAACAATGGCAGACTCGCACGACATGGACTATTACTTCGGTTCTCGGATACACTCAGTGATATTTGCAGACTCTAGAGGCTGGAAATTCAACCTAGACCTGAACTGTCAAGAGACATACTCCAATCTGACCTCGGATTTTATGTTCAATGTAGAATACAGACCTGGAGCCACGTTCTCATCTATAGCTAAACTAGCTAACAAGTTTCTACATGTACACCACCATTCGGTACTATACATATCAGCTGGCATTTGTGACATCACATCAAAATGTATTGACGAGAAAGGTCGCCGATTCTTTGCCTTTGACTGGACAACTGAAAGTAGTCTAGTCGACAGCATGTGTAATCTTGTGACAACTAATATGGACTGTTTATGTGAATCTCACCCAGGTAAACCGATAATAGTATGTCCTATATTCGGTGCGGATTTATCTAAATTCTGTGTCAACTCATCACTACATAAACAAGAAATGCTTGATTCTGCTATCGTTAAAATAAACAGACATATCGACGAATTAAATAGGAATAACCAAATACTGACACCATGGATATCTAAGACAATCCATCTAACCACAGGTAGAAAAGTTAAACACCTATATAACTGCCTTGAAGACGGTATACATCAGGACAATTCACTTGTAAAAAGACAACGTCAGATACTGTGGAGAAATCTGGAAGCAAATGTTTCAAGATTTTACTCATCGGGCATATACCAAGACATCTTCTCTATTTCACATGATGAAATGAACTATTTACAGTTGCTCCAAGATCAGAACTACAAAAATGCAGTTAAGAAACAAAGTAGATTAAAGAATAAATAACTCTGTGACTCAAAACTTAAGAACCCAGAGTCGAAGCTAAGTACTGTACGTTTTACTACTGTATAATTTTTCAGTCGGGTATACATACGAGTTACTTCAGTATTGTTGTAAAAAGTCAATCTGTGAGTTATTAAACCAGATGACATTCGCTGTCCATATACTGTCCCAATAAGTGCCTATCATGTTATATCTTGTAAAATGTCAATCTGTGAGTTATTATACCGGATGACATTACGATTACTTAACATGCTTAACATTGTCTCAAAGCTCCACATTTGTCTACCTGTGAAGTTCTTATACCGGGTAACGACATTGTGATGAACTGTTTAAATTATATATGAATCAATCTGAGAAGTTTTTATACCGGATGATTTATATAACCTTACTCTGGATGCAATGCAGAGTAGTTAGATACGCCATTAGCAAGCGTTAAAACCATGTAACTAGTCATAGTCCATTGATCTGACCTTACCTTGCTTTATCTTATCCTATTATCTACTATAGTCTAGTCTATACTATTTTTATAGAAGCCACAAGGCTCCCTAGTCTAAGTTTAAATTTAAATTTAAGCTTAAGTTTAACTTCGATCAAACTTATCTCCTTATCACATATTGTTGTGGAAGTGTCAAACATAAAAGACATTCCCTTTTACTCCTACTTATACATCTTCATTGTCAGTGATAGCTCGAAGCTTGATATTCTTTCACCCCCATCTTCATCATCATTATTCTGTTTCATCAAACCTGGCAGGGCCTATTGGCTACAAAATGCTGTTATGTAGAACGGGACGGCCAGTCAATTTAATGATAATTGTAGATACCATGAATCACTATGTCTAGTGAAATCAAAAAGATTATAGCCAGAGGATTCAGCGTGGTACACTGTAACGTAAGAAGCATAAAGGCAAACTGGTGTAATTTTAAAAACACTTTCAGCAAGCTTAAACCTGAGATTCTGACTTGCTCCGAAACTTTTTTACACGAAAAAGACAGAGACATTGATTTTGAACTCCCAGGTTACAATAATATTGTCAGAAATGATAGAAATGTTATGGATGCGACTACTGGGAAAAAGAAAGGGGGTGGTGGTGTCTGTTGCTATGTGAAAAATGGTCTTACATACATGGTTAATAAAACTCTCTCAGTCTCAAATGAAAACATTGAGATTCTGGTGCTAAAAATTATACTTGCAAATCAAAAGGATCTTCATGTGGGGGTAATCTACAGACCCCCCCAGGGAGATAAATCGATATTTATTGAGACCTTAAATAATATCATAGGAGATCAATCAATCAAAAACAGTGAAAACATTCAGTTATTAGGTGACTTTAACATGAACATGCTAGATACAGACGACGCACATAATAACGATCTAACAACAACATGTCACTCATTTGGTCTAGAGCAACTTATTAAAGAGACAACTAGATATGACATAAGAGCGGACAGAAACATAGTGCAAGAGACTTGTATCGATCTAATTTTCAGTCGCTGCAACCTTAGCACTGAATCAGGAGTAGCTGACCTATGGATAGCTGATCACCTGATGATTTACTGTGTAATTAAAAAACTAAAAATACCAGTGGCAAAAAAACGTGTCATTACATACAGGTCATATAAAAATTATAATAAAGATACTTTTACTAACGACCTTCTAAATAAGGACTGGGCACTCGTAACTGGGGAAGCAAACCCTAGTGTTGCATGGAATCATTTGCTATCTGGTATCACAAATGAACTAGATAAACAATGTCCAATATTAACTAGAAGGATTAGTGTACCCAAAGAAAAGTGGATGACTCCAGACCTACTGAAACTAATCGACCAAAAAGATACGGCAATAAAAAAAGCAAAGAAATCAAAGCTAAGAGAGGACCTAATTTATGCCAGAAACCTTAGGAATAGGACAACAAAACTTTGTAGAAAAGCAAAGAAAACCTATTATACAGACATGACAATGCGAAATTTTAGTGACAACAAAATATTCTGGCAACAAGTTCAAGAACTCTTACCAAAAAAATCGAAAAATAATGGGAATGAAATAAACATAGTTGACAGCACCACTACCCGTCCAATTAAAAAAGAAATGACCGCTGACTATTTTAATTGTTTCTTCTCTACCATTGGAGAAAAATTGGCATCCACATTGCATGATAATTGGCAGTTCTATGGCGACAAGCCAAATTGCTCCATTGAAGTAATTTCCACGACCACTGAAGAGGTTCTGAAATTTGTTAAACTTATTGATTGTAACAAAAGCAGCAACATAAAAGATCTAAAAACAGCAGTGATTAAGGAAGCACTCCTGGTGCTGCCTGAGTTGCTAGCTCACATCTTTAATTGCATATTCACAAGTAGTGAGATCCCAGCAAACTGGAAAATAGGCAGTGTCACACCTCTCTTTAAAGGAGGAGACCCCTCTCAGATTACAAACTATAGACCCATTACCCAATTACCAATTCAAGCTAAACTCCTTGAAAAAATTATCCACAATAGATTAATAAATTATTTTGAGGAAAATAATTTATTGTCACCAAACCAAAATGGTTACAGAACCAACAGATCCACCATGGATACTGTGTCCGATCTAACGGACGATATAAGAATTGGAAGAAATGGTGGCTGTTCAACTGCATCAGTTTTCTTTGACTTAAAGAAAGCTTTTGATACGGTTAACCACAAGATTATAGGAGATAAGTTAAATATTTATGGTGTAAACGGCTCCCTACTGTCTTTATTGAAAAACTACCTAACTGACAGAAAACAGATTAGTATTTGTAATGATGTAGTTTCATCACCGCATGATATAACCTGTGGAGTCCCGCAAGGATCCATATTGGGTCCTTTGCTCTTTCTTATATATGTTAATGATGTAACTTCCTGTCTCAAGCACTGTAAGGTCAAACTATTCGCAGATGACACTGTCATTTATGTGTCGGGTAAGGAAATTGAAACCATCAATGAAAAATTACAACAAGATTGTACAAACTTCCAGTCCTGGTGCACAAAAAACAAACTATCTCTTAATGTAGGCAAAACTAAATCAATGTTATTCTTTGGCAACAATGCAGAGATAAACATAGCCTTAGATGAACAAGAAATCCAAAGTGTTCTAAATTATAAATACCTAGGAATCATATTAGATAAGAACTTAACATTCAAAGATCAAGCACTATACACAATAAAGAATACTTCTCATAAGTTATATCTTCTGAGGAGAATTGCAAGGTTTTTACCATCACTTGTCCTGCAAAGAGTTTACAAGGTATATATTTTGCCAATTCTGGATTATGGTGACCTATTGTACGACACCAGTATTGTAAAACATCTGAACAGATTACAAACCATTCAGAATAAATGTATAAAGATAGCACTGAAAGTACATATGAGAAGCCCTACCATGTTAATACACAGAATCATTAATGTACCATTACTTTGTGACCGAAGGAAAGCACATCTATTACAATTCGCTTATAGAAGGAGTAGAACAGAAGTACATATTGATCAGAGAGGAGGCAGAACGAGACAATGGAATGCTCCAGTATTAAAAATTGAAAAACCAAAATTGACCTCTTACAAAAACAGCATACAATTCAGAACAGCCTCTTTATGGAACAATACCGCAGCTGATGTTAGAAATATTCAAACATATGAAGCATTTAAAAAACTAACGAAACAAGAATCCCTTATTCCAATCTACAGTGTATAACAGCACACATATATTATATTACTCGAGTCTATCCGTCTATCATAGTTACGGATAAACAATATTTGACAAACCTTGCCTTCCATTTCTCTCACCCTATCTCATCCTTTTCATTTATCAAATCATTCTGTAGCATTTATTATTTTAGATGTTTTTTATCACTTATTTGATCCTACTTGTATGCACAATTGCTCTATGTCCATCGATTATTAGACCAGTAAAAGGCACTTTATCGGTATACCAGCAAGAGGCTTGACCTTGAGCTGAGATATTATGCCTATTGTGAGTAATAAAGTTTTATATGTGCACGAATAATTTATGTCAAAGATCCTCCTCCAAGCAACGAGGGATCTACTGCCAAGTCACTTATATGTAAACTCATAATAAACCCTTTCAAAAAAAAAAAATAGTATAGTATAGCATAGTATTTTTTTAATTTGCATTAAGAAATAAATGTTGGTAATTTTTAAATTAAATATCTAGGTTGACTTGAAATATCACTAGAATAACTTGGAGCGATGGTAGAGACTTCGTTCTTGGCAATGTGTATTAGGTACACCTGTAGGATTGCTCAAAGGTTATATGACTATAGATGAAATCTATTTAACTATCAAAAATGCACACAACTGCTGTTATACCTTGCTGGGATCTTGTATTTTATTGAGTTCACAATGGCCGAATGAACCTAGTAATATAAATACACAACCCAGAGGTGCAGAGCAAGTTGGTGGTGGCAGAGTCTCAGTTAAAGCAGAAGTGATTCAACATGCCCACCACACAACCTTATATACAGCTCTGCCCTCTGGTAACATGGTGATACATGGAAACATGGTTACATGTACAAATCAATATGGAGAATGAATATCAAACAAACATTGAAATGGCAACCAGACATGTTCCAGAGCCCTGAAACATGCCTGTTGCTGGTTACCTGGGCTGTGCTAATCCCCTCCCTGTAGTAGGGGTAGTCTAGACACTAATGTTAATACCCCTTAGCACAGCCCCTAGAACAAGTAAACAAGTTAATCCCCACAAGGTATTTTATAAGAATATGAACATGAAATATACCATAACCACTAATTATGACCAGAAATGTCCCTAATATATTTCAATTAAATGACCGCTCTATTACAGCATATCACATATATAAGTTATCATTACCTCCGGACACACTGGTCTTGTGTTACCACTACACAAGGAAAATCAAATAAATATATTAAAGTCACCGTTTTTAACTCAAACTACACAGTAAAAAGAATAACCGCACCGCTTTATGTGTTCAAACACAAGCATCTCGTTTCAAAAGATCTCCAACCTCTAAGTGGTTTCCAGAAAGCATAGAAAATACATAGAGAATAACCTTATCGGAAATAAATCAAAAATTACTTAGATACCCCGAAAGGTCCTACTAGTTACTGCATCATAATCCAGGCACAACAGTCCAAGAATAATAAAGTTTCTGAAATAACCGATCCTCAGGAAGTATTACTCATCTTTAAAACCCAGGAATATCCAGGCACTGATTTGGGCGTCTTTCAAAAGTCTTTTCATAATCACTTGTTCCATCTGTGCTGTGTTAAAATAAATCGTGATCCTGCCTGCCACGAGATATAATCCAATTAAACGAACACTTCTATATGTAAAAGTCTATATACACATCAGCAAGTAGAAAACATCTACTTCCTTTTATCAAGGCCCCATATACCGGTTGGTATTCGTTCATAGGAGATATACTTCATTTGAAGCCAGTTTTCTCTCTTCTAATGGAGAAATATTGTCGATTCCACGTTTCAAATCAAGGAGATAGGTTGACATTGACCATTCCGTCATCCTGGAGCAGATGACCATTTGCCTGCAGCGTCTTACTTTGGGGGGTTTTCGGCTGCTGGGGTGGTGAATGTGGTCCCGTACCGCTTCTACTTCTCGTCTGAATAGGAAAATAATCCATCACATACATGCAAGATACAGTTATATACATTCAGCTTACTTATATAAGAATTGATTGTGGATAATAACCGACAGGTAGAAGTATGAGTCAATATTCCAAAAACTTGAAACGATCAAACAAAAGAAATTTCCAGAACTAAGAGGAAAACAATAAAGCAAATCAACCATGTCAGATAGCATCGCTGCTCACCTTGGGCAACCAGGCTGGGGAACGCCTTGCGCTGATTACAGGAGCTGGGGGAACGGATGCACCGTTCTCCTCAGGTAGAAGAAAGTTATCTTCGTCTTCTTCTAATTCGTTATCTTCAATTATTGCATTGGTTTCGCTAATACTAGGTAAACGGTTCTGACTCTGTTGTCTGTTCTGGGGAAACAACCTACGGCGTGAGAATTTACCTTTTCTCCTAGGCAAGATTGGGGTCATATTAAATTTGTCCACCTCAGGGGGATCCACCATTTCCTCAAAACCCTGAGAAGAATTTAATAAGAAAATACCTATAGTGGTGGTTTCATCATCCATAGTGCTCAAGATTTCCTTAAGCCTGAAACCAGTCCACTTATTTAACAGAACAAATTCGGGCACTTCTACATTCCAGACCCTGCTTCCTTGCCTAAAGGTAAAATATCCAGCTTTCGTAATATAAACTTTAAAATATGCACATCCTCGATCAATGGTTAGATCCATTATTTTAGGAATGGCCAAAGTCTTGAAACCATTCCTCTCATGCAACATGCTAAATAGGGGGATGCAAACATTATCTCCTGTACGTCCTACTTTAAAATAGACTTGAATTCCTTGATGGGAGATGGCGTTAGAAGGTATTTTCACATAAGAAAATAGACCAAAGTAATCAATCCTGTTAAGGGTCCATCTTATGATATACCAGAGGTGTCGTCGTATTGCTATTATAATCATGGTCAGCAGAATAAGGGTCAACAGGAAATCCTGGTAATCAATACCTTCCAGTATTTCACGCCACCCTCTTCCAGTATCCTGGGGAACTAATTCAGGCAATTTTTGTGCTGGAAAAAGAGAAATAACTTCTCTCTTCGGTTGCACAATCCTTGCGGCCCGTGCTCCTGGCATTGAAGCTGAGATAGATAATAAGATTGGCCATATCTGCCTGATCTGCACAACCGAATAAACTCCCGCCACAGTTGCAATGATAAGAGTTAAGATAAGAATAGCTTTTGAAGATATTAAAAATTTCCAGGTGAACCAAGATGGTGTAGAATCCTTTGAATTTCCTGGGATTGCCAAAGGTAAAATCCCAAAATGTCGTTGTTTCAATTTGTACACTGCCTCCTCTAGATCTTGTTCACCTTCTATAATACCTCCCTCTTCAAAACTATTCAACTCTGGGAGATCAAAAGAATAAGATGTATTTCTGACGAAAGAATCTGCTGACACCTCTGGTAAAGAAATATTAAAGGCTTGCAGCAAAGGGAGATTAACATGATGTATTACGTGGATTTCTGTCTCAATAGAGCACTCCTGAAGTGATTGAGAAATCATGTGTCCGATGCTAATACTCCCCTGGCAAGGTAGGTGAATAGTGCAAAAGGTGCAAGAAATATTCTCCCTCGTCCCGTTTATAGGCTCAAAGAGTACCACTTGTCCAAGGCTGGAGGTTATTAAAAACAAAGAATCTCCCAAATCGATGATAGAGTCTGGGTAACTACCACCGACCTGAATATTATGTTGGCATTCCTGCTCGATTCTATGTCCTTTCCATACCGCCCAAGAGCATGAGAACGAATCTGCCTCTCTCTTAGGTGATATTACATTACATTCGGTATAGAGACCAAAGTCACACTGAAGCAATTGCTCGTTGGATAGAATGACATATGAAGCACCACTCTTACTTATTAGAATATTATCTGTTATGTCCTGGATTTTGGTAAACCCTACCGATCGATCCCTGGATAATGGTACAGGAAGTATTACTGACCGGTAATGGACATAAACACAGTCTCCTGATGCGACTGGTAATTTAACTAACAGATAGAGATCTTGTTTGGTATATTTAAAAGTAAGAAGATGATTAGAATAATAGAATGAAGGATCTTTAATGCACAGGCGCATTCCTTCACGTCCTAGAGTGCCTTCATAACCTACTAAAATGTCATGTAGTTGAGGAGGACTAATAAGCCGGGTGCTTATTCTCCCTTCCCTCAGATCTTCCATGATGTCTACCCATTCAGAGATTTCTTCAGTGTAAGCAGCTAACAAAGCAATCTGGTATTGCACATAGCCCAATGATAATGAGAAATGTGCATTCCAAAATGCGTCCTGTGTATTGCTTCGTATAGCTCGGCCTAAACCGCTTACCATGGATATGATACTGCTCCTTGTTTGTTCCATGTTTTTCTCAGCCCTGGCAAACTTGTCATTCATCTTTCTCATTACTGAAGTAGTTTGTCTGGCAACTTGGATGGTCAAGTTCTTCAAAGTATCTTGATTTTGAGCGACGGATAACACAGTATTTGTTAGACTAGTCATGTGATCGGCTAGCATAAATATATCCTTCATAGTGGCCGTCCCAAAGATGGTCCTTGACAGGTCACCTATGAAATCAAGAGGGGAATCACGATATTTCCTGGCTGACTTTTCACTGGTAGGATGTCTTAACATGTGCCACAGATTTTTATCCATCTGGCGACACCGGACCTTTAATACGTTATAATGTTCGTTCTGCATCATCATGAAGTCTGTTACCTCCTTACAGAAGCCCCTTTCTCTTAATGTGCGAGAGCTTTCGTGGGTACCATTTAAACAGGGATGAATTAGTTCAGTGGGAAACGCCTTCATCCTCCGAGGTAACTTGACTTTTATCCCCATTGTGCCTTTTCCTTCTGGCATTATTACGAAGCGTGGGGCCTTTCTAAAAATTACCCCAACATTGTGTCTATCCACCGTTTCTTCCCACCAACCCAGAGTCAGTTGGATAAATCCAAATAATATCAATACCTAAAAGCAAACAAGAATAGAACTGCGTCTCAATATTCATGTTAACCAATGTTACATACAATAATAAACAAACTCGTAGTAGTACAGAGACCAGTAGGCTATATAGTGATACCTAGAAATTCAAACTACTATAGCTTATAATAAAACCGCCCTATCAACAAGGCCTAAGTCAAATATTCGCTGGTCTTCTTGTACAAAAGTAAAATTCAGTAGCTAACTATAACAGTAGCAGAAACAATTCTCTCAAGAGGCCGTAAATAAAATCGTTGCTTACCCAGACGAATCCCTTCATCTTGAAAGAGTCAATAAATAGACTTTTTATCAAGAGCTGGCGCTTATCAAATGTCTGGAGAACTTGTATGTCTAACCGTATGTAGACAGTACCAAGATAGGTATGGCCTATACCTCATAATCGCTTCCCATATATACTCTTGAGCAGAAAGCCTGGCTATCGCTATAACTTAGCTTTATCAACACTCACGACAAGCTTGATTAGCCTGGTCGCCCTAAGGGCGCAGGCTCGTTGCAGCTTTCATGAGCGGATAGAATAAAGGTGAGAAATGGTTGTTTTGGCGCGATAAAGCTTGACTGTCGCTCAGGTCTAGTAATTAAGTAGCTGAGCATTACTAAGCTTGCGCCGATAGAAAGCATAAGGAAAATATAATACTGTAAGGTCTGGGAAAACCAAAACGTTGTACACCGTTTCAAAGCTAAATTAGATGAATTGTTTGGGGCACATAGACAATAATAGTACAGTATGTCAAAGATAAATATCAGACATATCCCCTAAAATAAGACTAAACTAATTGAAGGATGAAATATATTCATTAGAACTCGCCAAATTGCATTGAGGGTTAAGCACCGGGAGATTTTCACGTGAATAAGCATCGTTGGCATAGGGGTACAATAACAATTGGTAAATGAGTTCAAATTAAAATATATTTCCTACGTTTGGGACATGATCTGAATAAGATAAAATAATTGATCAACTTCTACGAGACCGGGAGCGGGTGCGAGGTACCTCCCTAGCTTCTAACTCTGTAGTCACATAGGATTTCCTCGCCTCCTCATTAAAATGACTGATAGGCAGCCACAGATTATCCCCGTCTCGGAATTGAACTAAATATTTCAACTCCTCCCCTCTAGGCTTGCTCACATCCAATATTTTATCAATGAGATGGTAAGCAGGCGTTTCTCCCTCTACAATTGACTTAGCCACCCTGGGTCCCTCGTTAATAGGATTAAATAGGAGGTCTTCCTCCTCATCAGACTCAGAAAGGTGCTCATCACAAGAATATTCAGATTCATGATCAGAGTTTCCCTTGTCTATGGGTTGGGTTTCCTCCTCCTCGGGTCCGCTAGTTGGTTCCTCATCAATTGCAGAAAGAATAGGGGTAGGCGCTGATGATCGACCGCCAGAAATAGCATCAGGGTCGACAAAACTCTCTAATGGTAAATCGCCTTCAGTTAGATCTGCAGGATCATCAATCTCCTCGGTCGGTTCTTGCCAATCTTTCTCCACACTTTCCCTAGACAAACCTCGCTTCAACCTCATGATACTGACTGGCTTGTTCATAAATTTCCCTGATCGAACTTCTCTTAGGAAAACTGTGGCGTCAGTATTGAATCTAACAATATAGTAGGGGCCATGATACTGTTGAGCGAGTTTTAATTTCGTCAAGGGTTCATTGATCCGGGGCCAATGCAACCAGCATAGGTCTCCTTCCCTTATATCAGGATCATATACTCGTTTATCATATCTAGCTTTCATGTTGGCTTGGATGCGTTCAAGATGATGTTTGGCCTTGAGATGGGCCTTCTCTTGATTCTGTAAAATTACAGCAAACCTCTCACCCACGGTATCTCCCTCTTGAAGGTCTAGATTGACATTAACCTCAAAAGGAGAGAGTGGTTCACAGCCATGGACAAGGGCATAGGGAGACATCCCCGTGCCATATGCTGTGGTAGTGTTGAGGGCATAAGTGACCGCATCTAAGTACTCATCCCAGTTGTTTTGAAACTCATTCAAATAGTTCCTTAGGACGCTTAACACGGATCTGTTGCTGCGTTCGACCAATCCTGAACTTTGGGGATGATGAGTTGAAGTGAAAGAATGAGTGATATGATATCGTGCACATATCTGAGCAAAGTGTTTACTGGAAAAAGATTTTCCGTTGTCACTGATTATTCTTCGAACCCCTCCTACCCTACACAATACCTTAGAGAAAAATATTTCTCCGAAAGTCTCTGCTGTCATGTCTTTGAGAGGTACACATAAAACGAAACGGCTATAATAGTCACAAATTACTAAGATGTGCTTGTAACCAGCTTTAGTTTCAGGTAACCTTTCCAAAGCATCCAGATTTATTGTGTCCCAGGGTCTAGGAGCTGGATCTCTAATAGTGAGTGGAGGACGGATGGGATGGGTCATTTTCTTCATCTTGGCACAGGTACTACAGGACTTGCAATAATTTATTACATCCCTTGAAAGACTAGGCCAAAAGTATCTCTCCCTCATAGAAGCCATCATTTTCTGGGGTCCTAGATGCCCTCCTTGGATTGAGTCATGATGCATCTGTAGAATTATCTCTCTGACTCCCAGGGGAATTACTACCTGAGGTCGGACTCGAGCATCAGGACCCATAGATATGTCCAGATGATAGAGGATATCATTGACTACCAGGAAATTGGCCTCCCTATGAATGATTAGATTAGCTCTTTTTAAATCATCAGGCAGTTCATTGTCAGATATAAATTGGATAATATCCTGACATAGCTCATCACGATCTTGAGCCTCCTTCAAAGACTGCCTAGAGATTCCCAACCCTTCAAATTCTAGTTCTTTCACCTTATGTCGATACCTGTTTCTCTTGATGTTATTGGGCCTAGGAGAAGATTGAATGGCATTTATTGATATCTCTTCTCCTGTCTCCTGCTCATATCGATATATCTGAGGATCTTCACTGAAATGCACCACTGGCTTAGTGTTTTCATTCTCAGTGTCTGGGACTAATCCCTGGGTAATCGCTGCTTGATCCTTCCTCAACCGCTTGGGTTGCCTGGCTATATGAGCAGGTGGGCGTGTCGCCACGTCCACTGTAGATACATGACATAGCTTGGGGAAAGTCTCAAATAAGGTAGTGTCCTCCCGATCAGGGGTATCAAGGTCTAATCTCGAAAGGGCATCAGGGACTACGTTTTCCTTCCCTTTCAAATATTCCACTGAAAAATCAAATCCCCTGAGCTCTGCAGCCCACCTAATCTGTCTGGAAGATAGTTTACTTCGGGGATTCAATATATATTGCAATGGAGCATGATCAGTCTTGATTTTGAACTTCTTGCCCTCAAGATAAACTCGCCATTCAGTACAAGCAAAAATAATAGCTGCGAGTTCACGATCGAGAGTGCTATAATTTCTTTGGGCCGGATTAAACAATTTGGCAATATATGCTACAGGTCTTAACCTCCCTTGATCATCAGCTTGACTGAGGGTCCCGCCCATCCCCCAGCCACTTGCATCCGTTGTAACCAGAAAATCCTTTGAGAAATCAGGGTAAAGTAAAAGAGAACTATGTTTTAAAGCCTCCCTAAGATCTAAGAACGCTTGCTCATGTTCCTCCTTCCACTCCCAATCAATGTTCTTCTTGGTTAAAGCGTAGAGGCAACGGGCCCTCATAGCATAATCAGGTATAAATCGTCTATAAAACCCTGTCATTCCCAGAAATCGTCTGACTAACTTCTGAGAAGTAGGAGATTTAATCTCACCTATTACTCGCACCTTTTCAGGGTTTGGCTTGATGCCATTCTCATCTAAAATATGACCCAAAAATGGTACCTCTTGTGCAGCGATTATACACTTAGAAGGTTTCATTTTGAGACCGGCTTTGACGATGTTTATTAACAATAATTCCATATCCTTCAGATGCTGATCAAATGTTCGCGAGAATGTTATTATATCATCTACATAACATAAGCTAGATTTGAACTTCAATCCTCGCAGGACCATGTCTATTATTGATTGGCAGGATCGAGCGGCATTCTTTAATCCCATGCTCATCCTCTTATACCTGAACTTGCCAAATGGGGTTAGGAATGCAGTCTTATCACGATCTTGCTCTCTAATAGGAATTTGATGGAAAGCCATCATGAGATCACAAGCTGATATGAATTTAGGCTTAATCTGCCCGACTGCATCCAGGGTATCATCTATTCTGGGAATGGCTAAATATTGTGGAATTGTGACCGCGTTGAGTGAGCGATAGTCACAGACAAGTCTCTCCCCGCCAGAACTTTTGGCAACTAAAAAGGCTGGAGAGGCCCAAGCCCCTCCCTGAGTAGGTTCGACTATATCCATATCTACTTGAATCTGGACAGCGTTCCTGAGTTTTTCTCTCATCTCAGGAGACATCCTAAAAGGCATTTGTTGTACTGGCTTTGCCCCAGATTCTAGATCTATCTCGTGTTCCACCCAATTAGTACAACCCAGTATACCATCGGGACCCACAAAAGCATCACAATATTTCCTCAATAAAGAATCCATTCTTAATCGTTGATCATCAGTTAAAACAGAGCGTGAATAATCCACTGCTGGAGAAAAAGCTTTATCAGAAGTTTCCTGTTTACTACTACTCTCATTTTTTCCCATATGAGTGGTCGTTTCAGCTTTAACACCTTGCTGAATCGCACTGACGCCTACCATAGTAGCACTCACACGTACACATTCTTGTGCATTCATTCCTCTTACAGACCCCACTACTGTGTTCGCGTCCAGGATTACTGCATTAATCCCAGTATTAATCAATCGGATTATAACCTGCCCTTGCTGGGCTCTAACACAAGTACGGGCTGCAAAAACGTGAGGAAACTTATGGATTTTAGTAGCAGCAAAATTCAAGAAAGTCCCGTCAGGTACAGCTTTTCCTGATTCTAATCGTCCATTAAATAACACCTCTGTTTCAGCTGGGATAGTTAATACCTGAGATAATCTAACTGCGGCTCCTGCAGTAAAGGTACCCGCCTCCCCTTCATAACTAATTGTTACACCATAATTCCTTAAGAAATCGCGGCCCATAATACAGTTATATTGAAGAGAGGGAATAATATGAAAATCAGCAGTATATTCTACCCCGTCAATAGTAATCATAGTCGTAATATCACAAACAGCGTCAATTGTCCCCCCACCTGCAAAGGTACAAAATACAGTCGATGGTCTGACATTAGTTATTTTACCTTCTTTTCGGATTTTCTCATAGTAAGTTTGACTCATACAACACCTATCGGCTCCAGTATCAATAAGTGCTGAAGTACATACCGATCCCACACATACTGTGACAGAATTATCCCCATCCAAAATATGAGAAATATTGCGGTACTTACTCGAAATCCTACTTTGTTGTTGCTTTGTGCAGATCTGGTTGATCAGCACTTTGGTGGGTCTCAACGTTGTTTCTTTCATTATCGGTAGTCCATAGCAGTAGTCGTCCTCCGTACATTGGCATTCATTCTCCCTCACAATACCCCCGTCATTGCAAGAGGAGATTAGTTTTCCGACTCCTGTTCGTTAGTGGACTTGTTTTGGTGATAATTATTTCCATTACCCCTGGAGGAATTACGGTTGTAATTTCCCCGTCCTCTTCCTCCGCGACCTCTCCTCAATCGTGTAGCACATTCCCTGGCCATATGGCCTTTGCCGCCACACTCGTAACATGTAATCTCATTAGAATGACTAGGTGCTGGAGTATCATTAGAACTGACCGCATTAATTGCAAAACCTTGGCGCATAGATTGGCGCATTTCTTTAAGCAAATCAATCATCACATCAGTTGTATCAGTAGATTTCTGTGGTTTTTGCATTTGGATCATACTGAGCTTTAGTTCTTGGATTTCCTTCTTTAAACGCTCTGTTTCCGATGTACTGTCGGAAAAACTGGTCTGAACAGCATTTATATTTGGTGACATATAGGTCGTAATTTTCCCTAACACATCAGCGATTCCATCCACTCTGGAAATGGTTGCTCCTAATTTTTGCTGCTTTTGGCTTACTTTCTTGCCTGCTTTAAGTGCGGCTTTTACTGCTAATTCAAAAGTGAGGTCTGGAACTCTTTCCACCTCTTCCCTAATTTCTGGTGTTAGGGCGTCCATAAGACGAATTAACTTTTCCCCTGCTGTATATCCCAGGGTCCTATAAGCTTGTGAGACCCTTGGAATAAAATCGTCAATCGGTTCATCCTCGTTCATTTTAGTTAACGCCAATTCGGCTCTAGTGTCTGAAGTAACATCAGTGAAATGATCTAAAAACTCCTTCTTCATTACAGCCCAAGTGGCTCTGTTTTCAATGTTATGGTCCAGATACCATGCTCTGGCTTTGCCTCCCAGATGAAGCATGAAGGCTGCCTTATTGGCATCTGCCTTTTCTGGATCATTGTACGCTAAGAATTTCTCATAAGCAGCTATCCACATTTGTGGGTCTTCAAATTTGCCTCCTGTAAATACTTCAGGAGCTAGAACACCTTGTACACGAGTCATGTTAATGTTATTTACTGCACTTTCTCTTAGTAACTCTGATACGTCACCCACTGCTTTCAGCATTTTCTGTTCCGTCTTCGTGTTCTTACTCTGGAGCGTAGAGATTTGTTCCCTCAGGTCCTGGAAATCCTTCAGGGAATCGGTCTTTGAGCGAGTAGCCATTGCCCGGCGTTCGATCACCAATTTTAAATTAAATATCTAGGTTGACTTGAAATATCACTAGAATAACTTGGAGCGATGGTAGAGACTTCGTTCTTGGCAATGTGTATTAGGTACACCTGTAGGATTGCTCAAAGGTTATATGACTATAGATGAAATCTATTTAACTATCAAAAATGCACACAACTGCTGTTATACCTTGCTGGGATCTTGTATTTTATTGAGTTCACAATGGCCGAATGAACCTAGTAATATAAATACACAACCCAGAGGTGCAGAGCAAGTTGGTGGTGGCAGAGTCTCAGTTAAAGCAGAAGTGATTCAACATGCCCACCACACGACCTTATATACAGCTCTGCCCTCTGGTAACATGGTGATACATGGAAACATGGTTACATGTACAAATCAATATGGAGAATGAATATCAAACAAACATTGAAATGGCAACCAGACATGTTCCAGAGCCCTGAAACATGCCTGTTGCTGGTTACCTGGGCTGTGCTAATCCCCTCCCTGTAGTAGGGGTAGTCTAGACACTAATGTTAATACCCCTTAGCACAGCCCCTAGAACAAGTAAACAAGTTAATCCCCACAAGGTATTTTATAAGAATATGAACATGAAATATACCATAACCACTAATTATGACCAGAAATGTCCCTAATATATTTCAATTAAATGACCGCTCTATTACAGCATATCACATATATAAGTTATCATAATCTTTGTATCTGAGATCTTCCGCTTGAAATAAATCTTTATCTGCTGCCAAGAAAATACTCAAGTACATTACATTTTCTTCAAATATTTTCCTTAATTTTCTCCAAATATGTCTACCTCTATTATGTCATTCAAGGAATCTCCGACAGCTTAAACAAACTCTTTCTGTTATCATCCTCCCTATGGCAGTGTGGTCGCTGTGTTACCCGCCACTTACACTGAGAGAATAAATGGTTACGGAGTATAGGGCCTGCCTAGGGAGGATGCCTATTAGTTACAAAGTTTCCAATATTTTGAAACAATTCCATACATATGTAGAGACCCTGAGTGATAGAACCTGGCTGTGACCCATCTGCTGCCTGGATAGCTCAGTGGTTAGAGCACCCATTAAGAAGGCGAGGGGATAACAGGTACTGTTCCCACTTTAGGCAAACTGTTTCTTGGCAGTGTCACTATACTGTAGTTATTAAAGCTGCATTCTCATCTATTAAAACAAAAGAGATCTTACCAGATTTACACATATTATGACTTATAGGACAGAATTTATCAATATTCTGCTGTCATTATGTTTCAACAGGATATGAAGTCAAATCGTCTGTAAGAATCCAGACCCAGGTGAACGATAATAAGTAAAGCCATCACAGGAAACAAATTCTCCCAAATATAAATCTAGACTTCAAGAAGTTCTGTAAGAAAAGCAAACGAACTAATTTCTCCAAAGTTTTGGTCAAGTGACTTCTTTTGAGTGATGTTAGCTGTGAGTGCAGCTTAATTGAATATATATGAAATAGAACCCAGCCCCTAGTACGCATCAAGACTTGTAGATGGCGGGACCGGGCACGGTCTGCAGCCCCGCCCTAGTGACCAGAGCTATAGGTGGTGGGTAGGTGTCTGTAACGTCATCAGTGACTGGTGCCACCCTTCTCCTCCTCACATTAGGCAGGTTTCCTGTCCTCTTTAGGGCGTCTAGTGCTTCTTTTGAATTTTCTACAAATGTCTGTCAAAGAGAAATAATTCATTTTAATCCAATTTCGAAGTCATTTATTTATATTAGAATTAGCTCCTTATTTTCGCTTACTTCCAAATAATGTACTCAGATAGACTAAAAATTGCAATTTCATTAAAGAAAATGTGTCAAAATATTACAAAAGATTGAAGGCCAAATTCCTTTTGTAGTACAACATATTAGCTATGAAAAAACCCAAAAAAATGAGCCCATGTAGGGTAATTTATGTACACATTCTTGTGGAATTGAGGAACATATATGTAGGGCTCGATTGAATAACAATAATAATGAATAATAAAGATATCTTATGATAATCATAAAGTTGGTAATAATAATAGTAAATGATTCATAGAAAAAATATTTGAAACACTAAATCAGTTTTAAACCCAAACTCAATACTAAGGTAATTATTAATACATCAAAATAGATTTTGATGACACAAAATCAAGTTTTGCTGATAAAAAATGGCTGGAAGTTTTATTTGAGTGACCTTGGACCTACTAACAGGGAGGTTGCATGTATCTAAATCATCGTTTAGCATGGTCAAAATCTTAAATGCTTTTATCATTTATATCTAAAACTTTGAACTAAACTGAACTAAAAAAAAAGTTTGAAAAAAAAAAGTTTAAAAAAAAAGAAAAGATAATTTAAGAATGCAGGTTTAGTTTGGATTGGCCTACCATAAGGTCCTTGCTCATGAAATAAGGCTTGGTTAGTCCATCATTACGCTCACAGTCCTCACAGAAACAGAGGAAGATGGTGTCAATGGCCATGCCGTACACAGAGAGGAAGGTGTGAGCAATGAGGAAGGCTGCAATAGCAGCCACCAGCAGGGGCACCCAGATATAGCACAGCTTGGTGCTCGACTGTAGATATGTGAACAACAGAATATAAACATTATGTGGGGAAATAGTTTTAGTATAATATAGTACAGATTTTAGAATATTTTGATCTTCTGAGAAAACTAGGTAATGTAGTGACAATGAAATATTTAGTGAAAATTGTTCCAAAGTAGAAATTAGCATAGAAATTTTTGGTTGAAATACAAAGGGTATGCCACTTAAAGACTTCACCCACCCATGATATGCTTTCATACATATACTATAGAGTAATGCATCTGTTCCACCAATCTTTTGGAAGGCTTGGTCATGATCAATAAAAATAATGGCAAGAACAAATAAAATACATTCACCAAATGAATGCAGGTCTAAATCTATCATTTTTTTTAGAAACATCGAAAAGGCGATCCTGACTGGTCTGACCAACTGGTGGAAAAGGTGTTAGGTCACTTAATCGTAGGCTACTGATGCCTTGAAAAAAGGCCAATCACCTGGTATTATCAGTACAATGAATAATGAAAGTCAGAACCTGACCTTAAAGAACTGGAGACCTATAATCACAGTGATGGCTACCACGGCCGCCTTGCCTAGGAAGAGTATGAATGTTCCCACAGAGTTAATGGCCGCGACCCGCAGTATGTTGGACAGTAGCAGGGTGAATGCTCGCCTCGCTCCCTTACAGAAACTGTACCCATATATAGCTGTAATAGAAAAAACTGGGAATCTATATCTATAATCTATATGTAAGGATTAGTAAGTCTGTGCCTATAACAACAACGATGGACAATGATAATCACTCGATATATTAATACTGTCATTTAATTTTCCATTTTCATGTCTTTGTCGACTACTCCCCTACAATGTTTGGAAGATCTGTGTAACAGAAAATGACACCATATTTCCCATCGTGAAAAAGATTTGGAAATAAAAACTATTATAAATACACCACATACATAGACTAAAAGGATTAATAACCTCAATTTATGACCTGCTGTTGCAGTAATGCATTAGTGAACTGTACCTATATATATCTCTGTAAGAGAAAACACAGAGAATCTATATCTATGTAAGGATCATTCACTGAGGGTCATAACCACCTTTTACATAGTCTAAAGGGATTAATAACTTTATTTATGACATGCAAGTGCACTTAGAATGCATTAGTGAACTGTACCCATATAGCTGTAAGTGAAAACACTGAGAATCTATATCTATGTAAAGATTAATGTCTAGGGCCTATAACCAACTCATGCAGAAACTAAAGTGATTAATAACCTCCATTTCTGGCTAGCTAATGCACTAATGTATTTGTACAACAGCAGGCGTGAAATGTTGGCCATTAATCATTGTGACACATTGAGGGCCTACTGGTGCATTCTCACTTTGCTTCGGGATTATACACCAGCAGTAGTGGTTAAATATAAATATTGCTAATGTTCAATAGAATACTCACCCACCATGATGTAGGCATTCTTGTTGATATACTTTAGTACCTTCTCAAAGCACCAGAGGCAGCACTGTAAACACTTGAGTATGAACGACACAATCGGGTCCGTCTTTCCCGCCAGTCTGAAATATATGGAGCATACAGATTTAGAGACATGAAGGAACTTGACTTTATAAGAGAACATAGCCCTAGGTAACTGTTGCCTTGGCTAAATCCATTCACCTGATTGATATCGGTCTTCATTGATTGTCTGCACATGATCTCCCTATAGATTATAAGGTATTATTGAATTGCCTTGTTCAACCTTCCATATGGTCTGGACACAAGACAATATGCACACAGTGAACTTTTTGAAAATGAACAAAAGCTAAAGGCATGTTTCTTGCTTTTGTGTTATTTCCAATAGGGGATTCGCTGGTCCGCCATTTTGAATCTTGATTTGCATAGATTTATGTGGGTGTAAAATATATAGAAAACTAGTAATGTTCAGCATGGACTATTCATGTGTGCTCCAATTTCAATATCCATGTGTTATACATGTTTCCTTAAAACAAGACTTCATCTTACCCATCATGCATTTGGTGTTTATAAATCTTTATACAAGCTTTGATATTGGTGAAAAAATATATAATATAATAAAGAGTCAACGTGTATTATTAATCCAGTGGAAAGAAAACTACTATGGCTTCTTTTAAAGTTAGACACATTCCCTACCCCCTGCCTATAGCAGGTGTTTAAATGTACCATGATGCGATATTCCATTCAGCCATGGACATCAAATACTGGTATTGATTGGCAATCACTTAATCATTCAATCAATCATCTATACTTATAGATTACTCATCGATTTTAGATTTACTTGGGTTAGCCTGGAGACATTGATTAGATAATGCTTCTTATAGGGTTTCCATCCCTTCAACATCTGCTGGACTCTAAACAGTACTGGTGCATTCAGGACTAACTGAAAAAAACATCTTGAAATTGATGTAAAGTTATTGACTAAATGAATATATTTAAACTACAAAAAGATAAAAACCTTTATAAATATATTAGGTTAATGTGCAATACATGTATATATGTAACTAAACGATTAAAGAGCTTAAAGATAAACTGAATATAAGCGTGAAAAATATCTTGTAGGACATCAAGCTCAATGCTTTTTTAAAAAAATCGGTGATGACATAAACCTTGCAAAAATTGCAAGTTATACTGCGCTAAATCTATAGTATGAGAAAATGCCTGTGTAGTAGAGGCAATAGAAGCTCAAAAACAGCCCAACCCCAAGGTAATTGCAACAAAAGGTTTTATGGTTGTTTCTAGTACTTTAAGGTGTTCTGAACAACATATCCAAAGTTATCCAAGTGCGGAAAAGTCCAAAGAAAGCAAAAACAAAAATGGCGGCTGCTTACAATTTTAGATACTATAATTTAGAATTGAATCTACTTAGAATGTTTGTCAAAAAAATCTACTAGAACTATATCCATGTATGATGTGAGTGTTCCCAGGATTTAAGGCCCAAGGAATCATTTCTGAAATAATGTATCTATTTAATAGTAGTACAGAAATACGTATAATGTAGACTCAAATCTACCATTTACTTTTGTTATTCTAGTATTGAAAAAGTTATTGACAAGGACAAGCTTACTAGAAAACATATCCAGTATGAGTTGTTTATAACCTGTTAAAACTGTTTGATGAAAGTAGAATCAATCTATAATGTTTGTATGGCAAGGCAAATGCTTTCCCCAAACCGTAAAACCTTGGCAAAATTCCTAACACTTTTTGCGAGCAATGCTCCAAAGTAATACTTACTTTTTCTGTATATATCCTAGAATGATCCTCATGAGTTGAACAATGGCGATGATGAGAGATCCAAAGGCTACAGATCCAAGATGGTATCTTAACAACCGCTTGGTAGCCTCCATAATGGGCCATCCTAATCTCTTGTCCCTATTTATATTGGTATAGAATCAGAACAAGTACATTTTACATTTTCATTTTCTTAAAGAATCATGGACATTTAATTTAATTTATTTCATTCATTTCATAACTTTATTTTATAAGGGGCCTAGTATGTCTTCCATGTATTTTTAGAGTAAAGATTGCTATGGTGGGTGTAAGATAAAAGGAAATATACAAAGTCATTAAAGTTGTAATATGTTTTCATGGTACAGGTATGTTAATATCAGGTGGTAAGTCCTTGATGATGTACGGCAGGTAACTAACTTCCTGAGGTAGGCAGGTAGGCTACCCTAATAGAGTAATTAGCACCAGTACTAATTACCTGCACCTTGAGTGACAGGTATATATGACACAAGGAGGCACAGCAACGTGATAGAGACCCTCAGCAGGTGCCCCCTATGCTGTAAACCTAAATACATACCCACCATGATGTCATCCATGTTTTGTTCGAGTTCTGTAGGCAGTAAACATCAAAGGGGGCAATGGTTAACCATATGGGGTGCCGCTGCCTACAGGACTTAAATAGAGTAGAAACCTTTTGACTGCCTTAGATGTATAGTATTAAGTATGAGGTAAATCAGCGATAAGTATGCGTATAGGTTCACAGCATAGGGGGCATCTGCTAAGGGACTCTAATAAAAGTCTTTACCCACCTGCTAAAGTACCAGATAGCCACCGCTCCAGCAATAACCATTTGATGACAGGCAAAGATAAACTGCACAATCCACAACACACCGAATATATAATACCACTTCATATAGTACAACTTCTCCTCTTGTTTAAACTTCACAAAGCCAGTCTTAGAATTCACATCGGGCTGTCCAGCAGTCTCTATGTACATAAAGAGATAAGCCAATCCAGACAAGCTGCCAGCTAGGAACAGCAATGTCCATATTGGCTGTAGCAGGAGCATGGGGATTTTTAACAGAGTTTTCCCAGCTTCTCTGAAGAGCTGGGCCACCAGAGCAATTCTTGATCTCATCACTAGGAGGAGCAGAAGGATGATGGCTGTTGCTATGGTAATGAGACAGGAGTAGATGAGCCAGGATTTAACCCTGTTGACATCCGCTGCGAGGCGTTGGTCATCCGGGATTGCATTCAGTTTGGTTTTGTAGGTGTAGTAGGTGTACCTTGGGAGAATTGGAATATATTTTATTTGGGCTGAGGGATTTTCATCAATTCATCCATCACTATAATCCAACTAAGGAGTTGTCAGTCATATTTATACAAATAAGCACCCTCACATGAAGAGGCTTCTCACACATTGTTAGTTCTATGGCTAATTAGGTGTGGACAAAGCCACAACAGAGACATGCCCTCTGCACTAGGCAAAGAATTCACTATAAATATGTTGGCGAAAAAAGCGGATAGGGTCATCTAAAGGTGGGATCCCACTGGATCGCTTGTATCTGCGCTCATTGCTCGCTCTTGCTGTGCTTGTTTATAATGCGCTTGTCATTCGCTCTTCATCCGCTAATATTTTGAGCACAATACAAGCGCAGACCAATTCTACCGGGATTCTACTGGTGCGTTTGTAATATGAAATCAATAGCAAATGCGTTTGTGCGCTCTCACTGCGCTCTTGGTCCGCTACTTTAACAGGTAGAAAGAGTGTTGTGTTGCTGCACTCAAATCAAACATGTCAGATATTAGCACAGTGTCAAAAAAAAGCGCCAACGTCAGATTTTAAGAGCATATAGAAAGCGCATTAACCGATTCTATTGCACCGCTCTGGCTGCACTCTATCTATGCTTGTTAGGCGTTCGGGAAATAAAAAGAGCGGGCCATGAGTGGGCCAAAAGAGCGAGCCAGTGGAATCGCAGCCTTAGTTTCCATATGATACCCAGTCAGACATGACTAGTGGGATTATGATGGCGGAGTTTTGACTGGTGGGGTTTTGCCCTAGAACCATCTGTCTGACCCATAAGCCATGAAAATGCACATGTGATACAAGACACAATTGATTTCAATGAGGAAAATGTATACATCTTAGAATCAATCTGTTCGATCTATAAGACAATGTGCACACTGGTGTGCAATTTCAAAGCCATAGTTTCTCATACAATGTCCATATCAACATCATTCACAAGCACCTAGAGTTTGAGTAGCTTAAACTTAAGATTAGAGTTGCTCAAGATAAACCTTACCAGCAGTAGCCTGTGCCACCCAGGGAGCCCAAGGCCAGGGCGATGACAATGGTCCAGATAATGACCTTGGCTAGGAAGCCCATGAGGAATGTGATGACCAGAGCGACCCCTACCGCTATGGCGGAGAGGTAGGCAATCTCCTGCCAGGTATTCTCTAAATCCCTGGCAGCCCTCTGCCAGAAGTCTCCCGCCTCCGCACACTCTATCTGCCATAGAGAAGCAATTTCATTTCATAACCTTTTTTACTTTTACAGTAAAGTTCATGGTTTTCATGAGCAGAATAGGAGAGTTATTTGTTCACTAGATCATTTGGTATTTGTGAAGTTTGCTCATATTATGACTTATGGGCCGAATTTATCAATATCAAGCTGCTGTTATTATGGTTGTATGATGATTTGAAGTTGAGTCGGCCAAGAGAAAACTGCCGCCAGTGAGCGATAATAAGAGATACCACTGCAGCAAAGAATTTTCTCCTAAATACAAATGTGGACTTTTCTGAAGCCTTTTTAGCAGTTCTAAACAACCAAACAAAATCATCCATATTGTTGTTTAAATGTCTTTCAGATGTGTAGGAATATAACGGAACTTAAATTTCCTAAAATTATGTGGGTCCCTCAACTAGGTTGCTAGCTGAAGCAAACGTCCTTGTGCGGGAATGTTTCAAATGCTGTCTCTTCCACCTGTATCAATGGGAACTAATGGTACAAAACGTCGCATAATTGTGTTATTGTGAATGTAAACAGGTTGCAAACAGGGAGAGCCTATGTTTGCAATAGTCTGAAAAGTAGTTGACATGTGATTCCTTAGTCCCTTTAAGAGAGAAATGTGGGTGACTTTTGGCTTCAAACCTTTGCCCCCCTGAGTCACCGTTTGTGATTGACCATGGCCAAATACAGCTGTATATATTGTGCTGTCTATGTTCCATGTGCAGCAGCTGTTGATTTGCTTAGATGGAAGGAAGAGCTGGTTATACTTGCCCTGTTTCCCCATGGTTGTTGCAAAGAGCGGCTCGCTGGGCTAAGGTTTGACAGGTTCTCGTCATAAATAGAAGTAAAAAATCCCCCACTTTTGCCTCTTCTTAAAGAAACAAAGGAATCATGTGTCAACTACTTTTCTGACAGACTATATGAGTTCACTACCACCGCCTCCACTATAGTGAACCTATAAGTGATTGTGTTGGGGATCAATTAGCCTGTTATAATTGCTAGCAGACTGGCAATGACATTGAGTAAATTAAGGTAAGATGATATATTTATATATAAGTAAGGTTGGATCAGACATAGCTCAAGCTTACCTCCAGCAGAGAGAGTGCATTGCTGACAGCTCCCAGGATGGATTTAGCAATACCCACAGCTGCCGTGGGCACACACCGGTTCAGTATGTTATGACTGCAGTAAATGATTCATCATTCATTAGATTTTCTTTTCACTGACATGAGCGAAGCAAGACTCACTTTATTAAAACTTTTTATACAAATGAGGACTTGTAGTGGTAAAAATATATTACAATATTAAATAAAGATAACAGTATTTAATATTTGGTGGTCCGAGTAAATAAGAAACTCCTCTGGATTTTGGTATGTTGCAATTTTATTTGTAATGAAAGTAGAAGCTGTTTCTATGCGCTAAGATAACAATAAGATAAGATAAGATCTTACTAAGATAACAATATCATGATGTGTTCGAATCGGGTCGTCAGAAACTGTACAATCGGCAGCTCTACAGATTTAGTGAATAGATTTTTTTGATTATCTTTTGATTTAGTGGAAATTGCAAAATCTGGCTGAACAGTGATAAATCCTAAGTATATTTGAACGTATTATTTTGTATTACCTTGATTCTAACAGTCAACTTGGCTATGTTGAACTATACTTTGAACCTCATTTTAGTCTTATAATTGGGTTATTTGAGAGGATTGGTGGAAGCGAATTGTACACTTTCTGACGATTTGACCCACATATATGTGTGCCATTTATGTGTGAATGCAACAAAGGATACTTACTTATTATCCAAAATCATTTTATATCCTTTAACACCAGAAAAGCAGTCACTTGCCTGGGCCTATCTGTGAATCGTTCACAGACAAATCTTTTGTTTCTTTATAAATTAATGCTTATTTTGCTACTCACTGTGGTTTAATGGGAAGATCGGGACAGTATGAACTGCCATTGGTGTAACTGTCCACAGGGATGTCATAACGACAAAGTGGTGTGCTGAAGTTAACAGCAAAGTCCTGAAGTTCATCCACAGAGGTCAAGGTCACATCCGGGCACTTACGCACACAGAGGCACGGTGCTGATATCAGGCCTGGGGCGAGGAGAGAGGCGAACTTGAAGAAGTAGACTTTCCTGCGGAATAAAATAGATGTTTATGATGAGTATAAAGTCCCTTTAGAATTATTGAATGCATTTCAATCAAGTTCTCGCCTTCTTACTCTGAGGTCAAATCAACAACTTAGTTACAGAGTCTCAGAGTAAGAGAAACTCTGAGACTTGGTCAGCTCATACAGTAAATTATATGGTTTTCATGACAGTAGGCATTTTAGGCATGTTATATTGCATGATTATGCCGTTTACATGCACAGTTAATGCGATCAGAATGAAAACTACAACTCTCAGCGAACTAAAACAGTTGTGAAGACCTGCAATGTTTAAGTTTCTAACAACACTTCAGGTCTGCACTGTGGTCGACCATACTATTATTACCCCTAATGGTACGGTGGAGGACTGTAATTCACTACTATAATTAGGTTGAAGCACAGGGAAAATCATGACAACACTGAAGGTCCAAGTCGAGTTGGCATTTGGCATTCGTTTATTTAGTAAATACTTTATCACTGCTGCAATTTGTGTGGTTGCAATTTGTGTGGTAAAAATCTGGCATGCCAGCGCAGCAAAGAGTGCAATGTCATTAACCACCAAAATGCGTCATTTAGGTCATGTGTTACCATACAATCGTAATGGTACACATGTGGGATAATGAAATCCTGAAGTACAGTAGCCTAGAATGTTCACTTAAATTCTAAAAGAAATGATAGAAAAGAAAATAAGAAAAAGTATATTTTAACAGAGAAAATAAATCGAAAATATGTGTCATGTTGAAGGTGTATGAACGAGACTCGAAATGAAACAAGACCGCCATCTTGGATTCCTTCCTCGTGTAGAGTTTGATGTTTGAAAAACATATGAAATAATAAAGATATGAATATGGAATTTTCAGAAATCATAGTCACTTCCTGGAAGGCACCCTGGACTGTGGTAACTGTACACGTATGTAATAATGTCTGAAGTATATCACAGCATATAGTGGACAGCTACTCACCCCCGCCCGGTCATGTCGCGGCCTGAGATGTTGACCCCTGGAATGGCTACATTTAGCTTGTTACAAGTGTTCCCCCAGCTGTCGCGCCCGTACACTATAACATCAGGGTCTCCATCCACTACCCCCAGGTAGCACACATACCCCTGTAACATAGCAATAGTGCAGGGTTATTTATCAGTGCGGCTACAATATCTGAAATCAGCAACAAAGGTCCTTCAACCTTCATATCAGTGAATACATGCAATATATATTGACCCTTATACTGCACTCTCAGTTAACGTCGATCAAAAACTAAAGATTTTCTACTTTTTGAAATTTTTTTGAGGATTTTGTCTGTTTATTGTTGCTATAGGACTTCTAAAGCGTCCTTATTTGTATTTGGCAGACCCGCCGGAATCTTTTTCTATGATGACTCCACTTATTATCGCTCACCGGCGGCGATTTCCTCTCGGTGAATTTGCCTTCAAAATCTTGCATTTATTGATAACAGCAGCAGAATATAGATGAATATAATCCTATAAGTCATAATATGAGTAAATTTAGTAAGATGTCTTTGGTCATAATAGCTGAGAATGCAGCTTTTAGGTATGCTCTTAGTGACTTTCCATTTAAAAAGAAAAGAAAACTTGGTTAACTATCTATACATGGACGCAGATCTCTAACTGCATGAAGTTGGTACAGTATCATAAGTGTATTGCGGTACCTTCTTATATGGGTGAAGTCGAAAGAAAATGTACAATTTGTTTTTCTAAGGCGAACCTATGAAGTATATTTAGATACTGCCAAACATTAAATAGAGAAATACTTTTGAGATTTCATGAATGTTAACATCGTTTGAATCGCCTTAATCTCATTTTAAAAAATTTGATGGTCTCTTTCTTTCTACTTATGACTCGTTTTTCTGTGACACATCACGTATACCCATAGGATTTGAATACATTCCCATTATTTCAAATTATGTTGTGCAATACATCCACTTCTGGTAGCATAGACAGACCATGGGATTCCTCAGCAATTAATATAAATATATCTCCAGTCAAAATAATTTTCGTGGTTTTTTTTTAAGTTGTGGAGGAAAACTATAGGTCTATGAGATTCAGCGGGCATTTTCAGAAATATGTTTATTTTGTACATTCGTGAGGCTACCAATAAAGAAGAACATGATGTTATGCTTAAGGATTTAAGGCAAAAGACTTTCCGATGGGTAGGAAAAGTGTAAAAGGTACATGACATAATTCTTTAGGATTTTAGCCAAATACCTTAAACAGTGTAGAAAATTACCCATAAGGTTTTTAAATCGACATTAGGGAGCTTCAGCAAATCTAACCTATACGTAAACGTGAACGTATCTGATATACGAACATACGTTACAAGGAAGAAAGAGGTTCAGCAAAACATGGCGGGAAAAGCTTAATAACATAACATATCGAGAAAAATATTTGATCTCACAATTTATTTTTTATACATAAAAATACGACTTAAGTCGCAAAAAAGATACGGATACGGTTAGGTAATTGAGATAAGTTTGCTTGCGGAACCTCCCTATTAGTTCAGAATTTACGTAAGGGCAATGGTAAATATCTTACCATTCCCCCAAGGGAGGCGAGGAGCAGCAGGAGGAAGAACGGATCTGTGCAGGAACGCTTCTTCAGTGGTCCAACGAAATGGTCGTCATAGTCTATGTCCCTCACCTCGCCCTTTTACATGAAACACAAATAGATACAAATAATTCTCCGATTTCTTGAATCTGCTCAATCCTATGTTTAAACAAGTTATATTTGTTACATGATCTATAATGACATGACATAGGCCAATGAAATGTAATTGTTTCTATTCAAATAATTGTAATGCCGCACCTATGGACACATTTCTACATACTACTATCATAGGACTGTGCAAGTGACCTTGGAAGCGCTGGAACGTATGATCGCCGCCACCTTGTGGATACGAGATCCGGACGTTATGGCCGCTAGAGGGAACTGTCCTTCACCGTTGTTCATTTATGCATTACTTATAGTATAACTCTATTTATTTCATAAAGACATCTTGTTGTTGTCATGAACAATTTACTGACCTTCTCTATGGTCCTGTAAAAGCCAGAGTATTAATATTAGACATTGTCTGTGCTTTTATTCCCATCCTCTAGCAAATCCAAGGGTCTTTACATAATAATGTTTCCGCATCCCTAGTCCTTACATCAAATATGCACATATTCTTAACCGTTTAGTCCACGGAATGTCCTTGGTCATGAATGACTTTATAAATACAATCTGAATTAGATTTGTTTTACTTTACAGGATGCATTTCATTTGTATAGGAATTCTAGCTCACGTTTTTGGTGATTTTTGGCATGTTCCCCCATCCAGATTTTAGTTTGTTGAAAAGGGACACTGATATTACCCAAACCGTTGAGAAACCTTCTGTCCCAATGTGTTGTGGGTTCATTCCATTTTTTCACGCCGATCTAGTCTTGGAGCTCATTTATGTCTTAATTTTTGGCGATTTCAGATATTTTGTGAAGGCGACTTTTACACTTTCTGACGACTTGTTCCATATATATATATATATAACATCAATAACAATACTAGTATACCTGAGTAGGTCCCACTCTGCCGTCTGAGGGGCGGGCATCGTCATTGTCTCCCAGGCAGCATCCCATGTTAGAGGTTAGCCTCGCCGGCTGGTCATATCAGGGGCCAAGTAATCACATTGTTGACATACAGGTAGCCTACCTATTGCCAAGCTGAAACAAAACAAAGTGTTGGCCATCACTAGGTAGTAAGTAATTAAGTGTTCATTTTGATCTATAGGACTGAAGACTGAATATTCTGCTGCTATTATTATAGCTATATTAATGACCGCCGATATTGAGGGGCTGCTGGTGCCATATTTGGTGGATACTCCCAAGGCGAAGCCGAGGGATTAGTTACTGCTTTGAAAGTCTTGGGGCTATAACAACAACCTAGGGGAGAGGCTAAAAAGGTTAATAACCTCCATTTCGGGCCTGCTGCCTCAAAAATGTTGGGAAAAAATTATATTTTTCTATTGTTTTGGTCAGAATATTGTCATTTGTGGGTTGTTTAGCACTGCCAGTACAATAATTACATGGGCTAAATTTCAAGACTGTATGTTATAGACTGTAAATAGTATAACTAACTACTTTACTATATTGAGTGACCATCAATACCTATACAGTAGGACCATGAGGAAAGATTAGTGTTTGCATACAAATATATAAGTACTTATTATATGTCACAAGTTTGCTATCACCGGAATCCTCTTGATCTCATCCTTTCAAATATGATGATATCTTAAAATCTATTTCTTTTGACTTGTGGCTCAATTTTCTATAACACATCACAATTATTGTCTTGTAGTTATTAAAGGATTAATGTCCGACATTGAGGGGCTACCGGTGCACTGTTTGATGTATAATCCGAGGCGAAGTCAGTGCACCAGCAGGCCTGAAACAGAGGTTATTAATCTTTTCAGTCTCTGCCTGAGGTTGTTATAGCCCCTGGACTAGTGACTAAGAGGCAGTGACTAAGAGATGTCAACAGTCTCTTAAGCTGCGATTCCACTGGATTGCTCTTTTGGTCCGCTCTTCACACACTTTTTTATTTTCTCTGAGCACCTAACAAGCAAATTCAGAGCAAAACCAGAGTGGTCCAATGGAATTGGTAAGGGTGGGATTTCACTGGATTGTATCTGCACTCATGTTGCGCTATTAGTTTGCTTCTTCATCTCTTTGTTTCGATTTTATGACTCATTTTCTGTAACAGATCATGTATATGTATGTGTGTATACCCAAATATGTTTCAAATGCATTGGCTACAAGTATGCTGGTCAGTCAATAAATAACATAAGCCTTCCTGTGTATATAATGGATTAGCACTATAGTCTGTCCAATAAGTAGTTGACACATGATTCCTTAGGCCTTTAACAGAGAAAAATGGGGGACTTTTGACTTCAAACCTTTGTCCCCTGAGTCTCCGTTTGTGATTGACCATGGCCAAATATATAGCTAGCTGTATTTTGTATTGCATTGTCTCTGTTTCATGTGCAGCAGCTGTTGTATTGTTTAGATGGAAGGAAGAGCTGATTATACTGGCCCTGTTTCCCCATGGTTGATTGAAAAGAGCGGCTCGCTGGGCAAAGAATTGACAGGTCCTTGTCATAAATAGAAGTACAAAATCACCCATTTTTTCCTCTTCTTAAAGGGACTAAGGAATCACGTGTCTTGAGAAACTACTTTTCGGATAGACTATACCATGGCTTATAGTCAATTATTGGATTAAGCAGCAGCATCATTCACATGCCAAGCGTTATACTTAATTCTGTGAGCTAATGACTTATGGGTGTAGTACGTCATCAGTTGTCAGGGAGACATGCTCGCCCAACGAGTCGATTGGCCATGCCTGTGGTCTGTTGCTGCACATCTAGTCAATAATCAAATGATATTATTTAATGCAATGAATATAGTAGACCAAATACAACAGTAAACAATGTATTATAAAACAGGGAATGTGGGGTGGCCGAATGGTCTAACGCACTGGATCAGCTCACTGGTATGAGTAGCATATTGTGGGTTTAGTTACACAGTGCACATTAAGCCCCTCAATGATTCTTATTAATCCTTTAACACAGCCCTCTCCCTGTCATTTAACACAGCCCTCTCCCTATCCTCGTCTTTAATCCTGTAATAAAAGAGCAAGGAAGTACTACTACCTTCTTAGCTTATGACTTTAAACTGAGTTATATGGAGGGTAACTAACGGGTTGGTTAAGGAATGTGAATATTCTAAATGATTGAAACCAATGAGTAAGTTAACTGTTTCATTATATATATGCTTTTAATAATGTAAATACAAAATCATCTTTGAGTAATAAAGTTGAGTTTTGGGTGTACACTTGGTAAAAACTACATTGCACTGTGCATAACCCACACTAGATACGTTGTTCTCAGAGCAATGGGAATCCGTATAATATACGGGAAGAGGGGTTTCTTTGTGTCACATGTTCTTAGAATTTGTTATTTTATGAACAATTTTACTGATCTGTAGAGTTCTGTCCACCCTCTCTCGAGGACGTCGTATATGATTTGCGAAGGTATCTGGGGTGGAAATGTGATTTTGAAGCCGTTTTTAGTTTTTTAGTTGTATTCTGAACAACTAATTTTAGCCAGGGAAAGTTGGGGAAAGGTAGGGAGAAGAAGAGAGTTGGGAGAGGAAGAGACAGAAGAGGCAGAAGAGGGGGAGGGAGGAGAAAAAGAGGGGCGGAGTATGAGACACAGAGAAGAGGGAGAGGGAGAAGGGAGAGAGTGTAGGAGAGAGGGGGGTGAAGTGGAGAGGGAGAGAGAGGGAGAGAGAGGGAGAGAGAGGGAGAGAGAGGGAGAGAGAGGGAGAGAGAGGGAGAGAGAGGGAGAGAGAGGGAGAGAGAGGGAGAGTGTGAAGATGAGAGTGAGGAAGACAGGGAGGGGGAGAGAGAGAGAAGAGGGGGAATGGGAGTGAAAGAGAGGAGCGGAATGGAGGCCAGAGGGAGAGAGTGAAAAAGGAAAAGGAGGGAGGGACAGGGGGAGGTGCAGGGAGACAGGGGGACCGTCCAAAGGACGGGCACTTGGCTAGTATATAATAAAACCCTATAATGAGTCCATGTAGCTATATGAAACTTATATTTCATATTAATTATATTTCATCTTAACTACTTTTCTATATTTCCTTTCCAATTCCTGGCATATCCGGACCTGACAATCTAAAAATCTCCCTACAAATGTATAATATTAAAGTTGATACAATAACAAATTTTATGATAACTAGTTCATAAGTGTTTTCTGGTTCACAAACATTTGCACATTTTGTAAACTAATTCTGATATGTATTGCTAATGACTGTTGATGTAGAGCACTAATATATATGGCGACTAATCCAGTCTTTACTTTCTATATTGGAGGGACTTGCATGCACACATATCAAGACATGCAAACTGGGCGACGTAGGTACTGGCCTTCATTAATAAACAATAATGACTCTCACTACACGGTTTATTAGATTGTATATTCTGATAACCCTTAGATATAGTGAGACTCGGTCTTTTGACGAGTGGTCCTTGGTTTGATTTTGAATAATAGAAGTGGACATTACTATAGTAGTTGTCGATGTTGGCTGCATTTTATTTGGGGGCGGGGACGGGCAAAACATTACATTAGATTATCGTTCAATAAATAATATTGACATTAGAGCCTAGCTATATATTCCATGCTGAACATGACATGATTTCTGTAGATTTTACACTGACAAACAACTCACATAATTCCATGCGAACCAAGATTCAAGATTGCGGACATGCAAATCCCCTATTACGAGCTATCTACATAGGGGTTCTTTAAGGGTAAGTTCGGGTATCACGGAAGTAAACACGTTATTAATATATAATGCTCTTTCTTCCAACCTAACTCTGTCTTCATGCAGTCAATGAACTAGACCATCAATAATATCCCTCCCACTTCCTTGGCTCTGTACATAATTGTATACACAGCAGAGCAGGGGCAGGGCTCATAACAATAAATGGAAAGTGTACGATATAAAACACGTCATAAGATATAATGTGTGTCGTGCGATGTATCTAAAAGTATACAATAAGATAAGTTCCTAATATTGTGCTTGATTGAAAAGATACCTGTGAGTGAATGTTGAAATACATATATACCTATAGATATCACTTAATAAAATCTTAACCAGACTGTAATTAACAGTTTCTAAGACTATCTAGGAACATATTTCTTAAGAACAGTCTTGAATTTAAGATTCATTTTTAATGTTTACAATATCTTGAACATATACAACAGTCTTACATATAAGATTAGGTTTACAGCGTTATTTTATGAAACGTCCCAAGGTCTGTTTCCGCAAAATTATTTAAGATTTTCACATTATTGTGTCAACTCGTGATGTTTTGATCTAACCAAGTGGTAATCTCTTCCGGGAATTGGTCAAGGAACGGGAGAAGTGGGAGGAGAAATGCTAGTGAAAAAATAAATTTTTGCTATTTGTTTGTTATTCGACCAACATTTTCATACTCTTGTATAGACATATAACAGCTTCAGAATATTTAATAATTATGAAAGGTGCTAAGTCATAATATGATTAAATTTGGCAATGTTAACTGCGAGTGCAGCTTCAATGCGCTAGATCCTAAGACCTCGCTATTGGAAACTTGTACATGAAACCATTGTCAACACTTAGATCAGGTCCGACAGGTTCCCATGATTCCATAATCTCCATTAAAAGTTTCCATTCTGCACGGTCGATAACAAAGAGCTTATGGTAATATAATATTGCATATATCATATAGACATTCCCTTTAGCTCCAAGGGTCATAGAGGGGTGAAATCGCCTAAAAATGTACAAATGTCCTTAACTAATCCTCTCGAATAACTCAAAATTAAGACAGTAATCAATTTTGAAATACAGTCCAGCGTAATAACAGAACAGATTTTTGAATCACAGTAATACCAAATTATATTAGAAGAATGGAATAAACGAGTAGAAGTGTTTGTCAACATGTGGGCCTCATCCTAAAGTAGATTTTTTTAAATTCGAGCGTTTGCATGTATTTTCATCTGCTTAAGTGCAAAAACTAGGAAAAATCTATTTGCAGAATATGCAAGGAGTCATGACCCAACTTCATGCAGTAAACCTACAGTAAGCCTTTGTTCGCCATTAAAGGCAGGTCAACGAAAGTTCACTGAGACTTTATGATGAATGATCGTGAAGTGGACACGCGAGAGGGCAAAGAGGAAATGCTGCATTCATTAATAAGACATAGATTCCATGGTCAGATCTTGATCTTGCATCCTCAATTCAGGATTCAACTTGTGAAAACCTTTGGGTGAAGTCGTCAGAAAGTATACAATCAGCAGATCTATACAGTTAGTAGATTCAAAAGTTAGTGAAAACTGATAAATATTAGGTACATATTCAATGTATTTGGTATTGTGTTGATTAGAACGTTCTATTAGGTTATGTTGAACTGCATTTTGAATTTTATTTTTGTCTTAGATCTGTATTATTGGTGAAGGCGAATTTAACATTTTCTGACGACTTCACTCCGTTATTGGTTACAATCAATAGGTGAAATGACTTGAATTATACACTGTGCCACTGTTCACAGTTTAATAGAACCTTTCTCAATGTACTAGATAATGAAATGGTTATTATCATTTGTCTAATAAAATATATTCTATGCTAAACGTTATTTAGTCTTCCATTGTAATTTGCTTTAAGATTACCATGTTTTTTTTAAAAAATTAGTAATGTTGCATTAGATCTAATCATTTTATTCAACTTAATCACGACTATGTAACAAAGCAAAAGGTAAAAGGTGAAGTACCTAGTCATGACTCTGAAAGAATTCTTATTTGATCTTATCTTATCATATCTATATGCCTCTAGGATATATATCATTGGCCAGATTGATAATTAATATACGTGTGAACAGGGAAACAGTATAGATTTCGAAATAGAATGTTAAATACTCAGTTCAGCACAATGTTGCCTTAAACAATTATTTTCTCAAAATATAAACAGCCTGTTAATTATATTTACAGATGTACTCAATCTCCTGCTAATGAATGGGAAGGGTAGCAATCAATGATGGAGCCATAAGGAGAATATACCCTTTGGGTAATCTCTAATAAGGCACTAATGGATTCATGTATTGATCAGATTCTAATATTGATGTATCCTCAGATCAAGGGTTCAGTGCCCGAGAGTGAGGATTGGGTTCATGTGTTGTTATAACGTTAACGTGGCACTTCCTGCTTGTTCCTGATTTGGGGAAGGGTTGCTTAGATTACAACCGCACACCATTGTTATATGTCGGTAATCCACATCCTAGATCATTTGGGTGATAAATTGGTATATTTTGAGCATTTAGGGATTTAAAGTTCTCAGCTAAAATCGGTCCAAAAACTAAAACGATGTATATACTTGCTGTTCCATTCTTTTCCAACCCACCTAAAGATGATTTGACCAATATTTTGGAGGGTTGTGTCCGTTTGTTTTTCTACGGAGGTTGATATAAGTCAACATTTATATGTCGGAGACCCGTCAAAAGCCTATCCTGCGGTGCCTTCACTTATTATGGACAACTGAGAATATCACGACTAAATATTATGTGAAAGTTTATTCAGTAAAATGTATTAAATTATCGCTCACCAGCGGGAGTCTTCTTCCCGCTGATTCAACTTCAAATTCTTATATAAACATATGTTCCTTGTATCTCGACGTAGGACTTCATTTTTCATTACAATTTCTCTCAAAATGAAATGTATCACATTTGTGAAATATTTGTGAAATAAAAATCTGTTCAAGAAAGAAAATACTATATAATAATGTTATAATCGCTCCTCACTCGACAAGCATTTGGTATATGAAAAGTCACCTCTGATGTTTCTAAATCTAAATTGCATAATTTTCCTCAAACTGCACGATTGATCAATATGATGAATAATGAGCCTTCTTATGTAATAGAGCCCTAATGTGTTATGACTAGTGCTGCAATGTAGTTACTCTCTGAAAGACAATCATGTTATAAATGGCTTCTGTATTATATTCTGAGCGTTAGTTTCATGTGGTATATACCTATTGATTTATGTTATTTTATGAGGCCGGTCATGGTAAATTACTAGGTATATACATCTGAGTATATATATGCGATGTGTTACAGATAAATGAGTGACAAGTCGAAAAAAAGGATTTTGAGTAATCGTCCTAATTATTTAAAAAGATAATATCAAGCAGATTCCAATGATAGTAAACAATAGAGCATCTAATAAGTATTGCTATATTTTAAATTTGATATATTTTTAGTTTTGCTATATACTCTATAATATTACTTTAAAGATGCATGGATACATCTAATACCCTGTCTTGAAATTTAGTACAGGTATTTACACAAGCGACAAGCGTTAAGCACCCCAAAGATGGAAGGATTCCCACAAATACAGTGAATAAAACACTTTAAAAAATAGCAATTTGGCGACTTGTGTCTCATTGTTTTCAACACCTGTATCGTTATGTTGAATTGTATTTCGAACCTCATTGTTGTCTTAAATTTGGGCTTATTGGAGATCGTTGGTGGAGGTGAATTGTACATTTTCTTATGCATTCCACCATATAAGTGTCGTAGTAATGTTAACTTTCCACGGTTGTTTCTCTCCGAAACTTAACTTCATCAGATGATAGTTGTTTACCTCCCTATGTACATTGGTTACACAATAGCGAAGTCAAGGAAGACGTCACTGTTAATCTACATACACGTATTACAATATAGGAGACATTGGTGGAGTCCCCCCACCATTAAAAGAAACTAAAAATATAGGCTACAAATCCACACGTTCGATTATATCTACTAGACAAAACAGCACTTCCCTAAACTGGGTGCATGATCCACCCAAAACATTTAAAAGCAAAATAAATGCAATTATATAGATATGTTTATTTTGAAGAACTTACAACATGTGCATTCTCAGTTAACGTCGGTCAAAAACTAAAGATTTTCTACTTTTTTTGTTCCATTCTTTTCCAACCAATCTAAAAGTCATTCAACCAAAATTGTGGCGGGTTTTGTCTGGCTGTTTTTGCTTCATTAAAGTCAACATTTATACATCGGTGACTCGCTTTCCTGTGATGACTTCACTTATTATTGTTCATCGGTGGCCGTTTTTTCTCGACCCATTCGACTTCAGATTCTTGTATCAACACATTACAGCAGCATAATATTGATCAATTCAGACATATTTATAATACCAGAGCTATACATAGTATGATTACTTCTAATAACACAAACATTTAGCACTCACAGAAAGCTCAATTGTGTTAATGAAAGTACCTAGAACTACGAAGTTTCCATGACAACCTGTTTATTCGCTCATACGAGACAAGAAAGGTATATAATACTTTAGTTCGAAAATAAACAGCCATGTACGATGTATTCTCATAAATAAAACCAATGTCAAAAAACAAAATAAAAGGTATTTAAAGTAAACATCTAAACTTACCACATGGGATGGAGTAACTCCTCCGGGGCAGGTAGTGTTTCCTCCCGGATGAGTGGGTAACTGAGCACATGGTCCGGGCTGCACTGAGTAGATGAGAGCAACTCACTCCACTAGTACTGCACCTATTGCTCACTCTCTCTCACTCCCTCTATGTCTATGTGGGAATTCCTCTATGTTTCTTGCTCTCCTTGCTATTTGTATTATAGCCTCCGTCTCTTTGTCTCTCTGACTCTCTCTTCTGTGTATTTCTTCCTCTTATCTTGATGCTTTTCTTCTATCTATTTAGTTTTGACTCCCTGTTTTGTCTCCTATCGTTTCTTTGATACCCTTCTCTGTATCGTTTTGTTGTTCCAGTTCTCAAACCTTTAAATTGTATATATGCTATTCTTTTCTCAATCCCTTCCTCCTTCTCTCTATGTCTCTCTCTGTGTCTCTCTCTGTCTCTGTTACCTCTTATCTTCTCTCTCACCTCTCTATCTCTCTTATTTTCGTCTTCAAGTGAATTATTCCTATTTAGCTATGTTTTCCTGGTTCCTACATCAAAATAACCTTCCTAGCTGTATATCTCAACTCTTGCTTCTCTCCTTCTCGCTTTCCGCAATGCCAGGAGTGACTCATTCAGAACTCTGAGTCCATCTGCTCTGTGTTCCTGATCTGCTCACCAGGTGGATTATGACTATGAGGAGGGGGCACCGAATATATACTCCACAGCTTCAAACTATGGAGATCCCCATTATACTCATTGAAGCTGAACTAAGCTCATAGTGCTACTTACCCCTTCCACCTTACTCATCTGCACTCTAGATTTTCTACTTTTGTTTCCGATCCTTTCCAACCAATTAAAACAATCCGACAACAATTTGGAGCATTCTATCTGGTAGATATTCTATACAGGGTTTCATAAACGTCTGCATTGTGGTGATTTGAAAATATATGTATGGTTATGTAACTGTAATTTTGAACCTCATTTTATGTATAAAATGTGGGTTATTCGACACGATTGGCGAGGGCGAATGGTACATTCTCAGGCGATTTCATCTGTCATATAGTTCTGGAAATGTAACCAGTCGGATCACATATATATATGCCCATCTGAACCATATGCTCAGTGAGTTGCTCTAGTGTAAACTGTACGCTAGGTTGCACCTTATGGGCCAGGCAGTGCTGTGAGTAGTACAACATTTAATACATGTATGAGCGGCTTATTGCTTCCCAATACCAGTATCAAGGAGCATTTTAATTGATTGTGACTCATATTAAATCTGCACTTCCACATTGGTTAACGTTGGTTAAAAAACAGGAAGTCGTGTATAGACATTGCACTGTAGTTCATATCTTATACCCACTGTGACTATATGGCTGGTTGTAAGATACTTGTTCACAAATGGCGTATTACTGGTGAAGTCGCCAGAAAATATAAAATAGAGGATTTGCATGTGCCACTGTGCATGTCTATTACAGTGCCTGCAAATCCTCTCAAATAACCCAAATTTAAATCAAAACTATACTCAAAATACAATTCAACACCCTCAAGAGAATCGTTTGAAACTACGCAATATAATTAGATTTTTGGTATTTCTCTATTTTGAGCCAAATTTAGCAGTTTACTAAATGTGTAGAGCGAACCATTGCTGATAATCGAAAGAGCAGGGTAACGCATCTCATCTGGATGTTTCCTCCCTCACCAATACAACCAAATATATCTCCTCTCTCAACTCTCATTTACAGAAAGTTAAACTGTACAATATACCATCTATAACAATTATTATACTCATCCACCTCAAATCGACAATGTGAAACATATATTGTATGATCCCTGTCGAATGTGTACTTTAACAAATAGCATGAAATTGTCTCGATCTCAATAAATTCACTGTATTATTAATGGATATTGACAGAACACCTTGATACACGCTCTAATGGGCGATGCGCTTATCTGTATCATGGATAAAAGTTTATAAAAAGAAATACGAAAGTATAGTGTTGTACCACCCTTCCTTCCCCGCCACCTTCACCACCCACACACTCATTAATCATGTACCAACATAGGAGTAGTGATAGAAGGCTTATGTGGGTTGTGAAATTTTTATTTTGCAATTTTTGTTTTATTATATACAATTGAAATTGTTCATTGATTGATAAGTGATATAAAATATTCTTTTTGATAAGTGATATAAAATATTTGATGTTGAGTATAAATTAATGAATTGATATGATAAGTTAAAATCGAATTGATAAGGATGAATGAAAGTGCATGAACTATGATGATATAGAGGGATGTGGAGGCTGGACGAACGGTGGCAAAACCGCTTATTTTAAATAAGCGAATGCTATTCACCTAAATATTGCGAACGCCACGCCATAACTGTACAACGATTATTAGACTAGGGCTCCCGGGTCTGCTGAGTCTTTCTCGCACTTATTTTCCTACAAACTTAGGCATCCAGTACAATGAATGGCCAGCAAAATAATAAAGCTATACTTAAGTAAAGTCAGATTAACCGAAATGCACACCAGTAAATGACAACCTTCGTTTAACTTTTGTTAACGTTAGCGTGAATGGGGATTCCATATCGGCCGATCGACCGACTGAAACACTCAACTCACAGTGTGCTGAGTACATAATGTTCCATCCTGCTTTACATACCTTCCCACACACCACCAGCGAGAGCTCCAGAGGAGACTTCCGGTCAGACACTTCCGCCTGGCAGAAACAAAACAACTAGGATTATCACATGGCTGTATTGCTGTCATATTCCAGGTAGAAACTCTGCGATTATTCCATTAAAAAGGTAAAGAAATATAGATTCTTCTGCTAAAGTCTAAATGTCTGCAGGTGTGTGATGGCAGAGCCATAAAGACGCCTGCAGACCTTGTCAAGCAAAACCCCGAGTCTACTCGTTCCCAGTGCCCCAGTGGCGAAGTTTAGACGGGTCCTCCCGGCTCTGCAGTCGCCGAAACCATAATTTTAAAAGCTTTGATTATTACCAACGATATAACAAATACAGCGGGATGAAAATATTCTACTAAACTAACCAGCCAAGCATTTACCGTACACAAATTCTAGCGCGGATACTCTCCTGAACATAAATTAATGAGTTATCAGGAAGAGGAAAGGGCAGGAGAGAGTAAGTAGGTATAGTTGTGGTTTGTAGGAGATGGGTGGGGTAGTTAGTGGTATTGGTGGATCAATGACTGCCCCTGGTATCATTCCAACCATTCCCCAGATATTGTTATCAAAGCTCCGCCTACCATTACTCTTCATAGCAACTGCAGCTTTAGTCTACAAATACAGGTGGCACCACAGGGAGCCATCCCAACCGATTAGAGACTATAGTACGATTAGAGTGTAATTAGAGTGTGATTATGTGCGGTTAGAGTACGTTTTCTAAGTATTTCTGTCTTATTCACACTTTGTAGCTACGTGTGTAGTGGTAAGGATTTGTTGATCTAAATATGTGTTTAGTCATGTACCACCTTAAACGGTCTTGAGGCTATAAGGCAGAGACTATAAGGATCAATAATTTCCGTTAGGAGCCTGCTGGGAATTGTTTGTGCATATGCCTGCTGATTTGCCTCTAAACAGTGTACCAACGGTCATTAATACTTCTCTAGCCTTCTCTCCCGTAACATACGATTATTAAATACTAAATAAACCAGCTTTCTCTTTTTGATCGAATAAAATGTGGAGACGAAGCGGGAACTGCCGTCGTCGATTGTAGCGACCGGAAGTGGAACTCTCCTCCCCGCCTCAGCTGGTCACCTTGCCGACGTTGTCATCCTGGTATAAAAGCAGCGCCTCCGCGATGATGGAATCATTCCTCCGCTGGCCTTCCTACCGTGCACATCGCCGCTTGAAATTTTTTAGCTTTATGTATCTTAGGCTGGAGAAATAAAATATCTGGCTGCCAATCTCCTGAGTTATGTTGATGTGTCCACTACGGATAGACTACATATTCCAAAGTTTGTTCAATTATTTTACTTCATATTGAATCAATTGGTGTGAGATGCTTCGTTGTCAACCAAATAATCCAAAGACCATATCAACACTACAATCAAGCGATTAATAATCAAGTCCATGAATCATTTAATAACCGAATAATTTCGGTTGTCTATGTCCAATATACGTGATTCAACCCCTCTAACTGGGATTAATTAATAATGGAGATTGAATTGTGGACATATTCTGATTAGGGTGAGATACAACACAATTTTACACATGGAAAGCAAAACAAATTACACATGATTATATTTTTAAGAATTTATCTTATTTTGAACACATATCATACCTATTGAGACAAAACATTGTAATCAAGGGAAGACATGTATGTATCCCAGGTAACCATACAATAATACTATTAAAGTGAAAAACTATTAATTAACATTATTAAGAAGGACCACTGGAATAGGTTTCATAATATATACAAATGGGATGTGTTACAGGAAAATGATTCACAAGTTGCAAAAATTGATTTTGAGATTTTATCATATCTGAAAACATTGGATCAATCGAATTCCAATGATGGTAAACATAAGGGAACTTAATAAGTATTTCTATATATTTAAGTTTGATATTTTTATTTTTGAAAAAAAAGTTTGCAATATTTTTGGGTGGACAATTACAAGTAAAGTAGCCAATATACTCTATGGGATGATCATAGAAATGCATAAATAAATTTAATGCACTGTCTTGAGATTTGGTGCATGTAATTATACAACTACAAGCACTAGATATCCCCAAAATAATAATATTCCACCAAATAGATCTTGTGAATAAAACACTTCGAAAAATATCAATTTTGCGATGTCACATGTATATTTGTGTGTCTGTACATTTATTTTGTCATACTATTGCACTGATATCAATTTCTCTGATCGCTGTATACATATAATATCATGCATACGTAAAATAATATGTTGAATTGAAATAACCTAGCACCTCGAATAGCACCATCAACTTGCACACTAACGCTATCACACAATGCTGTATAACCTGGAGGATTCATTTCCTGAAATGTTTTGGTATATTAGGTTTCATATCAGAGTTGACTATATAGGCCTATTTATCTGATATGTGTTCTTTTACAAAACTTCGGAGTGATTATGAAAACTCGTTTTACATCAAATTGGTTGAAATCATATCTTCACTTAAAATGGAAGAAATGTCCTTATATTATTCTTAAGGCTTTGATATTTTTATTTTTTCTATTTTTAGGCTTTGATATTCTTTATAGTCATCTATTGTATACATATGTACAGAATATTCATGGCAAATGACAAGAGTTTCTTCTCTGTGACTTAGATAGGGAAATTGTAAGTTATGTTAAGTAGTCATGGAAAGAAACACATTTGGTCTGGCTGTGATATGTATAATTCAGCAGTTCTACAATATCTCATAAAAATCTCAAAATTTGAAATGTTCTATATCATATCATTCTTAATGAATGAATTCTGATGACAGTCTGTGGATATGAAAATGTGTCATAGTTATTTGTTTCCCCCTATCACTGTGATAGCGCTATTATAGGCACATACACCCATTTGCAATCAAGGTTTCCATAATATTGTTAGAGAGGTTTTACTAAATCTGTGGTACTGAAATTACTTATTTTACTGTTTATGTGTAACCAGTCCCATATTTGTAGGAATGTTATTAAGAAATTACCAACCAACTGTTGAAAGTCTCTCAAAGCATCAAAAGACCATGGGCTTTTCAAGACCCGTCTAGAGCATCAAACCTTTTAAAAACACCTCAAGAATCAACCATTTGAGAGTTTCCAGCTTATTCGTTAGAATAATCACTTTCAAGAAGGTCGTTTAAGTGTCCAAACAATGATCAATTTCAGAAATATTCCAAAAATGTCTAACGAAAAATATTTTTTAAATGTCTAAGAGCACTTTCTGGAAGTTTCCTGAAACCTCTTTAGAATAGGGACTCTCAAGAATGTCCTTCAAGTGTCTAAACAATGGACAATTTCAGAAATATTCCACAAATGTCTAACGAAAATATTCTAAATATATTTAAGAGCACTTTCAGGAAAGTTTGAAAGAAGATTTTGGAGACTCTTTCTGGAAGACTCTAGCAACCGTTTCTGGAAAATCACTTTTCTGCTTAGCAGATAAACCCTTTGTAAAAAATTCTCTTGTTGTTCTGATTAAGGTAAAGTCCATCCATTGCCGCAGTCAGGGACATTGTCGGGCCAGTCACAGTAGTCCATCTCCGGGTTGAAGTAGAGTCCGTCGGGGCAGGCCAAGCGAGCAGCTCTCTGGTACTGGCTGCCCATGTGTACACACTGGTAGAAATGTGTGCAGCTCATTGGGTCTGGGTAAAGGAAGCCACTCTCTGCATCTGGTGGACAGGAGAACCCTGAGCACAAGAGAGCAATGAAAAGGATTAGATTCATAAAAATAATATCATTATTGTTTGTTTGTCCTTATACAATTAGTAAAAATAACTGCTACACTTCTGGTCAGATGTCTAGTCCTTTGTTTTTTAGGTCAAGGAATCTAATGAAATAGAATAAAAAGGACATCATGCCTTTCCACTAGGGGGTACTACACCCAATCTTTTGCTGATTTTCCTTGACTGATTGGCATGAGTCAGATATCTTATCATCAGATACTGTGAATGAGAATAAACGCATAACATTTCTTTAAATAACCTACATACAACCAACACCATCAAAAACACAGTATTGTACAGGGGATAGTGTCAATGTAGTGGTGAGCAATTTAAAGTAATCGAGGTGTGCACTTGCACAAATCTGTTGGCCCAAAATAAACAATTGCCATAGACTTAGCATTGACACATTATTCAATTATTATTAATTTGAAGGATTCTGGTGGTAATGATTGAAAGATGTTGATGCTATTGATGGGTGCACAGTCATTAAAGTTCTTAAGCTTTCTTGAAGTGATGAAAGAAGAGTGGATAATCTTGTCTGCAATGCTGAGCCTATGGGAGCTTTGCACCTCTGGCCAACAAACTGATGCAGCACCTTGCCTTGACAATACACTACCACCAACTGCTTGGCGTTTCTCTTCAATAGGATAGCCATATATATGCTCCTTTTACCATCTGAAATTCATTCACTTTTACCAGCAGAAATTCATTCACTTTAACCATCTGGGATTCATTCACTTTTATCACCTGAAATTCATTCACTTTTTGTTTATGGCTTTGGGTTCCACATGCTGAAGGGAGGTTCTGATACTATTCACCAGATGGTGCCACCACATGCAAAATGTCATGCTATCAGAGTTTGTACAGATTGGGGAGTAACCACCGGATCCAGGTAGAATGCCACCACTAATACAGTGATAAGCCCTGCCCCTCAAGTGCAATTTAATTACCATGTATACGTAATGCAGGAACTGGAAAACCTCTTGTCATTAACATTACACTTATCTACTATATGCTGCACTCTGGCACATTGGAACGCCAGTCACAGCGGTTCCTCCTAGGGTTGAATACGGTCGAGCCGGGACAGAGGAGGTAGTAGACCCTGCGGTGGCCCCTATATACGCAGACATAGTAACCCCTACAGTCATAGGGGTCAGGGAAAAGCCCCCAACCTCGCCCACCGCCCCTGACAGGGCATTGGAAAGGCTCTGTGAATGGAGAAATAGCATTTCTCTGATGTACTCTTCATGAAATATGTTATACTTATTTTCCTAAAGCAATGCTCAGATCTGTTATTTAAAGCTGCACTCTCAGTTTTACATCGGTCAAAAACTAAAGATTTACTACTTTTTGTTACATTCTTTTCTAACCCATCTGAAAGTCATTCGTCCACAATCTTGGAGTGCTCACCAGTGGTCGTTTTGCCTAAGCTTATTCAACTCCAAATTCTTGTTTAAACATTATACCAGCAGCAGAATATTGATAGATCTAGCCCTATAACTCATAATCACATTAATTGGGTGATATTCTGTTTGTGATAATAGTTGAGAAAGCAGCTTTAAATATTAGATAATCCTCAGGGTGAGGACATTATGTCTATTGCTGCAACCACGGGACTCTATAACCTACTTAACCTTAACTTCATTGAGGAAATAGATCCTGAACACCTGGATCCCTGAAGACATTGTGTTAAAGTAAAACACTGGGCTGGAACAAGTGCAGGTCATACAGCTCAATTATGGTTGATAACTGGGAACCCGCATTATAATACTGGTTTCTGGGCAATGGTATTGCCAGAATCAATCAAGTAATTTCTTTCCCGCTCTCTCCATACCCTGTCCTGGGTACTGCCATATTGCCCTGTGTATGACACTAACTCGGGCCTGTTCATTACCGGTATATATGTGGTCAGTGCGTGGTCATGGCCTAATGAGTGTGGCAGTAAATAGTAAACAGTACAGCAGGTACAGCAGAACAGATAAAATATTGGGGGGGGGCAAACTTTTTTGGGAGGGGGGGGGGGGGGGGGGTAGTGGAGGCGGGGCAATGGAGGGTGACTTTGCATTAGCCTCCAACAGTATAATATAATTCACACAATCCATATTTTCCCCCTACTAATTTTGCCTCTAAATAGGGGAGACATTAATATTTAATATATTTTTAAATGTCCTCTCATTGAGCGGGGAATGAATCACTGCTGACCACAGGAAGTGACCACTCACTGACCAGAACTCCTCTCCTCCAATCACAGATGTCCAGCCATAGTCTTTAAAAACCCACCCACCTCCCTTAAAACAGCTTCAAAACTTAAAACATCTCCAAGAACTCTCGTTCTCCTGGGGGGCGGTAGTGGCCACGCCCCCTCCAATACACAGCTGAAGCTAGCTGATCTCTCTCTATCTCCAGCGGTCACAGAAGTCAACTCTGAAATGAACAATAGACTGACAATATAGCTTACCCCCCCCCCCCCCTCACGAGAGTGCAGGCCCCCCTACTCATAAAATTTCCCCCTACTCGTTGAAATAAAATCTAATATACTTAAATTCATGTCTTCTGTGCCTATTAGACCTATTATGTATAAACTAAGTTAAGACATTATGCTTACATTGTTATTACTTATTTCAAATTTAATTCCATTTTTGGTGGAATTGCTCATAATATGTGTGTGTGTGTGTACTATAGTGCCCCCTTGCCCCCCTGGTTCTGCTGCGCTTGTAGGTACACGTGGCCATGCAACCCAGTAAACATGGCTAGTCAACAAGGTGTTAGTGAGAATGAGGAAGAGGTAGTTTATTTCAATCCTCTCTTAGGGGTTGAAGGCTACCAATTCAGGCAAAGAATGAGATCCCTGGAGTCTTTCCGTTGCCTGAAGTTCAGGTGTAACACCCATATGCCTTGCAGATAGGCATCAATTAAAACAAGAGTTGGAGCTGATTTGAGACAAACCCAAACAATCTCTACCTTAGGCTAAGAGACGGAAGTGAGCTGGCGCTCTGCTGACGTCATATTCACATAGCATTCTGGGAATATTGTTCCCGCCAGCATACCGGATAATAGCCACTTAGAACATGAAGAAATCCCTCCCCAATGACTTATAAATGATCGAATTACATATAACAATGTACAGAACATCATATAGTAGTTTTTTCCAACATCTGACATGGTATTATACGCAGTCCAGGGTTCCCCTTTAAATATAATATGTTGGAGTCAGGCGGTGATATACATTAAACACAATGGATGCATTAAACACAATGGTTGCATTGCACTATTATATTGAACTGGACCTAATGTAAGAAGTGAGGGGTCTATATAATTTAGTCAACTTAAGAAATAAGAGCATATATAAGGTTACATATGCCTAGAAAATGAGCCCAGCGTTGTTAAGAACAATATCTACCTTCTGGTTCGGCAGTTCCCTCTCCCTCAGGTTCAGCCGTTCCTTCACTTTCTGGCTCAGCCGTTCCTTCGCTTTCCGGCTCAGAGGTTCCCTCTCCCTCAGGTTCAGAGGTTCCTTCACTTTCTGGTTCAGAGGTCCCCTCACTTTCTGGTTCGGCGGTTCCTTCTCCTTCGGGTTCAGCAGTAGGTTTATCACAATCATCTTCCTCATCCTCAGAGGTTCCTTCACTGCTCAGCGAATCCCCAGAATCTCCAGACCCGAACTCAATACTAGAATCTTCCTTGGAACTGGAACCCTTTCCTGTGTGGTCTATCTCTAAAATAGTGAAAACAGGTTCCATGAAATAAATGCCAATGTCCAGCGAATTCACAGTATATATTCTGTGATTATTGGCAATGTCCATAGTGATATTCTCTGTGTACAATGTGCTTTACAATGGTTTGAGTTTCTTCATTGGATTTCCGAGAAGGTTAATAAGTATTGTTATTGGATGACAATCAGAAGTTTAAGTGAACACAGCGACTATATTATAAGACTAAAGAATTAATAAATGTGTTATTTCTGATATAATTTCACTCCTTTCTATGCAGGTACAAACTGTTTGCTCATAGAAGTCTGTGGATGTGAGAGTGAACATACCTGTTGGTCTCCCTTTGCCCTTGCCCTTGCCGCGACCACCTTTGCCTTTACCGCGACCATGCGGTGGCGCCGCCTGCGTTATTTCCAGTAGAACTACCATAGCGAGGCAGATCAGGATGAAAGCAGTGGAGATCTGGAACATAAATAGAAATAGTTACAATTGTGTGTCATTATGTATTCTTCAAATAAAAAGAATTTTTTACCATTATGTATAGTGTACATGTGTCATTATGTATTGCTCATTTTTTAAATAATCGTTATATGGGTCAGGTCGTCAGAAAATGTACAATTGACAGCTTTAGCCGACACTTTAATTTTAGTACATGCTCCTAAATAAGGCTGAGATTTATAAACACTAGTCATATCTATGGGTTAGGGTTAGGTCTTGGTGTTGCGTCGATTATACATATCTGGGTATCAAACTGTATTTTGAACCGCATTTGTGTGTAAAACTTGAGTTATTGGAGAGGATTGGGGAAGGTCAATAGTGCATTTTCTGGATTCCTGACACATAATATGGATGTATACTGGCAGAGTGCACCACTCTGACACTCATAATTGTTCTAAATGGGAAAGGGTATGCGAGGGTATGGAATTCGAAATCTCACTACCCTTCATTCTTCCATGAGCTTCTTACTGGTGTTTTGTCTTTTACACAAAAGAAATGTGTGGCAACAACAAAGTTGCCTATTATTAAATCACAATTCCTAACAAAATTGCGATCATAAATCTTTACAAAGATTTAGATGAATTGGACAATGTATTGATTCGTATTCATTTTTGTGAAATGCTAGTCCCACTCTTGCATGCTTCAGAATGAATGCGGTCACGTGATCAGTCGATCTGGAATTTTGTATTTGATTTTATTTTTCATTATATTTTTTTTTTGTGATTTCTGTTATATATGAATAAAATACTCCCTGATAATTTGGTGAAAATAAATAAATGAAGGACGAACATGTAAAGCCGTGTACCTAGTCCATAACTTCGTAAAGATTCACGCACATAATCTAGAGGACGCCACGGTGCCGATGGCGTCCGTGGTTACCTGTTCCCTATAACTACGTGAGCTCCGTGCACAAGTCACTTCGTGAAAAAATACCTCCCCGACGGGGAATTGAACCCCGGTCTCCCGCGTGACAGGCGGGGATACTCACCACTATACTATCGAGGACTGGTGAAGGTGGTAGCAGAATTGTGCAAATAAATATTCATACGAGCACTCATTAGATTTTAATGATAATCACAGGATATCACAATGATAATTCTAATGGCCATCACGGGAAGAACTTGCATCATTGTCTATGTCACAGGTGATCCACCACTTGTAACAACATCAGCAGTAAAGAATTTTTTAATTGAATTGAATAGGCTAAGTATCCGTGTACAGGACTAAATGTCTGATAAAGTTGAACAGTGTCTTAAACCTCATTTTTGCTTTAAATCTGGAAGGATCGGTAAAGGTGAATTGTACACTTTCTGACGACCTGACCCTTATATATATAACATATATATATACGGATGCCTACATTATTAATAAACCAGATATTCATACTTTTGGTTTTCATTTATGTTTTGTCTTATGCTGTGTTATCCTAATGGATTTTAAACCAGTTTTATATACATGATTTCTTAGGAATGTTCTGTAAAACTTATGAATAGTTACACCTCCCAAAAGTATTAACATTCTGACCAAGGGTTTATGCGAGGGAACAACATTTGAAAACATCATTTTTTGCGTCTTGTGACTCATTTTCCTGTAACACATCACATATTTCCTGGAACACAGCTTTAAGTGTGACCTTGATTACGTTAGACATAATCTAGTCAGACCTTCGACGAAATACTGAAGTATATCTAAATTGAAAATATCATTTTTGTGCGTCTTGTGACTCATTTTCCTGTAACACATCACATATTTCCTGGAACACAGCTTTAAGTGTGTCCTTGATTACGTTAGACATAATCTAGTCAGAGCTTCGACGAAATACTGAAGTATATCTAAATAATGAAATCGCAGTAATTAAATCATTTGTGTCATCTCGAAAGAATTAAGTAAACTATAACATATCTAAATTGATGAAAATAGGTTTGTAGTAGTGTGGTATACAATGGAAAGTATTTGGTTCGTTTGGAATATTGAAAAGAGGGATAGAAACTCATTAAGTATGCATTTGAAAACAAAGTTAAAATGATGAAGAACTAAACCTTCATACAGATACATGTATATCAACTCAAATCTTAAATTATTGTCCTGTATTTTCTCTTTCGAATTAATTAATGATGATTTATATACTATAAGCTATTTAATTACTACATGTATCACCCAATTCGACGGCCAAAACTGGGCCCATTTGAAACCCTGCATTAGGGGAAATGCCTTCCAGTATTAGAAAAAAATCTTTAAAAAAAATATCTCTGACAAATACATTGAGGTGAAATTATATTACCCGAAGAAAACCATAATGGTAACTAAAGTCAACCTTCTTTATAGGAATACTCTCGCTCCTAACCGCAAAATGACATTATAATCCATTAAGGACCATTAGGATGCTACCTCCTGGTCCAGGAAAGCTATTAGTGCGGTAAGCGTCCAATCATTGTCATACCTTTCTTATCTGATCTGAGAGGCTTTGAGCTTAGACTGAAGCTACCAAATACAATTTTAAAGAAAATCGTTATTATAAAAGAACAATGATCTCACCTTCATGATGAATAAGTATTCTAGACTGTGCGAAACAGTAATATCCTGTAATGCTGAAGGATGGGTAGGCCTGTACAAATATGTTTATAACAACTCCACTCAGATATGCTGCTTACAGTAAACTGACGCACACAAGCCACTGCGCTACCTTTTATACACACTGTGTCGAGACCTGAGCTCCAGGAACTTCCCAATCAAAGAGGAGCGTATCGGGGGGCGGGCGGGTATTGTGGGGTAGGGGGGGGGGGATGAGGGAAATGGTTGGAGGACGAGGGGAATTGACTTGACACAGTTCTATTGGGTCTAAAAACAGTTCATCTTCCAGATTTCCCATTTCCGAGTACGCCTACACGGAAATCCAGCTCGTCAATGGGATTAATTATATCCACGCCTTTGTGCTCACCTTTCTATGGTTGTTTGCATTAGTTCTTTTCGTGGGCTACATGATATATTATATATACCAGCATTCTATGTATATTCTATGTATGGGCCAGGTCGTCAGAAAAATCTATTTTTTCAGATTAATTTAGCAATTTTCACTAAATGTGTAGAGCTGCCGATTATACATTTAATGTATAATCGGCAGCTCTACACATTTAGTGAAAATTGCTAAATTAATCTGAAAAAATAGATTCGCTCTCTATAAATCGGTATATCTGAGTACTTTTGATATTGATTCTATTAGGCTGTTGGGTTATGTTGAACTGTATTTTGAACTTTATTTTTGCCTTAAATGTGGGTTATTTGAGAAGATTGGTGAAGGAGAATTATACATTTTCTGACGACCTTACTGATAGGGGAGAATTAAGAAGAAACAAATTATGGAAGGAATGATAGATGGAAGTTATGTAGTAATAATCATTATCATAAGCTCACATACTCAGAAGGGTACTATCTACAACGTAACATCCCATTAGTGCCTCAGGAAGCTACCCAAAAAGCATTAACAAATATTATTAATAATAACAACAATATGCCACAGTGACTCTAAGTTCTGTATTATGCTCGCTGAATGCTATGAATGCTAGCATCGCACACCACTGCAGATCTATGCTATAAAACTGTGAGCCCTGACATTCACCGTGCCTCCACACTTTAGCGAATTCTGACACCTGCAGCGAATCCAGTTATTCGGCGACAAATTGCGTGTGAAGTCGATGTTGATTTCGCGTTCACATGCTCCAATGCACTTGCACAAACTTTGTAAGTGATCGTGTAAAAAAATGTACAATCGGCAGCTCTACACAATTGATTCAATTCTGTTCAATTAAGCTGACAAATTGTACTGTCTATATCAACTTTTGTTTAGGATTCGAGTTAGTTGAGAGGATCGGTTAATTAAGGTCTAATCTAATTATTAATCGTCCAAAATCGTCACACTATCAAATCAGTTTTCTCTAAAAAGCCAAAATAGCGTGGAACATATTAACTACAGACGCGCACAACTTCGAAACCAAAAAAGAATTTCGAAACAATTTAGAAAATAACTATAAATTATTTAACAATCCTCCCAACTTCGAAAATTGTATGCAGTGAAGGTATCTCTCATCATGATATTATATTATTATATTATGCACACTGTAACCGAGTGTTTTGTATTTTGTACTTTGCATTTTATCTCATATTTATATATTTTACCCGGTATTTTATAATGTGTACTATTATAGTATGTACCTCATTTAGTCACCTTCTCTAATAGTTTAGCAAATTCTTCTTTCTTATGGTAACGGCTGGAAAGAGCTGAATTATATTCAAACGCCTGGCACCCTCATACTTATACATGTACACTTTGACAATAAAGTATTTTACAATACAATACAAAGGTAAACATTTTTTGGCGACGTCACCCAAGTGCACTTAGAACAAGTGAGCTCCATATGATATAATATAACATGATAAAAACCCGAAAACACATGCACCCGGTTTCAGTACATCATATAAAACTATCTAAATATATATGTTCATACAATTAATGACAAATTACTGCCCCTTACTCCCCTTACTCCCCCACACACTTCTACCTCCCGCCTCCCCTTCCCCTCGTTAATAATAATAATGCGCCTTTTACTTTTACTTTACGATTGATTAAATCAATCAATCGACAACCCCCCCCCCCCCCACCAAACCCATAAACAAAATAACCCAATCCACAAAATATTGCAGCCTGTATATAAATGGGATGAGTCGGTCGTCAGAAAATCATCTCGAATAGGCCCCATGTAACATCAATTAGGACGTAAATGGGTGTTGAAAATACGATTTGCCATAACTTAACATACCTTTCTGGTCGACTTTATACGAAATATACTAAAAAAATGTCATTAAAATCCCATTGGGGCGCCTACTCCATGACCAGTAAAGCCATTAGGGCAGTAGGCGTCCAATAGGGGATTTGCATGTGCCACTGCGCATGTCTGTTACAGTGCATCCTGGGGTGGATTCTGAAGAAATCTCACATACAAATATTTGGCAACATTTTTTATTGAAAATTGCAAGAATGTTTTCACCAATATCATTAAAAACAAATGCATTATGAGAAAGATGGGGACTTGTGTCATGGAAACATGTATAACACATGAATATTGACATTAAAGCATTGATAAATAGTCCATGCTGAACATAACATGTTTTCTATAGATTTTATACTGTAACATTAGTCCCATAATTCCATGCGAATCAAGATTAAAAATGGTGGCTATGCAAATCCCCTATTACTGACATACCATTCTTATCTGATCTAAAAGGCTGTGAGGCTATAGATTGATTCTATTTTTACCGGCGGCTCACGTAAATTGAGACAACAAGGGTGAGTAAATACAATTCCGGAGGACTCAATATAGGAGCAGGGAAGCAGGTATGCCTCTGGTTTCGCTATACAGTATACCCCTGCCAGGTGCAAATATCTGCCCTAGAGGAGCAACCGAAACTCAATGATCTCATCAAAATTTTCTGTGGTTAAATGCACCAATGTTTTCTTCCAGGAACATTGAAGAAGATGTTTAATTTAGGTTGGAGAAGGGATGGTCAAGCTATGTGTACTGTGATGTATGCCTTCTGATTCATGTCTTTCTGAACATGAGAGTGAAATGTACAATTTACCTAGGCTCAGAGTTGAGGGAGTCCCTCCAAACAAAGGGAAAGCCTGCCTCTCAAAACCACAAAATGCCATTATAATCCAATTAGAGCGCCCACTCCAGGGCCAGGAAAGCCATTAGCGCAGTAGGCGTGCAATCAATTACATACCATTCTTATCTGATCTGAGAGGTTCTGAGCCTAGACTGCTTAACCAATCTTCGCAAATGAACACAATTTAAGACAAACTTGAGGTATAAATTAAAATTCAACATACCCCAACTGATTCTTTGAGTCAAAGCAATACCGAATATATACCTAGATATACCTAGTATTACCTTTTATTATATGCGCATTCCATTTGAGAGGTGCGATAAGTGGGGTGCAATACAAGTTTTTTTTATCATACATGTACAATAAAAAATTGAATTGGTTTTTTTTTACCTTTCGATACTTTATGGCGATTCAAAAGCAAAAAGAAAGGTTTATATATCAATATTTGTCTATGCTAGCGGCATATAATAAATAGTGAATGGAACTCGGTACTAGTAATTGAATATTTATTGGACACATTCAATAAAATTAATATTCAATTACTAGCACCTCGTTTCATTCTCACTATATATAGTCTCAAATGTACCCAGTATTTACCATGTTCAGCCTAATTCAACTCAACTCTGTAGTAAGTCAATTCCAGTCATCGACCGAAGTGATATTGGCAGGTATTAAAACATTTCTTAATCAAGAGGCATTGAAAACCCCCCTCCAGCTGGAGAATATAACTTGTATACCCCCTTTAAGCAATCATAGTTTTGAAATAAAAGTCTTCAAATCGAAATCAAAAATGAATATTCAATGCTACGGGAAAATGAGGCACAAGTCGCAAAAACATAGATTTTGAAATACCATGATATTTTCAAAGATGGGAATAGGCAGATTCCAAAGATAATAAATTTTATCGTATATAATAAGTACTTTTATATCATTGTATGTTTGAAAAAATAGTTACAAATTTACTATTATAGTTACTAGTTTAGTAATTAAAAATCCTTCTTTAGGATGTCCTCAGGAATGCAGAGACACAACAATAACAGTCCTGAGATTTGATACTCCAAATATCAAAATATTCCTACTACTATTTCCTACTATTTTCCAAAATGTAATGCTATTCTTATAGGATCCCTTTCTCAAAGTGTTTTCATTTTTAGAGGGTGTTTAGAGGGCATTTATGCATATCTGAGGCTATCCTAAGGAATATATCTAATTACCATACTAGCGATTGACCATCTATATCATTAACATTTACCATCAATGGCATCCCCTTGACCTCATCTTTTCAAATATGATGGTATCTCAAAATCCATTTTTTTGTTACTTGTCACTCATTTACCTGTAACACCATAAATATATCAATGCACCTATTGAGTACACCTGTTATCATTGCTTCTATGTATCCCTCAGTATGACAATGCCTGGGTATTTTCCCATTACCAGGAAACATCACAAATCCTACCATCCTCCTCCTCCTCAACTATTCCTAAACACACGACAAAGCGGTGGTGACTGACACCTTAACCCATACCCACTGACCTTAGTCATAGCATCCTTATGTGATTCCGGTAACCACAATAATATATTTAAGAGTCAGATCTTAAAATGTACAATCGGCAGCTCTACACATTTAGTGAATTGTTATGAATTTAGCTGGACATTGATTGATACTACCTGTATAACTGAGTTTGTTGGTATCAAATTGATTAAAATATGTTCCGATATGTTGAACTGTATTTTTAGCTACATTTTATTTTAGATTTGGATTATTTGACACAATTGTTGAACGTGAATTGTACATTATTAAGTGACTTCACCCATGGCATTATGACTGCTTTTGTTATCAAACTCAAAGATCGTATTAGATATTCTTACCGAGTCTTTATTTTTCTTTCCTTTTTTCTTATGCCCTGTATTGTTTACATAGGTGCTATGTATAACATAGCATTTAGTCTGGCTAATATTTATAAGCACTCACATCTTAGCCTACGAGAATATACGTATAAATGCATTTATTAAACTATCGCCACAAATATAATACTAGTATAGTTCTCACTCTTGTATCCATAGGGAAGTTGTATCAGGTATTTGACTTTGAAGTAAGGATATAGTATGGCCTTTACATCAATCAAGCACATCTAAAACATTTCGTCTACAAGACAGTCCTACAAAGAGATCTTGTGTGTAAATCACTATGAAAAATATCGGATACCGGAGAAGTGGAAGCTTGGTCGTGTCACCCCCCTGTTCAAGGCAGGCAACCCCAAAGGTCCCGGTAATTATAGACCTATAACCAGTATATGCCTACCTGCAAAGATACTAGAAAAGGTCATCCACAAGAAACTTATGGCACATCTTTTTTTTCCCCTACACCGGGTCTTTATTTCTGAAGTAGACAAAGTCAGCAGTGAGAAACGGTACAATGTTTACAATGTTTCTTCTAATTTAAACCAATATATGAATGAAGAAAATAATCAGAACATCCGTCAGTAATTGAAATTGTTACTTTATCGGGGTCTATGTCAAAAAGGGAACCTATTACCCTTCATCTGATCACATTATCGTTACTCTAGCTTGTATATTTGATTACAGATTAATAAAATACTCCAATCAGAATTTGTCCCACTTTTTCTTTGCTACTCTGTATATTACTTTATCGTCATAGTCCGCAAACACTGCAGCCAATACTTTATGACATCAACACTATCAAACTAATTTCGATCATAGAATCAGACTTATTTATAAGTGGTTGTAAAAACCCTCCCATAAGCTGAACTCTTTTTCATTAACCGGGCCGAATCTTTCAGGGCTCTTAAGGCAATTTTGACCTCTCTTAGAAACTCAAAAAAACATACTTTGTTCTTTTGAAACAATCTAACCCTATAAATATAGAACTTGGCCTTCAAGATAATAAAATTCAACCTTCTATGCTTAACATCTTGAGAAGGAATACCCAGAATAAGGTGAGCGGCATTAATGTCGTCGATTATCTCACAGTCAAGCCACCTGTTCCTACTCGCCCAGTTTATCATCGTATGCCAGAAATTATTTACGTTTTCACAGTCAACGAAGAAATGGAACAAGTCATCAACTTCATCACAATAATCACATCTATTTGTCAGTCTATGACCAAACTTCACCAGTTTTTGGTTGCATACAATGAGTCTATTTATTACTCTGAACTGGAAAGATTGAAGCCTGACATTTCTAGTACAAGAATAAGGAATATTATACCACTCGGACGGATCAACTTTCGAGATATCAATACCTTTTTCAGCAAACATTTTTATCCATATGGCATTTCGCTCTTCCTTTTTGACTACTTCTGATTTAATAGCAGCATAGAGTTCTTTGGCAGTTGTACACAAAATATTGACACTCTTATCTTTGAATCAACATTTTAGTTCAGGGCGGAAATTGAATTCCTCTCCACTGCTTAGCATGATCCACCAACTCCTAGGTATAACATCTCTGATTTGGAATCTTTCCACAAAATTGACCCTAATGCCATTTTCTGTCTGGAATTGTGCAACTTTTGACTTTATTGTCAATAACCAAATCGTTTATAGTACCTATTCCTTTTTGTTTCCATTCCGTCCATTTTTCTACTTTACATTCGAAATTCAAGAAATTATTTTTCCAAATCTTCTCACATAAAACTTCCTTTTTAGAAAAGGGACCTTTCAGCGCATAGAATCTATTCCATAATGTCAGCAAATCATCATAAAAGCAAGAACTGTCACACATGACTCTAGACCTTGTGTTGAACACCTCCAGGAGATTTTCCCCTAACAATGCTCTGGCGTATGCCGTCCATTTAGCGTTACATTCCGTCAACAACCTTTTTATCCACATCATTTTCATGGCATATACCCTTGATTCAACGTCATGTACATTCAGGCCACCATCCTCTGTTTTCTGACACATGTATTTCCATGCAACCATGACCTTACCATTCTTCCACATAAATTTTTCTATCTTTTTCTGGAACCAGACTATGTAATGGTTCACTACACTGATGACATTCGCTGCGTATACAAATAACGGCATAATTAAAACATTAGCAATCAGAACCCTGCCTTTCAGGGAGATGTCTCTACGATGCCAGTGAGATATGCATTTACTGGCCTTATCTAGAATTGGTTCGAAGTTAAGCTCATTCTGCTTGGCTTTATTATGCGGATACGTTAAAATTATGCCAAGGATTTTCATTTCCTTCACCCAGTTAATCTTTTGAGAAATTGGTTTATGCAGTTCTACATACCCTACATTAAACCCCTGGGTTTTATTAACATTCAATTTTAAACCTTATGGCACATCTTGAGAATAATAATATCTTATACAATAAGCAGTTCAGTTTCAGGTCAGGTTTTTCCACCAACGATGCGGTTGTCTTGTTCCTCAATGAGGTTTATGGAGCCATCAATGATAAGTTATCTTGTAGAGCGGTGTTTCTGGACTTCAGGAAAGCTTTTGACCCTGTAGACCACCAAATTTTGCTTAAGAAATTAGAACAGGTTGGTGTCTTGGGTGATGAACTCGCTTGGTTCAAGGATTACCTCCATGGACGGCGTCAACATGTAACGGTCAATAATCTTATGTCCAGTAGCCAACTCATCTCCTGTGGCATACCACAGGGAACAACCCTTGGCCCAATCCTATTTTCAATTTACATTAACGACCTACACATACATGCAAAACACTCCAACCTCCAGCTTTTTGCGGATGACACCATTATTTGCAAAATTGATAAATCTATCAACTCTGTTACCCACAATCTGCAATTAGATCTTAATAATATAATGCTATGGTGTCGACACAATAAAATTTCACTAAATGAAAACAAGTCCAAAACAATGGCATTCTTCAGTAAGCCTTCCTTGAGAACCAAATGGAGCACTGACTCAGCCCACCACAAACTGATGCTAGGACCTAGCAACTTAGAGGATGTAGATGACTATAAGTATCTGGGGACGGTTGTCGATGGTCCCCTCCAGTTTAAGAAGCATCTTTTGAGTGTTAAGAAAAAGGTCTCGCATAAATTGTGGCTCTTCAGACACCTAAGGAGCAGACTGAAGGTTAACCTTAGTGCACAAATTTACAAGACAGCTGTTCTCCCCCCTTTCTGACCAATCAGACATTTTCTACGACAATGACAGTAAATCTAAACTAAACACCCTACAAATATTACAAAACCGCGCCCTCCGAATTATCACACGTACAAATAGATTCCAGAATGTAGATTTTTTTTGTTTCACCAGCAGTTCAGTCTGCTTCCATTGAGAGAGCGCAGACGTTTGCATATCCTCCAACAAGCTTACCGGTCGAAAAGAAATGTTGACTTAATCGCAGAGAGGCGAAGACATACACAACAACATCTACCTGGTAGAGTTGTCCTTAAGTGCCCCACACCTAGACTTGAGCAAATTAGAAAATCAATTTATTATAAAATTATTTTATTGGAATTCACTAAATACAAATCTTCATACCTCCGATACAGCACCCAAGTTTGCCAAACTTGCGAAATCAAGCGCTATCTGGGTTGATGACAACTTCTTATATTAACAACTTCTTATATTAATAATCACATCTTCCCCCCCCCCCCCCCCCCCCCCTTCCGACTTTTCTTGTCGTTCCTTCTTCCTCCTCACCCGTGGTTCCTCGCATTACTACTATTGAAGGTGATATTTCTATCATCATCTTTACTGATACTCACATATTTATCTCTGATATGGGTGCTATTGCCCCTGGCTGTATTTCATTCTATACACATTGCTTGCTATTTTGTTATTATTACTAGAAAAACTGTTAATAATACACTGCTCCTTCAGTTAGGAGTCTACCTGTCCTGCGCTTGGTGCCTCTTGCACAAACAAACCTAGTTATCTTTAATACTACAATCGCAAAGGCCCCCCTCCTATCGTCGATTGGAGGGGGTATTGTTACCTTTGCATCCCACCTCAATAAGTATCCATGTATACGGTAGGGCTTTAAATCCTCCCTATGTTGGGAGATAAGTGCCCACCGGTCGTGTCACCAGTTAATATGACAACATAAAGTATCAACAACAAGAACAACAAAATATCAATTTTGCGACTTGTGACTCATTTTTCTGTAACACATCCCAATTCGCATATCATATGCACTAATTCTCCACTGAACGGTTTAATGGTTTAATATTGTTATAATAGGTCTATTTCGATAGACATGAAATATAATTAATTCGTTGTACATCTAAAAATACAACAGGATATTCATAAACATTTAAAACAAATGTTCTTAGCAAGAATTACAGTATCCAGTTTTAAAATTACTAAACATTCTCATCTGGGATGCCTGTTTGGGAGGCTACATCGAAATGACTTGGGAATCACTGTTTAAGAATTGCCATTTACTCTACTATTTTTTTATTATAAAACGTATAAACGGTAAACAAAATAAAAACTAGAAGAACAGAACTCATTACCAAACAATGTCAAACCACGAGAGTTCTCAACAATTACATTATTATGTATTACCTTTAAACCAAGTTTTAAACTGACCAAGCATTTTCATCTACGCAAGTAATAATAGGGATGACACAGGTAAAGATGTATTTTGGTGTCTTACCAAAACCTTTCTGCTTTACTTTAGTAAAGACATTTATAAAATGATAACATGCAATACAATAACCAAGGTTAGACATTTCAATTGTACATTTCCTGATTGGCTGACACTTGTTCCCTACTTCCACCTTCTCCTCTTTTTCTCTTTAATCTATTCCACCCATCTCTAACGGCCCTTCCCAAAGGACCTTCGGACATTCCTGTACACAAAACCAAGAGGGAACTAAAAGTTCTGGAGAAGATTATTTTGTTATGATCTAATGAAGTTGTCGAATATTTTAATTGTCTGTAAGGAGACACAAGAGTTAGCTGTCTGAGGTTTATTCCTTTTACTCCGGACAAAACAGAGCAGATTGGATGTTCTTCTATAATGTTTCTCCAGGTACCTTTTAAGATCCACTTATCTCAAAAGAGCTGCACCTTCGTGTTTACTGTATGGAAGAATATATAATTATGTAGGGTCAACAATGATTTCTCACTCGTAACAATAAATCATGCGTTGTTACAAATGAATTTACTATAATTATAATACTTTAATTCTTAGATCAATCCACTTAGAATATTAAAATGAATTGTCTTTATCTATTCTTTAAAACAATATATTCTAATTTCGCTTTATCATGACTGATATGTTGATGGCGTCTACATAGATGGAACCTAGCAAGGGGGAAGTCTGTACACTTGTTATTGACCGAGGGAGTGCGGGAAGTTAGAGGGCGTTAGCCTGAGATCTTCTGCGCTCCCGAGGTCACTAACAAGTGTACAGACTTCACCCGAGCTTTGTTCCATATTTATTACACCCCATTAATAAATAAAAAATATAATTAATTAAAAATAAAAGAAGTAATTTAAGTTTTTGGTGGACCTACTTGTTGTATGCGCCAAGGGTGACATAACTCACATGTTATGCACCACTTTGACCAAGTGTGACATACAATGCTGAAGGTATAGGAAGCAACATCACAGGGGTGTAATAAACAACAGGACCATACATGACCGGGAGGGAGGTGGAGGCATACAAATAAGAGGAAATCATACGATATAAGATGCATTTTATGATAATGCAATGTAGTGTATGCTGTATCTTAGAATGCAATGTAGTGTATGCTGTATCTTAGAATACACGATAATACACGATAAGCTCTTAAGTATTGTGTTTGATTAATTAAGTTCCATAACAACCAATATTATTTTGTTAACAAAAATCTCAGAGGAAATGTTAAAATTAAAAATATTTATATCATTCATGAGTTCAATAACCTGTTCAGATTGTAATTAACAGTTTTATAAAAAGCTAACGTAAAAAATTAAGATACTTCTTTTAAGGACCTAAAATTAAATCTAAGTTTCTCATAAATGTTTACGGCATCTTAAATTAATATACAATCTTAATCTCAATCTTGTGACATTCTTAGAATGTCGCAGCCTGAATAAAACTGTTTCAAACAATTCATAGGCGTGTTTCCGATTTCATCTAGCTGAAATTGTCTTTTTTTTCAGGGAAACACCATCGAGGAACTGAAACAAATCTATTTTCTGTCTATATTTCATAACAGTTTATCAAACAGTTTATTTTGTATGCTCTGTATTTTTGTTCTTTTCCCCCCTTTTTCCCTCTCATGTAGACGAGGCAACGCATGAAACACCCGAGTAGCCTAGTAGGGTACTTTACGTCTTTTCCTTTTTCTTGTTTTCTCGTGTATCTTGTTTTTTAAAATGTGAATATAGGCCTTAAATGAAATAAAAAAATAACAGCAGTTGTTTTAAACATGGGAAATGTACATTTTACAAGTTTTCTGGTTAGGAAGACTTGTTTTCCTGCTTTAATTAGCTTTTTCTGTCAAACAATCATTTTAAAGAACTAGGTCAAAGACTTTTTAGGTGGGGTAATTTTTTCTGGGGGGGGGGGGGGGGGTGAAAATGGGAAACACACAGGTATATTTTTTTAATTTATATTTATATTAAATTTATATTTTGTATGGGCGAGTGGGGTGGGGGGTATATGACACTGTTAATTATACATGTAAGATAAAGTTGTATGATGTTTTTATCAAACAGACGCCCCCCCCCGCATCTATCCAGATAGCAGGTGTTTCTGATCAGGTGGGAAATCCAGCCTGAGCCCCAGCTCACAACAAACACCCAAACAACCATGCCACAGAGGGTTGAAAACAAACAACAGATACCGGAACTCTAGGATGGGCCCCCAAACTTCCCCATTATACATGCAGTTAAAATAGACTCTCCCTCCACTCTCCCCTTTTACCAGGGGAACGTATCGCCTTCTACCGAGGAAGATGAGAGGGAGTGGCACCTTTTTGGTTGTATCCACCCGCAATTCCGGCATAAATAGGAGTTTCTGTTACCCTTTTCAACGTTTCTGAAAGTCATGTGGATTGAATATATGATAGGATTTGCCCGTTTGTTTCTTGATGAAAAACCATCATTCCAGTTCTTTTCGATAGAAAACTATTACCATGATCGACATCTCCCAGAATTTACATTTCAATTCTGCCCTCGGTTTCACATAGTTTTGTTTCTCTTGCTTAATTTGGGAAAGCATCCTTGAAATTGGATTGTTCTATTTTATTCTGGTCACTATGTTTTATTGTATTACGTAATTATCACGTATGAGTGCGTGATAGCTTGTACCAAATTTTGGGACCGTGTATTAAATATATTCTTGCCTTTCTATAAGGTCTTTTTTTAGACATACAAACACTCAAAAATGAAATATAGAAATACATTTAGATTTCCTAAATGATAACATCACTCGAGTCTACTTAATCCCATCATGCCACTTAATAGTGGAACCCTTTTTTACAATATGAAAGTACACATTTAGATAATTCCAATTCACACTTTGCAACACGAGCCTGGAAGTTGTTATGAATTAATTAGTTCATTTGAGTGTCAATTGTAGATAAGAACGTTAGCGGCCCGTACTTTCAATGTCGCTGGAAAAATGTATCATCTTCATCTGCTGCAGCGAATTTTATTCTTGATCTCGGTCGTTGTTCATGTATAGTGGTGAAGTCGTCAGAAAGTGTACAATTCGCCTCCACCAATCTTCTCAATAATAATTATGTCGACTATATTATATTATATGCATGTTGTAGTAATCATATTTCTGTATATTAAATAATGTAATGTGAAAAAAAACTGCTTTTTTTTAAAAGAGAACAGCATCATACTCGATGTAATATATCATAACTTGAAAGAAAACTTTTCAAATCAAATCCAAGATGAGTGCATTCCACTAATTTAGATATGCGCATCACTTGTCGTGTGAGTGGGCAAGCACTGCGTTCTATTTTGAGTCACATGGACCACACCTATGACGACATTGTCTTGGCAGGGATTGCCTCATGAATATTCATGACATACATACCTTCTTCAAATGCAGTTCTTTCTATATGAGTACCTTTATGTTACAATGCGGTGGTTTTGAATGTTTTCCTTAGCGCGACAATATCGGAAGTGGTTCAGTTCGTCAGAAAATATACAATCCACCTTGACCAATCCGCTCAGTATTTTTTTTATTTCTCTTTTGTATATAATTTCCAGTCATAAGTCTAGACAAAATGGGGGATTCTGTCAACGCAGTGTTGGTCTATATGGTTGGTCTATATATGGGTCAGATTTTCAGAAAATGTACAATTCAACTTCGCCAATCTTCTCAAATAAACCATATTTCAGACGAAAATAAAGCTCAAAATACAGTTCGACCTAACCAAACAGATTGATAGAATCAATGCAATGCCAATATTCTCGAATTTATTTAGTATTGACCAAATTGCAGCAGAATTTACTAAATCTGTACTGCTGCCAATTGTACATGTTCTGAAAATCTCACCCATATAATCCTATGTAATAAACTTGTTGCGAAAAATTCTTATCTCATTAAAATGATAAATTTCATTCATCATTTTAACTTCAATAAAAATGATTTTCTCCAACTGCCGTCTCCACTCTCTTCTCTTCAGGGTCACTAATGATAATCGTATGCGGATATATACTCCAGGGCCAGGAAAGCCTTTAGCGCAGCAGGCGTCCAATCACTGACGTACCATTCTTAACTGATCTGAGAGCCTGTGATAGCCTAGATAGCTCGCTAATAGAAAGGATGCAAATAACATCACGATTTACCATTATTACCAACTATGATCCACCCAACTTTGATCCACCCCGCCCTGCTAAACATCCCTTCTAACACTATGACCTCCGCATCACATCAGAGATATCCCATACGTGTATAACAATGGCATGTCATTATGATGGCACAAATCCTGTACATCATCATCCTTATAGACCATCTACATGTATGGTCACGACTCATAATAGATTCCCATTACGGTGCAAATCTAGCTGTTGTCCCTGTGTTCAATTCAATTCAATTCTTTATTGCTGATATTAAATTACAATTGGTGGATCATCTCTGACTGTCGTGTCAGCTCTTCCTATGATTGCCTTTTTCAGAACTTCGATTTGAGTTGCGAAATAAACTAACAGACTAACAAAACAACCTTATTTGAGTACATGGAGAAGATAATAGTATGATTAGATACAGTGAGAACATGGTGTAGGTGCTAATAAATGACTACAAATATATTTGACTGGGTGAAAGACGTACAGACATGTGGGGCAATTTTATTTTGTATATATGGTTAACTATATATAAATAAGGTACTAGCTGTCTTAAGGAGGCAAAAGGAGCAAGGCAGGGTCTTTTTGTAAAATAGTACAATAGGTTAATGCAATGTCACCATAGATATATAATTTATTCAACACTGTAGCCCCTTTAGGATGTCTCAGAATATAATAGAGACATTATTACTTTCAAATACCTTAAATATCTATAGTATTATATATTCTTCTTTGTACACCAAAGGAATGCACTGAAAGAATGGGACCCAGCTCGGAAATGCATTATAACTACCTATTTGTCAACTTATTTTGATAAATAAAATAAAAAAACTGTATCTTTCCCATCGTGCATTTAGTAGATCATTTACATCAGCCATGATATTGGTAAAAAATATCCTTGCATTTTTCGACGAAATTGTTGCTAAATTTATATGTGTATGTCAGATTTGAACAGTATCCATCCCAGCATGCACTGTAACATAGACAAGCTTACGGCCCAACAAAAAAACAGGTGTTTTTTCGATTTACGCCCCCCCCCCCCCCACACACACACATGTTTTACCTCCCTAGTTTTCCTCACCAGAAAACTGTTTAAATTTACATTTCAAATGTTTAAAACAACTACTGTCGTGAAATAGAGAGAAAATAGATTTTATTCATGTTCGGATGGTGGTTCCCTAAAAATGTTTATAAAAGACATCCCCCTATCTAGTTTTCAGCTTGATAAACCAGAAACACAACTATTTCATTTTTACTGCCTTATATATAATATATCTATCCAGGTAACACGGTTTACATAAATCACCCAATAATACATAAATAAACGTCCGATGCTAATTGCTAAAAAGGAAACATGGCAGCAGCATTGGTCATGTACCAGGAATTATGCAATATTTTGAGTAATTCCTGCATTAATGCAGTTTATAGACTGATACCAGGTTGGTACATGCACTTAATAACAGACGGATGACTGTAATCGTTGGATTAATGCCATAAATATGGAAAACTTTTATAGATGCCCAGAGCAATGGTCCTTGATCTAAATAGAAAGAACAAACACATAAAGGACGAATAGGGGATTTGCGTGTCCGCCATTTTGAATCTCGATTTGCATAGATTTATTGGACTACAAACGAAAACATGAATGATATTGTTCATAGATGTACCCTTTATTTGATCTTAAATACAAATGTTTCCAAACCAAACCAATGGTAAGGGCCTTGGCCCGATTCTCATGCGATTCTCACATAATTTAGTGGAAAAGGATCCTCTGCGGCAGAAAATCGCATGAGAATCGGCTTAGTTAAATTGACATGAACCGTTACAGTGTAAAATCTATAGAAAACAAGTTCAGCATGGAATACTAATTTTATCGGTTATCGGTGGTCTAATGTATGTGTTATACATGTATCCATAAGTCTCCATCTTTCCCATTATGCATCCATTTTTTTAATTCAGTGGCCCGTCAAAATCCTTACCTGCAGTTGCTTCACCTATTTTCGTTCACCAGAGGAACTCTGAGGACTCTTTCTATCGGCCGATTCGGTTTTAAATTCATGTATAAACATATAACAACAGCCGCATATTGATAGGTTTCAGTCCTGTAAGCCATAATATGGGTAAATTTGGTAAGATTCAGAGGTCTTTTACTAGAATCAGAATACCTGTATTATAACGTAAACACATGATCAAACAAGGAAATGGTACATCCTTTATCATCGGCCTTGTTGTATAAAGTTGTGTGTCAATAGATAAATTACACCACAATGCCCTGGTCGGCTTATAGGTTAAAGATAAATAAATGTAATATATGTATGTTTATATATACAGGATGGCAACTATGTCAATATTAGTTTTACTGGAACGGGCTGACACGACCTTGGGAACAGACCACAATTGATCAATAAAATTGGTTGATTTCCAACGGAAGGAACAGCTTGATAATAAATATTGGTGTTAGAAGCACCTGATTTCATAATTTTAGTACGATATACTCATTTTAAAATTTCTTTTCTAATTATTCTAAAATTGAATATCTCGCAGCAGCAGAGATCCACGATCACTGACCACTGGTCAGCGTGAGAGAGTAGTAGGAGCGGGAGTCTCCTAGCAACCACCTGTCAGGTGACACCACACTCAGCCTTGATATACTCATACACCCATATAGCAAATAGTACAATAGTATTATAGGACACTGCCGAAAATCATCGAACCATTTATAATAATTTATAAATACAATTGTGAGACACTTGTCGTTTCAAGTCGATATCATATTTATATAACCACGTGCGCTAGGTCATTTCTTATTCTTTCCACTGAACTATATTAATCATAGCAAATTTTTGCCAGTAATTCTACTAATAATAACGATAGTACATGAGTCACAGTCGCAACAAATAAATTCTTAGATATCATCATATTGGGAAAGGAAGAGGACTCCAACAACCTTATAGCCTTTATATCTTATAAGTATCCTGTATCTTTTTATGTATGAAATAGTAGTTATCCATCCACAAATACTGCAAAACTTTCTTTTCAAACATATAAATCAAGCATACAATATACAAATTAATACGTTTTATATTTCCTCAATTTAAACCTCGTTGGAATCCACTTAAAATCATATTTTCATGATGACACCTCAAAATCCATTTTCTTGGAAAGGAGAGCATCTATTATTTAATTGTTATTTGTGAATGACTTATTCATTATCATATTTGTAGTTAGTCAAACCTGAAACAAGGTAGAAAATTATATAGTTTAGCATCAATGAAAAGTGTGGAAATTAATACAAATTAATATAAAGTTTAACAAAAATGTAAAATACCTTGACTATACCTTCATTTACTCGGTTATCATAATTATACTATAGCAAGAACAGCATAGTATCGCGTATGAGGCGGGCTATATTCTCCGAGTATGGCCGAAAACTACAAGGCTGTAGGCCGAGTTGTTTTTCGGCCATACGAGGAGAATATATAGGCCCCCAAAGACGCGATACTTTGCTATTCTTGCTTTTATTCCATGATTCTTAACTTAAAACAACTTTATTTGCATTAATTTCATCAAACTGTGTTGTCCCCCAAGTCTCGAACGGTCGTGACGTCACTGTACAATACAGGGAATTTATATTGTCCACCTTGTGAGCGGCAAGCATATCGATTATATTGTACGCTCACGGCCAAATCATGGAATAAAGGTTACCACTCATACACACTAATGTATGCAGTTAAAGCCATGAGGTTTCTTTGGCAGTTTACACACAACATATAAACTAGTTACATATATATATGTTATCTTTTTATTATACACTTTAAAACAACGACAAGGAGCATTGGCACCAACAATGTCACTGCCATTTAGGTACGTGCAATTGTACATGGTATGCGAATTAAAGCAACCTTAGGGCTACATTGAATAATGACAATTATTATATTTGTAGCAATAATGTATTTGTCATAATTTTCGTGAGACATCGTGATGTACATCTGAGAAATTGGTGAATGGAGGCCATCCAGGATAAATGCAGGCCTGGAGAGGGAGGTCCGTCAATGAATCCGTTATATATGTTAGTATAACCATAACAGAGAGAGGGGGATTCTACATGAACACACACAACCACATAGCAGTCTGTATCCTTCTCATACTATCAACACTCAACAGCCTCCAGATATATTTCCTGATGCATATATATTGTTATAGTATAGAACCTAGGGGTATGCTTCCCTATGATATATTTTTATGTAAAGCTGAGTAAAGGTAAATTGCCTGGCAATTCGCCCTGCTTTTTGGCGAATCGTCTATCTTAATATGTAATGTAACATGGATGAAAGGCGAAAGGTAAAAGACAATTAACGAATGATGATTGTTGTACTATATAAGCCACAGTTATTGACGATTACAACACAATAAACCAGAGACTCAAGCTGTAAAGACCTCTTTGACTTCATCCCTCGTAACGCAAAGCAGCGCTGAAATATCACTTGACTATCACTTATTTCTGAGATTAATGAGTAACTTAGAGACGAGAATAACTTGATCCAGCAACTTTATTATGGGATTGAATTTATATGTGCCTTGAAGTACCAACATATGCCACAATAAAAGCAAAGACTGAAGTTTGAGGTTGTGGTGTCTTTATTTATTTAATATTTATTATGGCATATTCAACGAGTTCACTCGACCATCTATGGGACCAGGCTCTGGAAGACCAGGCCCACCGATTAATAGAGCAAGAGCGCAATGTAGAAAAGGAAAACCGTAACAATATATATGTGAAGTATTAAAGAAACGCAAGTCGCAAGTCGCAACAAATGATATTTTTCAAGTGCTTTGTCACAAATACCCTTGGTCAGAATGTTTTAATTTTTTTTGGTGTATACCGCTGCTAGTAGCATGAATACATCAGCCAAATTTCAAGACTGTATTTAATGCGTCTATTCATATCATGAGGTTATCTTAAAGAGTATATTTAATTACTTCAATATTAAAGTGAGTGATCATAAAGAAATATTGCTATTTATTATTTTCTTGCATAAAAAATATAGAAGTACTTATTAGATGTCTGTTTACCATCATTGGCATCGGCCTGATCTAATCTTTTCAAATATGATTTTTGAACTGGTCTTTATTCAGGCATGGTAACATGTTTTTCAGGTATCATTTAAGTATCATTAGCTCACAGTAAGGCTGCGATTCCACTGGCTCGCTCTTTTGATCCGCGCGGTCATGGCCCGCTCTTTTATTTTTCCTGAGCGCATAACAAGCAAAGTTAGAGCAAACCCAGAGCAGTCCAATAGAATCAGTTATTGCGCTTTATATACGCTCTTAAATTTGGACATAGGCGCTTCTTCTTGACACTGTGCTAATATCTGACCTGTTTGATTTGAGCGCAACTACACAATGCTCTTTCTGCCTAAAAAGAAGCGCACTGAGAGCGGACCAACAATCTTGCCATTGGTTTCATAAGAAAAGAAGCGAATCAGTAGAATCGCTCTGCGCTTGTACTGCGCTAATTATAAAAGGAGACAAAGAGCGAATGACAAGCGCACTATAAACAAGCGCAGCAAGAGCGAGCCATGAGCACATATACAAGCGAGCCAGTGGAATCATACCTTAAGATAACCACGACTCACCTTACGGTGAAATATTGGTGTGCATATACCGTCGTTGCCTGATGATATCCCAAAATCCATCTTTTCTGACTTGCAAGACTTATATTAGTTCATCGAGGATGAGTTGTGTATTTTACATATATTATTTATATGCGGGCACTTCTCATGAAACGTTGACAGAGTTCCTAGACCTGTATTTCATGATAATGAGTCATCTAGAAAAAAAATTAGCTTAGTATCTGACTAAATCCAGTTTTGCTCAATGCTAGATGCATATGGGCACGGAATAGAAGCAACAACAGAGAGAATTTACTTCTATTTGGCCCGAAATGCTGGCAAATCTTGATTTTTAAGAGAATTTTTCAATGAATAATATTAAATGATAATGTTTATTTTGCATATCCTAGTCGTGTCTAGTCCCTAATAATAATAACACATCAATAACACATATATAGACAAGTCAAGGCAGATGGGCAGTTCGGGGCTAAGACCCCAGGGGGTTTATTGATCCAAACCAACATTGATTATATAGATTAATCCAATGTAAACTGTCAAAGTCAAAGTTAATGTCACTTGAGAAAAAAAAATTTTCTCCTTCGGTGAGGCTCTGATGACCGTTGCCGACTGACCAGACGGTGGACGCACAGTTACGTCATACGCCCGAACGGCGGTGACGTCACAATGTCTCCATGGACTACAGTCTCATATATATAATTAGCGACGCTCCTTGGAGGTCGCTGGCACATATCCTAGTCGTGTCTAGTCCCTAATAATAATAACACATCAATAACACATATATAGACAAGTCAAGGCAGATGGGCAGTTCAGAGCTAAGACCCCAGGGGGTTTATTGATCCAAACCGCCAAGAACTCACATCAGCCCGGCACACCTCTTGTCTTGGATAAGCTTATGGGACAAGGTTGGCTGTAAATATTCCTCCACACAGGCCGATTTCCAGAGGCCATGACCTTTGATTTCCGTTAAGGAGCACCCTTGCTGCGCCATGAAGGTCGCTCCACCCCTGCGGAGCGAGTGGGATGCATGGTTACCTCTAATCCCCGCCCTCATAAGCAAGGCTGAAAAGGATTTAGAGAATTGAATATAAGATAGATTTTTTACTTCCTTGGAAGAGAGTAACTGAGCATCGGGGGCAGAAGGCCAGCGATCAAACAGCTTTCTAAGGTGGTACACAGGGCAGATTTCCTTGTCTAGAAGATGACACACTGGTATATAGTCGTTTTTGAGGAACGCACACACACCAACATCCCCCAACTGAAGAACTTAACATCACCCCTGGCTAGGGTGTGGGTGGAAAAGACAAGGTGGGACACCCTAAGGTGTGTCCTAAACATGAATAAGGAGGCAATGAATGTAAGTCTCTCCAGGTCGAGAGAAGAATTCACAATCCTGGCTATGGATCTCAGATGATGAGGGAGCAGAGGGGACTTCTGCGACCTCTGTGCTCCAACCACCCGCTGCATTCCAGCGAAGGTGGCTTTGAGACAAGGGTGAGAGAACCTGACTGGCTCCAACCCCTCGACTACATGGTAAAACATCACTGCTTGATAGTAGCCCTGGATTGAAGATGGCTTCATATACTTGGCCAAGAAGGACATATAACAAACTGCCTGCTCCGGGCCACATGGGAAAGGCTCTAGACCATATTGGCGACAGAATTTCAAGTAGCACTTCCACTGACGAAGACGGAGCTTCTTGGTTGTCGTAGAAACAGAGTCCTCTCTATATCCTTGCGCCTTGGCCGACAACTGGCGCAGGCCTAGAAGACAAAATTTCACAATTTCATTTCTACAACAAAGATTAGCATTATATAAGGTGGGGATAGCCGAGGGCCATGAAGATTTATACCCCAAGCAGGAGAGTGTGTCCGCAACCAGGTTGGATTCAGTATTAATATACCTGGGGAGAAAGGTTATGTTAAATTTCACGGACAACCAGAATAACTGACGGATCCACTTCATGCATGTTTCGTTCACGCTAGCTCCATTGCTTAGCATATAAAAAACCTGCATATTGTCCATAAAAATTAGCACTGCTGAGTCCTTCATATCCTCTGCCCAGCGCTCCATGGCCGCAACGACAGCCCACAGTTCTAGCACGTCGATGTTTGTGGTGTCGTGTGCTGGTATATCTGGGCAAGGCTGGACATGGTTGCATTTTGAGTCGAATTGAAAGGGGCCCTGTCCATCCCAGGCACCAACTATCCAATCAGAACCAAAGTAGGAGCCAAAACCTTTCTGTGAGGCATCGGTGACCAAATGGATAGGGTTACTTTCTGACACGATGAGAGATTTACTGTCAAAATCTCTACAGAACTCCAACCACCACCTCAGGTCCTCCTGCATCCCTGCAGAGATGGGGAGGAACTTTGCCGACTTCAACACCATAATTTTGTATAAGGTGTAACATCTCCTTGAAAAAATCCGACCACCCCGCACAACATGTGCACAATGCAATAGGTAGCCGTTCAATCTTTCCAACTGTTTTTTATTGATGGACTTCGCCGTTACATATTTCTTGAGGAGGCACACCAGCTTGGCCAATTTCACTGCAGGGAGCCTCATCTCCATCTTTACCGAATCCACACTTATGCCTAAGTACACTGTGGTGGTAGAAGGGGGAGAGATCTTTTTCCACGAGACGTGGAAACCTAGAAAATGTAAAAGCTTAACGATGGTAAGCTGGGCTTCCAAGGCGTCATTGTTTGATTCAGATATACATATGAAGTCATCCAGATAATGCACCACTTTTCCATGAAGTAGGTATCCTTGCCATCTAGGTCCCACCTGAAGCCCAGGTATTTTCTGTGGGCCTGACGGACAGGCACCCCCCTGTAAGCACTCCGTATGTCCACTACAGTCATCACGGCCCCTGGGTACACAAGCCGAGATACTTTGTCAAGACCTCTATAGGAAAAACTATGGACAAGAGTGGAGCAGTGATTGTTAATTGAGGTACTCACAGGTCTGGAGCAATCCGTGATTACCCGGATCCCTCCCTGGGATTTCGGGTCTGCCCCTAGGGCATGGACACAGTGGGGCTTAACATGGGAGACTTCAACCATGCCCTCATCCAGTTCCGCCCAAATCTGAGCTGACAGTAGAGCCCGGGTGTCGTCCTGTAGGGCTGAAGAGTAGTTCGAACACTCATAATGTGGGATCTCTTCATCAACAATGGGAAACCCATCCGTGATCCCATACAACACATCACTAGATTCCTTGAGATGAGGCCATTTCTCATTACAGATATAGTGGCCGAATCTGCATGGGCAGAGCTGAAAGGGGGGCTCGCCTATAACGTGGCGACAAGCACACGCCCCCCGTTCGCAGTCAGTGTAAACAATAACATTAGCTCCCAGCGGGGAGGAGGGCAGCGCCCTAACGATGGCCGAATTGCAGCTAACACGAGGAGGAGAGGCATCAAACTCCTTCCTAAACAACATTTTACAGTTCTCTTCCACGTCAATATACATGAAGTCCTGGAGAAGAGGACAGGACGGAGGGGGGTCTGTCGAAATACCTGCAAAGCCCGGGTCCACAGGCAAAGCGGAAGGGTCGCCATCTTGAAGAAATGGAGAAAGTTCACTACCGGTAACATAGTCGGTGCAACCCGTAACCAGGGGAACCGACAACTCGACCAAATTGCTGCTTAAATACTTCGAAACAGACTCACCCCCTCCAGCTACATCCTATTTGGTTGAAGAAGCTGCAGATTTACACTCTTTAGCTGGGTGGCCCGCTTTGTCACAAGTTGAGCAATGATGAGCGAAGACACATGACTTTGTGTGGCAGCCGGCTTCCCCATTGTATCGGAAGCAGTAGCCTTTCTGTTTTCTCGCTGACGGGGTTCTAGGTAGGCCACCAGCCTACCTAGAAGCTTGGAAATGTCGTAGCAAAAGAATGTTAAGCGATCTTCCTCATCAGCTCTGGCAAAGGCTTTTGGGCCTTTCTTGTTTGCCCTACTCCTGACCGACCAGTCATAGTCGAGAAAAGCCCTGTCTAGATATGACCCAGTAGCAGCCTTAGTCGTGAGAATTCTACCGTGCTTAACTATGCCTGCCACCGGAATTCCCTCATCAAGGAATTGTTCAATAGTTTTGAAGGTAACGAGCATCAGTTTCTCAAAATTATCTACCTTACCCACATCCAGATGTTTATCTTGGGCGTAAGGCTTCTTGCTTTTTCTCTTCCTATCTTTCTTGCGCCTCCTCGACACCTCAGCATCCGATGAATCTGAATCAGATGAGGTGTCAGAGCTGTCTGACGAACTATCACTTGAAGAATGAGCTCTAACCTTTACTTTCTTCGATTTTATCATCAGGTCAGACAATTGAGACACCATCGCCTCCATAGAGTCCAGTCGATCAGACGTGGAGGATCGTGGTTCATCAGGAGACTGAAAGCTAGGCGTCTTCTTCGCTGTTGAAGCCGAAGGCCTATGAATGGAGCCGCTCGCCATCGCACCGAAGGAATGATCAAACTCCCTGTTGAGCTCCTCGTCCATTTCCAGCCTTTTGCAGTGCATGCCTCTCCTCACAGGTGCGGCAAAGATTGAATTTACCTTTAGGCATACTGGAGCAGAAATATCGACAGACTCGAGGTAAATTTTTTTTTTCTCCTTCGGTGAGGCTCTGATGACCGTTGGCGACTGACCAGACGGTGGACGCACAGTTACGTCATACGCCCGAACGGCGGTGACGTCACAATATCTCCCTGGACTACAGTCTCCTAGATATATCTAGCGACGCTCCTTGGAGGTCGCTGGCACAAAATATATCATTTAACAAATCTGTCTTTGTGGGTACATAACAAGTGGTCGTAGGTGGTCACCATCACCAAATATGACCACAATGCAATGAGAATCCTAATAGTTATGGAATTTTATCATTTGGGGAAGGGGGTGCATCATCCCGCATCACGTTTTATTATAGGCACTGGCTGAGAAATTTGAGTTATAGTAAGGGTAAAGATTAATAATGATATAATTCAGTATGTATTCTGAGGTTGAAAAATAGGGAAATAAGATAGAACTTCGAATTCATTTGTTTTTTATGTCTGAAAAGAGATGGGTTACTGAATTTTGTACAGCCTATACAAAAGTAACAAATTGGATTTGAGCATAGATAATTTAGCAAAATATATAAGAGACATATGTGTTTCGAATATGATATTAGGTATTATTGTTTTGTTGGAAAAAATATATATTTAAGCCTTATATATTATGAGACCGTCGTCCCGCGTCCCGCGTCATTCCGCGTCACGCTGCGTACATTTGTGCGTATTTTGTACGCACATTGGGGCCAAAACTTATGGAAATAGGAATAAAAAGTATATATTTCCTGAAAGAGGAATTTTTTTTCTTCGTAATGATATAAAGATTATAGCAATGACATAATTTGTGCTCACACAGCGAACGACGGAATAAAGTACATCATTATTTTATCCAATTGCATATCCCAATGAAATCAAACCAATACATATTGTATGGTATCGATTCCAGAAATTTAACTACAATTTTGATGTTTTTCATGCTTTTTGTTTATGCCATATCATTGTCAATTTTGATCGTATAAACCTACAAATGGTATGTCTGTATTCCTAAGAACATCCTCCTCCTTTATAAATAAACTAAAAGATTATACGAATATTATTTCTACTGATTCTCATATTTGTTGCTAGTATATTATTGTAATTTATACTTGATTATGCTGTGATAGTCCACTTTTCGGGAAAATTATATTATTTTACCTAAATGCAGTGAATATCTATGGTTATACCTTGGCGAATATTTGAGATTTTTACAAAATTTCAAAAACATTAAATATCCCGACATGTCTATCTGACTGTCCTACAATGGTATGCTTATACAACTATATTACCTATTAATAGGAATATCACCCTTAGACTTTGATATTTTGTTTCCAAATGTAAATAGGGCCCTTGTCGACGTTTCATGAGAAGTGCCCATCATGCACTATTTTGTATGCCATTTTTAAACATATATATTGTCTAAAGACATGCGATTCGTCAAGAAAGCCTCTTGAATAGGCATTTACAACATGATTTGAAGCCATTAAACCACATAGGAATCTAAAGAATTATTTGGCAAATAGCAGAAATAGTATAGTCTTAGGAATACGTGAAGCATATCATCGTGACCGTTATCATATTATTTACCAGCAAAACCAGCAAAACCATAAGAAAAGAAGTCACCTCCTCTTATAGCGGAACTCTACTAGAGGAAAAACGGCGGCAACAAATTTTGTTGTTGCCGCCCATACGCACTTTACAAAAGTTCATTTCATGTTTGCAATGAAAACGCAAATGGGGGAATGTCAGATGTGTTGCCACATTCTCTGGGAACTGTTGTTTCTGTGTGGAGATTTGTTGCAACAAATAAGTGGACAACAACAACATTTGTTGCCGCTGTTTTTTCCTCTAGTGGAGTTCCGCTATTACAAGGAGGCAGAAATATTGGTGTGCAACAGCACCACTGGTGTTGATTTAATAGTATTAATTCAATTAACTTAATTTAATTTTAATATTGTTAATCGACCTTACAACAGTTTAATTTCAAGCATTGATATATACATAAATATAAAATATATACAGTCAGACATTTTGGATATACTCATACTATTATAAATAGATTATAAGAACGCCCTCCCTGACCCAAGAGAGCCCTGATTTTAGTCAGCAAATCTCCCCCTGCTACCCTGAAACTGAATACCATTCGTCAGGGTGGGTTGGCAATTTTCTTCCCTGATTGTTTTGAATAATATTATATACTAAATCAAATTTCCTAAACATTATTTCATTAATGTCTGATGCGATCAGTGCAGACTGAGGATATTGTGGCTGTATAAACATTGTTGTTGCTGTAATAAATATGATGAGCCACAGAGAGATTTTCAGTAGAGAAACCGTCATATTTGAGAGATGAGATCAAGGGGATTTCAGCGATGTTAAACATTAAGACATCAGCTATACTTCTATTTTAAATATGCTTGCCGAAAAGATATACATCTAGTGGGTAATCACTAGTTAAGCAATTAAATATAATAGATATATTCAGTACACAGTCATTAAAGTTGATATATATGCATTAATGACGCTGGGAACGCAGATAAACCCAGTAGCGGAGAGGAGTGCACCCATGTCAGTTATCATCGACTGAAACCGAAAGTTCGAGTAGCAAACAAGTAGAAACACCAGTTTTTGTCCAGGTGGTATTCGAGGTGGCTGTAACCCAACACCAGTGCCTACCCTCTCTCCCTCTCCCTCTCGCTGGAGAGGTAGAGCAGTTATTGGTGAATTGTCAGAAAATGTACAATTCACCTTCACCAATCATCTCAAGAGAAACTAGAAGAAAAGCATAATTTGATTCGGGGCGAGTATTATGTATTACATTTTGTTCCTAGTTTAGTCATGAAAAAAGATTTTAACAATATTTTGCGATACAAAAGTGATTGTATTTAATTTCATCGTTCCTCCAACCCACCTTTAGTACCCACGTTTATTAAAGAATTAATGTCGGTGCACTGTTTGATGCATATATATATGCAAAGCGCCAGGAGATAATGCACAGACAGTGCATCGACAGGCCTGAATTGGAGGTTATTAATCCTTTTAGTCCCTACCTAAAGTGGTTATACCCCTAGTAGTCCGGTTCCTTGTGTAATTCTGTAGGGTATTGATGGAGAAAGTGAAAACTATACATTTTCGGAAACGTCAGGACCCATAGATTATGAAAACCAATGTTGCCCAAAACGTGTCGGCCATCTTGGCCGCCATATTGGACAATCCAAGATGGCCACCATTCCAAACCTATTTATGCCCATAACTATCTTATTACTGGTCATAGAAACTTGATTTTGGTGTCTACACCAAGGTTTTCAAGGTCAAGGAATACAATGAAGATATCTATTTGAGTCTGGCATGTGTCAGCCATCTTGAAATCCAAGATGGCCACCATTCCAAACATTCTTTTGCTCATAACTTCTTAATTCTTTATAATAGAAACTTGATTTTGGTGTCTAGACATAGGTTTTCAGGGGCAAGAAATACAATGAAGATGGTTAATTGGGTCTGGCATGTGTCGGCCATCTTGAAATCCAAGATGGCGGCCATTTGGAAAATGACTGTTATTGTAAGAAATCTTAAATCCAGTCCAACTTCTTACTTTTTTATAATAGAAACTTGATTTTGGTGTCTACACATAAGTTTTCAGGGGCAAGGAATACAATGAAGATGGCTGATTGGGTCTGGCATGTGTCGGCCATCTTGAAATCCAAGATGGCGGCCATTTGGAAAATGACTGTTATTGTAAGAAATCTCAAATCCAGTCTAACTTCTTACTTTTTTACGGCCATCTTGAAATCCAAGATGGCCACCATTGAAAACATTCTTTTGCTCATAAGTTCCTTATTAGATGTCATAGAGACTTGGTTTTGGTCTCTACACCTAGGTTTTCAAGGTCAAGGAATGCAATGAAGATGTCTGATTGGGTCTGCTATGTGTCAGCCATACTGAAATCTAATATCTAGAAATTCCCAAATTGGATTTCATGATGGCAACTTCTTTTACCCTTTCGCATTATTATTGTTATGTCACAGATAATTGATACTTGGCTAAGCCTTGTTATATGGGCAGTTTAAGTTGTACTGGGGCTTTTAGGTTAAATTGTGAAATAATCTTAAACAACCTCTTAATGCAATGAAAGGTTTTGTATTTGTCTGAGTTGATATAATATGTGGTTTTATTCATAGTTTGCTCCAGTGAAAGCAATTTATTAACCTAAGCACAATATGGATGCTCTTTTCTCAGACTACAGACTTCCTTACATAATATGCATTACCTGTAATAGGCCAGCGGCCAAGGGCCAAAAGCCTATCCCTACCCTCTAAATGGCCTGTTTCCATGGAAACTAGTGATTTTTTTTGTATTTTAGCAAGAAATAGGTTTTTGTGTCCCACATCTACACTTTTGTCAGCATTGTGACCAAATTTGGGAATAGTGATGGTGTATCTAACCGTTATCATTTCTTTTCGAAACAATAACTTGATCAAGGTCAAGGTCACCAAATATGACCTTGAAATATAAAAATAGCAAAATTCTGGGATGTGACATCCTATTTTCTCTTATGAAAATATGGCAAAAGAGGAAAACGGTAACCTAATGCATACAATAATACCGTAGTGGCCCGTTTATAAGCCGGGACCTGTTTATAAGCCTATCTCAAATACAGACCAGGGGTGTAGGGGTCATGAAAAAATAAAATCCACTGAAATTTAATTATCGATTAAAAGCCTATCTCAATTGCAAGCCGGGGCAAGAGGGGGGTCTAAACAAATACAAGCCCGGGCTTATGAACGGGCCACTACAGTAACTGACATTAGGGGAAAGAAAAATAACCCATTTTTGGTATCATGGGAAAGTCTGCTGTCATGATAACTAAGCCTTACTATTCATTCTACACTTAATTTTGTGTAAATCTAAATTACAAACGGCAGTCTATATCTTGAACAATTTATTTCAAGATGTATCAAGGTAAGTGGGAATATCACTGTTGTGAGCCGCCCTGCAAAGGTCTTATATACCCCCTAAATAAGACCTGTTTTTGCAGAGCAGGCAACGTATATTGTTAAGCCCGGTATGTTGGTTGTGGGATGATGGTAGGTACACTCTGTCCAGCCTCTGTAGAACCAAGACTTCAATGAGTACTGGTATAGGCTAGCATTGGGGTTTTGGTGCTTCATAAGCTGGACAGGGTGTAGGTACTAAACCCCTTTATGTTAGAATTTGTTTATTTCATCACTAGCTTTCGGGCTAAGTTGCCCTTCTTCCATTTATTTCAAGGTTAAAGGGAAAGGTCCCTGAGAGTACAGGGCAATATACAGGCAAAACGAGGATCACACATCACATCAATAGTATTGGAAAGGGGCCATTAAACAATATGGAGGTTATCATATGGGGACCATTAAACAACAGCAGTATAGAGGGTAAAGTGGTGGTTATAGGGCATCATAAGAGGGTATAAATAGATGGAACCTAGCAAGGGGGAAGTCTGTACACTTGTTATTGACCGAGGGAGCGCGGGAAGTTAGAGGGCGTTAGCCCGAGATCTTCTGTGCTCCCGAGGTCACTAACAAGTGTACAGACTTCACCCGAGCTTTGTTCCATATTTATTACACCCCATTAATAATAAAAAATATAAATAATTAAAAATAAAAGAAGTAATTTACGTTTTGGGCGGACCTACTTGTTGTATGTCCCCAGGGTGACATAACTCACATGTTATGCACCACTTTGACCAAGTGTGACATACAATGCTGAAGGTATAGGAAGCAACAGCACAGGGGTGTAATAATAGTGGTTATGCCATAACATAGAGGGTATAACGATGACAGGGCGACCTGTCTTTCTGAGAGGCTGCCAGTTTGTCATTTACTTAGTGGACACTTGGTCTAATAATAATAGTCATGCAGTAACATAGAGGGATTAATGGGGTCATGGAGTAAAATAGAGGGTATAATGGGGTCATGCAGCAACATGAAGGGTATAATGAGGGGTCATGGAGCAACATAGAGGATATAATGGGCATCACATAGCAGCATAGAGGGTATAATGGGGGTCATGATGTTTCATAGAGGGTATAATGGGGGTCATGAAGCAGCAGAGACGGTATTGATGGAGGTCATGTGGCAGCATAGAGGGTATAGTGGGTGTCATGGAGTAACATGGAGGCCAAAATTTGTGTCATGGAGCAGCACAGTGGGTATCATGGGGGTCATGGAGCACTATAGAGGGTACAATCTATTAAGATTAACATTAAGATTAATCAGAGACTAACCTCTTATTCTGTAACTTTTTTATGGAATAAAAGTTCAATATATGATGGGGGTTATACAGAAGCATAGATGGTATAATGATTGTTATGGAGCAGCAAAGAGGGTGTAATGATGGTCATGGAGCAACATAGCAGGTATGATGGGGGTCATGGAGCAATAAAGAGGGTATAATGGGGACCATGGAGAATAGACACATAGAGGGTATAATAGGGACCATGGAATAACATAGAGGGTATAATGATGGGGACCATAGAACCCTATAGATAATATAATGATTGTCATGGGGTAGCAAGGAGGGTATAATTATGGCCATGGATCACTATAGAGGGTATGATTGGGGTCATGGAGTAATATAGGGGGTATAATGGGGGTCATGGAGAAGCATACAGGGTATAGTGTGGTCATGGAACAGCATAGAGGGGATATTGATGGTCATGGAGCAGCATAGATGGTATAACAAAAGTCATGGATCTCTATACAGGGTGTAATGGGGTCATGGAGCAGCATAGCGGGTATAATGATGGTCATGGAGTAACAGATACTGTAAACGTATTTATTTTCGCACAGATAATTTTTCGCGCACTAAGTACTTTGACACCTTTTCGCATGGATTTAAATTCGCACAACAAGGAAGCTGCATGCCATGTTTATGTAATAATTATAGGTTTGCGCAGGATTTAAAACAACATTAATATGTTTACAGTATACAGAGTGTATTAATGGGTGTCATGGAGTAACATGGAGGGTGTAATGGTGGTCATGCAGTAACATGGAGGGTATAATGGGGGTCATGGGGCAGCATAGAGGAAAGAATAGGTGCCATTGAGTAACATTGGGTGTATAACATTGGGTCATGTAGAAGCATAGAGGATGAAATGGGGGTCAGGGAGCAGCAAGGTGGGTATAATGTGGGTCATGGAGCACTATAGAGGGTTTGATGGGGTCATGGAACACTATATAGATGGTATAATGATGAACATGGAGCAGCATAGCTGGTATAATCATGATCAGGGAGCAACATAGAGTGTATTATAGTGGCCATTGAACAGCACAGATGGTATATTGATAGTCATGGAGAAGCACAGAGGGTATAATAGAGATCATGGAGCTCTATACAGGGTATAATTGGGTCATGGAGCAGCATAGAGGGTATAATGATGGTCATGGAGTAACATAAAGGGTATAATGATGGGTCTGGAGCAATATAGAGGGTATAATGATGTTCATGGAGTAACATATATATACAGAGGGTATAATGGGGGTCATGGAGCAGCATAGAGGGTATAATGAGGGTCATGGAGCAACATATATATACAGAGGGTATAATAGGGGTCATGGAGCAGCATAGAGGGTATAATGATGGTCATGGAGCAACATAAAGGGTATAATGATGGGTCTGGAGCAATATAGAGGGTATAATGATGTTCATGGAGTAACATATATAGAGGGTATAATGGGGGTCATGGAGTAACATGGAGGGTATAATGATGGGTCTGGAGCAATATAGAGGGTATAATAGGGTTATGGAGCAACATACAGGGTATAATGGAGGGTCATGGAGCAGCATAGAGGGGATAATGGGGTCATGGAGTAACATACAGCATATAATAGGGTCATGGGGCAACATACAGGATATAATAGGGTCATGGATCAGCATGTGGAAGATGATTAAATCATCTGAATCTCACAGTTTCATTTCAAATGTTCCTATTATTTCAGTTATTGTTGCACATTCATAAAAAATGAAATGTAGGTTCTTCTAGAATTAATCTTGAGGGATCAGTCATTTTTATCTCATAAAGACTGTATTTACTCCATGTTTTCATGGTAACAGGATGTGATATAGTTGTGGTCTATAGCATAGCAATTCCTAAACTTTGTTGCAACAATATAATGTGAAAAAGATGCCAATCTTGTTCTCATGCTTGGTCTTATGTTTTGAGGCATAGTGAGTGAGTGAGTGAGATTGGTGGCTTTACGCCCTTATCAACACTTTGAAGTGTTATATCAAGGGTGGGAGAGCTGAGAGGGAGGCAGTTTATGATCATACCCAGGAAATAGAGATAGAGAAGGAGACAGAAAGGCCCTTTAAGGTCTTACCCAGGACCAGGCACTTTAAGGTCTTACCCAGGACCAGTTTTGAGGCATACCCTCATGTTATATTTAATAAAATATAGACCTTCCTCGGGTATCTATGACAACCATTGTATTGTGATGTTGCTAGGGGAAGCCATCTTAAAAAAGTCTTGGCACAAAGCTTTGCACTCAAATAATACCATGGTAAAACCATGAATAGGGTGTTCAAAAACAGAAAACCCAGGCTGGATTTGAGATCTTGAGGTCTTACAATAACAGTCATTTTCAAAACGGCCACGATCTTGGATTTCAAGATGGCTGACACATGCCAGACCCAATCAGCTATCTTCATTGCAAATGTTTGGCCGTAATAGTAAAAATAAAAAAAAAATTCCTTGACATCACATGACTAAGTTTTGGCCACCCAAGGGATGCCGCTAGGTAACAATTAATTCCTGTAGGTGTCACCCCAGTCTCTCTATTTCAGAGAAAGGATGTATGCTCAAAACGGCACACAAACACCTTTTTACAGTGATCTGATATATCTAGTCATTTCCGTTGCCACAGATTGCCCTCTCAATACCTCTAGATTGATGTTTTAAAGTAACACAGTCATCATAGCATGAATAAAGGAGTAATGGACGTTTTTCCCTCCTCTGCCATGTGTTGGCCCTGCTCATATGACTGGTAAAGTTCAGTAACCACTCCACCCAAGGGCCATAGCCCAGTGGATAGAGCACTGGCATTTAGAGTGAAGGTTTGGGAGTTCGAGCCTCGGTAGGGTCTCACAGCCTTGTTTTTTTTATCTCAGGATCGTGTAGATGCTGTTATTCTATGAGACAGGGACGGAGGGTGGGTTGGCGTGGTTGGTGGCGATGGGAAAGGCAGGAGAAACAACATATACATATAAAGTTTACAGATAAATACCCATTGATCATCAGGGCTATCGATATGACTAAAGGAGAAAAGAGGCCTCCCTGCCCGTGCTACTCTTCCTGGACCCTGAAAACATATGTGTAGACACCAAAAGCAAGTCTCTATGAGATCTAATAGGGAACTTATAAGCAAAAGAATGTTTTCAAGGGTGGCCATCTTGGATTTCAAGATGGCCAACACATGCCAGACCCAATCAGCCATCTTCATTGTATTCCTTGACCTTGAAAACCTACGTATGGACACCAAAATCAAGTTTCTATGATAACAAATTACGAAGTTATGAGCAAAAGAATGTTTGAAATGGTGGCCATCTTGGATTTCAAGATGGCCGACACATGCCAGACCCAATCAGCCATCTTCAATGTATTCCTTGCCCCTGAAAACTTATGTGTAGACACCAAAATCAAGTCATGGCATTAAGCAACCATTACTCACTCACTCCAAAATCAAGTTTCTATTATAAAAAGTAAGAAGTTAGACTGGATTTAAGATTTCTTACAATAACAGTCATTTCCCAAATGGCCGCCATCTTGGATTTCAAGATGGTTGACACATGCCAGACCCAATTAACCATCTTCATTGTATTCCTTGCCCCTGAAAACCTATGTGTAGACACCAAAATCAAGTTTCTATTATAAAAAATTAAGAAGTTATGAGCAAAAGAATGTTTGGAATGGTGGCCATCTTGGATTTCAAGATGGCCGACACATGCCAGGCTCAAATAGATATCTTCATTGTATTCCTTGACCTTGAAAACCTTGGTGTAGACACCAAAATCAAGTTTCTATGACCAGTAATAAGATAGTTATGGGCATAAATAGGTTTGGAATGGCGGCCATCTTGGATTGTCCAATATGGCGGCCAAGATGGCCGACACGTTTTGGGCAACATTGGTTTTCATAATCTATGGGTCCTGACGTTTCCGAAAATGTATAGTTTTCACTTTCTCCATCAATACCCTACAGGGGCAACTTCATGTACATAAGAACCCTGACTATAGGACCGTTCACTACTCGTGGCAGGGCTCCACCAGACCGCAAGCTTATCGCGGTTTTACAGTTATCATTTATTAATAAGTATGTTGCACGACCTTATTATATTACACACGGAAAGTATCATTGTTCATTGTTCAGAGTAGTAATGTGGTAAAGGTAGACAATGAACTGGAAGATCTATGTATTAAATGTCCCGTCGGAAGAACTGTCGCTGTCGGAATTAGGTGAAACATGATAAATACCAGGTAGGCCTATATCTAGTCACATTTGGTATTGCTTTCATTTAGAAAAACTGTTCGGTTATCTTTGGAACTGTAATATACGATACCAGTGCAAAGATCGTAAACTGGATCATCCTGAATGTAAAGTTTTTTAATCACAGACAAAAACTCTTTCACGAAGGGAAAATCGCTTTTAATCATGTAATGACTGAACTAGAAAACAAATGTAGTACCATATTATATCAGAACAAAATGTCAAATACGTCTAAAGGAGTTTCAAATGCATGGAGAACGCTCCACATGGATCTAAAGAGTCTGAACGAGTAGGATGGAATATTACCCCCCCCCCCCTCTTATATGTCTTTTTCTTCTCTTTATCAGTAAAACAAAAAGGATAAGTCAAACGATTTTTCGTACTCAGATTCTAACGGTAATATAGGAGAGTTCTCGAAACAAAAGAAAAAAGAAAACAAGAAAACAAGAAACGAAGCTTCAATGAAACAAACATCTAATGCTCCTATTTTTCACGTAATATACAACATATGCGTCCCGTCAACTTTACATTTCAGAAATATTCACTCGATGAGCAGACGGTACAATGTCGAACTATTGTGATTGACCCTGAGATAGAGAATGGCTATTTGTTGACAGACTGAATAAAAGTTGTTTTTTTTAAAAAAAATTCTGTCTTAAATGTGGGTCATTTGACAGGAATTGTGAAGACCAATTGACATTTTCTGCAGATCTGACCCATATGTACTCGTGCTGAAATACAAACAACTTCATAAGCTACTTCTACTCTTCAATCTTCTTTATTTTGAATGTTATAGAACTATAATAGAGTTTTGTGGTTAGGTGAACTTCAGAGACTAGGAGAAGAAGCCCTGTTGCTGCCATCTGGTGTAACTGGCGATACATAAGAAGAACTTGTGTTCGTGAGTAACTTCTGTAGTGCGAAGTAATAGTCTTCTCAAATAACTCCAATTTCAGACGAAAATTGAATTCAAAATACAGTTCAACCTAGCCAAACGGATTGCTAGAATCAATGTCCAGAATATTCTCGAATTTACCTAGTATTCGGGGTGGAGTGCGATTTGCGGGATTTGCCCCGACGTCGAGATCGATATGAAACCGAACAGAGTGCCATTAGATATTTATTACATAGGGTCTACCCATTTATCGATTTATTTGTTATATTTACCGCGGAGAGCGTGATGTCGTGAGCCAATCAAATTACGTTATTTGGGTCACATGCTTCCATGACAACCCGTATAGCATTGGTATGTGATTAGACTTTTCATATGGCACCTCTGTATCACGTCGTTGAAATCATGTAGGCCTATGTATATAATAAATACCGTAGTCGGATAATGTGTGATGAGTTAAACAGAGACGAGTCATAAGTATCACCAAGTATTATTCAATATAAAGTTAAATAATGCCCACACAAGCCTTATATTAGCTTTGTTTACTGAAGCACTCTACTATAGGTCTATAGGGGCCTAGTTACTACTCAATTCCATTTCGTTTCCTTTTCTTTCACAATCACCTTTCATAAAAATAAATCCCATTTCTCTTACTACCTATTATACCTTGTTAACCTATGTAATACCATTATAATTTTGTACACATACTCAATGCGCTCACCCTTGTTTACCAGGGTTTAAAGATTTTTCCGCTTTCAGCAGGCGCGCGGTATAGCGGACGATCGGACTATCCAATCTAACCGTTGACAACCTACCTGCTTAATCAAAAAGTCTCAAAAGGCGGATTTTGCGATATCATTATCTGAAAATATGAGATCAACTGGTTTCCAATGATGGTAAAGAAAGTTCCAACATAGGAGCATTTGGAATGATGAAATAAGGATGAGAAAATACAATATTCATGATGCATTTAGTGGTTCGGCCACTGTCAACAAAAGCATTGGCGATGCGTTTGCAATGCGTTGGCCATGAGCCAGTCGATACGAATTTTGTAAATTGCTTATATAAATATATTATGGGGACCCCTAATGAATTCATGAAGACTTATAGTAATCTAAATTGTTAATCGAAAACTTACATTGCCTCCCCATTTCTCACAATCATACAGTGTAGTGAGAACCCCAGGTAAACAAAGGCGTGTTTCTGGATTGATACTAGGTAGAGGGGAATGTTCACTTTTGTTATTATATAAATCTATTCTAGGAAACACCTCTCATGAACTGATAAAGTAATTATATCTTGAAGTACAATATTTCAAACTTTTAAAACATTGCATTCAAAATTTGACCTATTGATATTGATTAAATGAAATGAATTGTCTATCTGCGCCGCAAACTTGGATACCTAGTGAATAAGCGAGAACTCAGGATATGGTAGGAAATCGGGTTTACCCGAACCATATTTAAGCAACTGTCATATGCCTTGTTGTACCCAGGGACTCTTAATTACAAGTCTGTGTTGTACCTGAATACAAATCGGTTAAAAAAAAATATGGTGCGTTACAGCAAACTGAGTCATAAGCCTCATTGCATTTTGAGATACTATCATAAAATCTTAGCGACATTTCTTAACATTTAACATTATTTATCTGGCCAATCACTACTAAATTAGCTAAATATGATGCTCAGGATAGCCCCAGAAACGCATCGATACTTTTAATGCACAACATGAAAAGATTCAACAAATGAGTTTTTGTGATTGGTGATTTATTAAACGATGACAAAAAAATCATGTCGACGTGTGAACTAATAACAAAATACGGTATACATTGTGACATTACAGATAGACTTAAACTGGTATCTGCAATACCGAGGAATTGGCTTCGAATGGCAGCCTCTGACAATTATGTTATACCTAAGGAAAAAAATATAATGTTTCGAATCGATGAGAAGCTTATTAATATTGTTTGTTTGTTTGTTTGTTAGACTTTTATTCATCAATGGATGCATCAGCCGGTCTACTCCTTACAATATTGGAGATTTACATGCCGTGCTGAATTTATAATAATAAGTACAGGAAAAATAGAAGAGCAATCACAAATAAGTCAACGACTTAGAAGTGTCTCCTATTGATGTTGGGTTTTAAGATAGTTAATCGAAAGTTGTTTTTTCGCTAGATGGTAAGTATATTTTCATAAACAAAGTATGTTAAATGACACACTTATACTTCAATGTACTGAATACACAAAATTTGGTATTTTTATCAAGTGGTAATGGTCTTTGGTGAATTCGGTAACATGTATTGCTTCATTTACATTGTTGTTGCTGTTGCTGCTGCTGCTGTCGGGGTGGGGGATTGCCATATAATAATATTGTTTATATATATATATATATATATATATATATATATATATATATATTTGTCACCAGTCAAATATTTAACAAACAGGTTTGAAGTGATTACTATAGTTGTAATTTTTATTTTTATCTAATAAAGAAAATTTTGATCATCCCAGATATGGTGGGTTTTTATTTGTTTTACAAATCGTTTAGGGGTATCTATATTCTGGTATCTGGCGTCTAGTTTGTTCCAATATAGAGGAATTTTATAGTAAGTTGAATTTCGTATCAGTTCACTTCGAGGGAAGGGGCACTTGAAGGTTATTCTATTTGGCTGGTGTTGCCTAGTGGGTAATGTTCTTCTATCAATAATATTTTCTAGATTTTTCATTCTGTATCCTTGTTGGAGCAGATGTAACCTCCTCCTCTGCTTAAGAGGGAGCAGGCTGAAAGTTTGATGAAAGTGCCTCACACATTGGTATTTATTTGTTCTAGTAATAATTCTAAGGGCTTTATTTTGTAGTATTTGGAGGGCTGCTAATTTAGATTTGGTTGCCGAGTCGAAAAAGATATCAGATTGGTCTAGTAAGGGTAGTATTGAAGTTTTGTAAATTTGGGCACTTAGATTTTGGTTCAGCCTGCCCCTCAGATGTTTAAGTAACCAGAGTTTGTGGGAGACCTTTTTCTTAATGGAGGCAATATTAAGGAGTTGAAAACTAAAGAGGTTTATTCTGAGCTTGTTATGTTATCCAAACCTGATTATGAAAAACTAGGTGGATGGATAGAATTACTGAATGACGAGAATTTTAATGGAACCAACGAGATGCGGAAAGAAAAGTTTATTGTCCCTTTCAAATGTACCAAGGTTGTGAAATGGCAAGCTATGCAATATAGAATCCTACACAGAACAATTGTCCGTAACAAATATCTTAAACGAATTCATGTAAAAGCCTCCCCAAGCTGCGATTATTGTGATGGGCTAGATACGATTGATCACTTCTTCATTGGTTGTTCTAGACCTAGCTTGATATGGTTTGGTTTAAAACGATTGGTCAGAAATAGTAAGGTAATATCTGGATTTAAAGAAAAAGAATTTAACAAGATGAATATTTTGTTAGGTTACAGTAGTATGAGTAAAGTGAAAGATATGATAAATTGGATATTAGCGGCCAAAGCCTATATATATATATGCAGACAGAGGATATTCCACAATAACAAAATTGTCTTCAGAGCTTTCGTTAATGAATTAAAAATGAATGTTAGGGTGACTGAATACATCAATGTCATTCAAGGGAAGAAAAAAAGCAACATGTGGGGCAGTCTCCTCAGAGAAATGGAGGGGGACGAAAGTTAGAATTTTGTCTATTTCATATACCTCTAAGGTAGAGGAACCATCAACAATGGTGATCGATGCTAATAGAACGACAGAAAATTCGAAAATACAAAAAAAAATTCGAAAATACAAAAAAAAAACAAAAAAAACCCAAAGGGACGCGGTGAACCTGCAACTAGATTTGTATGAGCCTCGTTGGCAGGAAACTGAATACAACCCTTTTTTTTTTTTTTTTTTTTAAAAAAAGACATTTTGAGAAATATTGCGAAAACTTGTGACTCATTTTCGAAACACATCCCAATTTGATATTCCTGCTGTAATTAACTACAGGTAAGTCATTCCATAGCTTGCAACCATAATAATATGTACTACCGTAGTGGCCGGTTCATAAGTCCGGGCTTGTATATGTTTCGACCCCTCCCCCCACCCCCAATCCCGGCGTGCAATTGAGATCGAGAATTAAATTTTAGAGGATTTTATTTTTTCATGATCCCCACACCCCCGGTCTGTATTCGAGGTTTTAAACAGATCCCGGCTTATAAACTGGCCACTACGGTATTTATAAACCCTGCTGAATTAGGCCTGTCCATACAGAGTTTGGGAATACCACATGCTCGCAGCCCATATATATATATATGACACATTATCAGGGCTTAAATATTTGTTCTTCTGTGAATTAACCAGCTTAACAATTGGCAAATCTCGGCCAGTATATAGAGGTTACAAGTTTGACCTTGCCAATTTCTCTTGTAAATTTTCCTATCTGACATAGGGTATTTGCAGAGCCCTCTTCATTGTGCAATCCAGGTTTTTTAGAGGTCGTTCGCTTGCCATACAAATAAAGGGATTTGCATATTTGGTTAATGGCATGACATACATTTTATAAAATTAATTAAAATGGCGATTTAGCATTCATGTACCCTCGACTTTTCCCCCCAGTTCCCCCAATTGCGTTATTAACATGAACATTTAGAGAGGGTTCCTCGTCAATACTACAGCCTAGGTATTTGAACAAATCTTATCTGCTGATCTTATCTGCTTATCTGATCTGTTGATATGTCAACTTCGCATGAACAGATTCTATTTAAATATGGGATTGTTTGAGGTTATTACAGTCTGCCAAATCATGCATGACAATTTTTTGCTACTGCAATGGGACCTCAGATCCCATGATCCCTTATGCGAAATGGCTTCCGCGCAAGTGGGCTATTGGGAAATGATGTCCTTCTCAAACCAAATAGTTTTCCTTTCATTTCCTTTGAGGGCAATTTAAGGAACCAGGGGCCCGTTGCATGAGGTATCGTTAAGTGAAAATCGTGTCCTTAAAATATCCTTAACCCTTACTGTTGCACCAGCCAATATCGTGTCCTTAATTCATGTTTCGTGTCCTTAAATGGGGGTCTTTTAACGACGTGCCTTTGAGCATGGGATATCCTTATCGTAGCGCTAAATGATTTCCGTTGTCTGCAACGTGAAAATGACGCACCACTTTCACCACTAAATGCGCGCCTCAGGTTACGGATACGACAGGCCTTATGCAACACTGGCAAAATCGTATTGTTAATATATGGGTCAAATTTTTTTAGAATGTACAATTGCGGTTTTCTCCAGGTCTAGGAAGGTTGGAAAAAAAATAATGAGTATCATCTCATTGTCTGTCTGACTGTTATTATAGATGTCCCCACAATCTAAAAACATCAATTATAATCACCAATTTCGAATATCTCAGTTTTTATTGTAGTTCAAACAGGGTGATCTTTTTTTAGGGTATACCCGGTATCAAATGAAATAGCAGTACTTTAAATCCTAAATAACTCAGGAAATAATAACTCAATAACAATTAAACTACATCCTAATAAGGATTAAATGTTCATTTACAAGTATACACAACTATAACTTTGTATCATCTCAGGTACATATAATGAGACATGAAAGAAAATAAATCTCATTTCTCAAAAATAGGAGTGTTTTGATAAGAAAAAGAAGGTTTCAAAATAAATTAAAAAATGCTGCAGTTGTTGTCATAAGCATAATGAAGACCTGTTATTTTGAAACGTACACACCTTTTCCATCAGTGTAGCTACTTATAACCCATTTATCATGTTCAGTATCCCTGAGAATCTAAGTAATATAAAGCCATCTTTGGTACCGGGCATCCCTTTATGTGTATACCGGGCATCCCCCATTAAAATACCGTTTTTCTGACACCTTACTATGGTTACAAAAATGAACACAACCACATGAAACCAAGTAAGTACATCAATAACATGTGTGGTAATACATTCAGGGTCACATAACTACGAATCCATGCATTTGGAATTCTCCTTATCCTTGATAGTGCGAAAATAAGCTATCTGACCATCACGCCACCTAGAGGTGGAGATAAAGCTAAGGCGGGAGCTTCCGGTCATGGCACCCGCAACCTTAGAAACAGAGTAGGCCTTAACATGATTATACCCATACAGTCATTCCTCGGCCTCTACTCTTTCAAATAGGTAAAATTATATACCTACGGAGAGCTGAGAATATACTCTTTTCAAATTTTTTAATCCCGTGACCATATTCACATTTTTTGCTGGTGTTATTGCCGTTTTCGCGGGTAGCGGCAGGCGCGAACACCTAAGGCGGAAGCTTCCGTCTCAGCCTACTGGGAGATATTCCAGCCTACAGCGCCACTGGTGTTACATTTGCACGCTATCTGGCTATCTGGGTTCAGCACAATTGTATTTGGATTAGAACAAGTATACCAGGAAATACGAATCCATGCATTTGGAATTGTATTTGGATTAGAACAAGTATACCAGGCATCCATCCACATATACCGGGCATCCCCCAGTAGGGTACCTTTGATCTTATATCTCACTGTGGCTACTAAAAATGACACAAACACATGAAACTCAGTAACTACATAGGAAACATGTGTGGTAATACATATATAGGTACTAAAATTAATAATAACAAATGATGATGATGAATCATCGAATTTCTGAATAAAAACACAGTGGTTGATAACATCAAAAAAATAAAAGTTCCCATATCTCATTTTTAACGTTCTCACATGTTGGGGGAAGGACCAAGCTTTGTTACTACAAGAAATAGAGAAGATAACGTCAAATGGGTAGAAGTTATGACACAAATTCTACCTTTCAGTGGATGCCAAGGGATGCCCGGTATCATGATTTTGATTAAAGTTGAATTAAATTGCATGGAAATGAGACATAAACCTACATACATAAGTACAGTAAGGCATAATATGTTTGAAGGTTAGGTTTTATGGTGATTTATAGCTTCAAAATGGACTTGGTGAAGGGTACTAGGATTGAAAGGGGGATGCCCGGTATCAGGGGATGCCCGGTATCAACCACTCTTTTAATATGCTTAAAAAGGTATCTATTATGTTTATGAACAAATATTCACTTGTACATTGAAGAGGGAACTGCAAGGGACATTGACATATAATATGAGAACCCTACAAAAAATAATAATGCTATTTTGCTATCATTTATCAACAGAAAATGATTTGTGGGGCATACCCGGTATCAATTCAAAATGCATTTGTCTCAACATCCCTGCCCCCATAGTCCTAAATGTGTGTTGATGTATGCATATGGCATTCCTGATCAATTAAAACTAACTTAACATGATCCCCTATTGAGAAATGATTATTAAATGTGCATAGAAATCATGTTCAATGATGATGGTACCGGGCATACCCTCTGGGATTCTTATTAGTTGTAAGGCTGAATTAATCCTTCCTTTTACCCATGACAGGAAAATGCTTCACTAATAATTGTTGTTAACAACTTTTTAAACATATTAATAATGGTTAGACAGGTGAATACCACGCAGATGGCCGATTCCTAAACTTCTTAACAATATTTCCACAATATAGAAATGCATGTATAATCCTCAATCACTCTCATTCTGGTTGACAATATCCACGAAATCTGAGGAATACCCACTAATCACTATTATGTGGTTGTTGTCTTGGTTTCCAGAAGAAAAAACAAAGGCTTGGTCATATGAAAACTGTTTAAATGTATGTCCTTGTTTTTCCTTTCCTGCCATACCGGGTATCCCTCAATATACCGGGCATACCCCCCTATATCATTTGTATTCATATCTCCATAATAAATATTGTTAGAAGGTTGTCATTTGGGGTATATATGAAGATACATACTGGGATCATATGAACGGAAATTTAGAACCATAGTACCAGTGAAACTGGGTCTACATTATAATAGAATACAGGGCATACCCGGTATGAAATAGTATAAAATCTCCGGTTTGGTAAACATTGAACCATGACCCTGTTAATGTCTGCATTACTGGCCAAATTGTATCCGGATTGCATTAATAATATGTTAAAGTATATTTTAGATATATTAAATCATATGTCACCGATAAATATTTAGCCAGTATAGTTCAATCTATGTGTGATACCGGGCATCCCCTACCCAATGGACACATATACTGCGCCAAAACAGCACGTTCTGTGCGGCATGACACTCGGACCGCGACATGCGCTCTCCCAGCGCTGTCACACCTTGCCTTGCTACCCGCTGGGGACACGTGCGGCCGCTATATATAGCATCGCTCTGCGATATAATATGCAAACAACAGGGTGACAAAATGCACACCAAAACAGCGCTGTTTTAGCGCGCTGGGCGCACACCAGTATCGGTAGACTGTAGTCACATGTACATGTATATATAGCCGAGAATTAGATGTTAGGCCAACTCTTTATTCTACATATAGAGTTTTTATTTCAAAGTACATATGTACATCAAAATCGGGATATAATATCTGCAACTTGCAGATCTTCCTATTGGCCCTCATAGCATACTCAGACTCTAAAATACAACATATAAAAAAAATATATAAAATATCTAACTACAATGTAAACAACTCTTCCCGCTATTCCCAATCAGTTCCATTTTGATTGGGTTACAATTTTCTCACACAAGTAATCGTGGCAGTGCCGTTTTATATATGGTGTGGTCAGGTGTAGCAAGTAGTAGCATTCTCAGGTGTAGCACTTAGAAAATCGAGCCAGAAACCAGTGTCCCTTTTGGTGATCTGTTTCAGGGAAATGAAGTCAAGCCTATTCCAATGATGGTAGGCCTACCATAAAATGCAGAGTCATACAACGTATGGTCCTGATAAAATGTTAAGATAATAAATTGTATCTTTGATGAATACTATGGTTTCACATAAGGTTGGTCTAAATATCTCCATTAGGGACTATTCAGAATTCGGTGATTCTGTTATAACCCAAAACATATAAATCTATTGATGCTTTCCAAAATCACTTTGTCGGTCAAAGAGATATATAGGCCTAGTTTCATACAAAGCCAAAACATTGAATAAAAAATAAGATGACTAGCCTAGGGCAAGCTATACTACTTTCTCATCTAAATGATATAAATGTGTGCTTGGTTGTGCAATAATTAAAAACATGAGTTATCAGATCTCTCAAATGAAGATAGGTTTATTAAACGAAATAGACAATCAAACTATTTCACATGGCCTCCCAAGACCAAAAAAAAAAAGGGACCTTCAATACAAAGTCAAATATTAAGAGTAACACCGGTTGGACTGGATTGCATTGGAAATTTCAGTTGACGTCGTCTAATATAACGTCTATGGAATGAGGAAGCGAACCATAGATGCACCGCCCTCTGGTGGCAAATTGCTGGGGCCATCTTGCGGTGAGGTGTGGTAGCTAAACAAGCGTTATGGCCGCCATTTTGTGTCTAACAAACACGTCTCCAAACCCTGCTCCAAACCCAAACAAAATCCTGAAACTTGCCATCTCTACGATATTTCCGACATCAGAGTTCACCATGATATTACGCCGAGGATTGATGAGAACTTATGTAAGTATACCTACGCATAAATAGCATACTGTACATAGACTTTAGAAATCTAGGGCAAGGGTCTATGGGTGGGCGACAATAGTAGTAACGTTATAGCCTAGTAGTCCGTTGAACCTGCTTCTACCCATGGACAGCACCATTTTGGTTTTAATTTCGGCGATGTTAACCACTGGGAGTGGTCAAAATGTGTCTCATCTCTATCTGCCGCTCTCCCCTCTCTTTCTCTCTCTCCCTCTCTGTCTGATCTCTATCTCTGACTCTCTTCCCTCTCAGTTTATGTGTCTACTGTTTTGCCACTTTTGGGTACGGTACCGTAGTTTCCACCTTTCCAGCCCCTTGGACACACTAGCCCCGCAGGGCTACTTTCCCTTAGACTCTGGTCATTATAGCCCTGCAGGGCTATGAAGGACACTAATCACTGACACTAATCTATCACTGACCGGAATTTTGTAATTTTTTGACTTCTGAAAAGGCTCTTATAGTTGAGATTTTAACAAGCTCTCCTCTCCGCCGACATAGCTCCCATTATGGCCTACCATAGTGCTCTATGACCTAGATACCACTCAGTTCAGTATGACCTAGAATTTACCCAAATTTTAGTCGCATAACCACATTTAACTCAACGTTTCATTATGGTGATATTTCATTAATTTGAGTATGTTGATCTTGATAACTTAGAATAGGAAATAATATAATAACAGGGATCGTAGTAAGGGCTTTGTACTGGTAAGTAACGAGTATATTTTGCTGTGGACGAGTACCATTGCTGGTGCACTCGTCCACACTTACGAGTACCAACACAGGGCAAATTAAAAGATTGTAAATTCTCACACAAGGTTTCATTGAAAATAAAATCGAAAAGTGGCATTAAGGGCAAATGACTTCCATGGATTTTTTTTTGTCTCATTTCACTTTCTTCCCTTCTTCCCTCTCACTCTCTCCCTGTGGACCTCCCTCTCTCCTCCCCCCTGCTGCCTTCCCCTACACCTCAGAGCTCACCTCCCCCTCTTTTTTTCTCTTTCTCATATCTTCTCTCTCCTTACTCCCTCCTCTTTCTCTGTGACCTCTCTTCCTTATGCACACTTACATGATTACATTCGATTCAATATTTTATTTAATGATCTGCTAACATGCATTCTGCAATGAATACAATTATCAATTATGTTTCAAACATTTTCGAAAGCTTTTCTAACAAACCTCTCCCTCTCCCGTCCCTCCCCCTTAATACCCTGCCGCCTCCCCTTTAGGCCCTTAAGGTTATTCACTACTGGTGATACAATGTATACTTATAACACCCTTTACAGTTTCAAGTTATTTACAAAATACCAATCAAGTTATACATACAATCAAACAAATGTTCTTTGTTTAGACGTTGCTCTTTTTCTTGTCTCCTATATGTCACATTTTTGGAACTCGATCCACTATTATGCATTAAGATAAAGACTCTATCTTGTTTTCACTTCTACAATTGTAAATGTGGACGAGTGCTGACTGGTTGTGGACGAGTACCTCCATCAGTCCACTCATCCACAATACTAGTACTGACCCAAGGCTTACTACGACCCCTGTAATATAAAAATAATTAAAGTATGTTGATCTTGAAAATTTAGAACATGAATAATTTAATTTAGAATATGAATAATATAAAACAAGAGAGGAAGGGGGGGGGGGTGTAAGGCTTAAAATCACATATGTTACATTATAGTTATTAATATGGTAAATTGTATATTATCCATTATTTTTTATATTTCAGACTAACATGCAAGACTCGGACAAATGGACAAATGTAACATGCTTTCCCCCGGGAAGACTGACTATATAACAGAACCATTGATTTAGAAGGTAAACATGAAGTGTATATAATTAGCAGTGATTTCATAATTTATATGATACTGTATAGGCATCCTGATAAACCTCCTTGAAAAAGGGCTCATGTAGCCTGAAACATTGGACTCAGTTTTAATTAATACACCCCCTTTCAGATTACCTTTAATTTCATCACACATACTTCTTGTTGCAGATGTACCGTACGTAGTTGAATACCTTCCCTGGCAATATTCAAAAGTTCATCACAAACTGTTTTAAATTTTCAGGGTTATGGGGATTTTCGTAAAGGTTGTTTATAAATAAATTTGCACCAACCGCAATGATTATTTTAATTATTTTGAATTACCACAACCCCTTTCGGATTGCCTTTAATTTCATCACACCGACTTAGTATTGCGGACATAATTAGTTCAATACCTTTCCTGTCAATATTCAAAAGTTCATCACTAAATACTGTAAATGAACGGAGTTATGTGGATTTTCCTAAGTCTTCACAAAATGCTACAGTTAACGTGACGTCCTACATATCTATGGCAAAACTTCATGATTTCTATTTAATTTCTGATAATTATTAGTGTGTTCACTGAATAGTCATTCCACCATTGAATATATGTTGTATATGTACTTGCCATGCTAAAAAATATATTATAATAAAGTTTATTTTCTTATCATTTCAGGAACTTTGGCACTAAAGAACAATATGACTCATGATGTCTGGGGATGCTTTCATCTTAAAGCAAAACGTTATATTATTCCACAACGCACCTGCCATGCTGATAGTTCTGCAATCTAAACACTACATGCAACTCCAACTCGACAGCCACCATGAACATTCATCTCAATTAACCCTCAAAAGGTTCAAAGTCCAGTCGGCTGAATACTAATTTTACTTTTGCGATGACAGCATGTTAGCTGAGTTACATCTCAGAGAAATGTTAGAAAGAATATACATACCAGTCTCTTACAAATTATTTATCAAGGTGATTGGGTGTATATGGAAATTTGTAAGTCGCCAGGGCAGCAAAGGAAGCTAAGATATACAGGTATATTGGTATATGTTGATTCACCTCCTCGAAAAGATTTTAAAAAGTCAGCAATATATAATAAGTTCTATTTTTGATTTTTTTTTAACTGCATTTCGTGCAAATGACTACTTTTCATGAAAATTGGTCATGTATTGGTCACTCTAGGTTATGTTGTAAGGGTCATTTAGGCTTCTACCGATTCAAAATTGTCATTGGTATCCAAATTCTGCACCGTTTTGTTCTAATATAGAGAGCTCTATGGGTGACGAGATTCATCAAATCTGGGTATCACTGTGTTGAATTACTCTTTAACTTCAACGATTTTCAAAATTATTTGACTCTTTCTTTCATCTTGGAACCTAGTTACGGCACATAGATGAGAAGATTTTAAAAATATTTCAATATTTAAGGATTTTAGACCCATTTTATTGATGCCAATGCAATTCCAATGCTGACGAAAATTTGGATTTCTCACAATTTTCGACGAAAACTTTCGATGCTACACGTTCAAATAAGAGTTGTTGAGTGTTCAAAATGGCTTCTATAATATGGACAATGGTTGTACACAACTAGATTGTTCAGAGATATTATTTGATATTTTGATTTTCACTAGATTTATTTGATTTTAAAACTCGAGAAAAGTTTGAAGATTTAACACTCATGTTGATGTCAGAGGCTATTATGTGTTATTATTTTATGTCAGCGGCTGGAATATCATGGATTTCAATGCATATTATTGTTAATTATTAATTGAATGTGTAATGTTGAGGTATTTTCATCCAAGTTCTGTCATTTTTAATGATTCAGAGAGTTATGGTGATGTGGGTGGCTGTTCTCAACTGGACGATTGTTGATTACAAGATGGCCGAAGGCATTTATAGTTATTTAATTTTATGTGTGACAGGGTGCCTTATTTAAAATTTATATGTTGTACGTCACTTTATTAAAGCTGTATAACGCAGCGGACTCATGCTATCAACGACTAGAATATTTTTAGTTTCATGACGTTTTTATTTATACATATGGTATGTTGTCCAAGGTTACAGGGTTTTGCTCAATGTTTATATTATTATATTTATTATTACCCAAGGTTGTGTGCCATTATTGTTCATGATTCTTGACAATTGTGAGTCGTTCAAAGCCAAGCCTGATATCAAGCAGTATTACTTATGATATTATTGTATTCCATGAGAAATGGTCGTATTTTGTATTCTATAGTTGTGTATCGGTACAACACCTTGATAGGACTAATTTTTCTATCATAAGTTAGTTTCATTTTCATTTACAGATCAAATGATTCCTTGGTTAAATCAAAATATATATAGGTTGTGAATTCTTCAGGGTATGAAATGACATCAGGGATTTGGGAACATGAATCAAATGACCCAGGTTTAACCTAGTATCATTAAGTATAATTAATTGTCAATATTCCAAGTTTTCCTTACTGCGGATGTATAATATTTTGGTTGTTCAATGTTGTGATATTGTGTTTCCAATTGTTCTATAAGAAAAATTGATCTAAAATTGATTCCAATGTTACTGTTAATTTCAAGTAAATCAGGGTGTTTCCCTTTGCAGAATGTGTAATGAAATGGACCTGTCTGTATATCATCCAAATAAATTGCTAATGGAAATGTTATATTATTTATGTGACTGGATTTTGAAATGAATAATAAATAGGTAAACTGTATATAATGTAACCATTGTCTTGTCTTCTCTTGCTTCAATTTCGTCGATAATAATGCATCTTTTTTCATACAGCATGGTACAGTACAGTACATATATATGCAATATAATATCGGATATAAACCACAATTAAAACCAATATTTTCCGTTTTCACCCCGCGGCCCCCCTAAAATTATGAACCATAGTAACACCATCCCCGTCCCCCCCTTGAACAGGGCCCTACCACCGCGAAATAAACTGCAATAATGACCGCGCATAACGCGCGTCACTGCACTGCGTCACGCGCGGTGCAATTTCGCGCTCCATGGAGTAACATCTGACGCTGTTCTGACGCGCAAAAATCGCGGCCGATTTTCGCACAATTTATTTAAGAAAAAAATGCGTAAAGCCGTGAATACACAGTCACAATTTGGTAGCCGATTTGGCATCTACGATTTGTCGTGCGAGATTAGTGGCGATTTTTTCCCAGATCGTGACTGTGTATTCAATGCTGCACTCTAAGAAATGGTTGGGAAATCTCATGGGGTACCCTTACTTCTACCCTACTTCAGCGCGATTTCTCTTGTTGCTTGTGATACTTCAGGCAGAGCGGTGAAAACGCAAACGCCCCGGGAAAGTACACAGGGTCCCTGTTGAATAAGCATTGTGAGGGTTTCCCCTGTGATATCGAATGGCAATTCACATGTTGGTCCCGTGAAAGTCCTGCCACAGACCTGTGCTTCATCTGTCATATATAGACGACTAATATAGACATGCATGCATGCTATGATAAATAAAACCTTGAAACCAGTTCTATTTGCCCTGATTCTGATTCTGATTCACAGCCCTCTAATATTAATTATAACGCACTACAACAAATCTTATTTTGATATGTATTAGCGAAAATTCAGGCCAATAGCTATGGCATATGCCAGCTTATATTCCCTGAATAAAGATATGTTTTTAAAAAAAAAAAAAATTATTGTCCGTAATTATTCATTCATATACATGTATAATTTATATTTTCACCAGCCAATTTCCCAGCTTCATATTAGATTACAAACTGTCCTATACTAGTGTCTGTGTATGGACTAGCTTCGTATGTGTGTCCTTGCAGGCCTTGCAGTTCCTATTGTTTCAAACCCCATGTATGAAAACAAACCTAGTAGTATGTAGGTCAGGTCGTGGGTATTACGTAATACCATAGGCCTACTGACACCAAACGTTCCAGGAAGCTTTCATTTGAAAAAGGCCTTACCAACGGTCTCACCAACAGTGGGATTTTGCCAGCGAATTTATGGCTATTATTGCCTATATTTCCACACCCATGTCATATATTGAAGGATGAAAACGTTGGGTGCTAATCTAAGAGCATTGAAGAGAAGTGAAGAATGTGGTAGACTCAAGATATCACCAGAAATATGCATGAAACCAGGGAGGTGTGTACATGGTATATAGATCTCCAAAATCGAAGGAACATACCCACCAGTACCTATCCATTGAGAGAGTGATATGGCAATACAAGGGAACATCTATATGGATGCATGTTTCACTACTAAATTAAAAGCTCAGGTAAGGAATATATATGCCATAATATAATGTAATAATTATGAGGAATCCTTGGCACTAAAATATTTTAATCTGCCCGCTGAAAAGTGCTGGTTAGAAATGTCTTTCGTTTTTCATTTTCCTGGTTTGAGGAAAGTATTATTTCTGTATGTATTTATTCTTTCCTATATTCTCACCCCTACGTCCAGATATATATTCATGTTCATTTATTTTCCTTGTTTCTTCCGTTTGCAGTTTGGCCAGTGGCTAGTGTCTGTGTATGGACTGAGATGAAATTACCTAAGCAGGCATTGGTAAGGACATAAATTAACGATTTGTTTATTTCTGTCTAAATTGGTAATTGTGCAGCCTACTAAACACCCATTTAAATGTAACAACCGTTGATTCATTGTATCGAATATAGCTGTATCTTTGTCTTTACAGATCCTGGTATGATGAAGTACATCAACAAGAAATTGATGAACCAAAATGATGAAATGATGATTTTCTGAGTATAAATAAAGGACTGGGAGTGCGGGAGAGGGGGCAAATATTGACCTAACAAAGGGAAGATATATCAAGTAGTTCTAGAATTAGTCACATGCAATGCAGTGCCACTAATAACATGGGAAACATGGGAAAGTCCAGTGGGTATTGTAAAAAAGTGCGTCATTATGACTGCGAGAACCACTACACTTTCCTGTGAAACCCCGTTGCATATCTGTAGTAAAGTGCGTGGGAAGCACGCACTTTCACACAGCAACCACTGCACTTTTCCACAGGGGCTACTGCTCTTTCCCGGTGCTGCTTTCTACGTGGGGGATAGAATCGCAGGTCCACAAATATTACGCGGGGGAGTTGGCATCCCAGATTCCATGGGATACCTGAACTTTTGCATGGGGAAAGCGCATTCCTTTATAACAGTGTGCGATTTATCGCAAGTACGTGCGACAAATCGCACGTCACATCGTGTGTCCAAATTCTTGGTCACTGGGTAGTGACCAGAAAATATTGGACAATTGAGTATAGAACCAGCATACAGTGATGAGGGCTAGTAGAAGGCTTCAACTTTCCCAAGTTGTCATAGATATGTATAAGTAATAAAACCAGGTGAAATGTAACATCTAGAACATTTAGTTTTTTTCAGAATGGCAGTATAATGTGAAAAAGTAGTGAATTCTGAGGTATTTTATAGGGAAATCAACATTTAGAGCGATTTATTACATACAAAACTTACAAATATGTATACTAATGTATACATTTCCGTAAAGCTTAGGATGTCTGCTTTCCATTGATACCAGGATCATAAGGATTGATTCATTTGTCTGCAATACCCATTCAGTATAATGTGCAAAGGTGGCAAATTTCGCAATTGTACATTCTAAAAAAATTTGACCCATATACTTAACATATCCCTAATACAATGTTAATGCTACGATATCACCAAAAAGTGGTGCAACGGGCCCCAGAGGATGCTATGTACCTGCTTTGAAAGTGACCCGAGTCTAAGGAAGAAAAATGGCTTGACAGATCTGCATAGGACAATCAATTTCAATGAATAACATAACCCCAAGACAAGGCCCATATCTACAAACACAGGAGAACCAGTCCTTGAAGTAATCAACCCCTGCTTCAGCATCAAATGGAGAGCATTTCAGGAAACTTCCAGGTGCAAGCGACCGATAGGGGGGTTGGTAGCGAGTCATGACACTGAAATATTTCCTGTGTCCGTCAGTGCAACCGCCATCATGCTTTAAAAAGGTTTGTACCAATGTTGTATTTGCTGACCAATCCACTGGGGAGGTTACCAATATCTTGTTGCGTTTATTAAGCACTAAAGGTACACATTCACCAGAATTTTCTGTGTCAGTTGTGGAAAAACTAGCAATGCTTTCATCTTCCAGCAGTGCCAAGTTGTCTTCTGAACCAGAAACTGAAGAATCTGAAATAAGATTTACAATTGAGTAGATTTAGTAGATACAAATTGAATTCAAAACCACGTTTTATTGGAAAAAAACCCTTTACATCAATATCATTTCTTACTACAGCATTGGGGTGCGAAATTTATGCAGGATTCTCAAAGACCAAATTTATGCGCCTCAAATATCATTTGCAGCAGTTATCGTTTGAAGGTTTGGCAGCAAGGACAACACATAATGTATGGGATATCTTTATAGCCCGCAATATATAGGTAAAAACACAGCACATGACACAGAAGGATATAAAATTTGCTCGTACCACAACCATATAATTCGAGTTTCATCCCACTTTTGGTCGAGCCAGTTAGTATAGTGATTTTGAAATATCGACCAATGACAATAGGTTCAATGTAGATGATGTACAATTCTTTCCATGTTATCCTAGGTCTTTCAAATATCTGGAATTGATAAGTAATCCATTCTATTGGGACACAATCCAAACACGCATAAGCCCATCTTAGTCTCGACCGTGAATGGTGGAGGGGCTGTAACAACCTTAGGTAGAGACTAAACCGATTAATAACCCCCATTTCAGGCCTGCTGGTCCACTAATGGTGCATTTTACTTTCCGTACACCATCAAGCCAGACATTTTGGTCATTTAACGTCAGTCATAATACTGAACATTTCTACGTTTTGTTCCATTCTTTTTCTACCCATCTCTTAGTCGTTTGACCAAAATTGTTGAGGATTTTGTACCGTTTTTTCCCCTATACATGGCTTCTAAAACGTCCTTTTTTTATTTGAAGGACCTGCCCAAATCCCTTCCTATGATAACTTCACTTATTTATATCGCTCACCGGCGACCGTGTTCTCTTGACCGATTCACTTCAAATTCTTGTATTAACATATAACAGCAGCAGAATATTGCTAAATCCAGTCCTATAAGTAATAGCATGAGTAAGATCTGTTCTGTTGTATTAGCTGAGAATGTAGCGTTAAGTGTTTCTCCACCATCCAGTATGTTAGATTGACCTTTGGATATAATATGTTATATTAAAGATACATTCTCAGCTGTGAACGATTCTCGAATATAATGAATATCCTTGAGATAAACACTCTAAAGATAAGATCTGTAGAGACGGTTCGAATGAAGAAAACCCGAGTAAAAGTAACAAATTTTGCATCGAGTTTTGCTCTGCATACCACTGCACCAGTGTCCTGTTATCGGCAGATTCAAGACAGGAAGGGTATTGGGGAACCCCTGGTCACATATATTTGTGCGCATGTATACTACAACCTGTCATAGTCTATACATATATAGAGAGAATGGAACGAGCCGGCAATAATTGAAAATTTATTGGACGAGATTCGTCCGCATAAGCACGATGCCGTAGGCAGAGTGCTTATGTGCTCGCTCCATTCTATATTTATCATATGGGCATATAAAACTTGATCAAATATCATCAGATATCACTGAAAAAGTATGAAACAAGTATCATTAGTATATGCGCATTCTACAACCGGGGGTTCTACATCTGTGATATGATGTAGAACTAGTTCTACATTGATGGGACTTTTGTATTATGTCACGCCGCGGACACGCTAAAAAACATCAACATTTTATCGACGATCATTTCTGGTGATTCCTCTGGTAATAATCCATACAAATGAACAATGAAAGCATCTACAGAAAGGGAAGATTCAGATCTACGAATGCATTATGTTAAATCAATGTAGATATAAATATTCCCGCATATTAACTCAATTGTTTACATGCTAATTTCGACCGCAGCCCTAGCCTACAGAGCTACGAGTAGGCCTATGTCTGGGTTGATTGTTGTTTCCCTATTAACACATTAACACAAATGAACAATTTAAATACCTAAGAAGAGGGCACATACTAATAAATTTATGGTTAGAGATAGTCCAAGCGCCTCTGCCTTGTTTACATGCTTCGCGGAGTAAAGAAACTTAGGACATGTTCAGATGTGTCAGGTATTTGGTATATGAGGCAAAAAGATCGCGCAGATTTGCGCATACATAGCTGAGAGTGCATTTTTGATAACTACTTGAGAAGTAACAGCAGGCGCTATCCGTATAGTCCTGGGGCGGGTTTTGAAAAAGGGTTTTTTTTTGTGAAAAGTAGTACAACAAAGGATTTTTGATATCAAATGAAAGCTGAGATACTGAACATTCCAAATATGATGATCTTACATTCTAAAAAGTGTCCGTTTGACCTTTTATCGGGGTCAAAGGTCAAAGGTCACCAAAATATAAGGATAATGTGAAAAGTTACTTTTCTTGCTGTAGCTTTGTGAAATACGCAGCGATTTTCTTTTTTTTTGGTATGTAGTTAACTTCTAAGGAGAATTTTATTCTGTTGTCATGCATTTGTCATAGGTCAAGGTCAAGGTCACTAAATGGAATAAAAAACTGCTAAAATTACTGGAAATTTAGGATATGACCATGTTCCACTTTATTTTACAAGCTACAACTTAAATGGCATGAAAGTCAAATAACATCCGAGATAAAGAGACTTTCATGCCATTTAAGTGGGATTTAGTGACCAGTCAATCGTTGACCTTTGACCCCATTCTAGGAGAATGGTGCATGCTGGGAATACTAAAATCAGAGAGCAAGGTTGCCATGACATATCAGATAGGAATAAACTAATTGGACATGCTTACACTTTTTATTAAGGTGGGTAGAGGAGCTGTAACCAGGGTTGTAAATTATTTTTTAGCTGAATTTTGCGCTTTGACCTTGACTAAGTGACCTTGACCTTTATCAAGGTCACACATTTTTTGGTAAATGGAAGGAATCCAGCAGAAGTATACACAGATGTAATATGAGAGGAATCGTGAGAAAAGTTCAAGAGTTACAGAGGGAGACATTCATTTTTCAGGTGGTGCTCTGAGATGCATGTTCCTTGACCTTTGACCCCATTCCAGGAGAACAATGCATGCTGGGACAATACAACTTGCAGATATTGGTTCCTATGACAGCCACTCCATGGAACATTAAAAATCATCTGCTAGCTTCCTATATTTAGCTTGTATTGACACTTTTTAGAACGTAGGATCATCATATTTGGAATGTTCAGTATCTCAGCTTTCATTTGATATCAAAAAACCTTTGGTGTACTACTTTTCACAAAAAAAACCCTTTTTCAAAACCCGCCCCAGGACTAGTACATATCAAATTCAAATTAAGCAATCAACAATATGACCTGAATAACACTTGCCTTTGTTGCATTATTTTCCACCACTGTTGTGTAGCTTGTGCCGTCCTTGCTTATCTCCATCATAAAAGTATCTGGGTAATACTGGGCTGCAGCATATCTCGCTCCACCTACGCCCATTTTATGTAGCATTTTCGTAATCCCTGGGGGTGAATAGTCATTGCCAGCTATGAACATGCTTGCAATACACAAGGAAGTTGTTCATATTATGCAGATAACTGTGTTAAAGCTTGATTCCCAGTTAATATCAGTCAAAAACTAAAGGTTTTCTACTTTTTGATTCTGTTCAGCCCATCTAAAGTGATTTGACCCAAATTTTGGAGGGTTTTGTCCATTTGATTTTTCAGCAGGGTTTATCATTTGTGATTTCACCCATTATCGCTTGTATTTAAACACAATAATATGCGCACCAGCAGCAAGATATTGATAACTTCAGTCTTTAGGTCTAACAATACATAAAAAGGTAGGATTTTTGTTGTTGTTGTGATAGTTGAGAATTTGCTTGAACAGATATATTCTTTTTAATTTAAGCAGAAAATCATATCACAGCATCGCCGCTAAGGCGGTCCTCCTACTGTCTGCATTCATCACATATTGGGTTGATGAAATACACATCCATACACAGGCAAAACGATTAGATATAAAGGTCAGGTCGGCAGAAAATGTACACTCGGCAGCTCTACACATCTAATAAATTCTGCTAAATAAGGCTGAGAAATAATAAATACTAGGTATATCTGACTATATTTAGTATTGCCTTGATACAAGGAATCTGCCCTTAGGTTGAATTGTATTTTGAATGTTTTTTTGGTCTTAAATCTGAATTATTTTTGGAGATTCGTGAAAACGAATTGCACATGTTCTGAAGATTTTACCAATAAACATGTCTTGTCTAGATTTTGCGATGGAGGTCTTAACTCTGTGAAGGATTCATTAGCAATGTGACAACGGCTGTAGTTATTTCATCTATTCTATTTCCCAGTACAGGCTTAATGATTTCATAGCTTTTTAGACTATTACATCCCTTATCTTTAATTAGTCCCCGTTGGTTGGTCTGAGCTGGCCTGTTATAGACGCACAGAGTGGCCAGCGGGACCGGTAGTGGCCACTGGCCCTCTATGCCTAGAGAACTTCCGGTAAGCCATTGATCAAGAGGGACAATTGGGGGGATTAACTAATGTCAACAAGTTATAATTTATAATTTATTTTTTTCGCGGAAACTGATACTAACAGACTGAAGTGATAGTAACAGCCCAACCAACGGGGACTAAAGCCATTAGAGCCTTCGTTTATTGTCCTCGCTGGCCCTCTAAACCTTCGGGAACCTTTGGATTCCCGTCAGGCTTAGAGGGCCGCTCGGACAATAAACTCAGGCTCTAATTGCCCAATATCACTTCTATAGTGTAGCTTTAAAGAAAACATGTACTGGAAGGTCTGTTGAAACAACCCAAATTTCAAGCATACATAGATGTACCCTACAAGTTTGCAAATATAAGCATCAAATGAACTGAAATCATACCAATTACCTGCATCCAATATGAAGTAACAGGGAAACCAGCAAAGGTAGCCCCGGGAGAGATATACACCAGGATACGGGCGGATGACATTTATCACAGGATCATGAAGAGGGGCCGAGTAGAAAATAGCTGCATCAGGTATTATCAACTTACTTCCGATCCCAAATGGGACATTTCCACAAGATAGCAAATCTGGAATATCAAATTGATTATAATTATTACATGACCATAACAATAGTAAAAAGACAGTATTTTGTAAAACTGATCTAAATCAATAAAGGCATTGAAAAATACTTTTAACTATATTGCATGATCTGGTTTACATACCTTACAATACGTTTAAATCTATTGTTAAACACTTTGTGTCCCACTCAAAGAATTAATAATGACATGTTATCATTACAAATTCTCTTTTATTTCCCTTCCCAGGTTTATTTTATTTTTTTACCCTCTCCATAATCACAGCCAAAGCAATATTAACTTTAAATACAATTCTCACCTTCTAGTTCTATCTTGGTGACTTCCAATGTAGGATTGAACTCTATCCTTGCTGGACTGTTAATCCTAACGTAATCATGCAATAGAACCTCGTGGAGTAGCCACTGTGACGGACCTGTTCATGGCAATTATAAACTATTTGTTATGTAAGTCACAAGTCGCAAAAGTAATATTTTACAAAGTGATTTATTCTCAAGTTCTCTTTGTAGGAAAGTTATAATCTTTGGAGGGCTTAACACTTTAAATCCTATAAATATATGTACCAGATTTCAAGACAGTGTATTGATTCATCATATCTCATCAAATTCCACTTATGTTTCAAAACAGCCATGTTTGTAACCTTCATTGTTAATTAAGATTCTAGACGAAAACGGCACTCTTGGAAGAACTGGTTCGCCAGATATGAACCGTATTAATTGTTATGACTTTGGCAATAAAAGAATTATTGAATTAAATTGAATATAATCTTGCGTTTGGAAGGGCATCCTATGGAGTGCATTTAATTACTTTACTAGTAATTGTACACCTTGAAATATTGCAAACTTTTTTCAAACAAAAATATATCAAATATAAAATATAGAAACACTTCTTAGATGGCCTTTGAATTTACCATCATTGGAATCGGCTTGATCTAATCTTTTCAAATATGATGATAGCTCAAAATCAATGTTTTCGAATTGTGACTCATTTCCCTGTAACACGTCACAGAATAATTAGTCGTAAGTCGAATAACAATGAATTTTGAGATATTTGAAATGATCAGATGAAGCTGATTCCAACGATGGGAAACATTAGGACATCTAAGAAGTATGTTTTATGCATGAAGAGAATATTAGCCTGATGGTCAAGCATTAGTAAAGAAGTTAAATATACACCTTAGGTTAACCTCAGATATACAAAGGTATTTTCAATTCACAGCCTTGCGATCCGGTACGTGTATTTATGTTACTAACAGCACTAAACACCCCAAAAATATTTTGAGCAAGAGTTCCTATACGGAAAAACATTTGAAACATATCCTTTTTTTGCGACTATTAACTATTTTTTTGTGTTACATTGTCAGAAAATAATACAAAAGGGAGATCAACTGTTTTATTATTTTCATTTTTGAGATAGAAAAGTTAGAGGTTAGAAAAGCTGGCTAAATTGGGTGCTAAAAGAGGAGAATAAGCCGATTCTAAAGTTAATAAACATTAAGACATTAAGTATAGTATTAAGTATATGTTGTACTTCTATATTTCAAGTTTGATATTTTTATTTTTGAGAATAGTTTGCAATATATATATACATGTATGTATAATAATTATTTGAATGAAACATCTATATTACACCCCTGTAATGTAGTTTACTAAACCTTCAAAATTTTATTATGTACGCATTGCTCTGAAGACAACATTTCCAAAGTGAGTTACACATAGTGCGTATTTCACTAGTTAGTTATTGGGGTTGTCATGGCAACCAATCTGCCTACCAACATGTAGGCCCAGTATACTTTTAATTGATATTTTTCTGTTTTACTTTTTTTTGTATAAATGCCCTTAGAAATAGCCATTGCCCTGAGAACTGGAGGTCAAATACACTTTGAACTCTTGTGATTTTTACTGCTCATATTTCTTTGAAGTTACTAATATGATCGATTCTTTAGTCCTTCATCTACTCTCTGAATGATTTATATTCGAGTAGTATATTTCAATGTACAAATACCTATAACAGCGTTAACCATGAACATTACAATTTAATATCAAAGTATTTGGGTAGACTGGGGAATCATAATGGCTTCCTGGGCAAACAAGAAGTTTGCATGCTCACCTACTACCAGTGCAGCCCCTATCGTTATTGGTGGATTGAAAAGAGTGGTCACGTTGTATGAGGCAAAATGCTGTACGTCACCCAATGCAGTGAAGACCCTCAGAATCGCTGCTTCTGCAGAACGTGTGAATGGTCGTTAGCAAGCTTTTATGTCACTCAACATTCCTTGTATCTCTATCACAATTTAGCTTGTTACCGACCCCATCACTAACTGATCTCTGCGCTATGCATTTTGTTTAGAGAAGCCACATGAGAATTTTTGCAGATTGCGTCCTTCCCAGCGAGACAAAGAAAACACAAGTGGATTTTGGGACAACGTGTGGCATTTGTTAATTTTGTTGTTTCATGTAAACAATGACTTGGAATGGTCCCACAAGGTATTTCCACTATTTAAACATGGTAGTTGTGATATAAAATAGAAACTCGCGGCTGTTCTGAAGTAGCATATCAGATACACTTGCAGTGTAAAAAAGTATGCATCATCACCTGTGGCTATTGCCACTCTTGATGTTACATACATATTAGTCCAGTAGAAATAGGGTTCAACCTAGAACAAATTGCAATAGAAGGTTTTTCAACGGTTTTAGGTACTTTGAGTGCTCCTTATTAACATACTAAAAGTCTACAAAAATCAAGATGGCGGAACATTCCAAAATCGAAGGTCAAAGGTCAATGTCACCAAATCATTTTTTCAAAACCTTTTGAGCCATAAGTTTTGATTCATTGAAAATAGAATTTTTTGCACAAATATGACCTATAATGGACCCTTCATTTTAAAAGAGTCATTTGACCTCTGACCCCAAGGTCAAGGTCATTTAAGGTCATCTAAAGATGAAAAATTGGACTTTTTTTTAGGGAATTTGGCTCATGAAAGTTTCCATTTTTGAGAAGATATGACTCAAACTCATTCACAACATAATGTATATGAAAGCATGTGAAATTATGAGCCATGCAGTCAATTTTTAGTGGCCTGCTCCAAGCATTGACCTAACAACAGCCTAACAAATGTGGTAACAATAAAACAACAATAGTTGGGATTTTGACCTTATTAGACATTGAGCTCCAGATAGCACCAAACCTTTTTGGTATGATTTGATCCATATCTCTGGATTTATTAATAACAGAATTTCCATTTTTGGCATGCACAATACCTATGATAGGAGCGTCATTTTGGAATAGTCATTTAACCACTGACTCCAAGGTCAAGGTCATCCAAGGTCACCAAATTATGAAAAATGAGGCTTTTTAAGGAGTATATCTTATGAAAGTTTCCTCTATAGTCAATACAATTGTTCTTGTATGATTGGTATAGTATGAAGCTGTTTGCGATTTATAGGTACATGGGGCATTGCCACCAGTGTGTATTTTGAGAAATTCAAAATGGCTGCCATGATGGCTGCCATAACCAATTGATATTCATAACTTGACTTTTGCTTATCCAAATCTTAGATGTTGTACCACTTTTTTATGGTTTGAGGGGTCAAGGAATCCAATGAAGCTATTTCCAATAGTCTGCGACCAGTTGCCATAGAGATAAGGTTACCATGGTAGCCAAACATTTTGGTAACCAAACAGAGATTTTGTTATTGATCAAGGTCATATCTTATTGTTGCATGCCATGCTTGTCATGGACGACCAAAGAGGGTGTAATGGGGGTCATTCAGCAACATAGAGGGTGTAATGGGGGGTCATTCAGCAACATAGAGGGAATAATGGGGGTCATTCAGCAACATAGAGGGCATAATGTGGGTTATAGAGTAACATAGAGGGTATAATGGGGGCTTATTCAGCAAAATAGAGGGAATAATGTGGGTCATGGAGTACCAGAGAGGGTATAATGGGGACTTATTCAGCAACATAGAGGGTATAATGGGGGCTTATTCAGCAGAATAGACGGAATAATGTGAGTTATGGAGTAACAAAGAGGGTATAATGGGGGTCATTCAGCAAAATAGAGGGAATAATGTGGGTCATGGAGTAACATAGAGGGTATAATGAGGGCTTATTCAGCAAAATAGAGGGAATAATGTGGGTCATGGAGTACCAGAGAGGGTGCAATGGGGGTCATTCAGCAAAACAGATGGAATAATGTGGGTCATGGAGTACCAGAGAGGGTGTAATGGGGGTCATTCAGCAATATAGAGGGAATAATGTGGGTTATGGAGTACCAAAGAGGGTGTAATGGGGGGTCATTCAGCAACCTAGAGGGCATAATTTGGGTTATGGAGTAACATAGAGGATATAAAGGGGGCTTATTCAGCAAAATAGAGGGAATAATGGGGGTCATGGAGTACCAGAGAGGGTGTAATGGGGGCTTATTCAGCAACATAGGGGTTATAATGGGGGGGGGGGGGGTCATTCAACAAAATAGAGGGAATAATGGGGGGTCATTCAACAACATAGAAAGCATAATATGGGTCATGGAGTAACATACAGGGTGTAATGTGGGTCATAGAGTAACAGTAGGGTATTATGTGGTTCATGGAATGATATAGAGGGTGTAAAGTGTATAACTTAATGTTACGCAGCCCAGGGGGTGGCAGTCTAAATTTTGAGGCAACAAGGCTTTACATGATATATAATGTCAGTCATGGAGTAACACAGCGGGTGTAATTGGCGGTCATTCATCAACATAGTATAATGGTATGTATGGAGCCTTCTGGCCGGTAGGGGCGTGACGAATGTGTGGCCGAATGAGACTACTTTAACTTAAAAATTAGACAATTTATGCTTGTCAATTTTACAGTGTAACACAGAGGGTAACATAGCTGACATAACGTGGGCCATGGAGTAATATAGCTGGTGTAATGGGGATCATTGAGCAACATAGTCTAAGAAATGTTGGGGGTCATGCAACAACATGGGGGTATAATGGGGAGTCACTAACATACCTGTATTATTTATCTAATATTAGAACCTGTATGGGACTGGGGGAAGAGACAATGACAAATGGAGGGTAGAATAGGGTGCCTCAGTAAGATACTTCAGCAAGACAGAGGGTATAACAGAGGTACTTCAGCAAGTCAGTGGGTATAATGGAGATACATCAGCAAGTCAGAGGGTATAACAGAGATACTTCAGCAAATAAGAGGGTATAATGGAGATACTTCAGCTAGTCAGAGGGTATAATGGGGATACTTCAGCAAGACAGAGGGTATAACAGAGATACTTCAGCAAGTCAGAGGGTATAATGGTGATACTTCAGCAAGGCAGAGGGTAAAACGGAGATACTTCAGCATGACAGAGGGTATAATGGTGATACTTCAGCAAGACAGAGTGTATAACAGAGATACTTCAGCATGACAGATGATACTTCAGCACGGCTGTACTTATCGCCCCCGCTACCTGTTAATGATCACTTGTCCTAGTTGGATAGACATGTCTGTACCAAGTCTCGTCTATGGAGGCTCTATATTGTTCTCACTACCTGTTATGGATAACTCTCAAAAGCCTATGTTGTCCATTATGGCTCAAAGTAAATTAGTTTTAAGTACGCAAACTATGGCATATGCCTACTTGCCCGGTCACAGTACCCTATATTGTAAAGACAATACACCAAACCTTGTTGCCATTATACAGATGCAAACTAAGGCACATGGCTACTGCACAGATACTGTATATCAAAGTACCAAAAGGTAGAATTTAACCCTAAGCTCTACTACTGTTAAGTGTGACTAAAAACACTCGCTAAAAGAGTGTGTTGAGGGTAAAGGCCCTAATCTTAGTATGAGACGCTGACTAATAAATGGCAGCAACTAAAGTTGGACCTAAGTAATATGACTTTTGACGCCTTCTTATTGAGTGAAACTTGGCTAAAGAGTAATATACTGGATGCTAACTTCTATATTGACGGATACAATATTGAAAGATTAGATAGGATTCAGTCAATCGGCGGAGGACTATGTGCATTTATTAAGAATTCGCTAGAATACAAAGTTTTGGATGACCTAAATCACCAAAGTATACATTTAGAAGCCCAAGTATTCCATATAAAACATGAGAACTCTAAGAATCTGATCCTTGCCAACTTATATAGGCCCCCAGCGGGCAGAGATAGTATCTTTTGCAAAGAAATTACTAACATTATTGATTTAGCCAGAGAAGCCTACCCTAACTCTGAGTTAGCAATACTTGGGGACATAAATATTGACATGTTACCTCATAATACCTACTCTAATAATCACAAAGAAGAGCTTCTGAAATTAGTTAATAATAAACACTTGCAATCGGTTATAACCCTCCCAACAAGAATCGGCTTAAATGGGAAAGAATCTGCACTGGACCGTACCTTGTCCGACATTAAATATATTAGCCAGGCAGGGGTAATTGAATATAACCTAAGCGACCACTATATTGTCTACCTAATTAGGAAAAACCCTAGGGAAAAACATGCCAAATGTAACTTCCAGGCCAGGTCTTACAGCAACTTAAATACGGCAAATGCCGAGAATGAAATGAATTTAATCAATAACTGGCAATCCTTTTACCAGTGTACTAATCCTAATAAAGCCTGGGACTTAATGTATGATACCCTATTAAAAACAACTAATAGAATATGCCCCAAGAAGAAATTTAAGGTTCAAAAGGAGAAACCCCCGTGGTATACTAATGAGTTAATCAACTTAGCACATAACAGGGATTATTAGAATTTTAGAAAATATAGGAAAACAAAAAAAGAAGCCTTTAAGCTTAGAGCTGTTTACTTCCGGAACCTGGCTAATAGTGCAACCAGACAAGGCAGAAGTAACTACATTAAGGAACAGCTAGATAGACACAAATACGATTATAAGAAGTTTTGGCAGATACTTAACGACTATCTCCCATTCAAGGAAAAGTCTAAAACAATTACCAAAATTATTAACCCAGAGACTGGCACTATGGCATATGCCAAAGAAATACCAAATGTCATTAATAAATTTATTGCCAATGTGGGGGCAAAAACTGCAGCACTGCTACTGGCCAGTATTAATAATTTTGACCTAGGCCCCGCGGACCCAAAATATCAAATTAGATTTGGGATATTCTTCCTGTCACATCCAACAGAGATGTGCATCTTGTTTGTATGATTTATACAATTTTTGCCTTTACTCAAGAAAGAAAATTGGTATAGATAGGTGACATCTGTTATTATCATTGGACAAGAATTGGGCAGGGGCTCCAGACATTAGGGCCCAATGACAATAGGGCCCAGAACGGATGTTAGGGCCCAAAGTCCAGATGGCTGATTCTGGGGCGGGCCCTAACATTTGAAAGTGGGTGGGCCCTAACAACTGATGGAGGTTGGGCCTGATACTAGACCTACATATTTACAAGTAAATATTTCAGATGATATGGCCCACCCTTTCCCAGACACTAGGGCCCAGCTGTGATGGGCCTGAACATCTGATAGACTACTTATTTGTTAGTTTGATTCAACTTATTGTGGGTGGGCCCTAGCGTCTGAATGTAGGTGGGCCCTAACGTCTGAGGATGGGTGGGCCCTAATATCTGAAATAATTACGGAAAACATGCGAAAGTGGGCCCTAGCATCCAAGGTTTGGGCCATAACATCTGAAGGTGGGTGGGAAATCTGAAAATAAGTGGAAGTGGGCCCTATTGTTGTTTGGCCCTACCGTTGTTGGGCCTGAATGTCTGTACACCTTGTGCAGTACTTACAATCAGGGGTTTATGGCAACAAATTAAATATCATAGTTATTTATTTTCAGAATGGGATTATAGTTTTTATTTTGACTATTTTCAACCTATTTTGCCCTATTAAGCAAATTACATGAAATCTGATTGGCTGAAAGGGAATCGGATTGACATAAGGGATGATGCTCTTTAAAATGCAGTACTTACAATCAGGGGTTTATGGCAACAAATTAAATATCATAGTTATTTATTTTCAGAATGGGATTATAGTTTTTATTTTGACTATTTTCAACCTATTTTGCCCTATTAAGCAAATTACATGAAATCTGATTGGCTGAAAGGGAATCGGATTGACATAAGGGATGATGCTCTTTAAAATTGCAATGGTAACCATCGGAATATCTCGTTGCTAAGCAACCAAGGCAGATAGAATATTTTCAATGACATCATTGGATTCCTTGGGGTCAATTTAGTGGGGGTAGGGGTTATCAAATCAAATGTATCTATAAGACCTATGGATATATAGGCTCATTTCCTGTCAGCCAATCAGATTTCACCTTATTTGCATAAATAGGGGGAAAATGGTAATAATAGGTGAAAATAGAAAATGGCCGCCTGCCACATTTTTTTCAGCATCCTTGAGAACACCCATAAGAATTAAGAAATTTAAATAAATGTTGATATCAAAAAAAGGTTGCCAGACAGTTCTGCACTATATATATAAGCTTTTGAGTCAATAAAATACCCAATATGGCCAAAATCCTACTCTATATTTTCTTAGATACCACATTTTGTAAGGCTGTTGTAATGTCAATTTTTCAAGTAGGCCTCTGTAAATTGGCTTTTGGGTTCAGAATTTCACTGGCTTTCATATGTACATTATATTGTGAATGAATTTGAGTGAAATCCTTTCAATGGGGGAAACTTTGATAAGTCATATTCCCTCAAAGGCTTCATTTTTCATGATTTGGTGACCTTCAATGACCTTGACCTTGGGGTCAGAGGTCAAATAACTGTTTCAAAAGTAAGGGCCCATCATAGGTGGTATGTGTGCAAAAAATGAAATTTCTATTTTCAATAAATCAAAATATATGGACCAAAAAGCAAAATATTTTGGATGCTTCATTTGTTGGTGACCTTGACCTTTGACCTTCGATTTTGGCATGTTCCGCCATCTTGATTTTTGTAGACTTTTAATATGTGACCAATGGGGAAGTATAGTACTCAAAACTGTTGAAAAACCTTCTATTGCAATTTGTTCTAGGTTAGGCCCTTTTTTACCCTAGATCTACTGGACTATATGCACATTCAGAACAACCACTCAGTGCATTCCATCTAAATATACATCAGAGCCCCACATAACGACCCATGATTACAACGGTTTAGCCTAAGGCAAAAAATAGATAAGATGGGAAAGATATATAATGATCATCCCACTGTGCACTTACAATAAACTCAGGGTAAACAAGGGCCACTCTACTGTACAATATGTGTGTGTGTGAGGTGCATGAAGTGAGAATGAATGAGTACAACATATTTTGTGGTTGTTGGTAGCTATATATGGTGGAATTGTAGTCCCAATATATGATTGAGTGCTAGTCCCCATATTAAAGGTACACTCTCAGTTATTACGACAAAACAAATATAACCAAATTCACTCATAATATGACTGGATTAACATTCTGCATATATGTTTATACAAGAATTTGGAGACTGATCACCGAGAGATAGATCTATATAGAAATGAGAACATTTTAGAAGCCCTGAAGCAGAAATAGCCAGATACAATCCGCCAAAACTCTGGTCAAATGACCATTAGGTGGGTTGGAAAAGAATGGAACAAAAAGGAAAAGATCGTTTTTGGACCAACTGTAACTAAGAGTGCAGCTTTAAAATTTGAACATTTCATTGCATTCGTCCTGTCAATGTTACCTTTTATATTTGCAGGATTAGGAGTTAGATGATTTAAATCACTGCCTTGTACAGTCTTGGGCTATAACAACCGAAGGCAGAGACTAAAAGGATTAATAACCTCCATTTCTGTTTGTACATAATCCCTCACCTTTGCCTTGTGATTACTCACCAAACAGTACACCAGCAGCCCCTTGATATAAGTCATTAATCCTAAAGAAGAAAAAGTAGGGAAATTAACTTACGCACAAGGGCCTGGCGAATCCAAGATATAATTGAAGCCAAAGTTATGAATACCAGCCCTGTTTTGCCCATTGTCTTGCTGTCAGCTAAGCTTTCTACAAATATGATGTTCAGCCACTATTGGGTCAGTGAGGTAGTTCAGGTTCATGTTCAGGTCCATGATGTTCAGGTTGAGAAGGGATGTACATGGACGTGTAATAATAAACCAATCAGGGACCCGTTGCATAACAAGTTCTCACTCAATATTTTCCTTCCTTATGTGTATTCCTTGCTAAGCGTCTTGTAATAAATGTTTACTGCAGGAATTTAAAATAGAGATAATATGAGATGTGTTATAGAAAATGAGTCAGAAGTCGCAAGAAATTTATTTTGAGATATCATCATGTTATATTTATATCTGAAAGGATGAGATCAAGCCGATTCCAATGATAGTACATTAACAACATCTAATAAGTATTTCTACATTTTATGTTTGATGTATTTAATGTTTGAAAAAAAAGTTAAGCAATACTTCTATTATTTCTGGCTATTACCAGTAAATTAGCTAAATATACTCCATAGAACGGCCTAAGAAATGCATGGATATATTTAATACATTGTCTTGAAATTAGGTACACTTGAAGCGCTTAACTTCTCAAAAATGAGAACATTCCAACAAAGAGATCTTGTGAATAAATCATTTTGGAAAATATCAATTTTCCGACTAATTGTGACGCGTTTTCCTGTAACACATCACATATAAAAATGTCATTCCTATAGTGGGAATATCCTAGCCAGGCAAGGGGAATCTTAGCAAGGAACATTTTAGTAGGCTTTTCTAAGTTTTTCTAATGCAACATGCCCCTCTCCGTTCTCAAGCATGCCCAAGGTCTATCGATCTCCATAGTTATTGAATAGGAAGAAGATCGTGCACATGATTCATAAATAATGTGTTTATTTTGAAATCCATGCAATGGAAACACTTAAGCCAGCCAATGGCCCAATGTTCAAATCAAACATGTATGAAGGTATCTGTTGGAATATAAAGATACATAGTAAATGGACAGATTAATGGAAAATGCTTAATTCATCAATAAAGTATTTATATTACTGTTTTATCCTCGGGTGCGATTTTATGGGTCTCGCTTTCTATTAGTACCGGTAACAAGGATGACTGATAGATGATAACAATCAATATTCCTTCAAATTAATGATCGAGTGGTACTGTGGAGGTTATCATCAATATTTTGCCTATTTTGTTATTTTCTATTTTATTGACATATTTATGCAGCCATCAGTGGTAAGGATATACAAGGCTCTCTTGGACCAGTGTCTAGTATCATCCATGATCTTCCACCAGGGTTGTTAAAGTGGCACTTGCCGATCACAGAGCTCAATTGTGAGAGTTTGATCAAAGTTATAATGTTATTCAATATTATGGACTCACCTTTACCTATGGCTTTCCTGATTTGATCATATAAACCCATATTTGTGAGGTATTTTTCCAATCTTCCTGTTCAAGTGTTGGAAATTATATTGGTTTGCCAAACCAAAATAACACTTACTGGTGCGGTGCGGCCATTACACAAGTGCCAATGACGCATGTGCATTCCGTGACGCATTGTCAGAGGGAAGGTTATTATGTAAACAAAGCTGTAACTAGTCTCTCTCACTGGATGTGAATATAATAAATATGAGTAAATTTGGTAAAGTTGCTGAAATACTATGCTACTAGCCAAATTTAGCTGAAAAATGGTTGCCAAGGTACCTTCAGATTTTGGCAATTTGCCAAAAACGTCCCACACTGCGAGCACCTAATATCACAGATCCTTATAGCTGAGGTTCTAAGCTTTGATTTGATATATGACCCATGCCACGGGGCCATGGTGGTGTTTTTTCATGCATGGTACATCATATTGAATTTTTTTGACCTATTGCTGCTAAGAGGCCTACCTTCCTAGACGAGGCGCGACCGACCCGCCCTCTATGAGGGTGGAATCCCATATCAGAAATTCCTCCCGTCGCCCTCTGAATCAGCGTCTACTCCCCATATACCCACGACCCGTCCTTATGGCCTTACTTTTGTTGTTATCCCATGTAAGTTGCGACCTTATTACCGTCTCAAATGAAACTTATGCTATTTACGAAGCCTTTTTATGGGAGGACTTATGTATTATACGGTGTAACAAACTTATTCCCTTATTCCGTTCCGTACCGGTTCCATAACGTCCTGGAAGTCATGTTTACGCTAATAAACGTAACCGGCAAATGGGATATATTTGAAATGGATAGCGGTAGTGTTGATATGTTTAAAGGGTGGGTGGCGTTGACGTACACAGCATGTTGTTATTCCATTAAAAAGGTAACGAAATATAGATTCTTCTGCTAAAATCTTAATGTCTGCTGGTCGTTGGGTTGGTTGAACCCATACAGCCTGAGCAGACAGCTCAAAGCAAAACGTCTGCAGACGAAAACGGCCCAAGCCTTGCCTTCAAGGCTTCGGCAAGTGGCATGGTGGGAGGGAGGCTATACTGCTGTTTTTGTGACGATCGTCGGCAACTGTTTTTCTTTATTCATATAACCTAACACTAACCATAACAAACTCTATACAAATCATAAGCCAAAGGCTAACTACTCGGCGGTATAATTTCTGGATTGTATTAGGCCCAACTTGAGTTCACTACATATCTCTACCATATTTTATTTCCATAATAATGTCTGACAGGAATTAGGTTTTGCTTATGATCAATATCTTTGAACGCTTTAGACTGTACTGTCTTTAAAGAATTGGTTCCACAACACTGAGATCTCAATAAGGAAGAAAAAACATGAGAAACATTAATCTTTCCTCTACATATACTACTTCATACTCCTGATTTCTACAAAATATACAACCAAATCCATTTTTGATGTATTACTGGTAAACGAGTCACAAGTTGAAAAAAATGGAGCTTGAGGTACCATTGTACATGTATTTGAAACGATGAGATCATATTACTTAAGGCGTTAAACTCCCTAATAGTGGGGACATTCCCACAAAGAGATCTTGTGAATAAACCACTTTGAGAAATATCAATTTTGCACTTCTGACTCTTGTTAATACATTCACCCTATCTGTGACGAGTCCCAACACAATGAGAGTTACTAAGACAAGCAATCCATTAATCAACCACTTAATTAGGACATATTCAGCATTGAACGAAATAAAGAACCCTTAAAAATTGAGCAAGAACCCTTAAAAACTGATCAGGCTGTCTTGCATAATACACAGTGCACTGTATGCATTGTTGTGGAAAGCGGGCTTCCACATCTCCCTCCCTGGATATCACAGTTCAATTGGTTTCAGATAATATCTCAAGGGATACAAATTATTATTGATAAGAGAGACTGTGAGGCCATTCACCAGTTAGAAGCAATAGAGCTTTTGTGTAACTGTTATTTTAATCACCCATTTGTAAAGATTTAATTCAATTTGTAAGGATTTAAATGTGGAAAATAATAAGTAAAGTCTTATTATTTACCAATGTTCTTTTTTATTGAGATACTATTCCAGAGTCTTAATTAATAATCAATGTTGTCTTTTATTTAATAAAAGATATTCTAAGGACAGATTGTCATCACTTATCTACTAACAAACTAATTTTAATTTATTATCCACAACTACTTAGGCAGATGGTAGGATTGATGCCCTGGTTGCGACACATCAAAATGTAACTTACTGCCAATCAACCAATTTAAGAAAATCTGATTGTAATTAATTATTCAAAATATTCATTAAGTCTGGGATGGCTGTTGTATCAAATAAGAAAATTGGTAAAGATTCTATTATATCTTGGTCAGGTGATAGGTACAAATTTGTTTATATTGTTAGCCATTGCGAGGATGCTAGTAATCCCATGTTAATTGACCCCTTTTATTGTAATTAGAAGCCCTTGTTAAGTCCCATTCATTTGCCCCTAGCAAATGTCTCCCACCCCTTGTCTCCCACCTTTGCCTGTCATTGGAATGTGCGGCCATTATTGGAATGTGTGGCCATTATTGGAATGTGCCCGGGAGTATTGGTTACGGCCACACTTGACACATATCCACCCCCCTTCCATATTTGGTAAAGGCCACACTTGACCTATATGCCCATTCCTCTTATAACTCTTCATAATCTGACCCACTGGCCATGTTTGACCGAATTGCCATCTTTGCCCTATATGCCCCATCCTTATTAGGGATCTGCCCCCTTTTCCCCTAGTATATAAGACACCATCTCCCCAGAGTTCCCTGGATAAGCTCTCACTTACGTTGGATACCCTTATACTTCTTGTTTAGCCCTGGGATTAGGATATTGGGCTGGAACTTACCCCTGTTATACTTGGAAAAGGTTAATAGAATTATTATTCCACTGTTTCATGGATTGCTGTACTCTGTGTATTATGCTGTGTACGAAGGAAGTGTAAACTGCCACTTGGATTTGATACATACAAATAAAACACCACTATTCTGTAATCCTGGATTACCTCTATTCATTCATCGATCTCGCTGCGTCATCGCCCGCTACCATTTAAGTTGAGCACAAGCCACCTTGGTTTATTTAAGACACATTCTGCGGTTACGGGAATTATTATGGCTAATCAACACCCATTAGCAGAGATTAGTGATAATGTATTGGACCATGGCGAGTATCTTCCCCCTACCCCTCTTGATAACGAGATAACAAGGCCTTGTCGCTCGCACCCTTACCATCTGAGGACGATGCAAACTGACTCCCCTCATCTGACCCCTGGTAACAATAACACCCCCTCCTCCACCACACCCGCATCCATCTCCCTGGAACCGTCTAGTGACAGGCGGTTGGCACCTCCGAGTTTGGCTCGGCCGGAAGCAGGCGTAGAAGTGCGCTGGCAATGGCCAGTGGTAACGACGATGACGTCACAAGAGCCAACAATATCTAGAATTATTATACACGCATTCAATACTGAGGCCCCGACAGCCGCACATTACTTGTAACGTGGTATCGGACTAGTACATTACCGGCGCGTTGTCATGGCGACGCAAGTTTGGTGGCGCAAGATTGCCGAAGCAAGGTTGCCGTGTGCGAGTTTGCCGTGTGCGAGGGCTTTCTTTCTCCAACATTTCAACTGTTTCTATAGTTATATTCCTCTTGTACGAACACCAGATATGGCAAATTATGTTAATGTATCTTTAATTAAGCATGTTTTGCATGCAAAACTAGGCATGTAAAATAATCAACTTATAGGACTTGTTGCCGCACGGAGCGTAAATAAAGGACTCGACCTGCGGTCTCGTCCTTTATTTACGCTCCGTGCGGCAACTCGTCCTATAAGTGCTAAGTGCAGTCTTAACCAATGGAGCCTCTGTAAACAGAAATTTGGTCTCCCCATCATCAAGCCTCTGTTGACAGAAATTCAGACAAAACATACGACCGGAGTCTCAGGAATATGCCCCCCTGATAGTTTGGCACTATGAATACTACAATTTTTTGGTGTTGCTGGTGCACTTTTTGTTTATAAAAGCAACACCAACCAGGTACTAGAAATAGACCACCATTGGGGTGATCTAGTCAGTGCACAGCACACCTGGAGCTCCTCAATGTATGTCAGTAATCCATTATCTTCTGCCAGTGGTTCCTTCAGTGAGTTCAGTCGGAATACATTCTTCAGGGCTTCAAATTCTCCCAAAATTAAGGAGATTAAACCCACTGACATGAACCTCTTGTATGATGCACGTTGATGCTCCCCACAAAATCCATCGAACTCAATGAGAAGTGAAATTCAACTAAGAACAATATCCAAATCCAATATCCATGAGTCACTAAAAGTACGGATAATCTGTTTAGACCTAGCCCTAGTGTGACAGGCTAACAAAGCATTATGTGGAGTATTTGAAATCTCAATGCTAAATATAGGCCAAAGGTCTAACGATATGTAGGACCTATAGGCTATTGCACAATATCTCAATGAGGGAGCTGACCTGAACTGATGTCTGAGCGACGTGTATTTATAATAGGCTAGCTACAGCTCCTGGTGAGAGTTTTAATTGTCAAAGGTATATTAACTTTGTTGGTAACAAAATGATTTCAAAGGATAAATGATCAGTAGAGTTTTCAGTATCAGCGAATGGTGCATTTAAGGTTTCATCATGAGAGACATTTTGAATGACAGTAACAACGTTCGTTAAATATTTCAAAAATTAATATTTCAGTATTTCAGTATTTCAGTATTTTTTTAGTTTAACAAAAAGTGTTTGGGTCTAGGCCTTGGAGGATAGTATATGTCCCTTCCTTAATTGATGTCCTAACGTGATTGGTGGGAGCGGATGATTTTGACATTTATTTTATCCTTTATTTCGGTAAAAACTCTGGAAAACTGATTAAAATTTAATCTAAAATTCAAGAGATTACCAGGCTTATTTTCTGTGTGGAGGGGTTCGAAATAACCTCTCTGCTACAGGTATAAGTGTAGTAGCACCATCTATGTCGAAGGTTTCTCACCGCAGGCACACATCTACATCTTAAAATCAAGGTTTATATAGGCAGGAGAGAGAGAATTAAAAGCATTTTCTAAATAATGTGAAACAAATGTTATCCCTTCAAACAGATTACTTTTATGTGATGTGTCACATGAAAACGAGTCATATGGAATTATTTCAATTATGTGGGTTTGTGACTTTTAATGAATTTCTGCACATGTCTCCTGGGTCGATTCATATACAAACTTTACATATTATTAAAGCTGCATGTCTCTAGATTACAGGGGGGTCTTTAGTTTGAATCAATTCGAGCAACTTGAAGGAAACCAGAGACCAAAATGTGATGCAACCCCCAGTGGGCTCAGATTTTCAAAAATGATTTTCAAAAACGGAACGGTTGATTTTTAGGGCAGCTAGGACTTAGATCTTTGAGTATGAGACGCATAGGTCCCTGTTATACGCTCGTGCCAAAGGACGTTTCATTCTGAGCATTTTTTCATTTTCAAATCAAAGGATTTGTTTGACATTGCAAAGTAGGTAAGAAGAATAACACTTTTTAGGTACATCTCTATGGCACAAATTTTGAAAAAGTTGACTTTTTTCTGGTGGCCCATAGAAATTTTGTGAGATATTGACCTAGTCCAGTTTTTTCCCCTCTTTTCAAATCTGGCCTCCAATTTTTTCTATTGGCATTATTGGCGACGTTATCGGCAATCCAACTGTTCTCACCAGGTGGCAGTACCGTGGAACTTGGCTTTCACTAGGTGCCCTCACAGGTTACTACATGCTATTTACAATTTCTATTAGAACAAAAGTCTCACTAGTAATACTTATATGAGGCATTTATACCTTATAGATATTACACTTTATAAACTTGGGAATATTGAAAGCAATGAAATCAATACTTTATTTGTATAACTTACCTGCTTGATGTAAAAAAAATGTTGTGAAGAAAGCACCCTTATAATTCGGATATTATTACTATGAGTACTACTGAAGTACCAAGATTGTCAAACACCAAGTTGCAATGGATACCTATGTCAGCTACAGGAGAGGATTGTATTAAGGGTAAGTTTAAGTGATTGAAATGGATGAGGAACTCTGAAAAAGTCAAGCAAAGGGACTGCCTTTAATATGCAGTCTCTCCTTGAATGCTCTTGGGCAAAATGCTTCTGTGGAGAAACATGCAGCATTAGCACTGAGCACAAATCTGCGTTATAAGGACCAGTCTAGATTCAACAGGGAATAATGAAATCAATACTTTATTCAGAATTAACATTGTAAATTACAAGCAATTTGATGGATGCCAAATCAGGGTTCTATGTAGAACCCTACCTATTTTGGCCGGAGGGTTCTTCAAAGGGTTCTTCAAATCGAGGGTTCTATGTAGAACCCTGCCTATTCCCGAAACGGGGGTTCTACTTAGAACCCTTAAAAAAGGGTTCTAAGTAGAACCCTTAGGGGTTCTGCCATGTCGACAAGCTGTTAAGGGTTCTTGTTAGAACCCTTTCTTCTTAGAGTGTATGTACGCGGAGTTTTAACAGTGTGTGACCAAATAAATGTATCAACAATTTTATGGATGCCAAATCAGGGTTCTATGTAGAACCCTACCTATTTTGGCCGGAGGGTTCTTCAAAGGGTTCTTCAAATCGAGGGTTCTATGTAGAACCCTGCCTATTCCCGAAACGGGGGTTCTACTTAGAACCCTCAAAAAAGGGTTCTAAGTAGAACCCTTAGGGGTTCTGCCATGTCGACAAGCTGAAGAACCCTTAAGGGTTCTTGTTAGAACCCTTTCTTCTTAGAGTGTATGTACGCGGAGTTTTAACAGTGTGTGACCAAATAAATGTATCAACAACATCAAGATATAACAACAGAGAGTAAAAAGTCTGATTTTCGTCACTAGGTAGATGATAGTCATGATGAAATATGTATTCCTTAGACTACTATGATCAACAACAGAGAGGCAAGTCAATTCCCCTATTGGCGTATAATGAGGTACACATGTAATCAATCATTTGTTCATAACATAGAGTCAATATAGGAGGTCCAGGAAGCGTGCAGACCTAGGAGTTCTGCATTCACGTATTATAGAAATAGATTGCAGATGCAAGATATATTTTTATGATTAACATGAATCATTAAATCGCCTGCAGCAAACACAGGGGCCTTCAAGATTTATTTCCCGCTTCTCCTCAATCTCCATGAGGAGAATGGGGGGTGGGGAGTAAAGTAAACTTAAATGTGATGGATCAATCTTTAGAAGTGTTTATATATGCAGGCACCCTCTGTATTCCCCTATAGCCTAGTGGTTAAAGCTTTGGACTTCCAAGCAGGATCGTGAGTTCGAATCCCAGAGCAGACAGCCTTTTTACATTTGTTTCATTTTCAAGTCATTTTATTTTTTAATTTCACTAATATCTTCACATCTGGGACTCGGATTTCTTTTAAACTCACACAGGTAGTTCTTGATGCAATTCCCTGTCAATTGGTGAAAGAATTAGAGAGTCTAAGATCGAATTAAGGGAGAAAAGTCCGTTGGATGGGGTTTGTAGATATATAGGTTCTCTGTTATAGCTCCAGGTATGGGTGGCGGTAATAAGCTTGTGTTTATTTTCGGCGAAAATAGTTTTCGCACGGGCCACGATACGTCGAGGGAAGAGGTGTGGATGAGAGAACAATAGACTCAACAGTGAAGAAACCGATTTTTCTCTTTTTCCTCTGTGCTTTATTTATTTGCTCCATATCAGGTAGGCCATACATTTTTCTTCTGTTTGTATTTCCTTTAAGGTCAATATGACATTTAAATGTGATGTGCTGCAGAAAAATTAGTCAAATGTCGCAAAAAATGGATTTTGATATATGTATATCTTCATATTTAAAAAGATGAGATCAAGCAGATTATAATGATGGTTGGACAGCTAATAAGTAATTTCATATGTTAAGTTTGATATTTTTACTTTTGAAAAAAAAATTTTGGAATACCATTGGGTGGACATCAATTATTAGTAAAATAGCTAACTATACTCTATAAGATGACCTTAGAAATACATGGATATAATATTTAATACACTGTCATGAAATTTGGTTAATGTATTCATGCTTCAAACAGCTTTTAAAGTATCCATATCCAATTGGGAAATTTTGTATGTATTTTATACTGACTAAATCATAACTCACTAGTTATTATGTAGCCTATACAACTGTAAGTGTAGAGGACATTCTTACAGTGCAACTATGTCCTCTGCATTGTTGAGCTTTATTACTGTAGGCCTAGCCTATTTTGGTGTTTTGTTTTTATATCAATTTGTATACTTCATGTAGTTAGCTGCTCTAATAGCCAAGTAAACTATCCTTTCAAGGAAACAGCTGCAAGAGCTGCATCTTATCCAGAAGCCGGCTTACCCATTTGTCATCCTCTTTACTTATAAAACTTAGCAAATGAACTACGTGCACTTGGTTGTCATCACAGCATTAAAAATGCACTCTCAGCTATGTGTGCGCAAATCTGCGCAATTTTTCCTTTTGCCTCATACACCAAGTATATGATAAACCCAAACATGTCTGAATATCTAAGAATTCCGAACCCATTAAAAGCATGTAAATAACAAAAGAAGTGGTGCATTATCCAATCGGCGCGCACGGAATGGACGTCCATTGGATCGTCTCTCAACCAGAGATTTCACAGGGATTTCCCTCTTGTAAGCATGCGTCATATTGGAAATGCATGCACGATATAATGCTGTGTGACGTTTATGGAATTCCGTTGGTTCTATGAAAAGTTTGGCTATGTTTAGTCCCCCCCCCCCACACACACACACACTCAGGGGTAAAAAGTGTACGCTTTTCTGTTCCAGCCTTTAGAAAGTACCCCCTTTCCGCGAATTTTCAAGGCATTTTACCCCCTAAAAAATGGGAATTTGAGAAAATGTTAGTATATACATACCTGTGTAAAATGGAATATTTTTGGGGACACATGTCAATTTCCCAGTTTTTCCAAAGTATCTGAATTCAGACAACAATGATCTGAGGACGTGCATCCCTGCTTTGATTCCCCAACCTAGTGCTGGGTTGTCCAGTTTGTAAGCCCTAATGTCATGATCTTTAGGCCCGGTCTTTAGGCCTAACTTAATTTCGTTCTTAAAGGTTAAGGACGAGATACGAAATTTAATGACAGTAAAAAGTTAAATCTTAATTGAATTACTTTTAATGACCCACGGGAACCATGTATTAAGACCTGATACTAGGGTGTGTAGGCCTACGGTAGGCCTACACGTTCAAGCAGAGAACTATCCGGGCAAATCTGTGGTTCAAGCGTGGGAATTTCAGACAGTGCTGCCCTGCAATGTGTTGTAACGCACTGTAATGCTCAATATTTTCCCATTTTCTCACTTGGTCTCAATTTCCGGGTGAGTATGGCGGTACGAGGAAGTACGCCGTTTGGCAGTTTGGGGATCGGGTGGAAATGTGTAATAATATAAACTAAACTGGGAAGAATATGAGGCTAGGGGATCTTTTCTGTCTGCTGTGAATAGGCTGCCACGGTCTCTGCTACGGCAGTTTTTATACCACATCGCGCGATCGGGACGATGAAGTTTAATAATTGGGTCGACGAAGCTGAAGCTGAAGGGGGCGAGTTCCCGTTCTGCAGACAACAGGCCTACCGCCCTTGTTCAAGTTGTTGAAAGCGTTGTTTTGTCCCCAAACTGTCAGGATAAAAACGTGTCATAGTAAATATCCAACAAATCCAACACTTTTCTTTTTTGAATATCATTTTCCTTTTCTAAGATATCCTAAGACATAATCAACATGGCTTATGAATATCTTAATATCCGAATAGAAACTTTCTTGGATTTCGGATTTTCTTTTTCTCACAGAAATGTGCACTTAGCCACCATCTGATGTCATTCCTTTTCACCCTAATGTACTTCAATGTATTCCTATGCCAGGTCTGCTGCATGCTGGTCATCGTGTATAGGGAGGGGAGGGCTAATATTATGGACTAAGTTTATATATAGCATAGGCTACTTGCCTCTTAAAGATGGAATTAGTTAGGGTGCATTAAGGTAAACCGAACCATTTTGACTTTGTCTTGATTTCTCATTATAAAAAAAAAAAGCAACAAACCATTCAAACTTCAAATGAACAATAGAGGGGGTCAGCTTCCTATGGCACATGAATTAATTATATTACTATGCATATTTATGCCACTGGTCTCCATGGAAATATCGAGGAGAGTTGGTTCGCTTTACCTGACATTTCATATAAAGCGAACCACCACTTAAGATAAACCGAACCAAGTGGTTCGCTTTACCTGATATTAGAAAAGCACATTATAAAGTCCTGAAGTATCCCTAGAAAATGTTGTTTATTTTCAGATGTTCATCTATACATATATAGGCCCTATAAACAGCTGATGCATAATCAAGGAAACTCTATATTTAATTACATTGACGTTGGTTAGGCCTACACATTGCTCCAATGGTATGCAGCATCTCAAAAGTTGATAGATCATACTCCTCAACAGGTGCTATATAGCTAACTACTAAGAACGAGCATAGGAACTCTGCATCACTGCTATTTCCCTCTTTCAGTAAATGCTTGACAAGATTGTAAATCAGCTCTATAAGTGACATGTCGGAAAGGTCTTTCAAATTTATAATGTGTGAAAGTATAACTTGACTTGTGTCCGAGGAACATGTAGCCCATTGTTTTATAGTACTTAAGGCACATGACCAATTATCCACTTTTTTTTCCATCTCTGGGGTAGCCAGTATGTTGATCCCCCCATAAAATTTATCTTCGACAAGGTACTCAATCATATTTAGTCTGTACTGTGCTGGGCTGATCTGGCCAGTCTGCTGTTGGCAGAGATCTCTCATGAGATATGTCATCTGAAAATAATTAGTGTGGCAGAAAACAATCAAAACTATCAAAACCAGTTTATACTTAGCTGTTCCTAAAATAGATTAGTCACATATTGAAAAATTCATTCAAAAATGAACCTCTTGTTTCAACAACGTGATAAATGATGTGATAAACGGCATGATAGATGATGGGGTAGACTAAGGATAGGAGGGGAAGGGGGAAGGAGGTGATAGAGGGAGGAGGAGGGGGTCTCTTGACGGGAAAGTTATATCTTAACCCTTATCTCAACCCCTATTGATTTGATTGATCAAAGCTTAGAACATCTTCGGCATCACCATAACTATAGCCACATAGGGTGCACATATCAAGCGTGTTAGATTGTTCGGTAACTTTTTGCCTCTTGCCTTTTTTTCTTGAATTGCTTGCTGCTGCATTTTGAACATTTTTACTTTTCTTCCCTTTAGGCGCATTCCTTTTCTTCTTGTTGTCCAGTTTCTGTGTGACAAACTGTAGTGTTGCATCGCTCGTCAGCTCATATGAAGGAGGTTTTTCCCTCCTGCGCTTTGATGGGCCCCGTTCTTTATGCGGAACTGGCATAAGATCATTGAAACTGACAGTAGATAACTGTGCAGCGTGGAGTGGTGTCTGCGGTGCAGCGGCATGGAGTGGTGTTTGCAGTGCAGCGGCATGGAGTGGTGTTTGCAGTGCAGCGGCATGGAGTGGTGTTTGCGGTGTAGCGGCATGGAGTGGTGTTTGCGGTGCAGCGGCATGGAGAGGTGTTTGCGGTGCAGCGGCATGGAGAGGTGTTTGCGGTGCAGCGGCATGGAGAGGTGTTTGCGGTGCAGCGGCATGGTTAGGTGTTTTCGGTGCAGCGGCATGGAGAGATGTTTGCGTTGCAGCGGCATGGAGAGGTGTCTGCGGTGCAGCGGCATGGAGTGGTGTCTGCGGTGAAGCGGCATGGAGAGGTGTCTGCGGTGCAGCGGCATGGCGAGGTGTTTGCGGTGCAGCGGCATGGAGTGGTGTTTGCGGTGCAGCGGCATGGAGAGGTGTCTGCGGTGCAGCGGCATGGAGAGGTGTCTGCGGTGCAGCGGCATGGAGAGGTGTCTGCGGTGCAGCGGCATGGAGAGGTGTCTGCGGTGCAGCGGCATGGTTAGGTGTCTGCGGTGCAGCGGCATGGAGAGGTGTCTGCGGTGCAGCGGCATGGAGAGGTGTCTGCGGTGCAGCGGCATGGAGAGGTGTCTGCGGTGCAGCGGCATGGAGTGGTGTTTGCAGTGCAGCGGCATGGAGTGGTGTTTGCAGTGCAGCGGCATGGAGTGGTGTTTGCGGTGCAGCGGCATGGAGAGGTGTCTGCGGTGCAGCGGCATGGAGAGGTGTTTGCGGTGCAGCGGCATGGAGAGGTGTTAGCGGTGCAGCTGCAGGGAGTGGCGTTAGAGTTGATGATGGCATGGTGATTGGAAGAGGACAATCTGTTGTGTTGCTTGGTGTATACGCCATCTCAGGTATTGCTGCAGGGTTGAGTGGAAATAACCCTGAGCCTCTGAAGCCCCCTTGAGCATTTTCAACGGTAACAGACCTGTCCCAGGCCTTATTGAATACCAGGAAAAAGTCCTTTTTTTCCAGCTTCCTCCCAGCTGTATCCCGGGTGAATATCCTGATCTCGCTCCGCCATGCAGCTTTAAAGCTTTTAAATACTCCACGATCCAGGGGCTGCAGCCAATGGCTTGTGTGGCTGGGCAAGGCTAATACCCGCACATTGTTGCTCTTCATGATCTGTAGAAATTCTAAATTATATAGATGTGAGTAGTGTTGATCTAGTGTTAAGAGGTGGGGACGCCCATCTTGAAGGCCCTCTTTCTCCAAATACTTGATAAAGCCTTTCGCATGTTCGAGGAAAAGCTCCTTGTTGATCCATCCGTTTTGGCTTGGTCTCACTAGCACATCTCGCCTGGCACCATTATACCATTGCTTTCCTACCTTTGCCCCTTTATGAATGATCATAGGGGGCGGCGCATTTCCAACGGCATTGATGGTTACTAATGCTGTCGAGGTCTCTCCTTTTTCTAGTGCAGTCAAATTGTATGTGGGCACACCTTTCTGTCCAAGCACCTGGTCAGCCTTATGAATATTTTGGCACCCTGTCTCGTCTGTGTTCCATATATGTGAAGGAACGTCACGAATTCCGAGTTCTAGTAGCAACTCCTGGTACTTGTTAAACCATGCCATGACTTGTGGTTTGTTCATAGCCATAGCCCTTGCTACAGACAGATTCTCTGCTTTTTTTATTGAGAGCTGAGGATTTCTACTCAGAAAACCCTCTAGCCAGTAATGTCCTGCCGTTTTTCTGTCTTCTCTGGTGAAGCCCTTTAGGTCATTCCCCAAAGCATATTCGAAGGCTAACCCCCTCACCTCTTGGCGAGTAAGGGGGAAGCCAGTTGCTGCGAGCTGGCAGATATGTGAGGCTAACTCCGCCTCTGCTCCTGGTGGTAGAACTGTAGGTCGCCCTGACATATGCTTGGACCCTGAATCTGAGGCCATGATGCGTTTACGGAGTGTTGCATAAGGTACTATCCAGGCACGAGCAAGGGTCCTTAAGCCTACCCTCTCACCATCTGGTTTCCCCTGCTGGGTGCGCCATTGAGATAATGCTCCCTGCATGTTCTTGGGGTCCCACTGGTTGATCTTTTCCCCAGAGTGGCTAGAGCCATGCCTTCGGAAAGTAGGCCTAGCTTCTTCTTCTGCCATGTTCTCTGAGCTTTCTTCTGAAAGTGATACACAACTTCGATGTAAGTAAATCGTAGAATAATTAAAACTTTAATATCCCTGATTACATTCATAAATCTTGCATCTACATTTCCAGTTATTTCCAGGGAGGAGGGGAAGGGCGGTGTGGAGCAGGGGGCAGAAAGAGGAGGAGTGCACAAAGGAGGAATAGGGGGACAGGAGGAGGAGTGGAGGTAGCAGAAGGGGGATGCAGGAGGGGGAGGAGTAGGGGGAAGAAGAGGAGGGGGAGATCAATTGTTTTGCCGTTGTAAGAGGGAATGTGACACAAAACGACCTTGAATTATTTCAAAATTTAAAAAGTGCATAGCATCACTGTCCATTGTAATAAGGTCACGTAATATATATCACTCAAAAGCTAATAATCTCTTTCATTTAAGTATGGTTTTATCAAACCAAATAGCTCGGTTTGATACTTTTGATGTTATTTATAAGTAGAAACATGTGGAAAGTCACACAAAAACGCCTCCTAGCCGCAGGAACCAGCTCGGATTTCAGGGATCTATCAGGTTTTGATCAGCAGGGGTCAATGACCAATCATAAAAAGTTTTATGCTTTTAAATAAAAGTGCACAATAATCCCCTTATTCCTGTTGTCATAGAAAAAAAGAGTCACAAGTTGTAAAAGAGGAATTTTTGAGATATTCTCATATTTGAAAAGATGAGATCAAGGGGATTCCAATGATGGTAACTAAACAGTTAAATATTCTATACGTATTTCTATATTCTAATTTGGAGAGTTTTATTTTTTGAAAAAAAAAAATCTGGGTAGGCCAGACCAGTAAAGTAGGCCTAGTTAAATATATTGCATACAAAGGCCTTCTAAACACACAGATGTATTTAATACAATGTCCTGAAATCTGGTGCATAGATCTATATGACTACAATTTCTTTGACCCCCAAAATTGAAAAATATCATTTTGCGACTTGTGACTCATTTTCCTGAAACACATCACACACTTGCCTTAGCTAAAACCCCTAAAAACCCACCTCTATCGGGTACAATCTCTATTCAAGTGATTTTTTTTAAAAAAAAAATAGTTTTCATTTCCACATTCATTTGGCATCTCATGAAATAAAATCCCTTTTGTTTATAGCTTCAATTGTCCTTTCAACGTCACAGAGTACTATTGTTTTCATTTCGTTTTGAAAGACACTTATATTTGGTGAGCCACAGGCACACGCATCTCTGTAGTGTAGTGGTCACAGCGCGGCGCTCCCAGATGGGCGACCCGGGTTCGCTTCCCACATGCTGCTGTGATCCTTTTTTTTAAACAAATCTCACCCAGTGACTTACGGCCTAACGGGACAATCGGTAACGATATCTACCCCAACCATAGGTACACATACACATAGGCCTATGAAAAAAATAGCTTGATATCTGTAGAAAATAAATTTATTGTAAGACATGAGATGGGTAAGAAGCCGGGACACCAAATGTAAGACTTAAATCCAAAGAATCCAAAAAATGCTAGATCAATTCGTTAGGTGGCATGGCAGTACTAATGCACGCAACATAGTGTGGGGAATGAAAATGGATAGAGTCGGGAATAGGTCTTATGATAAAAATATGTTGTTTCAGGTAAAGCGAACCACTGGTTCGCTTTACCTTACACTACCTGGTTCGGTATATATGAACTATCAGATAAAGCGAACCAGTGACATTTTATTGACATTGAAGTCACTTGCAAGGGGTTACCCATTTCGTCAATAAGGAAATCATAATGCACCATGCTGTGTGACGTTTTGTGTAAAAATTGTTTCCACATGTTCTACATAGATTTTGAATGATGGACGATTCTGTATAAAGACATTAAAATCTTTACCTTCAGTCAAAAACAGGAAAAAAGTGAGGTTCGTACTTCCCGCTGGTCTCCAAGATGCGCAAATTGTCAGTGACGCCTAGCGAGATTTTCTGAAATCATCTCCTATGCGTTCTCTTTTAACCAATGGGTGGCTCTCTATCCTGTGGCGCCATCTACTAAGTTTGCATAGAGGTTTAAGTTGGCTGGTTCAGTTTACCTGATGGTTCGGTTTACCTGAAGGCACCCTATTTACAACAAATATATTATATTAAATAAAGAGTACAAATATATTATAAAGAGTACAAATATATTATATTAAATAAAGAGTACAAAATCATACCTCAAAACCCCATCCCATCCCCGCCCCTTATCTAACCATTAGAACTGCATCTCCCCATGCCACACAAAATGAATGGTCCACACTACTCCTGTGTGTGCCTGACGCACCCTCAACCTCGAATTTAGGTCAGTGTAGAACTAAGTTTGCAGACTCGTGGGATCAGTGAGTTAGATACAGACATGACAGAAAGAAAGGAACCCAAAAGTCAGAAGTCCGATCACTGTCATCCCCTTGTGATCACTGTCATCTCCTTGTGCCATAGCAGCAGATGGCACATGTCATGGGTAATAGGGGAGTCGTCATAGTAAAAAGACTCCTTGTCATGGGTGAAAAGATCTCTGTAATGAAGAAATATTCGGTGCCATGAATCTTTTTGTTTGGTGATAGGAAAAAGTGTCTTAGTAATATATTTTGGTTATGCGTAATATGTGACAAAAAAGAGGAAAAGTCTGTAATATTGCATAAATCGCACAGATGACAACTCTGGGACGCAACAAGCGTGACCACTTTTCCTGAGAAGAAAGGTCCTCTGAATTTTGTTCTTGTACAGCTTGTAGGGTGTTCAGGCCAAAATTAGATTTTGCTCAGCCTGTATTGTGTTGCTTTTAGTTTGACAATGATAGAATAAATATCTGAATTCAGACAAGACTGTCCGTCCATTCCGATGAAGAAAATTTTAACAATCCGTTCAGTAGATTTTTTTTCTATGGATTTATTTCTACACTAGGTCAGAGGTCAAGTGCTGAAAACAAAAGGGATAATCGCCTATATAATGAGATGCTGGATTTGGCAATAATTCTTAAGAAATTGGTGGATTATCTCTGGATTAAAGAATAATTGATTAAATGATTAGAATTCCCAATATTAATGGAAAATTATACATTTTTGAAAACCTCACACCTGAATCTTATTAATTAAAATATTATTGACCTAACTAATTTTCAAAATGGCCACCAAATCCAAGATGGCCGCCATTTAGAAACCGGGGTCGTGAGTGCTCTAAATACATTTCTTTGTCATTCAGTAGTTTATAATAAAAACCCTAGATAACTATAGGCCTACATTTTCTTGGCAAGCCTTTTCTGGCTAACCTAAATGTATTGATATTGGATGCAAAGATAAAAAATTGTGGCCATTTATAGCACTGTTATAATGTATTGTAACATGTGCCCCTGATACATAGAATTTTCATTTTTACTTCATAGATATTTCTTCATCTCCTAAATAGTGTTACACCAAGTATAACAGCACATAACTTGCTAACATCCACTGAGTAGACCTACTAAAGTACAATATTCCAAATGGAAGTGTCAGTCAATAACCAAGCCTATAAAGATTAGACATTTTCTAAAAGCTCTCAATAAGCCCCATCTAAATATCTCGAATGTTATTATGAGGGGAGACACGGTTTAGTTTTAGGTATGTTAGTATGATTAATAGGGGGCTCTCCGAATACTGACAGGGAAAAAGGCAAGACGACGGTGCGTCAAAACACGTGGCTATGTTGACGGTCAGCGTGGCTATTTGGGGCTCTGGAATTCGGCCCCTGTGTGAGCTAATACATGCTAACTTTGCCGGCCCCTGTGTGAACTAATACATGCTAATAGATTGCAGGTCGGCGACTTCTGTGTGATGTAATAGGTATTACGCACGCCTCTGTGTATAGGACTAGTACTGAAATAAGGGTCGCACATAACTCATACATACAATGTAGGTGAGAGTAAAGGTGTGCGCGAAATATGCCCCCTTCTCTAACACCATTATTCAGCGCGAAAATTTCACGTTGGTCCAGTTGGGCGACATCAACGTTACCTCCAATCTTGTGCTTTTCTCAAGTGTTGGTTATTATTATACGTCATCGTCACCTTCAATGTAGGCTAATATTTGATTTGATGTGAAAAGGATTAATATTTTAATTACTTAAATGGTACATACATATGCCTATTGATGAAGCCACTACCTGGAATTGTATATTATGTAAAACGCATAATGAAACAAGATTCTTCCACACAGAACTATGAAAATAGAATGTTACTAATTTCAAGTATTATAGGCCTATAAGTATTTAAATCTATTACTAAATTCTAAAAGCTACATGTGTGAGTTATTCAAATCAATAGAGAGATTGTACCCGACATAGGTACTAGGTGATTTATAGGCAGGCTCTGTACATGTCACATGAGAAACGGCCCAAACTACTCCCAGCTGATAACAGACCCCATTAGGTATTTAGACGTTAGTACTGGAATGCACCATTTAAACAGTATGTTTTTAAAATTTTCTTATTAAAGGGGATTACTACCCCCCCTCCCTCCCTTCCCCCTCCCCCCTAAGACTGAAAGTATCTGAGTAATGCTGGGGATGATTAACATACACCATTGGTCCTGGGTAAGACCTTAAAGTGCCTTTCTGTCTCTTTCCTCTGTCTCTCTCTCCCTTCCTCTCTATCTCTATTTCCTGGGTATGATCATAAACTGCCTCCCTCTCAGCTCTCCCGCCCTTGATATAAGACTTCAAAGTGTTGATAAGGGCGTAAAGCAAACAATCTCACTCGCTTAACATACACCATGATCCATGGACGTATAGGACTGCACCTGATAATTGTTCTTTTTACTAAACTGATAGAGTGATGATATACTAAACTGATAGAGTGATAGAATGATATGACAACAGCTGATATGGTTGACCTGAATAGGGTCGTTAGACCCTTCACAGGACTGTTAGTATAAAAACCGCTTTTATGTTGTCTTGTTAATACATATTTCATAAATCAAAACTGTTGGCTGTTAACATTAAATTTTGTCGTTGGATTGTTTGTGGTCTGTCAGCAAGAAGTCTCTGCTTGACTTAATCATGTGTCCTGTATATTTCAGTTTGGTTTTGTTTGGTTTGTCAGCGAGAAGTTACTGAATGACTTGTGTTTGAGTAATGTGTCCTGTATATTCGAGATGGGTTTTGAAATGTGTGTTTTGTCAGCGAGAAGTTACTGCATGAGTTGTGTTTGAGTAATGTGTGTTTTGTCAGGGAGAATGGTCCTGGGTATGACCATAAAGTGCCTTTCTGTCTCTTTTCTCTGTCTCTCTCCCTTCTTCTCGATCTCTATTTTCTGGGTATGATAATAAACTGCCTCCCTCTCAGCTCTCCCGCCCTTGATATAACACTTCAATCTGTTGATAAGGGCATAAAGCAACCAATCTCACTCACTCACTCAAGTCTCTGCATGACTTGTGTTTGAGTAATTTGTGTTTTGTCAGCAAGAAGTCTCTGCATGACTTGTGTTTTGAGTAATGTGTCCTATGAGCAGTACTGCTCTGCTGAAGAGTCCACAAAATGTCAAGTGATAACCAAATCTCCCTTTTTGATATCCATGAGTAAAGGAAAGGACCATGAACCACTGGGGTCATCATCGTATTTAATAGAATACATGATCTTTAAAGGGTCTTCATGCATCTGCTGAATACTGGTCACATTAGCAGCAAACCAGTCTATGATGAATTCTTTTCCCCTTTTCTGTTTGCATTTGTGTTGAACCCTCTTCCCACTAGCTTCTCAGGAGCATTGATGTAGTCTTTAAGACCAAGCTTTTGCTGACGAATTTTGTTGGCCTGTCTACCATCTTGTAAGACCTTAAAAAGCTCCCTCTTCTTAGTAGCCAAGGCAGGATGGATGTGACCTTCGTCAAGATATTTGAGCTTAGATGTATGATCATTGTCATTGGTGCCCTCCTCCTCTGGTTCATTGAGCTCAAGAGTTTTGTACTAGCTCATGTGTAGTATATTTCTTTTTCAGATATGTCTCTTGGAAGAGTTGTAGGGGGCCTTTGGCTCCAACAACACCTTTGTGGAACTTTATTTGTGTCAGAATAATTAACCGCAACTTGACCGCAACTTCTGTTTTTCCTGCTCATCTTTCATCTTTTGGAGTAGGTCTTTCTGTAGCTGTCTTTGTCACTCTTTCATCTGCTGCCTGGAGCTGGCATCTTTCAGGATCTCGTGCTGCTTTTCCATTGGCATAGTTTTAAGCCATTGAGATGGTTTGTTGTTCAAGCCGGCGCCACACTAGCCGAAATAAGCCTTGCGATAGGCTTTGCAACAGGCTTTCACGATAGGCCTGGCTATTACAGAGGCCTATCGGGAAGGCCTGTTGCAAATGTCGCCACACTTCTGCAATAGAGCCTTGCAATTAATCGCAATAGCATGGTGACGTCCGCAATGCAATGCCTGTCGCCAACAAATATTAAACATGTCTAATATTCCTGCGATAGACGGCGACACATTTGTTATCATGAGGCCTATCGCAAAGGCTATTGCGGAGCCTGTTGCAAAGAGGCCCACACGTCTGCGATACACTGCACTCCAAGATCGAATATTTTCATTTCTATTGCAGAGGCCTGTTGCAAAGCTTATTGCGAGGCTTATCGCAGCCAGTGTGCTCCCGCCTTCACCCACATCACTATGGTCTCAGCATTTGACAAATTTAGTGATGGTTTATCTCGCAGGAGATTGTCGATGATTGCCATGTCTCTCTCACTCACAACATTGGCTCTTGGTACATTTTCTGCCAATGTTTTGAGTTCTCCTGTGGGCTCCCAATATATCCCCCCAGGCAATTGGTTTGCTGCTTGCCTCTCTTAATACTATGGCCATGTTACTTGCCATAACCTGGATAGCAATAGCAGTGAAGGAGTCCATCTGGGGATCTTTTTCTCCAAAGAGACAGTCAACCTCTTGACTTGGTGGATAGTCAATAGCAAACACAGGATCATATACTAGGGCTTGTCCCATCATCAGTCCAAACTGCAAGTCTTAATTGGAGTTGATGGAGGTAACCGTTCATGTCAAGGATCAACCCATTTTGATTGGTGATAATCTGCAAAGGCTGCATAACCATTCGTTATAAAATAGCCATGGCACGTACACCTGCACTGTATACCATCTCTTTATGGTCAAACAGATAGACTTGAAAAGCTCATTGTTGACACTGGTCTGTTTGAGGGAATGCTCAATATCTTCCAGATAAAAAAATACTGCAGCAGCATTTTGGAAGCTGATATTGAATCGATGTCCCATGAAAGATTGTCAGATTGTTCTTTTTACCCTGCTCTTTCAGGAAAGCTTCCCAGAGTAGGGGAGCCTGCAGCCTGGGAACCGACGTGAATGCAGAACAGCAAGTGCGGATGAATCTGAGAGTTCCGCTTTCATCCTCTGTGGATTGGTACCTTCCACAACACACTGCTCAAACTGATGTAAGCCTTTCTCAGCTGGGGTATGCAGGTTTGACAGAAGGTGCATATGACAGACAAAAGTGCCTATGTTCCCAATGCTATATTGCTCATCAGGTGATAAACTTTTAAAGTTTTGGAGGACTTGAGGAAGTAGGTCATCCCTAATTTCTTTACCCCTTCATTGAAAATGCCATTCACAGCACACTGGTCACTCATCATGGCCTTTATAGAAACAACCAGTTTGGCTCTGTTGGCTTGTTCTTCCTCAGCGGAGCTGGAAATAGACTTGGCAAGGTCATGTATGGTTTCATTAAAAGCTCTGAGGTAGGTAGCAGCATCTCCTCCAGATACTTCCTTCAGGCCAAGGGTTAAGGTAGTCGCTGATTTGAGGGTTGCCTTAATCCCTTCATAATGGGTGTGCCATTTTGTGGTTGCGTCTTGGTGTAAGACATTTTCCTTGCCTGACTTTGGATCAAGGTCTTCTGCCATCATAGTTGCCCCCTGCTTCAGAGCAACAACCTTTGCCTCCGACATCATCCTGTCACTCAACATTCCAAGACTTGGAAGACGCTGACCCCGAGATTCACTAAAAGCAAGCTGAGCTTGCTTTTAGTGAGTCTCGGGGTCAGCGGGAAGGGGCCTATATCCCCCTGCTCCCATGGCATTGGCGAGTCGGGAATCAATAATTGCCTGAAATTAGGCTGTACGGTATCAAAGTAGCGATGTGGGACAAAAATTCAGAATCGTTTTAAATACAGCAAACTATACGTTTCCTGAAAGCGCATGACATAAGAAATCTAATGAAAGTAATCAGAAGTCTAGAAATATATGAAAAGGTATTCACGTTTGCAATATAAGAAAAATCTCATTTTTCTGTCATTAGGCTACCATCACCCGATTATGTTATATCAAAAGAAGTACTTTTTGGGTAAATTAGAAATTTCCTTGGAGCTTATTACATGTATAACACATACTACCAAAACTTATATAAATATATATTGTGTTAAAACGGTTTTATTTAACTAATTTAAAGGAAACAGTAAACCCAATATTTTTCATAAACCGGTAGTTAGTACCATACAGGTACGGTAACACTGAATGATACAGGTACATGCATCTCTTTGAATAATTTTTTTGTCTGCAAGGTGTTTTTGTAGGATGACCTCAAGATGTCTTCCTGCTCAACAAGATCCTTACCTTCTAGCCATTCAAACGTTTTGTTAAATGTCAGCACTTGATCTCAGCCTCTTTAGAAGAGGAGCACATCCTGATGGTCTCCTACTAATAGTGCGTTTGACAGAAATTTAAAGTTCTGGTCAAGGAAATCACTAAGCTCCTTTTGAATATGTGGTTTGTATTTATTCTTTTCCAACTTTTGAACATGTTTCTTCAAACTATCTAGGCTTTTGATAAAAGCAGAGTCATTATCAGGACATGTAAGGGGATCTGCGTTTTTCTTTAAATGAAGGACAGTTTCTGATACACCACTGGCTTGTAACATTTCTAAGAGACTAGAATTAATGAGTGATGCCATATTTATTCAGTTTGTGCTGATACATGAATTCCACGTGTCCGACAACAGGAGCAGAGGCAGGTGCAAAAGGAAGTGGGTAGAGTTTCCTCTACAAGCGATGTAGAGGGAGAGTACAGAGTGTTGGTATTGGGGATTTCACGGATTTGCATTTCTGGGACGAAGGTTATTTGTGTTTCATCAAGATCAGTGTCAAAGAAGGTTTAGGCTTGGGTTTCTGGCAATATGAGCTGGGTCTCATCAGGATCTATGGAGTCATTTAGGAGGGAATCCTAGAGAGTACAGTGAATTAAAGGAAACAAAAGCCAAATTTAAATAAGAAGTGCAGTTGTAAGAAACTGGTAGCAATACATTGTAGACCCAATGAGCAGAAAATAATCTTTCTACAATTAAAATTCAAACACCACTTTAAGAAATAAATGTGCAAAGCAAATAAAGGAAGTAAGAGCATAGTTGTTAGGCTTAAAAAACAAAACCACCAAAGTTCCAAAAAGACATGCACCATTATAGATTATACTAATATAAAAAGAGAAATAAAGGCCCTAACATTGTTAATGTAAAAACTATGACTTACAGCAGGGTGAGATGGATTGGGATCTGGACTCTCACAATCACTTTCGGATGAAGGCCAGCATTGGCTGTCTTCGTAGTATTCAGAATTGTCAGACTGTTAAGACACTCTTTATTACAAAGGGCAGCACCTTCTCCACATCTTAGAAAGAAGGAGCTACCGACTCCTGGTCCTGACCTTGTGCAGCCTTGATTTTCTTTTCAACTGTGGTGTGTGAAGCAATATTCCTCTTCCTACTCCTCTCCTTCTGTCTGGAAGCTATGAGGCTCTGCTCTTTTTGTTCTTTTCTTCCTCTGTCCCCTAACATATCTGGCATAACCAAAAGCGAAGTTGATTTGCCTCACCCTCTCCTTGTCAGGCACCTTGGTTAGCCAATCATTGTACAGACAGATAGTCATTGTAACATGTGGTCTTACATTTATAGAGTATGGTGCGAGTTGAACACAAAGTGCTCTTTATCTAGTAATTCATAATTTTACAGGATCATCGTTGAAGTTGACAAAAATTCAAGTACATGGCATTTCCTCCCATAACAGAGCATACTTTCAGTGACTTGAGGTCTTTTTGACACATTTGGAGAAGTAACTTACTACAATTGGAATAGACTCAGCCTATAGACAAATGCACTTATTATGCCACAGGTACTGTAGCCATTGTTTCTGTCCTTCTATTAATCCAGAAAATGGACCCGAGGTGACACTAGTTTTTTTCATTGTCATGAATGAAGTCGATGATCCTAAATTATGTTGCAACAACATGGCGGCAGCATCCCTTGATCCTGTCCTAGAAAGGAACAAATATTAACATGAATTAATAATTTGAACATTTTGAAATTTTATAAATTCATAAATACGCATAAACATTATTGATAACCTAATGCACAATACATCATGAATTTTTTTTTTTTTTTTAGAAACCTACATGTATTGTATAAAGAACTATTATGTTAAGATGCATACCCACCTTTACAGGTCAATAATGCTGAATAAATGGGACTGTCACTTGCTTCAAGAATATCAAAGTTGGTTGTAGGAAAGTTTGGATGATGGGTCTTTTTCACAAGTCCTTGGTTTTACCCTGCTACTTATAGCTTTATATGCTGGGAATCAATCACACTCAATTAGTTCAACACCTAGGACATGCCCATCTTTGGCTATTGTGTATCCTTCCATCCAATAATAATCTCGGAGAGTACTAAGGTCATACTCCTGGTATTTCTTAAGATAATTGTACATGTCGATGACAGATAAATGATTGATGCTTGAGAGAGTGCTCGGGTTGGGAAGCATATTGAAGGCATAAACCTTTTCATTGAGGTTATATTTGAGGGTATAATTTTCAATAGGTTGCCCCACCTAGCCACTGACAAAATCAGGTTGCCCGCCAGAATTGTTGGTTGCCCTGAGAATTTTTTCAGTTTAATTCCCATAATATTAGATCAGAAAATTAGCGAAAAATTGAAGGGTTTTTTTTAGGGTTTGCGCTGTTCTAAAACTCATTTGAGGTCAATTTTGATGAACGGAAAGAGAATCTTTTTAACCATTTAAAGAGTATGTGTTCAAAGATTTCTGGGGGAGAACACCCCAGGCACGAAAATTGTTGGCAAAATTTGGCTTGGATCTCAACATCATACATGCCCCCGCTCTGGCTAAAAAGAAATCTGGTCAGAACACTGTAATTTACATTTATTATTTAGAAAGATATATCTGATTATTATTGGTACAGAGTAACAATTATTTTATTGATGCGAGTTTTTAGGTAAGGAAAAGCTACTATAGGCCATGGTGTGTCACATAGATACATTTAAATACTCCCAGCCGACAGAATATTTCCATAGCAGCATTGACGAACTGATATTTTAACATTAAAACATTTGGGGAAGAACCTGTAACAGTTTCAATATATCATTGAAACAATGGGCAAAGACTTTTTAAGCAATGTTAATAATTATTTCAAGTTTAATAAATGTCATAAGGAAATGATTTTTTTTTTTTTTTTTTTGCATTTTATTTATCCAGGAGTTTATAAATGGGTAGTGGCATTTGCCAGCCCAAATTAATTAAGGATCAGGCTGGTAGCGTGATTTTCACCTCGGGCCTGTCATTTCACTTTCTCGATTGGATAAGGATTTTAAGGAACAAAAAAGGTTCAAATGGTAGGTAATGGAATGTGATGGGATGAAATGGTAATTATACATATGAGTAATGATGGATTTGATCAGGTACAACGATGGATAAACTCAATGCATAGTCAGTAAGTTCAACTGTGTTATTTACAAGGAGTAATATCAGTAGTTACAACTTAGAGATAAGTATTTTTCAGTTGCCTTTTAAAGGCAGTTGGGTCCTGAATTCTTCTGGTTTCAGGTGGAAGAGCATTCCACAACCCAGCTCCAAAGTATAGAAATGACTTTTTATAGAGATCATATTTTGGTATGTCTTGCTTAAGGACAATAGCAGAGAATCTCCTGGTGATACCTTGTGGTAATTGTGTGAAGATCTTATTACTAACATTCAGGTAAATGTCATGGTGAATAGGTTTGAGTAGATTCAGTTCCATTTTGTGATCAAAAAGGAGAGTTTTGGTCTCCTCATGGAGCTGAGTAGTTGGATATAGCCTAGGTAAACCTAGGGCAACCGTTAGTGCCCTGTTTTGAATGGTTTGGATTTTGTCACGGAGGTTTTTATTCAAAGATAGGTAACAAAAATTTATATAATCAAAATAGCATAAGACCATGGATTTGGTAAGGAGAAGAGCACAGCTTTTAGATAGGCTGGCTCGTATGAGTTGAATAGATCTGAGCCTAATAGATGCTTGCGAGATTAGATTTTTAAAGCTGCTATCAAATTTGAGGTTATTTTGGATGGTTATTCCTAGGTATTTAAAGTCTAGGACCCAATCAATCTGCTGTCCGTCGGCCAGGGTGATAGCCAGGTCATTGTTATGCATCTTTAGCTGTGCTTTATTCCCAATTAGCATGGACTTAGTCTTGTTTATGTTTATGCTGAGCTTATTGTAGTTGCTCCATTGTATGATTTTTTCACAATCAGTTGTGACAGATTGGATCAGTTCATCATATGAATTCTCTATATTGAGTAAGGCAATATCATCTGCATAGAGCTTTATATTTCCTTTTAATTCCAAATTGCTGATGTCATTTATATAGATGATGAACATGGATGGCCCCAGGATAGAACCCTGAGGGACTCCAGTTGTAATTGAAGCCTTGCTAGAAAATTTACCGTTTATTCTTACTTGTTGGCCTCTGCCATGCAAGTAGCTATTGAGGAGAGCAATAGTAGTATCACCAATGTTGAAGCTTTTCATTTTGTTTATAAGTGGGGCATGGGGTACGCAATCAAAGGCTTTTCTATAGTCGAAAAATGTACAGGCAATGTATTTTTTGTTATTAAAAGCTGTCAGGATTGGGCTTAGAAGAGAGGCAACGCATGATGTAGTGGATTTGTTTTTCCTGAACCCATATTGTTCACTGGTTAGCATGTTACCATTTTCAATATGCGATGTCAGCTTATTATTTATTATTCTTTCAACCAGTTTTCCACAAATATGAGTCAAGGATATAGGGCGTATGTTTTCAACTTGGGTGTGGTCTCCTTTTTTTGGTAGTGGGGTAACAATTGCCATTTTCTAGGCTGTAGGGAAGGTGTTAAGAGTTTATGGACAAGTCAACTATATGTTTGAAGATGTTTGGGACAGCCAAGAGAGCATCTTTATATACCTTCGAGTTAATGGAGGGACATCCTGATGACTTTTTTGTGTCTATGTCATTTATTAGTCTGACAAGTTCCTCAAGGTTAGGAGGGGTGATATTTAGCGGGGATTGTGTATTTGGCTGATTTAGGAGTGTATTTGGGTTATCGGATGTTGGTGTATTGTCATTAATATCTTTCCCAATTGACACAAAGAAATTGTTTATTATGTCTGGTGTTTGATCTACTGACGCTAGAACGTTAGTAGTTGGGTTTTTTACTTGCCTTATCTCCTTACTGTTTTTAGTTGGTAAGATGTCATTAATAACCTTCCAAAATTTCTTTGGATCATGAGGAATAATGGAAGGTTTCACCCGGATTTTAGGGTAACCACGTAATAAAGAAGAAATGCTTTTCTTTCTAGGCAGGGGGGAAATAATTTACTTTAACCAAAGATCACTTAATATTAGCATGTGTATAATTCGGCCCTACATTCAAATTAATAACATTCTATTCTCATAGTTCTATGTGTGGAAGAATCTTGTTTCATTATGTGTTCTGCATTATATACAATTCCAATTGTATAGGTAATTAGAATATTAATTCTTTTCACATCAAATCAAATGTTAGCCTACATTGGAGGTGACAAAGACGTCGGCCAAAGTGGCCGACGTGAAAGGAGCAGACGTCGGCCAATCAAATTTTACGTCGGCTTTTGCCGATGTGCCGACGTCTTTTCGGGAACACTGCAATACACATGCAGACAACTAAAAAGACAATGCCGTAAATGTATGGACTTAGGTTAATCAGATTTCATGGCTAATTGTCGGTAGCTTTAATGTTATTCTGTACCTTTCACCGCTCCACAGTCATCAGCATCAAGGAACACTCTCTTCGTCTTCTTTCCTATACAAACATAATAATACACATTATTACAACCAGAACACAGCCCACCATGAGGTACTTGTTAATAATGGTTAATTAATTTATATCTTTACAATCCTTGGTGTTGTCAGCAAGCATAGGTTGGTGGTAAAAAGGGGGCCGAACTGAGGTGATTGAGGCACCTGTATCCAGAGACTGGTATGTTCACTAATCGAAACTTTTGTGTGTTATACCAAACATAAAATCACAATACATCTGCCAACAATAACCCGCCTATTAGCTGACAGTATACATTAGACTATGCAACAATCTATATACGTCTTCATAGATCAAAAGAAGGTTAACAACATACACTCCAACTATCTGCCGATAAAGCATGGCGTCCCACAAGGGTCTATATTAGGTCCAATCATGTTTAATATTTTCGTTAATGATATAGCAGACCTACAACTACGAGGTGATATCTTATTATTCGCGGACGACATTGTTTTGGTCAACAGCGCCCACATCAATGGACTACTTCTTACTGAATGCCAACATGATACCAATTCTATTGCTTCATGGAGCGTCCAGAATAGATTGTCCCTAAGTTTACCAAAAACCAAAGCCATGTTTATTAACCCAAGTATTAGAAATAGATTACAACAACCACTCATACAGATCAATATATCTGGCACGCCGCTAGAATGGGTCGACACCTTTACTTATTTAGGGGTACAGATAGACTCAAGTCTAAAATTTCAGAACATGGCCTCTGCCATAATAAACAAGGCCAATGTAAGGTTATACAATATATACGTCAACAGACATGCACTGGATGTGAAGACAAGATTAATGTTAGTAAAATCGATGGTCCTGAGTTACTTAGATTATGGGAATATGTGCTACTTAAATACGAGTCAACAATTTCTAGGAAAATTACAAGTCCTCCAAAACAAAACCCTGCGATTTGCCATGAAAAAACCAAGACGTACTAATGTAGCTATCTTGCATCAAGAATCCAATACCATGCCCGTAGGAATGAGAATTTATTTTAATACCTTGAAGTTCTATCACAAGCAGTTGCACTACTGTAGAGTTCCATGGATTGAAAAGAGAAAAGTCAATGAGAATTATGGATTCAGAGAACAACGACATCTAAACTTTGAAATACCAAGACCAGTGTCTTCCTTATACCAAAAATCATTCTGTTACTCAGGTATCTTATGGTGGAATAACCTACACCCTAATTACAAAAGCGTACCATCCACACTATCTTTTAAGCAGAAAATGAAAACCGACCTGTTGAGGAATACCCTGAGATTACCGGATATCTTAAACACTGTCTGATACTATAAAATATTTATAGTCGTGAATGTGATCATAAATCCACGAAATTGGTACGTCACCTCTGTCCTACAACAAACCAACCCATAATCATTTTGTACACTGTACTACTCCTGTCCTATATTAACACTATTACCTGTACCTAAATGTAACAAATATTGAATTTATTCGCATCGACTTGTTATCATAGATATTCCAAGATACAAATGTCCACCCCCGACTATCATTCACCTACCATCTCATTATCATTACTCTCATTATTTGTTTTTTCTCAAATGAATTCTGTAATATGAAATAGTTAGTCACACACACTACTGTATTCAAAAGAAATACTCAATAACTCAGGGTACATAGGAAGATCGGATCCGATCCGAATGTAATTAAGCTCGGCCGTTGCCGACTCATTAACCTGAAATAAACTCGTCCAAAAAAAAAAAAAAAAAATACTAAAGATGATTTAATATCCAATGATTTAGTCAAAGTCATACTTACTCTTGGGTTTTATCAGTGGCGGAATAAAATCAGCGTCGCTGGAGTCACTCTCGCTGCCCTAAGAATACATGTAAGCGGTCATGAATGGATTAGGCTTTATATTGTTGTACTGAATGTCAAGAAAACTTTTGAGGATGTAAAATAATTTCGATTCACACCCAACCAATTTTTAACAATACCACTCTGTACGCATCAACTATAGATTAATGAAGATTACTCTAAACAGTGATGGATAAGGGATATTAAGTTATAATATTTATATTACTAAACAAATAGACTACAGCTACACACGTTGACAAATTTCGTTTTTCCAGGGTATGTATTAGTACATGTTACTAGGATAAAGGAAGAACATTTACACACCACTGGTGGCATGTAATTATCCTCTAACTCTCCCCCTGTCATGCTCAGTGACCTCAAAATTAGAGGCAGCTCGTGCAAAGCTTTGTGCCTTTTTTGGTGTATAGCCTTGAACATCTCCAAAGACATCTCCGGCCCTATCATTTTGAGCCCTTCATTTTTTGTCCGCGTGGACGGGACGGAATCGAAGTACGATACAGCTACATGATTTGCTACGGCAGAAAAATTCCCTAACACAGGAACATCATGTATTTTAATCGCCGTCATTTGGTTGTCGCGATCTGCAATCGTCACGGTGAACTTTTGGGGCTGAAATACAAAAAGAAAGAGTCATATTGGAAACGTTACAGGACATCTCTTTTTTGGTTGGAAGTGTGAATGGGTGTGTCGTATAACACTTAAACCATTAACATTTTCACTAATCACCTGTTCAATTAATAAATGGAGGCAAAACTGTAATTTATGTTATATATCTTACTCTCCTCTGGGTTTTGAAAAATATATGGGTTTGGGCCCATACCAGGATACAACAACGCTTTCCGAGCCTGTATTAAATGTAGACAGTATGAAGGTTATTGTCATTGGCCTCAAAATTGCTAATTAAATCTCTTGTCATGTCTGCCGATGGGGGGTGCAACCGAATTAGGGCACAGGTTTGATGTGTGTCTAAGCCCATATGGCGTGTGCTGAGTTGTACCCCAAGTAAATTGGGACCAAAAAAAGGCTGGTGCATTTCTGATGTATCAAGTATTGGGACATGACAGTTGAGGCGGGCCACCTCTCTCCGTAGCTCAGATAAGTCATTGCAGTTTCCTTCTAAAAGGCTATTTCTATATTAAATTATGCATTAAACTGTTAGTTGTGCGAGGAAGTTAATCACATTAATAGGAACTAATAGACAGGGAGAGGAAGAGAGAGAAATAGGGGGAGAAAGGGGGAGAGGAATAGGTTGTAGTTATTTCTATTCCAGAGGTCCTACCAGTCTTGTGCAGTATTTGTTGTTGTTGTTGTAACTTTTATTGCCAAGCAATCAGCGGGACTAAACTCCCTTATAGTGGGAGGGTTTCAAGCCCGACTGCTTATTAACACGTTTTAAGTGGAGAAACAATCCAGCGCCGAGGCGACGCCCCTTGCGCTGGTCCCCACTTGAATGGTCGTTTTGATAGGTATGGCGCCAAAAGAACAAATAACATTGATCGATTTAAACCGAGTAGGTATTTAAATAGATATTATATAAACAAATCAATATAGATATTGCCGTAAGAATTTTTATACAATACGGACTTCTGGTAAATACTTCTGGTAAGAACATATACTTATTTGCTGGTATACAGCAAGGTGGGCCCAAGCAAGGGGTAATAAGGAAAAAATCAAAAAAGGAAAAAGAGAAGGAAACGGTGGAGCGAATAATATAAATAAATGTGCGGCAAGTGTGAGCCAGGTATCACATAAGAACATGGGAACATGAGATCATAGGAACATGAACATGGGGGAAGTGAGTAAAGGTTTACACAGTGAGAGTTAACTGTATACTCATGACAACAAATCAGTGTAGATGGTGATAAACAAAAGACAGTAATAACAATAACAATAGTGGTGATGCAGAGCAAACCAATGCCCTGTCTAAGGGAAAGAAAAGCGGTGAGTCACTAGTCGAGGAATCTGGCATCGACACCTATCCAATCAGGTCTTATCATGTTAGTAAAGGCTTTGGGGGTTTCTGCGGTTTGGTAGGCAGGTCCAAGGTTATTCCAATATAGGGGTAGGGTAGTATCAGAACCTATGGCCTCTAAATATATGAAAAAATATTGTATGACCTGCCCGCAAAATCATAACACTACAACGGAATGACCTACCACTGCTGCCACTTCTTTTTCTGCTATGACCTTCTTGTTTTTCCTCTCTTGGAGGAACAACTTCAATCTATCCTCTCTTCTTCCGGTTTCTCTCGGTGCTACAGGAGACAATCAATGATTATACAACACATACAATACTGACTCATCACATGGACATGAAGGAGATGTAATGCCTCTATTTTATGATATGCGCATGCTTTATGAGTGGTGCTTTAAAAATATTCATATATGACGCATCCTATACAAATTTAGTTGTCTTAAAATATCTGTTGATAGGCTTTGCGGAGCTTTGGCTAGCCGCGAAGAATGTAAACAAATCCCCGCGATCGGTAATCCACCTGTGATTCTGGTACTATGTGCTTGCTTAATTAATAGTTTATTGGTTGAAATATTGTAACATCTCAAACAGCAAGTTCAGGGCGTTCAGTCAACTCAGTAATCGTTTCGCCAGACTTAGTGGGCCTAGCAGCAATGTTCAAGAATATTCAAGCAAACCACTAGTAGCATGGCGCTACAATTACTTGGTATAGAATGAAAGAAAATGGACGTGCATCACCCTGGAACTCCAAGGATGAGATCGTGAGCAGTTCAACCAATGTGCAATGCACTCTATGGGAGGAGCATATGTGGCGCAATAATCTGACACATGTCATCGGGGGGGAGGGGGGATGACAAAGACTATGTCCTATTGCAATATCGGATAACATACAGACTGACTATGGCAGAGTTTGTTCAATACAATTATATACTTTATTTACGCACCTGTTAACAAGATATAATAAAAAGCAATTAACAAACTTTAACACAAAATTAAAAAAGAAACCGTAGACATTAAAATATTTATATACGGTACCTGTGCACGAACTATTAGACCGGACAGGAGATATAATTAAAAGAATTAAATAATTATATGAAATGAATAAAGAAGTTGGTAGATATTGGTGACAACACATCATATCAAGTGGTTAATGCTGTCGAAATTTAAAAGATTGTGCAGCAACGTTATAAACAAAGGAACTGAACGTAATACAAACCTTTCACTGGACCCTTTGGCCTTGGCCCCGCTGGGCTGCTGCAATGCTACATATTGAATGGTAAAATGATATTGCTATCTATATTAAATGACAATTTGAAACGGGTCAAACAGTAATATTATTCTTCACTCAGGCTATAAAGCCTGACCTAATAAAAAAAGGTCTATAGTTGACTTATAACAGTTCTACACTTCGATAATTATAAATACTATTCATCATAGTCTATTGTATTGAGATCTGAACTTTAATAGGCTACTGTTCAAAGTAGCTCTCTATAGCAATTCGAGATCATGTGTCACCGTTCCCATAACATATACAGCAATATTAATCAAATAATAATATCTAACCTTCTCTGAATTTGTCCACCGATCTGCAATATAAAATTCAGGCATTTTCAGTCACAGTTGACTTTGAATCATCAATAAAGTACACATACATCAGACTAGCCCGTCTAACAGTGACTCTTCTCACTGTTCAGGCCTAGAATCATGTGTAACGGAATTTATTCCAAATATTCTAGTATGTTGTGGGTCTGAACCTACCGAACGAATTTCTGGAAATGCTGAATTTATATAATTCATTATTGAACAGATATTTCCCCCAAAAGATAGTTATTTTATTTATAGCTGCCGTCTCAAATTGGGGTGAGCGACTGTTGTGGTTAGTGAGTTTGTCATGCGCATTAGGTCACTGGAGGAACACTGGAGTGGAGAGGTTCCTCCAGTCACAAGGAGGGAGAACTTGCGACCTAGCACCAGCTGACTGAGAGTGGCTTCTGTGACTTCGCACCTCTGATTGGCTGTTTTAGCTGGAACAGGCTGATGTGTCAAAAGTGAGTGACTGAGATTGCTTGCTTTATGCCCTTATCAACACATTGAAGGGAGTTTTATCAAGGGCTGGAGAGCCGAGGGGGAGGCAGTTTATGATCATACCCAGGAAATAAGAGATAGAGACGAAATGAGAGAGAGAGAGAGAAAAGAGACAGAAAGGCACTTCATGGTCGTACCCAGGACCATGAAGTCCCGCCCACCGCGTGTGGCTTCATTCGACCAGCCGGTGCTAGCTCGCAAGTTTTAACCAAAAGCCCTCCTGTCAGCGCCAAGGTGATACAGTTTGGCCAGTATAAACAATACATGACTGGGAAAGTGACAAGGTTTTGTAAGGCAGTTTTAAAAGTTTGGAAGAAAGTCAAAATAATACATTTAATGACCAAGAGTGACAAGCTTATGCTTCTTCAACTCTCATGGCCGCCCCTTGCCATGACCGCCCTGGTCGCGCAAATTAACAATGACTGCCCCCGCTATTTTCCCTTGCTGATTGACTGAGGTAGAAGGTGTAAATGCCGGTAAGAGTTACGCGAATTTATTATTATTATCAAATTAGAATAAATCTAATATCGTACAAGATAGTAACATAGTATCCTCAACATCACAAACTTATAAGATGTGCTACTTATGCAGTAGAGCTTGACGTCGCGGGCCGTGCTTCTTACTGTTTGTTCAAATAAACAAAGCCATGGATAAACAAAGCCATGAATGTTGAAATGACTTTTTCTAATGACATTTTAGGTACAATGAAGACTTACCAAGCCCTTTTGCAACTGTTATATACCGGAGCAATTCCAACAACAATGCAAAATGTGACCATCTAGGGTTCAACATTCATAGCCGTTTTCAATTAAATATATAGCTGATAGTGATAAGTTTATTTCTATAACAGCCTCCTTTCCAAAACGAGCAAACAATAATCAAACAATGTTCAATTACCCAAAACAAAAAAAAAGAAGTAATATACTATTGATAGTTACCTGTCAGGTACTCATTCACATTTCTGAAATGAAAAAAAATATAATAGGAAAACATCATTTGAGGTTTCATTGGCCGTCATACAGGTAAATAATTATTTAAAACTCTAAGTACAACATGTATTAAAACTATCCGATCAATGAATATTTTCTAGTCTTCAAAACTTGCAAAAAAAAAAAAAAAAAAAAAAAAAAAATTCAGCGTTTACTTATGGCCCGACAAGGCCGGGCCCTTTCGACTTTGGCGCAATCGAAACCTGGACGCCACCACCGCCCCCGGCGGGCAGCAAAATTATATCGCCATATACTTACTATACAGGGATGCAAGTTGGGGTATTCAACATTAACGGAAAGGGTTCTGAGATGAAAGTATTATACATATATATATAGGCTAGCTATACTAGGCAGGCACTGAGGTGCTGCTGCCACCCAAACTCACTAACATCTGCCGGGCCATCTGCCCCTGCTCCCGGTAGCGGTGTACAGTGAGTGCCCTAGTAGCGCCATACATGCTGCCCTCCGCTATAGGAATTCCGCGTAACTCCCCGTACTACGGTGGACGAGAATGGTACATACCGAACACTACTTCTTCGGTACGGGTTCGGCACGGGTGAAGGGCGGGAGCAGGGCAGGGAGCGGGTGGGGCCGGGACAGGACGGGACGGGGCGGGACGGGCCACACATACTATTACAAATTATATATATAGATATAGGCCTATACTCAATACATTGGATTCAAATACTCCCATGGTACCAGAAATGTGGAGGATGTGGGGCATTGTCCCCCTCCTGCTGGGGGGGGGGGAGGGTTTGGGGGGCACCCCCATTTACCCCTATTTGGGCCGTTGCCATATACAGTAAGAGAGAGAGGAAGTGAGAGGAGAGAGCATACTCATGTACAACCGGTTAATGTCTCTTAAGGCCCATATCCACTTAGCCGACAACCGCCAACTTAGCGGTCACCGACAGTCGGTCATCGGGGGTCACCAACAATCCCGCAAGTGGATACCAGGGACTGACAATCGGTCACCTGGTGCATTTTGTCGGTGACTGTCGGTGACCCCTCCCGACAATATTAAAATGATTTAATATCATAATCAGATAATCGGTCACCCCTGCAATTTTTTAATTTTTTTTTGGCTGGTATGGCCATATCGATGTTGGTTAACACCTCAATTACATTTGCATCAACATTTTAGTTCATTTCCACATTAATTTTGTTACTATTTGGGGTTGATTATATTTCATATTGGTCTTTTTAAGGCATTTTTCCGCATTTTCTCAATTATTTATCATTTAGTATGGTTTTGGTGAATAGTGTTATTTGGAGTTAATTTGTGAGACAGCATAGCGGCCTTAATTTGATTAAAAAATGCTAATCTTATCTAGGGAAATATCCTCACGTCTCATCTAAGCATTTAAATTGTATATCAAATACCGAATAATTGCTGATATTCAGACTATTCAGATATAGGGTAGACCGGGGTAAAAAGCCCCCCTTAAGGACATTTCTATTTTTTTCCTTCTAAAGTTGACTGCTGTCATTGACCACTACTGCAATATACTAAGCCATGAATTACCTTTCTCTTCTAAGAAATGGTAGATCCTACTATATAAATCTTTTCAGAGAGAGACAAAAAGAATTATTTTATTAGGGGGGCCTCTTTCCCCGCCATGGGTTAAAAGGCCACCAGGGGCCTTTTACCCCAGTGGCGGGGAGACCTTATACCCCCTGACAGGGGGCCTTTTACCCCAGAAGATTAGGGGCCCCCAATTACAGCAGGCTAGATATTTATACGATTCAATGTAGACTAGTGGTTTCATTTGATTTGATGATTAAAGGTAGTCCTATAATGCAACTGAAAGGTATACAATGGGGGAATATAGGCCTAGTATGGCTGTTTTATAACAAGAGAGACCTTTTTTGAGTATTAATCAATTTATTCATTGATAAAGTAACAGTGACCATTCTTGTTTGTTTTTCTAATTTTCAATACAATATTTTACTGCCTATCTTGAACTTTACCACATTAATATCATTATTACATCAGTTACTCTGCATCTGATTCACAATTATGACAGACATAGTATAACAGTCCATCGCCTGGTGTGCAAGCTTCATGTGACCAATTGTGGCAGATTGTGCACTGCACCCATTTTTCCCCTGCACGGATTTCAGAAAATTTTTCGCAGCACACAAGGCAAGGCCATTCATCCTCATGTGATGATTCTGGTTGGGGGACCTTTTTCGTGCGTTTTCGTTTGAGCTTCTTTTGAGGTGCTCTGGGTTTTCCTTTCTTGGGCTTTGGTTCTTTCTTTTTCTTTTTCTCCTCACTTTCCCTTGCCTTTTCCTGAAGCTGGTTCTTGAATGGGGAAGATGTCAACTCTGTTGCATTCTCTGCTTTTCGTTTCCTTTTCCTTTTCTCCACAGCTTTTATAGGTGGCACTATCTCCAATAACTTTGACCTTGCATACGACCTTGTACCTAATATAATTACATATAAGGGCATATATTACAGTGATTTTTTCATTGCAAAGCATCACATTCTCTGGTTCTATTGATGGCATGACTTTTGTCAACAATCCTGAAACAAGTACAATGTTCATGAAGAAACATAGAAGCTAATAGAGAATCATCAATAAATAATGGAATCCTCAAGCACAGCCATGATACAAAACAAAATCAAATTTAATATCATGATAAGGAGTTGCACTCACCAGTTCTCAGGGTGTCACCGGCATTCTGCTGGGAAGTATGTGTAGCGGCAGTGGCAGCTTTTTCTGATGTAAGAAGAATTAATGAATTGTCAATAAATCCATGGCTTGATTTAACAAGAAATATGAATTCATGATAAGGAGTTGCACTCACCAGTTCTCAGGATGTCACTGGGATTCTGCTGGGAAGTGTGTGTAGCGGCAGTGGCAGCTGTTTCTGATGTAAGAAGAAATAATGAATTGTCAATAAATCCATGGCTTGATATAACATGAAATCTGAATTCATGATAAGGAGTTGCACTCACCAATTCTCAGGATGTCACCGGGATTCTGCTGGGAAGTATGTGTAGTGGCAGTGGCAGTTGTTTCTGATGTAAGAAGAAATAATGAATCGTCAATAAATCCATGGCCTTGATGTAATATAAAATCTGAATTCATGATAAGGAGTTGCACTTACCAGTTCTCAGGATGTCACCGGGATTCTGCTGGGAAGTATGTGTGGCGGCAGTGGCAGCTGTTTCTGATGTAAGAAGAAATAATGAATGTTCAATAAATACACAGCCTTGATATAACATAAAATCTGAATTCATGATAAGGTGTTGCACTCACCAGTTCTCAGGGTGTCACCGGGATTCTGCTGGGAAGTATGTGTAGCTGCAGTGGCAGCTGTTTCTGATGTAAGAAGAAATAATGAATCGTCAATAAATCCAAGGCTTGATATAACATAAAATCTGAATTCATGATAAGGAGTTGCACTCACCAGTTCTCAGGGTATCACCGGGATTCTGCTGGGAAGTATGTGTAGCAGCAGCAGGGGCAGCTGTTTCTGATGTAAGAAGAAATAATGAATCGTCAATAAATCCATGGCCTTGATGTAATATACAATCTGAATTCATGATAAGGAGTTGCACTTACCAGTTCTCAGGATGTCACCGGGATTCTGCTGGGAAGTATGTGTGGCGGCAGTGGCAGCTGTTTCTGATGTAAGAAGAAATAATGAATGTTCAATAAATACACAGCCTTGATATAATATGAAATCTGAATTCATGATAAGGTGTTGCACTCACCAGTTCTCAGGGTGTCACCGGGATTCTGCTGGGAAGTATGTGTAGCGGCAGTGGCAGCTGTTTCTGATGTAAGAAGAAATAATGAATCGTCAATAAATCCATGGCTTGATATAACATGAAATATGAATTCATGATAAGGAGTTGCACTCACCAATTCTCAGGATGTCACCGGGATTCTGCTGGGAAGTATGTGTAGCAGCAGCAGGGGCAGCTGTTTCTGATGTAAGAAGAAATAATGAATCAACAATAAATCCATGGCTTGATATAACATAAAATCTGAATTCATGATAAGGAGTTGCACTCACCAATTCTCAGGATGTCACCGGGATTCTGCTGGGAAGTATGTGTAGCAGCAGTGGCAGCTGTTTCTGATGTAAGAAGAAATAATGAATCAACATTAAATCCATGGCTTGATATAACATGAAATCTGAATTCATGATAAGGAGTTGCACTCACCAGTTCTCAGGACGTCACCGGGATTCTGCTGGGAAGTATGTGTGGCAGCAGCAGGGGCAGCTGTTTCTGATTTAAGAACAAAAAATGAATCACTGAATTACATTCAATCTGATATGCCATGCTCACATAAAACCATTTCAAGCTAAGCCTTTTCAAAGATATTTTCTGGTTATTTCTAAAAAAAAAACTTACTTCATCTCACTTGAAAACTATGTTCAAGAAAAACTATATGGATGAAAAAATTGACTTACGAATATTTCTCACGTCTGGCTCCTGCTCATCGGTGAATCTTGCTGGAATGAAATCTTCTGCATTAAAGATCTCATTGTTAAAAGGCCATAGGCCACATACCCTGAACCCATTAATTGCCTTCTGGATGTTGGCAGTCTTGTTGTAGGCTTCTGCAAATATCCCTGCCATATCATAGAAAGATATCCTTCTACCCCTATTAGTTACCATCCAGCTATCGGCAGCTGTGTTGTAACTACTCTTTAAGGCCTTGAAAAAGGTCCTATCAAGGGGCTGCATCTTGTGGGTGCAGTGGGGTGGGAGCGTCACCATATCAATGCCACAGCTCCTTGCATAATCAATAGCAGCAAGAGTTTTGTGGCTGTGATGTCCATCCAAAATTATTAGGTGTTTCTCTTCAATTGAAGGTTTAACGATTGAAGCAAAGTGCTTCAGCCATTTTAGGAAGGTATCCCCATCAGACCATCCATTGCCGGTGCAGGTACCTACTGAGCCCACCGGAGCATCATGCATTAGGGTATCCACCATCCGCTGTCTCGGAAAAATTAGCATTGGTGGGATAAATGCCCCTGAGGCACTCATGGCACAAATAACCGTCACAGTCTTCCCCCTCTCTCCACTGGTCATTTTCCCAACCTCTCTGGCACCCTTTGTTGCAACAATTTTGGATGGTTTCTGGACGTTGGTAATACCAGTTTCGTCCATATTCCATACCCTAGTGGCAGAGTATGGATGAGATGTTAGAATCCCCTTATACACATTAAAGAAATGCTGCACCTTCACCTGATTGAATCCTATGGCACGGGCCATGTTAGTGGCCTCTGGATTCCGGATTGACAAATCAGGGTGCCTCTTGATAAATCCAGTAAACCAATCGGCTCCTGCCATCTTAGCATCGTTATTGAAGCGATGTTCAATGCCGAGTTTAATGGCATAGTCATATGCCAAGCGCCTCACATCTGTTGGTGTCAAACCGAAAAGCGCTTTCTCCATCTCCTTAATGTGCTGGACTAGCTCATTTTCATATAACAGGCCAAGGTCAGGCTTAAATCGGCCAAGTGTTACAGTACCTGGGTTGCTGACCTTACCATCTCGATGCCTACGTAGAGTTTTGGGAGAAATGCCATATTCTCTTGCACAACGTTTAATCGCTTTTCCATTTTCCATATCCTTCAGTGCATTCTGCAAGTCTGCCTCTGTGTAGGATGCCCTCTGCGTTTTTCGGTTGTATGTGCGTGGCATTTTCCTGAAATTGCATTAAACATATCTATAGTGCGTATAAATTCATGTACTTAAACCTATAAACACACAAGAGATAGGCAATTCACTGTATGAAATGTTACCAAAGATGGGGTAAAATTGTGAATTAGTGGCCCTATTCCCAGTCACCACTACTCAATACTAGGTGAAGCTGAAGATGAATGATTAAATAGATTCACAGCTATACTATTCATTAGTCTGCCGACATATATCCATAATGTAATCCCCAATAGTAGGTCAACCTATATTTTTTATCAAATAGAAAAATAAAAGTATTAAATAAAAAATATGCACGATTTAATTCCAAGGTTTTACTATGGATTATAAGGCATGACTCTAGATTATTCATTTTAAATGTTCTATATTGAATTTTAAAACCAAGATATCAGGTACAAAATGTAATCATAACCTTCTGTTATACACTGAATATCAATGTGAATAAGAGATAATTTGGGAGCTAAAATATTATTAAACTCATATTTAATGATTGGGGTAAAAGGCCTACCCCTGGGGTAAGAGGCCCCCTTGGGTGCCTCTTACCCCGACCCAAGGGGGCCTTTTACCCCAAGGACAGTGTTTTACTTGCCACCATATTTTGACATAACCTTCATTATCACCCACACAAATGTAATCTGTACATAAAACAGAGACACACTTCATTATAATTTGAATGTTACATAGATTCCAGACACATTTATCGAAAACCTGGAATGGCATTAACTAGCCATTTTACTATAAGAAATGATATAAAAATGAAAAAAACAGATTTCTCCTCACCTGTATGTTGTCTGCAAGGACGCACTGGTTGCAAAAGTATCCGCTAGATGGCAGCATACTAACTTGTGAATTAGTGCCTGATTTGTTTGTATTTCTAGACACTAGGGGTGGGGGGGCCTTTTACCCCGGTCTACCCTACATTTGGGTGTATATATTTTTCCGTACCAAATCAATCCTGCGAGAACCCTTATATCTCTTGCTTATAAAGGGAACAGTCAGGGATGTCACTAAGTTTTGTGTCAGGTGGCTATTTTGGATTTTTAGCTGGCTACAGTACTTTTTTGACTTTGCAGTCACGACCCACACACTCTTCCAGTGATTTATAGAATTACTAGAGACCATATATTCAATGCGAGAATTCTTTATTTGTATTGATGGAAAATTACAATATAGGTTGTTCAGCCAATAATGATAATGATATCATTTCTTCCGGAGAATACCTAAATATATATATTTGTAATATCGTTATGCAGGTAATTATTATATTGTAATTCGAATTTCTGTACTTCGTCTCCATCTCAATAGTTAGTTATCATCATATTTAGGGACAATTTGATGTGTTACATACGAAATCCTATCCCAGTCTTTAAGTTTGCGTATAATACAAACCATTTGATCAATTTAGCAGCAAATTTAGATTCGAAAGGTTCCAATACTCTATTTTAAGTCCCCTAACTATGGAAAACATTAAACGTTACATTTTTTGGCACAATGGTTTTAGGCTACTGGGCCCATTTCGTAGGAAAGGACCATGCATTTAATATCTAATTTGCATCGGTTATTTCTTAAATATCCAAACTTAATTTGGGAATGGTAAATATCAGCAATATTGATATAAATGTGTACTTACTATACTTAGTGTGACGTAATAAGACCAATAAGATTTCAATGCATTCGAAATAAGATGGTAATAAGAATGGCATTTTTTTCTTCTATTTCAAATTATTTAATTGTGTAATGACACTATGCTATGCTATTAGAAAAATGATATCTCAAAGTTAGTGTTAGGTGGACTAGGAAACCTAAATGAAGCCTGACTTCGTCAGGCCAAACCCTGTTTCATGAAATAGGGAATTTCACAGAATAAAATAATAAAACCACAGTATATCTGCTAACTTTTAATTACTATTAGCGGAGGTGAAACTAACCAAACCAAACCAAACCAAAGGTGGACTAGGAAAATAAAGTTTAATCATGTAAACTATGAGTAACATTTAATGTTTAAGGGTTGACCTGATGGCCCTTAAAATCAGCAGATCGCACTAAAGCAGCATCATTTTACTCAAAATTGTCCTGGGGGAGCATGGCCCCAGACCCCCCTAGATGGTGTGTGCCCCCTGCTATGCTGTCAAATATTTCTGGTGAGAACCCTGTCGAATATAGGTTTTAGTATATTTCCATATGAGTAATTCCACCAATTGGTTGACATATGACTATAAAATAGAATGGATCGTAATATTTATTATCTTTTGTATAACAGTATACTAATATAGATAGATAGATAGATAGATAAATAAACATGTTATTGCAGACTTGCTGCCATGCGAGGAGTCTCTCCTGGTTACCCAGGAGGTTTCCATGTCCTCACTAGCATTACATTGGTTGTATCATGTAGGGTACAGGGCTTTTCAGTCTTTGATTGTCAAAGCTCGCTACAAAATTGAATATTTCAATTTTCTTAAGAATAACATGGTTCCGAGGTGACTAGTTTACATTTCTCGTTTTGTGATTACGATAGTGGATACCTAAACAAAAATGCCAAGGGAAGAATTATATAAAAATGGAGAGGAAATGAAGTCCCGCTCCGTCCCGCTCCGCCCCGTCCCCGCCCATTACCCGTACTTTTCAGAAATTTTCCTGACCAAGTGCCGTGAAAAAAATGTAATGTGCGAAACGGGACGGGACGTGACGTGTTAGGGGTTCGGCATGGAACGGTAATTGTCGCCAAACTTTAGGAGGCCGTCCCGTCCCACCACCGATACAAGTGACCCCGTTATAAATATTTCCTTAGTAAATGTATGACGACATCCATTTTTTTTTTTTCGGGCGGGCACGGGACGGGACAGAACGGAGCTGAACGGAACGGGCCGGTATGTACCATTCTCGTCCACCGTACTATACTATCACTCCACCGAGTTGCTTGCGGAACCTTGGCTGACCAGGGATTGACGCAGACCGCACCACATACATAACTCTCCCGTATATTCAAATGCAATGTTTGGGTCTACTCTGGGGTAGACACACATAATATTGCGTAAGTTAATTAACGATCAACCCGTTTCAAGGTTTTATAGGTAATTTGAACGACATATGGGAAATTAGTACACATATTTTAGTAATGAGGAGATTAATGGAAATCAGTCAACTGACTGACAACTTGCATTCCTGTTAATACTATAGGATTTATTTTTTATTCGGCCGCCAATTTCTACCTACGCAATTGGCGGCCTCCCAAAGTTGGCACGCAGCCATTGACTGACTCTGATCCAACCTTGGTACAACATTTATTAAAGCTATCCGATCAATGAATATTTTCTAAATTCTTCAAAACTTATATGATGATCTTCCAGGCGCTTCAACTACAAAGCCCATTGCCAAGGCTTTCAATCAAATTGTTATTTCTTTGTTTCATCATAGCAGGTATCTTCGAAGTCCAATAAATATAGGTGATGAGATTATAATTTTAAAAATATCATTTCTGTTTATGACTAAGTCCACTTATTATTTCATTGTAACAGCAATAGTTTTAGATGTCCATCTGGGTGAGATAATAATGCTCATTCAGTGCACCCATGTTACATTTTTGGTAAAGTATTAAATGCAGAATTTTCTATATCTAAATGGTGTTTAATGGAAACTTGGAACCTTTATTGAAAAGTTTTGACCCTCAACATTGACAAATATTTCAGTATAGGATAGAGTGCTCAAAGTTAAAATGTCCAAGGCCGTCAGCTTATATATGGGTCAGATTTTTTTAGAATGTACAATTGCAAAAAAACCCGACCTATGCACATTGTACTGAATGGGTATTGAACACAAATGAATCAATCCTAATGATCTTAGTATCATTCGAAAGTGGACATCCGAAGCTTTACGCAAATGTATACATTAGTATAGATATTTCGAGGTTTTGAATGTATTAAATCGCTCTAAATGTTGATTTCCTTATGAAAATACCCCAGAATTAACTACTTTTTCATATTATACCTCCCTTCTGAAAATTAACTGTTCTAAGTATTTAATTTAACCTGGTTTCATTTCTTATGCATATTATGACAATCTGGTTAAGATTTAGCCTTCTATTAGCCCTCGTGACAGTATATCAGTCCTATACTGAAATGTCCAATCTTCATGAATCACTTGGGCATACCCTGTTTACATAGATTGTACTATACTGGCTGAAAATATATCTGCCACATATGATTAAAAGTATCTAAAATACACTTTAACATATAAGGGATGCAAATTTTGGTACGATGTGGCCAGTAATACAGACATAAGCAGAGCCATGCTTCAATCTTTAATAGATCAGAGATTTTATACTATTCCATACTGGGTATGCCCTATACCCTATTATAATTTAGATCCAGTTTCACTGCAACTGGGGAACTAAAACCTGGTATATGTTATCCTAGTATCTATCCTAATATTCACACCAAATGACAATCGTCCAAATAAATTTATTGTGGGGATATGAATGCAAATGATATGTTGTGTATGCCGGGTATATTGGGGGATGCCCGGTATGGCAGGAAAGGAACACCTATGACACACATTCAAACTGTCTTTATATGACCAAGCCTTTGTGTTTTCGTCTGGAGACCAATTAAGACAACTAACATATATATTTATTTGTTAGGTATTCCTGGGATTTCTTGGATAATGTCAGCCAGAATGAGAGTGACCAAAGATTATACATGCCCTTGTATGGTGTGGAGTTATTTTTAAGATGTTCAGGAATCAACTATCTGTCTGATAACCACCAGTCCATTCATTATTTATATTGTAACCGGACACAATTAGGCCTGAGTTAGTCTTGTTAATTGGGGTGATTGTACCACTTTAGATAGCCTCATTAGCAATTAGCACTCCTGGAGGGACCCATAGAGCACCTAGAGAGGGGCAAGGGACCTGGGATAGACAGGAGGGGTGCAAGTGGGGGTCTGGGTGGGTCAGTACCCGAAAGTAGGACACCTGTCACTCACCCTCTGTTCTAATATGAAACTCTCCCCCAACCAAAACTGTTGGGTCCATTTTCTAATATAACCCTTCCACCAATAATAACCATTGGGTGCATTTTCATGTTTATGTCTTAGCCAACCATTTCTGTTGGGCTCAAAATCTGACCACTATCATGCAAATAGACCACTTTTCTATGTAGCTTCCCCCACCCCTCTTGTAGTATAAATAGTCATGCAGCTAGAGCTGCTGAGACTCTTTTGGATACTTTTGCAGCTAGTCTTAGGATTATTGGGACTTACCAGTGTTAGGATTACCCTTGGGGCCAGGCCATCTTAGACTGGGACTACCTGGAAGTATTGCCTGCACAAGGAAGGGATAGGTATCACTGCCTGGGTGCCAGAGAGGGTCTCTGAGGAAGGCTTGTGTGAACCCTTTGTGAGGAATATGTTCTTGCTAACTCTGGTCTGAAGATGTGCCTGGACCCAACAGGTTCTGTTCCTGAGGAATTACTGTGATTTGTGTACCTTGCTGTGTATTCTGTTGGAAATCTTGTAACCCTGTGTAAGTTACATAAGTAATAAAGAAGCGAGGAGGAGAGTGCTAATTGAGACCTGTTTCTCTGTGGATTCATTATCGTCGCGGCACGCTACCACGTCTACTTAATTACCATCTTAGCGAGATAAGTTATCTGTGGAATACAGGACCCTTAAAGTTAAGTACTTCTAAATATGGCTTCTGCGAGTATACCAGCCTGGGAGACGAGGAGCTCATCACCGACTCGACCCCCTTCCCCACTTATCACTGAGCCCGCACGCTCAGCTCGCGACCAGCACATGGCAGAGTCAGACTCAGAGGAGGAACAGGGACTCTGGCCACCATCTGCTGCGACATATGATAGCCGCCCAGACCCTAACAATAACTCTAACCCCCCGGCCGTCACCCTCCAGCGTGGGACCGCGGCCAAGGTCACCTGCTATCAGGTCCTTCCTTGGTCGATTCCGGAAGAGCTCGGCTGGACCGTCCGAGTCACTCCATTAATTACCCTGATGACCTTAATGACCCCCAGGTGAATGAGCGACGGGCGCGAAAGGCCAACAATATGTTTAACAAGTTGTTTTTAACAATTCTTAGTGAAGCATTTTCCTTAACTATGTTAAAGCAAAGATTAATATAGCCTCACAATTAACAAGAATCTAAGAGGGTATACCCGGTACCATTATTATTTAACATGATTTCTAAGCACATTTAAGAATTATTTCTCAATGGGGATCATATTTGTTTAGTTTTTATTAATCAGAAATCTCACATGTATAACTCAACACACTTTTAGGACTATGGGGGCCGACATGTTGAGACAAATGTGATATGAATTGATACCGGGCATCCCACACAAATCATTTTCTGTTGATAAATGATAGCAAAATGGCATTATTATTGTAGGTAGGCTCCTCCTATCATATGTCAATGTCCCTTGCAATTCCCATGTCAATGTACAAGTGAAAATGTGCTCATAAACACAATAGATACCTTTTTTAAGCATATTAAAAGAGTGGTTGATATCGGGCATCCCCTGATACCGGGCATACCCACTTCAATACTAGTACCCTTCACCAAGTCCATTTTGAAACTAAAAGTTACCATAAAACCTACACTTCGAACATATCATGCCTTACTGTACATATGTATGTGGCTTTATGCCTCATTTCCATGCCATTTAATTAAACTTTAATCGAAATCATGATACCGGGCATCCATGGATATCCCCTGAACGATAGAATGTTTATCCTAGCTGCTACCCACATGCCTTTATCCTCTGTTTTTTCGTACTGTAACATGGCCTGTTCCCTCCCCTAACATGTAAGGCCATTAGAAAGAAGTTTCCTTATTCCAGTGTTAATTTACCCTCACTCATTTCAACTTAGCTGAAACATCGAATAAATACCCCAGTCAGGCCCACTAGGGTGGCTGAAGCCTTTGCTCATGCCTTTCTCTATCCCGTTTTGACCGGGCGGAAGTGCTGTTGAGACATGCGCAGTCGGAACCGTAAACTGGCTAATTGCCGGCCGCAGAGGATTAAATGCTTGGAAATAGGCTAATTATTCACCATTGACTGAATACAGCGGCAGCAAGGTTTAAGTTTACCATATAATTCACATAATATGAATAAATTATTCTTAAATAGACTTCGAACAGCTCAGAAACTCGTTGCAATTTGGGCGAATGGCATAGGCCTATATGGGTCAAGACATGCCATATATGGGTCATGCCTTGCCATATATGGGCGTAAACTAACGCACGAGGAATGTTAAATTGTTCCGTCTGTACGTATATCGAGGGATCGGTGGTTTAACAGTTAAATGTAGTTTAATGTCCTAAGAATTTAGTATCCTCCGATCTAAATAAAAAGTCTGCTAGGCCTAAGGCATTTCAAGTGTTGTGGATGTCCCGCGCACACATCAGCACTGGCTGATGTCAGCGGTCGAGCGGATGTGTGAAAACAGGCCACTACGGTCCATGTGAAAATGAATAGGCCTATGACTTACATCTTATATCACAAGCAGGTGATCATTCAGCATTTGAGATTGCCAACTTAGATCTAGGCCTACTATACAAATAAATCTAAGCATAAACACTTACATAGGCACATGTAGCCCGCACCCGGTGCATACAACTTTACCGGCCGCAACGGCCAACACAGCTTGGCAGTGGTAGCACTTCATTCTTTTTCTGCAATTCATAATAAATATAGGGTCATGATTGTAGCATCATTCAATCGTTCATGTATGTCAGTTGTAAATTCATGAGTGTAGTCAATCTCAGATCACTTAGAAATAAAACATTACTCACGGTACAAGACTAGCTGAGTGGAGCACCAACAACGGCTTCAAATTCTCAGCAGAGAAAACTTGTGTTGTGCATTTCTGCCGAAGGCGAGGGTGCAAAGAGGAGCCAACACTATATCTCCATGAAAAAAATCTGGTAGTCCAGGAGGAGTTAAAATTCCTTGGCGTGGTATTTGACAGGATTCTTCCCTTCAAACCACACATTGAATACCTCCGGAGGAAATGCCAGAAGGCAATGAACCTGCTGAAGGTCCTCAGTCACCCCAACTGGGGTTGTAACAAAGAGACCTTGCTGACATTGTACAAAATGTATATCCAATCAAGGTTAGACTATGGATCTATGGTGTATGCCTCTGCTCCAAGGTCTTACCTGGACAGACTTAAGCCCATTCAGAACCAGGGACTGAGACTTTGTCTTGGAGCCTTACGTACAACTCCTGCACCAAGCCTTCATATTGAAGCTGGTATACCACCTCTGGAGTTTCGCCGGGAAAAGCTCACACTGCAATACACTATACATGTCAGAGCTAACCCCAAGAATTCAGCCCACAAACTCATATTTGACAACAAGAACACTGTGTATCGGGAGAAGCCAAATGCCATCAAGCCAATGGCAGTGACAGCAAGATCTTTATTCCGAGAAGCTGGTGTACCAATGAAAAGAGTAATGACTGAAAAACCACCAGAGACTCCACCATGGGAACAAAAATTACCCCTGGTTATCCTGGACCTTGACACAAACAAGAAAACTGAGACTCCTGTGCATGTATATATTTGAAAAACAATACAGTGAAATCAGGACACAGTTTGAGAGCCATACAGCCATTTTCACTGATGGTTCCAAAGAGACAATTCAAGAGACATACACTGAAAACAAAAGACTGGACAAAGAAGTGGTGTTGTGCTGGGTGCCAAGCCACATTGGAATAGAAGGAAATGAGGCAGCAGACATTGCAGCCAAAAATGCATTGAGGCGCCCTGTTGGGGCTGACCAAATGCCATACACAGACATTGTACCTGTGGCGCAGGCACATGTCAAACGTAGCTGACAGCGCACATGGAATGGTGTTAATAGTAACAAGCTGCTTAAGGTTCAAGTAAAAGGCTGGTCAAGGGGGCCCGAAAGTGTCCCGGCAACCATTTACAGAGATTCAATTCAATTCAATTCAAGACATTTTTTATTTGCATAGATGATGGCCACAAAAAAGAAGGCCCATTTTTTAAACATTGGTTCCAAGTCTTCCAATGGTTCCTGGTAGAGATAGGGTAACATCTGGATTATAGCTATCTATGATGATGTAAAAAGCCGATTAGGGCACCTAGTAGGGTTGCATATTTACTTATAAAACCCAGGGAATTTCATTGTGGGCATATATATATTGGCGTTTTTAGCCTTCTTAAAATCATTTCAGTTATAGGAATAACAAGCCAACAAGAGAATAGTAGTTCCACTAGCTGTAGATCTAGCCTATGCTAATTGGGAGCTGCTAATTCCATGCAGAATGCCGACTGAATGTATTTCTTTATTAAGTCTCAATATTAAGATCTTTCCCGTTTCTAGGGAGGAACATGTTCTACCTAGATTTGGAATGATCGATGAATCTGTATATATAGACATTAAAATGTTGACCTTCACATGCAAACCAAAAAAAATACATAGTTTGTAGGCCTACTTCCCGCCGACATAAATAAATCAAAGCATATATTTTCATTTACAACCTATTGCTTTCATTCCGTAATTATTTTATAGTTTAACAGAAGTATTTTAGACAGATGCCACAGGATTTTTCTTATTTCTGTTGCACTTCTTAATGTTTATTATCAAGTGGGGTGTTAAGAAGATTTACAAGTAAATAATTTTCGGCTGGTGACGGGTGTGACTGCTAAATATATAATACGGCAAGGCATAGGTGCGACTTTTGGTATTTTATTTGTTTTATAGAATTCATAAGCACTGTAGTATAGGCCTATATGACAGATTTCCATGAAAAGTAGTCATTTTCACGAAATGCAGTTGACAAAACGTCAAAAATAGAATTTATTGTATATTGCTGATTTTTCTTGTACATAATACCATGATACCCAGCTGCATTCATGGTGGTGGGATTGATGGTATCTGTGGTAAATAAATGAAAAAAAAATTACTTATGTCCCATGTTCACAGCTTTCTGATGAGTACACAAATAGGGCTGAGTTTGCCTTAGTAGAAGGTGTGTATTCGCGCCCCACCGCTTTGACGTCATCCATGTCCAAGCTAAGGCCTGCTTTAGCCTGGCTAAGCATTGTCTCAGAGCATGTAGGTGTTAGTTGGGTTCAGGAAGTGTGCAGACCTAGGAGTCCTGCGATCGCATATTATAGAAATAAATCTAGTTGGAATGATTAACCCAAAACGGAAATAGGATGAGGACTTGGGGATTGGTGGTTTTGTTTATTGGGGGTCAGACGTTTCGGGCGACTTTTGCCCTTCATCAAGGAGGTAGATCAATTTATAGAAATAAATTGAAGATGCAAGATATATTTTTATGCTTAATTTGAATCATTAAATTGCCTGTGGCGTACGCAGGGATCTTCATAATTAATTTCCCCATTCTCCTCACTCACCATGAGGAGAATGGGGTGAGTAAAGAAAACCTAGTATTAGAGAATTAGAGGTTCTAAGATCGAATTAAGGGAGAAAACTGTTGGATGGGGTTTGGACATATATTATAGGTTCTCTGTTACAGAGGTGGCGGTCATAAGCATGTGTTTATTTTCGGCGAAAATGGTTTTCGCACGGGCCACAATACGTCTAGGTCTGTTTTGTTTAGTAGCAAACCAATTATTAAATATTTACATTGTTGTTGTTGTTGAGACTTTTATTTAGTCGAAATGACAATTTTAAGTGCTGCCGAACATTACAATTGTGTTATGTAAGGGTAACAATACACCTTGGCGTCGACGACACGCTGGTGGCCCTTATTAAGAGTGGTCTCAGACAAACAAGAAATCTATGATCTATGTTGCCTGGCTAAGCATTGTCTCACAGCATGTAAGTATATTTTCTCAAATGTCTTGCGGGGAGAACCCTTGCAACCCTGCTCTATATGCTGTGCGCTTGCAGATCCCTTTCCCATACATAACCCTTTCCCATACATAATCGTCAGAACCTTTTCCATCAAATTTGCTTTTTTTAGATGATAAAATATAAAGAATAGTTTGTTGATGGGTGCTGAGTGATTGTGGACGAGTATTCATACAAGGGCAAAAGTATTATAGAAAATAAAATGATGACCCCCGCTACATTGGACCATAGAACCATAGTGTCTACAGTTCTATGCTCAGACCTAGGCCTATGCCAGTCGCGCTTGGACATGGATGACGTCACAGGCCGCTGGACCCGTGCTAAGATGGCTACCCACCCTTGTCGCGCTGGGTTGCAGTGGCTCACTAAATGGCAGCGCTTAAACACCGCCCACTGGTTTGATTTATTAGGTTGGAAGCTATAACTTTGTAGATCGTTTCAAAATACTCCCCGTATATTATATCAAACACAACAAAAATCATTTACATTTGACCTTTAAGTAGCTTAAGAAATGAGCGTGATGTAGGATGATGTGTGACGTAGGATGACGTTTTTCTATATCAAATATGCCTCTCAGTCAGAGAAATGGCCCAAACCATAAATAATGAATATCCAGAATAACTTTCCTATTCTTTATCCTCCAAATTGTGAGGATAGATAAATGGTGTGACGTACGATGACGCATTTAACTTCCCCAATCATCAAGTTGACATTTGGATAGTCTTTTAGCTACTATCCCTACATATTAATACAAATTTAACCTAGTGTTAGGAAACTATGTGAAAAACACTACTTGATAATCTTTTAGATCTACATTCAAGCTTAATATTTATTATCGATCTAGGCACATAAAGATGCGTGACGTACGATGACGCACACATTTCCCATAGTGTTCCCCTCTAGCAAAGAGAGAAATATTGAATTTATAACCATGAAAATGACCAGAATCAATTGCCAAGTACATAACCTCAATATTCATAGAGGAAACGAATGGAGAAAATATTACTATTTTCTATCATTATAGCTTGAAATGATAATTTCATTTAAGTATATAAATATTTGTTAAACACTAGTTTTTTGCCCATAACTTTCTCATTTCCGATCATAGAACAACAAAAGTAGGGTTCCAATGGTAGATTTTGATGAGGTATACCCGGCCAGTGTCATAAAATTTAGATCCGTCAGGATTTTCAACCTGTTATGACTCAAAAACCCAAATGCCTACCAGTCTTGAAAATCGGTCATATATTGAAATAACATATTTCAGTTCGTTCAATGTTATCCACCTGACCATACGCGACAATTGTGTACATATCAGTTTGGAGAAAGAAAGCTCGCACTCTGGATACAACCAGAGGGTTCCTTCATTCTACTTTTAAATTGTAATTATGTAGTCGTGCTCCTTACACCATGTCTGTCAAATTTGTAAATAAAAGATTTGCAAAAAAAAAAAAAAAAAGGTGGAGCTAGGATTATTTGATCCATCCATGCCATATTTATTAATGTCCTATGTTACAATTATTAAATTTCGGTACAGAAATATTGTGTTTAAGTAGCATAATGGTAGAAATGATGCTTTCGTTATTATTGGTAAATAATTTAATCGATTCTGAGAGGTGAGTGAGCTGTCTGGTTGAAATAGTGTGAGCTACATTGCATTGGTTTGCAGATAAGGTGGTGTTTAAAAATACGCAAGAAACGTCGGATTGGAAACGTCAGATTTAATTGTCGACGGTGGCGCCATCTAACGGATGTCACAAACATCTCGCTTCGCGCTACCAACTCAGATGTCATAAAGTGGACTCTTCGTCAATGAGTGCGTTGGCATTTGGACTATATTCATTCGAATGTGTGAAATTATGTAGAAATTGTCCTATATCAACATCTAAGTATAGGAAGTGTTCTATGGCATGTCATTGCCACATGTATGTAATGTATGTACATGTTTGTATGTATACATTTATATGTAGGCCTATGTATATCATACATTTAGGTATGTATGTAGGTATGTAATATATATGTGTACATTTTTACATGTATTTCAACATACATGTGTAGATCATAATTATCTATACTTCATTAATTTGTTTGCATCTATTATGCATACATGTAGGTACGCACAACATGTTTTGTTATTGTTTACATGTACACATGAATAAATACTCAATTATTATACACAACGACTCACTGTACACATATGTATAATTCTTACATAAACAAGTTTGGGAGGCCGCCAATTGCGGAGGTTGCAATTGATAAAAAACCTCCTGCAATTGGCGGGCGTTCCGCAATTGGCGGCCGACTATCATATAATCCTATAGTAAGTCTATGGCGACAACATTTTGGCGGCCGCCGACGGCGGAGGTTGCGTGCAGTTTTCAAGACAGAACAAAAACATATTCATTTCTCAATTTATATTCACTTTGTATTGACGTCATACATAACATATCACAGTTATTACGCATAGAATAATTATTATCGGCGGTGGCGGAATTTAATCGGCGGCGTCTGCGGGAACCTGGACGCCACCACTGCCGCCGGGATTTGGTAAATGACGAATTTATTGATGGTTTTTTTTGGGTCGGCGATAAAATCGGTATTTCTATCATAAATGTTGGTCGAGAAATTACTTTGGGTCGAGAAATTTTGACCCAGTGACACACTTAGCCAGTGACATTTTGGGCAAGGTTTGGAGGGGTTAAATTTGACCCTGATTGCGGCGGAAGGTTGCCGCCATTAGCGGCATTGCGGCCGACTTTGGCGGTAAAGAATCCGCCGGCTGCGGCTGCAATGCCGCTCTTGGCGGCCTTTATCTATCTTGCGGCCGCTGGCGGCGGAGGTGGCGTCCAGGTTTCGATAGTTTTCTTATGTATGGGTCCCGCTTTCCATATTATAGTATCTGCCGCCGCCGGTGTCATGACGAAAAGTGACCCCTATTGAAAAGTGACCCATGGGTCTATTTTCGGCAATCGAAAAGTGACCCACACCATCGAAAATCAACCCCCTCTTCTTTTCTAACTTAATGTTCTGAAATAATATATTAGGATGCCTGATATTGTATGTAGGTGTGGGGGTGGGTGGGTGTTGGTACAAGTATGTGTGCGGGTGTGGAAGTAGTGGTAAGTGGGATTAACTCAGGAATCCTTTGTTTTTAGGAGAGGGGTGAGGTTTAACGCTGGAGGGGGCGGGGTTTAACGCGAGAGGGGTGGGGATTAACCCTTTGTCTTTAATCCTCACCCCTCTCATAATCTACAGATCATATTTAGTGTAAGAGCATTATCATATTATGAAGATTAGGTAATGGGATTGTAGGTGGGGGGTGACAGGGATTAACATGACACCATTAAGTAACATTATTCATAAAAAACATATGTATTGATTGATTACGTATGCTTTTATTTAATTCTAATAGCATTAGGCTAACAAAATGTGACATTTGAATAGTCATGATGACATTTGAATAAGTGTCAAGAGCTATTATCCTTCTTTCTTAACATGGATTGGACTAATAGGCTTATCTAGTAATTGTTCTGTGACACGACTTGAACAACATAACCCGATAATACTGGATACACAATACGTGTCAAGTGATTAAAGAGATGACAAGTCGATTATCTGGAGGAGATACATAATACACCTGCTAATGATTACATGCTTTACGACTATATAAGATAGAGGGTTTTCTTTCCAGAAACCATTAACTACAATACATAATAACGGATATTCAAGACACACACATACACACTTTTCGGTGGATCGCTGGACTGCAGAATGAGATTTTTCCTCTAGGAATATGCTATACATTCCGGAATACAATAACAAGTGGATTATATGCATATAGATTACGTTATCACGGATATTACAACATTACTTGAGATTATTGAGTAAGTACTTTAAGAGCGGATATACACACACCTACGTACACTAATCACGTACACTAACTTAACTACGCAAGACACACACACACACACACTACTTCTATTCATTCTTTTTTTTTTTTTTTTTAACATAACATAACTTTATTCAACTTCTATTCATTCTTAACATGCTAAACAGTTTTGCTTGTTTTGTTTTGTTGTTTTTCACTTAACTTTATCATCCAGCATAAACATGCACCATAAAATACATAGTCCAGCTATGATTTTAACTTCATATGTTTTAAGTGAGATAATACATACAGCATTATTACACAATATAACAAATACACACATCCATTTGTGTATGCACATATATAGCACCGCTTGAACACATTTTTCAATTGTGAATAGCACCGATGATTATATGCTCCAACGTTTTTAATCTTGATGCTTGGATTACTCTTTACGACTTCCTAAGAACGTGGAATGTATTTCTCATGACTTGATTCTTCAGACAGTTTGTTTGCTTTATTCTGAAAAAAGAGAAATGTATAATTATAGTATATTATATTTTACCATTTGTGTTTTTTTTTTTTTTTAGGAATAAAAGATGGAACAGGAGGAGAACCAGCATTTACCCTTTGGGTGTTATCACTGTCCTGCTCATTTTTCTTCAAGAAAAGAATTAAATAACCATAAGCAAGAATGTGCGCATTATCGAAAGGAACGCACATGCGCAAAATGCGGTGGATATTATAAAACACCATTCAGCAAAAGGAGACATGAGCTGAAATGCGCTAAACCGTTATCACACAACACAGATTTACAAGTTTTGCCTTCCCACTCTTTTGACGACAGTCAACATTCACACGCATTACAGAATGTTACACATTCTCCCCCAATTCAATCGAGTGAACAACAGAAAGACCATTCTAGTCTACTTCTAAATGCTTCTTCACCTACACATGGTAAATTACAATGTCATGATTGCTATGAATCATATCATAGTTGGGATAAATTATTTATTCATAGACGAGAAAAACATTCAAGTGCTCCACACCCAGACGATATTGACGACAACAGTTCGGACAACAACAGTGAATATGAGCATTTGTTTCCATTTCCATTTTCATCAAATGCAGCCCCATGGATGAATGACAAAGGAGTAGTTGTGGATTCCGAACTTCAATCTTTATACCTTTCGAACCAGACAATTATACTAGCAGGACATGAAAAAGGGCGTGTGAGAGGAGTATATAACTTTCCAGTGGATGATGTTATAGATCCGAGTTCTGTTTCTTCTTGTCTTAAAAAAGTCTACAACTATGAAACAGAAGCATTCAGGTTTAACATTTCTCTGGGACTGATTTTAAAACACAAGGAGACACAAGAAATGAGATATTTCACCCCAATAACACGATTTTCAAGTTTCCGAGGACTGTATCGAATTCAAATCAACTGGGGAATGCTCTTGGTGCTTTAAACAACATCGATTTTTACGAGTGGGCAAGACTCACAAGACCAAACACAAAATGGGATGTTATGTACATTTCCAATGTGAATATTTTTGTATACCGATCTTCATATCGCATAGGTGCCCCAACATATTTGCCACAGTTTCTTGTTAACAAAAGATCTCTGAAACTTCTAAGGAAAAATAAGAAAGGTGTTGTTTACAAGGATAATATGTGTGTTTTTCGATGTTTGTTTCTTCATTTAACGAAGAATAATGAAGATGTTCGGGAAAATGCAGTTAACCAATATTATAACACATATCGACAATATACAAATGGGAAAGTTCCTCCATCCCCTAAATTGTTTGAAGGGATAGATTTGACAGACATAGACACATTTGAACGATGTTTTTCTGTAGGAGTTTACATTTTTTCGCTAAAGGAAGATAACTCCACAACCCTTATTAGGAAACCGTCTCCCGATATTTCATCAGTGATGTATCTAAATCTGCATGAAGGACATTTCAGCTACATAACAAACATTTCGGCATTTTCTCAGAAATATGTTTGTGAGATGTGCAATAGGCATTTTCCTATTCACAACAAACTTGTCTTGCACTCAGCTAAGTGTTTTAATAAAACTAGATTTAAATACCCAGGAAATGTGTACACTCCCCCATCCTCAATATTCGAACAACTTGAAGTTGGGATATTTACGAATATGCAGAATAGACACTTTTCTTGGTTTTGTGTTTTTGATTTTGAAGCTATCTTAAATTCAAAGTTACAGAATACATGCACAGAAAGTCTAAAGTGGAAAGCGGAGCATGTACCCGTGTCTGTTAGCGTGTGCAGTAATGTTGAGGGTTTTTCTTCACCAAAATGTTTTGTTAACAAATCCCCCGCCAAATTAGTAAAGGATTTAGTTTCTTACCTAAAAGAAATATCTGGGAAGACTGAAATTATGGCGCGTGAAAAGTGGAGGACAGAGTTTGAAAGATTGGATGAAATGATTCTGTTATGGAAAGATAAACTTGAAGCAAAAATGAAAGAAGAAAATTCAAAAATTAAATATAGTGGAGAAAAGAAATTTGTTTCATTTTTAATGAATTTGAAAACAAAATTTGAAATGTACTGTTCTTCTTTACCCACGCTTGGGTTTAATTCTTCAAAGTATGATTTAAATCTTGTTAAGAAATATATTATACGAGAGTTGGATTTAGGGGTTGAGGACAGAAGGTATGGGAATGCATTAGTTTCAGGGTTGCTGGTGGCATGCTCACATAGCCTGCATGCCCCCCACTACCGATGAAAAGACACTTTCTAGAAGGACAAGAACATTAGAGCGAAAAAACTTTATCCGCAGTCTTGGTTATTCGATCGAGGAAGTTTATAAATGTGACTTCTACAATACAGCTTCGCAAGATGAACATTTGAGGAAATTGATCGATATGAATCAACCGTTTTTTTATCAAAAGCATAAAAAAGCAGTAAATAAGGATCAGATAATAGAAGGAGTTAAATCAGGGTTATTATACGGTTTATTGGAAGTTGATAATTCAATCCCTTCGCAATGGCCACGCGGACGAGAGAAGAAACTTACCCCATATGATTATTTTAAAGAATTTTCCCCACTTTTCTGCACAACTGACGTGCCTTTAGAATGTATTGGAGAGCATATGAAAAAATTTGTTTTTTCAACTCAATCTCAAGAAGCACCTGATACGAGGAGACTGCTTGTAGGAGGATTGGCTGCTGAAAGAATTCTTCTTTCATCTGAACTTCTACAGTGGTATCTTGAGCATGATCTTCTTGTTACAGAGATATACCAAGTTGTAGAATTTAAACCGATGAAATGTTTTAAAGAATTTGAACAAAGCGTGAGCATGGCTCGAAGAGCGGGCGACCTAAATCCTGAGTCATCAGTTGTTGCTGATACTTCAAAATTAATTGGGAACTCGGCCTTTGGGTCGCTTATAATGGATAAGACAAAACATGAGAATGTTGTTTACACATGTAGCGAATCTGTTGCTCGCGCGAAAGTAACAGATCCACAATTTAAAGGTTTGACGGAGATTAGTTCTGATTGCTTTGAAATTCAGCTGGCAAAGAAATCAATAACACTTGATCTTCCCATTCACTTAGCATTCACGCTTTTACAAACTGCTAAAAAAAGAATGCTTTCTTTTTATTATGATTTTTTGGATGTATATATCGATAGAAGTGACTTCCAACTTTGCGAGATGGATACAGACTCTTTGTATGTAGCCTTTTCGAAGAATACAATGGAAGAATGTGTGAAGAAAACATTGACTAAAAAGTTTGAAGACATCTTGTATAACAAGTGTGGACAGTCTCATTGTGCAGACGAGAACACTTGGTTTCCAAGAAGATGTTGTATGGAACATGCAAAGTTTGATAAGCGAACAGTAGGGTTGTTTAAAAAGGAAGCATCAGGAACAGAAATGATTTGCTTATGTTCTAAAACTTACTTTTTAAAAGGAGAAGGGGAGGGAGATAAAATGAGTGCAAAGGGTGTGAATAAGTCTAGACTATCAAACCCCGAAGTGCTTTATAAAGAATGTCTCAACTCCAAATCATTTCAGACAGTTGTAAATACTGGCTTTCGAGCAAGAGAAAGTTCTATCTTTTCATATGAGCAGAAGAAAATTGGGTTTTCTTACTTTTATTGCAAGCGTGAAGTTGCCTCTGATGGTATTAACACTTTTCCACTGAACCATATGATCGAAACATATTCATTATGGAAAATGCCACATCCCCTTTATCAATAGAACACTTGCAAATAATTGAAAAGGGGGGATCATGTTTAAGTCCGTGGAGCATCTTTTCCAGTATGAAAAAGCAGTATTCCATAAAAATAAAATGATTGTTGAAAGGTTAAAAAAATCATTTGTTTTTTCCGACTCTTTAAAAAGCAAGCACAAACTATGTGCAGAATCATATGAATGGAGTAAAATAAAAGACAGTGTGATGAAGGATTGCTTATTTTTAAAATTAAAATTCAATCCTTCGATTCAGCACATTCTTTGCATTCTTCGAGGGAAGCAAATAATATACCCAGGTACAGAAGCAAACAAGTACTGGAGCTCTGGTGTTTCATACTGCGTTTCAAGATCTATGAAGCCTTCTTTCTATCCTGGAGGGAATTGCGTTGGCGTCTGTGGGAGGAGCTAAGGGATGGATTGCTAGCTGCTATTGGTGATTAGTGCTTAATATTTGTTTGACGTATTCGATTGGATAATATGCATGACCCTGCTTACATGTAAATAAACGAATGTACATAACTTGAATTTAGTGTTTGCGTTATCATTGCGCGTGTATCACTTAAAAAACGTACGAGATAATAATGGAAGTTAATGCAACTCCTTTATTCATAGCACCAACAAGTATTGGAATAGCTGGTGTTTCAGGAAGTGGGAAAACAACTCTTCTTTTTAAAATACTGTCTAAAAGGAATGAACTTTTTTCTAAAGACACACATAATATACTATTTTGCTATGCAGTATGGCAAAAAGCATACGATAAAGAAAAACAGAACAAATCGATAACTTTCTATGAAGGATTACCAACAGAACAACAGGTTAGAGAATTTGCGAGTGAACAAGAGCATGTGATAATTGTTATAGATGATTTAATGGAAGAGCTTGTAAACGACCCTGGAGCAGAGAAACTATTTACGAGAACATCCCACCACTTTAATGCTAGCATAATTTACATCGTTCAAAATGTTTTTGAACAGGGGAAAAAATCTCGAAGCATTAGTATTAATACACACTATTTCATACTTATGAAGAATACTCGTGATGTGAATCAAGTATCAGTTCTTGCACGTCAAACAGGAATGGGAGAGCGACTTAAGGAAGCATATAAAGAAGCAGTAATAAACACACAGTATGGTCATTTACTTGTTGATTTAAGCCCACACCAACAAGCTAACCCAATTGATCTAAGGCTTAAAACAAATATTGTTGATGATGATGTAATAGCATTTGTCCCAATTCACAGCTAGAAAATCAGTTCGTACTGCTGTGTCCTTCTCATTTGATCTATACCCGCGCAAGAGACATGACTGATAATATCCAGAGGGAGAAGTGCTATATAAGACTACTGCTTACAACAGAAAGTAGACTTCAAGCGAAAGGATTGATATACACAGCTACGCGCTCTCAAGTTAAACTACTGTGTGAAATATCGGCTAATATAAATTTACTCCCACTTTCTCCTGAAGTCGAGAAAAAGATAAAAAAATATCGTGGTTTTCTCTCAAAGTTAGGAAAGCCACGTCAATGCAAGAAAAAACAACTTTTGATAATACAAGATAATTGCACGTCTTTTTTATATATAATAAGCTTGGTGAAACAAGAGCTTAAGGAAGTATTACTATGAAGTATACGAGGAAAGTTGTCATTATTCCTTATGATAAATACCAACGAATGAATGACACAATTGCAGATGCAACAAAAAATATTGTTCATGATCATAAGTCGCATAATGATAATGTTAAACACATACAAGCCCAAACTACGGATCCAACATTACATCTCCAATCTTCTCCTACTCGCATTTCAGCGGACGACTCAACCTTGATCTCTGGAAAATTAGAAACACGAAATAAGCATGATGAACTAAACACAACTGCGGATTTTATAAAAAAAGAAGGATCTGGGCATGCTGCAGCTACAAAAACACACATAAATAACTTCTCGGAATGAAACAAACTACATTCTTCTGTTCCTTCACCACCTCCAGGGAAACCCGACAAACAACCCGTAAACATTGAACGCATTTCTCCCCTTCTTTTAGATTCTAAGAAGAAGAAAATAAGTGAAAACAATCCGGGAAAAGTTGAAAATACACCGAAAACATGAAAGAGTTTGTGGAAGCCGCTGAAATAACACAAACTCAAGATCCACAATTTTACAATACTTTGGATGAACATATATCGAAACAAGAAAAAAAATATAGAGATTCAAATTCACAAACTGTATCAGACGAAGAATTATATGACGTATTTTACGGATCTGACTCTCCTGCTGCTTTTTCGAGTTTTGAAAAAGTTTATAACGAAGTAAGAAAAAGAACACACAATCGTGTAAACAAAGAACACATAAAAAACTGGTTACTAAAACAAGATGCATATACTTTATTCACTCCTAGGTTGAAGCATTTTAAAAGACCCAGAGTTGTTGTATCAGATATTGATTATCAGTGGGACTCCAACACTTTGAATATGTCATTTTTTAAACAGAAAAATGATAATTTTGGTTTTATTTTATTACTGATTGATATTTTTAGTCATTTCATTTGGTGTAGAGGACTTAAAAACTTAACTGGGAGTGAGACGTCTAGAGCTCTTGAGTCTGTATTCGAAAACGTACACCCGAAGGTAATGAGAACAGACAAGGGAAGTGAGTTTAATAATTCTGTTGCAACAAAGGTATATGCAGCATATAACGTTCATCATTTCTCGACTACAAATGAAACGAAAGCAAATTTTGCTGAACGAGCTATACAAACATTAAGAGAAAGAATGCAAAAATTTTTAACATTTGCCCACTCTTTTCGCTGGATTGATAAATTACAAGATTTAACAGATGGGATTAATAATTCTTACCATACTACCATTGGTATGAGTCCCTCCCAGGCCCGTGTAACAGATAAGGGGATCCTATGGAAAAAACAGTACATTGAAAATGAAAGACCATATTTATGGAGCAAAATGGGCTTTGCGTTAAATATTGGGGATAAAGTAAGATTAAGTTATAAACCAACAACATTTGAGCGTAGGTATGATGAAAAATATACAAAAGAAATATTTATAATCACAGATCGGAAAGTCCAACAACAGACCCCAGTTTATGAAATAAAGTCATGGGGGAATGAACCTATTCTCGGAACATTTTATGAAGAAGAGTTACAACTCGTAATTGTTACTGATGATACACTATATCAAGTGGAATATATTGAAAATGAGAGGGTTAATGAGAATGGGGAAAGGGAAGTGTTGGTGAAATGGCTGGGATTTCCAGAAAGTGAAAAAACATGGACTCTTAAATTGAATGTTGTTGATTTTGAAAATGAGGATGAACTAGTTCCAGAAATTCAAAAAAGTACAAAAAGCGCTCAGAGCAAAAAAAGAAAACATCCAACACATGAAACTAAACTTGGTAATAAAAAGAAACGAAAAGCACAACAAAAAACAAATGTTAAGGAGCATAAAGAACAAGAACAAGAACACAAAATCAACAGTCGGCGTGAAGGTTTGAGACCCAGAAAAACAAAATATAGACTGAGAGGGGGGGCTGAGAGAATTAATGTTTATATGCATAAATGCAATAAGAGATTAATTGACATAACATGAATAATGACATAGAGGAGAAGTTTGGCGAAACACTTCGCCAAACCCACCTAATGGAATTATGAATGAATTATACAATCAAATGGTTGAGAAAGATTTAGCATCAACCAATAACATGTGTTGAATAGAGGGAGTGATATACCGGTACACAGCAGATGATTTCCAATGCCCTCTGGCTTTAATATCAAGGAGAGATGCCCCTGAGGCCGACATAAAGGTAGCACTCCCCCTGCGTAATGAATGGGAAGAAAATCTACCTCTAAGGCCAGCCTTAGACACAATATTATTGAAATTGACCTTAAAACAGTCATAGGTCATAGGAGGGCATGAAGGGCATGAGAGAAGGGGACTTGAAGGAGGAGCCCTATGTGAGTTCAGAAGCTTTCCTACCCAGTATACAGCACACAGGCCCTTAGTTGGGATCCTTGCAATGGGAATAATAAAAGGTGTAGAAGAGGTTTTTGAAGAAAGGATAGTTAATTCCAAACCCCAGTCATGAATTTTGACATGGGAACGAAGCAATGTATGCTTAGAAATGGTAACATGAGACACTCTCAGTAATGACCTAAACATTAATATAATTGCCGTCCAGGTTAAAACCTCTGAAGGGGATGATTTGTCTAAACATAAGTACATCCTCTTTAAGTGATTGGGTAATAGAGGGTCCGAGGGACATGGGGAGGACCCAGGTAGCTTGAAAATACCGTGTATCACAGACTTTATAGCTGGATGAGATAAAGAAATTGGCTCCAGTCCTAATAATTTCATATGAAAGGTAATCCCACATAAATAGGAAACCACCGACGAGGCCTTGAGGAAGGAGGATAAATAAGCAGAATACATACAGATCTTCTCTGTAGTAACAGGACAATGGTTGATACCGACCGAGGCCATAAACCTCCGGTAAAATAACCACTGGTGCTGCCTTTGTTTAAAGGTAGAGGATGATACTGAGGCAGCACGAAGCACTTTTACTCTATCCATCCAGACTTGGGCCTCTACAATCAGAAAAAATGGTAGAAGCACAACATAAGTGAGCTGCTTGCAAAACATCCCCAGCTATTTTAAATGTGCCTCTGTATGGTAGCCTAGAAAGTGTATCAGCCACAAGATTATTTTTTGTATTAATGTAGACTGGTTTGAGCTGAATATCATAAATAAAACAAACCCAAAATAGTTCATATAGATGGTCCATACATATTGGACTATGACTTGTCCCATTCCTAATCATATGGATCACTTGGGTGTTGTCAATCAAACAGACTACATCACAACCCCGGAGTGACTCACACCACCTTTTTAGGGCAACAAGTACAGGAAAAATCTCCAATACATTGATACTGTCATCTGTCTCTAAATAATCAGAAGTAGGGCCTAAATGACTGCAGTCAGTGTCAACTATAGGGGCCTCATAGCCTTTCCATACCCCTGCAACCCAGTCCATGTCCAAAACAGCACCATAACCCCTCTTTGAAGAATCTGTAATAATCGGGTGAGGATATTGGGGCCTATCTAAATATCTAATTCCATTGAACACTTCAGTAAAAGCTTTCCACCACTCTAGGTCCTTCATGAAACCAGCATCTAATGGTAAAGATCTGACCCTCCTAGCCAGCATTTCTTTGTACAAATCAAAAAATCTGCGGCAAAATGTCCTTCCTCCAGGGTAGACAGTGGCACAGTGGGCCATATACCCATTCATACGTTCTAGATCTTTCTTTAGAATATACTTGTATCCACTAACCTTCTTGAGTAATTCTTTTAATTTTCTAAGCTTCCCTTCTGGAAGCGCTAGGGTCATATTCATTGAGTCTATCTCAATGCCTAGGAAAATACATTTGGTGGAAGGGGGAGAGACTTTCTTCCAGGATATGTAAAACCCTAGATATCTAAGCAGATTGATAATTATTTGTTGGGCAGCAACACACTCATCATAGGTACTAGCTCTGACCCAATAATCATCGAGATAGTTTACTACTACTATACCATAAACGTCTAGCAACACACATGCTACAAAATTTGAGATCTGATCAAAGTAGCAGGGGCCTGTTCTTAAGCCAAAGCATAAGCGGTTGTCACAGAAATATCTATCTTGCCCATCTAACTGCCAACAAAAACCACAATACTTCCTATGTCCTGGGTCAATGGGAACCGCCCTATAAGCTGACTTTATATCAACTGTAGACATGAAATCTCCTACTTCTAGCATAGCTACCACATTTTCTAAACCCTTGTAACTAAATTCTCGTATGAGAGAATCACAAAAATAGTTTACAGACCTCCCAGCTGGCATACTACAATCAGTTATGGGGCGAATATTCCCATCAGGTTTAGGGACTGCCCCTAAAGCATGTACACAGTGAGGCTTAGTATCTAGGACTGAAACCATTCCCTCAGTAAACTCTTCATACACAATAGCATTCATCTTATCACGAGGGCCCTCCTCTAAAATAGATTTATAGTTATCACAGTGATATTCAGGAGGGACAGTATCGACAATAGGAAAACCATCTGTTATACCAGCAAAAGTACTCTCATGTTCAGCAGCAGCATCAGAATTAATGAGACTTTTTAAATAGGCAAATCTGCATGGCTTTAGCTGGCTACGAACATTGTCAAGCAAAAATACACAGGTACAGCAGCCAAGTTTACAACATTCGAAAACCTCAACAACATGACCTCCAGCAGTTGGGTCAGTTTTAAACAACAATTTTCGGTCAGTACAAACATGTGCCTTGATAATAACAGATTCGTCACATACCATTTTGGTACTTACATTAACACACTCAGTAAAATTCTCAAGGCTCAGGTGTTTATCAGCATCCATCGTGGGAGAAATAACCACTTTACTTGTTCCATCATCTCCGCAAACAACGTCCGTGTCCACCATGTTTCCAGAATGTGTGTCAAAACCAATCTCCATGACAGGAGAGTGATGCAAGACAGAGTCAGGCGACTTGTTATTTTCGTAATTACCATGGCAACTGTTGACAACACTTTGTTTACAACGTGAAGTAAAACATTCTGAAGACACAACATTTGATGACTTTCCCCCACGATGAGCCTCATCCTATTTAGAGTTTACAGCTGATTTACTAGAGCAAGACTTGATTCCGTGGTCTGTTGACCCACACCTCTGGCACTTATGAAAATATCTACAACTTTGTAAGCTACATCCAGCCTCCGAGTTGAAATTGAAACATATGCCTTTCTTTGATGGCTTGAATTTACGCTCACCATCCCTTGCAACCTTCTTAGAGTTCTCAAATGCATAATACTTGAGAATCTCATCTTGGCGAATATCGGTAAAGGCAGCTAAACCTATTCTGTTAGCCCTCTCCCGAACACAAGAGTCATAATCAAGGCTGGCTTTCAGTGAGTAAACATTACTGGCCGATTTGTCCGACATCAACAAAGCATGCCTGAGGATTCCTTCTACCTCCGAGCTGGGACGATTATCAGTGAGAAGTTTCACAGCTAATTTTATTGTCAAAGACAAAAGTTTTTCAATGGAATCGACACTCTCACCTCTTGGGAGGTCCTTGGTCCTATCAAAAGGCTTCTTGGCCCGATGCTCGGTGCTTCTTGAACGGGAACGTCTCCGGCGGCCACGCCCACCTGACACTCTGTATATGTCACTGTCTACAGATGATTCCCGAGATCCTATCTCCACCTCTGTCTCCGAACCATCTTCATCATTACCCTGACGACTTGAGCTAGGTTTAGATGCCAAGAATTTCTTCATCATTCCCTCCAACGCCGTCAATCTTGCTGCCACTGGATCTCCAGATAAACTGGTAAATAAATCTTCAGTATGACGTTGATTAAAATGTTGACATTTCTTTCCCGTAGGGGAATCATGTCTCTCGCCACACTTGGAACAATAACGCCCACCCATTGTGATAAAGGTTTAAAAATTTCCTGTGGAAATAAATATGTAACCTTATCTGTCCAGTGGCTATACAAAAGTGACCGTTGTTTACATGTTCCATTCGAGGCACACAAATGGATGAGTCTGATTGGATGATAGTCCAGGTTGTCATGGTCACTGGGATGACCCAGAGATTGAAGCCACGCCCCCTTCTGCTCAGCTATATTCCTGAATGGGATTCATGTCCACAAAAGACACACGCATTACAATGATGCTCATCAGTTATATAGAAACGTTCATGAGTGTCGGACATACAGTTGTGAACTAGCAAACAAAAAAAACAAAAAAACAGAAAACATGTACATATTTGCATCATCGTTGGATTCAATCGATCAATTCCCAAACAATTCTGCGCTCGACTTTACATTTGCGCTGGATAAGACTTTATACTTGGAAGGAATATGGGAATGCGCATTAATTGACTTTTTTGTGGAAGATGAGCGTGGCAATTTGTTTTTACATGATGTTTTTACTGATGTTGATTGGAAAGAAGAAACAAGTGAATCAAGAAGAGAAATAATTGAGGAAGTAGATCAACAAGGGAAAGAAAGCGCAAACATTTCCAGGCATGTTAAGCGACGTGTGCAGGAAACTCAAATATATAAAAACCACTCATTTTACATTTTATGTGATCTTGTGCAACCCAGTTACGTTTATGGAAATTATGCTCCTGTTTTAAATGTAGCTAACTCGTCATTCGTGGTTAACATGAGTCCATTATACATCCCTGTTTTCAGAAAGGTTGTGCAAAACATCAGGGTGTATATAAAGTCGGATGTAGCAGGGGGAGAGTCATTACTCTGTGCTTTTAAGACAAGGTGTGCACTTCACTTGCGACGACGAGACAGCGTGTCGAGATAATATTCATTGGAGAAACATGGCACTTATCCCATATACTGCATCAGCTGAAAAGTGGAAAAAACATTACCAAGACATCATTAATCAAAAATCTAAAATAAGACAAGGAGTATATACTCTTCAAGGATCAAAACCAACGAAAGTTGAAAAACAGAACCCTGTTACTTTAATATCTAACGTGGCACAGACTCTAAACCAGACAAAGGTGTTAGCGAAGGAAGACGCTTTACACGAGGACGGGAGCAAAAGGTTGGAGATGATAGTGCATCCCACAATGCCTCAAAAAGGGAAAGCAAAGAGTTCGGGAGCTATAAGTTTCCTAAATTCTGTTAAAGCTCGCCATTCTTCAACCGCAAGCGGGAAAGGAACAACGCCAAAAAGGAAACGTGCTACCAAACCAACTCCAGCTGAAAGCAAGAAAAGGAAGAAGACAAAGAAAGACGATTAACATAAACTACCCGACGGGCACTGAGCGCAATTGAATGTGATAGCACTGCGATCATTTTGTGATTGGCCGCAAACTAGTGAAGTGTGATACTTATGGCTTTGAATCACAGTGAAATGGACATGCCATTAGCCATCATTATGTAAAATTAATTGCGTCCATTTCCTCCCATGTTGTTGTTGGTCTCACACTTGTGTTTGATCAAGTTCTCATTCATATTCATTTATGTTCATATTATATATGTGTTACTCAACCAATTTTATCTGTGAATACATGTTTTCTTCAAAAGTCAATAATAAGGGTGTGATCTCAATCACGCATATAATGCGCATTAAAAATCGCATCTAAATACTCAGTAAATGCACATGCTGCATGAATAGTTAAAATATTCTAATAGAGGGTAAACGTCCTAATGATAGATGTCCATGTTTGTATTAATCATTTTTCTGTGACTCTTGTTAAACTAGGGGTTAATCTTGACTTGCAATAACCCTCTTGTGTGCAAACAATATATGTGCGAATCCACTATTAACAGCTATATGGTGTATTTCACACCTTTTGATATTTTCCTTCAGCTATTGAGCTAGGCATGTCAATGGGCAGGGATGGGGGTGGCATCTTTTTGACACCTTAGAAAGCGATAGCTCTTTTTATTATTCATTATGTATGCATAGGAGCACCAATGAATGTGGGTGCACATTCCTACCTTAATGTTAGAAATCTATCAATATCTTGGTACTATGAATGCGGGATGATCGGGACAAAAAACATTCAGGACAAAAACAAAAGGGGGCAAAACCTAATAATTAACCCAAGTGTTATTTACAAGTACCCGACTATGTCATAATTCCCATAAACGGTTGTTACAACAATGTTATAACACATGATGACAGAAGGTCGTATATTTGTAGCGCAATTATGGCGAATACCTAATGTTTTACACCTTTCCCCCATGCCTCAGGTGTTTCTCCTGATTGTCCTACTATTTTTGTCCCGATTGACCAGCAGAGTTGTGACACCTCTCCGACTGGGAATTACTTTGCTAGGTATGTGTGAATACTGAGTATGTGTCATTAAAGAGAGACCCCTATCTTTCTTCTAAAAAATCCCTTTTCTTATTCATGATAATCGGCGAGAGGTATTAATAATGTCTACGATTCCAAATGGTCAGGAGAAACGCTCAGCAAACAATAAAACAATGAATACAATTATTAATCATACCTTGAGTTTACACTGTTACCCCTTGGCAGGGTTAATACCACCAACCTCTCCCGACCCTTGTAAGGGTGGGCAGGACATTGTATGACAGCCTATTATTATGTTTCTATACTATAGAACATATAAGACAACCAGGACAGCATCAGAATAATACTTCTCCAATATAGATATTCACTGTCATGTGTGTTCTTAATCGCGCATATAATGCGCATTTAAAATCGCGTCTAAATACCCTCACTGAATTGCCACACTCATTATTGAAAGACAGGTGGCGCAACTTGTAAGTGGGGTGCATTTACAATTTGTTTTACAATGAAAGTGCTGCTAATACGCTTGTGTGGCATTTATACCACTATAGATATTCCACATCATGTACACAGGGATGTTATTTAAGTGATGTACCTCTATAGTTTATCTGTGTGATTTAATTGTTTGATCTGGAAAAACGTTTTGATCAAAACATCCCCCATAATTGCATACTTCATTAGCTGAACTAGACTGAGCCACCCAGATTTCAAGTAGAACTGGAATAACCCTTCCCAGCAATGTGGATGCCTAACATGATGGAAATGATTATGAAACAATTGATGTATTACCATGAGTAATTCCGAATGATATTATTCTGCTAATAAAAGTAATAACATAAGGTGAAAATTGCGCATAATTTACACAACAAATATCACACTTAAAATGTGGTAATAATTTGCTGATGATTGCACTAATATTGCGTTATACCTTTAGCGTGATCATCACGCCATCATAGCGCAATAATTATTGCGTGAAAAGCGTCCACTCTCATCACAGAACTGTGGCGAGATGATTGCGCATTAAAAATCGCGTAGAATCGCGTCCATTTGCCCGTCGGGTAAGCAATGGAGTATATGCGGGAAAATTTTGTGGAATCTCATTCAGAAGAGTTGGATCTTTTTTCTCCAGTTAATGTTGATGCGGCTGTTAGGCATAGAGAAATTCGCACATACAGACCACAATCATCGCTTACAACAGGGTCGGCTATTCAGTTCTATGTTAGTGGTTCATCAGGTGAATATTTATCTTTAAAAGACAGTACGATTTGTGTGAGATTATGTATAGAAAATGCAGACACTAATGCTCCAATCGATCACACTGATGCTAATGTAGCGTTAGCGAATCTTAGTCTTTCCTCTCTTTTCCGAAAAGTCGAAGTCCTTATTAATGATCAACCAACGTCTGCCGGAGTAGGACTAAACTATGCACAGAAAGCATTTATGCAGTGTGTTATGGATACAACTGCAGAGTTTCGAGATACAACAATGTTCACAGAGGGCTATTGTGCAGATGCTGGAAACTTAGACTCATTTCAAATCGGGGCAGAAGGTTCAAACATTGGGTTTAAAAAAAGACAACAGTGGACAGCTGGTGGGAAGGAAGTGGAGTTTGAAGGTCCTATCCACCTTGGGATTTGTGAGCAGCAAAAACCAATAATTAACGGAGTTCCAGTCAAAATAATTCTTCATCAAAGCGAGGATCAGTTTAGACTGTTAGTTGGTGAACCTAGTGCTAAATACTTGAAATCAAAACGTACTAAAAGAAATGCTGGGGGAGAAGAGGATGAGGAAGAAGAAGAAGAAGTAGAAGAAATGCAAGAAGAAGATCAACAGGAACATTCCAATAAAGACAAAAATACTTTTGGATTTCCTCAAAGAGAAAAAAGATATAGAGTTGTGATCAAAGACGTTGTGTTTAAAGCTTGTCACATTCAACTGCATCATGATGTTATGCTGGCTCATAATGAAATTTTAAAAGAACACAAAGCTGTGTATCCATTTACGCGTGAGGATGTAAGAACATACACAATTCCAGCGGGCTCAAGCGAATGGGTACAAAACAATATTCTAATGGATGCTGTGCCTGAATCCGTTCTGATATGTTTTGTCGAGTCAGATAGAGTTACAGGGAACATTCGAAAAAACCCATACAATTTTGCAAATTTCAACATTTGGGAAATTGGATTTTATATAGATGGGAAGAGTGTCCCAGGAGATATTAAATGTGATTTTGAAAATAACAACTACATTCAAGCATATCGATCTATAAAAAACAAAAATAACTCAACTTTCTGTTCTTACTACACATACAAAAGAGGGCATGCATTTTGTAACTTCCAAATTTCAAATCCCTGCCCTAACACAACACCACTTATTCGTAAAGGGCAAACACAAATAATGGTAAGATTTAAAAAACCTACAAGTCAATCAATAACAGCATTCGTATACTGCAAAACATATGCGCAAATGGAAATAGATTCTGTTCGAAATGTTAAGGTTGTTTAACAGCAAATACAATGCTGTGTATATACATGTATGTTTGCATAATAAAGTTAAGAAACAACATAATGAAAAAATAAATAAATAAATAAATAAATAAATACATACCTCTGATGTTCCAGAAACAGATGCGCTCATTTCACTCAAGTTGTATATTGTGTCGCTAGATCCACATTCTTCAACATTAGCACCAGCAAGTAGAAGAAATTGTTGTTGTGATTTGCGTCTGCTTTCGGGGGGTGTTTGTTTGCTGCAACACTAATGATGAAAAACAAGTAAATAAATAAACATTATATGCTTTAACATTCATTCATTCATTCATTCAATAGTGCACACTTACAAGGATATGTGAAATGTATACTGCAAATGTATTTAACAAAATGTATGACTTGCGATGAAATAAAATTATTGTTTTACAAAAGAATAAGTGTTTGTTATATATAGATATATACATATGTATGTATATAATTATATTGTTTGTATATCGTTCTTACTTTATTTCGTGGTTCATGTATGCATTGGGTGTTTATGCAATATGCACAGAAACTCAAAGTTAGGACTATCACAAGGGTTATCAACGATACGAAAGTAAGCTTGAGCTGGTTCGAGTCCATATCCATCCACCATTCATGATGTACTTCTTGATCATTAGACATAGATGACATTGTGCTCCACCCATCACCAAAGTTTAGGTTAAATATGGAGGACTCTGAGTTCGATGAAGAAGTTGAAAATGCATCACTGTTTTCATCTAGCGCAAATAAATCCCCATCATTATTATCATCTATCATTATCATCGTCATCATCATCATCGAAATCGCTCCCATATTCACTATAATCATCGTCATCTCCATCATTACGATCTTGCACAAGGGCTGGGTACAGGTCTCCTAAAATTAAAATACAAAACTATAGGCAAAATATATATTAACTAGATGAATTGTCTACAATACTGTACGGTGATTATTATGCATGATTGGGAGCATGCATGAAAGCAGTTGTTTGAAATTATTTCATAATTATTTTCAACCGATCTGAACACCAGATGTATATGTGCCAGGGCTTATATGCCCCATCGCCTATAGATGCAGCTCTGGACTTATAAGCTCCAAGACCCGCTTGCATTGGAGTTATAGGTTTCAGGATTTATAGACTCAGAAGAATACTAATCCACACCAAAAATAACCCTAAACCTAACCCTTTCACTCAAATATACTGGAAAAGTAAACATGCGTTTCATAGAACACTTCTCTCCCTGCTAAATATGACGTAATAATATGACTAGCAGATGTTAATCAATCGATTGGGATTAATAGTATACATCATTAATCATAGAACACAAGAATAAATAACTCATACCCTGATTTTGTGTTGCGATGAAAGCTGACGCCAAAACAGTCACTAGTCGAGTCCAGACAGATGTGGGTGGTTTCTCCGTCGCTAGATCTTTCCCGATTTTGCGCTGCTTATGTGTTCCCCTTACATGTCCTATCTTACAGTCAGAATATATGTCGTATCTAGACACTTTCGGCAAAGTTTTGCAATTAAATGATAGTTTTTGGTATCGAAGGTCAAGGGTGCGGAGGTTCATGAACTGACTAAAATATCGCTTCCTGAACTCTGTTATGTATGAATTCACGAGCACGAGTTTCCTTACTTTCTTGCTGTCCCGCAAAATCCTTATCGGAAGACCGACATTGCTGCAGGTTACGGTGTCCCCTTGGCAAAAACATTCTCCTTCGTTCTCCCCACACTCAAATAGTTCCTGCTTAAATGCTTTTGTGTAAATTCCATAAAGAACTAATGTTAAAAATATCACGAGGTGGACGTGTGTGTGCGCCATTTTCGTTGATAAGATCTCGCGCCTACTTCCGGTGTATCATATAAAATCTCCTACTTTGTTATTGATTAATTTGCGTAGTATATATGGTCGATTCCAGTGAAATGGGGGCCATTATGGGATTTTTATCATTTTATTAGATCATTATTATTTTTATGTCATTGAATGACGATGGCTGAAGGAAGAAAATCCCAAAATTTCAGCTCTTAAGTCCTGACATTCTGAGAACTAGAGGTGGTAGAAGTTTCTCTATTGAAAAATAGCGATAGATTACGTATACATCCCTCAAAGGTGAAGATCGAATATCTACATATATTTCCATGAAAATGTCCCACTTTTAGTTATTGGGGGACATTAAGAACAACTTTACTTTGTACGGAATATTGATTGATTGACTAAATTTTTTTTTTTCCCCTGATGTGTGTGTATATAAGAATCGTTGAAGTTTGCCCCACTTGTGTTTACCTACAGTGACCGTGTATCGATAAATGTACCATAACCCAGGTCTTATATAAAATAAATCTCTGAACCCACAAGTAAAATACACGACTGGGGTTATACATAGGTGAAAACCGCTTGCACCTAGTGTATATAGTAATGTTTTTATGCATGATTGGAAATGTATACGTAATCTATCGCCTTAGCCATTTCTAAAGAAATTGTTCCAATGTATCATTATCTCGTAGAATCAATGCCAGGGTCATAAACTGCTGTTATTATCATTCATTTTTTCATGTTTCATCATCCCAAGTAGACTTCTGTTGAATAAACCTAATATTTTCAATAAGAACCGGAAATTACTATATATTCTGAGTCATTTGAGATATTTAATTAAAGCTTTTCATAACTATTTGCTCTGATCTCTAGAAAATATGGCTATTTAGTGAGAGAAATAAAGTTACTTCTCTTATTTTCTCCCTTCTCATATAGTCTAAGCAAGAAAAAATAGTTCTAGATGATTCTAGAATTAAAAAAATACCAGTTTTCATGTGCATTCGTAATCTATTGCGCATTCGTAATCTATCGCTATATTTTCCATGACAATTATTTCCCCTATATGCAGTGAAAATGACATAGATTCTATTCATTATCCCGAGTCTTTGAATAATCATCAACAAACACCACATAATGGCAATAAATAATTTATATTTTCCACAACAAAGCAAAACATTAATTATTTTCTAAGATATTTAGGATTCTCAAGAAAACACTTTCAAAACCATTTGCTGCAATCTCTGGAAAATATAGCCATTTAATGAAAAACATCATGTCATTTCTCTTACATTATCCATCCCAATAAATTCTAAGCACAAGATCTTAGTCTTAGATGATTTCTGCTTTCAGAAATTACCTTTCGCCATGTCATTCGTAATCTATCGTGCATTCGTAACCTATCGCCATTTTTTTCACTATCATCAACTTCATGATTTGTAGCAAAACTGGGATTTAGCTTTTATTTCTTTATCCCCAGTCGTTGATCAATTCACTGAATGAGCACCTCATAATCATACTTGCACCAACAAAGCAAAATTTAACGATTTCATGAGGTATTTAATTAAAGCAATCAATTATCATTAATTAAAGCAATTTTAAATTTATTTGTTACTATCTCTTGAAAATAGTCCTTAAATAAATAACATCATTCATTCCTCACACTTTGTCCCTTCTCACTTATTCCAAGCAAAAAGAAAATAGTGCTAATGGTTCTTGCTTTTAGAAATATCTGTTTTCCTGTCTTTCGTAGTCTATCGTGTTCTTTATAATGTTCATAAATTCCATGATTTGCAGAGAAAATGGTATTCTACCCTGTGGCATCAAACGATGCCACATGCCAATTAAAGGAAATTAATCATAGATCATTCATGCTTTCAGAAATATGAGTCAGATTTTCAGAAAATGTACATTTGGCAGCTGTATAATTTAGTAAATTCTGCTAAATTAGGCTGCAATTTGGTCAGTACTAGGTAAATTTGAGTATATTCAGCTTTGCATTGATTCTAGCAATCCGTTTGGTTAGGTTGAATTGTATTTTGAACCTTATTTTTGTCTGAAATTTGGGTTGAGAAGATTGGCGAAGTTGAATTGTACATTTTCTGAAAATCTGACCCATGTATGTTTTCCAATATCTTTCGTATGGGCTTCAGATGTTAGGGCCCAACAATACTAGGGCCCACTATGAACCTCAGATGCTAGGGCCCAGAGTCCCAACGCAAGTTTAGGGCCCGCCCATCTTCTGACGCTAGGGCCCATTCTGGTGAGTGTGTGGGTGTGTGTGTGTGTGGGGGGGGGCAACGTCTGAATAAAAGTGAGAGGGGGCCCTAGAGTTGTTGGGCCCTAATGTCTGTAGACCCTTTTGTAGTCCATCGTGTCTTTTGTGTTGTTCGTAATCTATCATTTATAATGATAACTAACTCCAAGATGTGCGGTGTAAATGGTTCTCTTTATCCTGAGTCACTGAATAAATGAATCAACAAGTTGACAGGATACAGATATTTTTCAAGAAGATTTCAGGATCTCAGTAGCACTAGCCTAGCTGAGGTAAAAAAAAGTACAACTAGCGCAACAGCAGCCAGACAAGCACTTCAACATTAAAACCTTTCAATCATACCACTATTATCGTTGTGGGTTCGGGTTCTAGCTCTGTAAACTCATTAGACTCACAGAAGGACCACAAAATTTGCATAAACGTCATATTTTCAACAACACAATTATTAAAATTGTTACGGTATACTTAAGATTAATTTAAAGTCATTCCACATTTTAGTCAGATAACTTTTAGATCGATTGCATAAGCAGAGAAATGGAATATCTTTAGTTTGTGACCAATAATAACAGCATGTAACTTTAATGGGACTTGGTTTTGTCAATATTCAATTAATTAACTGGACTTAAAAATGGCCAATTGGTCAGCAGGAATATTGTAGAGGCCAATATCAACTTGTTGAACCCCGATAATCTTCCTCAAAATGTGTGACATAGGAAGAAAACCTTCATCCGACCTCTTGGCGGAATATTTACCCCTGCTCTTTTTCAGGTATCTGATGTACACTTCTTCAGGTGATGACACTGTGATAATTTGGCCAACATACTGTTTGCCATTGTAGACAACAACTACCAAATCCCCTGATTCAAATTCAACTTCACCTAATTTATTCGGCACAAGCTTGTGACATGCTTGATAGACTGCCTCATTTTTCTGTGCTGCATTTTTATGCTGCTCACTCTGAAGATGAAACTTAAGGTTGTGGGTCGGGCAGGAACAAAGTTCACAAAAAATAGACCTCTGGGGATTAGATTTCTTTGTTGTAGGATTATCTTGCTTCTCATGTTGTTTTCTCCTTTTTTCAAATGGTGATCCTGTGTGGGTGGTTCTTTCGTCATCTGGGTCAATCATGGGGAAAGCATTGCAGTGAAAAAAGATGGGCCTTCGATCTTTCTGGTCGACTTTGATGTATGGGCTTTTTAGGTACTTTACTTTGTTTGCTGGTGTTGCCCTGTTGCCCTGAGGTAAGTTCATCATGGGACGTAGTGGGTTCACCTTGGGATGTAGTGGATTCACCTTGGGATGTAGTGCGTTCATCTTGGGATATAGCGAATTCATCTTGGGATGTAGAGGGTTCATCTTGGGATGTAGTGGATTCACCTTGGGATCTAGTGGGTTCATCATGGGACGTAATGGGTTCATCTTGGGATGTAGTGGATTCACCTTGGGATCTAGTGGGTTCATCATGGGACGTAATGGGTTCATCTTGGGATGTAGTGGATTCATCTTGGGATGTAGTGGATTCATCTTGGGATGTAGTGGATTCACCTTGGGATGTAGTGGGTTCACCTTGGGATGTGGCATATTTATCTCTGGTGAACTCAGCTTCACGTTGCCATTTTGCGGTGATGAGTTTGGCTCATGATGAAGTGGGTTTGGTTCTCTTGGTGGTGAGGTCATCTCGCGATGTGGTGGGTTCAGCTCACAATGTTCGGTGTTTTGCTCCCTGTGTAGTGGCTTTGTCAGTTTTGTTGCAATAGCAGTCTCAATCTCTGCATCTGGTGAACTCAGCTTCACGTTGCCATTTTGCGGTGATGAGTTTGGCTCATGATGAAGTGGGTTCGGTTCTCTTGGTGGTGAGGTCATCTCGCGATGTGGTGGGTTCAGCTCACAATGTTTGGTGTTTTGCTCCCTGTGTAGTGGCTTTGTCAGTTTTGTTGCAATAGCAGTCTCAATCTCTGCATCTGGTGAACTCAGCTTCACGTTGCCATTTTGCGGTGATGAGTTTGGCTCATGATGAAGTGGGTTCGGTTCTCTTGGTGGTGAGGTCATCTCGCGATGTGGTGGGTTCAGCTCACAATGTTTGGTGTTTTGCTCCCTGTGTAGTGGCTTTGTCAGTTTTGTTGCAATAGCAGTCTCAATCTCTGCATCTGGTGAACTCAGCTTCACGTTGCCATTTTGCGGTGATGAGTTTGGCTCATGATGAAGTAGGTTTGGTTCTCTTGGTGGTGAGGTCATCTCGCGATGTGGTGGGTTCAGCTCACAATGTTCGGTGTTTTGCTCCCTGTGTAGTGGCTTTGTCAGTTTTGTTGTAATAGCAGTCTCAATCCACCCTTGACAATTGGGATGAAATCTGCCATCCTCAAAACAGCAATCATCTGCGCATGATGTCTCCCGTAAGTAAAATTTGTTGTTTGCAGGGACAAAACAATGTGCTTTTTGGATGCCTGTGACAGGCTCAGCCTTTAATGAATTTATTTTCCTCTGGGCTTTTTTAACATCAGAAGGTGTCACTGGCAAGCATATTACCTTAGAGTCCACCTTTTCAAAGTACCCCACAAACTGATTAAAGTTTGCTAGAAGCTCATCCCGCTTGACAGCATTGTCTGCCATTTTTTTAATGGCGCCCCCAATGCCGTCGCATGGGCCCTTTCCATGCCCACTTTCGAGCCAATGCCAGGATGCTGTGGTTTGAAAAAGCCCTTCATGGTTTGCTACAATGGCACAGGTGGTTCTGTTGCGATATTGAGAAAAGGGCGAATCAGTAACATAGTGTATACTGCGCAAGCCTGGGAGGAGCTGTCGTAATTTTGGCTGAAGTGCATAAAGAAAGGCCAGAGTTGTTGCAGCACTGTGCGATGTAACATCACTGATCCCCACGTAGCTCTGATGTTTCTGGTTCAATTCACTATCCCGGTAATAGAGTACCATTGGATGCAAGGAAATTTGGCTTTTGTCAAAATGAACACCAGATACTGCATCTTGATAAACTGCTGCCCAGTTCTCTGCATAGTCCATTTGTAGTACGCAGTCAGTACGTGGCAGAATATTGCAACATAATTTCCGGACTTGTTGAAACTGAATAGTAACCCTCTCACAGTGGGCCCTAAACTGGGGCAGTTCCTGCAGAAATTCTTGTTGAAATTCTTCTCTGCTGCTCTCAACTTCAAGAAGCCTTGTCTTTTTGATGATTCGTCCTTCATAGGTTATGTTCACTTTCTTCCACCGTCTGAATCTGACAATAGCTGGCAGCCCAACCAAACATGCTTCGATGGCTGCATCATCCATCTTGATGAGTGTTGAACAGGATTTGGTCAGGTTTTTGGTAGCTTTCAGTCGCAAGGCTATGTTGGCATGTTCTTGACACAAGCATTGTCGTCTCTCTGACCATTGAATTAGTTTCATGTTGGGAGGTCGTAGCCCAAAAAACGTTGATCTAGCGATCTTCTCTTCAGGATGCTCACTATTGTATTTGTCATAGAGGTTAGACATTGTATCAGAAAGGGAGTACTTATTGGTATCTCTTTTTCCAGGCAAGATATAACTGTTTCCCTCTCGTTGCAAAAACTCAATGACCTGGTTTGCCTTTTTGTTTGCTTTCTGTTTTCGTGGTGTTTCCTCAGCAGCTTCATCAAAGAGCTTATTTCTCGAAATTCCTAGCTGCTTGGCTATGGGTCGAGCCACACCCTTTATCGACCTATTCTTGAAGATGGTCCTCTTCAGAGAAGGTGCTGCATGCTTGACTGCATTTGTAACTGAGGCATAGGGAAGCAACTTTCGTACCAGGCTCTTTTTTGGTTTCACACCCTCCTTCTGCAATATTTCCGTGATGAGGCGTTTCGGGGTGGTTAGTGGGGTACCCTTCTTTGCCTTACCTTGCTTTGGGGTTTGGGGTGGTGGCTTTAAAATCTTCCCTTTTCTCCCCTTTCCCATGCCAGCGAGACAGACTATCAACCTATAAAGAAAATAATTCAATCAATTAGAAGTTAGACCATGTAAAATAACAAAATTGATCTCCCATAGGCTTACCACTTAAAATTAAAATACTGGACTAATAAGACGTCATAGATGTTTCCTGTATTCTAAGTCCACTTAAAAATTAAATATACAGAAACCTGAGCATGGATCTTAAAATCATTTGACTTAAAATTAAAATATTTCTTAAAATCAAGACTTAAATATTAGGCTTAATAGTATTATAGACCTTAATGATGTATATCCTAAATAGAATTCCAGGCATGCTTCTTGAAAACTTATGAATTAAAATCAGAATATTAGACTTATGGTTTAATAGATATTGACGACTTAAGGTTTTCATACAATCCCAGGGTTTCATTTATCTTAAAACCTATGATCTAAAATCAAAATATTATATCTTAATGATACTATTAGCCTTTAATGATACATCATGGATATTGAGGACTTAAGAATTTGAGACATGACTTAAAATATCAGACCTTAATAATATGTTACGGATATTGATGACCTATTTACTTAAATAGGATCCTCTGCTCATTTCTATCTTAACAAATTGCTAGTTAAAATAAAAACATTAGACTCAAAAGATAGATATACTTACTGTTTCATATATTTCCCATGTTTGAAAGTTGATAAAAATGCTAACAGCGCCTGAGTGAGTCCACTAGACCCTGGTGAAGATTTAATTTAGTTTTTGGATATTCAAGGAAACTTCAACAAAATAATCAAACATGCATTTTTTTTATTTATTAAATTAGCACCTGTAGGTTGTGAGACGTCATGTATACATATAAATGGTTTCAAATGATTCACTCTTGAAACAGCACCTTCACATATATCACCACATATATAAAATGCAAGAGTTGTCATAGATTATGAAAAATATATATATATTTAAGAAGTAGAGTTCTAAATACATTTACTATTAGGCCAGCTAAAGATTAAAGGAAATGAATATGTTAAGACCTTAATATAATTTGTACAGATGATCATATAGAAATGTAAAGATATATCTTAATATTATCATCATTTCACATCTTATATCAAATTGGAAAGTGAAAATTCTCGTCCCAGAAATAATTCACATAGCATCGTATAATTCATGTAGCACCATAAAAGACCTGATATGAAGAAGCTCGAGCCTGACCAAAAATTAAAGCTTATCGTTAAAATTATTGTCTTAGTTCATGAAACAGTATTCCTAAATATATAATTTCCTTAATTCAGTAAGATTCCTGTACGTAAGAGTAATAAGTGTTAAAGATGGGCTGAAGAGCAGAAATACATAGTTGTGTGAATCCTGTGAATACATAGTTGTGTGAATCCTATACAATACTATGTTTTGACCACTTAAAATAATCTTTCTTCTTTGATGACCCTCGCTCAAACATTGGCTTGCGATTTCGAGGCTCAGATGTAGGGTACCTGCAAAAATATCTTATAGTATTGGCAAAGATTTCTACCAAAACAAACAATTAATAAAAATGAAACAAATTAGTCGGAGGACCAAGTTGACATCAATTAGATTTCAGTAGATATAGAATAATGTCATATCCAATGAAGTATATAGTTGCTTTTATACCCTGACGGTTTGTATTGTATTATGTTATGTTTTAACCTGGGCAAACAAAAAATTACAAGAAAATGAGAAGGAAGTATCTGTATAATGTAAGATTATAGTAACTCGACAACACTCATAAAATCGTATAGGCAAACTAACTGGTACTAATACAAGTAAAGGCCTAAGTCGAGAGTAATGTACTGGTATTATAGAATGTAAGAATAATGAACTATGTTACGATCATTTGCATTGATATAATAGATTGAAATATTGTTAAACGACTGTTAAATTCTCATTGCTATCAGAAATTTATATTTTGTAAAAGCTTTCAACGACATGAAACGTATCACAAATGTGAAATTGTCAATGAATTTGTTTTAAAAAAAATAATATAAAATCTAATAGAATAAATCCTTAGAACAAGTTCTCATAATTTCCCTACAGTAAAATTGCTTCTACTTCATTCACTTACTTTGTTGGAGGTACGTCAGAAGAGGAATGATCCTCAGTCTCCTCTTGTGGGGCATCGTTGGGCGTTTCTTCTGGTGTTGGAGTCAGCGTTTCCTTCTTCCTACGCTTCCTTGCGGGGAGGCAAACTTCTGTACCGGTACAGTTGTTTACTGATCTTGTCCTCCTCCGGGTGTTCTCTGATGAGGCACTTTGGCGCAGAGCAGCTGAATGACAATAACAATTAATGAAGTATGGTTAAGTTTATTATAGTTTTAGGTTTAAAAGGTTGGAATAATTGAATAGTGTACATGTCTAGGGAGAGGGAACACCTCATAAACTAATTAGTCTAAGGAGTTATTATAGCCTAGGGGGTTTGGCCATGTTCACACAATACAAATAAATAATGAATTAATACATGAGAACTGATTAAGTAGGATTAAACAAGAAAACACATTAAACCCAGAGAAAACATTAACAATACGCCCTATATTCATACCTTTTTTTGCACGACATCTCCTGTTGTAAAGACTTGCCCTCAGATTTCGTTCACTGAGCTCCACTGCAGTGAGCTCAGCCGCCTTCGGTTTGCCATATTTCTAGGAGGAATAATTAGTACATTAATATTCAAATGCATCCAATTAATCGTATTGAAGATGTGGATGATATACATTGGGAGCAGCATGTATTTCCATATTCTTTGCTTTATATCTAGCCTAACATCACCAATGACAACACCAAGTGCAGTAAATATAGCCCTACATTTATCTCATGATAGAAAAGAATCAATTTCTTACTGTAAGCTACTTACTGAAACACGAATAACCTCATTTTTTTTAAAATCTGGGTCCTCCCTCTTTCTTTTTCTCCATTCCCTTACTCGGATGGCATTTTGTTCTTTCTGCTCAGCAGACAGGATCCTGGGCATGCTGAAGTGGAGATATACTGAAATGCAAATAAACTTCATTAGGATATATAGGCCTATGCTAATTTACAGACTTTAACGAATAGAATTTGCGTAGCTCCCAGTGAATTTATTGTTTGGATAGGCCTGTATAGACTTGGTGAAAGGATAACCTAACAAAGCAGTTTTGACGTTCAAGAACCAAAATTGCCTGGATCTATTATTGGGATCCGATGGGGGCGTGAGGGGGGGGGGGGTGTCAGGCACAGAGCACAAACCCCTTATATATTATATCACCTCAAGCACAGACGAATCTCTCTTCCCAGCATTATTGTATTCCGGGACACACCTCCCAGGCCCCATGACTAGCAAACACATTTTACATCACATCATGCGATAGATTACGTATAACACTATCAAGCGATAGATTACGTATAACATTTTAAATTGCGTGTGGGCTAGCAATGGCAGCTTAACACTGACCTTTGTTGACATCTACTGATCATGACGTAAACAATGATCAAATACCTAAAAAATGGTCGCCTATAATTCAATATCTATTAAACAAGCCCCGCTAGTTGCCATGTTACATTAGAATACACCACACATGTAATGCAAAAAAGTTGATAATAATGGAAAATACTTACATATTATCGCATAGATTCCCGCACAAATTCAAATGGGCTTCCTTGGCGGAAGTGGGATCCTTTGTAGTTCAATTCTAATTCACCGCACGACGCCACAAGAGTATTTCCCGCCCTAACATGTGACGTCCAAAAGCTGTTGCAGAATTTCTATCGAATTATGCATCTGTAAGGGTTACTGGGAGCCATAAAAACGTTATAGAGTAAAAAAAATCGGGGATAATTTTCGAAACACACCAACAGGCATTGATGGAAAATATCTTTCACTAATCTCCGAAAGGAAAAAAAATAGGTAGGGATAACGTTGCATTCGTAATCTATCGCTGAGGGCAAAATTGGGTTGACTTAGTCATGAACAAATGAGGCTGGTGAACCCATACATGTTAAAAATAGAATGACATTTGATTTTATGCATTTGCAATACCGTCCAGTATATGTTGAGTGCATTTTTTTGCTTTAAAATATTCTCAGATAATTTTTATATGTGTAAGTTATTACTAAATATGTAATTTTTATGGTGTGCATACGTAATCTATCGCATCTAACTTTTAGCCACTACAGAAATACCCCGGATGCAAAATAAAAAAAAATATGGTAGGGGTGAGCGGGTCTATAACATGTATATTTACAAAAGATATGAGGTCCCTAATACCAATATTCTTCTATTTATAGCCAAAAATGTAAAAAAGTACAAAAAGGCCCCCATTTCACTGGAATTGACCATATATATATGTAAAATCCCTTTCTCATAAACACATAAATAATAATGAAAACAAATGTGACCCATGTTCATCAATCAAAATGAGAGAATAGCTCAAGTTTTTGAAACATGTCAGTGGCACACATTCGTATTAGGGCAAGCCATTCGCACACCGTATGTGTAAACAAAGATGGCGGGGGTTCAAAACATTGGGTTTCTGAGAAACGAAGGGTTGTTCTCACATAACACGCACACCCCCAGTATGCAGTTCGGGAAAATAGCGTGGAAACTACATAAACGGTGTGTCTGTCAATTTCTTTTATTATAAGACTTATCAACAGGTTTAAGAAGGGGGCAGCTGTATGTGCCAGCGTAATTTGCGTGTCGCGGATAACGTGTCATAGACTAAGTACTCATAAGTACGTAAGCGTTCGGTGATATATGTCCAGCTGGAAATGACAGGGAAACGATTACTGGGAAAGAGTCTTATGTGCAGAATAGACGAGACATAACATAAAGAGATTATCCCAATTGCAATATATCAACTCTCAAACGATTAAAGATACACATATAAATATGTATAATCCCTTTCGTTCTTCATATTTGTAGCTATGTCTAACTTGAAACAAACAACAGGGAATGGACGATCTGTTAAGTACTTCTCTATCTTTCAAGTATGGTAGTCCCATTAACAATTTGTATAAAAAAAAACGGTGTTGTGGAATTATCCCGTAGTGACCCAATTATAATCCCCCCATATGTTTGTCAATCAATCAGTCTCCATATAAAGTACATGTAAACATATACTAACCCCCCTGTGCTGTTCTATAAACCATATAACAGCGGTTGTTTTCTGATGTCAGACAAAACACATGGTTTTGCTGGCACTTCAAAAAATGGATTAAAAAAAAGATTAATGGGACGTGTGTCGTGCACCCCTTTGAAAGTGCATGGGTGTTATAATGTTATATGTGAGAGCAGATATTATATGGATTAGTACATAAAATATGAAAGTGTTTAAAAGGGGGGAATGGAAAATATTGAGGCAGTTACTTCTGTACGCTCGACCGTAAAGCAGTAATACATTGACGCATACATATCCACTCTCTCACATCAAACTCGGACTATAAAACATACCTGTTTTATTCTTACATCTTTTGGATTGAAAGGAAAACTTCGAAAAAATTAATATGGCTAACCAATCATTTAACGAAGAACATTTCACAAGGAATGTACAACTAGTGAGCGGACTACAACAGCTACGGTAAGTCTATTTATTTTGCATTTGTTATTGTTGTTTTGTTTTGTTTGTTTATGTTTGTTGTTTGTTTTGTTGTTTTTTTTGTTTTGTTTTTTTATTTATTTATACTTACATACGCGCATATGCGTATATATATATATATGAATATATATGTGTGTGTGATTTATGAGTTGTGAGGATATATGTTGTAGTGAAGATATGTTGTGTATGATGTATATGGAATGCAAGCAATATATATGTATACATATTTATTATTCGTATATGCATATATGTATATATTAATAGGATACAAGTGTATTGTTTACTTTATACTATAGTTCAAAGAAAATTAGTTTTGTTATATATATATATACTGATGTTAATATATTTGTTTTCATGGTATTGTTTATTTTCCAATCAAATTAAGAACATATTTTTTACTTCTTCATTACTCAGAAATGACATCACGGACACATTCTCCGCAATAAAGCTGTATGCGGACAGTCAAATTGACCACATAATTCAAGTGGCTCGAATGACTCAGTATGACAGCATGGTGATTATGGATCGGATGCAATCATCGCTTGAGGCAAGAGCCACATCTGTAATTTCACACCTATTGGACGACATGCAAGTCTACACTCGAATGAATGCAGTACAAGCACCTGTAAACGTCAATGCACCCATCGATTCGATTACAGACACAGTTATACCAGTAATGTGGGATACTTCTGCGCAACCAGTCCCATCGACTTCTACAAATGCTAATGGTACTACAGCATTACAACCTCTTTGCCCAATTCCTTCAACATCCAGTTTTCTTCCTCCTCCCCCAGCTCCAAGACCCTCTCGTACAAACTCGATCCTATCCCACGTACCTATTTCCCATCCTGTTCCTTCACCTCTTTCAATGTCTGCTTTTACTTCTCCACCTCATTTTCCCACCATGCACTCATTCCAATCTCCTCAACGCTCTCATCCCCAATACCCAACTTTCAACTCCTGCCCAAGCACATTAAATACTCCCCCAGCTCCCATTTGTTCTCCTCTAGCACCCACTCCATCGACGAGTGGGTATGAAGGATTTACCTCTATACTCTGCTCTACATCTCCACCTCATTCCCCTTCCATATCAATAGCTTCTGAATTACCAAATATTTCTCCCACATGTGTGGATAATGAAGTCGCAAGCTTGCCTATTTATTTTTCCACAGACGATATTATTCAGTGTTCGTCTTCTTCTTCTTCTTGTTCTTCAAATTCTGCTTCTCCTGTGCATGGGGAAGCAGAAGATGAAGAAGATATTTTCCCTATAATAATGGCTGCAGTAGGTTTACCTCCTCTCATTACAAATTTTTCCGACGACGAGATGAATACAATTGAGAATATTCTCAATGAAACTTCAAGTGATATTCTCTCAATTCCCTCCCCGTACAATTTTCCTTCGTCCCCATCCGTCAGTTTGCTTCCCCCTAACTCATTATCTCTTCATGGAGCTTGTGTAAAATACTCTCCCCCAACATCCCCCATTTCAATAGTTGATGTGGATAGTTATGTTTCTTCTCAGCCTCCCCATTTCTCTTCCGATAATGAAAGTTGTTCAGACTCTCAAATTTCTATTCTGGATATTCTTTCTTCCCCTGAATACTGTACTCAAATAAACCCGCCAACACCCCAACCAACCACCTCTCAATATTCTACAATGGAGGATAATGTCATTTCGCTGGTGCAATCTCCTTCATCTGCGTGCATCGAAAACACAAACAAAAGACGAAGGACAGACGCAGATGAGCAATCGAAGAAAAGAAAAGTTGCATTATAAACGTATGTATGACAGTTCTATTTTTTTATTTTGTTTTAGTTCGCAAATTATTACTATTCGTATGCAATTATACTATTAAATTTACATTAATCAAAGACCATGTTCGATAATGCAAGTTTGTTAATTATCATGTTCGATAATGCAAGTTTGTTAATTATATTGTATTACTTATTTTATCCATTCATGTAAATGATCCATTTAATATACGATATATATTTAGTAATTTGCTTCTATTCATTATATTTTTCAGATATCGAACGATTTCTCCCGACTGTAACGCTTGAATTTGTGGGGAATATATCCAACCGAATCACTTAACTTCGTGGAAAATAAACATCCGTTTGTACAAACGCGTATATATATATATATATTTACATATTTACTGCATGCACATGCTATGTACCATATTAAGTTATTTTAAAGGACTTGTTTTTATTGTATACTGCTGCATATATTTGTGACTCAATGTGTGAGTGTGTGAAAGAAAAATGTACAAGAACTGAACAAGTTATATTGTAAATAAACCAACAAGTCACAAAATCTTTGTTTGTTTTCACTCTTTCAGTTTTATTCATTCTGTTTCTTTTTTGGGGGGATTTTACATATTCCCATTTCAAATAGTAATATACACATTCATGATGCATGTAAACTTTTAATACAAATGCATATTATAACTTAGGCTACACAACAACAACAACAACAATAATAGTAGAACACATAATGCTCTTTTGTACAAAATAATAGTATATTTTTAAAGCAGGGATAATGAAACAACGCATCAAGAAATCATAGTATATCAAGTTGAAAGTCTAAATCCAAATCATAATATAATAACAACGGTTTTGTTACAATTTTTGGGGGGTTTTTATTTTTATCTTTTGTTCGCTGAATGCAAATAATTTCTTTAGTAACATTATATCCACTCATACACGTATACATAATGACAAGTCTGCGTTTGCATAATTTTAAAACAGCTTTTACAATAAACTTGAAGCGATCCCAAAACATGATAGATGAAATTAGTCTTTCGTTCTTCAGTGAATGATCCTATTTCTTGGGCTGTACTCCAAAGCGAAACACTTTCTTTCCGGTATGGCATTCGCACACGCAAATATGAATGGCTTCAAGTTTGCGTTTACATATATTCAAAATAGTCTTTATAATCATCTTTACCTCCAACCAAAACATGATTACGCAGTACTAGATGTATACTTATTCGTCCTCTGTTAATACTCCTGTGCAGACGTGTGTAGGTGTGTGGGTGCGTCTATATCTCTATGTATGTGTAAAATAATACGTCCTACCACATCAACGATTGATCATCAACTAACTATATATACATAAAACCAACTACTTTAAATAAACCACCCAATAGGATTAACACCTGTAAGCCTAAAAGTCAAAGTCCTCTGGTGGTGGGAAGGGGTTGCATTCCAAACACTTTTGCTCTACTGAACACTCACACTCCCCGTCTGCTAATGTGCTTGCGTACTTTTCCTCTATTTCTCCCAAAACCTTTTGGAAAACAACTGATTCTGAACGATTTAGATGCACTCCTTTCTTGGTTGGTCTCATGTTTCCATCATCATCTTTGAAGTTGTGTCTTATATCTATTCCTCGCCATCCTGATTGGGATGTTAACATTAACCCACCACCCAAGTGGTATGAAAGGGTTTCTCCTTGAGCATCATCTGCATGGTTTGTTGAATACATCAATGTATGTTCGAATAGGCGAACAAGTTTGGCCATTCTGTAGTATGTAATACTAACCCCCTTTCTTGTTCTGAACTTCGCTCCATTTTGTCCAATCCCCCATCTTCTTAGATCAAAGCGTGGTTTGCCCATCCATGTTGAATGTTCTATGCGAAGCACATCAGATATATCGCATGCTACAAATGGTTTATCTTGTATGGAGCGTGTGAGTGCGGCTGGCCTTTGGTCAAAGCGTTGATGTTGCATAGGGTAGACTGGAGAACGAACAGTTTTAGCAACTGTGGAATTGTGGTTTGCAGATTGCGGGGGCAGCAAGCTTGTGGGAAAGAAAGGAGCTGAAGACTGAGTAAAGGTTGCTTGTTGAGAAGCACTTCGTCGACTCGGAGAGGTTGTGGGGGAATGACTGGTCGATGATTTGTATGAAGTGGTGTATGGGGATGCATTTTCTCGAGGAGAGAAGTTTGTTGGAAAATTTTCAAGGACTCCTGTAGTTGGAAAGCATTGTAGTCCTGAAGTTTGCTCAAGTGAAGGGTTACCCCTTTCACTCTGTGTTACATGTGTGGGAATGGCAAACGAGTATTGTCTCGTATACCGCTTGTGTGCTTTGTGTTTTGTTCGTGTTGGGTTAGTGTGTTTTCGTTCATGTGTGCTTCATTTCGATAGTTGTTTTGAGTTGAAGGATGTGTGTGTTTGTTAGATGGAAGTAGTTTAGCATTTACTCTTTGCAGTTCGATCAGCAGACGCTCCTTTTCTCGAAGAAGAAACGCCCCGAACGGATCAGGGCCAGGCGGCTGTGTGTAGTTCTGTTTGTTTGTCTGAAAGTGAGAATATGAATAATCCTGAGCATGTTCTTGTTCCCCTGTCCTGATGGGTGGTGAATGTGGGATTGTGAAAGGTATCGGGGAAAATGAACATGGGAAGCTTGTTGGGAAGTTTGTGGAAAAGCTTACATTCCGCGCATCGCTGCTCTGGTGTGTAAAAGAACTCTCTCCCGTTCTCTTCTTTGCTGAAGGTAAACGCGGATCTGTCAAAGGTCTTTTCATCAGAAGTGTTGGGGAGGTAGGGGAAGATCTTGTTAATTCCCCTCCACCTGTGCTTAAATCTAGTGCACAATCGGTTCGATTCAAGTATTGGTTATCGTTTGTGTTCGATGCACAACCTTCATCTGCTTCCTCTTTCTTTATATCAATAACAAGTTCATGGGGGTGTCCTTGGCTATCTTCTTCATCCCCACCTTCACAACCTGTATCAAAATCCAATTCCAATCCAGGTAGTGGGAGAGAAGAAACTTCATTCTCAAATTTCTGGAAAGTAGTGTCATCATGCGTTTTTCCATCGTTGGAAAGTGTAGGAGATTCTTTCAATGTAATGTGTTTACAATATCCGCAGGTTTATCCATAGACAAAGCCATGTCTCTAAAAGCGGATACAAAATCACAAAGACTTGGAATAATAAATTGTTCCTCGATGTAAAGTATCGGTGTGTTCAGATAGAAGAACGAGTTGTTGGCTGCTAGTAGTTGTGCAATGCTAGTAGTCGTGCAATGATGATGTGGAAGTCACCTAAACAAGCTCTTATTTATACTCCTCCAGTAATCCCATGTCACTTTCCCACCTGCAAACTCTTTATGAATGCTATCCGGCTGTATGTCATCTTAGTATTAGTGTCTTAGTATTAGTGTCTAAACGTGTCAAAATTAAATGGAATAAATCCTATTACTTCTTAATCTAAGACAATTCAAATAGTATGTATGCTAATCACCATATAAGTGTCACTATGTTTTTTATAATACCCATACTTATCATGATATAATCTTAAGATAGAAAATAAATACCCTACTAATACGTAAGAACTGACACGTTATGAATAGAGGGATCAGAAATGTGACACTTCCTGAATAGTTGGATCATGTCGGATCATCTCTCATTCTCTTGAGATAAAAAACAAATACCTTATTAATACATGACAACTGACACTTTATGAAAGGAAGGATCAGAAAAGTGACACTTTATGAATAGTTGGATCATAACGGATCATCTCTCATGCTTAATATGTAACTATATCCCCATCACCCCCCCTCATATCAATCATTCAATAACATATATCAAACCACATAAGCTTATTACCCCCTGTATGCGAACTACTTAACCTCCTACTGATAATCCCTTAACTAAGAGACTTATTGACTTAAGAGTCTTATGGTAGTGGATTATGAGAGGGGTAAGGATTAAAGACAAAGGAATAATCCTCACCCCTCTCCTAAAGACAAAGGATTCCCCCGTTAATCCCCTGAGGGAGCCGCAAATGCGCTAATTACCACTACTTGTGGACGTAGTTTTGCCTAGATAATGGCAGCTTATATACATAAATATATGGTCAATTCTATTTTTTTGGCGTCCATAAGGTTTTTTCATAATATCTTCATGGATAATGAATTGAGACATGATCTGTGCAGTTCATAAAATCCGCAATTGAAAATGCTACAATCCGAACCCTACTTTTGGGGGTCTAAAACAAATATTTACAATTCCAGCTTCGAAAAACCACCTAAAATGAGCCATTTTTACAATGAGGCACAAAAAAATATGTGTTTCTCATGTGAAATGAACATAATGAATGTATATATGTAGATCAAATTTATAATAGTTCTGTAGCCAAAATACTTTTACATAATATATCATGTTTTTTTAGATTATATTTGAATATTTTATATATCTTTTTGATAGGTATGTAATAGTCAACCCTAGGTATACCATGCGTATGCCTAGACATTGTCTTCTCAATATTATAATTATTATTAAGGTTGTTTAGGCGAATATGTATTCACATGATAGTAGAACTACTCTAGTTTTGAAGAAAACCAGAAAAATATATCAATCTACAACCATTTTCTGCTGATCAATGAAATAGTAGAGAGACATACACTATAGTCAACTTTTTTGCATACCATGCGTATGCATTATGTATATCCATATCTCAGCAAATTAACATATTTAACATTAAACATTTATGCATAAGTTGGGCCCTTATTCAAGGTATTAAACAAGGTATCTCCCGTTTATGTTGCCAAAACACATTTTAAATAATTATCAAGATTATTAGACACATGCCATGCGTATGCCTATACAATGCATATGCAAGTAAAAGAGAACTGGGAAATATCAGGCAATTATAAGTCATATTTGATATGAAATATGGAAACAATTGCTAAGGCATCCCAGCCGCTTTAAGTTAAACCGGTCAGACCTTCTATAAATGGTATTTTTTCTATTTAATGACACCCTGATATAGGTATTTATGTTGGATATTTTATGCTGATTCCAATAATAATAATAGGTACTCTGAGTAGACAATAATAAAGAATAATACCGCCTAACAATCTAAGTTGATGTGGGGTAATGTTATACATAATGTTGAGATGTAATAATATAGTTTAGGGCTAGCTCAGCTCTACAGTTGGTGAAGATCTTTTTAATGTAGGCTATGTTGATAAAGCCAACACTCACTCATTATATAATAATGCAATATAAAATAATAAATCACCAATGAATATTCAATACCTGAGTATCTAAAGGAGAAGAATTGGACCCGTTCTATATATAACATTGAATTTGATGGATATCTTTAATTAACCAAAAATACCTAACCCATGCATATGCCTGATTATGCATACCATGCGTATGCCTACTATGAAATAGAAAACCCTCTGGAAATAAATATCTAGTTCTTGTATTTAATCGAAAATTGTATCAGTTATAGGGGTCATACTAAAATCGTTATCCATAGAATAATACACTGTCATAAAAGAAATCAACTGCTGTTTAATTGAATTAAAAGGTTTAGCACTGGTGTTTCTCATGAGTTATACCGTGCGTATGCCTTAGGCTAGGAGCTTATAAAGTATTGAAAAACTCTATCAATTTCTCCTCAAATTTGACAACATATATCAGATACACTCAACTACGAAATAAATCAGGGGAATAAGTATTCGTCATTGATATTGGGAAGTTAATTGCAACTATGTAACATATACTTAGAATACAATGATTTGCACAGGGAAACACCCTCATTTCGAATCCATAGTTATTGCCCAAAATTAGTTTAATCAAATCTCTGAGACTCTGTGACAATGATACATATATATGTTTATCATATTATGAAAAAGAAATCAAGATATGAATAAGCTGATTTAGTTCAATTAGCAACAATTTGAATAAATCACATGGCATACGCACGGTATACTTGATTTGGGCTTCATTTGGCCCATCTCCTATATCCCAGTTAATATCCAGAGATAACCTTACCAATTTATGCACAAAAATCCTTCAAAACATCTAGTTCCCTGACGTAACAATTGCTTCTGATTCAGACCTATTTGAAAAATGACCATTTTTTACCACCCTGGACGCCAACAAATTAGAATTGACCATATATGATACCATATACATCATGTATTAGTAAAACTGGTATGATTTAATGATACCATACAAGTAGGGAGTCAATTTTCGATGGTATGTATACATGCTATATGATACTATATGTAGACATCATGTATGACAGGACCATACGCGAAAATGTACCAGGTGAATAGGTGTAACATTTAGCGTGACAATATTCGGGAGCTAAAACACATTCCATGTTTTTATATTAGCTCCATTTAGCTTCATAATTTATGATAAATGAACGCTCAATATGGTATAAAAGTTATGTCTATATCTCTACATAAATGGGTGGGTCATTTTTCGATGTGGTGGGTCATTTTTTGATTGCCGAAAAGTGACCCATGGGTTGATTTTCGACGTCCAAAATCGACCCATGGGTCACTTTTCGACGGGGTCACTTTTCGATATCACACCGGCCGCAATGCCGCTCTTGGCGGCTTCGTTCTGCTTTGCGCCCCGCTGGCGGCGGTGGTGGCGTCCAGGTTTCGATACTTTTCTTCTTCCCCGACTCCCGTCCGCTCTTTTTCCGCTCCCACCTTCTCTCTCCCCCTGTCGCACTCTGTTCCCACCTCTCATCTCTCTACACCATATATAAGGCCTGGTATACAAGCAGGTTTAAAGGTCAAGTGTAAAGGATTTTTTTTGGTGTTTGATACGTCCGAGGGAATATTTTGAAACGATCTACAAAGTTATAGCTTCCAACCTAATAAATCAAACCAGTGGGAGGTGTATAAGCACTACCATTTAGTGAGCCACTGCAACCCAGCACGGCAAGGGTGGGTAGCCATCTTAGCACGGGTCCAGCGGCTTGTGACGTCATCCATGTCCCTGCGCGACTGGTAGGTATGAGCATAGAGCTGTAGACACTATAGTTCTATGGTCCAATGTAGCGGGGGTTATAATTTTATTCTCTATAATACTTTTGCCCTTGTATGTAAACAGTATCTATCCACTGATTTATGATTTATCTTCACTCAGGGTTTCAGCATTATGTATGTGAAAAACCATAGCATTTTAGGGGAGCCAACATATATTTTTTACTGTATTTTGGTACTCGAGAATACAGACCAGTGCACTCACAGAGCTGGGCTCACGCTAGCCATTTGCCACATCGCCAACACTGGTTTTAAATCATTTTCCTAGGTAGCCAACGGCCGCTGATCACATATATTGAGATCCCATATCTGACCAGAAATAGCCAAATAAGTGATTCGAAATTCCTACAAAAATATCTTCAAATTTGCCAGCTTGGTATGAATATACTATTACTTGCTGTATATGGGTCAGATTTTTTTCAGAAAATGTACAATTCAACTTCGCCAGCTGCCAATTGTACATTTTCTGAAAATCTGACCCATATGGGGGAACCAAAAGCACACTATATCCCCCGCTCTCCTAATATTCCAGGTCTTGTATCATTATGAAGAACAGAAAATCCTGTTTCAGGAAATGTATACTTTTCCATACTTCTCTCCCTTATTTGTGGCCCCAGTGTGCATTAAAAATACGCACAAATGTACGCAGCGTGACGCGGGATGACGGCCTTAGAGTCATGACGCTCCTGCTACACAAAATTCAGTAACACATATTAGTTTAGACATGAGAAACAAATGAGCTCGAAATTCCTTCTTATTTCCTTATTTTTCGACTCCAAAATACATTCAAATTGATTTCTTTATTAGATTTTTCTCCTACTATTCCCCATATTTCTAAGCCACTATCTGGAATAAAACGTGATGCGGAATGATGCAGTCCCTTCACCAAATGATAAAATTGAATAACTATTAGTATTAACATCGGACTGTCAGAATATTTGTGGGTTGTGACCACCTACGACCACTCTTTATGTACCCCCACACAAAAACAATCCTAATAACATATTGTGAAAAATAAACTGTACATTTTTATCATTAATCAGTGAAGAATTCTCCCCCAAATCCAGATTTTGTTCCATTTTGAGTCAGACAAATATAAATTCCTTTTGTTTTACCTACATTCAGTGCCCATGTACGGTATATGACATAGCAGAGCATATTATTACTACAAAATCTTTACCGCCCGACATTATTTTAAATAATTTAATTAACTTATGATTTCATTGAGATACCATGTATTCATTCATATGAGTTATGAGTCATTTGCACAAAAAAAACGTCAGTTTTGTTATGGTTTCTTTGTGGCAAAAAGAAAGTCAGTGTGGCGATAATATTTCTTGGGAATTTCGCCACAGTGGCTAAGGGAAAACAATCCTAGCGCGAGCCCAGCAGAGATACTTGGCCACCACACTCACCACTTGGAAATGCAAGTGCCTGTTTAACCCGGCCCCCCCCCCCCCACACACACACACACTCAGGGGTAAAAAGTGTACGCTTTTCTGTTCCAGCCTTTGGAAAGTACCCCCTTTCCGCGAATTTTCAAGGCATTTTACCCCCCTTTTTGTGGCAAAACGCGGAAAATTTGATGCTAAAAAAGACCCCTTTTTATGATTTCAAGGAGTCTTGCTTAACATGATACCCATTTTACCACCCCTTTTTGTGGCAAAACGCAGAAAACTTTATGCCAAAAAGGATCCCTTTTTATGATTTCAGGGAGTCTTGTATAACATAATACCATTTTTACAAACATAAATTTAAGAAATAATCCATGTAAACTCAACACTACTTTATGATTATAAGAATCATTAAGATTCAGAGGAATATCTGGGAATACCAGGGCGGATCCAGGATTTTCAAAAGGAGGGGCGCGCTTTCAAGATTTATTTATATGTTATATTCTAATTAATTGCTCAGATTTTGTTCTGCAATCCTTTAAATATTCAGAGATGCCCCTCACTTATTTCAGCCCTAAAACCGACCATGATGAGAGTACTAAATAATCTTAAAATAACCTAAAAGGAATTTTCATTCTGTGCGGAATACATGACTAGAAATTATTTGTTAAATTTAAGGGTTTTGGTTTTGAACTTTTCTCAAATACAGCCTTAGTTATGCCTCCTCACCATTCAATGATTCATTTTAAGAGCATCCAAGTATTTTCCTTAATGCCCAATTTCATTATATATTCTATTTTCAATTTTAGATTTTACTTCTAAAGATTAAAGTTACATTGGGGAACTCTCCAAACTCACATTGATTGTACATTAAGGTTTCACAAATTGTTTGTGTTCTAGGTATATATTTTGATACTTGAAGGTGCATTTATGTCATGAACTATAATCGAACTATTTCATAACCTATTTACACTCCCTCTCACAGACCCCTCTGTAAGAAACTGAGAAACACTTAGGCTAGCTATAGGATTGTTGTTTTGCCGACGTGCCAACGTCACTTTGGGAAAACTGATGCACAAAGTGAGTAAAAAAAATACCCCCTTTTCCAGCATTTCGCGGACTTCACTTGCAAAAATACCCCCTTTTTCAAAATTTCGCTGAGTTCAGCTGCAAATTGGTACCCTTATTTCTAATTTCACGCTCCACGTTTGTGAGTGAAAAATGACCCCTTTCTCCGCGAAAATGGGAACAAAAAAGCGTACACTTTTTAGCATTGAGTGTGGGGGGGGGGGGGGGGGGGGGGGGGGGGGGGGGGGCGGGCTGTTTAACACCCTGAAATACTATCAAAATTTAGAATATATGCACGAGTGCCATCCATAAATTGATCCGTACAACAACTAACACTTACATGCTATGAGACAATACTTAGCCAGGCTAAAGCAGGCCTTAGCTTGGACATGGATGACGTCACAGCAGTGGGGTGCGAATACACACCCTCTACTAGGGCAAACTGAGGCCCATTTGTGTACTCACCAGAAAGCTGTGAAAAACGGGCATTAACGATTCTTTTTTCAATTTTTCGACCCTAGATCCCATCAATACCACCACCATAAATGTAAATTAGCCCCTATCTCGATTTCTTAAATTTTCATTACACTTCACCTTTAAATATGTAAAGTATATCAGTAGCCACCATCATTCCTCCCTCTTCTCCCCATCAAATATTACGCTTCTCATGCATGGCCACAACAGCCAATGAGAGGTTGTACCCCGCCTCACTTTCCCCCTCAGACCCCCCCCCCTCCCCCCCCCCCTCCCCCCCCCTCCCCCCCCCCCCCACACACACACGGAACTCAAGATACCACACACATGTTCCTGCTGTTTCGTTAGTATATAATTATAACTCTTCTTGGCTATAGAAATGAATATTTTTTTCATAAGGAACATGAGATGTGTCAAGTGCTTGTATTCTATACAAGATCATTTCCATAAAACCAATAATAGTATGTGATTCACCTAAAATATTTTTTTCACAACATGGGGTGATCCTAATCCCCCTACTTTTCTTTTATGACCCCAGTGGCCACTTTCATTCCTGATATTCTTCACATCACAACAGACATTTTAATCTAATTATTAGACCTAGATGAAAAAACGACTGCTGCATGGTCGGCAGACATTGCAGGCACATACATATTTTTTTAAATACGATTTCATTGAAAATTGCACTTGATACCATTTCATAAACTCCCCAACAAAACAAAAGTCCTGTGTATCCCTTTGTAACTGTCTGTGCCAACTTATAATTATTCCATAAACATGGTACAAGGTTACTTATTGCTGCACTATACTATAAAAAGTAATGGAGAATTTACGGCATGTAAATATCGTAAATTACTATAGGGGGTTTATATTTAAGTATGAGGTTTTAAGGGAATCGGTCAATAACTCGAGTTGGTTTGGGTAAAGAATTGGACTGAATATTCAAAATTAGTGCTAGATTTTAAGGAATTCGATCAATAACTCAGTCAACTTGGAGCATGAATGGAATTGTAAGATTATACTAAGAAGAAAGCAAATTGAATTTAATATTGAGAAAACCCTGGAATTTTTTTTCATTTGGGGAATACCAAACTAAACCCTGGTACAAAATCTCCTGACTCTACTCATCAGGAGGGCAACATAGCAACGCTATGATGTCACAATTGGGATATCCACACACATCCTAGCAACAACAATCGTTGCCAGGTGAGTTCAGGTGGAACGTTCTTACTGGGATCTTCAGATCTCAGTTTTGGTAGCGCAAGAACACGTACGTCGAAGATACATATAGTTGTCTTAGATAATCTATACTGGTAGCTACTAAGTGGGAGAAAAAATGGGAAACAGATTTTCAAGTTAGGGTGTGACTGGCAAAAGAGAAACAGTGCTTTTCCGAAGTAGCAGGGTGTCTAGAAAATTACATTTCAGCTCGGAGTGAATTAACAAAAGGTATGCCCCAGTCAGGAATTGATGAAGTCTAAGTAGAAATGATGGAAAGGGAAGATTAGCTAAATTTTAAAAAGCACAATTTTTGAATTTTAGAAAGTATCCGATTTGGTTTCTAATTCTCGGCTAACCCGGAAAGAAATTCCCCAGTTCGCATGCATTTTCAATGGTTAATTCGTAAGTCATTTTCCGGATTAGCCTACTAATTCTCCCGGTATGGGGTTAATTCATAACATGTATAAATGGCTTTCCATAGTATGGAGAGTGAAATATTATATTTAGCTAATTTACTATAGTGATGCATGAACAAATATAGAAGTACGTATTAGATAATTTATACTAGTGTGTACCACCATTGGAATCGGCTTTATCTCATCTTTTCAAATAGGCATAATATATATGATGATATCTTAAAATCCATTTTTGCGACTTGTGACTCATTCTCCTGTAACATATCACATTTTGATTATTATCATTATCTATCAATAATTAAAAGAATCGTTTACCTGTTCAGTTTGGATATTTTACAACCATTATATAAGAAGACTATTATTTTATAGCGAATTCAATAATTAACTGCCAATTATAACACTTAGGATGGCGTATTGGCGGTTTTGTCTACCTTCTATGATTACAAAAAGTTATATCCATAAGCTGTGTGTTGTGTTGGTCATATTTGAGAAAAATAACTGGTAGAAATTGCACCAATGTGTAATTTCATCACATTGAAGGCGGGTAAGAGCAGTGACCGGAACCAGCAGTGGGTGCTGCCACCGCCGCACCTCCAGCACACCACCCCTCCCTCCAGCAAGCACCACCAGGGGCAGACCCTCAGAAAATGTACAATTGACAGCTCTATACATTCATCAAATTCTGAAAAATTAGGCTGAAAATGATAAATATTAGGTATACTTGGTTATATTTGGTATTAAGTTGATTCATATTATAAGTTCCGTTATGTTGGAGATTGAATGGAACTGTATTTTGAACTTCATTTTTGTCTTAGATTTGTGTTGTTTGAGAGAATTGGTGAAGGAGAATTGTACATTTTCAGGCGATTTGACCAATGGAGTAAGGACGTGCATGGCACCTGCGGTAACATTTTTCTGCCCACCCACCTCCTTTCCCTGAACAACGAATTATATATTCTGCTTCAACCTATTTATATCTGACACTATAACTAGACTCTTCGCGGCACATGTGCCTGCCTTCAAGATTTAGACACTGAATATGACTGCCATTGAGCAAGTTTAGGCAAGTAGCAGCGAATAGAAAACCTATTGGTATAACGTAATGAGCTGTTCCACTGTGGCAAGTAGTGGCCAATAGTGGCTAATGAACGGCCAATGACAATCTATCTTCGGCGAATGACGGCAAGTTGCGGCGATTGACTTGCCACTCATTTGTAATGACTTGCCCCCGGGACTTGCCACTCATTTGCACCACCTCCTCCACTTCGGCAAGTAGCGTTACCAATAGAGTGGACAATAATTGGCCGCTCTATTGGTAACGCTATTTGCCGATAGTGGAGGCCACCTATAAGCGACTGAAACCAACGATTTTATTATACATGCTTTCAATCATAAAAATAGAAACAAAAATTAAGCCATGAATTTGAATTTTACCGGTAATCTTAGTAAAAAAACAGATTGGTTGCCATGACAACCCCACGTAAATCACTAGTGCGTAACTCACTCTAGATACATTGTTTTCAGAGCAATGCATGTATAATAAAGAGTATTAAGTCATATTCTTTAATTCGATTTAAAACCTTATGTTTCCAATGTTACATTTCCTTGGGGCTAAGTCATTCCATGATTAAGCTGTCTTAAGCTGTGTTCTGGCCTGCTTTTGTTCTAGATCTAGTTATATCTGAAATTGAAAGATCAGAATTACGGGTATTTCTTTTTCTGAGATGCAGATACATGATGTACTTCTCTGATAAAAGCTTTTATTTCTGGAACATGATAAAAACCCCCGAAACATCTAGGTCATGGAGGTTATACCACTAAACTATGGTAAATATTATATTTCACCGGGTATCCGGATTTGCTACCAAACATGTTATATGTATTTTTATTTCCATATTAAATTCAGTGTTACACAGTTGATTGGAAACAGGGTCATATTTACTGTGGTTGTAAAGATAGCTATACTTGTTGTTGATGGATCATGTTTTTGTAACCGGACCGTTTGTAGTGACATTAATTCTTTTTATCATGTTGATTTTACATTTATAAACCAAATTGCCGGACTACCCAGGTCATAAAATCCTAACATTCTTAATCGTTTGCTTCATGTTTTCTCTCCTACAAACTAACACAAAACCTACCCCTTTAATTGCAACGTTCTCCTAATGAGAATAATGTTGTGTGCTACTCTGAGGACTACCCAGATCAGAGGGGATTAATTCTCTTGATCAGTGTTTTTGCTGTGCGGGGCAAGTTATGAGAGAATCATAGGATGCTGCCTTTGTCCGCAGGAAGTACAGACACATTAATCCCCATAGGGTAGTTCAATGTCGGCCATCTTGAATCATGGTTCGCATGGAATTATGGGAATGTTATGTCAGTTTTAAAGAATGTATAGAAAATATATCATGTTCAGCGTGGAATATTTAACAGTGATCACGTGTAAACAGCCATGTGTTTTACATGATTTCATAAAACAAGACGTCTTTCCGATCGTGCATTTGGTTTTGATAGACCATTTACAGGAGCTATCATATAGGTGAAAAGATCCTTACAATTTTCGATACAATTGTTGCTAAATATTTGTATGTCTGATTTTAACTGAGTCCATCCCAGCATAGACATGCGTAGTGAGACGTTCAACTCCTCCATTGATCTTGTAATCCGATGTTACTTTTAGAAGTATTGTAAATATTGATGGGCATGTTAAAGACCTATGTAACCCCCCACCCCCAACCCCGACCCACCCACCCACAAACAAATGTGTGTTTCCGATTTATCTAGCTGAAAACTAGGTAGGGAATAATTTTTTTTAAATTTCATATTTAGGAACTTCCAGGAACTGCCTTTTAACAGTCCCTGCTTTTATAAGTTTTCTTGTAAAAAAAATCAAAAGGAAATCAGTCACGGTCAAAACTTGTAATAAGTGGGGAAGGTTTTGGCGGTAGTGGGGGTGGGGGGTGGGGGGAGGTAAATCGGAAACACACTTATTTATGTTCGGCCTAAGATTCTTGGATCTTGCTTAAATTCAACATGCAAATTGAAGGCACATAATTATCGAGAAGTTACTAGTGACATCTAAATCTACTATCAATCAGCCGCCATGTGTTATTTACTTTCATTATGATTATCATAATAATATTATTTTGATGATTTCAAATGTGTATCATTTAGATATATCTCAATGGTAAACCACTGCATATACCAAGGTTTTGGGTCTGCAGTGTCCGTTCTTAAAATTTCGGGGTGATCGGCCAGACACTAAAAATGTGTCCTTTCCTTTTAAACAAACACTGGAGGGACATTAATACTTCAGTGGTATGGGCCCTCGAAATTGCGATTTTTAAAATAATTTCAAGATCATTCATTTTTTTCATATATATACACTATATAAGCGTAAGGGATAATGCATGTGAAATTGGGAACACTAATGATGGATACTTTGCCTGTGGGAGCTACTTGAGTATTTTAAGCTTGAATGCTAAACGTGTTAAACAAAAAAAGTCAATTTTTTCCTATTTTTCCCCAATTTCCATTGGTATCATGAAAACACATGATCGGATATGGTTGTTTTCATTGGAAATTGAGTCGAATGGGCCCATGTCGCTCTCCGTAACTGAAACCAATGGATTTCCTCATATTTCAAGTCCTGCAATGATTGATGAATCCCGGAAATCTTCATGATGCTTATTTATGTTGCGAAATATGCGGTTATACTTGAGAAACAAGATATATTTCACATTGCAAGTATTCCATACGCACACGTATAAGCTTATGTAGATGGAAATGTTCATACAGTTTGAAACTCGATTTGAAGAATATTATATACTATAATTGTCAAGAACTCTCATGCCAGTTATGGTTTAACATTTCATGGTAGTGATGTCTGTTAGTTCCTGTTTAGTTTATTGTTTATACCTTTTAAGATAAAACAAAATGCAGTAGGCCTAGTCCGCAATTTAAACAATGGTGCATGCCTGTGTAGGGGTAGGAAAGGAGTGAAACGTTCTTCTGTTCTTGTGTATATAGCTTTGTCTACTATATAGCTTGCATAGATGAAAATGTTTAGTCATTTTGAAACAGCATATGAAGATCATACTGTTTAAATGTTTATTTAAGGAGTTGTTGGGGCTCCACTGAAACTGAGAAAAATACACATTTAATTTTGGCGGAGACTGTTATGATTAAAAAATTATTTTAGAACCCTTAAAATAGCCTACCATCAATCCAAACGTCTCAAATATTGTGGGTTCAAGCGTTTCCTAGTCTAGTTAGAGTAACTGTTCTATCATAGTAGATTATACTGTTTAGTTGCTGTATACTGTAAACGTATTAATGTTCGCGCAGTATTTACTTTTGCGCACCCAACTTTGTGCGTGAAAATAAATCCCGCGCGAAAGGTATAATTATTGCATAAACAAGGTGTGAGACTTCCTTGTTGGGCTTATTTAAACCTACGCGAAAAGGTGTCAAAGTACTTAGTGCGCGGAAATTTATCTGCGCGAAATAAATACGTTTACAGTAATCAAAAGCATGCCCTGACTGCTGACCAACATGCTTTGTACGATCTAATGCCGCATTCTCAGCTTTTATGACACAAAACTCTTATGAATGATTGTATTCATGTTATATATATATACCAACAACAGAATATTAATCTATATTATAATTTAAAGTCAAAACGGCCGAGAGAATAAAGACGCCGCAGAAAAGGATTTCGGCGGGTCTCCAAAATAAATAAATGTGGACTTTTTGTTCATGAATCCCTGCAGAAAAAACAGCAAGAGAAAAGTTGTCGAGCCTCAGAGTTGTTAGATATAATCGTTTGATATGCGCTGATTGATAGGCTATACCAACTTCACCCTAAGTATCATATCAGGGCAACTCTTTGCACAATAGGATTTCTTGCAACTAACACTAGACCCCCCCCCCCCCACCCCCACCACCACGCACACTCCAATACACAACTGTTGGCTGTTCATCCCTCCTTCTATCTGCATGGGTTTTCCTCTCCGTTACTTTTGCGAGACGTAATTCGAATCAGTCCTCCCCCATCCCCCTTCCCACCTCCACAGCTATTCCAAGATCCGCTTTTGTAGCGATATGATATGAATCCCTTATTACAACCTTCCCCCTCCCTCCTCTCCCCCTTCCCTTCCCCTCTCACCCCTCCCCTCTCACCCCTCCCCTCTCATCCCAATTTTCATACATATATGGTATATCCCATGTGGATGCTCATGTATATGATAAGGAGACAGCCGCTCATCAACTAAACTGACACAATGATTTCACTGGCTATCTCTCTCTGCATGATCCTGTGGATTTCCGCTGGCCGGGTCGATTCTGCAGTAAGTAAAACAATTGTTTAAATCAGTTCATATTATGAAACCAGAATATCCACAATATTGCCACATATATTCAAAAGTATTAGGTAATAGACCTAAACAAATCAACAACTTTCTTATTATAATTAGGCAAATTAGATTGGAAATGATCTATATTTTTAATAATACAATAAATTTCCTTTTTATTCTCTTCTTTTCTATTCTTCCCCTTCACTCGTTCTGCGTCTATTAAGACGTATAAAAGTACTATCAATATAGCATTGAGCAACTTTGGTTGTACAAAGGAAATTAGAACTAGCAACGTTATATTAGAAAAAAGAAGAGAAGTACAGACTCTTGACTGTTTGTGTTGAGTTTAAGCAAAAACAATATCGATGATAAACATACACGCTCAGAAATATCCCTAGAAATAGGACAAAATCATGAAATTGCATAGCATGTCATGTGCATTGCGTGATTTTAATTCTATGCGCGCTACAAGTCATTGGCGTAACGGAATTAGGAAATCACTCAATCGCATCATGTTGCAGGCTTACAATAACCTTCAAAACGCAAAAATACATTCAATGCAATGTATTGAGAATTAATACACACATTTATATGACTAGAAGCAATAAACCCCCCAATAATAGGAACATTCCAACAAAGAGATCTTGTGAATAAATCACTTTGAAATTTAAAAAAAAAATGGGTGGGCACAGACTCGGGTGATTTATGTCGATTCGAATGCCTTGACGGGGTCGAGGGAAATAATTCATTACGGAGGAACTAACCATCCGATTATAACTCTGAAAGCATGGCTGTTTTCCTGACAGTCAGGGACCATTTTGAGGGAGCTATGAGCAATCTAGTGGGAACCAATATTTTTGAGTTTTTAAAAGTGATCATGACTATTACCTATGTGTTCGTAGTTGTACAATTTATAACCTACTTGAGAAATTACAAAATCATTTTTAAAACCAATATAATTATATATCTATTCACTTTAACAGTCACTGCGACTAGTGGGAGGCAGGAACAGCAGCCAGGGACGACTGGAGGTCTACCACATGGGACAATGGGGCACAGTCTGTGACGACTCTTTTGGCACTGATGATGCTACCGCTACCTGTCGGATGTTGGGCTTCATAGGTGGCAGGGTGGACAGTTCAGTGGCTCGTGTTGGAAGAGGAAGAATTTGGCTGGATGATGTGAGTAAGATATAGCCTCATGTAGGACTATACTAATAGAGAATTAATATTATGGAGCTTGTATCATCTCTACAGATCTAGGCAGCCAGACATAACGAGTAACCTTAGCAAGAAAATCAGAATTATATTTTTTAGGGTAATCCAAAGATTTATTATTAATTTATTTATTTATGTAGGTATGTACATACTTCTTAAATATGACATTTAATCAGAGGCAGATGTTTTAGTGAAACGATGCTGTTGTAACGTTTCATGGGATTATATTGAATACATTGAATATCCTAAATTTGTATGTGTGTTTTAGCAGGGAGGTATATATTAAAGTGACACTTCTCACTGTTCTGGCCTTCATTCACGAGTAGCAGAATTTCTACTTAATTTTCTGGTATCTGGTACTTCTTATCCTTCCTAACTAAACCCCTATCTAGCCTACTTCAGTAAATCACTTATTTGGGGAGAGCCAAATACTTGAAGATTAGTGTTATTGGATGATAGCCGATGATGTCAGTGAAGCTAAAGTCAGAATTTAAAAGGGTGATATCCATTTTATTTCTAGCAATATGTTGATATATTCCTGTTAAAATTACAGTGGGATCTATATAATTGAATTAGTTGAACGAAATATTTGGGCAGATATTAGGGTGTAAGCCGGCGACAATATACTTAAATTCAATCTCCACTCCCTCTTAGTCCCTGCCTCCCTAGCTTTAGCCAACTACCGACTGAAACACAACGGAAAAAGTATCCATGAATTTGGTACTCCATCCAGGTGTTAGCCATTAGTTTTTAACTAATTGATGATAAAGAAGTTATTGTCCTTTGTTCATAGTTGAGATGTCATTCATCCTCATGGACCATCGACGAGTGCAGGACAAAAAACTGGGGGCAAGAGGATTGCAGCAACAGTGAGGATATCCGCATCAAATGTGACAGTGGGTCTCTAATACATTCATTTTCATTCATTCAATTATCATGCTCTTGTAACGACATTATTTGCTTAAGAAAATTTGCTTTTACCGAACACTTTGTGATAAGTGACTCATAGAGTACAGTGAATACTGGCCTTGGAGGTGTCATGGGAGATCCCCTATATATAGATAGCTTAATTAACATAATAAACCATTGCCCTGGGCTTCCCATTTTCTAGCATACCGTTCTTTCTTTGATTGAAACTTCCTTTCTTTTGCTATTTGCCTTTTTTCGGATTATTGTGGATTCAGAATGAACCACAATGACCGTGGAGGCTAACACAATACAGTTGCAGTTGATATTTTATCCTTCCATTACTGTTTTGCTATTTTAAAATATTCGTAATTTGTGTCAGCTTAATTCAACTAATTTCCGTTTCTAAGGGAAACGTTTGCAGATTTCAGTTACATGTAACCCATGGTCAAGTGACAGTTATTGTCATGTATTGAAAAGAATATAATATCCTGACTCTTATTGATGTAGCACTTTTATTGGAGGTTATATGGTAATCAGACAGACAGTTGTTTTATGGGCAGAGGTGTTACATAACACAGCCATGAAGAGTTTGTGATGTATTACTAGAAAAGTAATAAAAGTGAGATAATCAGACATTTGATCTTAAATCGGGTCTGTCCTGCTGATTTATCTGAGATTAACACCAACTGCAATCATAACAGATGCCACATGGACGGGTTCAGAGCCCCCCATGGATCAGATAGACCTTTGTCTACCCAAATGCTACGCTGATGTCTCCTGATGTTTCCTGAGAACTGTACTTATCCATTAGTCATTTAAATAATTATAAATTCTTTATTTGCTAGACTAGGAGTTACACATTTTAGGTAATGCCCATCAGATTCAGAATCTGGTCCTTCAGTGCATACCATGCCACAGAGCTGGTAGAAACTAAAATAAACTGTGTATCAGGTAATATAATGGGATATAAACGTGATGAGAAAATTGTCATTATCATTTGATGACAGATTGAAAAAATCATATTACAGTAACATACTAAAACAGTGAGCAAGCAAACATTTTATCAATGAAGTTTGCAAAGCTCCCCCTATCCTCACATTTGTGAACATTAGATCTTTGTCGAACTAGGAAGCAAACCCTACAATTTCTTCTATCCTTTATTCGTTTATCCGTTGATCTTTTTATATGCTGATAATAATCTACACACGGAAAGTTGTTATGTGCTATTGAGGATACAGAAACCTGCGGGAGAGACTCCTGGTATGGCAGCAAGTCTGCAAATAAAAGTTTAATCAATCAATCTAAATGGGCCTGTTGTATAAGGTTACACAAAACTGGGTATTTTCTTTGCAGTCTTTCCCCCTGAAGGGCTTCACATTATATCTATGAAGTATTATGTTTATAGATATATGGTCAATAGGAAAAATAAATGTAGCAATCCATCCTAAAAATCTCCTTTTTTCTCCAATCAAATTTATACTTTGGTGGTGTATCATGCTGCTGCAACTTTAGGTCCTTATGCAAACAGACCTTTGTAAGTCTTTCCCACCTCACAAAACCTTCGTTTCTCCCATACAACCACAACTTTCTTCTACAGCAGGCCCAATATTTACATCTAGCAGTAGCAACATTTGAAGTACTACTACCAGTTAGAGATTAGATGATCAATAAATTTTTCTGATTTTATTGACTTTTAATACAGTTTTAAATTGTCTGATCCTACAGCAAGATGCAAAACTAATGTATGTCTGAATGGCGGCACCTGTAGAATGGGATCCACAAGTCCATCTTGTTCCTGCACTTCCCAATACAGTGGTTCACGTTGTGAGAGAAGTAAGTAATTTATAGATCATCAGCTGAGCCTCAAAATAACGCTAGATTTCCGTTCCAGTTCCAATTGCTAATACTCTAAATTATAATATCCCACAAGTTCTCCATGCAATACCTTCCAGTTTATGAGAAATTGAAAATTGATTCTGACAGTGCAAAGCCTTGCTTGATTTTCAATAATATTTTTAACTAGCTACGCACAGAATTTGCTGGTGGCTAGTGGGTTTCCTATCGATTGATACCAGTTACTTGATTCTAAATCCAGTAAAACATTTGTTTATTGATTAAATTTTATTCTTTATACTTCTTTTCCCAAACGTCGATGTTCAAAAATCCTCAATGGTTACAAAGTGGAAAATGTCAGATTCAGAATCAGGAAATTTGGAATCAATCAAAAAACATTGGTATGACCAAAAATGAAACAGTGATATTCTGCCCCATGGCTATCAAAAATGTCGCCAGGCTATTGGTTCTATAGGTTTTGCACTGTCAGAATCACTGCCCAATTTTTAAAAAACTGCAAGGAATTGCATGGAGAGCAATTTCATATAATTAAACATGTGCTTAAATGAGCCTCACTGTTATTATATTTTTTATCTATTTTATATTGGTGATGGGAATATCTCAGAATATAATATATAACTAGCTGGTCATGGTATAAAATTTCGTTTTTTACCTGACATTATATGTTAAACCCTCAACATGCTAGTCAATCTTGAACCAGGTATGAACGTAGAGAGTTGATCAATTCTTTTTCACTTTTGTACACATGGTGCTTTTGTACCCTTGCTACAACAGAAAGGGACCCATGTGCTGGAGTGAGCTGTTTACACAGTGGTCACTGTGTGGCCTCTGGTCAGCAAGCCGTCTGTATCTGTGTGGGGCAGTGGACTGGATCAAGGTGTTCTAGTAGTAGGTATCACACACCAATTATTATGTAAATGTTTTGATTTTGTTTAGTTGAAAGTTATTGTAACCAATCTTATGTTAAATATATATTACTGTGATTGACTTCAAGATAATTGTATGATAATGACATAAATAAAAATGCTTAGTTTGCTGAAAATATCAACTTTTTCCATCTTCAGTATTAAGATCCTTCAATGCTTAGCAAATCCAATTACATAATTGAAGAATTGAGATGGTGAATTCTTTGTTGATTTATCTAATACTGCATGTTAAATAACCTCCCTCTTTTTGTATCAAATAGACAATACTTGTGCAAAACATCTATGTCTAAATGGAGGCACCTGTAGAAGTGGATCAAGCCGAGCATCATGTTCCTGTACTTCCCGATACAGTGGTCTTCATTGTGAGAAAGGTGAGTAATCACTACAATAACTATTACAGTGCCTTCACTAGGTTGTGAATGGAAGTGAACATCATTGCTTGTGCCCTTGTGAATGAATCCAGTCTCAATCATTTACACAATCGCTTATAAATACATTCACATTAGGCAAGGAGTTGGTAGTGAACTGAAGCAAATATTATCTACCCTGTTTGCAACCTGTCTATGGTCACATATGTTTGCAACAAAAATCCAAAAGTTTGGTTTTTATGTTGCAAATAACCATGGCGTTTGTAGCTGCTTGCTCCTGTTCACTCCTATTTTGTTTGCTCCAATTGGCTAAGGTGGAGGAGGCAGTGGCAAACATAGATGAATGAAATCTTTGCAATGTTTTTTTCTTCTGTTCGCAACCTAGTGGAGGACCCACATCAAGGCAAGCTTTGGAATATAGTTTACTTGGCCTTTTGGATTAGCTGATGATCATGAAGTTGATAGCTGATGATGATGATAGTTATGATAATACTGTACTCTTTTTACAACAGAGAGGGACCCATGTGCTGGAGTGACCTGCTTACACGGTGGTCGCTGTGTGGCCTCTGGTCAGCAAGCCGTCTGTATCTGTGTGGGGCAGTGGACTGGATCAAGGTGTTCTAGTAGTAGGTATCACACACCAATTATTATGTAAATGTTTTGATTTTGTTTAGTTGAAAGTTATTGTAACCAATCTTATGTTAAATGTATATTACTGTGATTGACTTCAAGATAATTGTATGATAATGACATAAACAAAAATGCTTAGTTCGCTGAAAATATCAACTTTTTCCATCTTCAGTATTAAGATCCTTCAATGCTTAGCAATTCCAATCACATAATTGAAGAATTGAGATGGTGAATTCTTTGTTGATTTATCTAATACTGCATGTTAAATAACCTCCCTCTTTTTGTATCAAATAGACAATACTTGTGCAAAACATCTATGTCTAAATGGAGGCACCTGTAGAAGTGGATCAAGCCGAGCATCATGTTCCTGTACTTCCCGATACAGTGGTCTTCATTGTGAGAAAGGTGAGTAATCACTACAATAACTATTACAGTGCCTTCACTAGGTTGTGAATGGAAGTGAACATCATTGCTTGTGCCCTTGTGAATGAATCCAGTCTCAATCATTTACACAATCGCTTATAAATACATTCACATTAGGCAAGGAGTTGGTAGTGAACTGAAGCAAATATTATCTACCCTGTTTGCAACCTGTCTATGGTCACATATGTTTGCAACAAAAATCTAAAAGTTTGGTTTTTATGTTGCAAATAACCATGGCGTTTGTAGCTGCTCGCTCCTGTTCACTCCTATTTTGTTTGCTCCAATTGGCTAAGGTGGAGGAGGCAGTGGCAAACATAGATGAATGAAATCTTTGCAATGTTTTTTTCTTCTGTTCGCAACCTAGTGGAGGACCCACATCAAGGCAAGCTTTGGAATATAGTTTACTTGGCCTTTTGGATTAGCTGATGATCATGAAGTTGATAGCTGATGATGATGATAGTTATGATAATACTGTACTCTTTTTACAACAGAGAGGGACCCATGTGCTGGAGTGACCTGCTTACACGGTGGTCGCTGTGTGGCCTCTGGTCAGCAAGCCGTCTGTATCTGTGTGGGGCAATGGACTGGATCAAGGTGTTCTAGTAGTAGGTATCACACACCAATTATTATGTAAATGTTTTGATTTTGTTTAGTTGAAAGTTATTGTAACCAATCTTATGTTAAATGTATATTACTGTGATTGACTTCAAGATAATTGTATGATAATGACATAAACAAAAATGCTTAGTTTGCTGAAAATATCAACTTTTTCCATCTTCAGTATTAAGATCCTTCAATGCTTAGCAATTCCAATCACATAATTGAAGAATTGAGATGGTGAATTCTTTGTTGATTTATCTAATACTGCATGTTAAATAACCTCCCTCTTTTTGTATCAAATAGACAATACTTGTGCAAAACATCTATGTCTAAATGGAGGCACCTGTAGAAGTGGATCAAGCCGAGCATCATGTTCCTGTACTTCCCGATACAGTGGTCTTCATTGTGAGAAAGGTGAGTAATCACTACAATAACTATTACAGTGCCTTCACTAGGTTGTGAATGGAAGTGAACATCATTGCTTGTGCCCTTGTGAATGAATCCAGTCTCAATCATTTACACAATCACTTATAAATACATTCACATTAGGCAAGGAGTTGGTAGTGAACTGAAGCAAATATTATCTACCCTGTTTGCAACCTGTCTATGGTCACATATGTTTGCAACAAAAATCTAAAAGTTTGGTTTTTATGTTGCAAATAACCATGGCGTTTGTAGCTGCTCGCTCCCGTTCACTCCTATTTTGTTTGCTCCAATTGGCTAAGGTGGAGGAGGCAGTGGCAAACATAGATGAATGAAATCTTTGCAATGTTTTTTTCTTCTGTTCGCAACCTAGTGGAGGACCCACATCAAGGCAAGCTTTGGAATATAGTTTACTTGGCCTTTTGGATTAGCTGATGATCATGAAGTTGATAGCTGATGATGATGATAGTTATGATAATACTGTACTCTTTTTACAACAGAGAGGGACCCATGTGCTGGAGTGACCTGCTTACACGGTGGTCGCTGTGTGGCCTCTGGTCAGCAAGCCGTCTGTATCTGTGTGGGGCAGTGGACTGGATCAAGGTGTTCTAGTAGTAGGTATCACACACCAATTATTATGTAAATGTTTTGATTTTGTTTAGTTGAAAGTTATTGTAACCAATCTTATGTTAAATGTATATTACTGTGATTGACTTCAAGATAATTGTATGATAATGACATAAACAAAAATGCTTAGTTCGCTGAAAATATCAACTTTTTCCATCTTCAGTATTAAGATCCTTCAATGCTTAGCAATTCCAATCACATAATTGAAGAATTGAGATGGTGAATTCTTTGTTGATTTATCTAATACTGCATGTTAAATAACCTCCCTCTTTTTGTATCAAATAGACAATACTTGTGCAAAACATCTATGTCTAAATGGAGGCACCTGTAGAAGTGGATCAAGCCGAGCATCATGTTCCTGTACTTCCCGATACAGTGGTCTTCATTGTGAGAAAGGTGAGTAATCACTACAATAACTATTACAGTGCCTTCACTAGGTTGTGAATGGAAGTGAACATCATTGCTTGTGCCCTTGTGAATGAATCCAGTCTCAATCATTTACACAATCACTTATAAATACATTCACATTAGGCAAGGAGTTGGTAGTGAACTGAAGCAAATATTATCTACCCTGTTTGCAACCTGTCTATGGTCACATATGTTTGCAACAAAAATCTAAAAGTTTGGTTTTTATGTTGCAAATAACCATGGCGTTTGTAGCTGCTCGCTCCTGTTCACTCCTATTTTGTTTGCTCCAATTGGCTAAGGTGGAGGAGGCAGTGGCAAACATAGATGAATGAAATCTTTGCAATGTTTTTTTCTTCTGTTCGCAACCTAGTGGAGGACCCACATCAAGGCAAGCTTTGGAATATAGTTTACTTGGCCTTTTGGATTAGCTGATGATCATGAAGTTGATAGCTGATGATGATGATAGTTATGATAATACTGTACTCTTTTTACAACAGAGAGGGACCCATGTGCTGGAGTGACCTGCTTACACGGTGGTCGCTGTGTGGCCTCTGGTCAGCAAGCCGTCTGTATCTGTGTGGGGCAGTGGACAGGATCAAGGTGTTCTAGTAGTAGGTATCACACACCAATTATTATGTAAATGTTTTGATTTTGTTTAGTTGAAAGTTATTGTAACCAATCTTATGTTAAATGTATATTACTGTGATTGACTTCAAGATAATTGTATGATAATGACATAAACAAAAATGCTTAGTTCGCTGAAAATATCAACTTTTTCCATCTTCAGTATTAAGATCCTTCAATGCTTAGCAATTCCAATCACATAATTGAAGAATTGAGATGGTGAATTCTTTGTTGATTTATCTAATACTGCATGTTAAATAACCTCCCTCTTTTTGTATCAAATAGACAATACTTGTGCAAAACATCTATGTCTAAATGGAGGCACCTGTAGAAGTGGATCAAGCCGAGCATCATGTTCCTGTACTTCCCGATACAGTGGTCTTCATTGTGAGAAAGGTGAGTAATCACTACAATAACTATTACAGTGCCTTCACTAGGTTGTGAATGGAAGTGAACATCATTGCTTGTGCCCTTGTGAATGAATCCAGTCTCAATCATTTACACAATCACTTATAAATACATTCACATTAGGCAAGGAGTTGGTAGTGAACTGAAGCAAATATTATCTACCCTGTTTGCAACCTGTCTATGGTCACATATGTTTGCAACAAAAATCTAAAAGTTTGGTTTTTATGTTGCAAATAACCATGGCGTTTGTAGCTGCTCGCTCCCGTTCACTCCTATTTTGTTTGCTCCAATTGGCTAAGGTGGAGGAGGCAGTGGCAAACATAGATGAATGAAATCTTTGCAATGTTTTTTTCTTCTGTTCGCAACCTAGTGGAGGACCCACATCAAGGCAAGCTTTGGAATATAGTTTACTTGGCCTTTTGGATTAGCTGATGATCATGAAGTTGATAGCTGATGATGATGATAGTTATGATAATACTGTACTCTTTTTACAACAGAGAGGGACCCATGTGCTGGAGTGACCTGCTTACACGGTGGTCGCTGTGTGGCCTCTGGTCAGCAAGCCGTCTGTATCTGTGTGGGGCAGTGGACTGGATCAAGGTGTTCTAGTAGTAGGTATCACACACCAATTATTATGTAAATGTTTTGATTTTGTTTAGTTGAAAGTTATTGTAACCAATCTTATGTTAAATGTATATTACTGTGATTGACTTCAAGATAATTGTATGATAATGACATAAACAAAAATGCTTAGTTCGCTGAAAATATCAACTTTTTCCATCTTCAGTATTAAGATCCTTCAATGCTTAGCAATTCCAATCACATAATTGAAGAATTGAGATGGTGAATTCTTTGTTGATTTATCTAATACTGCATGTTAAATAACCTCCCTCTTTTTGTATCAAATAGACAATACTTGTGCAAAACATCTATGTCTAAATGGAGGCACCTGTAGAAGTGGATCAAGCCGAGCATCATGTTCCTGTACTTCCCGATACAGTGGTCTTCATTGTGAGAAAGGTGAGTAATCACTACAATAACTATTACAGTGCCTTCACTAGGTTGTGAATGGAAGTGAACATCATTGCTTGTGCCCTTGTGAATGAATCCAGTCTCAATCATTTACACAATCACTTATAAATACATTCACATTAGGCAAGGAGTTGGTAGTGAACTGAAGCAAATATTATCTACCCTGTTTGCAACCTGTCTATGGTCACATATGTTTGCAACAAAAATCTAAAAGTTTGGTTTTTATGTTGCAAATAACCATGGCGTTTGTAGCTGCTCGCTCCTGTTCACTCCTATTTTGTTTGCTCCAATTGGCTAAGGTGGAGGAGGCAGTGGCAAACATAGATGAATGAAATCTTTGCAATGTTTTTTTCTTCTGTTCGCAACCTAGTGGAGGACCCACATCAAGGCAAGCTTTGGAATATAGTTTACTTGGCCTTTTGGATTAGCTGATGATCATGAAGTTGATAGCTGATGATGATGATAGTTATGATAATACTGTACTCTTTTTACAACAGAGAGGGACCCATGTGCTGGAGTGACCTGCTTACACGGTGGTCGCTGTGTGGCCTCTGGTCAGCAAGCCGTCTGTATCTGTGTGGGGCAGTGGACAGGATCAAGGTGTTCTAGTAGTAGGTATCACACACCAATTATTATGTAAATGTTTTGATTTTGTTTAGTTGAAAGTTATTGTAACCAATCTTATGTTAAATGTATATTACTGTGATTGACTTCAAGATAATTGTATGATAATGACATAAACAAAAATGCTTAGTTCGCTGAAAATATCAACTTTTTCCATCTTCAGTATTAAGATCCTTCAATGCTTAGCAATTCCAATCACATAATTGAAGAATTGAGATGGTGAATTCTTTGTTGATTTATCTAATACTGCATGTTAAATAACCTCCCTCTTTTTGTATCAAATAGACAATACTTGTGCAAAACATCTATGTCTAAATGGAGGCACCTGTAGAAGTGGATCAAGCCGAGCATCATGTTCCTGTACTTCCCGATACAGTGGTCTTCATTGTGAGAAAGGTGAGTAATCACTACAATAACTATTACAGTGCCTTCACTAGGTTGTGAATGGAAGTGAACATCATTGCTTGTGCCCTTGTGAATGAATCCAGTCTCAATCATTTACACAATCACTTATAAATACATTCACATTAGGCAAGGAGTTGGTAGTGAACTGAAGCAAATATTATCTACCCTGTTTGCAACCTGTCTATGGTCACATATGTTTGCAACAAAAATCTAAAAGTTTGGTTTTTATGTTGCAAATAACCATGGCGTTTGTAGCTGCTCGCTCCCGTTCACTCCTATTTTGTTTGCTCCAATTGGCTAAGGTGGAGGAGGCAGTGGCAAACATAGATGAATGAAATCTTTGCAATGTTTTTTTCTTCTGTTCGCAACCTAGTGGAGGACCCACATCAAGGCAAGCTTTGGAATATAGTTTACTTGGCCTTTTGGATTAGCTGATGATCATGAAGTTGATAGCTGATGATGATGATAGTTATGATAATACTGTACTCTTTTTACAACAGAGAGGGACCCATGTGCTGGAGTGACCTGCTTACACGGTGGTCGCTGTGTGGCCTCTGGTCAGCAAGCCGTCTGTATCTGTGTGGGGCAGTGGACTGGATCAAGGTGTTCTAGTAGTAGGTATCACACACCAATTATTATGTAAATGTTTTGATTTTGTTTAGTTGAAAGTTATTGTAACCAATCTTATGTTAAATGTATATTACTGTGATTGACTTCAAGATAATTGTATGATAATGACATAAACAAAAATGCTTAGTTCGCTGAAAATATCAACTTTTTCCATCTTCAGTATTAAGATCCTTCAATGCTTAGCAATTCCAATCACATAATTGAAGAATTGAGATGGTGAATTCTTTGTTGATTTATCTAATACTGCATGTTAAATAACCTCCCTCTTTTTGTATCAAATAGACAATACTTGTGCAAAACATCTATGTCTAAATGGAGGCACCTGTAGAAGTGGATCAAGCCGAGCATCATGTTCCTGTACTTCCCGATACAGCGGCCTTCATTGTGAGAAAGGTGAGTAATCACTACAAGTGCCTTCACTAGGTTGTGAATGGAAGCGAACATCATTGCTTGTGCCCTTGTGAATGAATCCAGTCTCAATCACTTACACAATTGCTTATAAATATGTTCACATTAGCGAGGAGTTGGTAGAGAACTGAAGCAAATATTCTCTACCCAATTTGCAACCTGTCTATGGTCACATATGTTTGGAACAAAAATGCAATGATGTTTGCTTTTGTTCACAACCTAGTGGAGGACCCACATCAAGGCAAGCTTTGGAATATATTTTACTTGGCCTTTTGGATAGCTGATGATCATAAAGTTGATAGCTGATGATGATGATAGTTATGATAATACTGTACTCTTTTTACAACAGAGAGGGACCCATGTGCTGGAGTGACCTGCTTACACGGTGGTCGCTGTGTGGCCTCTGGTCAGCAAGCCGTCTGTATCTGTGTGGGGGAGTGGACTGGATCAAGGTGTTCTAGTAGTAGGTATCACACACCAATTATTATGTAATATGTTTTTGATTATACCTGGTGTTAATATTCAGGTTAATTTATTAGGTTCTCTGATTTTACCTCCCATTTCTTGTATGATAATTACATAAATGAAGGGATGTTGAGATCTGATTTATGTCCGGTCCTGGGTATGACCATGAAGTACTTTTCTGTCTCTTTTCTCTGTCTCTCTCTCCCTTGTTCTCTATCTCTATTTCCTGGGTATGATCATAAACTGCCTCCCTCTCAGCTCTCCCGCTCTTGATATAACAATATTAAATGTGTTGATAAAGGCGTAAAGTAACCAATCACTCACTCTAATTTATGTTCATCTTCAATATCAATATCTTCCAATACTCTGTGCTTATGATCAAATAATGAAGAATTGAACCTTAAACTCTTAAAAGGTATCTCTTATTATTTTCTGCCAAGCAGTTTCTAAACAGGGTGTAAAGCAACCGATCCCCTGTCCACAAACCAGTTTCTACTTGACCTTTTTTCTTTTAGAAAAGAAACTGAAAGACAAATGTTCAGATTTCTCTTGCTCTAACAATGGAACATGCGTAGTTCGAGCAGATGGACCAATCTGTATATGTAGAGGAGGGTTTTCTGGGATGCATTGCCAGGAATCAGGTATTTATTTAGATTCTCTTACAAACATTATGTTGCTAAAACATATTTGTATATGCAGTAACTGTTGTCAATATTTTAGAAGACGATATAGAAGTACATAATTATTAATAATTAGTATTACATTTTATTGCATTCTTGAAAGGAATGGGGTTCTGGGTGCTCTGGTAATCACTGCTCACAATCAGAACAAGGACACTTTCATGACCATTAGACCATGAGACCAAATTTTTGCAAATAAAACCAAATCACTAACAATTGTTCCCTCTGTTCATGTAGTCAATACTGCCTGTGAATCATCTCCCTGTCAGAATAATGGCACCTGTCATGCTGTGGGCAAATGGTTTATTTGTAAATGTCCCATAGGCTATGCTGGACATATGTGTGAACTAGGTGAGTTTTTTCCCTCATTCTTATAGTAACTGCTATCAGTTGAATATTATGCTTTCAAGCTTTGTCTTTTACATCTAGCACCATTCTCAAATATTATGACAATGAATCTTACCAAATGTATTCACATTATGACTTATAGGACTGAATTTATCAATATAATAGTTCTATTATTTCCTTACATGCTGAAGATATCCATACTGACACTTGGTTTTCCTTGTATTTCTAAATATCTAGATCCGTGCACAGAATATGTGTGTTTGCATGATTCACAGTGCAAAGTAGGCATACATGGACCTCAGTGTGAATGTATGAAGGGTTACACGGGACATCACTGTGAAAAAGGTATTGATTCATCACAATGATTTATGAATGATGTATTAATTTGTGATAGCAGGCAATTCACCCAATCCTATAAACTCAATTCTATGAGCAGTTCAAACTTATTACCTCGTTTAAAACAAATTTCACTCCGAAAATGCATCCATCTGTTTTAACAATATTATTATTGATTGTACATACCCAAGTTTAGCACAAAACTTATATTTTCTCTGATGTCCACAGCTGTCCACACCAACCAGTGTACCAGTATTCCCTGTCTGAATAATGGCACATGTGTGTCAGTTTCTACTGGATTTGTCTGTGAGTGCCCAAGAGGATACAGAGGAAAAACTTGTGAAGAAGGTTTGTCAACACAATTATAATTATCATGCAGATACAAAATATTGCAGGTTAACGTTTTTTGGTCATGCATTTTAAAACAATTTTGATGGAGAAAAAGCTCTGCAATTGAGTGCTTGCACCAAATTAATCTTACAATAAAACTGAGACGTGAAGCTCTAAATTGATCTGGTTGTCTATTCAGTGCATGGAGGAAATAATCTGATACACTTATTTACTTAGAAGTTCCAAATAAAGTAATTAAAAAAAAGGATGTGGCAATCGAAACCTTAAGTCCATAAAGGGTACACCCTAAATACTTTAAGTTGTCATACAATGAGGCCAGTGTTACAAAGTCAATGTTCATTCCATGGTCATTTTCAATCACTTTACTTCACCCTGTATATGGCCATTATTAGATATTATAATAGCAGATATGAAGGAGAATATTTTATTATTTTGATCCCTCTTTGCCTTGTCAGACTAGCCATTGATTGAGGCATCTGATGAGAAAAGAATTGTGTTTGATCTACCCGAAAATATTTCACAGATATTCCCCCTCAGTTGTTATATATATTTATGTATAGTGATATCCACCTTGTACTCTCACATACCCAGTTCAGGACATATATAGTTCTACTCGAAAGAGGAATGAAATGAAACCAGACACAAGTCTTGTTAGTTTAAACAGTTTATTCTTCTCAACTCAGTCCTTCTGACAAAGTGCAATGTCAGGTCCTCTAAGCATTGCCTACTTGGAGAAGGCCAGCTTCACATACATAAGTGTAAGGAGGTGTATACAGTACAAGACTTGGTAAGAACATATTGGTAGTTACTCTAGTTGCCATCAGAGCTGTAGCATATGGTGAAACAGTAGTGACACCTGATGGATATTAGGGTAAGTAACAGGTAGACAATAAGAACACTTTCTTAGGGGTTGGATCCACTACACATGTATATAACAACTCATTTGTACTTTATTGTACCATTTTACATTATGCTTTCATCAGGGTATTTTATAACCAATTAACTGCTGAAACGTCTAATGATCAATTGTACAATTTACCTTAATTCTATGATGTTGACTATAGACCCATGCTATGAGTCCCTGTGTCTACATGGAAGTACTTGTAACTTGGAAGTTGATGGTCCAACATGTTCCTGTTCTGAGGGCTACCAAGGCAAGCATTGTGAAATAGGTAGGTTTTGATTTTCTGACATTTCTGACATACGTGTAGCTAAGAAATTTTGTGTCCAGGACACAGTATATTCGATGAATAGTCAACCAATCAATTTAATATTTTCCTGCATGTCACAGCCATCCAGATCAACCACTGTACCACTGCTCCCTGTCAGAATAATGGCACATGTGTGTCACTCTCCAATGGATTCATCTGTGAGTGTCCAAGAGGATACCAAGGAAAGACTTGTAAAGAAGGTAACACTTTGGTTCTATAAAATATCTGCTTCCAGTTGATCAATATCTGTCATAGCATCATTTACCCTATTTTAATTATTTCTATATCATCTTCCAAATGCAGATCCATGCTATGATTTCCTGTGTCTGCATGGTAGTGCTTGTAACCTTACGAATGATGATCCAAAATGTTCCTGTCCTGAGGGCTACCAGGGCAAGCATTGTGAAACAGGTAGGTTTTGCAATGTATCGCACCCCCTGATGAATGCACTTGGCCAAAACACAGGGATTTTGCATATTTTCAAAGAAACATAGCAAGAATCTTTTCTTGTTCTGAGAATTTTGCCTTCTGCATCTAGGTTTGGATTTTATGATATATTGTAAGTTTTATGTAGCTTTAAGGTGTGATCTACATATGAGTAATTCTCCCCATCGGGCGTCATTTGGTTTTCCAGCCTAGGGTATCTACAACCTGTATTTAGGATGATCACACATGATTATAACCATTTTATTTGAATTCCTCGGCCAAAATTAGGCTGTGGGAACCATACTTTCAAAGTTCTTATGCCAATATCTTAGCCGCTATAGGGATAAAACTGCCATTTCAGGCTAGAAAATAAATAATAATTATGGAATTTGAATATAAAGCATTGAGAAAATATATTACTTCTGCTGAAGAGAATGGTTTCTACACATGCACACTCGTTCATTATTATGAACAAACACAATTTTTATGTAATCACTGATATACACTGATCCAGACATAGTAAATATCATTTTGGAATAATTGTGTCGCCGTTACGACATATATTGGCTTCAACACAATCAAATACCCCAAGAGTAATGATTAATATTGAATTGCATTTATCCTTTTGTGTAGGTAAGAAGTATGTGTATGTGTACTTAGATAAAAAGAAAAGTTAACAGCCCACAACAACCCTGAATCCTTTTATTACATCACATAAAAGTCCTTGAATTGGTGTGGGAATATTTTAAGTCGCGTTACGACATGTGAAATAACTCCAATATCATTTCTAAAAAATTATTTTCATGTAATTTCGACCTTCCTAATAATTATCTAAGCCTGCCTTAAAACGATGAAAAATATCAATTTGACTGAATATTAATGGTGTTAAAGTCAGGAGAGTTTGTGTACCAATGTCGCCGTTACGCCATATGGTCGCCGTTACGCCATAACTATTACAAAAAAGAGAGATCCTCCTGTTCCAACACAATGATTTTATAGTAGTAACATGAATATCTTTACAAAATCAAGTCAAACTTCTGATTAGAACCAGGTCATCGTTTACCAACAAACATCCATTCTCTAGCTTTGAATTTGTATTTAATTTTGCTAGACGAATTAGTGACTAATATATTTCATTTTTAAATGAAATAATTTGATAAATCGGCCTTAATGAGGCTGAAATAAGGCAAAATAATAGGGAAAATATAGGTATCTGAATCATAGGTTTAGGATCGAAATATTGGTCCAAGCCTTCCCAAACTTCACCTGCATTATGCTGATATTCTCCGCTATATGTACACCAAAAATTGTAGAGATTGAATGAATTTTATTTTTTCTTAAAAATTGGCCTTCTGAAATCGAATGCTGCCCGTTTGGGAGAATTACTCATATAGTTTACCTAATAAGTAGTTGACTACCGTAGTGGCCCGTTCATAAGCCCGGGCTTTTAATTCTTTAAAGGGCCCTTTTGGCCCGGCTTGTAATTGAAATAGGCTTCTATTCGAGAGAGGCTTGTATTATTTTTCGTGATGCAGGCATTATCAGTTTCAAGAGTACTAGAGAGTGACTCAATAACAATTAAGCATGAACCAAGTCATACCCATCATAAATTAAATTAATATTTCAAAGGGAAATTGACTTTTGACATTCATCATTCTTAGACATAGAAAAACCAGACAGACCCGGCTAAAATTTGAGACCCCCAGCTTATATTTGAGAGAGGCTTTTATTGTTTTAATGGGTCCCAAATACCCGGCCTGTATTCGAGGTAGGCTTATAAACAGGTCCCGGCTTATAAACGGGCCACTAAGGTAATCATTTTTTTTTCTGCGTATGTCCACAGCCATCCAAACTGACCACTGCACTAGTATTCCCTGTCAGAATAATGCCACATGTGTATCACTCTCCAATGGTTTTGTCTGTGAGTGTGCAAGAGGATATCAAGGAAAGACTTGTGAAGAAGGTAAGTCTTAGATATTTTATAATTTAAGGGAGGAGGGACTAAATACCAAAGCCAGATACACAACATATAGGTAGATTGGTTGTGAATTAACTGCTGAAACTTATAATTATCAATAACCAATAAAGTATGTATTGTCCTATAGAACATTTGCCTTTGGGTGATACTGAAGTTTGGCTGGTGTCTAATTTATTCATTTTAATATCCTCACCTGACTACAGACTCCTGCTATGAGTTCCTATGTCTGCATAGAAGTGTTTGTTACCTGGAAGATGGCAATCCAAAATGTTCCTGTCCTCTGGGACACCAGGGCAGGCATTGTGAAACAGGTAAGTTTTGATTTTCTGACATTTTGTTATTTGTGTAGGTTAGCTGATTTATGTCAAGGACCCAGTTTACTTAATGAATATCTTGAGAGGGGAGGGGATATCACTGTATACCAACAGAGCCAAGTGTGGAAGTGATGCTGACATCAAGGAGATATAATGTTGTTTATTATGCACATTCTTACAACCTTACTGGGCCTTCATCAGGTACAGTGTATGTTATTTTTTCAATAAATCTCAAGATATGGATTTAGCCCAGAAAAGAATAAGGACAGGGATTTTTATTTAATAATTGACAGTCAACTAATCAATTTAATACTTTCCTCTATGTACCCAGCTGTCCAAACGGACCACTGTACCAGTGTTCCCTGTCAGCATAATGGCACATGTGTGTCAGTTTCTTATGGATTCATCTGTAAGTGTCCAAGAGGATACCAAGGGACGACTTGTGAAGAAGGTTAGTCTTTGGTTCTATAGAAAATCTGCCTTTAGTTAATATCAGTTGTTGCATTATTTGTAGCATTTACCCTATTTTAATTATTTCTATCTTGTCCCCGAAATGCAGATCCATGCTATGAATTCCTGTGTCTGCATGGAAGTGCTTGTTACCTTGAGAATGACAAACCAAAATGTTCCTGTCCTGAGGGCTACTGGGGCAAGCATTGTGAAACAGGTAGATTTTTATTTCTGACTTTTGTGCATTATGTATCTTAAAAACGTTGTGTGTACATGCAGTTTTCCTAATAAAACATGCAACTGGCCATTTCCACCAATTTGACAACATTTGGCCCCCTAGACACCCCCTGGGTACCCAAAAATAAATTTTACATTAATCAGTTGAGTTGGTATTTTTTATCAACCTTGTATAATGTGCGCATTGAACCACTAAGTATGGAACAATTCTGATTATTAGTTATTTTTTTACAGGGTGTCAAAAAATAGCTCCCAAATATGGAAAAAATGCCAAAAATAGCATGTCTCCTACCGTCGGCCTATGTGAATAAGAACATAAAATGCAAGCAAAATTAATATTTGTATTTTATTTGCCATCATATTATATAATTATGTATAGATAAAGACTCAGAAAATGATATAAAATGATTATGACAGTAAATGTTTATAAATCCATCACAAATCGAGCTGGGGAACAGGTATATATTATTTGCTTCACTTCTGTGCTTTGCCTAACAAATTAAAGAAATAAATGGGTATTTAAATTAGAAATAAATAAAACAAAATATGCACATACTGTATTGAACTATTTGTACCTGATAGGGCTCGACATAAGGGTGATAATGCTTTTTAGTTTGTGAAAATATTCAAACTAGAAGAAAAGTTACAGCCAAATAACATTTTGTGAGGGCAAATCTGAGGGCAAATCTGAGGGCAAAATACGGTAGGAGACAGCTAGGGCGACCGTAGGAGACAGCACAAATAAAAAGCATTTTGCTGTAAGGATCATGTAAAATCTACTCGGAAATTATGAATTTTGATATACATAGACTGATATTAAGCAAAGTCAATAATAAATGTCAAATTTAAAGTTTATTATTAATTAATTAATTAATTAATTAAGACCCTAAAAGCCCTAAAATGAGGGCGACGGTAGGAGACAGTCTCCTGTTCCAATGACTTTTGAAACCATGGGTTTTTTTGCCTAATAGTCATAAAAAACTCAAATCAATACATCTGATGTTCTATACATATATAACCCAATGCATTTTATCATTATTCAACATCATTGGATAATTTTAATTTTTTTTTTTAGATTTCTCCTCCTTAAGCAACTAGGGCGACGGTAGGAGACAGGGGGGTACCCACTTCTTTTTTTTCAATTTTCTATGGCTTTAACCCTAAAATTCTTTTTTTTTTCGATTTTTTTTACACAAATCATCTACACGTAATCTACTATCATGACAAATAAAGAAAATCATTGAATTTAAATGATTATTTAAAAATTCAGCAATTCCACGGTACATTGACAGTAAAAAAAATAGATTTTTGCCCCCAAAACGGGATTTTAATAATAATAAAAAAAAAATCGGGTAAAAAGGCCAAAAATGTTGTTCCACAGGTTGGTCGAACCATCCAAGCACAACAAAAATTCAAATTATAGGTAATAAATTGGTATTAAGCCCATTTAATCACTTTCCATGGTAGGAGACCAAATGTTGTCAAATTGGTGGAATTGGCCAACTAATCAATTCAATATTTTCCCTGTATGTCTACAGCTGTCCACAGCAACCACTGTACCAGTATTGCTTGTCAGAATAATGGCACATGTGTATCACTCTCTAATGGATTTGTCTGTGAGTGTCCAAGAGGATATCGAGGAAAGACTTGTGAAGAAGGTAAGTCTTAGATATTTTATAATTAAAGGAGGGACTAAATACCAAAGCCAGCTACATAACATAAAGGTAGATTGGTTGTGTACTTGTGGGCTTCATCGTAGCACTTTACTGGTGCTTATGGACTCATTATGTCTTCATCAGGTTATTTTATAATCAATTAACCACTGGAACCTCTGATTACCAATCAACTATGTATTGTCCTTTAGAACATTTGCCTTTGGTTGATAGCAATCTTTAGTTGGTGTCTCATTTGTATCATTTTAATTATTTCTATATCCTCACCTGACTTCAGACCCCTGCTATGAATTCCTATGTCTGCATGGAAGTGCTTGTTACCTGGAAGATGGCAATCCAAATTGTTCCTGTGCTGAGGGATACCAGGGCAGGCATTGTGAAACAGGTAATGGATTGGTTGGGTACTCGTGGACTTCATAGTAGCTATTTACTGGCATTTATGCACTTGTTTTGCCGTCATCAGATTATTTTATAACCAATTAACTGCTGAAACTTCTAATGATCAATGAGTAATCAACTATGTATTGTTCTATAAAACATGCCTTTGGTTGATAGTAATGTTTAGTTGATGAATCTTTATTTACATTGTTTCCTGATTACAGACCCTTGCTATTAGTTCCTATGTCTACATGCTAGTGCTTGTTACTTGTCCAAGACCCAGTTTACTTAATGAATAGTCAGCTAAGCAATTTAATACTTTCCCTCTATATACACAGCCAACCAAACCAACCACTGTACCAGTATACCCTGTCAAAACAATGGCACATGTGTGTCAGTCTCCAATGCATTTATTTGTGAGTGCCCAAAAGGATACAGAGGAATGTCTTGTGAAGAAGTTACGTCTGTATACTTTATTTCTATATTTCAAAACTATCTAGTGTGGGCAGATACACTCAAGATAGTCAAGGGCTGTTGTATCAAAGTGGGATATGTCTCTATTAGTAAAACATTTTGGGTGACATTAATGCAAGTTCATGATTAATTAATGGATATTTGCCTGGACAATGTCATGGATAATGTCATACAATTTTATACAAATTTCATTAATTATTTGAACATCCTTCCCTGATTACAGATCCATGCTATGAGTTCCTGTGTCTGCATGGAAGTGCTTGTTACTTGCTCAACAACGATCCAACATGTTCCTGTCCAGATGGCTACTTGGGCAAGCATTGTGAAATAGGCAGGGTTTGAGTTTCTAATATTTCTTTTTTTTTGAGTAGCTGAAACTTTGTGTCTCATTTATATTAATTGTGTCATTCAGCCACAGCAGAGGAATCTTGTCTGATAAGTTTTGAATTAATGCCTTGTTCCATTCACTGTCTATAAATAATATTGGGAAATATTGTTATTTATTATCATCCTGGTCATCAAATCAAATGTTACCCCTACATACTCAATAATCTCATACAGAAAGTAACACAATTAGTGTTTACATAAAGAGGCTAGATGCATAATACATTTCAAAATTTAAATCTGTATATTGCCGATATTGAATTGTGTTCTCAATGAGTCTCCATGTACCTATCATAAGAATGAATGTTTTTTAAACAAATGATAAGAGGTGATGAAGACTCAATTCTTGAATAATGTAAAGCATTTAGTAGATGATAATTTCTCCTCAACAGGTGTGGATAAATGTGTGTCCAGTCCATGCCAGAATGATGGCACATGTCTAAGTGTAGGCAATACTCACATGTGCTACTGTAGACCTGGCTTCCAGGGACGCAATTGTGAACAAGGTGAAAGTTTTTTGTTTTTTTTTTCCCAACACCGGGTCTTTATTACCAGAAGTAAACAGAGTCAACAATAAGAAGTGTACACAGTTATACATCACTTCTTTCCAAATTGCAAAAATAAAAGCTTTTAATATTCACTCTGCATTTCATTTTGTTTTTGTACTACAGATATGTTTAACTAACTCACGAATTATAGAGATTCAACGTTTTTTTAAAAAAACCTAGTAACACTTTTACAGATCATAGAGCATGTTGTCGAACAAAAGGTTATAAACATCCCCGTGGAACAGCACCTGTTGGATCGACCCGACACCACCAAAGGGGGGGGGGGGTCATAATACCAAATGAAAAAGTCTACGGATTTGGCGATGTCACGCTCATTTGACTTAGAAGACTCTTCATGATCATATATATACATTCAGTTTTGGTCAGAAGCGATAATATCAAGGACGGTTAATAGAACTTGGACACACTCAACTTCTTTTAAAAAGTATAATGATATGTTATTACATTGTTTCATATATTTTTTCCCACCTCCTCAACAAGGTGAAAGTTATATACATTTTATATCAGGTGACTCACTCCGGCAGAACTCCTGAGCAATACATAAAATTTGAGATTTGATTTGCTGCAAGAAAATCCCAGGTATTAGGGAGCAGCTCTACGTGTTGAATAAGAAGTAGCCTGGTTAAACAAAGAGGGATGTCAATTACCAAATCATCTGTCTAACTCCTATAATTTCCCCTCTAATTTCAGCACCCAAGCTCGATCCTTGCTTCTCCACTCCATGTAGTAATAATGGAACATGTTTGGCAGCAAGCACCAGTTATATGTGTCTATGTAAGGAAGGTTTCTTGGGCACAAATTGTGAGACAGGTGTGTACATTTTTTGTCCTTGACATGAGGATTAGTGCATCTATCTATATATTCAATATAAATTTATATATTCAAGGAATCCAGGCTCAGAAGGCAGGGTTTATCAATCATATTTTCTGTCATAGACTTTCACTATTACAAGAAAGATGGACGCTTTAACTTAGATTCTAAAATCTCTAAATATTAAAACCTTAATCCTAGTGGGATAATACAAAACCTGCTAATGTTGCAGACTATCCAGATTATTGTGCAGCAGAACCTTGTGCAAACCACGGAACATGTATGAGTTTGGGAACTACATATCTGTGCACCTGTGCTGATGGCTTTTCTGGACGCAACTGTCAGAGAGGTAAGTGAACATTCCTAAGTGATGTTGTATCAGTGAGGTATATTAATATAATTCTATTTCCACCTGCTATGTTTCGAAATCAATGCAGCATGCGTTTGTTTATTTAGTATAGCCTAATACATACCTTTTTGAGGCAGGTATGTGCGGAAATATTCATTAAATTATTACATAGTACAGTTATACACTTGAATGTACACACAGTTTTTCTTTCATTCTAACCAATATTAGATTTCATACATATAGGTGAAAACGATATTCCACAGGAGGATCACTGTTCTCCAAACCCCTGCCAAAATGAGGGACTTTGTTTAAACGTTGATGATACATATATCTGCCGCTGTGGTACAGGTTACTTTGGCAAGGACTGTGAACTTGGTAAGATTTAATTATATTGGGTGGGTATGGGTCATGTCATAAAAAAAACGGACAATCGGCAGCTCCACATTAGATAAATTCTAATAAATTAGGCTAAAAAATATAAATACTTGCTATACACAAGTAAAATTGGCATTGCCTTTAATTAAAATTGAAAATGAACTCTGCATGAAGTATCTCTGATATGTTATCTTTCAATTGGGTTGGGAATGAATTGTCTAATTACATTATATTTGTCTATCATGTCACATTATGGGCTATATTACAGGTGACCCTTGTTTATCGTCCCCTTGTGAGGACATAAAGATGTGCCATAGGGTGGACAACTCAGTCTACATGTGCCTATGTCCTCCAGGTACCCACACCGATGACTGCATACCTGTAACTCTAGGCAACTACTCCATGCCCAATGTTATTTCAGGTAGGTTTATTACATGGGTAACAATTTAAGTTCTGATGCACAAACACTGTATATAAAATGAAATAGCACACTATTTACTTTGAATAAAAATGACATCCTATTTTTTATTATATTTCTAATGTGTGTAAGCTGAGCCAAATCTGATATCTTTAGATGGAATGCACCGAGTGGTTGTTCTGAATTAGAACAGCAGACACACAAGGAGTGTAAATGTATGTATCATTGTGAGTGACCAAGCCATGAGCGATGATGCATACATTTGTATTTCATTTTTATATCACAACTCCCATGTTTAAATGGTGAAATTAGGCCTACCTTGTGCGATTGTTTCCTAAACATTGGTTAGGCCTACATGAAAAAATTCTGGGAAGTAATAAATACTCTAGCCCCAACCAAAAACAAAAATAAGACAATACATCTCACAAATTCTGCAGATCAAATCATTGAAAACAAAGACCTTCCGGACTATATAAATGATTATTTTGGAAATATCGCCACTGATCTAACAAAAAAGCTTACGCCCAACTGGATACCAAATACCCCAGCAAGCATAAATTCCATTGAGAATATTTACACAAACGAAAATGAAGTCCTTACTCTTCTAAGAGACATAGATAACAACAAAGCCTCCTCAATTGAAAATATACCTACCAAAATTATAAAAATAGCCCTCATAACACTATTCAGAGAATTTACCCATTGCATAAATCTGTCTCTATCTACCAGCATTTTTCCAACATCATGGAAGGTAGCAAATGTAATTCCGCTATTCAAAGGTGGTGATAAAAGCAAAATAAACAATTATAGACCTATCTCTCTACTTCCCACCCCTAGCAAGATAATAGAAAAAATCATTCACAAGAGAATATATGAATATATAGAAACGCATAGTATACTCAATAGAGAACAGTTCGTTTTTAGGCCAGGAAAATCAACAGTAGAAGCACTCACACTAGTAACTGATAACATAGCATGGCAACTAGATAAGAATATAGACACTTTAATCTCATTTTTAGACTTCAGAAAAGCATTTGACTTGGTAAATCATGAAATTCTCATAAATAAACTTATGCACATTGGAGTAAGAGGCAAACTACTTAAGTGGTGCAAGTAATATCTTTCAAATCGAAAACAAAAAATAATTGTGAACAATCTTATTTCTAAGGAATGCACAATCAAAGCAGGAGTACCACAAGGCTCCATACTAGGACCACTAATGTTCATAATTTTCATAAACGACCTCAAAACATATACCAAACTGTAATCTATCTCTATATGCTGATGATACCATTCTATATATGGGTTAGATTTCCAGAAAATGTACAATTGGCAGCTGTACACATTTAGTAAATTCTGCAAAATCAGGTTGCAATTTGGCAAATACTAGGTAAATTCGAGTATATTTGGCATTGCATTGGTTCTAGCAATCTGTTTGGTGAGGTTGAACTGAATTTTGAACTTTATTTTTGTCTGAAATTTGCGTTATTTGAGAAGATTGTTGAAGTTGAATTGTACATTTTGTGAAAATCTGACCCATATACATGGTAACGACCTAGATCGCCTATACAATGAAATGCAAAAAACAATAGATAACCTTTATACATGGTTGGTGCAATAACAATCTATTCCTTGTTAATGCCTCAAAGTCAAACACTATGTATTTATCTAAATCAAGAGTACACACAAACAAGAGTAACAATATGGCAATAAACTACCAAAATAGTCCATTAAAACCAACAAATACCTATATCTGGGGTTCATAATAGACAATAAACTGAATTATCAAGCACAAATACAACACTCCATAAAAACAATCTCTCATAAAATATATCAACTACACAAAATACGCAGGTACATTGACAAAGATACAGCAACCAGGATATATAAAACCAAAGTACTCCCCTTCTTTGACTATGGAGACGTACTAATTCATAACTCCCACAAACCTCTAACAGACAAACTACAGAAACTACAAAATAGAGCACTCAGACTTATCCTTAACCTCCCATATGATACACCAATACAACATCTCCATAACACAGCTAAAATACCTCTACTTTACAACAGGAGAATAACACATTTGAGATTCTTAGCCTTTAAAAGGAAATTAAATCCTACATACACCGAAATCCCAAACAGGGAGACCCGACAAAATGATGGGCCAATCCTAAAAATCCCCAGATTTAGATAACAAAAAATGGGTGAAAACTCTGTGCAGGTAAAATGTGCTTCAGCACGGAATGAATTAACGCCCAAACAAAGAAAGATTGGAACAATTGAAACTTTTAAATCAAACCAGAAAAATTGGCTTAATACATTATTTCTATAGGACATGCTCCAACTAAATACACTATAAAATAACCTAATTTTAAATTTCAAAACACCTTGAATTAATGTATAAATTGCACTAAGATCGTAGTCCCCACTAAAACCTATAACTATGGTTCTTTCCAGTTTTTCCATATTCCAAGTTTCCAGCTAATCACAGAGTAAACCTAATTACTCCTTGTGGCAGAGCAGAGAAATAAATTGGAATGCAAATTGTACATGATTTGAATATTACTACATCTCTTTGTATCTTGATATCTATTCTTTTATTAGACCTTATATGGACCAAATTAACAAATCGAATCACAACACTCCACCAACAGAGTCAGAGTGGCAAGTGATAAAGACTAAGAAACACTGGTACTATATATATATATATATATATATATATATATATATATATATATATATATATATATACAAGGTTCTCTTTAAAAACATGTATACTCTCTTCTGAGTGTTTTATGATATCAAAATGTAGGAATTGAAGAAGTCACAAACACTCCTCAGTATAAACTGAATGGCTAGTGGCAAGTGACAAACACTAAGTATCATAATAGTGAAATATTCTTTAAGTAGGGCTATCAACAGCAATTATCATCATCTCTTCTTGGTGAAAAATGATATTGAATACGTCTGTCTATGTATATATAAAAAAAATTCTTTTTGTATCTTGGACCGACAGAACTAACCGCGAAAAGGGGAGTCGGCAACCCAAGTTTAAATAAAATCTTTAAAAAAAATGAAACTACAAAATGAACAACGCCTTTGTGTAAAAAATACATACACAAAGCACACCGTTGATGTCACTCGGCCAAAGTCACATGTGGTTTTCCAAAACAAAATGCATAGTGCAAATTTATTAGTTCATTAGAATTAAGAACAAGCTAAGTTGTTATTGCATAAACAAGGTGTGAGGCTTCCTTGCTGCGCAAATTTCAATCCATACGAAAAGGTGTCAAAGTACTTAGTGCATGGAAATTATCTGCGTGAAAAAAAACCATTTAGATTATTGGAAGTCGATGTGCGTCATTTATATCTGCTGTCACCTCCATGAAGTAATCAAATGGATTTGTATTCTTGTAATTAATGTCCATTGTGAGATGTTTGAGTGAGTAATTCCTTTATTGGATAGTAGATTGGTACCGTGGCAATAACCTGTTAAAACGTATTAAGTTTTATAATTGTTTAAACGTTTGGCCTTAATCAAAAATTATCTTTCCCTTTATTTAGCTCAAAATGCTGAAGAAGCAAATCATGGGTGGCTGCTGATGTTTATGCTTGGAGTGACAGCGTTAAACATGTTGGGCCTACTGGTCATTATCATTACATGGTATGTCTATCTCTTGTTCTTGAGATTAGCTGGTCCAGTCACTGCCACTTGTTTTCCTTTTGGCTCCACAGGAGAGCACTTAGCAACGAGTGAAATATTCTGAGCGACTGAAACCAATGGTTTAGTTAACAGATTTATTATAGGCTTTCAATCCTGAAAATAGACAAAAATCTAGTCATAAATTTGAATTTCAGCGGTAATGTTAGTAAAACAAATAGATTGGTTGCCATGACAGCCCCACATAAACCAGGAGTGAAACAAGCACTATGTGTAAATCACTCTATATATGTTCTTTTCAGAGCACTGCGTGTATGATAAAAAGAAATATATGGCCATTATGTATGTCTCATTTGTTTATTACAGGGCAGTCAATAAACTGAAGAAGAAAAGGGAATGGAGACGTCAATTTGCTACAGAAACTAGGGACATAGTTTATATGAAAGAAGGTCAGTAATTATATGACCAACAGTGCGGGGCTATTTGGGGTATAATTCCGAGGCGAAGCCACAAGTTTGTATTCCATTTTTATATCACAACTACCATGTTTAAATGGTGAAATTACCTGGTGCAAACGTTTCCTACATTGTTTACATACATCTACAAGATTAACAAATGCCTTTGCACCGTCACGAAGCATGCCATATTTCAAATATTACAAAATGTAATGTTCTGGATCTACATGTTGTAACAAGCTAACCTGTTCTCTCAAATATTATTTCCCCTCTCCTTTAATAAAAGGTATTATGTAATATCACGTAATAATATAAAGGTAATTATTAATATAGAGGTCCACATGTGTGAGATATGAGGTGAGGTAATTAGTGTCTAGACCCCCATGCATTAATTAGCCTGCGAATTGGGTCTCCCTATCAGCACAGGCTATTGGTCCACATCACTGGGGACAATTATGCGAATTAGAATATTATATCATTATATCAATATGTGAGCTTTGAAATATTTAAAGGTAGTGTCAAAACAGGACGGAACTCTTTTTCATTGTCTTTGAATCTAGGCTATGCCGCTAGCCTAGATCTTGATATACTTTCCCATCCGATACAATACACTTTACCGTTTCTTGACCCTACCTCGGAGAATACTGTACATATCATTGTGATATAAAGTCCATGGACCAATTAATATACAGACTAAATAAAGTTTAAATAATCTTTATAAACCAACCCTTTCAGGGTGACTCTGAACACATACTTAATATGTCTCACTCTTTCCAGGTGCAAGAGGCCCATGCATAGATGATAGAGATGCACCACTCTAGTCAATACCCCTTGTGTTGATAAGTCATCAAGCACGACTCCAGCAATATTTGACCGTACATAATGGGCGTCATAGAATTAGAATATAAAAGCTGAGGCACATTAAGACGTAATACCCTTGGGTTAAGATTGCTAATTAAATAATTTTAGTATCAATATATTCTTTTTGAAAATGTAGTTCTGTTAAAATGTATAACTTACGTTTACCTTACTTTTCCTATATTTGCTACTATATATATTGTGCATCTTTTCGATTATATTCTAACGTTTATTGGTAATAAAAACCATCAAACTCATAGCCTCCTAGTTTAGGGTTAATGCTGGATTCTTATCCAAACCGTGTACATTGTCAAGCCCCCCAATGCTTAAGTATTTTGGCCTCCTTAAACCTACGTACTCCAGAAAAAGATAATATTCGAATTTTTAATTACGTGTAAATTCCTATATATAGAAACGGCCGCCGGTGAGCGGTATTTAGTGAAGTTGTAGGAAGGGATTAGGGCGGTCCCCTGAATAGGCGGGGCTACAGATAATGTAAGTAATAATAATACACTTTTATTAAAGTACGAGTAAAAGACAACCATAGAAAAAAATAAACCATAGAAAATCATAACACAGGGTTTTATTCTATCCCAATAAGGAAACATCAATTATAAACAACCCGGCCCCCCTAGTATAACACGATCACTTCTCACCTTCAAGACAACCATGAAGTTTAGAATTGCACAAATGGTGTTAAGGTGCACATAACGTGAGATCATGAATCTCGTTGCGTCGGCCGTGTTTAACGTGAATAGAACAGGTAGTTAGAACAGAAGGCGCGCGCGAGGAGCTACTGGATGACCTACTTTCGCGAGGTTTTGGAAGTATGATGGCTGCCGAGGTGAGTGCGTTTAGACGTCTTCAAACCAAGGAGCTACTGAGCTACTGTTTAGCCAGAAATACCGCGCGAAGCCTTCTGCCTATGTTAAAGCAAAGGAATACAATATATATCTAGTGCTTGAACTAAATTGACGTGGTTTTGTAATTTAGAGGTTATGGGGAAAGGGATAACATGGTCGAAGATTATGTAATATTACATAATGAAGTAATAGAACATGAACACAAGCTATTGATGGAAATATCCATCGATCGCATTAGGCGGAGAAAAATATCTTTCTACCGACCTAATATTCACGGGCTTTAAACCCTGAAACATATTCACCGAATAATAATGAAAAGGTGTCAGAAACAGCTCGCAGAGAGATCTAACTACAAATTAATACCTGTTACAATACACATTATACACGGTAGACTGGTCAAAGTGACCCAAAAGTAGTTATCTATACAAATATGGAAAAATGGTCAGGATATCACAAGGGTTAATATCACATGATATCATAAGATCACAGGATATCACAATGTCAATACTCCTACCGAGCAGTATACAATTAAATGAATGTAACCAAGACGTAGGTGGTATAAGGTACATGTACAGATGAGTTGCAGCAACAGCGAGAAGAAGAAGTTCCCGTCCCTCCAGACGTGTCGACATGGATGTTGATGGTAATTTAAGGAATCAGAATAAAAGGCTATAGCTCGATTTTGAGTTAAGCTCAAGAAGTAAAAGTGTTCGTTTGTGTTTTTAACGTTAAAATGTCTCTGTTTAAAGCCATACATGTAAAGAAGAAGTCTATGGAGTATCCTCCCCGGCGGAGAGTTCACCACTCCGTTGGGGAAGGGCTGTAGAACGAAGAATTAGAATTGTAGAAGAATTATGTTTATCCCTGGTAGAGGTATAATGTGATATAACCTAGGACTAGATGGTGTACAACAGTGTAAATGGAGAACAATGGTACGACAGTACCTTATATGTGGGTTAATGAACAATGGTTCATTAACCCTACCTGTGATTGGTCAGGTGGCCCACCTGCACCTGGTCAGTTAAAAAATTAAAATTTAGTAAGCTAGTATAAGTATATATACTTATACTAGCTTACTAAATTTTAATTTTTTAACTGACCAGGTATATATATATATATATATATATATATATACTATGACACAATGTGGGGTATAACAAAGTGGCGTTGGAGGATTATATTGCGAGTACCCCAGCTGTCCCCCGCCACAATGTGTATGTTACTCCTAGAATTTGGTGATATGTTATATAATGGTGGTACTGTGTCAAACTTGAAAAAACTTCAAACTATACAAAATGCAGCAATAAGGTTATTCCTAGGCTGGGGAAGAAGAGTTGATACTTAGATGGAATATAAGGACCAAGCACATCTCATCCTTGATCTGCCAAAATTGGCTGATAGAAGGAAATCTCATCTTTTGGAATGGGGGTTCAAAATGTCAAGAGATGAAAACAATAAAGAGATGTGAACTTAAGATTTTTAAATGAAGGGAAAAAAGCTGAAAACAATAACCCCCAAAACAGAGTTGATTAATAGGTCAATCATTTATTTACACAGTTCCCCAGTGGTGGAATAATATGGCCGCAGAGCAGCAAAACATAGAAGACATTAAGGAATTTAAGTTGTTTTTGAAACACAACTACCAACCGAGGTAGTCATTATTATTGTTATTAGATAAATATATAAAGTAAAGTCACTCATATGGCAATAGACCTATGTATGATATAAAAAGATCTGTAACGAATGATATTTGTAGTGATGTATAAACAGGTATTTTTTTTTTATCTAAATAGGAACAATTGTAATGATTTAAATTTACTAGGAGAAATAATAATGTACATAAAGCGTGTAATAGAGGGCGCAAAACGATATATATGATTGGGTAATATCTATCACTTTCTGCCAATCTTATTAAATGAATAATACATTAGAATATGCATATGAATATGTATAACAAATAACAACATGTTAGGATTAAGATTATTGATGTTAGCTAGTAAGGGTCCCTTGGAAGATCAGGATCTACTACAGGTGCTGAAAGGACCACCCGGTTTCATATCATTGCAGTTAGAATGTAAATGTATAAAATGAAATAAAGATATTTATATTTTTTTTTAAATATTTTTATTGGCCTTAAATTTAACATCTCTGATCTTTAAGAGTTAGAAAATACACATGACTAACAAATGTAGTTTTCTTTCGTGCGTCGCCAAGAAATCCAAATAACGATCCTAATTACTTTCTCGAGTTCATGTTGGTTACAATAGATATTACATGATATAATAATACACATTACATAATAGGAAATCTCCCATCAAGTCATTTGTTCCACCAATAGATATTGTCACCGCATTTTACTATTTTAAGAACATGGCTGCTAAAAAAAACTCAACATCGGACAAATTCCCAACTTAAGCAAGATGACTCATATAGTAGAGAACTGGATTTTCAATGCATCCTCAAATAGATATATATCCCCAATCTCCCTTATAGGTAAGGGCAAATCGTTCCATGTTTTCAGACCTGCGTAATACAAACTGTTTTTGAACCTATCAGACCTTGGTCTAGCCAAGTATATATCATTTGGCATTTTGCCATGACCATAAAGGCAGAGACTCAGCCAGACAATAGGAGGAATCAAGGCGTTCCTAGCAACAGATATTAATTGGACCTGACATCCAGAGGTGGCAGTGAGTTCTGTTTTGAAGGAATAACTTAATAGTGGGAATATTGCACAAGTTCCAACCGCGCAGCATACGAAGCCAACGATAACGAAGTAAGTATTTGGCGACAATGAAATCAATTACTGTAAACGTATTTATTGTCGCGCGGATAAATTTCTGTGCACAAAGGTCGGTGCGCTAACATGTGGAAATAATATGTACTGCGCTAACATTAATACGTTTACAGTTTATACATGCATATATCAGGGTTTCTTAGTATTAATATAAGCGGTCTTAGTTCTCAATGAAATCTATGATCTCCCTTTGTTTCTTTTATTAACAGAATGATATCATCTTCCTAAAGCTGGGCGAGGTTCTCCAAATCTGACTGAGAAAGTCGAGATGAGAGAAACACTCAGACAGTCTTCTGTTGAAGGATGAATAATATCCAAGATACAACTAACATATATTGTTCAACAGTTTCAACAGTATCTGAATTCGACACCAATGTTTTCTGCGATTTTATATGAAAGGGGATGAGAATGAAAGACGTCGAAGGTTATAATGTAATCGGCCTTATTGCAAATGTATCGTATATAATATAATCCTGGTAGATTCTTAAAATTTAGGTTGTTTTTTTTCAATGCGGAGTCACTTATTTTACAACAGTACATGTCTGCGAATTCCACAGACCCTCACAGCATACACGCATATGCAGGTCTATACAAACTACACACACCAGTACATTGAAGTCATTTATATATCTCACGGACATAGTACAACAATGTTAAGCCCTAATGTTTGCAAAATAAAGAACTTGGGTGGGGGTAACTCCACTAAAACTAGGCGGGAAATGGTATTTAAGATAGCGCACCCGTACATGTATGTTGGTAGAGTAACATATTATTGGAGCAATTAATACATTTTCCATTGATATATAGACCTAATTCTCGGATTTATAAAGGCTTTTAAAACGTTTCTGGAACATGATCAAATCAACCGAAACTTGCTGACATCTAGGTCAGGGAGGTTAGAAAACTAAACTATGCTGAATATTATATTTCACTGGGGATCCGGATTCCCTGTCACATGCTCTTCTGTAATGGCCGACCGTCACCCCCACCCCACCGCCACCCCGCGTTCACATACATCCTGAAACTGCAGTATTGATTATATATGCATGTGATTAAAGTATTCAGCAAATGTACAATTCGCCCTCACAATTTTCTTTAGAAAAAAAATATTTTATTGGTCAAACTTGTCAACTAGGAGATGAGACCTACCACATTGTGGAAATCTTTCTAATAAAAAAAACAAAAAAAACGTGAGTGATATGTTTTATTTGCCAACACAAACGGGTAATGATTCTACTTCAAATTGATATCTAAGATATAGCAAGGTCATTACTTCATTTGACTAACATTAACAGGCATTACTTAATCTACACTAGATAGTAATTTTCGTGTTAATACTCTATCCACTCATATAATACGAAATTTCCAGTTAGTCTATACACCCATTTCCTTTATACAAAACATCTCAATAACTACAAAAATGTAGTGAATTAAAAGAGATGTTGATATAATTAGTCGTTGTAATATTTACCATTGCCTGTGCAAATGTCTACAATGTTGTTTATATAAATCTAACTGAATTTTGAACTGTACATGTTTTGTCTCCCCGGCTCAGGTCCCAGAGGAAGACCACCATTCCGGTGATCTGCGGAGCGATTGTTTGAAACCTACAATATTAAAATAAAGTACATAGCCCAAGAACCTCAATAAAATCTAATTAAAAAGCAGCAAAAAAGCCCCTGAAATAAATATATGACCTGATATTTACTGTTTTTCTTGATGATTTAAGAGAATTTTCCTAAATGTGTAGAGCTGCCGATTGTACATTGTCTGACGGTCTGATCCATAAATATGGCATTGGGACGGAAATAAAATAGTTTCTGAAGTAATTTTATCAGACCATGTTTGACCCCATGTTATCTTATGAGTCAATTGGACCTCAGCATTTATGGAAACATTGCATATTAAATAACCTGTACATCAAGAATTATTCAGGGAATCTATTTCACGAGTAAAATCCCACCTATCAATAATGTAAGCTAGGTTCAAAGCCTCCCTGGCCCCAGACTAGGCGTCCTAATTGGATTTGTATGACATCATGCGGTCCTAATGGAATTATAATGGCAATTTGCGGTTTGGAACGATGGAACGAGAGGCTTTCGCCCTACCCAAATTGAAAATGGGAGTATGACATGCCATTAGTTTTTTTTCACAATTCAGTCTATCTCAAATCAGATCAGAATGGTATATCAATGCTTGGACGCCGCATACTGCGCTAATGGCTTTCTTGGTCCTGCAGAAGACGTCCTAATGGAATTAGGATGGCATTTTGCGGCTTGGAGAGAGAGGCTTTCCCTCAGTTTGGAATATCTTACTAATAGAACTATTCTTGTTATCAGACAAAGTAATCCAGCAATTTATTGTCTGAAATCCATCGTCAGAATTAATCCTGCAATGGTATTTGTGATACATAATTCCATTTACATAAGGTGGTAACATTGGTAGGTTTCTTCTTCAAGTTGCAATAAGTTAAAGTATGATATGGTGTGTGATGGCATTTGCACAACTGCGGTGTGGGCCCCTGAACTCACTTAAACGTGTGACACGTTACTTCATGTTATATGTTAGGAATCTAAATGACATTATTATTCGTTTTTCTGTAATAATGTTAGATGCATAAGGCCAAGAAAGAATTCTTTTTTTTTTGAAGGAAAAATAAAATGCTCGTCATTCTAATGTTTTATATTTTGATAATAATTATTCGGGGTTAATATGAGTGGATTTTCCATCTTAATTTTGAATGACCAAGTTAGTTGATATTCATGAGTTTGTTGTCTTTTCTTTATGCTGCTTGTATTTAAATGCTTCAAAGGGAATCGCTTGTTCTTGCCAGTCTTCCACAAGGATGTATACATGTATAGGAGAGACAGCTTCGTGATAAGAATAAACGAAATTGAACAAACTTGATCAAATAGGGGAAGAATTTAGTATATTTATTGTTTATAAGATTGGTGGTCCCATGTCACTCTCAGTATGTATCATATTTCAAGTCCAGTTAGTTTTAGTAGGGGTGGGGGTGAGGAGAGTCATATGGATGACTCCCGGAAATCTTCCCGGTGAATTTTTATCTTGTAGATTGCGGTTACTTAAATAATCCGGGGAAATTACATGAGAATCACATGCACACGTCTGATTAGGTTTGGATACTCTTAGAATTATATTAGTCTAAGTGACACTCGAATATAATACACCATGCACATGTGACACATATCACTGCCAAAAATGTAGCAAAGTATAATGGTTGTGATTATTGAAAATTAGTGAAGCATGAGAGACCGGGCGCCCCTCTTCTAAATTACTACCAATTAAAATACATAACCTCTCTTATATATAAACCCTCTCTACCTCCCTTTCAAACCACTCTTTCGACTTTAGGTGCCACCCTCCCATCCCTACAATTCAACATTGCAATATATTTTATTTTCTGAAACTCTATTTTAAAAGGTTTAGCTCCTCCTCGAACATTAGTTTTATCGATTATAAATAAATTTCTTTTATCATCAATATCCATACTCATATATAATTTTATCTAACAAACAACATCGTATTTTGTTGCGGGGAGGGTAGAACATTGTATTTGTTTAGATTATATTCATATCATAATATTACATTTGATATAATTTGGTTAAGTTGTAAAATCTGCTAACCTGGCAACGCATGAAAATAATCCCCATTGTGGTTATGTGTATTCTGTAAAGAATTGAAATTATAAGGTCAAAAAACAAAATATTAAAAAAAATGTATTTTAGTTAAAAAGGCAATCTTGGCTACTCATCTCTCGATAAATTCCATTTCCAGCTAAATATATCTTTATGGCGGATATAAAAGTACAATGTGGAGGAAGAATCAGTCCCCCCCCCCCCCCCCGACCCACCCACCACACACACACACTCACCCACCACAACTGCCCGCTCCTTCCCAAACTTCAACCCCCTACGCCATAGCAATTCCGGGATCCGAATTTGATACTATATATCCCTTCTTCTATCCTACCCCATCTCCCCCCATCCCTCCCTACCCCTCCCCACCCACCCATATCCCCTAACCATCCCAGTCCTCGTGCATGTGTCCCCATGGTTGTTCATATAATGATAAGGACGGGACAATTGGTATTCACAATCTGCCTGTCACATCAACCAAACTGACAAAATGGTTTCACTAGCTATCTCACTCTGCTTCATCATATGGATTTCCGCTGGCGGGGTCGATTCTGCAGTAAGTAAAAAATCTTGTTTTTGTTAATGTTCGTCTCGCTGATATATGTCAATTGACAAACCGTAGACAATGCGAATTCTCAGAGCCACAAAATCAATCAGGAATTGGCCTGAGCAATCAGCACTTAGTCTGGTTGTGATAAGTGCATGGGTTTAGGATAATACTAATTGATTGATTCACGTTATTATTGACTGATCTTTTACAATGAAATATCATTCAGCCACGGCCTGTACTTTTATAATCATGGATATTTGCCTTAAGTGTAACATAATTTATGTCAGTTGCTATAACACAGTATACCTAAAATGGTTATAACATCATAGATAGTAGCAAATAATAGGTAGAGGGGAAGGGGAAGGGGTTTTAAGGAATCGATAGGGTTTTAAGGGATAAAATAAGATAAAAGTAAGAAATGTTCTATAATATTCCAATATCACAGGGTTTTGACATTGGTTATTGGACATTGATATTGGTTTTGACATTGGTCTCATATTCTTTCATCTTCTCGAGGTCATTGGGTCATCTAGGGATTCTTTTTTTATAGTCTAGTACAAGTTTGTTAAACATGTATTCAACTTCTTATGATGATCCTTTTTATACCGAATATTTAATGGGTGCCTAGACAACTTGAAAATGCAAACTAACTATCCTCCGTGTTTTGTAACTATAGCGTAATTACTTTTTTCATCTCATCTAAAATAGAACTTGTACCACCTGGAGCCCACTGTCAGAGCCAGAGGTTAAGCCCAGATAAAAATTACGATTATCTCTTCTATACCCTGAGCTGTATTCAATAGCACTTGGAGCCCACTCTCATAGTCAGATATTAGCCCAGGTTCGAGCAAAAAAACATCACCCCGGTTATTTACTTGCATTGACTTCAAACAAAATTGGAAGTCTTATACTTATACTGGGTCACACTTTACACTAGTAATTAGCCCCTTATAATACTGCAAACCTTTTACTATATTATATGTACATGATCGTGTATATATGCTTATGCTGGGATGCCTGACAATCCCGCAACCATGGGAGGTCTCAAATCAGTGACAATAAAATCTTTAAAAAAAATAAAAAACAGTCGACTAGTCTTTTAGAATTAACAACAATCAAGTTTTCAACCCCGATCTCACCCTCGTACCTCAAAGCAATTACAATTCATTTCGCATTTCTCTTGGCGCTACCAAGAAACAGCAATTGTCGTTGTCACTTCTTTTATCTAAAACAAATTTTATTGACTGAATTTTCAATAAGACAATTCTTTTGTCATTTGCCACTTAATTTTCGCAATATGGACAGATTTTTGTCGTCAAGGACTATGAAAGTCTTTGTCGATTTGTCAGGCTAAGAAAGTGTTTTTTTCAATTGTCACTCGGCTGCCTTAATTGGTCGATTTATCCATCTGAGAAAAGGGCCTTGTCAATTTGTCGATTTCAAGAGCCCTTTGTTTTACTTCTTTACTGAAATGAACTTACCAAATGAACTTCTATGTCAAATATTTTCTAAACAATACAATAGATGCAATTACAATTGTTCCCTGGCAGGCACTGAGGCTGGTGGAGGGTCGGAACATCAGTCAGGGCCGCTTGGAGGTCTACCACAGCGGACGCTGGGGCACAGTTTGTGATGACGACTTCGGCAGTGTCGATGCTACCGCCATCTGCCGGATGTTGGGCTTCATAGGGGGCAACATGGTCACTGCAGTGGCTCCCGCTGGAAGTGGGCAGATTTGGCTGGATAATGTGAGTAGCCACAGCAGCATAAATCTCAATAATTTGGCAAAATCTAGTACCTCCATAAGATATTGAGCACTACGATATTTATGCATTTAGTTCATCATATATATCAATAATACACCCATCGCTCAATATTTCTTAGGATAGTCCTCAACTTGGGCCAGCTATTCATTTTTCTCCAACAGAGGGAGATTATTCCATAACTTTGGGCCAACCATATTACCAATTGATTAATTGTAAAATAATGAGTTGTGTTCTCTGAATACAGGTGAATTGTCACGCATTCTCGAAGACTATCGAAGAGTGCATGAAGACATCGTGGGGCAGCCACGATTGCTCTCATAGTGAAGATGTTCGCCTTAAATGCGATGGTGGGTTGTATTTCCTATAATCATTTCTTCCTTGTCCTACAAATAACAACGATTAGCTGCGAAGCAATTAAAGTTCATGAATCCGACCATTGACAACGGAGCTATACGGCGCTACCAATCAGATTGCACCATTTGGTTATTTTGTTATCTCCTCACGGTAACCAAGGTTACCCTACAGGGTAGGGAATACCTTTTCGGGAACCGGGATTGGGGCCTATTTTAGGTCGGGATTCGGGATTTAAAAGGGCCTACGGGATTCGGGAAAGGGGTTCAGATCCAGATTTAATTTTTTCAGGTAGGGGTTGCAAATAGAAAAACGGGATTCCAAATTGAAAACCTACGTGATTCGGGAAATGGAGCTTATAAAAAACGGGAAACGGGATTCAAGAGGGGGTCTTCCCTACCCTGACCCTACATGTATTTTAATTTATATTAACTCATGCAAAATATCTTTCTTTTTCTAGTGGAGAATAAATGTACAACATACATTTGTCTAAATGGCGGCACCTGTAGAATGGTATCCTTAAATGTAACTTGTTCCTGTACCTCCCAATACAGTGGTCCACATTGTGAGACAGGTGAGTAACTCACTACAACTCAAGAGTAGCTTGTAAGTTTGATGGTATTGTGGGTGGGGTAAGGTAGGGTAGAGGTAATTCCAATGTGGTTCAGTTAACCAAGGGAAACACGACTTTACTCTCATAGTTTACTTATAGTGTCTTCCATAGGATATCATTTTTCCCAATTTTTCCTTAGAAATCTAACCATCATTGTACCCTTGAAGGATGTAAGAAAATCAAAGAAAGACAAGTTTCCTCCATTATACATCTGTTGTTTGTATATATTTATCAAATTTTATAAGAATATATAGAAAGATGGTGGTATAATACTCCAGGATTTTCGTAAGACTAGCTATAGGAGCTGAACTAAACTTCATGGTAAATATCATACAATTGGTTTAACATTAGCTTGATTGAACGTGAACTTTACTATAATTGATACCATTTCCAGTCCTAAATGAAGCCTACGGAAAACTTAGTTTGGCCATTTGTAATAGGGGATTTTCCGGGGGATTTTCATGTCACACTGCGCATGTCTATAACAGTGCATGCTGGGATAGATTCAGTTGGGAAAGATGAAGTCTTCTTTTATGGAATCATGTAAAACACTTGACTATTTACATCAGATCACTGTTAAATATTTCATGCTGAACATAACATGTTGTTCTATGGCTTTTACACTGACATACAACCCCCCCCCCCCCCTATTTCCGTGCGAATCAAGATTCAAGATGGCAGACATGCAAATCAGCAATTCATAATTTTCAATACTTCTACAATTTTCTTTATTGCTCCAGAGAGGGACCCATGTGCTGGAGTGAGCTGCTTACACGGTGGTCACTGTGTGGCCTCTGGTCAGCAACCTGTCTGTATCTGTGTGGGGGAGTGGAGAGGACCTAGGTGTAACAATGGTAGGTGTATTACACGTTTGTATCTATTTTCAACTTTATACTGGAAGTTATGTAACCCACATATATCAATCTGTTGGCATTATACTTAATATATTATAGCACAAATTAGCTTGTTACCACCTCAAGAACATATACAGATCTGCATTGTGCGTTTTGTTTAGGGAAAACACATGTGATTTCTGCAGACGATGTAAATCCTTAGCATGTCTAATAACTATACTCGTATATCTGTGTATGTTTGAAAAGAAAGGTTACTGATACAACTTTTAAGATCTAAATATAAAAGTATGTTTTGTGGCATTCACATACATTTATAATGATATAATATAATTATAACAATTCGTTATATAACATATATATTCTCCTGTTTTCTATATATTTTGCAGAGCCCGATCCCTGCACGAAGATGACCTGTCTAAACGGAGGGACTTGTATATCTGCCACCTCACCACCCAGATGTCTATGTACTAGTAACTACACAGGCAACCACTGTGAGAAAGGTAAGCTATACAGTCAATAAGCTCAGACTTAAGAGAGTCCCTCAAACTAAGGGAAGGTGTTTACCTTCTAATCGGCAACTGAGGGAAGGCCTCTCGCCTAACCACCCAGTTCCATTATAATCCCTTTAGGATGCCTACTCCAGAGTTGGGAAATAGATCCAATCACTAACATACCATTCTTATATGATCTGAGATGCTCTGAGCACAGACTATATAGTACACACGATTTGCCTTAGTTCTGGGTTATATATAGGACCCATAGGGGGCCGTGGAGCCATAGAAGGTATACCCATAAATATGTAACAAAATGATACAGATTAATAGTATTTATATGAATAGAAAGTCCTAAAACATGATAGTTTAAAAATGGGTAATTGTAGAGTTGTTGGACTTTTTGAGGGGTCTTAGGAATAAAAATACAACTTTAAAATATAATAAAGTACACATTATCCGAAAGCTTAGAGTTTTCTGTAGCGATTGGCACACATGCAAAAAGGCATGAATACCATGAATAATATGATGATATTTCGAGTATACTTTAAAATGATCCTCCAAAGGCCTATAACCAGTTGAGTTCAGTTTCCGCGGAGCCTGAAAGATTCCCTTTATTTTGACTTTTGAATTACATAACAGTTTAAAGTTGCTTCTAGTGAAATGGGATTCAGACAGTGTTGTATCTATTTAGTGATTGTTTATTTTGTCAGTAATATGTATTATATTGACTAATGAACATATTCAAAGCATTATCTTGATGGTAAATCGTTAGTTTAAATACAGTTTCCTTTTTAGATTTTACAATACAAACTATCACTCCATTTGTTTGAGTATTGGCTCGTAATTTTCGCTCTCTATAATATCATGGTAATATATTATTAGTAAATGGAAATATCAAACATATTATTAAAATGCAATTTATATATTTGGGGAAATCGTTCCAAGACCCACGCAATCCCTGCAAGAGTTCTTGTACATAGCTTGTACATAGCTTTTCTTATGACATATTACACAAAATAATCGTTTTCTTCTTTAGAAATGGAACCGAAGGACGAATGTTCAGATTTCCATTGCTCCAATAATGGAACGTGTGTAATCGGTGGTGAAGGACCCATCTGTATTTGTAAAGAGGAGTTTACTGGGAAACATTGCCAGGAATCAGGCATGTATCTATCATCCTAAAACGTTAATTCGCTCTGTAATATTCTGACAATAGCAACTTCGTTGCAATTAATCGATTACTGAAGGATTAGTGACCGACATTGAGGGATTGGCTGTGCACTGTTTGGTGTATAAACCCAAGGCCAGTACTATACTTATAAATACTTATTTTCAAATATATTGTGTGACACTTTCACAGAAAAGTCTTACTTTGCCAAAAATTATATTTTTCTAATGCCTCCCCCCCCCCCACACACACACACACTGAAAGTCTGTATAGGAATGTTTTCATTCCGAGGGTACTTAATAGTCGCATTAAGTCGTATAAATACATGTACGAAATTTAAAGACTGTGTATCGAATAGGCCTATATAGATGCGTTTTTGAGGACATCCTATGGAGTATATTTGACTAATTTACTATTGATCGTCCAACCAGAGATATCGTTTTTCGCAAACATACAACAATATCTCTAGAAGTACATTATTACCAATAAAGTAGGGGACTTATTATGGCGGAGGTTAAAAGAAGTATTGACTTGTTAAAAAGATAAACGATACATGTCTACCTCCTACTGTATTGTCCAAGGTTAAAACGCCTTAATATAAGACTATTTTTCTGGAACAGTTGAAAATGTCACATATATAAGACTACAGATAACTATAGTTGATAAATCTTGATCTGTCAGGTTGTTCAGAAAAAAAACTCTGCTGGCCAATGTGGGGGTCGAACCCACGACATTCGCGTTATTAGCACGACGCTCTAACCAACTGAGCTAACCGGCCTTCGATATCATGCGGAGATATTACATTTATCTGTTCAATACATAATGATGTCTTCCATGATGTTAAATGCCCATCGGACAGTGTTAGATAATGTTGAATGCCCAGAATATATTAGGCAGGGGTCTCTACTGTTTATCTATGATTTACGTTGGAAGTTCTATAACAGAAAACTAATCCATGTGAGAGGGTATCTGATGAGATATATAAACTGGAGTTATCCATAAGAAAAAGTAATGTATACTCCTTCATACAAGGAGAATGCATCATTGCTAAATACATAAAAGAGGGTCTTAAACTTCCAAGTATTTAGCCTATGTCTTACAAGTAATGAATTAAAAACACAATTGATGGAAATTAACTCTATTGATCAATTATCTCTATTGATCAATGAAAAATAATTAAAGAATATTATTCTTGTAATCGTTTTTGATATTTAGAAATCTGCCTTCAAATTTTGAAAAGGTCTCGCATCGGTGGTCATTATGGAGTATTTTCTAAACGCAACACAACTCTTTGTTTTTTTTATCTCATTAAAGGCCAATGCAATATTTAAATTCATCACCTAGAAATACGCATATCCACCATGGCTGTTTTAGTGCGTCGTCTATTGAGTGTTTTTTTTGTTTTAATTGTTCTCTTTGTTGTTCAACCCATCTAGTCAACGCGGCCTGTGAATCATCTCCCTGTCAGTATAATGGCACCTGTCATGCTATGGGGAAATGGTTTGTGTGTGAATGTCCCATGGGCTACGCTGGACATAGGTGTGAACTGGGTGAGTTAGGCTACATTATTTACTATCATTGTTCTTATAATAATAGGAGATTATGCCTCACTTCGCATGCCTATTGCAGTGCATGCTGGAATGGATTCAGCAACATTTTTATAAAAAAAATAAAATGCAAGGATCTTTTCGTCAAGATCATAGCTTGTGTAAAATGATCTATACAAACATAATGCATGCTGGAAAAGATGAATTCTTGTCATATGGAATCATGTAAAACACATGACTATTTACATAACATCATTGTCAAATATAGACATGAAAATCACCTATTGCTGTCAATTCAGAGATAAGAATTTCTCAGTATAGGGACTGCAATGGTCGTACAGCACTGTATGTTGAAAGGCAGTCAGTTGGCGCCCCCCTGTCATATTGTATCATTACTATCATAACTATCTACTATCTGGTCATTCTTGTGCCTCTGTAGCACCATAAACCCCAATGCTAGCCTATACCGGTACTCTTTGAGGTTCCGGTTCTACAGAGGGTGGACAGAGTGCTTCCTCGCTGAGAAATTGAATCCTTTTTCTCCACACTCCAGATTGGATATTTCTCTATAATATGAGCCTTAAGGGACACTTATCTAAGAAATGCTGCACCTCCTTTTACTGTGTGGAAAACTTTATGAAGGCTCAATAATCTCTTGTAACTCATCTTCTACCGTTTATTATTTCGTTCTAACTTTTGCATTTTTATTCCTCATTTATATAAAATATAAAAATAGTTGCTTTCGAATTGATATACTGTTGAAACAAAGTTAGTTAGTTGTATCTTGGGGTGTTATTCTGTCAATGAAGAAATAAAGGGGGTCCATCGACTACAATGAAGACGAAATTGACGCTAGTTTTCCAACGATTTCCATCAATTATGTTTTTAATCTATTACTTGTATGACATAGGCTAACCCCACATATTTATATAAACATTTCCATGTCCTACTTGCATATATTATATATGTGTACATGCAAGTTTCTTCGTTTTCTTTTTAACGTTTAACACAATCTTACATCAATTTTCTTAACGTTCCTATAAATGTACCTCAGTGTTAGAGAGGGGTATTTAACACAGGAAGTGAATTGACACAGGATTTCTTTGTTTGTATTTCTAAATGTTTAGATCCCTGCACAGAATACGTGTGTTTACATGATTCACAGTGCCATGTAGGCATACACGGACCTGAGTGTGAATGTACAAGAGGTTACACAGGACATCACTGTGAAAAAGGTATTAATCTTTTACAATGATTTATAAATAATATATTAATATATGAAAACAAGCGATTTACCCAATGTTACAAGCAGGAAGGTATGCTGAGGGAATTATGTGAAGCTATTCATTCATATCTATGAGAACGGAGATTAGATCCCCAAACTTATTCAAAATAGATTTGACCCAGCAAAGACATGCATTGAAAAGTAGAGTTACTATTCGTATGTACCTTAATTGTACCAGTTTAACAGACAAAGACTTTATATTTTCCACAGCTGTCCAAACTAACCACTGTACCAGTGTACCCTGCCAGAATAATGGCACATGCGTGTCCCTCTCCAATGGATTTATCTGTGAATGTCCAAGAGGATATCAAGGAATGTCTTGTGAACTAGGTAAGTCAAGTTTTATAATTATTAATTAACTACAATACTGTTGATAAATATTGACCTATCAACCAACTATAAATTGTTCTATAAAATAAACTTGAATTGATTTTCTCCTGGTAAAGCCAACAGCCGACACAAGTGGGTGGGGGTGGGGTCACAATAGCAAAGTGAAAAGTCTGCGGATTCTGGCGTTTCACGTTGTCGTTGGTGTTACCGCTTCTGAGGAAAATTATTACCACTTTTTATGTATGAACTCAACCACAGGTTGGTGACTGCCTTAGGTAGTATCAAGGGGAAATACAGTTTTAGTCACTCAATAAAGTCTTCAATGTCTGCTGCCAAACAATCCCATATTCTCTTTTACATTCAATATCGGTGAAGGTAAATCTGACCACCATACTTCTCGATCTAAACTCATAAAGTGCTGACAATGTGTCTACTCTACCCTTGTCAATTTATTCATGTTGTTTCCTGAATGCAGATCCCTGCTATGAGTTCCTTTGTCTGCGTGGTAGTGCTTGTTACCTTGAAGATGATGATCCAAAATGTTCCTGTCCTAAGGGCTACCGTGGCAAGCATTGTGAAACAGGTCAGTTTTGATTCTCTGACATTTATGTTATTTATGTAGCTTAGAAACATTTTGTATACGCCAAAACAAACATAATTATACTTGAAAGTGCTTACTATCTAGCAAGTATTAGGGACAACTTAAATTAGACTTAAGAAATCTCACAACAAAGATCCACACAAAAGATAGAAGAAATTGGAAAGGTTCTGCTTCCTAAATCAGATCACACAATCTACTATACACAAATGTTAAGTTTGGTGGACGGAATTTCCCACTAATGCTCACAAATATGAGGACAGGTGGAGCTTTCCAAACTACATTGATAAATTGTCTGTTACCTCACTATATTAGTATGTCATTGAAATATAATGTTTTAAAATCTGTCATCAATACTGAAGGTTTCTCCCCCCCCCCCCTTATTATATTAGCATGGCATGCATTGGAAGACCAGATTCTAAATCTGATGTGCATTACCAAATTTGTAACTCCTAGTCTAGCAATAATATAGAATGTATTACCATAATTATAGGTGCAGTTTCCTTAATGAGCAACTAATCAATTCAATACTTTCCTTATATGTCCAAAGCTGTCCAAACGGACCACTGTACCAGTATTCCCTGTCAGCATAATGGCACATGTGTGTCAGTTTCTTATGGATTCATCTGCGAGTGTCCAAGAGGATACCAAGGAAAGACTTGTGAATATGGTAAGACTTAAACCATCTCTATATTAATAAAATAAGTGTTTCGAGCCTTAAACCCCTATCTTCTCTCAAACCGCTGGCCAGATCTCCATTATTTTTCACATACACATTGCCAAAAATGGTGCCGAGCCATTCCACTATGTTTCATTAACAAATTAGGGTTGGAAAGGGGTTAGAAATGGGTTTACATCGACCACCCCCATTGGACCCCCAGTGCTGCCTGAAAACAAACCTATCAGTGCCCCTACACCAGGTTTCTGGGTCACCCAAAGCATGGCGTCATGGACAGGTACCATGGCAAGTCATTGCTTCACTACGGGATGGGAGTTGATATATTTCACCATATTTCCACCAAAGGAACTCAGGAAATGTCCATTGTGGGGGCAGGGGGAGAGGCAATGGGAGGCAAAAAAACATCTTAACAGGGTTCCATTTGAGGTATATGGGGCGGGGGGAGGGAGAGGGGGGAGGGGGAGGGAAAGGGGGGTGGGGGAGGGGAAGGAGGGAGAGGGACGGGGTAGGGGCGGGGGGAAGGAGATGGAATGGGAGGCAACAACAATACAACAGTGACAAAAAAACATTTTAACCGGGTTCCATTTGAGGTATGAATGTTAATACAGATACTAACTAACAGAGACAACTTGAAAGAGAAAGATGGTTGGAGAGGGAACAAGGAGAGTGGGAAGATGTGGGCCCCACTGTCCCACCAGCAAATCCTGTGCATAGCACGGGTATTTGCTAGTTATAATTAATTACAGAATCATTGATTATTTATAGACCTATCAACTGAGTATTGTTCTATATAATAAAATTTAATCAATATTCCCCTTCAATTGTTGCATCAATTACATCATTTACCTTATTTTAATAAATCTAATTCTATGTTGTTCCCTGACTACAGACCCCTGCTATGAGTTCCTGTGTCTGCATGGAAGTGCTTGCTACCTTGAAGATGACGATCCAAAATGTTCCTGTCCTAAGGGCTACCATGGCAAGCATTGTGAAACAGGTCAGTTTTGAGGTTGGATTGCTATTAAGGAACTTTGTGTCTTGATGAATTTTACTTAATGAGTGATTCACAATTGGACCCTGGTGTATTACTTGATTCCATTTTTGGCATGCATAGATAGCCAGTTCCAATTAAGAAATAATTCCCTCAGTTTTGTCTGCTCGCGGGTACTGTTGCCTGAGGGAAGTTCGAGGGCTTGTCCGAGAACTTCCGTCGGGCAACAGTACCCGTGAGCAGACAAAACTGCGGGAATTATTGCTTTTAGATGTGATTTGATGAGATTCAAGTTCTGGGAGACAAAAAAAGGAAAGACAAACCTTTTTTATTACGGCAGAAAAACATCAGCACACGCCATGAGAGTCGCCATACTGTTTACGTGACCTGACCCGGAAGTGCTTGCATGGATCCGTATTTTACTGCACACGCAAAAGAAGATGGAATGACCCTCGCTGCATCAAACTGACAGAAATCTCCTTATAGACAATATACATACACCAACTACTTCTTTAGCCGTCTGAAACTAGTATTTTGTTTGATAAGAACTTTCTAAATTCTAGACTACAATACATTATCACCTTGGGCCCCATTTTACAAAATATAAGATTTCACATACCCGTTCCGTTTTGAAAAAATCCTTCCAATTTTACCGCGGTTCTGGGTGCAAACTTCCGCCTTGCTCACTTGTCAACATACATCAAAGCGAAGGCTACGGCTTTCACTCAGGGCGAACGTTCGCTTCTAAACTGTCCAAATTATCCCCGGTAAGCATTAAATCATTGTTATGCCCCCTTATAGACAATATATACACACCAACTACTTCTTTAGTTGTCTCAAACAAGTATTTCATTTGATTAACAATTTGAGAATCGCCGGAAGCGACAGGGGAGGGCTACCAGGACTATTGATTTGACCAGGCCGACCAGGGATCCATCAGTCGTAACACGCAGCGGGTTTCTATAGAGAAAAAAACCATCCCAGAATCTCATCAAATCGCTTCTACAGCATGCATTATGACACATTATCATGACAGCACCGCATCACATCTATGTGTGTATCATAGTCGGAATTGTTATCATACAACAATAATGAGTGAGATTGTAATAATTGTATGGGTTTATATTATTTTCTTATTCAGAATTGATGCATGTTTAAATGGTTTTTAAAAAGTCGAAATCATTTATATTATAAGTTAGAACTGAATTCCGTGGCTGTGATGTGTTTATGTAACAATTTAAACTCTAATTGAACATGAGAAAATGGCCACCAGTGGGCGCTAATACAAAATTTCAATTTCAGAAGTGTTACCTCTCGGAGTGAATCCATGTGCTGCAGAACCCTGTGGAAACAATGGAACTTGTATACAGCAACATGAAACTTATGTTTGTCTATGTCAGGAGGGGTTTTCTGGACACAAATGTGAAAAGGGTGAGTATAAACATCTCTACTCACATGGACCAGATCAGAAATCTGTATCTTTGTAAGCCATATCTTAAAGTTATCCAATTATCTATACCGTTGATGAACCAAAATTGAATATGAAACTGAAATTCATTTGAATAAGACACAACAGAACCAAAGCTTACAAGTCAATGGTATGACAACGCATGCAAACCAATTGTCTAGATATATCAACTCTAAATGTCAACCCTACAGGTGTGGATAGATGTGTGTCCAGTCCATGCCAGAATGATGGAACATGTCTTAGTGTAGGCAATACCCACATGTGCTACTGTAGACCCGGCTTCCAAGGACGCAATTGTGAACAAGGTGAGAGGTATATGCATCAGGTCGTTAGAAAATGTACACTTGAATTTCACCATTTTTTTCTAATAACGCTAGTTTAAAGGAAAAGTTAGCTTCAAAATACTGTTCAACATTACTGAACAGCTTTTTGAATCAAGGAAATATAAATGTATTCACACATATACCTAGCTACTAGTATGTATACTTTTTCAGGTTAATTTAGCAGAATTTGCTAAATGTATATAATAGGGCTCCACATTATACAATTCCTGATCATATTTATGTTATACAGGTGACCCACAGGTGACAATATATGAAATTAGATTCAATTTGCTGCAATAATGATGACTCCTTCCCTCCTAGGTACTAACGTTAGTGGAAAATCTTTAGAAAGGATTTTGCCGTGTCTCCTAAATATTAATGTGGACTTTTATGAAGTCCTGTAGCAAAAGCAACTGGACAGAATTCTCCAAAATGTTGGTCAAAATGACAAATGTGGTGGGTTGGAAAAGAAAGGGGAAACAGTAGAAAATCTTTAGTTTCTGACCAATGTTAACTGACAGTGCACCTTTCATAGAGATGATATTGTATGTGGTCATAATAAGAGCAGGAATCATTTTAAATTTCAGAAGTGGCACTTGTTGGAGTGAATCCATGTACTGCAGAACCCTGTGGAAACAATGGCACTTGTATACAGCAACATGAAACTTACGTTTGTCTATGTCAGGATGGGTTCTCTGGACAAAACTGTGAAAAGGGTAAGTATGCCTTTACATGGACCAGATCAAAAGTCTGTTTGTAAAATCACATCTTAAATCTTCTGTTTCCATCCTTGTTTAGGTTTGGGGTATTCCTTAAATTAATTTAGCAGAATGTGCAGAGCCGCCGTCTGTATATTTACTGACTCCCTGACCCATTACATATGTTATACAGGTGTCTGACCTGGGTAGAACTCTTGGGTAATATACGAAATTAGATTTTGCTCGAAGAATGATCACCTATTCCCTCCCAAGTGATCAGCTGTACCAGTTGAACCAGATGTAGCCTGGCTAAATGAAATAGATGGTTGTCAATTATTGAATCAACTGACTAACTCTCATAATTTCTCCTCTACTTTCAGCACCCAAGCCCAACCCATGTCTCTCTACTCCATGTAGTAACAATGGAACATGTTTGGCAGCAGGCAACAGTTATACATGTTTATGTAAGGAAGGCTTCTTGGGCACAAATTGTGAGACAGGTGTGTACAACTATTTTCAATCTTTTAAAAAGCCTGTTAATATGTTTAAGGTGACATCATAATGAGATATCAATTCATAGATTAATAATAATATTTTGTCAATACTCTGGTTATTATTTCATTTAATTTGTACTGTGGAAAACACATGTGGTTGGCTCCAGACATTTTTGGTAAAAGTGTCTGTAGTGTATTTTGAGTTGATATTTATGTATGAACTAACATTGCAGCAGACTCACAAATAATTGCATTACTTCAGTAAGGCCAAATCCCTGTGTACCCGAGCCTTGCCTACACAATGGTACCTGCATCACTTACACAGCTTCCTACTCATGTGTCTGCAGAACTGGCTACTTTGGGAATAATTGTGAAAAAGGTTTGATATTTGGATTTTTGATATCACTAATACTCAGGTCAGAACATTGTACATAGGTTAGACCTAAGAAAAAACTATGAAAAAGTCTTAGTGAGACATAACTATATGGATCCAATAAATATGACTTCTGGGTTTAAGTTATGTCAATATAAGATATATATGTACGTCATAATTGTCACATGTATTCGTATACATTTTTTACTCCAAACCCAAGCATACATTCAGTATGCCCCTCTACAGAGACAATAACAGTCATGTCACACAGGTTTTGCCATTTGTTGACGAATACTGAGGATAAATCCTTATGTAGATTCTACTAAACATGGTAATTTATTCTCCACAGATGCCTGCCAGGTTTTCCCCTGTCAAAATGGGGCCTCATGTATTGTCACACAAAATGGCGCCGTGTGTCAATGCCCTTCAGGCTACACAGGACGTCTTTGTGGAATGGGTATGGTGCCTCTCATATCTTATATAATTTGAAAAACATTCTTTCATGGACTATCCTATCTTTTAATTATCATTATTAATTCACTGAACAAACATTATTATTTATTCATTTGTTATTACATCGCCATAATACAATATAATCTTACGTTAGAGTTTCTAGTATTTATAAGTAATCTCCCAGCATGGGTCCGTTAGTATTCATAACTCACTAGTACTTGGAGTTGAAACTTTTAGCTGTTTTGTATTGCTGTTCATAGAAAGATATTAGAAACTTATGACAAATGTCATATTTGCAGCAGCCCTAAGAGTGAGCAGTTGTGTACATTCTCCATGTCGGAATAATGCCACATGCATAGATCAAGGCACATCCTACACATGCTTATGCAAGGAAGGATTCTCCGGTGACCATTGCGACATATGTAAGTTAAATGTTTCATTTATATTCATTACCAGACATGTTCAACAAGTTCAGAGCGGGTGGGAAATAAAGAATGCGTTTTTATTGTCATTGTGCCACTGCATACTCAATGTAATATGCAGAATTGATATCTAAGCTTCCTAATACATAAACGAACCAAGAATAGTTATTATCAATGAATAAAATCAGTTATCATCATATCAGAGTCTTGTTAAATAACAATGGCCCCATTCGATTATTACTAAACCCCTCATGTTGTTTAATAATATTAGTTCCACCAAGATGAAACTATACCCCTAATGATGATAATAATAATGCCACTGATATAATAAAAAAAAACCCACTGATGTTACAGACACTGATTATTGTGCAGCAGAACCTTGTGCAAACCATGGCACATGTTTGAGTTTGGGAACTACATATCTGTGCACCTGTACTGATGGCTTTTCTGGACGCAATTGTCAGATAGGTTAGTGAACATTTCCAAATTATTTTGTATATAATATATTTACAATTGAAAATGTACACATCTAAATAATAATAAACATTAAGATTAACGTGATGTTTAACTTTGATTTATTTACTAGAACATACTAGAACATACTCCCAACATTAATGCCCTGCACAATAGCAGCAAATATTCTAAACGTTTCGTATTATTAATCAAGAGTACGATCAAGTCCCACTGCCAAGATAACAAAGGCAGAAGCTGGGTTTCGGGTTTGATTTTGTTCATTGGGGTTTTCCGATGTTTCAGGCTTCAAGGTTTTTATTGGATTGGATTAGATATAATCAAACATTACTTGATTAAATGGTACTATTATAAATGTCCATATAGTTTTACTTTCTTTCTAACTGACATTAAATGTTATACAAATAGGTGAGAATGATATTCCACAGGAGGATTACTGTTCTCCAAACCTGTGCCAAAATGAAGGAGTTTGTTTAAACATTGATGAGACATATATCTGCCGCTGTGGTACAGGTTACTCTGGCAAGAACTGTGAACAAGGTAGGATAGACTCATTCTTGTCATTGCAAACAGCATGGACGATGCAGCAGTCGTCAACATACAGAGCGCCTATACAAAGCTATGCATAGGCCTATGACCGCAGCGCCACATTGTGAAATATGCTTGTACTACTATATGGGGTACCTATGGGGGCTCTGGATGCTGCGCTCTGGACTTCTTTTCTGTGACCTTCACCTTGCTCTCCCACTGACTGATTCACCACACTCCAACCACGAGAGAGAACTTACAACTGGAACTTACAACCCTCAATATCTAATTATGGTAAGTGATATTGTCATTGTCATTGCAAAATACTTGCCCTAATGTATTTGGATCCTCCCGGTAACTGATTACACTTCTCTCTGAGCTTTGATTCACATGTAGGCAAACATGCATGACCTGTGTTGACATGACATACCAAAGACTCCTCTCAAATTATGGGTGGCACTAATTGAAGGGTTTTTGCCACATGTTTTGAACAGCTCAGAATATTCGGAAGAAATAATCTGATATTTAAAAGTCAGACATTTATATAAAGCTGAGATCCTGCCGAATTCGATCAAATTAATGTCATGAAGCTGTGGGCAATAGCCAGCGAGCGCCGAGTTCTGAAAGATGGCCATGTACTCTGCCCAGGCCGAGCGAAAATCATAGCTCGCGCTCCGACGACGCAAATTCAAACATGATTTATTCATGAAATACTTTGAATAAAATCATCCTGCTTCATATACATAATGTCAGTAAGTAGTTCTTGCGGATTCTAAAAGGATTTGTTAAAATATTTAATATTGACGATGATATGGCGATTTTAAAACGGGTCGTTGACTCATAAAAAACGGGCTTTGCGGGAGCGTCAAATAGATATGGGGGTGGTGCATAAAAAAATTGTAAGTTACGATGTTGTAACTTTATTTCCGACAGAAAGTTACGAATCCTAGGACCAAGGGAACACTGCGACCACTGATGCTGCACGCAAAATTCCGACATGGTCGTAGGCATCGTAACATTTTAAAAGTCTCATGAATGTCAGAGAATTGGTCATAGGATTCCTAAATGGTCGTTTCCAGAAATGTTAGGGCGATTTTTTTTGCAATAATTTGAGCCTAAACTGAATTAAACTTCCAAATTTCAACAAGAATTCGAATTTAATTTGCTAAATCCTTTCTTCCTAAATACACTATATTTTGAGATAATGGTAGATGTTAATAATTAATATCCCAATGAATTAGGCTAATCACCCCCACCCAGCCCATCCAGTGTTAATCTTTAGGGGTCGATTATTTTAATTGAGATCGTTGGAAGACCTGCATTAATGCAGAGGTCCTAACCCACTTCCTGGATTTTAATATAACACTTGTGAGTCATTATATTGCAAATGTAATTGTTTTCTTGAATAAAAATATTATATATAATATATATTTTCTTAATAATGGGAGTAGCCTTCCCAAATGTTCAGGATGTACCCAAGGCTACCCAAGCCATAAGCTATCGAGAAAACTTCATTCGTTCAGGTAGAATTGTGTTTTGAGTAAGAAAAAGCAAAAAAATGCTGTTGTGGTATGTGAATAGTGGGGGTGTCAAGACTTATTTTATCAAATATAATTAACTCCTTAAGTAAAACTTTTTTTGTAATTCAGGCTGTCCTGAGAATATTTGATTTACCTGCATATGAAAATGTTCAATATCCTGAACAGTGAATAAAATATTTTCTAAATCTAAACTTGGATTTACACAGGGTTCTACTACCAGCCAAAATCCAATTTTGAAAAAATTATTTATTTCTCATTTTGACAAAGGCCAAACAGATCGCCCTAACCAAATTCCAATAAATAGAGGAGAATTACATCAATTACAATAACAATAACGCTACTTTCAACAATTTTAGGACTTACGATCATGTCGTAAGTCCTTATGATGCCCACCCAGGGCATCATAACTTTTGTGCCACTTACGACTAAAAAAAAAGTTACGACATGAAGTTATGACATCATCGGATTTTTATTCACAAAGATTTGACTTCCGACATTGTCATAAGGGTTACGACATTATCGTAACTCTTACGACTTTTTTATGCACCTACCCCACCGGCGTACTTGCGCCGTCCCTATCTCAAGCCTGTCAGATTGGCACCTGTATGCGCTCAGTGTGTTTCTGTTTATTAATCATCACCGTAGCGAATCATGCGTGGGTGTTCCCCATAATTGTAACTGTATGATTTTCATTCTTTGGGGCGGGGGGGGGGGGGGGCTTGTGGGGATTGAAATGCGGGAGGTTTTCAGTTTTAGTGTCCCAACCCACCACTAGGGGGGTCTTGGGGCATGTCCCCCCCCGAATTTTGTTTCTTAACATATGCTATTTTAAGGTATTCTGGTGTTTTTTAGTGCAATCAGGATAATGCCTTAACAATAAAAAGTTACAAAACATCTTTTAATTTTAATGATATCCTTGGCTCCCTATAGGATATTACACCTTTAATCAACTTTTATCTATACGTATGTGAATGTCACATACAATTACAATAACTTAAGAAGTAAAACTATTTATTTAGACATATTAGAAATAAAAAAAAATAGACATTAACTTGCATTGACATTGTTGAGTAGGGCCTGCATTAGGCCTATATTTTCTATCGACCATTATTTGGAAATATCCTGTGATATAATATGAAAAAAAAGTTTAAAATAAACCCTCACTGTGGCTGTGGCACTGGTGAGCGACTTGAGGGTGTCACAAGTGTCAGTGTCAACTAGACTCTTTGCCATGAAGTAATTATATCTATATCTCATGCACTTTTATTATTGTTATTTTATATGTACCCCTATGTACTCGCAGAGTTGGAATAAAGTAGTTATGGAAATTGCAGTTTATATAAGCAGTGGTCTAAATAAGGAATAAGAATAGGTTGCCCCACTGGGCAAGCTACTAACAAAATCATGTTGCCCGGCAGAGTTTCTGGTTGCCCTGAGAAATTTCCAGTTTAATTCCCATATATATTAGATATTCAATTTAAGGGTTTATTCAATTTTAAAAATTTAAGGGTTTGTACCACCTGTAGGCCCTATGATGTTCTAAAACTCATTAAAGCTCAATTTTGATGCACAAAAAGAATCAGAATCATTCGGTCCAATAGGGCCTAACTTGTGGAATCTGTGGGATATCATGTGTTTCATTTAAGCTTAGAAATGGCCGATTCTGTAAAATATCCTTAAAATACAGGAATTAAAGTATATTAAATGAACGGTTTAATATAACATCTGAATCATCAGATCTCTTGCAATGTTGTTTATCAATGGTTTGGTGTACATTAATAGGGCAATAAATGTATTGTTGCTTCATGATCTGTGGTTGAACAAAATCCATAGTACCTCTGTAATTCCAATCATTGAATCTTGCCGTATCTCTGTAATTCACTTTTAATATCACTGTAATTCAAATGTTTACTATAGAAAAAGAGAGGTGGCGATAATGTTAATCTTGAAAAATATTATTCTATTATGAAATTAAGGGATAGTTATAGGCATGAAAAGTTTCTATCGAATCTTGCAGAGACGTTAGACAACCCTTTAGGTAATATATTATTTTAACCATTGTCAAATATATGTTCCTAATTATATCATTTATGATAAACTGTCTACTGTAGGCAGTATATTTTTTACCAAATTACAAAGTAAGATCAGGGTGGGATGTGGTGGGCCGTTATTAAGGTGTGTAGAAAATAAGAAAAAAAACCAGAAAAAAACTAAAAAGAATATCATTAAAAAATTAATCGAACAACCAGGTTTAACAATGTATATGCCAAGAAGGCAGGATATCTGGAATAAAACAAAAAGTCGAAATAAAATTAAGGGATGGGGTTTTCTGGTGTTCTGGGTTTTGTGGGGGCCAAATTTAATTATGAAATCCTCTAACTGATTACGGTTTAATTACAAGTGTGCCATATGGATTCCTATGGGGGTGATGGAGGAGGGGGTACGGACTGGTGGGGGGAGGGCAAATTTAATTATGGATGTGATTCGTGGGTTTCAATTTAAATTTTACATCCAACCTCTAATTACAATTTAATACACAGGTGTCCAATATTTTACTAGGGGGTTAGGTTCCTGATACAGTGTGCAACATAGTGAATCAGGAGACAAGAGACCGTCGGTCTCCGTCAAATTGTAACAGTGGAGACCGACAGGATTTTACAGAGACATGGCCAGGTAGACACAACCAATTAACAAGTCAACAAAAACAAATAGAAATTATTACTTTCATTTTGGCTGTTTTACTGTTTTTGTAATACATGAGATAGACTCAACGACAGATATGCCATTATTTAATAGACAGAAAGTTATCATATTCCTTTGTATTATTGTTTTATGAAACGTACTATTTTAGGCATTTTCTGCGAAGTCCTGCTAAAAAACCTACTGGTCAGTATAAAAATCTGGTAGTCCTTACCAAATTTTCAGATACACTGATGTATATATATAATTTTTCAAAATTTATTTCAAGACAACTGTTTAAATGGTGCATTTGCGATATTTTTAGAATCTAATACCCTTTCTTTTCATTTGGAAAACATTCCACTACCTATGTAAATTAAAGTTGGTCATGATAAAATTCAAAGATTCTCTAGGCCTGATATAGAGGCAGTAGACGCCCTAAAAATAACAATTCGACCATTTATTTTTAAACAAATTTCAGCATTAAAGTAGAACTAGTTTTGTTATTATTAAAATCCCTTTGGCTACCTTCACTGCAGCAAAAGCAGTTGTCATTGTAGTGTCACACTTCATTAGAACACTGGAGAGGGGTGGTGTGCGGGGTGGTGGAGGGGGTGACGAAATGAAAGAAGATTAGGAAATATCACACTTTCTTTGTACCAAAACAAGATAAAGCTTTTGTCTTAATATCTAATAGATGATCAAGTTCCATTAATGTAATGGACAGACAGAAATCCACTGTCATCCTACTGTCATCCCTTCCCGCTCCCCACTCACCTCACTGTCATTTCCCTACCCCCGCTCCCTCCAGCTCCCTCTCTCTCTCTCTCTCTCTCTCTCTCTGAGAAAAAAAGGGCAAGTGAAGTGGAGGGCGGAGACAGAAAAGAGTATAGTATAGTATATTGGGGCCATGGAAAACCTAGTCTGGCCATGAACCCATGGCCCGTCTGTCCCAACCCGCTATATTGAACATTGAATGATATATAAAATATTTATAAAACAAATATAATCACTCTATAATATCAGATGGCAGTGTGCTTTTATTTATCATAAAACAGTTACATGAGTATGAAGAGTTAAGTAAATTGGGTATAATATGTATGTCCAGGTTTGTTAACTCCCAGTTCCTCCTACAGTTACCCTTCCTACAGTTGTCCTTAATGTCTTTTATTATCCAAATGAATCATATCTGATGTATGATAGCCGTATTAATATTACAAATATCATCAATCTATAATATCACATGTAGTGTGCCCTGAGGGAACACTACCAAACCGTTCCCTCAGGGCACACTTTCATACGATAGTGAATAATTTAGTTTATATTTAATTTGTCTTTATTTACATCTTTAATGTCTTTCATTACCCAAATGAATTATATATCATGTATTATAGCCCTATTAATATAACAAATATCATCACTCTATAATATCACATGTAGTGTGCCCTGAGGGAACACTACCAAACCGTTCCCTCAGGGCACACTTTCATATAAGAGTGAATAATATGTCAGTTTATATATAATTTGTCTTTATTTACATCTTTAATGTCCTTCATTACCCAAATGAATCATATCTCATGTATGATAGCCCTATCAATATAACAAATATCATCACTCTATAATATCACATGTAGTGTGCCCTGAGGGAACACTACCAAACCGTTCCCTCAGGGCACACTTTAAATGATAGTAAATAAAATGTCAGTTTATATTTAATTTGTCTTTATTTACATCCTTAATGTCTTTCATCACCCAAATGAATCTTATCTCTTGTATGATAGCCCTATTAATATAACAGATATCTTCACTCTATAATATCACATGTAGTGTGCCCTGAGGGAACACTACCAAACCGTTCCCTCAGGGCACACTTTCTTAAGATAGTAAATAATAATATGTCAGTTTATATATAATTTGTCTTTATTTACATCCTTAATGTCTTTCATCACCCAAATGAATCATATCTCATGTATGATAGCCCCATTAATATAACAAATATCATCACTCTATAATATCACATGTAGTGTGCCCTGAGGGAACACTACCAAACCGTTCCCTCAGGGCACACTCTCCTATAATAGTGAATAATATGTCAGTTTATATTTAATTTGTCTTTATTTACATCCTTAATGTCTTTCATCACCCAAATGAATCATATCTCATCTACGGTAGCCCTATTGATATAACAAATATCTTCACTCTATAATATCACATGTAGTGTGCCCTGAGGGAACACTACCAAACCGTTCCCTCAGGGCACACTTTCTTAAGATAGTAAAAAATATGTCAGTTTATATTTAATTTGTCTTTATTTACATCCTTAATGTCTTTCATCACCCAAATGAATCAGATCTCATGTATGATAGCCCCATTAATATAACAAATATCATCACTCTATAATATCACATCTAGTGTGAACTGAGGGAACACTACCAAACCGTTCCCTCAGGGCACACTCTCCTATAATAGTGAATAATATGTCAGTTTATATTTAATTTGTCTTTATTTACATCCTTAATGTCTTTCATCACCCAAATGAATCATATCTCATCTACGGTAGCCCTATTGATATAACAAATATCTTCACTCTAAATATCTAATGTAGTGTGCCCTGAGGGAACACTACCAAACCGTTCCCTCAGGGCACACTTTCATATGATAGTGAATAATATGTCAGTTTATATTTAATTTGTCTTTATTTACAACTTCAATGTCTTTCATCACCCAATTGAATCATAGCTCATGTATGATAGCCCCATTAATATAACAAATATCATCACTCTATAATATCACATGTAGTGTGCCCTGAGGGAACACTACCAAACCGTTCCCTCAGGGCACACTCTCCTATAATAGTGAATAATATGTCAGTTTATATTTAATTTGTCTTTATTTACATCCTTAATGTCTTTCATCACCCAATTGAATCATATCTCATGTATGATAGCCCCATTAATATAACAAATATCATCACTCTATAATATCACATGTAGTGTGCCCTGAGGGAACACTACCAAACCGTTCCCTCAGGGCACACTCTCCTATAATAGTGAATAATATGTCAGTTTATATTTAATTTGTCTTTATTTACATCCTTAATGTCTTTCATCACCCAATTGAATCATATCTCATGTATGATAGCCCCATTAATATAACAAATATCATCACTCTATAATATCACATGTAGTGTGCCCTGAGGGAACACTACCAAACCCTTCCCTCAGGGCACACTTTCATAAGATAGTAAATAATATGTCAGTTTATATTTAATTTGTCTTTATTTACATCCTTAATGTCTTTCATCACCCAATTGAATCATAGCTCATGTATGATAGCCCCATTAATATAACAAATATCATCACTCTATAATATCACATGAAGTGTGCCCTGAGGGAACACTACCAAACCGTTCCCTCAGGGCACACTCTCCTATAATAGTGAATAATATGTCAGTTTATATTTAATTTGTCTTTATTTACATCCTTAATGTCTTTCATCACCCAATTGAATCATATCTCATGTATGATAGCCCCATTAATATAACAAATATCATCACTCTATAATATCACATGTAGTGTGCCCTGAGGGAACACTACCAAACCGTTCCCTCAGGGCACACTCTCCTATAATAGTGAATAATATGTCAGTTTATATTTAATTTGTCTTTATTTACATCCTTAATGTCTTTCATCACCCAATTGAATCATATCTCATGTATGATAGCCCCATTAATATAACAAATATCATCACTCTATAATATCACATGTAGTGTGCCCTGAGGGAACACTACCAAACCGTTCCCTCAGGGCACACTCTCCTATAATAGTGAATAATATGTCAGTTTATATTTAATTTGTCTTTATTTACATCCTTAATGTCTTTCATCACCCAAATGAATCATATCTCATCTACGGTAGCCCTATTGATATAACAAATATCTTCACTCTATAATATCACATGTAGTGTGCCCTGAGGGAACACTACCAAACCGTTCCCTCAGGGCACACTTTCTTAAGATAGTAAAAAATATGTCAGTTTATATTTAATTTGTCTTTATTTACATCCTTAATGTCTTTCATCACCCAAATGAATCAGATCTCATGTATGATAGCCCCATTAATATAACAAATATCATCACTCTATAATATCACATCTAGTGTGAACTGAGGGAACACTACCAAACCGTTCCCTCAGGGCACACTCTCCTATAATAGTGAATAATATGTCAGTTTATATTTAATTTGTCTTTATTTACATCCTTAATGTCTTTCATCACCCAAATGAATCATATCTCATCTACGGTAGCCCTATTGATATAACAAATATCTTCACTCTAAATATCTAATGTAGTGTGCCCTGAGGGAACACTACCAAACCGTTCCCTCAGGGCACACTTTCATATGATAGTGAATAATATGTCAGTTTATATTTAATTTGTCTTTATTTACAACTTCAATGTCTTTCATCACCCAATTGAATCATAGCTCATGTATGATAGCCCCATTAATATAACAAATATCATCACTCTATAATATCACATGTAGTGTGCCCTGAGGGAACACTACCAAACCGTTCCCTCAGGGCACACTCTCCTATAATAGTGAATAATATGTCAGTTTATATTTAATTTGTCTTTATTTACATCCTTAATGTCTTTCATCACCCAATTGAATCATATCTCATGTATGATAGCCCCATTAATATAACAAATATCATCACTCTATAATATCACATGTAGTGTGCCCTGAGGGAACACTACCAAACCGTTCCCTCAGGGCACACTCTCCTATAATAGTGAATAATATGTCAGTTTATATTTAATTTGTCTTTATTTACATCCTTAATGTCTTTCATCACCCAAATGAATCATATCTCATCTACGGTAGCCCTATTGATATAACAAATATCTTCACTCTAAATATCACATGTAGTGTGCCCTGAGGGAACACTACCAAACCCTTCCCTCAGGGCACACTTTCATAAGATAGTAAATAATATGTCAGTTTATATTTAATTTGTCTTTATTTACATCCTTAATGTCTTTCATCACCCAATTGAATCATATCTCATGTATGATAGCCCCATTAATATAACAAATATCATCACTCTATAATATCACATGTAGTGTGCCCTGAGGGAACACTACCAAACCGTTCCCTCAGGGCACACTCTCCTATAATAGTGAATAATATGTCAGTTTATATTTAATTTGTCTTTATTTACATCCTTAATGTCTTTCATCACCCAATTGAATCATATCTCATGTATGATAGCCCCATTAATATAACAAATATCATCACTCTATAATATCACATGTAGTGTGCCCTGAGGGAACACTACCAAACCCTTCCCTCAGGGCACACTTTCATAAGATAGTAAATAATATGTCAGTTTATATTTAATTTGTCTTTATTTACATCCTTAATGTCTTTCATCACCCAATTGAATCATAGCTCATGTATGATAGCCCCATTAATATAACAAATATCATCACTCTATAATATCACATGAAGTGTGCCCTGAGGGAACACTACCAAACCGTTCCCTCAGGGCACACTCTCCTATAATAGTGAATAATATGTCAGTTTATATTTAATTTGTCTTTATTTACATCCTTAATGTCTTTCATCACCCAATTGAATCATATCTCATGTATGATAGCCCCATTAATATAACAAATATCATCACTCTATAATATCACATGTAGTGTGCCCTGAGGGAACACTACCAAACCGTTCCCTCAGGGCACACTCTCCTATAATAGTGAATAATATGTCAGTTTATATTTAATTTGTCTTTATTTACATCCTTAATGTCTTTCATCACCCAATTGAATCATATCTCATGTATGATAGCCCCATTAATATAACAAATATCATCACTCTATAATATCACATGTAGTGTGCCCTGAGGGAACACTACCAAACCGTTCCCTCAGGGCACACTCTCCTATAATAGTGAATAATATGTCAGTTTATATTTAATTTGTCTTTATTTACATCCTTAATGTCTTTCATCACCCAAATGAATCATATCTCATCTACGGTAGCCCTATTGATATAACAAATATCTTCACTCTATAATATCACATGTAGTGTGCCCTGAGGGAACACTACCAAACCGTTCCCTCAGGGCACACTTTCTTAAGATAGTAAAAAATATGTCAGTTTATATTTAATTTGTCTTTATTTACATCCTTAATGTCTTTCATCACCCAAATGAATCAGATCTCATGTATGATAGCCCCATTAATATAACAAATATCATCACTCTATAATATCACATCTAGTGTGAACTGAGGGAACACTACCAAACCGTTCCCTCAGGGCACACTCTCCTATAATAGTGAATAATATGTCAGTTTATATTTAATTTGTCTTTATTTACATCCTTAATGTCTTTCATCACCCAAATGAATCATATCTCATCTACGGTAGCCCTATTGATATAACAAATATCTTCACTCTAAATATCTAATGTAGTGTGCCCTGAGGGAACACTACCAAACCGTTCCCTCAGGGCACACTTTCATATGATAGTGAATAATATGTCAGTTTATATTTAATTTGTCTTTATTTACAACTTCAATGTCTTTCATCACCCAATTGAATCATAGCTCATGTATGATAGCCCCATTAATATAACAAATATCATCACTCTATAATATCACATGTAGTGTGCCCTGAGGGAACACTACCAAACCCTTCCCTCAGGGCACACTTTCATAAGATAGTAAATAATATGTCAGTTTATATTTAATTTGTCTTTATTTACATCCTTAATGTCTTTCATCACCCAATTGAATCATAGCTCATGTATGATAGCCCCATTAATATAACAAATATCATCACTCTATAATATCACATGTAGTGTGCCCTGAGGGAACACTACCAAACCGTTCCCTCAGGGCACACTTTCTTAAGATAGTAAAAAATATGTCAGTTTATATTTAATTTGTCTTTATTTACATCCTTAATGTCTTTCATCACCCAAATGAATCATATCTCATCTACGGTAGCCCTATTGATATAACAAATATCTTCACTCTAAATATCACATGTAGTGTGCCCTGAGGGAACACTACCAAACCGTTCCCTCAGGGCACACTTTCATATGATAGTGAATAATATGTCGGTTTATATTTAATTTGTCTTTATTTACATCCTTAATGTCTTTCATCACCCAATTGAATCATATCTCATGTATGATAGCCCCATTAATATAACAAATATCATCACTCTATAATATCACATGTAGTGTGCCCTGAGGGAACACTACCAAACCCTTCCCTCAGGGCACACTTTCATAAGATAGTGAATAATATGTCAGTTTATATTTAATTTGTCTTTATTTACATCCTTAATGTCTTTCATCACCCAATTGAATCATATCTCATGTATGATAGCCCCATTAATATAACAAATATCATCACTCTATAATATCACATGTAGTGTGCCCTGAGGGAACACTACCAAACCGTTCCCTCAGGGCACACTCTCCTATAATAGTGAATAATATGTCAGTTTATATTTAATTTGTCTTTATTTACATCCTTAATGTCTTTCATCACCCAATTGAATCATATCTCATGTATGATAGCCCCATTAATATAACAAATATCCTCACTCTATAATATCACATGTAGTGTGCCCTGAGGGAACACTACCAAACCGTTCCCTCAGGGCACACTCTCCTATAATAGTGAATAATATGTCAGTTTATATTTAATTTGTCTTTATTTACATCCTTAATGTCTTTCATCACCCAATTGAATCATATCTCATGTATGATAGCCCCATTAATATAACAAATATCATCACTCTATAATATCACATGTAGTGTGCCCTGAGGGAACACTACCAAACCCTTCCCTCAGGGCACACTTTCATATGATAGTGAATAATATGTCAGTTTATATTTAGTTTGTCTTTATTTACATCTTCAATGTCTTTCATTACCCAAATGAATCATATCTCATGTATGATAGCCCCATTAATATAACAAATATCATCACTCTATAATATCACATCTAGTGTGCCCTGAGGGAACACTACCAAACCGTTCCCTCAGGGCACACTCGCCTATAATAGTGAATAATATGTCAGTTTATATTCAATTTGTCTTTATTTACATCCTTAATGTCTTTCATCACCCAATTGAATCAGATCTCATGTATGATAGCCCCATTAATATAACAAATATCATCACTCTATAATATCCCATGTAGTGTGCCCTGAGGGAACACTACCAAACCGTTCCCTCAGGGCACACTCTCCTATAATAGTGAATAATATGTCAGTTTATATTTAATTTGTCTTTATTTACATCCTTAATGTCTTTCATCACCCAAATGAATCATATCTCATGTATGATAGCCCCATTAATATAACAAATATCATCACTTTATAATATCACATGTAGTGTGCCCTGAGGGAACACTACCAAACCGTTCCCTCAGGGCACACTTTCATAAGATAGTAAATAATATGTCAGTTTATATTTAATTTGTCTTTATTTACATCCTTAATGTCTTTCATCACCCAATTGAATCATATCTCATGTATGATAGCCCCATTAATATAACAAATATCATCACTCTATAATATCACATGTAGTGTGCCCTGAGGGAACACTACCAAACCGTTCCCTCAGGGCACACTTTCTTAAGATAGTAAAAAATATGTCAGTTTATATTTAATTTGTCTTTATTTACATCCTTAATGTCTTTCATCACCCAAATGAATCAGATCTCATGTATGATAGCCCCATTAATATAACAAATATCAGGGCACACATCCATATGAATGAAAAACTGGCCACCTTTTATTTAATCACTCCTTATCATTAATCCTTGGAGCTCTTTTTAGATAACAAATATATACAACACCTAATTATTGATGCCAATCAACCTGCTTTCCTCCTAACCTAACTTGATCTATCATTCTCCCTACAGAGTTCTTTGCCAGGTTTCACCTTGGATTCGGTCAGCCGAAGTGAGCGGCGCCGCCGCCGATCTGCTGCCATTGAGAAGCAAGGTAAGAGCACATTATTTTTACATAGTCGCATAAATAAATTAATTCCATGTAACTCCTGATATGTTGGTATTTTTTATCAATTACCCTCATGTCACAGTATAACTTTGCATCCATCATGCAAATTATTTCTCTTTCTGTAATCACAGTATTCCCATCATTGCTATTGATAAATAGCAAATTGGTTATCAAATTGGGTCTTTACATGGTATGGAGAACGGGGTTCATATTTGGGTGTGCAATATCCACCCATCATCAATGTACATAACTGGTGGTCTAATCATAATAAATTTGTGTAATCATGCTTCTCTTTCTAGGTCACTTAAGGGAACTCTTGGTAATTAATGAACTGTTTATGTCTTACAAATGCTTCTTAAACTAAACACCTGTGTCCATTTAGAGTGCACTTGCTTATACTATGTTAATCCACTTATTTCGTAACTGAAGTGGTGGTCCTGCTTTATTCCTTGTATCACTTTTTCTTTGTATCATTACCTAATCCTATAGGCCTACAAAGCACATGTGTCCAAATCAGCTTCTATAGGTTTTAATCAGCGTAAAATTCTCATGGAATTTCGCTGAAGACAAAAATCCGATCTTTGTGTATTTTTGGTCACACTGGTTATGGTGTTTTTGTTACTAAAATGTTTTTGTTAATAAAATGGCCATGGCTTCCAGCCATTCTGATATGCGTCTTTACATCTATACTCATTGGTTGGTCCTAAAAATAATAACTCTCTTTCTCTCATATGGATTGGGCCTTGATATGACCATGAAGTGCCTTTCTGTCTCTCTGTCTCTCTCTCTCTCTCTCTTCTTTCTCTAGTAAATGTCTAATTAAATAATTTGAAATATCAGTTTGGTTCATACTCATTTTTGCAATGTTATATGGTAACAGAAAAAAATATAGTTTAACAGTGTCTCTATACAATTGAATGGAAAGTGACATTTGCTAACCTCCTTATGATGTTACCTACCCCTATTCATATTCAACCTCTGTTTTTTTCCAGCTGCTGAACCTCCCCTGAAGAGGGGCAAATGTAAGTATCTATGTCATTCTTTAAAGTCATTTGTTGTCTTCTTTTGCTATGAGGCAATAAGGCCCTTTCATCTTCTGACCCAATGATGCTCCTCACTTGGTAGTACTATCTCTTTTCAATTTTTGTTGTGCTCTGGTGCATTTTAACTTTCACCCTAAACTAACATACTTTCACCCATTGCTACATATATATATGGGCCAACTAAATTCATTCATCATATTTTACTTTACATAACAATCTTTCCAGGTTCCAAGACAGTCGTAACCTCTGCCGTGGTGCACCATCAGCCCATCGGAACATCCTCATCGGCGACGCCTGGCAGTGAACCACCCTTATCCTCATCGGCGACGCCTGGCAGTGAACCATCCTCATCCTCATCGGTGACGCCTGGCAGTGAACCATCCCCATCCGCATCGGCGACGCCTGGCAGTGAACCATCCTCATCCGCATCGGCGACGCCTGGCAGTGAATCATCCTCATCCTCATCAGCGACGCCTGGCAGTGAACCATCCTCATCCTCATCGGCGACGCCTGGCAGTGAACCATCCTCATCCGCATCGGCGACGCCTGGCAGTGAACCATCCTCATCCGCATCGGCGACGCCTGGCAGTGAACCATCCTCATCCTCATCGGCTGCCTCTACCAGCACTATTGGTAACTATGAAGCTGTGCTTCTTTTACAGATTATCAAATTGACATTACCTACATACATAATGTCTAAATATTAGTGCAATTCAGATTTACCATATTTTTTTATAAACTTATGTGGAATATGATTCAAATAGCATATATTAAAACATATATTAACACAGAACAGGGGGCTCAGGACCTTATTGAATGTTAGAGAGCATGTCTCAAATTTCGATCTTCATATGAAATGTGAACTACCCCCTGTAGGACTTAGAAGGCAGAGTAGAATATTGGCTTTTACATTTAAGGTGGGCACTTTTGTGGAGAGAAGGATTAATATGAATATCAGGGGGAATATGGGGAGGAGAGTTGAGCCCTACAAGTGGAAGAAAGATAATACTTCCCGGTCCTGCTTAGCAAAAGCCAGTGCTGCATGGAACGATCTACCTCTTGTACTTAGAAATATTATGGACCTTGCAGACTTCAAAAACAAGATAAAATGCTGAAGAGTAGTTTGACTCCTAAGCAAACCACCAGGTGGCAGCATAAAATGTGTATAAGAAAGTTGATGCTGTGATTCTATATATATATCGGATTTTTATTCTGAACAGTCAAAATATTACAATCAGAAAAGAATATACCATCTGCAAGTCAAGTGACATGCAGGTCTTCCAGGCAAATCTCGCTTGTTGAACATATATTATATTTACCCAGTATTGGCAAATAAGTGTTCGGTGGTCAGTTTGGTGGTCATTAAACCATAGGGGGAGCCTCTGACTGAGTGATTGTCAATCTGGCTGATTGAGCCACAGAGTCTTGGAGTATTTGTACGATATCTATTAATTCTTAAATTGTCAATTGTCTGATTACTACATTTTTTATACAATTTCTGATATGCTGAGAACTATTATCATGTATCTGATAAAATGCTATCAATAAACAAACAAACAAATATTCACAACTTGGCCTATTTCATTTAACAGATATCACCAATTGGCGCACTATTTCCTCGTTGGAGGAACTCTCCAAGAGTGGTGAATATTTTCCCTTTATATCTTATTTGTCAACACATATGATACTAACTAACCAAACAATTTGATCTGGTGTTTAAAAGCAAGCATAATACATAATTAGAATAACAAATAATAATTAAAATGCCCATTCAAACACTTTGCGAATTGTTTTTCATTAAATTAAAAATGTACCACAAAAATAGAGCAACACATTACTCTGATGCCCTTTGTACTCCTATTTTGTTCTTTCTTCTAGCAACAACATTAATTAAAATTTTTGCATTTATTCAATTTAAGTCCTGCGAATGGTCCCTGCCATCTATACAGATGGCTCTAATGCCAAACGGCAATTGCGGGACAGGGTTGATCGCTCTTCCCTCCATGTGATCCATGGATCTGAATTGATCCGTAGGGTCCAAGGACGGGAGGAAGAGCGATCAACCTCTGTCCTTGCAGAATACCTGGGTCTGAGCAAAAGCAGTGGTATGTATGCATTTGCAATATAGTTAAATTGTCCGCATCTATATTAATGCACACATAGACTAAACAATCACATATTTCAATTCTTCCCCTTCAATCAGCTTGATAAATCACAAGAATTATGTGTGTTGCACATGGCTAATAAAATCAATAGGTCAGTGAACCATGTATGGAAGACATCACCATATTTGACTTTTTTTCTTCAGTGTAACATGGAGTCAGCCTATTCCAATTCTGTCTTTCAGTTGGGACCAATGGGGAATCCCGGAAAGAGCTGGAGCGGCTGGTGGGCCTGATACCCCATGCCAAATGTAAAAGGCCCAAACTTTCCCGGTCTCCCTTCACTTACTTATGTGAAAGTTAGTCATCCATTTTCATTTATACTTTTAATTGACTTACATATTTCTGAATTATGTCCGGCTGGTGCAAGTGCCAATTAACCAATTAAAGTATTACATTTTACTCTACTCCTTTTTTGTGATTTGCAATTATAACATACAATGTTCCGAATATTGAAAGCAATGACTTATATATAACTTGTAAGAAGATGCATTAAACTGTATTGCAGGAGAGGTTGAGGCTTTGGGTAAAGCCCTTGGGCGGGTGGCCGCAGACACCCTCACGGATGACAAGGTGGCCATCCCAGGGGCTTTGCCAGCAGCAAGGCAGGCTGCAATCAACCAGTTCCGGTGAGTTTCATTTATTTTGTATCAAATGTGATAATATTGATTATTCTTGGTGAATTTTCAAAAAATGATTTGGAGGTTCTTATTTCTTTTGGTCCTCAATTGTTGATGAAAGTCACTGTGATGTTTGACATTATAATGTTCAGTACATTATCTAAGTAGTTATTGCATTTCAATCACTGTCGATCTGTATGGGGAATCAGTTTCATGTGCTAATATGCTAATAAACTTATTTTAAATGAAACAAATGCCTATTTGATGGTGAATATGATTTTGTTATTAACTTTATAAAAATGGCACACATACTATATTCTGACTATGCATGTCATGAATTAAATATATATAAACTTGTATATCGGCACTGTATGTTAAAGTGTAATTGTATGGTTGTCATTGAACTTTAGTTATTTCTTTTTAGGGCGATTACTGGAAATATCCGGGAGTTGGTGGCCTCCCAGCATGCTTTTGACCAGGCTACCCATGGGGGCAAAGCCCTTTTGCTATCGGCCCTCTCCATTATAGAGGGGTTCGTGCCAGCAGAGGGTAACTAATATTCCAAAATACAAATAGCATAATAGATCCATAACATCTACTGCGAACATGTGGGATATGATTGTTGCAAGGTGCATTCATATATACACTCTTAACCGACACATGTTGATAAATTGACTATTGTTACGCTGTTCAGATATACATTGGTATAATTAAATTGTGTTACATAATCTGTTCTCACTGTAGTTCACTGCATCAGCATGAATGTTGCCACATAGGTGCTTTTTTATTGCTGTTCAAAGTCATTATAGTCATTATATGTTTGTCTCAATACATGTCAAATGAGCACAATCTTTCACAAGGTTGCGTCATTTGTAACCACTCATTATTCTACCAGAAGAAAATCAATACGCATCTGTCCAAACATTCACATTAATTCCATACATTAACATACATGAGCAATTTCCTTGTTCGGATGGTATTGTTATAGTTGAGAATTTTTCCATTAAACAGAAACTGTCGCCTTTTAATACAATATTTTATTGTTAGTATAAACTCAAGTTTCAAAGATTAAACTAAATTTCTCTGGTTACGTCAGTAGTGGCAATGCAGAGTCCATCTGGTGTAGTAGTTTCAATACAACAACCTTAATGTTGAATAGTCAGTCAGTCTCTTACGGTCTAAAATAAATTATACCAGCCTGACACCATGCTGGTTTTTTTAAGATTAAGGATTGTATTTCTATTGATGGTTGTTCTTCCAAAGACCAAGTGATAACTGTAAACATGTACTTAATAGTGACTATTAATTGTAAACAAGTACTTAATAGTTACCATGGTAACTTACTTAAAGTGAATGGGAAAAAACAAAACATAAAAATTGGTAATGGAAGTAATAATTAATAAGTGTGATATTAACTTTCTGCTGAGTCTCCATGCTGTACTGAACCGTATATTATTATGTAGGATGATGCCAGAGTTTTTACATGGTGACACAATGGTTGTAACGGGAATAAAATTTGAATGATTCAAAGGCAGTCTTAAATTAGGGCTTCCTCCTCGCCTCTACTAAGAAAAGAGATGACTGTCAGTCAACTGACCCTGTCCGTGAAATTTTTTAAAAATTATTTTGTTATTTACCACAAATAAAAACTATAGGGAGCTTGGGCTCTCTATTGTACCTAGACAGTTACCTCCGTCAAACGTACTGTACTCTGTATTTAATTTGGTGTTCAGAAAATAAAGAAAGAATAAAGACAGAGATATATCCGCTATATAGATATAGGGATATAGATATGTTAAAACCCCTCCATTCAACAAAATATGTTGAATTGACATTTTGGTCCACCTTTGAATGTCGGTTAATTTGTTGATTGTTGAATCAGATGTATGTTGAATGCAGTAAGCTCTGCAGTAAGCCTTGCAACAGTGTTGCAATTGTTCTGTAGATGGCTTACCGCAGCCATTGGAGACCCCACTTTATTCTGTTATAAAACGTATTCCGACTGTCTGTCAACTAATTAATCTGTTTGTTTATATCATATGGAATGTTTCGAAATTTGTTTGTTGTATGCATCATATAGGCATCAGTAATGAAAGGATAACGAAATAAAGAAACATGAACAAAGTTTATGACTGTTGTATTCTTTTCTCGAGTTTAATCTTGTCTTAATGTCTCAAATTAATTGTGAAAAGTTGTTCATAGAGATAGATAATTTTTACTATTTGATAAAAGAAAATGAGTTGATGGGCATTAAGTATCATGTATCAAACATATTTCTAGAGTTGACATGATAAACTACTTGTATGCAAATACAAGTAGTCTACCCTCCCTTAACATCACCATATCTTCATGAAGTAAAGGCACATAATATAAGCAACATGTCTATTATCCATGTTGTATGCCATGCATGAATCAGACGCATTAAGAAGGTAACACATAAGTCATCTACTTAAAAAACTCAAGACAATCCCACCCTATGGCATATCAACCATGTCAAGGACTGCTGCTATCTCTGCTTATATTAGTTCATTATCTTATAACTAATTATTGGTTAATGATAGAGCCTCCAGACTTCGACCATCTCTTATGTTATTTATTACTCTAATTTATGATGAAGGTTATACTTATTTGCTGATTGTATTTGTTTATATATATAGTATTATATATATATTATTCTCTCGTTACTTTTAAAACATAGAATATTAAACAGGAGGGATTTAAAACATAGAATATTATTCACCCTAGGCCTTTGACATGGACATAGTTCTTTCCTCCACTACCCTTGCTAGAGATATGATTAACATTTACATGGAGTTACCTATACGATCACAAATATATATTATTATTAAATATCAATAGTATTTAAGCCTGGAAGAGATCCAGAGTCGATACACAGAAAGTGCAACACTGGCAAATCATCTCACTGGAAAGAACATAGGCAAGAGTCACAACACTAACATGACCTTCTCAAATTAATCCATACATAAATAACTCCCTATCCTTTATGAGGATTGTAGAATACAGCACTTAGCAAACTATTAAATGCTTATACAGGACAAAACCTGTCAATCATTTTGACATCCCTAAGGGCCTATTCTAGTTATAAATTTTCAACACAGAACTGACTTGTGTATTACAAGTTAAAAAAAACATAAACATGTTGTAACATAACAAAATCGACTTGGAAATACATGCTGATTTTTTGTGTGTGAGTTAGTAACTACGATAGCTGTATCCATATAGAATTTCCTCAAGATTTATGATTATTTATTTTTGTTTAAATCAAATATTAATCCGGAATTTAATTTTTTTTCACCATTTTTCTCATAAATAAGTCATAATATAGAAAAATTTAGCCTGGAAAGCCATACAGATTTTTTGTGTATCAGTTAGCAAATACTGTATCTACATTCATATTAAATTTCATTAATATTCATCAGTTTTGTTAAAAAAACGCTGATTGTCATCAGCCAAAGTCAATTTTGCTAGTGCCCCATACTGCCACTAGGAGGCTCCACTAGGGGCTAACTCAGGATGTTACTCAGGACTCACACTGCCGATATTGATGATAAGTATATATATGTTGAATGTCTGGGTGAAATTTGATGTCTGAATTCATGTAAGAACCATTTTAAACGAATTATGTTAATAAATTAGTCAAATGTAGTAAAATTACTCAAATATGATTTACTATTTCTATCTCCATACCGCCATAGCATGAAAAATAGCCTGGTGACCTATATATTTTTTTCACTCAATAATCATTACTTCATATCAAGTATCATTGGTTAAAATTGAAGAGAAATTCATCAATAATCAAAATCACTACTGAGTCACCTTAACTGTTTTAACAATAACATGACTCACATCATATTTGTTTGAAAGTGGTATTGTAAATCTCTGAAGGTGGCCCTTCAAATCATCTCATAATAACGTCTTTTCTTTATCACTCATTTAAATTAATAATATTACAATTAATTTTATAGTGCTTATCTTAGTGGAGCAGGTAGAATCTGATATGTTGAAGGATAAGTAAGAAGCACTTGGCCGGAAAACGTGTTATAGAGGTGACTACAAAATCTTTGTATAAACAAACATATTCATGTATCTGAAAAAACAAGTTGGAGAAGTAAAAGATGCATAGATTTGACAAATATTTATTCTCTATGCAAACATGGGAAAGCTAGATCATGCGTTTCATTTTATCCATGTATACTTGATCGATCCAGTAAAAAGGTGTCAGTCACACCATCGATATTATACAATGCTGAACATATTGAAGGAGAGTTTGATACAGAGGTCTTTAAATAATTATTTATAAGATAGATAAGAATTTGCCATAATAGTGAGATTGTTTTATCATACGACATGATGTGAAAATGCATTATAGAACCCACCATGTCATGGTATTGATTATATGCTTGCAAAAAACCACAACAGCTTTTATGTATATTAAAATATTGTGATAATACTTACCAATGTCCAAGTTGTAATTCTGTTTACATTCATCTTACATAATGCTTCTTTGGGGTCAAGACTTAACATAACCATTACACTGTTTCATTTGCCTCTGTATACACAATATCCTAGTAGTTGGTAGATGGCGCCACCCACTATTATCCACATTTCTAAATCAACAAAAATGTAGCAATGTCCCAGCAATATAATGTGTACTATGTACAGTATACATGCATCAAACAGCCCACTTTCATTTCAGAAGAGCCTTATTGATCCACTAGGTACCTATGGTCTTTTACTGATGTGATGCTAACCACCAGGCCAGTTACCAATGGGTAGTAGTATATGTAATTAGGGGATTGGCACTGGGTGTCAAATAGACTGACAAGTACTAGTTATGGTTTTTGACCTTGTCAGAAGTTTGATGTATGTCATGGGGGACTATTTCTTTGTTGTTTGTTTTAAATGTATGTAGTTTGCTCAATAAACAAATGCCAAATGAAACAAACTTATATTTATCCAGGAATTTTAAAAGGAGACCACTGCATTGCAAAAATGGGTAGGGTGATGGGGTTACAATAAATTTTTGATTCTATATTACTTGATTTGCATTTTAATCACTACCTAACAATTTAACTACCTAACAATTCTTTAATTATGCTGTGGGGCCGGTGGGGGGGGGGGTGGGGGGGGGGGGGGCGGGGATGACATGCCTGGGGATGACATGCCTGTGGTGGCAAGAAGCTGTAGTAACACAATCATTGAAACAGAGAGTAGATATATTTGTAGTAACATTTTTACTTAATTTCTTGTTCAGACATTGAACAAAGATATGTACATTTATTTCACCCTTGATATGCTCAGTCCATAGAGATAACATAGGCTCTGTATATTGTTTAGCTGGTCAGTAACTGATGCGATATTGCCCGCGGGAAAAACACGCTCGACCTAGTTTTTGTAATACTGTGCGCATGCGCGCTTTCTGATCTTCGCCAGTTCCGGTCCTTCTTCGGAGCTATTTTTTCAAAGCGAATCTATCTAAAGAACTAATTATTTAATGATTTATTTCTCAAAATCGCTAATGGTTAAGGTAACATTAGTTTAGTGTGTGGGGTGAAATAAACACAGAACAAGCCTTGGATTCTCTGCATCATGAATATTCACCGATGACAGTCGTGGGACTACTGTCCCTTGACATGACTAATTTCAAGATGGGTTACATAGATCTCAGGGGATGTTACATGGGTATTGATTTACTCCCTATTTTTTTTCAACGAAGTGATTTTGAAGCTATTTCAATGCTATTGCATTTTGAAGATTGCACATGCTTTGACAAACTTACAGCAGCTGGGCTGATGAAATGTCACTCCAGCCAGTGGGGCAGAGTGAGGAGTAGAATTATAAATGTGGGAGTGAAAACTAATAGGAGGACGGACCGAGTAATTGAATAGAAAATACATGCTGAGAATAACTACCCATCTTATCCAGGGGACATCTAGTTAATTATCATTAATTACCCTGGAATTTTTTAATATTCCCTCACCATGTAAATACAAAGAATTATCGATTTGTAATGTACAATAGAAATAGGGACAAATCTTTAAATTCAGAACGAGTAATGTAATGAACAATGTCTACATTTAAGATATTATGATAATTGAAGCCAAAGACCTTGGTGTGTGATTAAGACTAAGACAAATGCAATAGTTTTAAAGTCACTGTAACTTCATCAAATAAATTATTATAATGCATGCAGGACTCATTAATCAAGAAGTTTCATTTTTATTGTTATATTTTTTAATTATATGAAATCAGTTATGCTGATGTTACATTGCATATCAGACATTTAGTTAAATATACAATTACATACACTAATAATTCTACATCGTTTTCCAAGCCAAGAGTTGGCTAAGTAGTCAAACTGAGTAAAAGAACATGAAACTATACAAAATTGTTATTTGAGAATTTAACAGCTTACACTTGGTATAGGCTATGTCCTATTAAACACACAATGTGTGTAAATTACATTAAAACATACAGGAAAGAAAAATATTAAATGAAACACTGAGATCGTGGGAATAAACAAAGGTTGATGAATGAAAATTAATTTTGACTTAGGAAACGTTAATTGTGTGTTGTAAACTGGTTCCTTTCCTTAACATTGAATTCATAATATTTGAATGGTCTAAAATGTTCTTTGAGATGAAATAGGTAAAGGTAAAGTAAAAGAGAGTTAGAGGGCTTCCCTATGCTCAAAATATTTTCTCTCTTTTAGCGTCAATACAATAAATTCCATTAAGACCATATCCTAATTCAATAGAATATGTGTACTGTCTATATACTACATGAATCCCACAAACTGTTATGCCTTACTTCTTACTTCAGTGTTTATTCTTACTTCAAACGTAAGTTATGCACTTGTGGGTCACTTAATTATAATGGTTAATAAACATTGATATTACTCATATGAAAATGCATACACCATGAGATGCCTCAACTCCCTAGACGAATCTATAATACACACTCAAAATGGCTCAGGTTGTCAATTACATCCAATCTTGTTGTTTGACAACCCACTAATAGCAGTTGATTTATCTTGTTACAATGCCATATACAGTACAGCTTACGCAGTTAATAACGCTCTGAATACCAATTCCTGTCATACAAACTACAAAAATCTTGATAACAATAACACATGGATAGAAAATATCAGGTGAAATCTGGAAACATAGATGAAACAAATTATTAATCCATGTTAGTTATACAAGGTGGAACGATTAATCACTAAATAGTGTCCTTGATTATTTTCAATATTGACAGAAGGAGATATCATACTAAATTACAGACAGAACACAGTAGGAAGCGAGAAAACTACTATCCAGGCAGGATAACCAATTTATTGATGCTGTAAACGTATTTATCTGATCGAAAAAAATATGTTTACAGAAGGTATGATGATCATTGTACGACCATTGCACATAAAAATGAATAGTGTATTTTTGGTATAATTTGTGTATGTGATATCTTAGTCTTTTGCAATATGATAAGAGTACTACAAAAGACTCTACTGCAAGTACATTAACACAACCTTTATATACTACCAGATATGGTCGGCAATCGCAGTGTATGGTAAAGTATCATTCATAAAGTAGAACTTTGTGTTAACTACTTCATTTACACAATGAACACCAAAATTTGTAAGAGCAATACAAATGTCACTATAAATACCTTCATCAAGGGTTTTTGGTCAGAAACAGCTATTGGACAAGCAGAAGGAAACAAATCGCATGTCAAACTTCTTTCCCACAGGTACCATGGTAATCACAACAATGGCCGCCCATAACCACCAGAATATAAGCATTTTTAACATCACAAATCTCGATAAATACACCATTAAAGTTATTTCCTACACTATTTAACTTTTTGCGAGTTTTTACCAGATATGCGGTGTCCTATTTGCTACACAATTTAATTGATGAGCATGAACAAGCCCATGATCAGACAACCCACAACCTGAGCATCAGTGGGGATAATCACAAGGAGATTTATGACAACCCAAGATAGAATTGTCACAATTTGGAGCTTCTGCCAAATATACAATTTCATCCATACTTCCCACGCTATCTGACAATTTGACTTCAAATTCATCAGTGGACCTCTTAGTGTCCAAGCACCATACCAAATTCTGGATCATTGCCTCCAAACCGTCCATACAAGCTGTTAACAAGGCACAATTTGCCACCAAAATCAGCTTCTCATTTCATATAATTCTCCCCAACAGCAAGTGCATGTACCGTAGATGACTTACTGCAATTCTTCGTCTAAGGCTATGTATGTCAAGGGATGCAGGAAACATGAGGGATTCCAAGTGGGATGATGAGTGGGGGAAGGGCATGATCTGAATGACTCCCAGGACACAAGTATGCATGTGTCATAATAGTGATTGTTGCATCACACCAAATATAATCACGAAGAAATATTTGACGATCATGAGAAAGACCATGTTCTTGCAGTGTAACTTAGGAATGGCTACTCATTATCAAAATCATTGATCTCCATGACGATTTGTTGCATGTCCATACATCTATCATCCTTTCTTTTATTCCACAAATGGATCATGAATTGAAGATAAAAACAGAAGTGGCTCTGTGTCAAATGGCTTCCTGTGTATCTGATGTTTTTCAGGTAAGCATTAAACTGCTCACATATCTCAGAATCTACGCCATTTAGCTCAGAAATTCTACTGGCATCAAGTGAAGATGCACACTTGTGTGCATATCCATGAAATAAATCATGCCAGAATCGGGTTTCTCTGAAGAATTTTGGTTCCCGATTCAAGCTATACTCCTGCAGGGAACAGGCAAAATCATAATAAACTTCCTTAGGGGCCTCTGGCATATAAGAATACATTGATGCAAATGGATCCTTGCGACCCTCGGATCCTGGCATGAGGTGGAACCCCAAGCAGTGGCCATGAATAGGACAAAACCAAAAGAAAGTGTAGTTAAAACCACCTGCAGAAACTTTTACCTGGAGCTTGTTACAAGTGTCAAGGTGGGGCGCATCATCATAGATGTCCTCCTTATGACGCTTGGAGTTGATCTCATACTGAGGGATGTTACGTACCTTACACCCATGGTCAGTAAAATAATATGCAACACCACTCTCTGGGTCATAGGTGTTAGGAATTGGGACTGGTGGAGGTGTATCCAGGTCTGAGCTATGAACACTTTCAATGAAATTGACAAGATACCGAATAAGGGAAATAGCAGCCAATTCACAGTTGTTAGTCAGATCTTGTTTGAAAAGGCTTGCCAATTCCGGACATATCTTTTGAAGGGCATCAATGGATGCGTTCTTGTTACCTCCACTCTCAATAGCATCACAAAAAGCAAGGATATCACTGTGATATCGCAGGGGTAGGAAGGCAGACACAGGAGCATCTTTTGATAAAATAAGAAATATCTTTGCCAGAGCAAATCTAACTTGTTCTGACAGTGATTTTTCAAAGAGAAATAAATGAAGGAGTTCCTTCCCTGGATGTTCGCTACGTAACGAACTCATGAGTTTTGATGCCCTTTGATGCTGCTCTTCATCGGACAGTTTGCTCACTTTTCCAATGATGTCTCTGGAAATGTCATGAAGATATGTTCTGCAGTCACGGATTGAATGGTGATCGTCAGTAGTTACAGCTGTCCCACTTTCATTCGTCAGGTACACACGGTTAAACCGGCGGTGGTTGGTCGATCGTAACTCAGTGTTGTCAGTAGGGGTTTCGATGGGGGTCATATAAAGATTTGTCAATGATACACCCACATGTGTGCCATCACATGCAATGATCTTTCTTGCTGGGCACCACTGATCTACATTGGCACGGAAATCAATTTTGTGTGCAGCCAACCAAGAGAACCAGTACTTGACAAATGTGCCTCTGGACATAAAAGGCTTGGAGGTAAGCAGATTTGACTTATAAGTCCTGGTGAGCATATTGCAGTAGGCAGAAAAAGAAAATTTTGTGTCAGATATGATGTTGATAAAGTCCCAGGCAAGTTCATCTGCTACGCCTGTCTGCTTTGTGAAAAAAAATATGCAGTCCTTCTGTCCGGTATACACTACTGTACATGCAGCATTCCCACTCTGGCACTTGGCCTCCCATACTGGACACTTCAGGGGTGCCTGAAAAGAAACAATAAATATAATTGTTTTATTTTAACATATCAGGCACATAGTCATTAGAACCTGTCTTTCTCTAAAAGATGGTTTTTCTTCTAAATTGGTAAAATTTGTAATAACCTTTGTTACATTATTATACAGGGGCATTGAACAATGCAGATGTTTGTAAACTGGCTCAACTTTAAATGTGCATGTTTGAAAATGATGGGGAGTGCCTTAAAATCAGAATTAAATTGGTCAAGATCTGGATGCAAAAAGGGCCATACATGATTTTCAGAGTAACTTACATTTCTTGTGTAAAGGGTTGTGACAAATGATTTTGTCATGGTTAGGGAATCTGGATCATTGTCGAGGAAATATCCAGCCTAAAATGAGATAGTAGTAAAAATATATTATTGATCATAGTTATAATCGGTCATTTGTCATTTTAATGTACTTGTTCTGATTTCCCATATGAATATATGAAAAAAAATTGAATTAGCTGATGGCAATGCGATCTTAAAATTTTTTCAAGACAAAGTTTGATTTCCTTTTATTACATTAAAGGAAGTCATTTAATGAAGTGGGACATCATAATGACGATGTCATGGGACTTCACATGGGAGAAACAACAGGGAACGTTTCCATGTCACTTGTCTATGTCAGAGATGAAATGTCCCACAAGTTCATCAATTCTGAATGGATTTAGACGAAACAAAGTTTAAAATGATCCAGACAAAGAGCGAAGAATGATGTCCGATGCAAATCACAATGACAAAAAAGCAATCATGATCATCAAAAACACCATCAGAATTTTCTATGGGCCACCATACATTTACAAAATTTACAAAATCTCAATTTTATTAATCCGATTATGATGAAACAATGTAAAAGAAGATCAGAAAATCATCATTTATTGATTGATTATTGAGTTGCATGTTGATCGGCTCTCTATAGCTTGGGTATGGTACACTCGGCCACACCACAATACATAATGAAGAGAACAATGATTGAATATTATATATACTTACACCACATTTGCAAGTGGAGGGAACATTAGGCTTCAAATCAGGACCGCATATAAATCCATCCTCTCGAGGAATATTGGGCGCACACATTTTCATCCTTTTCTGTATTGCTCTGAGAATCATAAAAGAGTTGCATCAGTAAAACATCATCCCCAAGCCAAATGCAGAGTTCTTTTTAAAATTGAACTTGTTGAGAACTATATAAATTATGAATAGATAGTTATTGATGAAAATGATGTAGCCAATTTGCTATTAATTTGCTATTAACTCAATTGACCAAATATAAAGCCGTCTGATATCAATGCAGTATATATATATATATATATATATATATAAATAGATTTTATTTCCTTTTTGTACATTTCTCAGACTCTACAACCTGCAGGTCTTCCTACTGGACTTTAACAATGCATTGTGTTTTGTGAGGAATATATAATAAGAACGCACTATACAAATTCATTTTAGTGGAAAAATCCAACTCTTCCCAGCTTATTCAATGTCACTGGGGTATCGATCGATGATATAGTTAATGGTTATCCGCTTTATATGCGGTGAGATCAGAATACCAATGATTGTAAGGTTACATTATGTCACACTAGGTATAACACCTGTGTATAAATTGACGATTACATTATGTCACACTGGGTATAACACCTGTGTATAAATCAACAGCAATACAGTAATTCAACAATATCCCCCAATATAAGCATCTCAGCTCTGGTCATAAACCTGCTTTGCATATTATTTAGTTGCCTCCTCCCCATCCCAGGTCCCTTGCATATAAACAGTTCTAAGAAACACCTGAAAATCTTTTCTACTTTTGCATTCAAAACCCCTCTTTTCCATATTGTTGGCTAACAGTTTTAAGAAGCTGTTTATTACAGGCCCCTCTTAGGGTCCTTGCTTTCTGTTCAATATTGATATCAACCCTACTATATGGGTAAGCTAGGTCTAAGATATGTACTTCTCGCCTCTTTGATAATGGCGCTAGTTTTAGCTCCCTTTGTATGGCATCAACATTGGTTAGTTTAGGTAAGTCGAGGGGTTTACAGACAGAGGAGTTTTGGATGACTTGAAGTTTACGTAGAAGGGCCTCAGGCGCAACATTATAAATGATGTCGCCGAATTCTAGAATGGGACGAAGAGCAACCTTATAAAGCATGATTCGAGTCTCCTTGGAAGCTACTAATCTCAGTTTCGAAAGCGCGTTCAGCTTAGACCTTGCGAGGTTGAGTTTTGAATTTAGATGGTTTAAAGGATAACTTGTCATCAATTTGTAACCCTAAATAAGTATAGTCACTGGTTATGTCTAAAGATTCATTCCCTATTTTAAAGGTGTTAGAAAATGTTTTTTCCTCCCAGGAGGTATAATCATTAACTTACTTTTCATTATATTTAGAGAGATTGTGTTCCTCCGACACCACAGGTCTATTTTATCAAGGTTTCTTTGCAAGGTCTGTAAGCCATCATCGCTATTAATGTTTATGCTATTATTTATGCTATTATAAGAGGACATCAATATTTACATTTTAGACCTTGAGAAAAGATGTGTTCAGGAATATAGGATGGCAACGGTAGCTGTGTATCATTGGACAATGTTGTCATGCTATATTTTCAAAGACCGTATGCCATAACTGGATAATTTAGCATGTATGCTAATAATCATATCAAAAAATATTCATTTGTAAGTTTTTGAGATGACAATTTCCGCAGACAGGGACAATAGGTAATAGACATTATGAAAAATATATATATTTCAGAAGGATCCTGTCCAATTCCATGAAATGCCACATCATAATGCATGTCTGTACTTATTGTTCATTCAAGTTTGAACAAAAAAGGACTGATGATTCGATGTAATCTGCATTGATATATTCTGAGTTTTTGGAGTTGGAAAGTTGGAAATCGCATAGGATTAATTTGCGTCTAAGTTTTTCAATAAGCTGGAAGGTTTGCAAGGCTGACTGGGGAACTCATAGGCTGATAGTAGTGGCATAGAGCAAGCAGCAATAAAATTACTTGGTTATGTATCAAGTGACACTAAATAAATTATGTCTGGGTGAGATCAAATTTATCTATGCTTAACATATATTCCTCATGCACAAAAATCGGAATTCCTCTGAAAATATGAACAGTGGCATTTCTGAACATTGGTTGTATCATAAAAACTTACGTTGTTAAGTTGGTTCCTTCATAGGATGGTTGATGGGTGCTCAAAGCAGCTATTTCCCAGAGGCCCGTGACTACATTGAACAGCTTATCATCAATGCTTTCCTGGAATGTAAATTTGGAAGAATTCAATGAATTGATACTTTTTGAGAGGATTATTTATTAAAAATTAGTCATGCTATTAAAATTTATTTCCATTTACTTGAGTGCAAAGATCGGAATGATACACATATTTCTTTTATATATTTATGAGAGAAGTCATCATATTCAAGTCTGTTTCTGCACATTAAATGAATCAAATAAAGAATAAATAGTGTATTGGCTTTAGTGTACTTACAAAATCGTCAATGAGGTCTGCATCATCCTCATTTTCATCTCGTTCATGCAGATCAAGAAATCTTGCCACAACATGGGGGAATTGCTGGACGATTTTAAGATGGGGGCAAAGGCCATTCATCTTTGAAAGGTGGTCAAAATTTCTGATGCCCCTTTTTAAACTAGACTTGGCTTGACACTCACCAGACTTGCAACATAGATAACCATTTCTCGTTAGGTGAACAAAGCTCATGGAAAATCCATTCTCATCTGGGGCAGCAACTGAGAATTTCACGGCCATCTTAGCCGACACATTCCCAACAAGTTGTACGGGACAGCTTATACCTTGTTTAGCTTTGTACAGCTGCTCTTGAACTTTGGTCTGTGGGTGCTCTCCATTCAACACTGACTCCATGTTGCCCTCTATGTGTTCTCGTAGAAACCGGCAGTGAGCACAGGTTGCCTTAAATGATATCTCCGAGCCAATTCCGGCCATAATCCCTCCATCAACAAGATCAGATGCAACAATCTGCCTAAAAAGTTGGCATGAGCAGGTGTACTGCACCTCAGCCATGGCCTTTTTACGGCAAACATGCACCAGATTTGATGGGAGTAATTGACCTGACTGTGCATTCACATCGTTCATAACAAAGACATCCTGACACTCACTATGGGCAGTCCAGATAAAAGTGGACTGCTCTGAAGTCATAAACATTAAAAATCGCTGGTATAGCGAAGAGTCTACACAATCAGCCATGTTGGCATCCAAGTGAAGATGTGGAACTTCATCTGTAGCAGGAGTTGTAACTGCACGGGCACGTTTAGTTGTTGGAGGCAAATTTGGGTGACCCTGCCCTGGTGCAAGATGCAGTTTGCACATGTGCATTAAGTTGGCCTCGATCTTGTTGGGGTCACTGCTGTCAGAAAATGTATAATGTATCAGAAGATTCCTAGGGGAATTTGGGAGGTTTCTAACCTGCCCCTCAGTCCCAGGTTCATATTTGGGTACGAAGGAAAAGGTTGTTCTCAATGGCAGAGATGAGTCACGACAAGTAAAGCCTCTGCCCACAGCTTTGGGCCTTGTGCTCCAGTGATAATTGCTGAGGCAACTTAAAAGAAGAAATTGTTCTTCTATATTAGATGGTTTCTGTAACTGGAGGAGTGTTTTCAGTGACAGAGGACAATGGGAACTGCCTGTTTGAAATAGAAAATTTGTGACAAAGTTATACATATAGATATAAATGAAAGTTCTGTTATATGTGCAGTTGATTATGAAGAATACACATCTAAAGACTAATGGCATGACATTTGCACTAAAGTGAAATGTAAAATGCATGTTTGCTTTGACGACTGCATGATAATGAGAAAGGACGAGAAAGGATAGTTTTGTTTGCATGTTTATTAGAAAGAATGTGTCCAATCTCATGATATTCTGATATCTTTTTGTACATAAATCAAGCAACATTTGAATGATTAGTGAACAAAAATACTTACCCTCAGCCACAAATCTGCTTAATACATTGAACCATGTATTGGCAACAGCAGGATTATCACTAAAGCCATGAGCATTAACATACCTGCAAAAGAAATATGTTATTTAAACAAGTAATACAATGTGTCAGTGATTTATAATTATTAGGAAGTTATTTTTTTGTTCTCTGTCCTTCCGAAAATGTTTGCTAACTGCTTAGATTATTTATTGCATAAAATACTATTCGGGTATGAACCAACCTCCACAAATGTCAACCAATAAATAATGGCCTTGTGGTACAATTTTGGGAAATACCTGCACAGCTCTCAAATGGGTCTAATTTTAAAAATGCCTGAATGTATGAATGATTACATCACAGGTATTTAGGACACTCACAAATTAGGAAAAAAATACACAAACAACCTTTTTTATATCATATACCTTTTCAATAAGGCATTGGACAATGTTGTGGGATATTTTAAAGACAAATTATGGCCATTCATAGAAATTCAATAGAAAATGGCTAATTCATTGAGTGATTACGTCACAGAAGTCTTTTCTTGTGCTTTTTAACATAAATCAACAAAATCAATCTAATATAAGATTAAAATGATCCATTCACAGTGTTCCCGAAAACTTTTTGGCAGACGTCTTTTCGGGAACACTGCATTCAGTATAAGCCTTCATTCTCACTTTTCCTGATTCTGCTACTAGTATCCTGTGAATAGCTGAGAGTTTAATGTGTGTGAAAGGTAATGCATGATTACGTCGCAGGATGTGTTGCAATTATGTGTAGCAACTATATATGGGTCAGATCGTCCGAAAATGTACAATTGCAGCTCAGGCTGAGAAAGGAGAACTACCTTGGATTTTAGAATATATTTAGTATGGTGCTGTTTTAAGGTATCAGTTCTGTTATGTTAAATTGCATTTAAGGTTTATTTCTGTCTTAAATGTGTGTTATTTGAGAGGATTGGTGAAGACGAATTGTACATTTTCTGATGATCTGACCCATATATCTGACCAGAGACAGTAAAATATAATATGGATAATGTACTATAGTTCTAATTTTTCAAAAGTAATCGTTAAAAGGCATTTTAAAAAATTGTGGACATCTAAAGTTGACCATATTGTGAAGCTTTGCCTTCGGTAATGGAGGCTATGTCTATGGGGAAATCAGGTGTTTTTGTACGTTTTGCTCTGTAATTAAAAGAGGACCATGCAATGACCCCCAAATTTCCTACACATATAATATGGATCATCTACTATAGTTCTAATTTTTACGAAGTAATCGTTAAAAGGCATTTTAAAATGTTGTGGTCATCTAAAGTTGACCATTTCATGCTGGTTCATTTAGCTCTCTTGGGCTGGCATTGATGGAAGTATTAGATTTAATCATGTAAAATATGGATATCTTAACTTCCAGTAGGTCCACCCTGTCTGACAAAAGTATAAAGCCATTTGGAAAAAAATTTTTAGACACCTTTTCAGGCCCACTGGGCACATTTCGTGATAATTGACCATATATATAAAAAAAATATTGAAATAAGAAGTCAACATAGGAACTGTCGTAAACGATGACTATTGAAAAAATAGCAACTATGTAGATGAAAAAAAAAAAAATCAAATAGTGGCACTCATTTATAGCAACATTTCCACTCTTTATGGTTGGGGTTTCAGTTTATCAATAAAAGCTAGGAACAATATAGATATTCAAACGTACAGTCAATGCTCCTAATTAAATGAAGTGGTACAAAATGACAGGTTGTCACTCATCAGGTGATTATCAACACAAGTAGTCAGACAACATCTGATATACAAAATTAAATCATTAAAATGTTGCGATAAGGTGACTATGGTAGTGAAAGGGTTAAAGATTGTTAGATTATAAATACTCACTTGTGCTTTTTGTCATCTGTTGGGTTGACTCTCATCGCAATGACTACTAATTTACGGATGTGGCACTGACGGTCAATAACCTCATGTAGCTCAACACATCCTGAATTAATGGAATTCCTACCATGATTTGCAACACGCTTCCATGTGTCTTGGACACGCATTTTTGGTGGTGGTGTATCCGCAGAAGACTCTGTAATATGAGAAAAAATGTATGTTCAGTAGTTGCCTCAAAGGGAACTTCTCTATCTTTTATCAGGGAAACTTCAATGTTCAAAGCCCAAATAATAACAGAAAAACTTACGGACGGCTGCATTAAAGCCAATTATGCTTATGAAAAGGGTGACTACTAGTTGATATTTGCGTTAAAATTTGCGACCAGTATTCGGCACCTAATTGTCTCCAATCCCACACTTTTTAGGACATTCATGCAGCCCCGGTGAGAAGTCAGCAGTAATGAATAAGGTGACTTAAAGCTACCTTCTTTTTTTTGTCCAGAAGACTTGTGTGTAGCAGTGAGTTGTAGTTTTTCCTCATAACGATCAACATCATCTTCACTATAGATACTGTAGAGGTGCATGTTACTTCCAGAATCGTTCAGGAGTTCTCTTCCATGCTGTTGCAGAAAGCCTTTTGCATGCTGCCCTGCTTCAAGGTACCTGCAATACAGATGGTGATGTTATTGCTATCCTAAATTGGCTAGGGAAAAATGTTGTCATATTCGCTCCATTTTTTCTATTTTCTTCATTTCATCATATCCTCTAATTAATTTCCTAGAAAATCAGGGAAAAAACTGAAACAATTTGGTGACAATATTGTAGGACCTTTTGTACTTATTAACAACCCAGATTTCAACAATCATATTTTGATAAACATTAAATGAGGGACATTTTTTAGCTAAAGCATTTTTTAGGCCAAAGTATTCAAAGTATGACGAAGAATTCTTGCTCACAGTTATTATGTGCAAATTTGCTGTGAAAGGACAACAAAAAATAATTTGAGTGGTATAATTAAATGTTAGTCTAACCTGTCAAAATATTGTATAAACAACAATGTTTAATAAAAATAAATTATGAGATTTGGGGTGAAGGTTTATGAAGACAAAGCACCTCTACCATGACCCCTTGATGGACTTCTTTTTCCATGTTAAATGTCAAACAAATTATAATAATAGATATAGATTGAACACTATTTTCACAAAGTAAAGCTCCAACCACCAGTATAGATTATAAGTGTATCAATATCAAACCATCATAATATGCATTATCTGAAAGAGGAAGAAATGCAGCTGCGAATCAAATTACAGTCATATTATGTGAGACAAAACAATCAAAAATAGTTAATCGATTAAGATATTTCTTACAGTGCATGGGTGTTGTACATACATTGCACTATGTTCTAATAGTATTTTTGACTAAGTGCCATGGACCCGTTCCATTAGAATTGACTTTTAAAATTGGCAAGGAATTAGGTAATATCAATATGATTTTCATGGAAATTAAATAATTTTATTAAAAAAGTGCTAAAGATCATGAGAGATCAAACATGTTCAGGTTTATGTGGGGGAGTTCCAAGACATGATGTTATATGGTCAAAATCAAATATATTTTCCCAGAGAAAGGCCAGAAGAAAATTCCAAGCAGTGTCACAAAACATGATAATTCATTTGTACCACAATAGAAGGTAACTTAAAGTGCTACATGAGAATATTATATCGACTTTTGCAAAGTCTAGATTTAGAGAAATATTTAACCCAATGGTGTAAAAGGTTTCTATAAATTTAACAGCATCCATATGATTCATTTCAAATTAGTAGTAAAACATTTAAAGTTTTAAAATACCTTATGACAGTGTGCTCCTCATTCTGGATGACGGCGCAATAAAGCAGATGTTGGCAGACTTGTGAGTTTGAGGCAAGGTGAATCACTGCCCTCTCAAGTTTAGCCAGAGGTTGGTAGCAACCACAGGAGATAATGGACTCTTCAACATCATAAATTGTTTTCATAGCGTCGTTACAAGATTGAAGACTGTTTTTCAACATCTGTACTGTGTCTAAAAGATATAAGAGATACGAGAATATTTCCAATCGTCCATTTCTTTTTTGTCATGCTATTAGTCAATCATCACATGTATCTGTGTTGAACATTCCATAATTATGTTTGATAGTTTATGTTGTATATTTGTTGTACACATTTGTGATATAATGTCGAAGGCAATAGATAGGTCTTCCAGAGTTGCATTATTTCTAGTTGAACTGAGTGGAATGTGTTTTCATGAATGTTTCCTTGGAAAGCTATTTGTCTTATGTCACAATGTGCCCATTTTAAATTATTTCATTTGTATCATCATAATTTATGTACAAGATATTATTCAATATTGAACGTTTCACTATAATTGTTGTTCCCATGATTTAATTCACAGGATTGTAAATGTATTGAGTAAATGTATTAAGAGTTTGAAGGGTGTATACCTTGAATGTCAGTAAGAGTTACTTCCGCAGAAGATTCTTCATCCATTGGAGTGTCCTAAAAGAGAAGACAAATCATTATGGGTGAATAGAGCAACATGTTTGGTTTGTTCTCACATCTATCACACCAAATTCAATTTGAGGAAAGCAAATGAGCAACTCAACTACATATAAACATTACTGCAATTACAGATATTTTAGAAAATGAGAGAAAAAAATGAAATATGTCAATGGCAGAAAGGAAACGGAAATCCACTGGCCGTTCATATTCTGATTTGGCAAGTATTTCCGTGTGATTGAAAGGAACATTTGGTGTTGATCTTAAGGGTGTTGGCCTTAAGGGCTGAGTCATTTCTCATGACTGATATAGATAGAGAAGATGTATATCTACTTAAAAGTACATTCTGATGTTCTCCCGATGATGTTAGTAATTGTATATCAATATAGAAGTGGTTCAAATTTCCCATGACTTCTGTGCGTTCAATATATTATGCTTACATTAAAACATTACTGAATATCAGTTTTCATATAAATAAACCAGCTCAATAAAACGTAAATACATAAAATAATTGAACAATAGATGAAACATCACTTTTCAATAAATAATATATATAATATGCTTCTAAGGAGAACTTTTGATATCCAAAAGTATTGGGAGATATTCTTGACTGGTTTTGTCCTGAATCAATAATCAATCGCATTCAATCTTATACTGCAACCATTTGAATAAAATGTGTATTCAGCTTAATATTGAGTCATATTATGCAATTGAGAAAGAGCTTATGTATTAGTGTGTATCTTATCATGGGAAGGATGTGAGAGAGAGGGTAGGGGTAGGGGCTTGAGTGGTGGGAGGAGTGGATAGATGGATAGATGGATAGATGGATGGATGGATAGATAGATAGATAGATAGATACATGGTTCCCGCAGTACATACATGGTTTATTGTAGGTGGGTGGTAGGCCATAGATAGATAGATGCATAGATAGATAGATAGATAGGAGAAAGAGAGAGACTCAGACAGACAGACAGACAGACAGAGTCGGAGAGTGAGTGAGTGAAAGTGAGTGAGTGAGTGAAAGTGAGAGAGAGAGTAAGTGAGTGAGAGAGAGAGAGTAAGAGTGAGTGAGTGAGAGTGAGTGAATGAGTGAGTCGGAGAGTGAGTGAGAGAGAGAGAGAGTGAGAGAGAGGAGAGAGGGAGTGAGTGAGTCGGAGAGTGAGTGAGTGAGAGAAAGAGAGAGTCAGTGAGTGAGTGAGTCGGAGAGTGAGTGAGAGAGAGAGAGGGAGAGAGTGAGTGAGTGAGTGAGAGTAAGAGTGAGTGAGTGAGAGAGAGTAAGAGTGAGTGAGTGAGTGATTGAGTCTGGGAGTGAGTGAGAGAGAGAGGGAGAGAGAGAGAGAGTGAGTGAGTGAGAGTAAGAGTGAGTGAGTGAGAGAGAGTAAGAGTGAGTGAGTGAGTTGGAGAGTGAGTGAGGGAGAGAGAGTGAGGGAGAGAGGGAGTGAGTGAGTCAGTGAGTGAGAGAAAGAGAGAGTGAGTCAGTGAGTGAGTCGGAGAGTGAGTGAGAGAGAGAGAGAGGGAGAGAGAGAGAGTGTGAGAGAGAGAGGGAGTGAGTGAGTCGGAGAGTGAGTGAGTGAGAGAAAGAGAGTGAGTGAGTGAGTGAGAGAGAGAGGGAGTGACAGAGAGAGGGAGAGGGAGAGAGGGAGAGACACTTGTATTAGCTGTAAATGATTTCGAATTATTATTTTATCAAATCATTAATAATAGGTGTATAATTTCCATTCAAACTGCAACTTTCTTCTTTTTCTAGAAATATCTCGCAATTAATAATAAGGGGCCATAATGAATGGTCATATGGTGTAGATCATATTATAATTACGTAAAAATTGTCATGTTAATTAAAAGTACCATTTCTTATAGATATCCTCACACAGGAAGGTGCAATGTGTAGCTCCAATCACACTGAAAGATATAGTGAGGTAACGAATAAATATTATTTTAAACAGGTTATGCAATATTAGGACAAAATGGAGTAATAATATCATCTAATTTAAGTTTAAAAGTTACTAGTTACTAATTAATGTGTAACTGTTTAAATATTAAGGAACACATTAAAAATCAGCTTTGATAAAAAGAGGGGATATCTACTTGTACTTGTAAATTTAGGACTTTCGGCCTTTTTATCGCGGTCTATGTTAGTTCTTAATAATAATAATAATAAAAGTCATATTTTCAGATTTTTAGTGATGACATAATAAGCCTAGTTGGGACAAAAGAAGTGTGTGAAGATAAATCATCATGTGTTCATCATTATTTTAGGTGATATACATGACCCAAATAACTCATAGTAAAGTGCCAGAATAATTAGGGCTTAATTATTGACATATGTACAATGGTGAATTAACAAATGAAATATATTAAAAACAGTTTGAGGCCAATATGTATTTCTGGATTATTGGTGGTTGTAAACAAATGCATTTTATTTTATCTCAATTTATCTCAGTTGAACAGATTTATATTAGGTTAGTTCATTAATTCATACCAATAAAGGAAATAAATTGATTTCAAAATGAATGTAGGGGTTACCTGTCAGCTGTGGTTTGGTCAATATTGCTGTAGTTGTAGGAATAATGTAAATGTATTTTGGATCAAAATGAACAAAATTTGTACTTCAATTGTAGAATATCATCCTTCTCATCTATGTTTATTTCACGATTGCCTGGGGAAAGAAGAGTATTAGAGTGGTCTGAGTCATAAATATTGTATATAGTTGTGAAAAGTAAATATTAAATATACATTATATGATACATGGATGGTCAATTTTCATCAATAGGAAGCAAACTGTATGTGTTTTGTATAAGCAATATATATAGATAAGCAATATATATAGAGAGAATGGGACGAGCCGGCAATAATCGAAAAATGCCGTAGGCAGAGTGCTTATGTGGATGAATCAAGTCCAATAAATTTTCGATTATTGCAGGCGAGTTCCATTCTATATCGATAGGGCATATTACATATTAACAGCAGCGCCATACAGAGAGCGGCGGAAATGGCCCAAACTATGGGCTAGGCGGGCAGCCTCACAGAAGCCTTATGTATTAACCATAGGCTTCTAACTTTCTCCTTTTTCTCTCAGAATTTGAGTTGTTGCATACTACTGTAAGCTATCCAATATTATTAAATGACATGTTAAGATTGGTCATGCTTAATAAGAGAACATTTTATCCGTAGATTTTAGTATATGGCAACTTTTGTAAGAGTGTATCAACAAAAACAAGTAAGCGTAGGTGTACGGGCTGCATGGGGTCAGAGGCCGTGTGCTCCTAACACCCCTGCACGTCCACTGGCAGACAGGGTGGAGGTGCACGGTTTGGCCCGCATAGCTAGGTGAGTCAACTGGACTGGGCATGCGCACAGGGGTAAAAGTTAATCCCGCAGTCACTGGTACGCACTGGCGACGGAATTGTAAAGGGGGCTATTATATGTGCATAAAATTTGATCATAATATCATTAGATATTACTGAAAAATATTAAAGAAGTCTCAGAAAGGAGACACATTTTAACTTTAACACATTTAACACATTTTTGGAAATATTTCAGATGTTAGGGCCCACCCATCTTCAGACATTAAGGCCAAAACTTTGGCCGTTAGGGCCCACCCAAAATAAGTGGAATGAAAATATCATATAAGTGTGTTTCAGATGTTAGGGCCCATCCCAGCAGAGCCATAGCATCTGAGGAATGGTGGGCCATATTGTATAAAGTTTTAATTCTAAATATGTAGGCTAAGTTTCGTATCCGACTTGTTGCAAAAATAAATTTTAATATCTTGGGAGGTGTTCAGACGCTAGGGCTCACTGCCCAACCCCCTGCCGTTGGACGTTTGGGCCCACCACCTTCGGACATTAGGGCCCAACCCACATCGGATGTTAGGGCCCACCCACTTTCAGACACTAGGACCCACCCCAGAATTAGCCATGGGCCCTAATGTCTGAAGGTGGGTGGGCCCTAATGTCCAATGTTTCTGAGCCCTATCATCAGGGCCCTATCATCATTGCATACAACGCCTAATGTCTTGGGTACAGATCATTGGGCCCTGGGATCATTGGGCCCAGACCATTAATGGGTCCCTGGCCTAGACATTTGAGCCCCAGCTAAAAGACATTTGGGCCCGGGCCTGGACGATTTGGCCCCATCGGGCCTGCATGGACATTTGGGCCCAGGTGTTGGATGTACGGGCACTCGGCCTGGACGTTGGAGCCCCAGCTAAAAGTTGTTTGGGCCCCGGACCTAAAAGCCTTCCCATTTCAAGCTTTTAAATTTTTGTATAAAAAAAGGGTTTGTCGGGCCCAAACGTCCAATGGCCCAGGCACAACAGGGCCCAAACGTCCACGCCCAGGGGCACAGACGTCCAGTGACCCAATGGCAATGATGACAGTGTGTTTTGGCTCTAGCCACAGCCTCCCTGAATGCATTGAGATGTATCGTAACTTTGCAACAAATAGCCGTAGATGTTCGGGCACTCGGCCTGGACGTTGGGGCCCCATCTTAAAGTTGTTTGGGCCCCGGGCCTAAAAGCGATTCCCTTCCCATTTCAAGCTTTTAAATTTTTGTATAAAAAAAAGGGCTTGTCGGGCCCAAACGTCCAAGGCCCAGGCACAACAGTGCCCAAACGTCAACACCTGGGGGCACAGACGTCCAGGGACCCAATGGCAATGATGACAGTGTGTTTTGCCTCTAGCCACAGCCTCCCTGAATGCATTGAGATGTATCGTAACTTTGCAATAAATAGCCGTAGAAAGACAATTTAACATTCATCAGATTCGTCTTGGACAGAGCTTTTTAACGCCGTAGGCCTATAGATTGTTTAGGTCTGACTCATCGGTGGGGGGGGGGGGGAATTGGAAATCTTACGGCCCGTCCCCCCCCCATCACTGGCATCAGTCCCCGTCCCCCCCCCATCATACGGCCCGTCCCCCCCCCATCATACGGCCCCCCCCCCAGGGGGGGGGATGGGCCGTAAGATTAGTCGAGTGTTAAATACAGGGTAGGGAATAGCTTTTCGGGAACCGGGATTTGAGCTATTTTGAGGGCGAGATTCAGGATTCAAGGGGGCAAAACGGGAAAGGTTTTCAGGGCAAAACCTATGGGAATGTGATTTTGAGACCTACCCCGGTACAGGATTCGGGAAATGTGGCTTATGAAGTTATGAAAAAACGGGAATCGGGATTCAAGGGGGGGGGGGGGGGGGGGGGGGGGGTATTCTCTGCCCTGTAAATACAGAGATGTATCATAACTTTGCAACAAATAGCCGTAGAAAGACGATTTAACATTCATCAGATTCGTCTTGGAGAGAGCTTTTCAATGCCGTATAGATTGTTTAGGTCCGATCGACTCGTCGGCGGGGAGGGGGGGGGGGGACGGACTGCAACATTTGTGGAGCAATACAGACACATTATAATACATAGTTCAACAGATTAAGCCACATACCTTTAGTAATGATTCGTCCTTGTGAAATTGACTTCATCTATGGAGTTTTTCCATCGTTGTCCATTCTTTATGGGAGTGGGAGCTTCGCAGGATGGTACTCGGGATGGTACTGTAGAAAACTAGGTCATGGAAGCGCGGGGAACCCCCACCTTGATCCCCTTAGAGGTGGATGCGCGTGCTGCACCATAGTGGTTAATAGTGGAACTAGACGTTGATGCGTGCTGCATTTACCGCGCTCCAAAGGGAAAATGCACCAACGCTTAATCAGATACCATGAGTACTTAGTGCTCCAATTAACATACCAATAAAGGATCTTAGTTTATTTGGAACTTTCAAGGAACTTCATTCCTACATGACTACATTTTCAATAAGCTGAGTTGCATAGAATAGAATAATGGCAATATATACTGATATCCTGAATTCAAATTGTGCCCACTCAAACTGTCCTTTTTAATTATGTTACAGCTGACCCTTGTTTATTGTCCCCATGTGAGAAAGGGAAGGTGTGCCACAAGGTGGATAACTCAGTCTACATGTGCCTATGTCCTCCAGGTACCCACACAAATGACTGCATACCTGTCACTCTAGGCAACTACTCCATCCCCAATGTTATTTCAGGTAGGTTTAATATGTTGGTAATAATAATAAAATATGCTGTATACCTCGTTGAAAATGCAACTAATGCCGATATCTATATGTGATAAGTATGGGAATAATGTCAATAATTGATATGTTAACGTAAGGGAATTGGAAAATATAAAATTCGATTTCATAAATCCTCTCAAATAACCCCCATTCAAAACAAAAATGAGGTTCAAAATACAGTTCAACAAAACCAAACAGATTGTTTGAATCAATGCACTATATAGTAACCAAATATATTTAGACATATCAAGCCTAATTTCGTTGTGTATTTTCTTACTCACTGACCCTATACCCTATTGAAGGTTATCTGTTTGGTTGGTCTGCTGTCACAACTTTTATGTTATAGTACCAGAAGCTACTTTAACCTCGTCAAACCTTGTCTGCATAACAGTTATAAAATAAGAGATCGGACTGTGGCCCCAGACTTCTCTCATCAAAACCTCTACCATACCTATGAACCTATTAAAATGGATTTTCATTCTTTGTTCAAAAAAGGGCTTTTAAATGCAGTTTTCATATCACCTTACTATTCCTGACTTTCGTTTAGCTCGAAATGCTAAAGAATCGAGCAACGGATGGCTGTTGATGGTTGTGCTAGGAGTGACAGCTTTAAACATGTTAGGATTACTAGTCATCATCATTACATGGTACGTATATTTTATACCATGACATAATATATACTAGCAAAGTACCCGTCCTCCGGACGGTCACCCTCTTTCCCCACACTTCCCCCTCTCCCTCTTTTCCCTCTTCTTCACACTCCCACTCCTCTGCATGTAGGACATTCACCCCTCTCCCCATACTTCTCCCTCTCCCTCTTTTCCCTAGGCCTCCACCTCTTCTCTGACTTTCATACCTATTTTTCTCTCCCAACCTTATCTCTTATTTCCCAACCCCCGCATTCTCATGCTCCCCTTCCTCCCTTTCTTTCCCTTCCCTCCCTCCCTTCCCCTCCATCCTCCCCCTTCTCTTTCGCCCCCTCATTTTTCCCTCCCCCTCCCCTCACCTGAGATACAGTCTGTCAAGGTCCTAATAATCACCAAACCCATTCTGTGCATTAATTGTTTTTGAATCTTTTTTTTATATCATAATTCTCATAGATTCATCTACTGAAAAGTCTACTACTACTGTTCTACACATTCGAATATACATATAATTGTAAAATATCTTTATCTATTCTAAAGCCTGGGTAAATTGAAATTCCGAGACTTTCAAGGAATTCAAGGTCCTGTAATACTAAGGTGCTAACTATACCTGGAAATCCTTATCTGATTTTTTAAATCTGTAAGATTTTGGTTAGGTCCCCCTGGATGTAGGTTGTGGGAAATGACGTAGTATCTCACAGGGACTTTCCCAGGCTATAAATAGATGGTGGTTATCCCGATTTAAAAAAGGCTTCAAAATCACATTTCCACCCCAAATACCTTCACAAACCACATACGACGACATCCAGAGAGGGGGGAGAGACCTCTAAAGATGAGTAAAGTGGTTTGTAAAGCAACAAATTCCAAGAACATTCTGGACAAAGAAAACCTTCTTTCTACCATTTCTTTTCTACCTCCTTTCCTAGAAATCGCTCTAGCTTTATATTATATGGATATGGATATGCAACTCTATGCTATATACTAAGTTTCACTTTCAGAGTGGGCATTGGGTGAGAGGGGAGCACTTTTTGGAAAAGTCTATGACTGCTTAAATCAGGACATCGTAGAATTTAACTAGTTAACCAGTTAAATTAATTTACATTATCATTTCACAACTGCTACACAATGGCTACCCTAGTTCACCCTAAAGTGGTCTCTACCCTGGCTCTGGATTTGATGGCAATCAAATCTCATTATACTTATATTATAGTGACTTAGTGTAATAACTCAGACACTCATGGAACTGCATCAGATTTCAGACTTTCTCACCCAGAGAGGTTATTAAAGGGATAAACCACAGTCATATGCACTGCTACAGGCGGGAGTTCAGGGAGCTAATACATGAAAAAATGGAGTCATAGTAGTATTTTCAAAATTTGACTTGAGAAAGAACATGGCTTACATAAGTCTATATGTCAGCTATGCATATAATAATAGAGATTTTAAAGGGTTTTTTTTATCCGTTTTGCTGAATTTCCACAAATAGACTTCTATAGTCAACCGTAATACATTTCAGTGCTCCCTGAAATAAAAACTAACCAGGTGACAGGTTCAAAGTTTGAAAATATATTATATTAGTATTTTTCTGATGAACGGTGGTAAATACCTTTAAATCCTACTCCTACAATCGTTGGATTTGTAAGCATGAAAGACCATTACATTATTAGTACAGTTCTAAAAATATCCACATGTATTTCCACTCTTCCACTTCCTTACAGGGCAGTCAAAAAACAGAAGAAGAAAAGGGAATGGAGACGTCAATTCGCTGCAGAAACTAGGGACATAGTTTATATGAATGAAGGTCAGTAGTTATCATATTATAATTTAAGCACACCTGTCCAAACTAGTGCTAATGGAAACCTTTCGGGGTTGGTGCATAATATTGTGCACGAAATTCGTAAGCTTTTCTAAACCTGTGACGTTATCTTAACGCCAGTATAATGCAAAATCAACGTACATAAAACCACAACTAAGAAATCATAAATTTGTAATCATTATTAATTGTATTATGTAAAATAATCGCAGGATTTGTATCTAAGACCATTTCACAAAATTACAAAATCAAGATTTTGATAACGATTATGCACTATCCCCATTGTGCAGAAGTGTGTGGCACATTGAGCCAACCAGGGACTTGTTGTATAACCTAAGGAAAGGGATTTATTTTAGGAATTCCTTCAGCAGTGGGGAGGAAAAAGAATGCTTCCTACGTGAAATTCCCAACTGGTAATAGATAGCCTATACATACAATCGTGTATTATAATTGATTAAATCATCCACATTACTACCAGCATAACAGGTGTTATTTGAGGTATTCCAGAGCACATGGGCTATATAAATCAAGATCTTCATATTTTTTTCTGTGTGGGAAGTAGGAACTCTGTCTTGTTATTTTCCAAAACCTTACCTCAGATTTCTTTTCCATTTTTCCCCACATTGTCATCATTTTTTAGATGACTTATAGGCATATTCTAGGATATGAGCTTCCCTTCATTTTTGTAAGAGAGGTATGTTCAATTCTTCATCATGAATAGTATATATGCTCACTTTCCTGCCTAGCCTTTTTGCATTTCTTAAGATTGAGTTCTGAAGTATTTGCATCTTATTTAATATGGATGAATTAGGAGTTTCATATAAAGAGTCTCCCCGAAAACTATTAGGGAAACCATTGTCACTTTGTATAAATGTATTATCCTTTTTTCTGAAAACAAAATTCCCTCATCTCTTCCAATTTTGTTTGTTCTTAAAGGAAAGCTTACTATGCATAGAACTCGGCAGGGAATTTAAACCACAGTTTTGTGAATCATAATAGATACAAACGAGAAACGATAGCAATATCGAGCTATACCAAAGAGAAGATAATAAAACGTTACAAGAACAAATATATGGGGAACGAATCCAACTATATCCAATAAGCACAGACAAGAAAAGAAACCCACTTTAGAAAACAAATTGAAGAATTATACATAAATTAAGACAACACAAAAAATGACTGCAGGAAATGTAAGCTTCTCTCTGAACGGGAAATATACATGTGTTTTACATGTGTTTTATCTCGCTCTTTTGTTCTATTTGTCTTTCTGTATGTATGTATGTATGTATGTATTACGCATAGGGTAGGAAGTATATCATATCAGAAAATATATCGCATTATTATATTTTTATTATATTATTTGAGACAATGGTGAGAAGTATATCTGACCAAAAACTGCCGGCCGTACTTGCCTCATCAGTTTATATTTTATATAGTCATATAGCTATGTTATACACCGACTAACGGTAACGGCTGGAAGAGCTGGGTTAATTCCAGAAGCCTGTAGACCCAATTGTCATCTCTCATACGTATTTATATTTTTGACAAATAAACAATTTTTCAATTCAATTCACTTCACTTGAGTGAATTAAACGATCCCAAGTAACCTGACATGAGACAAAATACACAAACATGTTTTTGAGGGTTCATGCATCGAAATGATATTTATGTTTTACTGAAAATGAGTCACAAGCCACAAAAAATGAATTTTGAGATATCATCTGAATTGAAAAAGATGAAATCAAGGGGATTCCAATGATAATAAACAGTATGGCATCTAATAAGTATTTATTAATCTTAAGTCTGATATTTTTAGTTTTGAAAAAAAAAAGTTTGCGATATTTCTGGGTGGACATTTTACTAGTAAAGTAGCTGAATATATTTAATACACTGTCGTGAAATTTGGTAAATGTATTCATGCTTCAGACAGCGTTAAGCAGCCTCAAAATATTCCCACAAAGACATCTTGCAAATAAAACACTTTGAACAATATCAAGTTTGCGACTTGTGGCTCATTTTCCTACAACACATCACATTATTAGATTTTAACATTGAGTCAACTCCCCAGTATAGTATGTATCTCTCTTTCCAGGTTCAAGACGTCCATGGTTGGATGATAAGGATGTACAACTCTAGTCAGTTACTCTTGTATTAACAAGTCAGTATACATGACGCTGAGGACATTTGTAGAGCGGTCTTAAAAATGTAAAGATTGTATTTCAATAAGGATCGGGTCAGGACCTACTCGCATCGTTTTAAGTATTTCAATAAGGGTTCATGGCATGTAAATAGCTAAAACTTTGACGAGGAATGAAATAATAAAATATACGATTAACAGTATTCGTATTTCTTTTAATGTGTAGTTACGAAAGGCGTTTTGTTCATGATTAAGTTTTTTTCTTAATTTTAGCAAAATATTCTAGATTGATTATTGATTATTTCAGAAATGAGAAGGTAATTAGTTCTAATAAAGGATCATAGCATGTAAATAGCTGAGAAGTTGACGAGGAATCAAATTGTAATGATGCATGATTTACAGTATTCGTATGTTTTAAAAAAGATATGTGGTTATAGTATGTGTGTTTTTCACAATTAACCTCAGTTTTCATAATTTTAGCAAAGTTTTCTGGATTAATTGTTGATATTTTAGCAAAATTAGGGTATTTTGTTTTATTTTGCATTATTATTTCGAAGTAGTGAATGAATACTGTGGTGGCATTAAATGCCATTTAGCATGTTTTTGCCTAGGCCAGTATATCAGGAGATGAAAATTTAGAGGAGAGAGTGCATACACGTTTATTGTTTTAAAATTCATTATTATGTCGAAGCATTCGGTATTATGCGGGAATTGAATGCAATACCAAGCACATCTTTGTACATGTTCATCTAAAACTCCGTGTCGAACCATTGGGAGGCCCTTCATTGCTTCTCAAATAGTCAAGATCGAATGTGAACATAGATGTTAATAACCAAAAAGAAATACTTAAATTCCCAACGTTTTGCAGTTTAAAAAAACCGGTGAACAAGTTACGGAGCTGCACTGTGATGAAATAAATTAGATACAGTTCATAATATGGAATTATGAGTATTATTAGAGTATAACTAGAGTTGTCAAGAAGCAGAAAATGTATATATCCAAGATATGTGTGATGAAGAAGTCCTTCCAAGTGTAGGTAATTGAAACTTGACTGTAAACTTATGAGTGTTTGACAATAAAATCCATTACACCAGATTTATTCATTGTTGTTTCAGTATAATATATTTTGCGCTCGATGGTATGAATGCACTCAAATTAGTGACTCGAGAATGCATATAGTTAGAAATATGCAATATTTCGAACAATTAGTATCACGCAAGATTATGCCTAAAGCTCGAGAGGAACAACTTTAAAGTATTTATTGATATCCTAATTAATTGCGCATTCTACAAATCCAGTTCTGAGTCAGAATACCTTTCTAATTTATTATTCTTCTCGGTTTATAATTGCTTCGCCAATTATCTCGACGTTCCGAACAGATTTCAATCCGGATTTTCCCGAAGGTTCCCTTTCAGGAAACTAATCCCTAGATTTATGACTTATTTTAGGGTACTCTGAAGGATGAACAGACGATTGAGATTTAGTGCGGGATAACATCGGATCGAGGAAGGCAAAATATTTCTCCTGTTACTGGGAAACATTGGGGTGTGGTGCATACTTGTTAATAAGAGTTCAATCGTGTAACCTTGTAAAGAAGTCTTAGTAATTAACGAACCCACCCTCAATTATCCTGAAAATCTATTACACACACCATTCAAATAAATTATTCGCCTTTAGGCTACATGCATATATACTAATTCATGTTTCTACCAATATCTATCCATCTATCTATCTATCTATCTATCTATCTATCTATGTATAAAGGTTAATGGAGATGGACCTTGAATGAAATCAAAATCCGATAGAGGTACACACGCACACAAACAAACAAACAAAACTAACACGATTTTGGCCGATTTTGAATCTAATTTGAACCCAGTAACTGTTTAAGTGTTATTTCAAGGCCCACAAAGGCTAACTCGCTCCAACTGAAGGGAAATATTGTTTTTTGACAAGTCGTATATCCACCATACTGGGGCAAGTATTGATTTAATTAAAGGTTCAATTAAAGGTTTAGTTTACGTTACTAGAATAGCAGGCCCATAACATGCTATAAACATGAAAGCATGTAATTCAACAGTGGGGGTTATAGCCGATATAATCATAAAGAACTTTAGACTTTAGACTTTAGAACCATTCACCATTGGAGAAGGATATTATATCAACCTACAGGATGTATACATTGGGAGTTCCAGAGAAAAGAAGAGCAGAAGTGACACTGAATTAATTGGGCAGGGTGGAATACAAAAAATCGCCTAATATCACCTAATAGGATCTTTAAAACATTGTCTGGGTGAATGTTTCAGTACAAATTTAAGCGAACTTTTTTGTTAAATAGAAGAAAAATCAACATAAGATCGAGGCACCCAAGACCACAAATATTTCCCAATCAGCCCATCTCGGAGTTTATCGAATGGGCAGGTGAAAACGACCCATACTTAGGGTGTGTGTGTGGGGTGGGGGGTGGGGTGTGTGTGTGTGGTGGGGGGGGGGGGGAGGGTGAATAGTAAGAAGACACAATGAAAGTGACAATGTTATGTAAAACTGTTAAAATCGATAATGAAGATTGATAGGTATGAAATCGCAGGTATGTAATACCTAAGAAACAAACATCGATATAATGATAAAACTTATTTAATTTGATGTATTATTGAAGACGTAAGAAGAAATGGTAAGGTTCTATTTCACCTGATGACTGTAACGGTTGTTGTCATGACTTAATGTCAAATTGTTATTCTCTACTCATGTAAAACTTTATCACTAAATAAACATGGCATTATTCCATTACTGAGAACATTACTGTGAACATTTTTGTGAACATTTTATTATGACCTAAATAAAAAGGTTATCCATTGACCTATAGATGTTATTCTACGTGAGTAACGGAGTCACCCTTTTACAATTGTAAGTAGCCAAAGAACCATCCTGAGAGATTTGTATTGATTGTAGTACTATAATGTTATTGGTCGTATATTATCTATGAACTTGGGAGTGTAACAAACTGAATTATCTCTGTAAAACTAAAGGAGTGAATTACCTACTTAATTAACTGTTTAGAACTCCTACGATAGGATGCGACAACTTAAACTTACATAGATTTAACAGACATAATTTGATCAATTAATGGCATCGAAACACGAACTCACAGACTATACAAGACATTGCCATAACCATCAACTCTCACTCTCCAATTTAACGGCCGTAGCATTACTCACCGAATTATGAATATGACTGTATCTACCTTGTCATTGTATTATCTTTCTTATCCTTATCCTATGATTTTCAAAGGGATACCGGGAAGATCTCAGCGCAGATATTACATTGAGAGGGACCATTTCTCTTTAGTATTACATTAAACAGAAATGTTTATTGAATACAAGTTTTATATAGTATAACGCAGTACACAAAATGCCCATGCAATGAGGTCAATCCGACGATCTGATGATTACTTTAATGACTTTGGAATATATCAGCGGTCTCCCCTGATATTGCGAAACCAATATCATATGTAAAAGGTCGCTATTCCAAGTGAAATATTTCTCATGGTTTCGACTATTTCGGTGATGTAGGATGTGTGTGTCATTTCATAGACGTTTTAAGAATTTGAAGTAGGCCTAGCTATAAGTATTATATAGCCTACAATAGTTTCCATAATGTTTCTAGTCACTATGTTGGGGATTTCTACATTTAGTGACATGAAAAATGATAGCTTTTCCAAGTTCGGTGGCAGCACAAAACTCACGCCAAGCTACACCACCCCTATAGTACACCCTCGGGGCCCCCATTTACGCCATCCCTCTGAGCTACTATTTGGCGGGAAAGCAGAATGTATCCGGTCCGCGCAGTAGTTCATATTCTCGCCACGAGACGGCAGTGGAGAGCACATAAGCACAAAACGCCAAGAGGAGGAAGAATGCGAAGTTGACATTTGTGCCCGATCATACAGAGCATAAAACCTGGCTAGCAAGTCACATGTAACGTCAGTCAGGTATCGATTGAGGGATTGAGAGTACAGTTGATGTGCCAGGAATACTTAGCTTAGCCGGCCAAATGACTAAAGGTAAGTCGAAGCCATAAAATCTGTTCCTTATTACGCTACTTGGGCCGGCGATCGTGGATGGACGTAGTCTGCAATCTGCCTAAAACATGTAACAGTAGACCCATTTGTCACGTTCTTCAAATCAGAAAGTCCATACTTATCCCAATATCTTATTGGGGATAGAAACATTTAAGACTTTTTCAATTTCAGAAGTTATCATTATTCTCTGAGCGTTCCAGTTTTTCGTGTTTACGAGAACTTGTGGAGTACCGTATACAACTTTTGTAATATTTTCTTTGTTTTGGTTTGCTACAAAATTTGTTATTATGCGATGGCTGATGATGTGATGGATGGGGATAGTCTTGTCTCTTGATTAATTTTTTTTAGCCCAAGGTGATATAGTCTGCGATGGTACTTTTCTTGATTCTAGCATCTTTCGACATAATTGACTTCAGTATAGGTCTATTATTTAAAGCTCTATAATTATTGAAAAATATCTTATTTCGCGTCCACAATTCCCAAGTTCATTTGTTTTGGTAAAAGTAAATTTCCAAACTGCAGCACCACTAAAACGTTATTTAGGCCTATAAAAAGTCCTCCGTCTTGTTAGAGATTATGTATTACAATATCACGACATATCTAATTAAATATTAGCTTTTAATGTGTTAAAACCATTCTGTTTTTTTCTCCTAAAACATGACTAAGAGCAGTATTTAATGATAGACAATAGATGGGAAATGCATAGGCCCTATGCCTAGGGGCCTATAGGAATTTATATTTATTTTTCAGTGTACAATTGATAATAATGATATGACTGAACGAGTACAGAACAAAATAATATCCATTTTATCTTGATTTATAAATTATGTATAAATGTGCATATGTATAATTTTGCATAGTAGATACAACATGTGTGAAATGATCGAGTCAGGGAAATGATTGAGTCACAATAAAGTTGTAAAAAATGGATTTTGATATACCATCATATTTGAAAAGATGAGATTAAGACGATTCCAATGATAGTAAACAGTAAAACATCTTATAAGTATTTCTATATCTTAAATTTGATATTTTTATCTTTTTAAAAAAAGTTGGCAATATTTCTATGTGGGAAATTACCAGTAAAGTAACTAAATATGCTACATGTATACGAAGGTCTTCAGAACGCAAGGGTATATTTAATACAATGTCCTGAAATTTGGTACATAGATTCATATGGCTAAAGTTGCTAAACCCTCTAAAGAGTAGAACATTTCAATAACGAGATCTTGAGAACAAAACACTTTGAAATGTATCATTTTTTGCGACTTGTGACTCATTTTCCAGAAACACATCACATATTCTTATGATAATATTATATTCTTGAGGAAAATATAGAATGCACGAACGCCATACAAATGATTAGAATCAAAGTCATGACCACATCAGAGGATAAAACACAAATCATAGCTTCTATTACTTACACATGTATAACGAGCATAGTCCAGTATCATCCCTGATTGTTTATCTATAAATTAGTGGCTCCCTTTGATATTTGCCATTTTCATATATACGGCACCTGTGAGTTAGTTGTCGCTGGACATGATCCGATAAGTTATCACCAAGAGTTAGTTTTCTAATGCTAGTTCTCTTTCCCAATGTATAGTGGTCACTGAAATGAGTCATATTAGTATTAAATAAACAAATGCAAGAGAATATGTACAAGTCTGTTATTGGAGTTGTAATAAGAAATACCATATAAAACCCATTATGAATCTATCTAGATTATGTACCTTATTTCAGAACCTAGAAACGCATGTGACAAATTGAAAAAAAAAAAATATAATAATAATTATATGGTGGATATTATGCGCATGGTGGGTATAGAGACAACCCTTGTATTTTAATAATGTAAATCAGTCAAATAAACCAATAGCAACAACATAAAAAACAACATTTTGAATTAATTTCCCCTTCCCTTCTTTGACATGCCCATTTATATATATTGCATCATTACATATATATAAACCGTAATCTACTTTGGATAAGTCGATGTATATAGATGTATAGCTCTTTTTACTATAAAGTTAGGTAAAGTGTCAATTGGTTCTTCTGCAAACCTTCCCAAAGAACATAGACATATCAAGTCTTTACTATAATAATTAATGCCATATATTTCGTAATGGTACTTTTAAAAATTACTTCATCTAGACGCTATATCCAGTTTAATTATTTAATAGAGAAATTGGCTGTGCCTTTTTAGTTGATATCTATCACAACTTTCGATTGAGGACAGTCAATCTCATTTACGTTCATATGATATTAGAGTATTTCTATTACATAAAATCCCCCCTTAATACCGGATAAAGCTTCCAATTTCACCGGTCAGTAGGCTTTAAATATATATTTATAAAGTGGATACCTATATATATACTTTCATATTTAAATTCTATTCAGATTCGATTGCAGAGTTTTCTGCACACCTTTAATCGATACCTCCTATGGACTTCTGACCCAAAGTATTAATTGTCTCATTTTGTTCATATTTGATAACATCATTATATGATTTGATGTGGACAAAGGTAGCATTATTCAAAAGTAGAAGTCCCCCTCCCCCACCCAGCTCCCTCTTCTCTCTTTCTCCCTCTTTCTCTGTCGCTCCTCTCTTTCTCCCTCACTCCCTTTCTCCCCCTCTCTCTTTCTCCCCCCCCTCCCTCTCCCTCCCACCCTCTCCCCCCTTTCTCTGTTGCTCTCGCCCTATCCCTCTCTCTGTTGCTGTCTCTCTCCGTTCGTCCCTCTCTCTCTCTCTCTCTCTCTCTCTCTCCCTCTTTCTCTGTCTCTCACTATTTCTCCCCCCCCCTTACCCGCCGACATCTACTTGAACCTTAATATTTTTTTCAATGAATAAACTCCCAATCAAATCATAGGGGCATGTGACGGAAGACCTGTGAACTTTCAGAATCCTACTTCTAACATTTAGTCCAACCATAACGACTCTCTAACTCGAAACGGGACTAATTTAACTTGGCTCTACTTTAGATCAACCTATGCAGCGATATTAGCAAGATTAGTACTTTTTGTGTCGACAGAATTCCTTTCGTCTAGCTCTTTCAGTGAGAACAAATTACTTTGGCCATTAATTGAGACATTATATTTTCACTTGAACGTGTGTGACATTAGCACACATTGAGAATAAGACCATATTAGCTATAATGACTATAAGGTATGTCCGAGGCAAACTATTAAGACGCATTCTCTCCTACATGAAAGCTGACAGCTTGCTTCCAAGGTTGTAAAGGTATATTGCCTCATTTCATGCCCTTTGTTGTGTTAATTAGTTCAATATTTGCCGGGAACTGTGCTACGTATTGCCTCCAACAAGACTGCATTGGGTGGAGTTACCTTGTTGATCGGAGAGGTTAGCTTAGACACTTTCTTTGGGCTATTTGCACGAACTAGGTATTAGAATAGGAACCTCCTATTGGAACTGAACAAATTACTTAACACAAAGACTCGGTAAAAGGGGACTTTTTGTCCTTAAAATTGGGGAAAATACAAAAATATTGATTTGATGTGCTTTCGTGTATACACGAATGTTTATTTCATCAGCACACAGTTTAGTTGGTTTCATACACTTCGTAAATTCGGTTGTGAATTTTATTTTAAGGTAAATGGCATTTTCTTTTATTTGGGTCATAGTTTGCACCTAGTACTTATAATTGAACTATTCTTTATTTGTCATGGCTCGAGAGCTTCTGTGAGACACGTCTGTGAGCTATATAGCCATGTATTTTTGTAAAATCTTTCTTTTAACTTTTGTTTATTCAGGAGAATATAAACCTATATATACCTATGAAGTTCTAAAGTTTACAAGTTGCATTAATAATACAAAAATGATGTTTTAGGGTTTATGCAATGCAATCATTTTATTTTTATTTTTTATTTTTCAATTTAAAAATAAATACAGTGTCATGGAAAATGTGTAATGCCCTCTGTTTCAACAGCTCTTCCAAGCACTTATATAAACTTATAGGCATGTATCAATTGAAATAAAATAAAATACAGTCAAACAAACTAGTAACGATCAAAGGACAACACAATATAGTAAAATCCAATGGACAGACATAGAATAATAAAAGGAATGAATGAATGAATGAATAAACCACGAACGAGGCAAAGCAGAGCATTATAGGGACAACATGGTTGCTTAAATTGTATTAATTAAATAGGGACAACATGGTTGATTGTATTAAATACATATTGTACATTGACCAGACATGTATTCACTCAGTCTACTCTAGCTGTTCTTTGGCTTCAATTTCTACAAGAAAGCAACTTAATATATTTGAAGTAATTCTTTTGGCTTCTTAGGACGTCCCTTGAGCCTGAGGTAATTCGGCCTATTTATTGGGGGCATTTATTACCCTCATATCAGCAATAAAGCGGTCAGATATTTGTAATAATATTTCTTCAGTAGTTACAAGATTTCCTGCAATGCGGGACCTGTTTCTGTGCTTCACTGCACGTTCTATATGATGTTTAAGTTAATATTTTAAGAATTCCTTTTGGCGATTGTTGGAATAGGCCAATGTACGCTAAAATCTTGAGATATAAATTCAGTACAGTGTTTAAATTATGGGGCTGGGGTAAGGAAGCGAGGGGTGGGTGGGGGGGGGGGGGGGGGGGAGTGTCAAACAAATCCTTCTAGAACTGCATGTAGCTCTCTGTATTACTTATTTCTATGAAGACTTCAGTAATGAACTAATTCTAGTACATCATGCAACATTAGTTCAATTGTATTATATATAATATATATTGAATTTGTATTCTGATAAAACGTTTACAGAATGGGACTTACCACTTCTACTATGTAGGTCTTCCAGTGAGCCCTTGATAAAAGGAAAATAAAGTTTGACACAAAGTATTTCAGTCCGATTCATTTTCCTTTAGTAATTCTCGGGGTGGGTACTCAATCTTTTTCTTTTCAATGATATTGCTGTCACTCTACCAGTACAAGAAGAGGCGCGGAAACTATGTATAATATTCACAGTTACTCTACTAGCACATGAAGAAGCAGGTTAACCCAACTCTACCTCGATGATTGTTGAAACCTAAACTGTAATTTGTTAACCTAAAAGGATTATAGCCGGAATATATAATATTTAATACTTAATTGTGCCAATGTCTCATCATGCAACCAACAGAGGACACACCAAACTTATAAATCTATGAACACTATGAACTTTACCGACCCAGAAATCATCATATGAAGGACTGAAACATCCTATTATGTCAAAGTTTATTTTCTTTTCATTTCAAGGGTTCACTGGAAGACCTACTTAGTAGAAGTGCATGCATTTCCCTTTCTGTAACAGTATGCTAGCTCAGATTAAAAATTCAATATATATACTATGTATAATATATAAAATTTTCACTAACTTGCTAACATTGAATGGATACAATAATAGTCGGCGTATTTTTTATTAAAAAGAAGATGCCAACTGTTTGTATGTCCAGGGAGGACCATGAGGTTCATATCGCACTATAGTGCCTTTAAATGTGATCCACATTGCACGAGAGGCACATCCTATATCCCTGCTGTCAGACACTAACTGAATTTATTACATATCATGTGTGTCTACGATATTCAACCGACTCTTCAGTTGTCTTCCAGCCTGCACTGTAACTGATATGATGCGCAGTGGCAGATGCAAGTCCGTTATTGGGGAACTACCTTGAAGCTACCTACTAGGGTCAAGTCGTTAGAGAATGTACAACCGGCAGCTCTAAACATTAAGTAAATTCCGCTAAATTTTGCTGAAAAGGATAAGTACATTTTCTGACGTCCTGACCCATACTTCTCCTACATGGCCAAAAATATTAAAAACATTGACCAACGAAAACTTCCCACCAGAAACCATGCAAAAAATAGAAAATTACTAAAACTAGAACACCCAAAATCAGCCCTCTTTCAGAACAGCTTCATATACAAGGCTAAATATGCCTGGAATAATCTCCCCACCAAATTACATAATGTGGAAGATCACAGACAATTTAGACAAGAATTAATATCACACTATTCATAACAGAAATTTAAATTAAATAAGTTGGACAGAGCCACCATAAATTTTGGCCAGGTGATTTATATTCATATTTAATCAACCGAATCCCGAACAGTAACCCTGACTTTATAATTTTCCTCTCAACTGTATGGTACCGAAATAATTCATACTGATATATTATATATATATTAGTATTATTACACCACGCTAACTCTAGTTTCTATGCCATAGTGCGCTATATCGTGTAGCCACTACATTATTTTATTCACAGACATCAGCCTGTATTTTCTATGTTCAAATTGCACTGTATTGTGCAATCATAACCTCATGATGTCCTTAGATATTTGTCACTCGTATAAACACAAATGTTACCATTATGAGTTAATTGTAAGCAGCAGAAAAGCATATTTCACTGCAAAACTCAAATTTTCTGGTCACTAATACAGAAATTTCGTCCAATAATTATACAACTTTGGCGAAAACATTGATATTTAAGCAAGCTGCAATTATACTCGATAAAGTATATTATCGATTATATGTCGATTAGTAACCTGTGTTCAATAAAGTATATTATTGGATAAATGTTGATATTTCATAAAAGTATTGCCTGTTGATATCTCATTTTTAAATGTTGTACATTCCTATTGTTGTCATTTTTATTAACTCTTATGTACTAGATACAAATTCCAGCCTTAAGCGATATAAATCTATCCAAATTAAAGGTAACTGTCGGTAGAAATGGAACAAAACTCGTTTCATATAGACATGTCGACCTATTTGTCATCTTCTTCTTATGTATCCAGCTAATTCCTTAGACAAATAAAAGATTTTCTTATCTTATCTTATGATAGGTCGGATCGTCAAAAATGTACAATAAGATTAGATTAGATTAGATTAGAAACTTTTATTTTCGAACTTTCTCGCTGACAGAGGACGGTTCTCCGACTAAGGGAGGTCTCCATGTTCTCTGATGTGTTTACATTTTGTAAAAAACAGTGAACAAATCCCCAGTCGTCATTGACGAGAGGGGTACACTGTTATACTTAAATTAGTCTTTAATACATTCGGAATAAAACTTTTAGCGCTGTAAGTAATATCATGTTGAGTATTCTCAGATAATGTTTCCATTCCTTTTCATAACTTTCAGTTAATTAACTCAGTATTCAGTGACAATTTTTCGGATGCCTTTACCTATATCTCACCAGTCTATATTTCTTAATTAATCTATAAAGTTTTGGTCTTGCCAAATTAAATCATTCTTTGCAAGTATTTTAAACCCTTTTTTGTCTCCTATCTTATGGGCCACTGTCTGCAAGGAGTTCCAGGCAAAAGGTATTCTATAAAGGATCGATTTTCTTAATTGTTCATTTTTTGGTACTATTTGTTTCAATGTTTTTCTTCCTTGTGCAAAGTTTCGTGTATTTAAATTTCTTACATCTATATACCTTGGGTCCCTTGCCAAACCATGGCCCACCTGCAATAAGTGCAGTCTTCTTCTATGCTTTAAAGTTAATACATTCTTTTCTATATGGATATTATCGACATTGGCCCTGGATGGAAGGCCATATATTTTCCTCAGAATTTTATTTTGTATTATCTGGAGTCTATTTGTGCTATTTACTGCATGTGAATCATGAAGGAAATCTGCTTGGTCTATCAGAGGTAAGACCATTACCTTGTATATCAGTAACATTGTTTCTTTAGGGATTTTCCCTGATAGTTTGGCAATTTGCCAGCTCTTATAGTTCATTGCATTTGTTAGTTTGCTTATTAATGGTTTAAATTTTAGATTTCTATCAATTTCGACTCCTAGATATTTGTATGTTTCCACATCTTCCATGGGGATTCCATCCAGGCTCAGTACAATATTTGGTTGTTGCGGTTGTTGCTGTTCCCTAGCCCACCTTGACCTCAGTGCTTGATTTCCAAAAAATGTTTGTATTTTGGATTTTGTTAAGTTTAGTGATATTTTGTTAATCTTACACCAGTATATAATGGTATTTAAGTCCTGTTGAAGCAGGTTTGTAGCTTCTAGGGTGTTCGTGCCACTTGCATATATAATGGTGTCATCCGCAAATAATTGGATTTTTGATTTTGTAACAAACTTTGGCATATCATTTATATAAATACTAAATAATAATGGGCCAAGTGTTGTCCCTTGGGGTACTCCACAAGAGATTAATCTTTCTTGCTCTACATTAAGTAAATTCTGCTGAATAAGGCTGAGAATCATATATATGTTTATCTGAAGATATTTGGCATTGCGTTCATTTAAATACCTGTTCGATTATTTTCATTTGTATTTTAAACCTTATTTTTGTCCTAAATTTGGGTTATTTGAGTAGATTGGTGTAAACGAATTGTACATTTTCTGGTGACTTGACCACTGCATATTTGCAAGTGAATGTGTAGAAGTGCACTTTGTTTATTTGCTTCTATAAAGGTACGGCGATATTATACTCAACTATCGTCTATGGCATTTAGAACATCTTGTCCCATTCTAATATTGCTCCAAAATTAGGGGTTGGGTGTGTGTGTGTGGGGGGGGGGGATGAGGTCCATATCACACGAGTGCTATATGCGATCCATATCACACGAGTGCTTTACATGCAGTGATTAATGCATTACATGTGTTTGGAGCGTTTACACTGTGAATTAAGTATAGAGGCGACAACATGGCCAGTGGGTGCAGGAATCAATGAGTAGACCCCAGCCAGTATTTAGTTGTAGTGGGAAAGCAGTCATTATGGACTTGCCATGAGGGTTCAATGTTGACTATAGCATCTATTTCATCTTTGAGATTATTGATTCATCGATTTTCCCACCTGTTCATTAACTCATAACAGTCCATTGTCTGGCCCTGGATTATCATCGAGGTTTATATATAGTATCGATGGAACCAATTTATATAGCGTTTATACGCTTAGGATCAATTTGTTCCCATGTATACGTTTGTGCCCAAGGCAGATCTTTGGAACTGGAATTTAAGAGATGGCTTCCCCATTATCTCAAAAAATCATTCTTTACTTTTGAAATAATGTTAACAATTAACTCTTGAGTTGTTGATGTTATTACTTAAGTAAGGCATGGTGCATATGTCTTCAGATGTTAGAACGTCCGTTACTTAAACATTAAAAGGAAATCTGGGTTTTATATAATTTAGTATACGGTTACAAGTGCCTTGTACGTTGTATCTAACCGTTAGCTAACGGTTAGGCCTAACAGCTCCCCTGTTATTTTGCCTTGGGATAGTCTAATAACATATGTATAGGGGCTAAATTCTCTTTACAATTATTATGCATATCATTTTATAATGCATCGTTAATAATTAGTTTAGATGGATATGCCGCAAGTGGACGACCTTCATCAGGATTTGATAATTACTAAAAAAAAAAAGGAATACCCCTCCTCAGATCCCTTCCTTCCTTCAAAATTAATAGGTTCATTAAAAGTTGTGTACATAACCTAGGGGAGTTATTCAGAGATAACTACACTCTCATTATCGTGGTAGATTAATCTTGTTTAAATTTTGATTCTACAGCGGTTATCTAAATGTCCTAAATGGTTTTTAGGACAGGCTGAAAGACCTATTTGTAGATGCTCAAGCCCTTAAGGCTTTTCTGTATCAGTTTTTGATTGATGATGAATACAAATTCAATATATACTGCTTTTTCCTAAATGGTATGATTGGAAATATTATATTGATTCATTGCTATGAACAGAATATACTGTGCATGAAAATCATAACACAAGCAAATTTACAGTAACTTCATCTCGAATCTGTATACATGTATATTGAACGATCCTCTGAAGAACTTATGCTTCTCAAATTGTGATGACATTTCACGGGGAAAACATTGTGCACAATCTAGCTAGTTAGGTGAGTTGAATAGGGGATTTGCGTATTTTTACAGCGCATGCTATGATAGATTCAGTTCAAAAGTGACATACAAAAAGTTAGCAACATTTTTTTTATCAAAAATACTTGGTAAATTTTTGTTATTAACACCATCTCGTAAATCTCTCACAGAAAAATATCCCTGCATATCGAAAAATAATTCATGTGAAATACAGATCGTATGATTTAAAGCAATAATTTAAGCATGGATTGGTGTCAAGAGATTGGTGCAACCCCTCCGTTCTCCATATTTTATTCATTATTATTCCAGCGTAACTACAAAACATTGGCTTTTATTAGCAGATTTGATGGAAGAGATCTCTTTATACATTTTAAAACTTCCATGGTATCACAATGAACTACCATATTTTTATATATCAATCGATGAACGTAATGGCGACTGGATTATACATTTTTACTGAATGAGTGAATTAGTTGTCCTCACAACAGTCTCATTGATTTATCCAGCCTTTGTCATAAATCTTTTGATCCTTGGCGGTCTCTCAATCAACGTAATTAGAAAACTCTTGAGTATAGATCAATGGACATTATTGACGCTATTCTCTACTTCACCACGAGAACATAAGTGTTCTAATTGGTTTCTCATGTAGAGTTACTCTTGTGAAGTGCCATATATGCATTAAGTTTGACACTTGCATTAAGGTGGACCAGGAAGATGATAACATACCGCACAAGGAATTTGGTCATATTTAGTTAAGAAATATGTGTAGTAGCCTCGAGTAATTAAACCTGACTTTCTCTGGTGGTAGTAGTGACTTCATCAAATGCGTAGATCTAGCAGATGGCCCGAGTTTAATTTCCAGTTATCAATGGAAGACTGTGTTAGGGGTTCACTTGAACAGGGGACTTGCATAGCCGGCATTTTGACTCTTGATTCCCATGGAATTATAGGACAGTGCAGTGTAAGATTGATGGAAAACATTTTATGTTCAGCATAGAATATTTAATAATGATCTGATGTAATTAGCCGTATGTTTTACTGGATTCCATTAAACAATACTTCTTCTTTCCTATCATACATTTGGTTTCATAGATGACTCACACAAGCTATGATATTTGTTAAAAGATATCCTTGCGTTTTTTTATAAAAATGTTGCTAAATATAAAATTTGTATGTATGTCAGAATTGAATTGTATGCATCCCAGGATACAGTATACTGTAATAGACATATGCTCAGTGAGACATGGAAGTCCCGATGAAGGCAGCATGGGAAGAAATTGATATGACTCAGACTGTAGTTTATTGAAAGAAGATGGTGGTCAACCTTGGTGGTGTAGTGGTCAGTATCCTGAGAGGAGACCCGAGTTCAATTCTCAGTTGAGGAAGACATTCCTCTTATAAATTGATATAATATTTATTGTCTAAATGAATTAGATCCCTCTCCTTTCCAGCCCTTAGCCATTTTGTTTGATATATCCTCTGTCATTGGGAAGATTATATCAGAATGACTTTGGGCTTTCAATCGCTGCTGGATCTATTTCCTTATTAGATGAGTATGTGCAGTATAGAGTATGGACGTAAGGAGTATATATATATAGGTGAGATGTCTCAGTGATTATTCGAGTTACATTGTAGGACGTTGTGTAAATGTAAGTAGAATGATATATGGGGGAGATGTTTCAGTGAGTATCCGTTTAGAGTTACAATGTAGGACGCTGTGTACTTATGTAAGTAGAAGAGTAGAGATGTGGGAAGGAGAGGGATCTGACTTATTTATGCTGGCGTCACTCTGGGATTAAGTCTTACTTACCCTCTCATTAAACCCCGTGAAGATTACAGTGCTTTAATCCATTGCTCATGTAAAGTTGAACGCAAACAAACACATTACTGCCAGATCTAATTCCTCTATTGAAATATGATAAATAGTATATGGGCACATATAAAATTATGAAAATACAATTGAAATACAACCTCCTTGTTTTGACTGGAAGAGTTTAATGTAAATTTTGCAATTTATTTTCCAAATGTCGCTGCCAATGGGAAGTTCTCTGACTGGATACTTTTTAAAAGGTTAATTTGTACTTAAAATTTATAAAGTTGGAATCAGCTTTCATAGATTCAGTGATTCACTTATTTTATAGCTGTACTTCACACAATAAGAAATAGAAAAACCAAGCAGAAGCTGACAATTTGTAAAAAAAAAAAAAAAAAAAAAGAAAAGAAAATACACTGTTTTAATTTTTTTTTACAAAAACTTTCGCCATTATTGGTTAATCTACAGAAATAATATTTAAGTAAAATCAGAATATATCCTGCTCAAACTAGACATCAGTTTCATTCATAATTTCCAGTTGAATAAGGATCAAGTACTGCATGTAGATCAAGGCATATATATCTAAGATTTTTGCTAAATGCATGGGATCCGCGTTAATTGGTTACCGTGCCGCGCGAGGTATTGTTAAGACTAGTATTTGTGTACTTATCTGGTTTCATTAATTTCGATACAAGCACGTACACCAACTAAATACGAGGGAGAGTAATTATGTCCTTGAAACTGCTCAAACAAACAGTACGTCCTGGATCATTTTAAGAGGATGAGAAGGAGAGAGAGGCGGGGAAAGAAAGGAGGTATACTAGAACAAGGGAGAGGTAAAAGTAGTAATTAAGATGGAAAGCAGGGAAATATGGATACAGTGAAATAACGAGGACTCTTAGAGCAGAGACTAAGGGAGAAAAAGAGGAGGCAGTGAGAGGGCGAGGGAGATAGCGCGAGGGAGTGAGAAACTGAGGTGGAGGGAGAGAGAGAAGGTGAGGGACACAGGGAGCTAGCTCGAGTGTGTGTGAGTGAGAGAGAGAGAGCTAGAGAAGGAGGGAGAAAAAGGAAGGGAGAGGGCGAAGAACGAGAGAGAGAGAGAGAACGAGAGGGAGAAAGAACGAGAGAGAGAGAGAAAACGAGAGGTAAGATAAGATAAGAGGTATTTTATTTGTCTTTAAAGATGTACAAAAATATTTTGCTTATAAGGAAGACAAACTGGACGATTTGGCGTCAAAAGTGGCCATATTTATGGCCTATATAGGTCATACCGCTTAAGATTTTAACCACGCCCCCTTTATCTAGAACTGCCAGCTTTATACTCGACTCTGCATCGATCGTCTGAAACTGCTACTTCCCGGCATCCCATCGCCAGAAACAATGTCTCCAGGCCTAGGGGAAACATATACACGGAGATTACATCCAATACTACATGGTCTTTTAGGTATCAGAACTGAGTAATAAGCGATTCCCTGACCCCTATGCTAAAGCATGAACAGATATTTTACCCTGCGTACGGCCGCATGGCATCTTCGGTAACACTCGGCATCGCATCTTCGGTATGCTCCGGGGAAAAAAATCGACCAATCACAGGGCGCGTTACATCAACCTTCAGCTAGGCTCTCAGCCAATGGGATCACCCCTTCCAAACGTTACTCGGCGTCCCATGTAGACGGCCATGGGGCCGGCAACATGGGTGATGTGCTGTGGTGGTGGGTGGCGGTCGGCGGTCGGCGAAGCCTTTTAAAATAGCCTAAACTTTCATTATCCGCCAAACACTATAATATCCTAGTTCATTTAAGATTTCTTAGTTGTGACAATAGTCTATCCTGGTGCCACTCACCATCTGGTCGATATACCTAAGGGAAACATCTGATGAATTGACCCATTTCTTCCAGCAATTGCCGTGTTTTGGAATAAGGTTCAAGTGACTAAAGAGTTCTATGTCTAAAGCTACTATGAGGTAGAGGGAGGAGGGAACAACGAGAGAGAACTATATATATAGAGAGAGAGAGAGAAAGAAAGAGAGAGTGAGAGAGATAGGGAGGAGGGGAGAGGGAGCAAAAACGAGAGAGAACCAGAGAAAGAGAGAGAGAGAGAGAGGCAGATACAGAACCATAGAAAGAGAGAGAGAGGGGAGGGAGGAGGAAGTGAGTGTGTGAGTACAGGGGAAAGAGCTAGCCAATTAATAGTGCCAAATATTTACCTTTACAACTATGAGGCGCCAAGTGTTACCTTCATAATTCAGTGGGTTTCTGGTAGTCAGAAAGACCAAATTTAAAAATACAACCACAAAACTTTTTTAAAACTGACACCAAATAAATAAATGCTGGGACAGAATAAATAAATGCAGTGGACAGAATTAAAAGGTAAAATGACCGAATTAATAAATACAGACACAACATTATTAAATAATCACTGAATTAATAAATAGGGATACAAAATAAATAAATAGTCACCAAATTAATAAATAGAGATATAAAATTAATGAATACAGAGACAAACTTAATAAATAGGGATACCAAATTAATAAATAGTCACCGAATTATAAATAGAAATACCAAATTAATACCTACACACACCAAATTATAAATAGTCACCAAATTAATAAATACAGTAACAAAATTAATAAATACAGTGACCAAACTAAATTGTGAAGACCAAATAAAAAGTACTGATACCAAATTAATAAATAAACCCACCAAATTAATAAATGCAGTCACCGAATTAATAAATGCAGTCACCGAATTAATAAATGCAGTCACCGAATTAATAAATACACTCACCGAATTAATAAATACACTCACCAAATGAAAAGGTAGAGACCAAATTAAAAGTACAGACACAAAATTAATAAATCAAGTCACCAAATGAATAAATAAAAAACACCAAATTAATCAAGGCAACCACCAAATAAATAAATACAAAGACCGAATTAATAAATACATCAGGCATTATTTAATTCGGTACTCCTCTCACACACACCAGGTGGCAGCTCCAGTGAGAAGAAAAATAGTCCCAGTTGAGTGGCGGGGACTTGGCAGAAATGGGGGGGGGGGGGGTCAGCGGGAGTGGGGGGAGGTCAGCGGGAATGGGGGGGTCGATTATATAAATGTATAGTGTGTGTGTGTGTGGGGGGGGGGGGGATTTGTGTGTGGGGGGGGGGGGAGGGGAGGGGGATTTGTACTAGCAAGTATGTTATGACTTGTGGGCTAATATTATATTACATTACACATTAACATATTTTTAATATTCATGATGTATATACAGGACCCAATGCTTTATACACCTGCAGGCCTATTAAATTTAAATAAGAGATCAGAAATGTGTGCCTCCCATTCCCCCCCTAGTAATCCATATCGCACACCTGTATTAAACGTGGCCCCCTCCTGTTGACCCCCCCCTGCCGACTTCCCCCATTCTCACCAACCTCCTCCCACTCTCCCCCACTCCTGCCGACCCCCCCCCCCCCCCCATTCCTGCTGACCCCCCCATTCCTGCTGACCTGCCCCACTCATGCCGACCACCCCCCCCCCCCCCACTCATGCCGACCCCCCCACTCATGCTGACCCCCCCCCCCCCCCATTCCTGCCAAGTCCCCCCACTCAACTGGGACTATTTTTCTTCTCACTGGAGCTGCCACCTGGTGTGTGTGAGAGGAGTACCGAATTAAATAATGCCAGATGTATCTATAAATTCGGTCTTTGTATTTATTTATTCGGGTGGTTGCCTTGATTAATTTGGTGTTTTTATTTATTCATTTGGTGACTTGATTTATTAATTTTGTGTCTGTACTTTTAATTTGGTCTCTACCTTTTAATTTGGTGAGTGTATTTATTAATTCGGTGACTGCATTTATTAATTCGGTGACTGCATTTATTAATTCGGTGAGTGTATTTATTAATTCAGTTATTAATTCTCTGTCAGTACTTTTAATTTGGTCTTACATTTTAATTTGGTGAGTATTTTTTTAATTTGGTGTGTGTATTTATTAATTTGGTGAGTATTTTTTTAATTTGGTGTGTGTATTTATTAATTTGGTGGCTATTTATTAATTCTGTCTCTGTATTTATTAATTTGGTATTTCTATTTATAATTCTGTGACTATTTATTAATTTTGTCTCTGTATTTATTAATTTTGTCTCTGTATTTATTAATTTTGTCTCTGTATTTATTTATTTTGTCTCTGTATTTATAATTTAGTGACTATTAATTAATTCGGTGATTATTTATAAATTTTGTGTCTGTATTTATTACTTCGGTACTTATACTTTTTAATTCTGTCCACTGCATTTATTTATTCTGTCCCAGCATTTATTTATTTGGTATCATTTGTAAAAATGGTTTGTGGTTGTATTTTAAAATTCGGTCTGTCTGACTACCAGAAAAACACTGAATTATGAAGGTAACACTTGGCGCCTCATATACAACTGGCCCTGATAATCACGAAGCATATCATTTAACACTATTATTAGTTTTTGCTACCCACTCAAGCGCAACATCATTGATACAACTGCTTTGTTTAATCACTAAACAATGGGTCACTGGAATAGATCCCTCAACCTCTCCTAGCTTTACGTCTAACAATTAACCGTTCATTACGGCCCATGCGGTCATTAATTACGTGATTACAATCTCAATTCACTTCAGCCTTTTATTTAGGAACAAACGATATAATGGCTACAACAAGAAAGAAAAAAAGATACAGATATACATCTGTTGCATTATTTGGCTCAGTATATTTAGGTTTATATTAGATTTGATGATAAAAAGAGCTCCTTACCTATGCTATTTAGTTTCTGTTGCTTGCTAAATATCTATATACTGAAAATAGTTTTAAGGTAAAATCAGGCAAAAGGCATCATATATATATATATATATATTTATTTCTTAAATATCATTATTGGCCGCACACATTTAATAACACTATATATGCAAGACGCATAATGATAATCAATGAAGATGATTATTTCCATTCGTTGACATAGTCATAAAGAATACACTATATTGTATAAAGATGTTAGTTTTACCAATAAGAGTACATTTTGTACAATATACCTTCCCCGTATATATCTCCTTTTATTGTGTATTACCCATAATTGCTCTATAGATGCAGTTTCTATATAATCTTTATTCATTCCATTCCATGTAATGGGGAGTTGAGGCACTGGTGCTCATATGTGTGATGTGTCACAGGGAAATCAGTCTGCATGAGGTTGCAAAATAATGACTTATTAGATGTTTACGCTCATCGGAATCCGCTTAATCCCATCTTTTCATATATGGGTCAGATTTTCAGAAAATGTACAATTCACCATCACCAATCCTCTCAAATAATCCAAAATTTCAGACGATAAATTTCAGACGATAAAGCTCAAAATACAGTTCAACCTATATATAACCAAACAGATTGCTAGAATCAATGCAATGCCGAATATACTTAAATTTACCTAGTGTTGACCAAATTGCGTAGGCATCGAGCTTCAGCTCTAGGCCTGGTCATTACTGCTGCCACCTGTGAGCAACTCACTCAACTACTCATACACTTCCGCTCTCTTATCCCTTACTCTCCCTCACTCTCGCGTCATCCACAGCACGCGCAACACCTATCTTCCTCTCTCCCGTCTTTTTGTTGGGGCACCCCCACGTGTTACTTCAACAATTTTTGGCACTTCTACAAACCAAAGATTAAGAATGACAGGCAAAGAAGGAAGGGGAAGTCCTAAGGCTCAACCTAAAGGCACAGGAAGAGTGACAAAGTCGGGGGCCGTGGGCAAGCCACAGAAAGCCGCTCCCAAGACTGCACCAAAGGGCAGGCCAACACGTGCGTCTACCCAGGGCAAGCCGGACAAAGAGACCCACGACTTGACCGGCGATGATGTCCATGAGCAGAGGCTGGCTAGGGTAGAGTCCGTTGTTGAGGGGCTGGCTTCCACCATGACCAGCTTTATGGAGAAGGCAGCCCAGCACAACGCTCAAAACCCTGGACCACCCAAAAACGACAAGAACAAGCAAGACACACCGATTATCCCAAACCCTTCAGAGTTAAAACGCCAGGAGGATGCGGGATATATCGAGCGTGAGTTTGCTAAGGAGGAGTACTTCGCGCTAAGAGCCGAGGGTAAGGCCGCTATAGCATCTGATCTTTACATTAAGAAACTTATAAGAAAGCCCTACATGTACCTTGAGAAAGACGGAGTCTCCACGTTGAAGCAGATGTTAGACTATAGGCCCAAGATGGAGATGCTGGAGTACACATGTGGTATGGTGGCCCTCGTGCGCGACCCCAGGAGGACTGACCACGTCAACGACCCCGCCATACTCTCTCACCTCCAGGATGTACTTGAGGACTGCCAAGTGCTTCCATGGAACACTGTACGCCTGTTCTCTCAATCCCTGTTCGACAAAATTGAGAAGGGAACAATTACATGGGATTGCAACCAAGACATTCAAACCATACGGAATAGGGTGGCAGCACTAGGAGACAACAGGGGCAGGACAACTACGGCCCGCTACCCTGACAATGCGTGCGCTAGTACAAGCGCTAGCAGGACTAATAAGCTGGACTCTAATCAGGCTATATGCCAGGACTGGAATGCGGTCCGAGGTTGTAGGCACTCTAGTGACCATCATGATGGTAGGATTAAAAGGGTGCACGCATGTGCCTACTGTTATTCAGTTAAAAGCAAGGTCTTCGTACACACAGCCATCGAGTGCACTCGCCTTAGCTCAGATCTGGGAAGGAATACCAACAAACCTGCTACAAGTTCAGGAGCCGCCATGGCCCCAAAAAACATGTAGCTCCCTCCTCAAGTGCCATCGGAGAGGAGGGGGATACGTATAGTGTGAACTTGGAGGATAAAGAGAATCTGATCCAAGTTACAGCAAGCGCGCATCGTGAGGACCGCACCCGCCATCATGTAAACATTAAACATGGCGGCCTGGGTCTCGCGGACTCTCCCGAGTGCGAGACTTCCGGCAAGACATACGGGAACATCCAAGATGGCGGCCAGTCTCCAAAACAAACCCCGATCGAAGTAAGTGACAATGACTTTTGTGCCCATCCTGCAGCTGAAACACATGCAGGCCCGGCTAACAAAGCAGAAAGGGAAACAATAGCAAGGTGTGAGTCAGGCGAGGCTGACTTTAATATTGACTTTGAAAAAATAAGGACGTACTGCGAGAAAGATGAGCTCACATGCCCGGTCCCAGCCGACCCGGCCATGTTCGCAAAGCACAGACAGCTGCTATGGCCACTCTTCTCCGCAGACGGGCTCTCCGACCTCAAGCAAATATACAAGAGGGTCAGAGACTCGGGGGTACCAAACCACCTAGAGGTAAGGACACCCGTTCCTTCTCAGCTAAATATTGACAACTGGGAAAAATACCTGAATGATGGGGACGATGACGAGGAGCTCCTTGGGTATATCAAATACGGGTTCCCACTCGGATACCTGGGCCCCACAAGTGACACCAAAAATAGTGATAACCATCCTAGTGCTGTCAAGTTCCCCATGAGTGTCGACAAGTATGTGGAAAAGGAGTTAGAACTAGGCGGTATAGTGGGGCCCATGGACACGCCCCCATTTGAGCCATGGTGCCATGTGTCTCCTCTCATGACCAGGCCGAAGAGGGACCCAGGCCAGAGGCGAATTATACTCGACATGACTTTCCCCCCTGATACCTCAGTGAACTCGTACATCAGGAAGAATGCCATCTACGGAAAGATCAGATCACATGGACTTCCAGGGGTCGATGACCTAGCCGAGAGGTTGATGGTAGTGGGGCTGGGAGCTTTCATGGCCACTGTTGACATCTCCCGGGCCTATAAAAACTTCAGGTCCGACCCTTTGGACTGGCCATTGCAGTGCATAAAGTGGGACGACAAATTCTACCTTGAGACTGCTATGCCCTTCGGGGCACGGTGCTCCTCTATGCACATGCAACGTGTGGCCGACCGAATAGTCAAACTTCTCGACTCGAAGGGTATATGGTCGCGCATGTACCTGGATGATTTGGTGATTGTCTCTAGTGACAGAGCGGCCTGCCATGCTCACCTGGAAGAAGCATCTAACCTGCTACATGAATTGGGCCTTCCTGAGGCCCTCGACAAGCGGCAGGGCCCTGACAGCAACATCACATGGCTGGGTATTAAAGCTGACGCCAGCGCCATGGAACTGTCAATACCTCAGGATAAGATCGATGAGGTGTTGAAGGTAGTGCAGGAAGTAAAGGAAAAGGATTGGATTCCCACCAAACAACTCCAATCAGTCATCGGAAAACTCCTACACATTAGCAAGTGTATAAAACCGGCTAGAATTTTCGTATCAAGACTGCTTGAGGCCCTAAGAGGAGGGGAGAGAAAAATCATCCCTATCTCTGTAGACATGAAACGGGACCTCGAGTGGTTCACTGGGTTTGCCTCTGAATGGAATGGGAAAACCTTCATCAGAGCGCACAGACCCGAAATCGTGATATCTGCCGATGCCACGGCCACTGGCATTGCGGGTATATGTGACAGGTCCGCCTACTCTACTCAGATAGCCCCAGTAGGTGACGGAGTAAACTGGACGACCGAGGCACAGTGTGTAAATTTTGTGGTGGCTCTACAGTCATTTGTGTTGCCCGAATGGAAGGGCTATCGTGTTGTTGTGTGTTGTGAGGATCATGTAGCTAATGCTATCTGCACCACAGGCCGTACCAAGAACCAAGTGATCTTGGAGTGTTGCCGGCACCTGTGGATGATACAGGCACTGCTTGAAGTAGAGCTTGAATTCAACACCACAGTTCCTCCCATAGCTAAATCCCTGGCACGCAGCCACATATCAAAATCTCTTAATCAAAAGGCCGCTCTCATTGCAAAACAAGAGTGCCTTTCTCCTATTGTACCATGTATGCATATCTTCAGTGCCCTAAGATCTCCCATTACTTCCAGATCCGGCGTTCTCCTATCTGCAGGACCTCGCAGCAACGAGGCAAAAGAACGCAAGAGCCCCCGGAACCGAAAAGAACAGAAAATCAGCGGTGACTCTGTTCCTCGCCTTCCTACGGTGGCGAGGGGCTAGAGCCGAGACAGTGACCTTTGATGTGGTGTGTGAATACCTGGAGTACCTGGCCATTCACATTCGAGCCCCAGCTACCATCAAGAATCACGTCTCACATGTGAGAGAACACTTCAGGAGAAGGTCCCTCTCGCTGGATCAAGTCAACCATCACAGAGTCCACCTGGCACTTGAGGGGCTGGACAGGAGGTCTGACTACACCCCATCCCCCAAGGTGCCAATCGACATGACATCTCTACGAGCCGTGATAAAACATGCCCATGGTCAAGATGAGGGCATAAATATCAAGGCTGCCATCCTCATGCTGTTCTACGGGGCTATGAGACAATCAGAAATAGCTCCCCCCTCCGTGGGTGCATTCAACCACCGCATACACCTCACGAGAGCGGACGTCGTAGTGACACATGACAAGATGGTGATAACTATCAAACATGCCAAAAACGCCCAGAAGGCGTCAGAGAGACAGATCAGGACCCTCCATGCAGCACTAGACACCCAATGGTGCCCAGTAGTAGCAGTCAGGGAGATGTTGGCTGCTACACCTACATCACAAGATCAAGCACCCTTCCTTATGTTCACAGGAACTCAGAGGCCAATCCCGACTTCTTACATAAGGAAGGCCTGGGAAGCCTCCCTAGCAGAAATGGGCCTATCAAAATCGGAACTGTCGCTGCACTCATTAAGAAAGGCCGCTGCCACCCAAGCCTATGCCCAGGGCGTACAAGAACTTGACATTAAGACATTTGCGTCATGGAAAAGTGACAGCCACAGAGCCTACATATACAATAACCCCTCTGTTGCCATTAGCCAGTCACTATCGACTGCCCTCTCACAACAATAACTATCAACCTACTCAAAAATTTTCTTTTTCCCCACCCACCACTCCACATACCCAATTCTTGGGAGTCTTGGCTATGTATTTCTATTCTAATCTAATTATTCAAATTTTAATTACCTTAATTACTCTGTAATTAAAACTTCATCATAAATATAATTAATTTTAATTTCAATAAAAATCAATTCTCCAAGCCACGTCTTCCCTCCTTTGTTCACAGATCACACAGTCATGGCGTAGGCATCGAGCTTCAGCTCTAGGCCTGGTCATTACTGCTGCCACCTGTGAGCAACTCACTCAACTACTCATACACTTCCGCTCTCTTATCCCTTACTCTCCCTCACTCTCGCGTCATCCACAGCACGCGCAACACCTATCTTCCTCTCTCCCGTCTTTTTGTTCCCACCTCTTCCCGCCCTTCTTTCTTTCTTTCTCTCACTTCGCTCGGGCTGTATTTCTATTCTAATCTAATTATTCAAATTTTAATTACCTTAATTACTCTGTAATTAAAACTTCATCATAAATATAATTAATTTTAATTTCAATAAAAATCAATTCTCCAAGCCATGTCTTCCCTCCTTTGTTCACAGATCACGCAGTCATGACAGTCTAATAAACATATCATATTTGATTTTGATTTGAAAATACTTTATTTACCAAATTATTACATAAATGGGGTGAAAGATTGACAAAAGGAGAATGGCTTCTGGAGTAATGACCATGTCTTCCCACTGTTATTTAATAATTTAGTCTTCATAATTATTTAATTATGATACATTTGATATGTGAACAGTCTAAAGTACCATGTCACTTATTATTAAAATCTATAAATTTGACCAATAATTGTAGTAGGTGATATTTGTATTGGTTCCATATTTGCACTTATGCCCGAGGCTCTAAACCTACTCTTACTTACACTGGATCAGCTAGTGATCGGGAAAATTTAAAGTCTCTCAGACCTTATACTCTTTATCATGTTTTTGTGATTCCAAGCATGTCAACAGGATTTGTGGCCTTGGCCATTTTAAAAATGGTTCCATGCTGCCAACAAGTTGCAAGGGTGTACACTCTAAAGTCATTCACCATTAGCACTGAGCTATGACCCTCCCCAAAATGCTTGTTATGTCATTCTAGCCACTAGCCTTGCCTATCGAGTTGGCTGTTTGATTTGGTCCTGTTGGGGGAGAAATGTAAATCTGGTAAATTTGTACCAATAAATCCCTCGTGTATTCAACTCCAACGAGCTGCTGTAACAACAGCGTGTACCATTCATATTGAGACTGGTCAATGTTGATCCCCTCCCCAAGCCCACGGGCGCTTTTTGACAGAATATAGGCCTTTCTCTTGCCTCTGAGGGGGACACATTCAGTCTGACTATGCTAGGAAGGGCAGGGTATTGAGGCTCGGGGCTTGCCCTTACCACTGAATGAAAAACAAATAAGGAACTGCGGTTTATTCGGGTGTAATTTTGTATAAACTGCAAATATTTTCTTGCACCTGAGAAGTTCTGCAATGGTGTATTCGGTTTTGGTGCTCTGTTGTTAAAAGGGAATCTGTGGAATTCCAAGTACCTACTCTTATAAATACCATGCATACAGTTTAGTTATATATAAGGCCAAACCAGTAGGTGTGTGGAGTAAACTAGCTCCCAGGTAGGGAGGGGGATTTTTAAAAATAATATTTTTTTCATCAATAATAACAAGAATGACTATATATAAAACTGACAAGTTTACTTTGTATTAATGGTATTTCAGAAAAATGGGTTATAAGTCGCAAAAACAGGGATTTTGAGATACCATTATATTTCAAAAGATGGGTTTAGGCAGATTCCAACAAACTTTAGCCTATCTAGTAAGTACTTTTATGTCCATGTATGTTTGAAAAGACTAATGTCCCATTTTCTATTTTAATTTGATGGAAATATAATTGCAATCCATGCAGTTATATATAAGGAAAATACATGGATGTTTAAGCCTCTCCCTTAGGGACAAGAAACGCACCTGTGTGTCTGGCCTTATGCTTTTCCACACCAACTATGACTTACCCTCCCACATATCTACCAGTTCTAATAATGATATAAGGACTACAGTCCATATAAATCTCCCATCGATTATTGACTTGGGTTTAGAAAATGGCCATTGGTGAGGCCATATGAATCCATGCAGTGTTAAAACCCTTATAGGGTCAGAGCGTCAGAAAATGCACAATCGGCAGCCCTATACACATTTAGTCAATTCTGCTGAACTAGGCTAGAGACATCCTCCGAACACAGGATGTCTCTCAGATTCGTTCCTCCCTCAAGACAGATTAGTAGAATCTGTCCTGGCTCGCGAGGATGGGCTAGAGAATGCTAAACACTAAGGTATATCTGACTAGGTATATGTGACATGTGATATTTGGTATTATGTTGATTCAAAATATGTTCGGTTATGTTGAACTGTATTTCGAGCCTCATTTGGGATGTGTTACAGAAGAATGAGTAGCAAAATTGATATTGATAAGTGTTTTATTCACGAGATTTCTTTGTAGAAATGTTCTCACTTTTGGGGTATCTAACACTTAATGTTTTATTAATACGTGTACCAAATTTTAAGGCAGTGTATTAGTTATATATCATTGCGTTTTCTAAGATCGTCCTATATGGAGTATATATTTTAGCTGCTAAACTAGTAATTGTAACCATTAAATAAACTAGCTATCATACCTAATAGCTTCCCTCTTATTTTCCTATCCAACTCTATTTACTATATTCTACCCAATATATGTATTACTCCCCACACATAATTGACCGTTTGCACAGATTGTTTTGCCCAATTCTAAAAACAAACATACACTCCGCAAACATAAAAGACATACGTACATCTTCCTCTATCAATCCCATCTGTCTAATTATAAGGACAAAGCTTGTGTCATTTGTACATCAGCTATAAGCCAAGGACTAGGCATTCTAACATAAGTTCATCTATTTTTATATCATTTTTTTGTCTCTACTTTGATCTTTACTAATCTCACAACTCCTATAGTCGTTCTCTATGTAATTAGCGTACATTATTTTTTTAGGAAATCTTTCAAATTTTGCCAGGACTTTAATTTAGCTTCAGCTGGTAACTATGACTCACTTTTTTGTGCCACATCAGATTTCTGCCTTAATGGGTTAATTATTTAAAGAGGATTGGTGAGGGTGAATTGTACACGTATGTTCTAACACTCTCACCCCTATACATAGCACAAGTGTGTATACATAGAGAGCATGCACGAGAGTCCTGCTCAAAATAATTCAGCAAAGAGAGACACTGCTTATCAGTATAATCGCTTTAGTTAGGTACCCAGCACTGTACATCAATTATGCATTAACTATTAGGTACTAGAGCGTCGAGTTGGAGGTGTAGGCCTCTTGTCGGACGGCTGGATGGCAACTAACTAGCTCGACCCAAACCCAACCACATACTTGTTAGCAATGGAATCTCTTGAGAGATGTGACCTGGGGTACATGGGACCTGTTGCATAAGAAATCATTTCTTAATATTTAATATTTTCCGTCCTTAGCTATTTGTCCTAGCTAAGCAGCTGGTAAGGAACTTTTAGGAAAGAAATTTGCTTTACAGACAATGCTAATGTTTATTCCTACAGTAGAAATTTTCTACCTCAGCGAGGACAAATAGCTTAGCAAGGAACATGCTAATTAAGGATTCTTTATGCAACTGGACCAGCTGATTGACTGAGGGGCACCAGTCGGTATATAGTAACATGTATAGCTTTTGGCTGGTCTATTGTTAACTATGAGAGGCTTAATTTATTTGGCATGGATAAAAATAGATTGTACGAGCGATTAGATTGCAATGATTGATGTTACAAATATTAATAACCAGTAATAATAAAAATAACAATAACAATTATTAAAATGATAATATTAGTATTCGCTGGTACATGTTCATTCATAATGAGAGATAATAAGGCCTAAGGTGCCAGGGGCCTGTTGTATTAGTTTGAGGCTGAATTAGTCCATTACATGATTATGTATGGCCAGATTAGTCCCTTATACCTGTCTGTCTGTCTGTTCTATACGCTAAGGAAAGGCTAAGGATTTTTTTGTGGGGAATTCCTTCACCTGTATAGGAAGGACATAAATTCCTTCCTACGTTAAATTACCAGCTGGTAGGAATAGCCTCCACACAATGGTGAATAGAAATTGTTAATGTTATTGCTGCAACTACATTCTGTTAAATGTTATATGAACCTATTTAAATCTATACGCGAAATCTTTATTTAAAAAATCAATTGAAATCAACCATGGAAAAGTGGGCGATGCAAGTTATTGACAACCATTTTTTAAATCTAAATGTACAGATATCTTGCCAGAAGAGACTCCAATGTAAATAGGTTTTTTCAGTTTCTTCCATTTGCTATTTCTATCTAACACAAGCCCTTAACTATCCATTAACTATTTCAAGTATTTCAGTGATATACAATGGACATTTCTATTAATGAATACAGTTTAGACCAGGCAGACATATTCCCAATTATGAGCATGCCATAAACAATTTTGTTGGGCTGTGTACTGTGCAGGGCTGGGTGACTCTCCGACGAGTAGGAAGAGAATAATAGCAAGAAGCATCTGCAGATCCCCCATTGTATTAATACCGCGCGTGGATAATGATTGTTTATATATCGAGAACATTTCCTGTAATCTCTAACTCAGCACAGAGCTTAGAGGACTTTCAATATCAAAATTTACCTTACAGGGCACCGGGAAAAATCTGTTTTTTGTGTGTTCATGAAATGCTTCATGAAATGCTGCCCCCCCCCCCCCCCGCCCTATTGATTAGAAACAAAGCTAGTTTCGTTTTGGCCTGATCCCTTAATATATTCCATCAGCATTGTTAGCTTAGTCATTAATCTTAATTACTTACATCAGCATCTGTTTATTAAGAAATAACCTCCCTAATTAGTGTTGTGATGATCAATATTGTCTGAGTATATTAACTAAACATTAGCATTGATTATCTTTATCCGCTGTTATGCAAATGTTTTTGACATCAGCCTCAGGGAACATATATTGCATAGTATGTCTGCCTCATGCTTCGTGTTTCGGCTAATTGATAAAATACATAGAATGTAAAATTATGTAGAAACAATGTTTACTTGATAAATAACTTTTACAATCAAGCATTTCATTGCAATCATCTTCATGGCACACCATGAATTATCAAATTTACATAACGTCACATGCGAGTAATTTCCTCTGAATTGATGCAACGCTCAGAATTAATGAGGTTCTAAGAGTGCTCATATAAGGACCTCCCCCATGACGTTCAGTGGGATGGGATATAGGTCGATAATATAGGAATCTGAGGCTAAGTATTCCTAAAATAATTAGTCAAGCTACATACGGTTGCATGGAGCTTTCAGCTGGATTACAGGCTTTGGAGAAGTAACACAAATTGATAGCGTTTTCGGCTCAGAGCATAAAGGAGGTCTGGTCAACCATTCACATGCCTTTATATATCATTTTGCAAAATATTATTTATTCATAATCATGATGAATCATTATTTATGATAGGCAGCAAATAATCAACCGACGAGCGCTAATTACAGATATATATGAAATACTGCAGGTATCCACTAGGGACAGAGATAACAATAAAACACCATAAACCCATGACCTTCCCTTACCTCCCCCCCCCTACCCCTCGGACAACCTTGAGAAAGACAACATATTTGATAAGGATATAGAGCCAACAGGTTATCTATGTTCTGATCCTAAATTCCGATAAGATCTCACGATCGGGGATTCGCCCTGCAAGACTTTTATTGCAAAAATTGATATGAATTTTAGCAAAAATACTACAATAGCTTACGTACGTAACGGACATTGAATGGAACTAGACTACATAAGCTCTAAGCAACCCCAAATAAAATATATCAGTTTTGCGACTTTAGGCTATTTTTTCTGTGACATAGGTATACATTATGAAGACCTGTTTTGGTGGAATTAACTAATTATTGAATAAATACCACGCCCATGCCTCAAGTTAAATACCCTGAGATTAGGGTAAAGACCAGGGATAAAGGGTTCTGATGTAGGGGGATTATCTGGGATTACCTTTGTGTTCACCCCACATCGATCAGATTTGTTTTAGTACCCACATGTGTGACGTAATTAGCATGATACGTTGTTGTGTAAGCTATAATTTCACGTGTATAAACCAGCCAGCATATATATGGGTGAAGTAATCAGAAAATGTACAATTTGTCTTCACAAATCCTTCCAAATAACTCAGATTTAAAACAGAAAATCAGGCTAAAATACAGTTGTACAAAACCAAACAGATCGACTTTTAAAATCAAGGCAACCTCAAAATTACTCAGATATACCTATTATTTATCATTTTCCCAGGCTCAATTAAGACAATTTACTAAATGTGTAGAGCTGCAGACATTTTCTGCGACCTGACCATGTATAGCTATTCCCTGGGGCGATCTGAGCTACATTTTACCTTTCACCCCTGCTTTCCTTTTTAGTGTATGCTTGTGATTGACACCGCTATATTCCCATACAGAAATGAAAAGTTAATCCACATGTAATGCAGATATAATGCAGACATAATGCCCAGGTTTTCCCTGCCCATTCCATGTGTGCATTAAGTGCTCATTGAAAACCCTTCAACAGCATCAACATATGCAAATTTCATAACCTGTCCAGTGTATGTGCATTGGTAGGACTTCATGTTCATTATGTGTTCATTTAACATAAACTAATTCCAAAGCTGGGCATTATGTGTGGATTGAACTTCTATAAATAAAATTCTATAACATGCTCATTAGATGTGGATTTACCAGTGCCAGTGGGTCAAACAGGAAGGGGAAGTTGGTTATACATATAGGTCAGACTACCATTTCAAACAGTTGGCAGTTGGCAGTTGAATGAATAACATCATAAGACTTAGAGACTATGAACTGACTCAGTTTGGATTATTACTGTTTTCTGCTGCTCACTCTATTTGGATGACATTTAAAGGTCAAGCCTGAGTGACAATTAAGGCAGAGGATAACAAGGCACAAGTGACAGTTACAGAAGTGATATTGAAGTAGGAAATGGCTCAGGTTGAGAGTGTTGCTACCTTAGTGCTTTCAGATGGACTGGTGTTCTCACTCAGTAAATTGCACAATATATCATAGCAGACAGAACATTCTCAAGGATTGGATTAAGGCTTGGAGTATGTTTATGGCTTACAAATATCATCAGTAAATACTAAGACTGTGGAAGAAGGTAAGAGGTACCTTACTAAGCATGCAAGTAAAATAAGGTTAGACAAAGGAAAGCTTCTCTAAACACATGTGGAACATTGAAGGTCATGTGACCTGGCCCATGTGTGTGCATTAAGGACCTGACCCATGTGTGTGCATTAAAGGACCTGTCCCATGTGTGTCCATTAAAGGACCTGTCCCATGTGTGTCCATTAAAGAACCTGTCCCATGTGTGTGCATTAAGGAACCTGTCCCATGTGTGTGCACTTGAGGACCTGGCCCATGTGCCCATAAAAGGACCTGTGGATTAGCTCATTTACATGTGAAATTTTCCCACTAGTCATTGCATGTGCATTAACTGTTAATTGGGTGTCCCCTTAGACCTGGTCACTGGGCCATCTTTTCCGTATGGGTTACATATAATATGTGAAAGACAGAAATTATACAAACGTAAAGAAAATAAAGGAAATGTATTGCCTGGAAATGACTTTACCTAGATATTATATATAACCGTAGCTACAAAAACCTTACCCTACGTAAATATTGTATTACCCCAAAATTTAACTAAAGCAAGCACAGAATCTTATTATAATTATAATCGTTGTTGTTCTTCTATATTATCAATATCATCTATATTCTTTCAGGCATAATATATATGTCATAAATCAGTAAACTAACTCGTTGGTTTCACATGGTTAAAATCACATGCTATTCACACTCCTTGAACAACCTCATTAGCCTGCAACTGTATATATTATCCTGTCGCTAAATCACCAATACAAGTGCAGGGAAATAAAACTTGGTTTGGCGCCGACAGATCTGTGCTGCCACCTGCAGCCTATTCGGGGAATCTAAATTGTTATAAACGCGCTGTATTATATTACATTGAGGGGCTGCTGGTGTACTGTTAGGTGTATAATCCCAGGAAGGACCTGATTTTATATTGATATAATAATTAATATATTTATATCTTATTTAAAAATAACACTGCTATATATTTAAACTCCCATTACTTCCCATCTGAAGCCCACCAAAAATAGACTTATACATTAATTTATATATAACTGACCGCTATTTTGGTCCAATACACAAACACAATTCTAGTATCTTATGTATGAGAAAATTCAGCAACAGTATATTACTATGCCAACATAGGTAACTGATTTATGATTTAAGTAAATACAAAAATAAAGTATAAACAAAATTAGCCCCCCATTGGGATGTCACCAATGATATATCACCAATGGAACAGTGAGGTATCGGATACCCAATACACTGCTGAGAAACGTTCCTAGATTTCCCAGTAGCATGATAACACCCTACTATATTTTTAAGAGAAAGGACACTCATCGTCTCGTTCATTCATGATTGACACTTTTAGAGCGCTAGATTTGTTTTATTGAACACCTTGTTCCTAGGTGAATTATTAATGTACATATTTCAGCTTCTGTGCAGCGTCAAGCCTGCCTGTGCCATGTGTATAGGGGATTTGCATGTGCCGCTGCGCATACATGTATGTTAGAATGCATGCTGGGATAGATTCTGTTCACATCTAATATAAATATAGAAAAATATTTATTTCCATACAGATATTGTACTCTCGAAGATAGGCAGAATTATTCAGCTAATATTCTAACTTTTATAATTTATGCATACTGGACTTGCGCCATGTTATATCATGTAATGTATCATGTTAATACATGGTCAGGCGTATCGACATCATCTTTTTTAACAATGTGTTTATTAGAGTAGAACATAATTAAAAGCACTCTCGGGCCGATGAACGGTTTTCGTCGTATCTTGATTATTATATTAATACATTTACACAGTTTTATTAAATTAATACAGCGAAGAAAACTATTTGATGAATTTAGATTAATTAATCGTTATATATGGTGACTGGGTGAGGGTTGGGATGAGTTGATGAATGGTGATGAGTTGAAAGTCTTTTTGCACTTTTTCCCTTTTTTGGTGATGTGAGTGGTATGTCTACTTCCGTATTTTGGTGCTTCAGTTTTCTTTTATATGTACCTGGTAAAGATCTAATTTGAATCACCTAACGTTATAATATACTCAATATATCTGGGTGGACAATTACTAGTAAAGTATTTTTAAAATACTCCATAGGATGACCTTAGAAGCGGTTGGATATATATTCAATACACTGTCCTGATATTATGTACACAAATTCATGCGACTTAAAGCACTAGATAATGAGAACATTCCTACAAAGACATCTTGTGAATAAAACACAGAAAAATATCAATTTGGCGACGTATGAGTCATGACTGATAGATAACCCAAACTAAGAATGGAGCTTTTCCCCAGTTTTGACTCTATCATACAACTCCCACAATGGCATGTAATCCATACAATAGATGCCATGTTTATTAATCAAGATGGCGTCCATACAATCCCACTATTGGTATACAGCGTTACCATGGCTACCGGTGGCAGCTACTGTACATCATACTACATGTCACATGACAAGTCAACCGTCCCATCACATTCACTCTGGTCTGTTTACTTTTCACAATTTACGTAGGGAGCAGTTTAATACTGGAAATTACATCTCTAGCCAAACTGGGAAGTTGTTGAATTTACCCAATGGCCAAGCCAATCGTAACAGAAGGTATAGATACTTATTTCTATAGTTTATGTTGGTTGTTAAACTGTTTGTTGATATAAATAATTACCTTAATTTGGGGCTGTCAATTTCAGTAAAATTGACTCACTACTTTAGCTCTATTCTTATGAGATTTTACCTACACAGTTTGTCTGTAACGCATTCAACACGAGACATTTAAGTTCAGTCTAGGCTCGGAGACTATTATATCCATTCTAACTAAGGTAAACTGACCGCAAAATCCCATTAAATTCCTAACAGGATGGCAGTGGTGGCTAGGCCTACTCCAGGGTCTGGAAAACCATTGACATAACGATCTTATCTCATCTGATAGGCTCTGAGCCTAGACTGAGTTTAAGATAATCAAGTCTGCTCAGGATTGTAAGTCCTTACAGTCGTCATGTTTGTGTTTGTATAGCAAGGATACACTTATTCTACTCTTTTTTTAAAAAAACCCAACCCAACCTTATAGGTTAAGCGTTGATAACATGGTGTAGGTATCTCAGTTAGAGATACAGCTGCATTGCTGCCGCCTGGTGTCAGAGACCTCCACCCTCTACTCCCACTAGCCCCTGGCTACTTAACCTCTCAACCCCTTCCGCTCCCCCTCACTCTGCTCCAGTCCTCCACATACTCCAGCATCTTATTTTTCAGGAACGGGCCTTGACCACATAATCCGAGTCAATCTTCCCAATTTTTGGCCCATCCGATCACACAACATCACCCAAATCATCGGCAAGCCCATAACACACCTCAGGAAATTAATACCTAGGTGACTAAGCTGCTCTATTTCAAACATTGAGCAGATAAAACTATGGAGGACCAAAACGAGCAAAACGGCCAAGGCGAGGGCCAACACAACACACGAGGCGGGGGTGACCAACAGGACAAACCCAAGAAAACGACCAAGCCCTCCTGCATGTCGCTCCAAAAGGAAATTACTGGACTAGGTGGCGAGATTAAAGAGGTCAAAAGTCAAGTTGCAAGTATCCTGACCACCTTGGACCAAATAAGAAAAGACTTGAAACAAGACAGAGAGGAAGACAACAAATCCCGCGCTTCTCGCTCGGATAGAGACAGCCGCTCATCGGGCAGCAGGAGCAGGAGGTCCAGGTCTACCTCGCGCTCTGAGAAACCCCGCTCAGAAAAGTCCCGGACTAGGGAAGACTCCCCACCTAAGAAAAAGAAACCACAATCTCCGCCTAAGAACGATCAGAAGCAAGACAACATTAATAACAAAGTGCATGACTGGATTTACGAGAACAACCGGAGGCCTTTCGCCATCCCGAGGGTCTTACGCAGACAGATGATCAACGATGACTTCGTAGAGAAGCAGATAGACCGGGAAAGATTCGCCGACGGCTTACATGGTAGGGTAAATATAATTGGTAACATACATCGATCTAATATTATGTCAAAACCCTACATGTATGTCCAGAGAGATGGGAACCAAACCGTCAAGCAAAAGCTTGATGCCCGAGCTAACCTCACCTCTGTTGAATATATAGACGGTTTCCTCACGCTACTAAATGACCCTGATGCATATAGGGATGAACAGTATGAGGATGTCATGTTTCACCTAAGACAGGTCACTAGGGACATAATGGAGAGACCATGGGCCGATGTAAGGAGATGGTCCCAGTTTGTGTTCGACTCCATAGAGAATGGAAAATTTACTTGGTCGGATAGAGCCTCCATCCAAGACGAGAGAGTACGCATCTGCCTCACGGGAGGTGGCGCCACTAGGAGCAGTGCCAATGCAGATGAGCAGAGACACAGCAGCTCGTCTAGTAGCTCAAAAAAGGATAACAACAATAGAGCTGGACTGGAAACTGTGTGTAGACCATATAATACCAACAAAGGGTGCAAGCATAGTGGGGATCATAAGGAGGCTGGTGTCACCTGCCTCCACATATGTACGTATTGTGACTCGATAGGAAGGAGAATCCCACACAGTGTCCGCGAGTGCGAACGCAGAGTCAGGCACGCCAATCAGCAAGCTGACGGCGTGTACAAGCCCGGAACCCGGGGAGGTGCACACGGATCTACCAACAGTGCTAACTCCAACAACAGATACAAGGTGGCGAGCCCAACAGACAGCTAGACCACTAGTGTGTCAAGTGTGTAGGCGGCGCACCCGATGCGCCGTGGCCTAGCCTGGCCAGAGATCTGGGACAGCCTGACCCAGTTCCCCCACGCAGAACGGAATACATTAACGTCCATGATCACGCGAACCGCGAGACCTCAAACGAGATCCATCATGGCGGACAGCAAACCAAAACAAACAACAAATCAGCACGAGGAACCAAGGACGATCTGAATCCTAATGCCAGTGAGTTCATTCCACGTCAAATAATAACATCTAACGATATAACATACAACACTAGACAGCATGGACTATGTGATAATTACTTCGAACTAGTGGAGTCAGTGTGTCAGGGGAGAGCCGACCCCTCAACGGTAGATACTCACCATCGCCACATTGCAGCACATCGAAGGATTACGTGGCCCGATCCCATAACACATGACCAATGGGGTAAGCTGGACAATATATATAGTGAAGTTAAATCATACGGAGTACCAAACGCGATGGGAGCCAAACGAATACTGCCTAGCAAGCTGAACATGCAAGGGTGGGAGAATAGGCTCTCCACTTCAGACGAGGACCTAGAACTTCTATCATTTATAAGGTATGGATTCCCCATGGTATACTCGGGCCCTGTATCTAATAACTCTAGAGTACGCAACCATCCAAGCGCCACTAAATTCGGTGACAAGATCGACCGTTTCATTGATAAGGAACTGGAATTAAAGGGGCTTCTGGGCCCATTCGATGAGCCCCTCTTTAAGCAATGGTGCCACACATCACCCATCATGTCAAGAGCAAAGAGGGATACTGATGATAGAAGGGTGATCATAGATCTCACCTTCCCCGAAGAGAACTCCATAAATCGATACATAATAAAGAACTCGTTGTGGGGCAAGGAACGCCCACACACACTCCCCACCGTGGAGGACCTGGTAGGGGAAGTGCGGAGCATGTCGGGGGACATACACCTGGCATCAATCGACATTTCTAGAGCCTACAAGAATTTCACGTCAGACCCACTCGACTGGTGCCTACTATGCCTCCAATGGAAGGACCAATGGTTCTGTGACGTGACAATGCCCTTTGGGAGCCGAGCCTCCAGCTCACACATGCAGAGGATAGCAAATACCATCGTGAGAATAATCAGGGAACAGGGCTTTCGCGCATACATGTACCTTGATGACATAATACTGGTAGGTGAGAGCATGAATAACACACAAGATGCTTATGACTTTGCCCGAGACCTACTCAGTGAGCTAGGTCTACCTGAAGCACCAGACAAGCTTAAACCACCACAGAAGGCTGTCAGGTGGCTTGGGATATTAATAGACACCAGTCACATGACACTAAGCATCCCAGCAGATAAAGTAGCCGAAGCAAAGGTCCTCGTCGACAAATATCTAGTCAGGAGGGCCCTGACAAAAAGGGAACTACAATCAATAATAGGGACTCTCATACACATAGGCAAGTGTGTAGCCCCCGCTCGCCTCTTTGTATCCAGGCTACTGGATGCCCTGCGAGAGTTTAAAGGAAAGCACATGAACATCAACAGCCCTATGCAGGACGACCTCAAGTGGTTTAGTCTTTTCTGCAGCAAATGGAATGGGGTGGCAATAATACCGAACAACCACTACTCCACAGTGATCCTGGTGGACGCCTGCTTGTCAGGCATAGGCGCCACGGACGGACAACTGGCGTATGCCAAGCAGATATGCCCACGCCGACAAGAAGCCCAGAACATATCCGAGGTCGAGGCCATCAATGTGGCAGTCGCACTACAGAGTTTCATCGGTCATGAGGATAGAGGAAAGCATGTTAGAGTCTTGTGTGACAATGAGGCCAGCGTGTCAGTCCTCAGTACAGGAAAGGGCAGAAACAAAGTCATACTTAAAGCTGCAAGAATAGCCTGGATGGTCCAGGCCATGTTCGACCTAACCATCTCATATGCCCACATACCTGGAGTAAACAATGAGGTGGCTGATGCACTTAGTCGAGCACACTTGGGCCCTAGAGACTTTAATAAAGCTAAAATGTGGATCGATCATTACGGCCTTAAGGTCATCGACCCCGACTTAGAACCAATTCACTCATGCAAAGAACTTATATTTTTTAGGGACAAGCCTACAAGCCCTGGGAAGGAGGGCACAAGCCACGCAGGAGCGTGCCTGGAGTAAAGGGACGACTGCAAACAGAAAATCCAGCGTGGCAACCTATGCTGCATTTGCACGGGCCGCCAAGTTCGACCTACATAATGCCTCCGTCGGGCAGGCCTGTGCATTTAGCTACGTGAATTGAAAATTAAATTTTGTGATGAATAAGGAATCAACGTGTGTATCAGTTAGAGGGAATGATGAATAACAATATACTTTTTGAATTTTTAAAATCGAACTATCATGTCAAAACTTATTCCAAAATCTGTATCGGGTATTAGGGCAGATTAAGGGAATTTCATCATACATGAAACAATAGAGAAATGGATTAAGGTGACGGCACCTGGATTAACCCAGATTATGACGTTTATTGCTATAACTCATGAACAAAGCATTATATTCACTTGAAATTTTCACACAAATATCTATTCAGTATGCTGAATCAGATGAAACTTTTTTTTTTTTTCTTAATCAAAAAAATTCGACTTAATTAGCATATATTATGCTAATTAGAAGCTAATTAATTGGCCATTTTCATTAATTGAGGTATATAATACATAGATTTCGTTGTAATTTGTTACACAATCTGCTATCATTTACAGCATATGATTATCTATGACTTTTCCTCATTATAGCTAATTAACATAAATATGAATATCATAATAAATGCAAATTTAAAAAAAAAAAAAAGAAAAATGTATTAAGTGGCAATTTCATCAATGACAGTAAATAATACCCAGATACCATTATAACTAAATATATAATCTGGTAGTATTAGCAGTATTATAGTCATATACAAATGGTATTTCCAAACATGATAATAAAAATATCTATGTCAATTGTTCAACTGTGACATCAAGGATTAATGCAAAAAAATCATTTAACATTTAAATTAACACAAATGCAAATGACATCGTTATGGTGAAAATATGTATCCTATTTTTGAGATTGTGTGTACATACACAGTTATCAATTTTTAAAGTTTAAAAATGGACGGATTTAAAAAGTTCATAAGTCTCCTCAATATAATCATCATCTGGGATGGAAAACCACCGTCCACGGGCTAAGCTTGTTGGCACAAAGTCTGCATATATAATGAATTCGGGGTCAACCAGTTGAATGTCTTTCCCATTTGGTGCTTTAAACCGAGCAGCCCCCTTTCCACTAGCCCTGCCCATAAAGTCTACACGGGTCAATATTTCACTGTCAGTGTCACTTGTGTCATCAGGTACCTGTACCTCAAGGATGATACCAGGATACCAGTTATCCTGGTAAGCAACAATAATCCATTGTTTCTCACAGAAGACAGTTAAAGCTGGCATTCTTGCAATCAGATCCATCTCCAGTCTGGCCCGTTTACTTTGTTGTGGTGTCTCGGCCATCTCTAACTTTCTTTTTTTTGATACCTTTGCTGATTCATCCATGGATGCACTAATCTTTTCAAGCTCTTTCTTCTCCTGCATCTTATGTTGAGCTCTGAGAATGCCACCATTCCTCTTGGCATCTGCCCAAAGCTGCTTTCTCTCCTCTTCTCTCATATCCATGTACCATTTCCTTATAGCTTTGTTACATGAAGATTGGGTATCTATTAGACTTAGATCTATTGTATACTACAAAGAGAATAAATAAGAAGGTGTAAAGGGTATGATCCGAAGATCTAGAATGTATGTTTATTGTAGTCTAAAATACAGGTAGGTGCTTGGTCCATGTGGCTATTGTTGATTGGAGGAATATTGAAGTAGGTAAAGGTGCTACCTGAGTTCTTACATGCTACCGTATATATTGCAATAAATTCCTGGGTACTGGTGCTTTATGGAAATTAGTCATAGTTCTAGTTTACCATCGTAATTCTAATAAGTAATAATTAATGATAATTATGATCATAAAGTGGTTACCCATTGTTACGTCATCATTACGTAACATGATGTAACACCACCCCCCCCCCCCCCTCTGACAGCTCTGCGACTCAACTGAGGAGCGAGCTGAGAGTGGGAGTGACGGGGATCCTTTTCTTTTTTTTTGTAAAAAACTTTTGTGTGTACTGAGTTAAATTTTAAAGTAGCAGCTCTGTCAGGGAACACCTTCATCTAATTAAGTATAATTATTTTCAAAAAAAAAAATAACGATTTTCCAAAATGATATCATTCTTCATGGTATTGTAATTGGTAGATCTCTCTCCAGAAGTTTAATTCACTCAATATTCACGCGTGCATATCTCATTGTCCGGTTTGAGTCCATATCTTCCACAGATACTTCATAGGTCCTGTGTGAAACTGTTACCTTGTGCTTACTAGGTTATGTTATACGCATATATTAAAGAAACACACTACTTGTCCTAAGGGTATATATATATAGATATTCAGAATATGACTTATATAAGAGTTCGAGCAATTTGGGTGTTGTTAATACTACATGTCTCTTCTGACGCTCAAACATTCCACAGATATATTGTCGTTGTTCATAAAGTCCTGGATCTTTACCCAACCTCAGTTGGCGGGGTCCTTTTTGCACTTTTAAGTTCACTATAAAAGGTATCAGTCCTTTGTTTCTGATCGTATACTCATTCTTGATACGCCGTGATATACCACTTGTTGTTACTGGTGGCATTTTATGTCCTTCTAATCATCGATTTCGTCCAACGATCCACCCCTGCCATTCCCAAATTGGAGGGAATCATAAGTGGGTGGCTGGACATATGGTCGAGGGTCAATGTCATCCGAGAAAGGTGGAGTTCTTGGCCTTATAACCCTCACACTTCCCTCGGCGCGTCGTCGTTGCACAATCCTGTCTGCAATTCTGCGATAGTATTCTTCTCTATCGCTCTCTGTCACATGGGCGGTATTCATTATGGTCGCAATTGTTGCTGTAGTTCTGGCCCTACGCCTTCTTGCTGTCAGCGTGGCCGGGTCGGTGGTATAGTCATTACTCGCTATTCTCCTCGATTTCCGTAATACGCGTGCTCCCATCTCCGATGCACGGGCTATTTCAGATGGTAATACACAAAATATAAAAAGGTTTCATGAGAAGCAGTTCAATGAATCATTTTTGTCAGTATTAGTTCTCAAGATCAACTTATTCTTAAACCAATTAGTATTTAATAACTTCCTCTGCAATCTTGCTAGTTGTTCTTAGTCTTGGCAATTGTTAACTTTATAATAACAATTATTATTCTGACGTTTGGTGTTGTGCTTTCTGAATTGCTCTTCCTCTCAAAATTCTACAGATGATACACTCTGTGTCGACCATCGACCGTCGTCCTACATTCACAGTCCGGTGTCCTACAAGAAAATATCACCATTCACCAATACAAGGTTGCTTTTCAGACCAAATTTTTAGAACAATTCCTTAAATTTCATTCAAAAATCTTTTTAGTTTTTTCTATTCTAGTATTTTAATAGTATTTTATTTGTTCATTGACGATTCTGTCTTCTTTTGAATCCTTTCTGACCTTCTTGTTGCGCTTTACCACCGAGAATTGTTAGTTGGACTGTTTCGCACCAGCTGGCGCCACCATCCAATACTCACTTTTCCCTTCTGACTAATCCTTCCTTACCAGGCTGCTTTGTGCCTATCTATTACCACTCTTTATTTCGTGCTCTAGAGCCTTGCGTATTTTCTAGATCATGGTACCCATCTATTCCCAATCTTATGTTCTTATTCTCTACTCATTGTATTATATTTTCTTATTGCTAGCCTGTTCATTTTTCTGTCTAAACAACATAATAACTTATACTCCTTGTAACGTGGACCATATTATTTATATCTTGGTATAACTGTTTATGTGAGAAGAATATTTTTTCCCTTCTATAATTATTACGCTTGTGCATGCAAAGAACTTATTCGTTGCACTCACATTCTGCTACGTGATGCGTCCATACCTTTTCTCCATGGGACGTTGATGGGCGATCCCCTGGAGGGCATAATGACCAAGACATAAAATGCCTCTATATCTCTGGCAACCGCCTTCTCGAGGACCTCCTTGTGACGAAAGCTCACTTTAAGGCTGGTTGGTAGATCTATCTCCTTTCTTATGTTATTGACAGAGATGACCAGTGGTGCTGACCAGCGCATAATCAGCTTCATGGATGCGCAACATCTCTGACTGGATACCCTTTGTATCGTGAGCCGTGGTGCTGGGGTCTTGCATGTTATGCCCGATGGCTCATATGGGATCTGTGCAAGATGGATCGTTGACACGATTCCCTCTGCGTGGATTCTAAGCAAAACCCATGGGGCGGAGTCATCCTGCCCCAAAGCTAGGCACCTTTTACAGCACCAAAACTTTGGGATGCGTGCCCAAATTTCTTTTCGGAATTTCCAGATTAACTTAATAAGCTGCCAGATCAGAAATGCAGCTATTATATATAAAAACATCCTATAGCTGGCTATTCCATCTGACTCATGGCGCAGGGGTTCTGGCTCACTTTGGTCTGAATATGGGGCCAAGTTTTCATAGCCCAGATCGATATCAGGGACCTTTGGCTTACTGAGATTAATTTTTATTGCCCTTGCAACCCCCGTCCATGCAAATATCGTCGCCAACCTATGGATCCTGTATAGAAGAAAGAGAGACAATGCCAATGATGTGAGACTAATAATAAGTGAGGTTGTTATTGTGGTGGGGTGTGTTGACATTTTCCCCATAGCCACCTTCATCTTTTGCCACCTGTCATTTTCTATCTTATCTATCTTCAATAACTCTTTTGCTAAATGTATTGAATGTATCCCTTTTTGCACAACATGATGTGGAATATGGGTCAATTTTCTGCCCATTTCTTCTGATGATGGCAAATTTATTTTTACCAGAGATCCATGTACCGTGGCCCCTGTAAGGTTGTAGAATGGCACTTGAAATGCCGCTATTATTGCTAGGTTAAAGCCCGATCTTACAGCTATGTTTGTCTGCTCATGTATTCTACAGTTGTTTCTTGGGGAATTGAGGAATACATTTCCTATGTGCAACGCACAAGAGCACGGGACATTGACAATGGCTAACAAACTCATTTCTATCGCTACATTAGCTTTGTGTTGGCACACTAGTAGCGCCGGCTTATTCTGCCCTACTATTAGATGATCAATTTGATCGAGCGTCAAATGAAAATAAGGAATCCTTTCTGACAAATATACTGTAAAATTACATAGAATGTGTACTACGTTAGGTAAGTCTTTTAATAAGGCTGTGAAACATGATAGGGCCAAGTCATGTGTCTCCGGCGGTGGTTCAAAACAAGCGATACTTGCCTTATATTGAATGCATTTCGAGAAGGCATGTTCATCTATTTCTAAATAGGAATTATGATATTTTGACTCTGCTAAAATATGTGGTGGACTCTGAGTTAACTCTGTGTACCCCATTAGTGCTTTGGTATTCGTATGAATTGGTATTCCAAAGATGATAGGCGTGTATGCTAGATACTCCCTATGCGAGAACGTCAACACAACCGCCAAGTGAATGTACAGTGTATCGTTAGTAAAGTAGAATTGTTTTACTACATTATTCATCGACAGAGATTCCTCTAGCACTTCTGAATCTGGGTGGCTTTTTCTCAATGTCTCACTAAACTTTCCAAGTAGTGATGAAAGTTCATCTGGTGATATCAAGGAGGATGGCATTCTTTTTCGTCTTAACATTTCTAACCCCGACAGAATGGTATCCGCTGAGTCAATGTATTGGATTAAAGAGATCATATTTAGGGATGCTTCATGCAACATTGAATGCAACGCTATATTTTCAGTCATATTTGTTACCAAATCAGCGAACACGTTATTAATATTTATGGCAAAAGTTTTCATCTCTGTAGAATAATTCTTAAAAATGTCAGTTACTTCATTAACATGTATATCAGAATATTTATATAAATCTTTTATCTGCTGTGCTAGGGCCAGTGTGACTTTGTCCCTCGCCACATTAGAAATCCTATTGGCCTTAAACAATCTCACAAACGTTTCCAATTTTCTCTCAATGTAATCTAAATCTGGTTGCGTTGCTGTGCCTATGGCCACTTCCAGCCAGTCATCCAATGGTTGCAACGGAGCATCTCTTTTTTCCCTAGTCGTTCCTAAATCATATTTCATTACCGTTCTATTTATTTTTTCAAATACTAGCTCAGCCTCCTTGAAAATCTGATATGTAAATTGTTTTATGTTAGCTATCAACTTTTTGATTTTTGGTGTTCCTTTCGGGGCTATTGAATAGTGAATACTTTTAAACTCTGGTTCTGCTATTTTCATTGGCAAGGCAAGTCGAATCTCTCTCTCTTCCACATCAGTATAAATTGTTTTTGTCAATTTTTGAAACGCCACCCCATAATTTTGCCGAACCACATACTCTGTATATCCCATTTTCAGGCAAATGCCAAGCATCCTATAAATGTGAAGTTCAGACAATACTATTCCTATCATATAATGCATCTTGATAATACGTTCTCAAGATAAGAACTGTTAAATTATACCGTTATCTCAATTATCCCGTCTTGTTTCTTTTTATGTATAAAAGCTTTTAACCCACACAGTGATACCGTTTTTAGAATCAATTCCAGAAAGTAAGTGGTGTCAATCCAAACTTACCAAATGAGAAGAATCGATTTCATGGCTGAGGTTTAGCTGGGTCTGACTCGGTTCGAATTCCTTTAATGTGATAACCGGGCTTGTCCAAAGAAGAGTGGGGTAGCTAGAAAGGTGGTCTCGGGTTATGTATGGGTTGCCCTTCAATTACTACACGCCCCTAGCACCACCTCTTGACCAATGATACTGACCCCTGTCAACCCCTCATAAATCAGGGGCCGACTTTCTTGACCAATTACAGGAGTCGCCACTATGTTACAATCTTCCCCAGCGCCCCTTCTTGAATTATAACCATGTGTTTGCTCTCCTTATGGATTAAAATAACCGCAATTCATGGCACCAATCCCTTTCTTTCCTTAATTCTTCATCGTATTGCTGTTTTATATCCCTAGTGTCCCTAATTTATATCATACTTTAGATTATTCTTCAGCGTTTTCAGTATTTGTGGCGTGCCAGCCAATGCTAATTTCACGTCGCACATGTATTGGTTTTTTCAAATCTTTCCCATTCTTTAAATCATATAACTTTACCGTGCACTCAGAGGGTAACTTTGTGACCAACAAGGGGCCCTCAAATAAACTTTGTAACTTTTTTGCTGTATTTGGAATTTGCAACTTGTGGACTTTTGCATACACAATCGATCCCACAGTTATTTTATGGGGTTTGGCCCTTGCGTCATGGCGATCCTTCATGGCCCTTTGTTTAGTAATTAGTATTGCCTCTGCTTGTTCAGCCACACGTGTTTGTGTGGTAACAATGGTCACTAATTGTTCAAGAACCGTCTTGGACATTAATGGGTCTGTGTGCAAAGGTGCCTCGGCGGCAATCGTGGGAGCTCTTCCCATTGCCAATACATATGGGCTTACATTTGTTGAGTACGCAGGTGAAACATTTAATGTAAATTGAATTATCGATAAGTAGAGGTCCCAATTTGTCTGTTTTTGAGTCACAAACGTCCTTAAACACCCTATGATTCCCTGATTCGCTCTTTCTACACAGCCATTTGATTGGGGGCAATAGCTTGAGGAGAAAATCTGCTTAATGCCCCATGATTTGCACTTATCTTTAAAGGTACTTCCGATGTAACAGCCTCCATTATCGCTATATAGATGCGTCGGTATTCCTACATATGCCACTACCTTTTCAAAAAACTCCTTAGAAACTCTCTCAGCTGTAATTGCTGGAGTAGGCCATATAAATATAAATTTTGAGTAGAGGCATATGCACACTTGAATGTACATATTATTCCTCTGAGTTCTTGGTAATGGTCCCATCGCATCTATCATTAAATAACTAAAAGGTCTGGGAGCCTGTTCTCGTAATGTCATTGGTATTTTAATTGGGTGCTTTACTGATTTTGCCCTCAAGCACTCATGGCAAGTTTTTATTATCTCCAATATATCACTGGCCATTCTCGGCCAATAAAACCTATTCTGAATTATTGTTAAAGTCTTGGTATATCCGACATGTGCTCCAGACGCCTGACCATGAATAAATCTCGTCAAGGGTTCTACGAGCACTGTGGGAACCACCACTTGAAAGGCCTTTTCCGTATCTATCTTCTTTGTGTGTTTTGGCAGTCTACATAAAATTCCCTGTCTTTCAAAGAACAAATCATGTGTTGTTAGGATGACTCTAGCTAATGCTTTCGTTTTGGGAATATTTCCCCACTCAATGTAATTCCTCATGGCCATACAAAACGTGTCCTTCCCTTGAAGTTCTTTTATCATCCCGCTAGTCGGGGGATTTACTAACCTTATGCATTTGCCTTGTTTCGCATGAAACGTCGGTATCTTGTTATCAATTAATTTCCTAGCCATTAGCTCTTGTTTCAAAGGAACCTGGGAAACATCTGCACCTGATGCTAAGGGGTCCCTTCTTCCGCCTCCTGGCGCTTCTACCTTTTGATCATGGTCTCCCGCCGATTCACTTATAGGGGGCCGGTTGTCCCAATCTAATCGTGGTCTATTTACCACATCTGATTCTTGCGATGCTCTTTGAGCTCTAGTTTGGACCGGTGCCACTAAGCCACTAGTCGGCTCCCTTTCTAGTGTATCTTTCTGCTGTTTGAATTCTAAAGTACTATTCTCTGATTGACAGGGGGGCTTTTCCTTCCTTTGATCTTTTAATGTTTGTGTCTTTGAGAGGTTATTACTTATTATCTTGGCGTCGTTTTCTGTGTGTTTCAGAATGGGTCTTTTCTTGTAAATCTGAATTGGATTGTTTTCACAATAATCTTGGGCATGGAATAATTTCAATGTGTGAATGGGATTAAAATGAACTTTTTTTGTTGGGGATTTGTTTATATTCGTATGGTCCTCTTTATCATATTCTCTTCTAGATAAAATATCTGGGACTACATTAAGTTTACCCCTAATATATTTTATTGAAAAATCAAACTGGCCAAAGAAATCCAACCATCTCGACATTCGTCCAGTCAAATCTTTCTTTTCGTTTATTGCCGTCAGGGCTGCATGATCGGTCAATATGGTGAAGTGTCTGTTCAATAGGTAATGTTTAAATTTGGACAAAGCAAATTTGATCGCTAGTAGTTCACGGTCAGTTGCAGAATATTTTTTCTCAGCAGAATTAAGGCTCCTTCCCACAAATGAAATCGGCCTTAGATTATTGTACTGGTCATATTGATTGAGGCAGGCCCCGATCGCAAAATTAGACCCATCCGTCCCCACAAAGAACTCTTTCCCATAGTCAGGATATACCAGCACTGCATCTTTCAGTATTGAATTTTTTATAACATTAAATGCTTTTTCTGCTTGATCATTCCACTTGAACTTCGCCTTTGCTTTTGTCAAGTTATAAAGTGGTCTCATGATGTGACTAAAGTGGGGTACATAACACCTATAGTAATTGGCAAGTCCTGCAAATGATCTGACTTGTTTTATTGACCTGGGACGGGGAAACGATTTTAATGCATCTATTTTCGCTGGATCCGGTTTTATTCCTTCCTGATCAACTATGAAACCTAAAAATGGGACCTGAGTCAACCCAAATGCACATTTTTCTTTTTTGAATTTAATGTTGGCTTTTGAAAATGCTTGGAATATGTTCTGTAAGTCTTTTAAATGATCTTCCCATGTTGGTGACGCTACTACCACATCATCGACATAATAGAATGAGTGTGGTACTGCTCGTAATACTTGGTCTATCATATTGTGAAATGATTTGGGAGACGATTTTAATCCCATTGGCATCACCCTGTGTACATATACCCCAAAGGGCGTCGTAAACGCCGAATATTTCCTATCTTGTTTCCTTAAAGGCACTTGGTGGTAACCACTAAAACAGTCAAGGCGCGCATAATACTTGCCATGGGCCTGACCCACACTTTGAATTGTGTCGTCTGCTCTAGGGAATGTGTGTACCTCGTCAATTATAAATTTATTTATCAGCCTATAGTCTATAACCAACCTGAATTGTCTTTTACCATCCGCTGATGGTGGCTTTTGAACCAAAAATGCAGGTGCTGTATACTCTATTGTCTCATCGCAATGTTCAATAATACCTTGTCGCTCCTGCTCATCTAATATAACTTTCATTTCCCTGGCCATTTCAGGATTCAACCTATACGGTTGTCTCACCACTGGTTCAAATCCAGGCTTCAACGTGATTTTGTGTTCATATTGTGTTGTTACCCCTAGTCTCTTATCTTTGCCTACAAACACTTCTCTGTTTCTTTCTAATAATTCTATTAGTCCATCCCTTTGATCTTTCGTTAAACTCGTTCCCAATTGAAATTCTGGCTTGCTCACCTTTGTGTTTGTACACCCTGGTTCCATATCATTTCCTTCCAAACTATTTATGTCTGCCATGTTTATGAATTCATCTTCACTCGTGATGGCATAGATTCCTAATATTGACCCCTTTTGGATCGTTATTGTGGCTTCTGCCCCATTAAATATTGTTAGTGGGACATGATTCTGTTTAAAAGGTCTTACCAGTGCATGTTTCACTAAAAAGGAAACAGGTCTGTCACGTTCTAAATTTTCTGTTATTCCTATTGTTTGTGATAAATCCATGTGGGATGTTACTATTCCCGTGGTTGTTAATTCTGATTTGGGCGGGACGAGAAAGGTTTTTATTGCCCTAACTGGATATACCGTGGTTTTCCTGTCCTCAAAAGCTACTCTAGCCTTATGGGCGCGTAAGAAATCAACTCCTAATATCACAGGCCTGTCTAATTTTGGTAATACAAGAAATGCCTGTGTGAATTTTATGTCTGCTATCCAAAATTGGATTTGTACTCTTCTATAACAATGATACGCTGCTCCATCAGCGACAAACATTTTTACATTGCATTTTCTTATCGAGCATGGATGTTTTACTGTTCTAAGTTTCTTAAAAAAAGATGCGCTCATGCATGACTGGGTTGCCCCTGTGTCGACAAGAGCTGGGAGATTTAATTTTCTTACTGAAATTTGGATGCAACCGTTATATATATTGGCTTCAAGTGATATTTTCCTACCTTCCCCATTGACTGCCTTCAAGGTCACGGCACAGTTATGGTCATCGTATTTCCTTCCCTCGTCACACTCAAACAGGTAACTTGGTATTATTGTCCCATCATCAAAATTCTTTGTTTCACCCAGTGTGGCTTCTGTATTACTGTGGCCGTCGCCCTCACGGTCACAGCCTATCCGTTTAAATCATGTGCTTGTTCAACTCCTTCCTCATTCCTGCTGTAATATGGAGTTAGATCTCGTTGTCTATTGTATGGCGAAGCTGGTCTTCTCTCCCCCTGATCATTATGAGGGCCCGTTTGTTTACCCCCATATGGTGACTTGGACCTCCTTCTATCATGATATGTACCTCTGTCCTCATATAATGGTCTTGTGTCCCGGTCATATTGCATTCGGTTATACCTGTGTGGCGACCTAGACTCTCTTCTCTCGTATCCATAATCCTGTCTGTAACCATCTCTCCTATTGTCTTCTCGCTCTCGCTCTTCGTAGCGTTGATTATTGGGTGACCTCCCTCTTGTTCCATATCTGCTTGGCGATCTTGGATTGGAGTACTGATTTGAATATTGGGCTGACCTATATCTATCATCATGATATCGCTCCCTGCTATCTGCCCTTCTGTCCCTTGTGTCATATACACCACGATGGTACCTGTCCCTGCTATATGACCTGTTCCGTCCTTCTTCACGTCGTCCAGCATCATTTCTCTTATCCTGATATCCCCTATTGTCATATCGTGGCCTCTCTCTACTCTGTGGCCTGTCATATCCTCTCGAATTAGATCTGTTGCGGCCACCATAATCTCTTCTATCATCAAATGAAACATTTCTTCTTTCTCTGAATTCTTGTCGTCCTCTCTCTTGTCTTGGTGTTTTTGCATTATCATCTCCAGGTGTATATATTACTGATATTGCTTCTTCTATCGACTGTTGTTTAACTGGCTTATCTGTTCTCATCATCACCTCATGTTTTGCAGCCGCTCTTGAGGCCTGTTCCAATGTCTCCGGAAATTCGGCTGCCACGCGTTCTGCGAGTTCTGGTCGTAAATTCGTTGTATAAAACCGTATCTGCATATCTGTGGGGATATTGGCCTTTGCTAACAGGACCAACATGTCGTTATCATAGTCTTTTACCCTCTCTGACACTCCCTGCTTCCTGTGTGAATAGTCTTTCATTACCTCTTCTAGGGGTAATTCTCTAAATTTTCTCAGAAAAGCCTTTTTCACGCTGTTATAACTGTCACACATTCCCGGTTCACACATCAGTTGTTGATAGAACGTTTTCGCTCTGTCTGTTAGATAATGCCCTAATGTTGTTATTACCAGTGCATTGTCGTCTGCTATTGGCTCTGTGAAAGCTTCAAAATCCATGAAAAACTCTGTCACTGGTCTTTGAGCAGTGGGTGCACTGAATGGTTTTGGTGCTTTCCTATATTGTCTAGACAAGGCCCCCGTCGTGTGGGCCCTGCTATCTCCCGCTTGTCTTCTCATCGATATGTCTAAAAAAGCATTTTGATCCAATCTCATCTCCTTCAATTCATTTACCAATGCTTTCCAGTCTTGTCTCGTATCCATGACTTGTGTGTAGGTTGGGGGAGGTACTGGCATGTAACCTTCTCTTGTGCCCTGTGTGTTATATTGTGCTTGCTGTTGATGTCCTCGAGGCTGCGGCGGCCGTCTCTGGGGCCCCTCCTGCGGCCGCTGTCGGTAGCCCTGCTGCGGTTGCATGTTCACCTGCCGCTCGGCCGGCCGCCTGTATCTCCTATTCTCCATTGGAGGGTCCTCTTGTCGTTCCCGCCTCACTGCGGGAGGTGATGGCACCTGTTGTTGTATTATATTTTCTTGCCACTGTTCTTGATTTCCCTGATCGTGTTGGTTCTGAATGTTCTCCTGATAGTTATTTCCTTGTTGCCCACTTGGTGTGTGATGATTGTTAACTTGTCTCACATGAATTATTTCTCTCGGTCCTTCTTCCCGAAATTCTACTCGCTGGTCCTCCTGTCTGTTGTATTGAATAGGTTGATGTTGGTGGTTTAGAGGTTCATTCTGGGTTACTTGTTCCTGTGGGTCGGGAGGGATATTTGGTAGCTGATTGTGTTGAATATTTTGTAGTATAAATGCCTGCCAATCGGCTTCTGTTATCGGCATAGGTGTTTGGAATACCTCCTGGTCCCCTGGGGTTTGGGCTACTGTTCTTCTCCTTCCTAAAATAGGCCTTATCCCCTGTATAGGAGTTTCATTCGTATCCACTGTACCTGGGGGTCTCCCTAAGTATAGTCGGGGGATTCTATTATCATTTATTATTAATTGTTGTCTTCCCTGTCCAGGTTCTATCCTCATCACATCCTGCACGGGAGAGTTGTGTTGTAACTCTTGCGGCTGGGCCACACCTATTTGAATTCTGTCAGGCGTGTCTGGTGGTTGGCCCCTATTCTGTTGTTGCCCAGGGGCTTGATTGGGGGGTACCGGTGCGGCTTCTGGTATTACTTCTGGCCGCTCCCGCATTGGCATCTGCTCCTGGTTTGGCTGCTCCTGTTGCCTACCTGCACCCCCTTGGTCCTCTTCTGGTAAATTGTTTTGTTCATTATGTATTATATTTTCCCCTGGAACATTCTGGTGGATTTCCTCTCTGACATCATTTATAATATTTTCCCCTGGTAAATTCTGTTGGTTAATATCTCTGATATTTTCTTCTGGTAAATTCTGTCGAATGTTGGGCACTATATTAACAGGTTCTTCATATACATTTTCCTGTTGTTCTTCTCCCCTTTCACCTCCTTCTTCAAAATCCAATACAGTTCTAACCTGATCTGGTTCTGGATTTCTCATTCTTGTGACTTCATTAATCGCTTTCCTTTCTCTTCTGGTTGTCCTCTGAGGGATTCTGGCCAGTCGTTCTACTGAATCCAACAATCTATCGAACAATGCTCTATTCTTATCCTTTTCTTTTCCTGCCATTTTTCTTGATTAAATCCGTTTCTTAAAGATATTGGGGACTAGCTCCTAGATACTCTAGGATGAGCCGGGTTCTACTCCAGTGTTACATGAAGATTGGGTATCTATTAGACTTAGATCTATTGTATACTACAAAGAGAATAAATAAGAAGGTGTAAAGGGTATGATCCGAAGATCTAGAATGTATGTTTATTGTAGTCTAAAATACAGGTAGGTGCTTGGTCCATGTGGCTATTGTTGATTGGAGGAATATTGAAGTAGGTAAAGGTGCTACCTGAGTTCTTACATGCTACCGTATATATTGCAATAAATTCCTGGGTACTGGTGCTTTATGGAAATTAGTCATAGTTCTAGTTTACCATCGTAATTCTAATAAGTAATAATTAATGATAATTATGATCATAAAGTGGTTACCCATTGTTACGTCATCATTACGTAACATGATGTAACAGCTTTATTATTTCGCTTGAGCAGTTGAACAGTTGAATGATGATGAAGACTACAGTTAGGACGGCGGCGTTGGCTTGAGTCAAGATCTCCAAAATGATGTTCACAGGCCAAGTTTGTCTTTGGTGCAAAGGCTGTGGTTTTCTGATCATACTCAGAAGCTGGCTGAGAATAAATACCACCAGGTAAAAAGTCAACAAGCTGCCTTTCCATACTCTTAACTAAGGACGAAGCAATGGCAGATAGACACTGAATGAGTAGAGGAGTGGAGCGCTCCTTCAGTCCATCCAGTTCATTGTACACAACCCAACTTGGGTCTCTATGTTGGCGCAGGAAGGCAGGAGTATCTTCTAGCATGAGAAGTGGGTTGGTAGAACAGTCCCTGAGATATTTGATAAGTGGTTGAACGAAGGCATGGAGGTTAAGGTAAGTAATATCAGGGTCTTGCATAGCCACCCAGAATGGCCCAGTGACACGAAGAAATGCAATGGCCTGGGCCTCGATTATGGTCATCACTTGAGAGCACTCCAAGTCAGCTCTCAGCGAATGAATTTTTAGGTTGGCCTTGGGATTTTTCTGAAGGACTGAGTTCAGAATGCGCTGAAAGGCTTGTTTGTGGTGCACCACTTGTGCAGATGTCTCAAAGAGACAGTTAAATCTGTTGTCTTTGTAGCTGCCAATTTTGGACTTGATGCCATTTTTCGCACAGTCAGCTTCCCATACATCTCTTACCCCCAGATGGTCACCAATGGGTCCAAACAGATCTGATGCTATTCGAGCTACCCTTGTGCCAACATATTCAGGCTTGAAGAACCGAAATTTCTCATTCAGGTCCCTCCCAAGTTTATTTTCCTGTTCCTTTTGGATCCTATTCAAGTGTTCGCTGACATCTTTGTGGAAGGCAAGAAGTACATGGGCCATGCAGTACATGTGGTGTATTGTCTTGCCTGCCTTGTCACTTCCACATGAGCTCAGAAACTCTGTCCTCCAGTTCTCTAGTAGTTTGTTACTTTTCTTTTCATTGGCAGCACGATCACTCATAAAAAATGTGAGGTTTTCCAACACAGATTCCATATACTCGTCTGCATTCTCCCCTGAGGAAATTGTTGCAAGTTCATTTAGGTGCTCCTTTGTTACTGCAGCAATTGTTATTGCGTCCTCTTTAGCCACTCTCTTAAAACCCAAAGACATAACATCACCTGATGAGAGAGTGAGAGTAGTGTCAAGCAACTTCTGCTTTTTTCGAGTGGTGCCATCTTTGTTTATGCCCCATCCTTCGGACTGTTTAAGCTGGGAGGCAATGAAGCGCTTGGCAATATAGTGACCTTCATCATTGATGTGCTGTATCGTTTTCCTGTGGGGAAGTTCACTTGCAGGGATATCTTTATGAAATATGTCCCTTGCCACGGTCTCTATCACTTCAGGTATTTTCTCTTGCGATACCTGTAGAGCACAGATTGTTCACACACATTCTCATGTCGATGGAATAGCCATGTTGATCGTGTAGGCTAATGGATTCCTCAGAGGCTTTACGTCTAGCCTGCTCAACTTCATTTTCCAAGAACTTGATGTACTCACTTTGTTTACTTATTTTACTCCTCATAGTTTCCATTTCTACAGGCCTAGCCTCTCTCTCATGCCGCAGAGAAGTCTTAGCTTTACTTTTAGCTTTCTGTTCAGTAATAACTTTCATTTTTAACTTGTCATTTTCGAGTTTTGAGGCAGAAAGTTCTTCATCTAACTCTTGTCTTAACTCACACAGTTCGACTTCCTTGAGTTTGTATGCCTTTTGCATTTCCTTTAATTCTACCATTGACTTCTTCCCTCTTGCATCTCTTTTGTTAACATTGCGCACTGCGTAGTGACATCTCTTTTCAGCTATTTCATTAAGATGTACTTTTTCCATGTTTGTTTTTTCTTTCAACGCATTCAGATATTTCTCCTTTTTGGAAATGTCATACTCCAGGATATTTTTTTCCTTTATTTGAAGAGACACTGGCATGTGAGTTGAGTCTCGAGATGTACTTGGAACACTGCTAGTGGTAGTCCTTGGATGTGTGTTGTTGTCTGGGATGAGAGCATAACCAGCATTGTTCGCAGGCTGTGCAGGCTGTGATGATACTCCCCTACATAACTTAAATACACCACTCAACAGTGCTACATACTTAGGTGTACCCTTCTTATATCTTTTTTTGTCTTTCTTTAGGTAGTTAATCACAGGTCGAAGGTTGTCCTCCTTGACAGACAACATTCTATCATCAGGTCTGGCATTGTAGAGGGCCTGGAATGTTTTCGTCTGGGACCATGACTTCTTTGTTGCATACCCACAGATTTCCAGAACAAACCCATTGGTATAAAGGTGTTCAGGTACACTGGAAATAGAGTCATGTTCAATTTGATGAATCGTCACATGAGCTGCCTTCGTGTAATCTCCACAATAAGACCTGAAATTAAAAATTATCATAATTACCGTTTGTCTTCAAATATGTTAAAAATATAGCAATGAAATTAATACTGAAGCAATAATAATGATAATAATAATGAAATATATATATATAGCGTATACATCATATGACAACATGAGCGAAAACTACATTCAATAAACTCATCTCCATACGTCCAATTTTGTATCTGACAAATGACATTTCTACCAATATTGTACCAGTGAGGCTCATTAATTATCTCATTAATTAACCTCCATACATCCAGTATATATCTAACATTTTTCCATTATATCACAATTTTACTTTGTAGAAATATAAAATACATAACACAAGATTCTATAACTGATCTATAACCATTCCTATGGTTCAGTCTCCGCTACCATTCAGTATTTATTTCCATTCCCAAACTTTCACTTTATTAAATATTTCGATCCCTTCCCCCCTCAAATTGATATTCTGGTTCTATTCACCCTCCCATAGAAATAAATTATATTAGATCTTCCTTTGTACCCAATAACTTTTTACAGAACTGAATTCAGAAGAATAGTAGCAGAGATATGCTTTATTTAATAATCGATAGTTTGCATGCATAGCCCCATGCCTGGGCCAGCTGTGGCTAGCTTCCCTGCACCCCCGACGGCCGCCGCAACGACCGTCGAGGCATGCGTTTTTTAAAACTTCTTTGCCAAGGCATTTCCAAACCATTATCTAAATGTATGAATTGTATTATGTTCCCAAAACATAGAACTATACGAATATCTATTTACTTACTCATTTAGATCAGCCATATTTGAAGGATGAGCATTTTAAGTTGAAAATCGTACAGATGAATGGGTTGTTGTTGTTGTAGGAGCTTCGTAATTGAATTGGAGTAAAGGGAAAACCCTTCTCTGATTGGCTGAATATGTTAGATTGATGTAGCACATACGCTACCTAGTGCCAAACGCCAAAACAATTCGCGGTGTTGGACATGGGGCAGTCACGCTACACGGTTAAGGTGTTCGCGCCGGCCGCGAAAACGGCGATAACGCTAGCAAAAAATGTAAAGATGGTCACAGGATTAAGAAATATGAAAAGAGTATATTCTCAGCTATCCGTAGGTATATAATATTAGGTATTTGAAAGAGTAGAGCCTGAGCAACGACTGTATGGGTACAACGGGAGTGCTAAGTTGACATTTTCACCCACTGCAGCAGGCCCGATGCGCGTAGCTAGTGCATTCCTCCAATACTTATCAGAACACATGCCATCACCAAGATCTGTGGCCAACCAGTTGGCAAATATTAAGACCTACCTATGCAAGTGTGAATCCAATGTCTCACCATGGGAACATCAACGAGTGAAATGGCAGATGGAGGGACTAATGAGGAACAAGGATTACATACCAAGAACAAAAGAGCCAATGGACCCTGAAGTATTGCGAAGCATGATCCTTCGACTTGGTCAGGATTATGAGAGCCAAGTGATAAAGGTGGCGGTGCTTATGATGTTTCAAGGTGCTCTTCGGCAGTCGGAGGTAACTCCACCAACCATCAAAACCTTTGACCCGAAGAGACACCTCACGAGAGCAGACGTGGTCGTCGAACCTAGTCTGGTTGAAATCTCGTTAAACTTAAAAGCAGCCAAAAATATGCAATCCACATATCAGAGGAGAGTAATTAAACTCGCTAAATCTTCAGACAAAGAAATGTGTGTTGTCAGAGCTATTACACAAATGCTCAACAACAACCCTACGATAAAAGCTGACCAACCATTCATAACATTCAAGGGTACAACAAGACCTGTGCCTGCAAGTTTCGTCAGCAGCAGATGGAAGAAACATCTGAAACGTAATAACATTGACACTAACAGACTGAGCCTTCATAGCCTGAGAAAAGCGGCAGCCACAGCAGCATTCAATGCCGGGGCGACTGAACTCGAAGTTCAAAATTATGGTGGCTGGTCATCACAGGCATATAAAGCCTATGTCCGAACCAAATATGCAAAAACTAATCAAAAAATCATTAAAGCCATCGCTAAGTAAACACCTCGAACACTATATCTCGCCTAGAAATCAACACTAGCGATATACTATACATATCTACAATACTACCAATAATGTGCCGCTCAGCCACCCATTATCTCCCCCCTTCCTAAATCAATACAACTCCATAACCCCTCTCTTCTTTAAACCCTCCCTCCCACTCCTAAAATAATATCTCTGGTTCTTTGGCCTATATATAATGTATTTGCTTGTATTGCAACAATGTATGCCAACATGCCAGATTACATCATATGTATAATAATTAAAATCTCATCCAATAAAATTTTAATTAGCCCAATCCTCTCTTACTCTTGTCTCTCGATCTCCGGGCGGTACAAGTAATGGTGTAGGTATCTCAGTTAGAGATACAGCTGCATTGCTGCCGCCTTGTGTCAGAGACCTCCACCCTCTACTCCCACTAGCCCCTGGCTACTTAACCTCTCAACCCCTTCCGCTCCCCCTCACTCTGCTCCAGTCCTCCACATACTCCAGCATCTTATTTTTCACCCCTCCCACCCTCTCCAATATCAAAGGCTGACGCGGCTAGGGCTTATATATAATGTATTTGCTTGTATTGCAACAATGTATGCCAACATGCCAGATTACATCATATGTATAATAATTAAAATCTCATCCAATAAAATTTTAATTAGCCCAATCCTCTCTTACTCTTGTCTCTCGATCTCCGGGCGGTACAAGTAATGACTTGATACCACTTTTATTGAGGCAAACAAACCCGAAACGTTGAGGCCATATAAGGTAAATAAAAGAAGTAAAAAAAGTTCAACATCTTTCTACTGAATTCATAATTTATAAGTAACTTAAGCAGCACAATCCGGTCGACAGCAACAACAACAACGATTTATTTAGGGATGTTTCGCTTAAGCGAAAATCCCTGTTTATAATGGGTTGATGTTGTTGTGTCCCAAAGTCATCATCTGTACGACCTGTGTAATATTACAAACTTTTCTTCTTTTTTTGCACATATTACGCATAGCCAAAATCCATAACAAAGACACCTTTTCCTATTACAATCTGGATATTCCTATTCCTGGAATAAATAGTTTCATGGCACTGACTATTTCTTCATTACGGAGATCTTTTCACCCATGACAAGGAGCCTTTTTACTATGACGACTCCCCTATTACCCATGACATGTGCCATCTGCTGCTATAGCACATCGCACAAGGGGATGACAGTGATCACAAGGGGATGACAGTGATCGGACACTGACTTTTGGGTTCCTTTCCTTTCTGTCATGTCTGTATCTACCTCACCGATCCCATGAGTCTGCAACCCAGTTGCTTAGCAACGGCCCCTCTAACTGTGTCACCCACAGTGTCACCCGCTGTAAGTGCACCAGCACTCTGTAGATTCACTCCCTCTCCCTGTCTCCCCCTTTCTGTGAACATCTGTCTCTATATGTGTCAGATTTACAGAAAATGTACAATTGGCAGCTCTGCATATTCAGGAAATTCTGCTAAATTAGGCTGAAAAATGATGCATATTGGGTATATCTGAGTATATTTGGTATCACATTGATTTAGAGTATGAGTTCTGTTATGTTAAACTGGATTTTAAAGGTCATTTTTGTCCTAAATGTGGATTATTTGAGAGGATTGTTAAGGTGAATTGTATATTTTCTGACAATCTGACCCATATATCTGCCCCTCTCCCCTCCCCTCCCCTCCCTCTCTCACCTCCCTTCTCCCCCTCCCCTCCCCCCCTCACCCTCTCTCTCTCTCTTTCTCTGATAATGTTTCAATGAAGATTAAGATGCTGGTGTAGGAATACATTGATGTACATTAGGGTGAAAAGGAATGAAAATAGCATCAGATGGTGGATTTGCTGATATCTCTGTGAGAGGAAGAAAGTCGCAAATCCAAGAAAGTATCTCTTCTGATATTAAGATATCCATAAGTCATGTTGATTATGTGTTGGAATATCTTAGAAAAGGAAAATTATATTTGAAAAAGAAAAGTGTTGGATTTGTTGGATAATTACAATGACGCATTTTTATCCTGACAGTTTGGGGACAAAACAGATGTCGATGACTGTCCTCTAGACCGTAAATCCGACCGTAAATCCCTTTTACGGACCTTAATTCCCAATTCCATATACTACTACATACATGCTTCATTGGCATAATACAGCTCTCACAATTGGTTTAACCAATGATATGTTAGGATTTAGTTGGTCTGTTGCAAAAAGTTTGTGAGGACAATTTTGTATTGCTATGAATATTGGACGTCTACTTCACCAATGGCTTTCCCTACCCTGGAATGGTTGGATGTGTCTGTTTCATAAAGTCTGTAAGGAAAACTTTGTCTTTCTCCTTCTCCTCCTCCTGTTCCTCCTCCTCCTCCTCCTCCTGTTCCTCCTCCTCCTCCTCCTCCTCCTCCTCCTCTGTGTTACCATATATGCAAATGGCTTTCATAGTTTTATGTTTTTGCCTTGATTGGACACCTACTGCGTTGGTACGTTTGGGCCCCGGGACGTTTGGGCCCGGGGACGTCTGAGCCTGTGGATGTTAGGAATGTTTGGCCCGGGGAGGTTTGGGACTTTTGGGCCCTGGGGACGTTAGGGATGTTTGGGCCTGGTGACGTTAGGGACATTTTGGGCCTGTGGACGTTTGGGCCCGGTGTAACAGTTCTAAATTACCCCCCGATCTAATGTACCCCCCCGGTAATTTAGACCTCAGGTTTAAATGACCCCCTCTAGATTCAAATTACCCCCCTTTGTTTCTATGATAATCTTGAATTTTGTAAATTCTATTGATTCCATTACTTGCCTCAAATTAAGATTATGCTACAACCCCACATTTAAAATTGAATTGGACTAATGTAGAATGGAATTTACGATTTTTGCTCTATGTAATGCCTATAAGTAGAATAGTCACTATTATAATATTATGTCAATAATTTAATATCTAATAAAATGCTACAGGGTGTGATGAGAACAGCACTCTGTGTAATTCATATCCTGAATTAAATACTTTTCTCAGATCACAATAATTCATTACTAAAATCTATTCAGTTCTGACTATTAGGTATGTATTATTACTTTTATTGTCATAATTTAAAGAATTAATGTTTCGATCAGTACTTGGTTATTTTCAAATATTTGGGGTATATTAGACCTAGGTTTAGTTTCCCCCTTTGGGGTACTTTGAACCTGGTGGGGGTACATTTGACCTAGGTCTATGTTACCCCCGGGGGTACATTAAAACTGGAGGGGGTATATCCAACCTAGGTCTAAAGTACCCCCGGGGGTATATTGGACCTAGGTCAAATGTACCCCCGGTACATTAGACCTAGGTTAGTTATACCGGGGGGTACATCTGATGGGGGGTACATTAGAACTGCTACACCTGTAACGTTTGGGATGTTAATTTGGGCGTTAGGGATGTTTGGACGTCAGGGATGTTTGGACGGCAGGGGCGTTTGGGCCCCGGGACGTTAATATTAAATCCACTATCAACATGCATTTACAACTACAGTATTTCCATGAATTACCACCTCCTGGCATTCATTAATTCAAGATATTTATACCCGGTGGTAATTCAAGACCTGGCGGTAATTCAAATACAGAATTTGATACATTAATATCACTTATGAAATTATTATCATACTTATACTTATGATATCAAAGTATTCTCATATTTATACATATACTTAAATAATCGAATCATCCCTCATAACGAGTGCACTCGTTCAATTCTTGTCTTTATAGAACATTTATTTGCGCTCAGTTTTGGGTTACCCCTATGTTCTCATGAAACACATGGACAAACTGATCTTATAACAATATACATGTATATACTCCATACAATCTTCCTTTTCAGATTATACGTTATTGGTCATTAATACATAGAATTACTAATATGCTCAAATATCAATCAATTTAAACTAAAATATCAAAATTGATATATTAATTCTCTTATCAATCTATACATTAAGGACATCCTAAGGAAGTGATTTCTTCTGTTCAGGTCTTCATCTGGAATTACTCAACTCTAGTCCCCTCCCCGATATAAATAAATTTATATACGCTTATTGTCCTATTCCCTTGGGTCATTATACGGAAATTCGGGATGTATTGATCTTCATTTCCCTGAATTGACCTCCCCTTGTTTTCGATCAAAACAACAGCGTCTAAAATATTCCTTCCTGGTGTCAAAGGTAGCTCGATAGATTAATTATTAATTGCATCCAAAATGAACAAATAAAATGGCTACTAATTGCCTTGTCAAATCATTATTGTAGGAGTTGCATGACAGTAACAAATAAATAATGTTACTCACATAACAAGGACGGATTTGGCAAAATGATCTTGTAAGTGTGTTAGTGTTACATCAGATATAATGAGATATAATTACTGAATATTACATACATGTATGTGTTCTCACTACCTGAATCAAGTAACCCCCAAAATGTGTGCCTGACTGAACAGACCCAAGTCCATATATCCTCAATGTATATTGGATGATCCAGGACCGATTGGGGACGGTTCAATTTTGTATTGGCGCGAACCGGTCGCACATGGTCCTGCCACCTGGAGGAAATAAATGGAGGTTGTAAATCAATATCTGCCTGAGAGGAAAGGTGTCGGCACAGGTTACTACGCGGCCCATAATTATCCGGTCTTACGACCTCAATAGTTCCAACTTTTATTTTGCTCTGTTTCCAAAGAAATCTTGCGGGCGGTGATATATCATTATTTGTAAAGAAACTTTGATAACACTTGATAGCGATGGTATTTGACTCACCCATTGAACATGGAGAAGTGTATAATAGTCGAAGCAGTACTATTATGGGTCAGGTCTTTAGAAAATGTACAATCGGCAGCTCTATACGTTTAGTAGGCCTACATTTTGATGAGACATGAAAAATACTGGGTATGTTTGGTTTTGCGTTGAGTACAAAAAAACTTCTGTTATATTGAACTGCATCTTGAACCACATTTTTGTTTTTTAGATTTGTGTTATTTGAGAGGATTGGTGAAGGCAAATTGTATATTTTCAGGCGACTTAACCCATATGGGGCAGATCGTCTGAAAATGTACAATCACCAGCTCTACACATTTAGTCAATTCTGCTAAACTAGGCTGAAAAGTTATAAATACTAGTATATCGGTATTGCATTGGTTCAAGAAATCTGTTTGCTTAGGTTGAACTGTATTTTGAACCTGATTTTTGTCTTAAATTTTGAATTATTTTAGAGAATTGGTGAAGGCGAATTGTACATTTTTCTGGTGATTTGACCCATATATATATATATATATATCTGTGTATATAGCCACCCAGGCTAAATCTGTAGTTACGTTTTGGGAAAGCTTTTGCCTTGCCCGTTGATTTCCGCATCATAACAAGTAATTTCATCAAACAGTATCAACAGGCTTTAAACAACTTCTACTGAATATAATATGTAGTGACACACGCTTAAGACGATTACATTTGCCACTCTAGAGCATGGCATTAGAGCGCTCTTGTCGCCATTCATCGCTCCAAGTCAAGCGTGAGAGACTGCCCATGGGATTATCCTTCTCATTAAGCCTACCCTAATCTCATTAGTACTGCCCTAATGGAGGAAGCATAACGAGTGCATTCCCCACCACCGCCAGTCACACTGATACCCACCCTCTGATACAGTATTTGAACTTTAATAAGGAAACATTAAACACATGGATATTGAGATGAGAGGACCGATTAATATTCAATGTTGGCCATGAGTCATGCCATGTTTTCTGTAGATTTTACACTCATGCAGATTCAACTCCCAAGATTCAACTCTCAAGATTCAAGATGGCGGACATACAAATCCCCCTATTACAGAGCGATGGTAATTAGGACGTAAACACGAGTTAATGCGGCTGTGCACTTAATAAATATTATTGAGAAGGGGCTGTTCAATGGAGCAGTTTATAACCACGAATATTAAAACAGGATTATAGGAAGCTAGATCAGAACCCCTAGCTCGCTATCCTTTGGCTAGACACTTGCCACTTTGATGTCAAAATGTTGTATTTTTCTACCATTACCTTTTGAATGTTGATGGTGTAGTTTTCTCATAGCATAAATTACTTAGATTTATATTTTTTCTCTAGTCTGGGAACCTACTGGAAGACCTTGCAATTATTTTTCAGAAGTATGTCTCCCTGTTTGTGCAGTGCATTTAGGACCAAATAAATAATATATTGAATTGAATTGGGGTTGATTTAGTATAAAGGGCCTGAAAAACAGCAGCAACACAAACGCACAAAAGGAACAACTAATATAGTTGAACGGTGACTACTCACATATTATTTGTCATTCAGATAAGAATCGGGGAATCATAAATTAAATATATAATCTTTCTAATAAATCTCTCCGGGTGACAGGCCAGTTTGTATGTGATTCACAGAATACAAAGAACCGACACGGATAGCTATTTTAGGACAACAACTAGAATAGTTTAAATACAAATATGATTAAATTGACACAAAGAACAACTTGGCAGCTAGGATAATCCTGAAAAATGTTTAAAACTAATGTCAACTTTGAGCAGCGTTATGTATACTTCTGGATTAACACAAAGGATTTCCATTTTGAAAGTATTTAAGAGAAGTCATGGGCCAAATCCAGGGTTCATCTAACTTGAAAACATTCGTCTGGCAAATAAAGAAAATAATCTTTAAGCTTCCTTTGTTAGGGAGAAAACCCATGGCCTTTAGTGTTATGAATGAATGAATGAATGAATGAATGATGGTTAGCTTGGCTACCTTAGAACTGATGACCTTAGATGAACGAGGCTACCTTCGAAGTGAGATGAAAGAGCCAGCCTTGGCTCCGAGTTGAGAGAGTCCCTCCAAACTGAAGGGAACCCTCTCGCTCCAAACCACAAAATGATATATTAGAACCTCATTAGAATCTCCTACTCAAGGACCGGGAAAGCAATTAGCGCAGTAGGCGTCCAATCACAGCCATACCATTCTTATCTAATCTGAGAGGATGTGAAGAGTTGAAATGAGTATGCCCAGGCGTTAACAAGTGCTGAGTACCAACTCATCTATTTTCTATTCCAGTCTAGGCTCAAAGTTGCCAGAGTCCCTTCAAACTGAGGGAAAGCATCTGGCTCCAAACCCCAAAATGCCATAATCCCTTAAGGACCGCGAAAAAAACATTATTACGACGCCTACTCCTGGGCCAGTAAAGTCATTAGCGCATTAGGTGTCTATATCATTGATATACCATTCTTATCTGATCTGAGAGGCTCTGATCCTAGACTGAGCCAGGATAATTGATCCATCCCTACCTGTGGCGCCCCCACTGCTAACATAACAGCTAGATTATGGCTTTGTTTAATCGTAACCCAGCAAGAGGTCCGGCGGGATTTTATGACCACCCTCATTGTTTTATTTATGATCAATTGTTTCTATTATTATTTGAAAGGATTAACTTGTCCGGCTGGTTTAAAGGCGGGCCATAAGTTTAGTCATAAAAATTCCCTGTAATCAGTGGGAAATCCCAGGGAGCATGGTAAAAGACCTGATTGATTTGTTAAAGGGCCTCGTCCACTATAAGCCGATTCTCATGTGGTTTGGCGCCACAGAGGACCCTTTTCCACTAAGTTCCGTGAGAATTGCATGAGACTCGGCTAAGTGGCCTTAATGATTATTTTGAGGTGGCAATGCGTGGAAACTATTCTACAAATGATTATGCGTATTTTCAAATTGTATATGACATAATATTATAACATAATTATATATATATATATATATATATATATATGTACGTTTTTCTTATAATTAAAATCTCGTGAGAGCTATGTAGCCTTGCAGTTACTTTCCAATGGTTTTTGGAGTAGGTCTTACATGCTTACATAAATGTGTAAAGTTATAATGCATGTTAAATGTATGTGGTGGGCAAATAATTTGTTTAAAAACCCACAAAAAACACGAATCCTCGTAGAGTTATCACACCAGTGCATGCGACATGAAATCAATATATATACAAATATGTTTTATATAATAATTATGTTCCTTCCATTTGATGTCAGTGAAACACTTATCACCCTACCCATGCAGTGCGGCATTAGGCCTACTGTCAGAATGAAATGGTGCTGCTCCCAAAGATATATTATAATATATAGGGGCAGAAATTTAAAAAAAAGCCCAAAGATTCACCGATTTATAACCGATCAAAAGTCAGGTGAATGTTTGCTTTATTTCGAATTTGCATACACTCTGCCTAATTCGATTTTTTTTTCATTTTTACCTGTTACTTGAACATGACAGATTTAACAAGAGACATTCAGAGGTAACTAGATGACTTTATTTCCGAATCAAACATAATAACACATAAGATAATAATGCAATTTTATTCTCCACGCCCCTAGTGGTGTCCTCGATTAAATTCAAATTAAACTTAACCTTCCCTACGATACATCTCGTTTAATTTAAAAATTAAAATGTTACAGTAAAAATGAAGGAAAGAGTCCAATGTATCATATATCTATATATACCGACTTTGATAACTGGTAAAGTTGTCTAAGGTATCAGATAAACAACTAACTTTTCTATCGGTTTATGAGCATCATACCCAACTTATCCCATTATGCCTATTAGCCAAGCATTTAATTTGATTTCCTGGGCACACCTCGACCATCTCAAGCTTAACTAGCTTTCTCACGTACGTCACCGTATAAGTCTAACCCTATTGCACCTCACTGAGCTGGGGTTAGTCTCTTGGCCTCAAAACAGGTTTTGATGAATTGCTCTTCATGTGTGAAGGCGCCCGAAAATGTACAATAGAGGATCGAATCTCGATTCGCATGAAATTATCGGAGATGTATGTCAGTGTAAAAGCTATGGAAAACATGTATAAATGTTCAGCATGGAATAACCGGAATTAAAGACAAAAATGTATACAAAATGCAGTTCGACATTTTGATTTACCAAACAGATTTGTCGCATCAACGCAATACCTGCAAATATACTCAGATATACCTAGTATTCATCATTTGTCAGCCTGATTTAGCAGTAGTTACTGGAACTATTATAGAGTTTAATTAAATATTTCATATTAAATATTCAAATTTCAAATAAAATATTTAAATTCAAATTTAAATATTCAAATTCAAATCAAATATTTCATATTTCTAGGCGACCAGAACCGTATATTGCAAGCACAATGCGATATATTTTATACGTGGGTGAAATCGTCTGAAAATGTACAATTCGCTCTGAACAATCATCTCAAACAACCCAAATTTAAAACAAATTAAGGTGATGTTTAACACTCAGTTCAATGTCACCGAAGAGATTTGTTGAATCAATGCCACAACTAATATACTCAAATATACCGAATATTCATATATTTATAGTCTAATTTAACCAAATGTATTATAATAGTCTAATTTAACTGAATTTACTAAATGTATTGGGCTGTCAACTGCACTCTAGGCGACATGATCCATCGTGTATATGTTGATTGTTAAATATAGTGGTTGATCCGGCGCCGTGCTTAATTAACGATTGATTAGGCTCTGGCTATTGTTTTACTCTTTATACATTTTAAAGCTGCACTCTCGGTTAACTTGTATAAGCATTATAACAGTTGCAGAATATTGATAGATTCAGCCCTATAAGTCATAATACGAGTAAATTTGGTAAGATTTCTTTGGTCAATAATACCGTAGCTGAGAATGCAGTTTAGTGTATATATAGCTGTATACATAGGCAGTGTGGTAAAATGTTGAAGTAATTGCATGGTGTTGATAAAATCTTTTACTAATATGGATCAATGCGAGTGAGATACATAATATCCGGGGTCATATGCAATACGCCTGAGTGATATTCAGTCTAGGTTCAGAGTTAAGAGAGTCCCTCCATACTGAGGGAAAGCCTCTCGCCCCAGACCAGATAATCCCATTATGATCTCATTAGGATCACTGACATACCCTTCTTATCTGATCTGAGAGACTCTGTGCCTCGACTGTATTGTTATATATAATATATGCATTCATTATAGTAGATTATATTCAAAAGTGCGCGACCTAAACCATCGGGAGTGGGTCAGGTTTTAAGCCTGTAAAAGGATAAATACCATGTATCGTCATATCCGGTCTTGTATTATTATGTCTAGGCATCTAGATATCTCCACTTAAATTGGTCAAATTTCGAACAGAGGAGCAATATAATATCATATGCCCATCCTATCTTAGGTGTACAATTAGGGGAATTAAGGATGAGGTGCTTTAAGTATATATTTTATCAATGATAAGTGTATTATTAATAAATTAATTAATTAATCGAGTTGCAAGATCAGCTGAAGAGTTAAAGAAGTACCGGCGGAAGGATTTGGTGAAATTGTGTTTGTTTCTGTTTTCTGTTGAACATGTATCGTGTACAGTCGGATTAGCCTAATTTCTATTGAGATTCGGGATGCATGGATGTACATGCATACTTCGGGGAACTCCCCAATCTAATAACGCCTCCACAACATTAATGGGATCACTGTGGGGGAGAGAGCGGGAGACAAAGGTGCGAAGAAGCTTACGGTAACTTAGGGTTTCTGTGGAGTAAATTATATTTAGGGACTCCTAAAGTGGGATGTTGGTGAATAATTTGTACATATTTCTACATACTGTTCGTGATTTGTTTGATAGAAAAATGTGTCATAATTCGAAATAAACGGATTTTGAGATATTACCATGTTTGAAAAGACGAGATTAAGTTAACTATATAAGAGTATTTCTGTTTTATGTCTGAAAAAATAACCTCAACCTTTTGCAATATTTCTTGGTACACTATTACTATAGTAATGTAGCTAAATATACTCCATAGGTTGACCTTAGAAACGTAAGGATATATTTAGTACACTGTCTTGAATGTGTTTTTACATGTATTCATACGACTCGGAGTGTTAGATGCCCCTAACAAACTTGAGAACATTCATAGAAAGAAATCTCATGAATTAAACACTGAAAAATAGAATTTTCGAATCAAATCAAATCAAAATAAAAGGTAATAATGAATAACATGCTCTGTCGCTGTGGATGTGACTATAGGTTTTAGTGCGAGTAAGTCTTTGTGCCGCAGCAGCCATTTGATGTGATTAGTTCTATCGTACATGCGTAATACCATGATAGGATTCCCCCCATCAGGAAATAAGTCCTGATAGCCTTTGTATGTGCCGACCAAAATACATGCTTGTGGATCAGGTCATCAGAAAATATACAATTCGCCTGCAACAATCCTTTAAAATAACCCAGGTTTTAGAGAAAAAAAATAGGTTCAAAATACCGTTAAACATAATTGAATGTACTGTTAGAATTGAAGTAAGAGCAAACATATCCAGATACCGTATACCTAGTATTTGTCATTTATCAGCCTAATTGAGCAATATTCACTGACGGTGTAGAGCTGCCGAATGTACATTTTCTGACGATTTGACCTTTCGAGTAATCTCTCCACCATCAAATTATACGCCAACACTTTACTATTGATCTTTACCATCCACTGAAGGAATGGCAAAAATACATGGCCATCCAAAATTGATTACTTATTACAGACCGGTATTACTAAATACATTCTCATATTTTATAGTTTTCCGTATGCACTCAGATGTGATGTGTTCCAGAAAAATGAGTCATAAGTCACAAAATTGATATTTTATAGTGGGTTTTTTTCACAAGATGTCTTTGTAGGAATGTTCTCATTTTTCGGGATGTTTTGCGCGTTAGGTCTTATAAATACGTTTACCAAATGTCAAGAGTGTCTATTAAATATATCCTTGTGTTTCATTGGTCATCCTATGGAGTATGACTATAATGTAGCTATACTTTAGTAGTAATTGTCCAACCAGAAATATTATAAACTTTATTTTAAAGATAAACACATCAAACATAAAATATAGAAATATTTGTTAGATTTCCCAAAAATCTTTCAAATATCCTCCCATGTATGATATTGGCAATTTCAAGTAATTATGTATTATATTTCGCATCTAAATATAACTTGAACAACGATATGTACTGGTTTGTATTCATGCATGAAGGAACTAAGGCCAAACCAAAAGCAGATGTGTTTCCGATTTACCCCCCCCCCCCCCCCTACCTAGAAAAACTTATCCGCTTAAAGTTTGTTTGACCTTCCCTAATTTGTGTTAATGATATTTTGACAAAATAGCTTATTATTTAAAGCCGAAACACAAGTCTTCCTAACCAGATAACTCTTAAAATGTACACTTCTTATGTTTGAAACAACTACTGTTATGAGATAGACAGAAAATCTAGATAAATGGGAAACACATCTATTTATTTTGGCCTAAAACATTCACTAAACCCAACATACACAAGTCTAATTGTTTCACAGTGACTCATGCCCGCCGGCTCATGCACAGCGCCTATCTAACAGGCCTTATCATATTGATTTGTTTGTATATATACATGTATGCACTTTCTACGCCTTTGTTGTGGAAATAATAAATCAAGAAATGTGCTGATGAAGTAGTTTGATGATGGGATTATCAACTATTGAATTATCAGTTATTAATATTATTGATATAGCTGCATGGGGATGGGGCCTGGCAGCCTGTCCCACTTAAAGATATAATAAATGAGGTATAAAGGGGGAATGATGGTAATACTTTTTTAGTATTACGAGGTGATACTCAACTATGAGACCAAGAAAAAAGGTAGCTGAGAGAAGCGCCCCGCCCCCCAAAAACAAAACAACAAAAACCCAACACATTCTGATGTACTTTTCCAAGAACTCAGATGATGACCAGAATCTCTGTCGTCCGTACCTGATCAGTTCTTATAGTATATTTGTTCAGCCGATGCAAACATACACACGGTGTGCAGATAGACTGAAATAAATATTTGATTCCTACTAAGCCATGGTGATTATATTTATTTATTTATTATATCCCATAATGTATAAGTGTAGGGGGTGCAATAAAAAGATTCCTTCCAACATTCTCCTTTGCCACCAACATAATATTGATACAGTCTAGGCTCAGAGTTGAGAGTTAATCCAAACTGAGCATAGCCATTAGCGCAGTAGGCGTCCAATTACTGACATACTATTCTTGTAGTATCTTATCTTGGAGAGTCTACAGGATCTTGTACGATAATTTCTGGCGCCGTTCTCTTTTCTCTAGTTAAATAATGGATTTGATTCATTTCTATCATTGAGAGTAGTTAATCAAATATTCAAATAAGATTTTCATTCAGGTCACATCATACAAAACACTGCACTGTGATGCACTTCTCAGCGATCCTGACAAAAGTTCTATAGATAGATTATGATTATGTGATGTGTTATAGACCAATGAGTCACAATGAGTCAAAAGATGATATCGAGCGGATTCCAATGATAGTAAACGCCTATAAAAAGTGTTTCAATATTTTATATTTGATATATTTAGTTTGAAAAAAGTTTTCAATATTTCTGACTGGATATTTACTAGTATAAAGTAGCTAAATATACTCTATAAGATAACCTTAGAAATGCATGAATATATTTACTGCACTGTCCTGAAACTTAGTACATGCATTCATGCTACAAAAAGCGTTAAGCACCACCAAAATGAAAACATTCCCACAAATACATCTTTCCCACAAAGACACTTTGAAAAATGACAATTCTGCGACGTGTGACTCATTTTTCTGCAACACATCACACACCATGACGCTCAGAAATAAAACCTCCACCCATGTCAATATATACTGTAACAGAGTACATTACATAGCTATAATCAGTGTACATTCTGAATCAGCAGAATGTATTATTGTCTATTCAATTGAATTATTATTTGAGTTGGTATACAATTGTTAGTCATGTAATTCTCTATTAAAGTTCTTGTCCAGGCATGTGCGCACATGAGTCAATGCCATGTATGAGGAAGCCTTTCATGTAGCTGTATCAACAGTTAGTTCCATAACGAAATATCATATGATGTGTTACAGGAGTCTCAAGTCGCAAAAGATGGATTTTGAGATACCATCCTATATATTGGGCTGAATCCAACGATGTTAACCTGACACCAAAATCTATATACGGCTGGACAGTCACTAGTGAAGTAGTTAGAAAGGCATTCATATATTCAGTACACAGTCTTGAAATTTGATCATGTGATGCGACTATCAGCGCTAAACATCCGAACAATGAGAAAATTCCTTAAATGAGTTCCTGTGGGAATAACGTTGAAAAATACCATTTTTGCGAGCTTAGACTGAGCCCTTCCCAGTCCCTCAACCTGAAGTTGTAGCTAAATATAACTTATATTTTTTTCTCTGGCTAATTTCACATTTTCATACTTTTACTCTGCTACACTGGTGGATGAAAATAATAATGCTTATTTCTTATTGTAAGCCTCTTGATATATTTGGGTGAAGTCGTCAGAAAATGCTTAATTCACCTTCACCAATCCTCTCAAATAACCCAAATTTTAGACGGAAATAAAGTTCAAAATTCAGTTTACAATATCCAAACAGATTTATCTAATCAAGGCAATACCAAAATAAAAGTTCTCAGATATACCAAGTATTTAACATTTTTTAGCCGAATTTAACAGAATTTCCTAAATACGTAGAGCTGCCAATTGTACATTTCCTGAAAACCTGATCCATTTTCCCAGAAAATATTACCACAAATTTCCGATTTCAGGTATAGGTTTCTTTATTAGAGAAGGGACAAGATAGACGTCTCTTAAATAATAGTATAAGAAAGTTTGCATGTCACCCAGAAATAGGAAATCTCGATTATGATGTTTATTTCAGGCTATTTTGAGTCATTTAATATTCCAACCAAGTGATTTCCAGATAAGTTGGAAAATAATGGACCAAATAATGATTTCCCTTTCTAACAAGAAATTTTACATTTTAGATTTAAATGTGGCTATAGGTGACCCTTGACCCTGAGTTAGTTTTATTGTTTTGGTGTCTACAGCTGATAGCTTGGATCCTGTATTTAGGTCAGGTATTGATTACACCACCACCACTGCCACCACCACCACCACACCTATGTCCTCCAACTAGGTCCAGCCAGGCCCGCCCGAAGCCCCTTAAAGCTGCATTCTCAGTTAAGGCTGCATTCTCATCTATTCTGAAAAAGAAATCTTTTCAAATGTACGTACTCATTTATCTTCAATATCCTGCAGTTGTTATATATGTTTATACAAGAATTTGAAGATGAATCGGCCGAGAGTAATAGAAAAGTGGACTTTTATGAAGCACAGTAGCTAAAACATCCAGATAAGGTCCTCCAAAAATGTTGTCAAATAACTTCTTTTGTTATACATATTTCCATAGAACAAGCCTCTATCTTTCCAATCATGCATTTGGTTTTCATAGACCATTAATGCAATTTAAACTATGATACTGGTAAAAGAATTCTTGCAATTTTCGACAAAAGCATTGCAAAATATTTGTATGTCAGACCTGAACTGAATTCAATGAATTTATCCTAGCATGCACTGTAACCGACATGCGCAGTGGCACATGCAAATCCCCTATTGGGTGATCCTGTTGGCGTGGAAGCACAGCAGTTTTCATAGAATGGTCATATTGCACTGTTTCAATTAATTGAATCAGGGATTCACGGAAAGATTATTTTTTCCCAGTAAAGTTGGACATAGGTACAGTGATCCTTTCCCTCGTGTCGCTATAATATCGGGTTTTAACAGAGGTCTATAGCCCCGCCCACATCCAAAAAGGCCCAAACATATTCTTACGTGCTTTTGTCACTATTAAGACACAACATTTGTAAAAGTAGGACCTCAGGAACTGGAGATGAGGATTAGGCTTTGGCTCCCTTCATGCTTCAGCTACTCCTTCCTAGGTGGCGCGCGTGTAGGGCCTGGGGCTCCTGCTACCTGCCCCTTCACAGGCCCGCTCTCACAATAACCCAAGGCCGCAGCTATATATTGACTTGTTATTGACACCTTTGTAAGCTTCCTAAACGTTCCGGGCGACGTGACTTCTGTCGTGTTTTACTGTGGGTAAAAACTGTGAGGTTAAATTTAGTGCCAGACAATGTTCTTGTGTACAAATAAACATTAAATTGTGAGGGGTGATATTTTGACAAGTTTCACATTTGAATGAATGAATGAATGAATTCTTTATTTGAGACTACTCAAAATGGTTGCATGTTTCTGGAAAAAGTTTTCCAGGTCTTCCAGCATGCACCGTTCAGAGGCATTTCAATAAACATTGTCATAAACTGTGTCCCACTTCTGAAATTCTGTTCCCTTTGTATCTCCTGTTATACACACATTTATGTATTTCAAACATCGCTGATGTTCATAATTATTTATTTTCGTTTCTTTCCTTCTCTCGTTTTGACTTCCCCATGATCTCTTCCCTGTCGTCTTTCCTTTCTTTCCCTTATTTTCCTCCTTTCTATTTCTTTCGTTCTTTTATTTTCTTCCTCCAATCATATTCCCTGTCTGTACCATTGTTTCTCAATCCTTCTTTCTCTTTTCATTCCTTTAACAGTCTCAAGTAATCCATTACCTTGATTTACCCCCCGCACGCACACACAGGTTTGTCAGGAACCCATATAACAAGAGCTTTTCAAGAGCTTCGACCGAAACACGAAATAATGTTTTTTTTTAAAATCAACATCCCCAAGAAATAGTTAGAACCTGTTGCCAGTGCAAACCCATACTAATAAATCACACACGCTGGTTTATCAAGCACTACCTCCCTCCCTCCCTCCCACCCTCCAATCATATCGCACAGTCCCATACCTGTGCGGTGCTTGATGTGATAGCCTCTTATTAGGCCACCCCCACCACCACCACCACCACCACCTCCCCCACCACCACCACCACAATCACAGTGGAGGTAAACACTGGGCGGCCAGGCCAGCAGTAGGAAGTGTGTAGTCCCCCCCCCCCCCCCCCCCCCACAAAGCCCTCCCTCTAGTGGCTGAAATCCCATTCACAAGCCGGCTTGTGGTAGTAGTGGTGCAACCTTCATTCAGTCTTGTCATTTATATTATCATGGCACACCTCCTCACCTGAGCATTATATACAGCCTGGGATCCCCCAACACTTTTATACAGAGGTAGACACCACCACGTCTAGGCATTGGAACAGTGCTAGCGAACACTACCTTCTCATATAAGCTGGTCTTGTATTGGGACATTCATTCACTCACTCACTCTGTGATTTACTTGCTGCTCTGCAATATTACACACACTTCACACACAGAGATAACGTAGGGGACAGTGATTCTGCCTTGTGATCTATCATTTACACGGTGATACTTATACCTGGACATAGTGGAAACTACAGTGGAAGGTCTGAGAGAAAACAAGAGGCCAGATATTTCCCCTTTGGTTACAAGAAGAGTAAGAAGTCCATAGAGAAAGCCAATGCCAAATGTTATAAAAGTGCCAGTGGTACCGGAGTGGTGGTGACAGATCAATGATCCTCGACACTGTGGATATGGAATTAGTATATTGATTGGAGAGGCGAGTAGTTTGTGGGCACTTATGGGCTTGATTGTGTTTGTGCTTGAACTCTTATTAGTATACATTGCTTCTGGCTCTGACTGACCAATACTGGACGGAGAGGGGTGCAAGGATGCACAATAGTACCTGACTAATAGTGGCGTATATTGAGATTTACCTGCGATCTACCTAAGGCATTATTCTGCATTGATTTCAACTGTATGAATCAATTTACCTTGATTTATTTCAGTCAAGAGTGATATTTTTTATTTCCCAACGATCAGGGAGATCAAATAGAAAGCATATACACGTTAGTAGCAAACACTTTTAATTAATCAAAGACACTCAGATAGAAGCCTTTTTATAGGAATTCTCAGGATTTCCTCGATTTTTGGATTATTTATCGATATTTGATATAAAATAAAACAAAATGGCAGTGCCAGTGATGGACCAGTTGGAGATGAGCTCGCGGCTGCTGCGTTCTACGTCGTCCATGCACAGGATCCCCGGAGGGTTGTCCCGCCCCACCACCGCTTTCAAACACAGTGAATACAGTGAGTTTTTTTTTTAATTATTTTATCGAGTTTTTTTGTATTTTAATTTTTAGGGGGGCTGTCCCACTCAACCAAGACAAACACAGGGAATTCAGTGAATTTATAAAGAAATATTTTATTGAGGTTTTCATTTTAATGTTTTAGAGGGGAATAATGAGATAAAAAATCCGGAATAAGAACCATGTGGTTATTAAGTTGCTATAATTTTATTTACAAATATTCCAAGGTTTTGGTGACTTTTCACCTTCATCAGGCAGTCCAGCCCCTCCCCCACAAACACAGTGAATTCATTGAGTTTTTTCTTCTTCTTTTTTCTAAATTTATTTTTTTCGAGTTTTTTTATTTCAATGTCAAGGGCCCTCACTCCGCCATTCTCACATCATGTCCTTTTACATGTTAAAAAACAACAATATCCATGTTCATATTAGTACATCTAATCTGCCCTTTAAACTTGTTTTATTGTGAGCAGATGACATCTGATACACCTTACAGCAATCCAGTTAAAGAATTGGTTTTGGTGGAGTCCAGGTTTTAAGAGAAAAGGGGGAATAATTTGTGGCTACAGTTTCACCCCCTCCCCACAGTTCCTAAGGGGAACCACCATCCTTGTAAAAAAATGTAAAAAAACCCAACAACTTAACGAGTAAAGAAATAATAAGAACAATGTCACATTGAATATTGGAAATTAACTAAGTCTAACTACATCAATGAAATTTAAATGCCTTGGGAAGCCTTGGATTTGGATAAAGGAACCAAGCTGTGGAATGGCATTGACACTGATCCATTTGGCTGGAGGGATTAGAACCTCATCAACTGGGCCCTGATAATCCGCAAAACTTTCATTGAACTTTGATCTGTGCAGCTATAAATTGGCATCCGTCGATATTGTAATCAACAGGTTTTAATGAGAACACTGTCGCCGTATATTCCAGACCTCATTTCTTACAGTTTCAATAGGGGATTTGCTTGTCTTACTACGCATGTCTATTACAGTGCATGTTGGGGTGGATTCAGTTTGAATCTGACGTGTACAAATATTTATTTAGCAACAGTTTTGTTGAAAATTGCAAGGATCTTCCGCCAATATCATAAGAAGAATTCTGTGCGGATCTCTAGAATCTTTTGATAACTATTATGCTTAGATAATAATAGCATTAAAGTGGAAAGAAAAATTAGAAAGTTCATGCATACATTCTAGATCCCGAGATCTCAGCCTTTAGACTTCTTCTTTTTCTTTCTACAATAGCTCTACAATATATCTAATATCGACACTACAAATATCCATATAACAATGGCTCATTATTTTTCTTAAACTTTGTTCACAAACAAGGAGTACATATCTTTCTAAGATCCAAAGAATAATTGTCCATTCATTATTCAGGATAGAATCAGCAGAATGTTTAGTACGTATAACATTTCCCAGTAATTCAATTTTCCTTATGAAGCACCAGTGTTGTAATTACACGTACACACGGATCATAGCACTTCTCAATGCAACGCAATGATGTATAAGTACGTATACACGGCTCACCATTTAATTATCCCCTTAAATAATGTCACAATGTCATAAACACATACAAACATTGTTTCACGCATGGATTCGCATGACTGACTTCATATAATGTATGTGTTAGAAAAAAAATGAATTACAAGTCGCAAAAAATAGTATCTTTCAAATGTCTTTATCACAAGAACTCCATTTTTAGTAAAGTGTTCATGTTTTGACAGTTTAGTGTTCTTAGTAGTAGCAATACATGTACTAAATTACAAGACTGTGTGCTAAATGTATGTATGCGTTTCTGAGGTCATCCTGAGCATTATATTTAGCTAATTTACTAGTGATTGTCCATTAAGAAATAGTGCTAACTTTTGTTCATGCATAAATATTATCGAAGTACTTGTTAGACACCCTAATTAATGTTTAACATCATTGGAATCTGTTTGATCTTATCTTTTCAAATATGATTATATCTCAAAATCTTTATTTTTGCGACTTGTGACTCATTTTCCTGTAACACATCACAATTAATCATCACCTTAAATAATGTCATGATATGTCATAAAAACCTGCAAACATTGTTTCATGCATAGATTCGCATGGCTGACTTCATACCAACAATTATTACACTGTGCTATCGCACTGAGCGATAGAGCTTGGCATGATTAAGGTATAAGGATTTCTTTTCATGAATATGGTAGTAAAGAACACATCCCATTCCCAGAGCAATAGAGGAAGAGGACCTTGTTGTTGAGTTTGGGTGTTTATTGGGGGTCCGACGTTGTCCATTACAGGCTGGCTTTTGATGTAGCTTAATTGACCGTGGTCTATATATGTACACTCCATATTTCTAAGATTATAGATATTGTTATTTAACACACAAACAACCGTAACAATAACTAGGTAGGGAGGTTTATTAAAATTTATCTTCGTCATGACAAAACAGCAACGGCTCAATAAAAAAAAACTGACACAGAATTTCGATCTATAATAACTCATTTATTTATATGCATAACCGTTAAATCTCCGGTCATGACTTTGATGGTAAATTTTAATGAAATGTGACTTCATATTGGCAGCCATTCGCGAAAATATGCTTGTTTATCAGCTCACAGTGTGACAGTTACGAAAGACTATACTTATTATCAGTATCAACATTTGATACGTAGAACAATAAGGATCCAGGCAACATTTGGCACCTGGTATTTTGCTGCGCTGAGTACAGTGCAATATGTTTTAGTTAGTCTAGACCAAGTACTCATATCTTAAGTGTATTGTATGTCAACCAATAATCTGATAAAAGGAAGCTATACTTCCTAGCGTTATTAGAATTCAATAATGATATAATAAAAGAATATCTGACATGCTGTTAGGAGTACATTCACTCATCCCAGAATGTTGTATCCATTCTAGTTTCAGGGTTGGCAGAATACCTCCAAACTGCGGGAAAGCCTCTCCAGTCTAGGCTCAGAGTTAGAGTCCCTCCAAACTGAGGAAAAGCCTCTCGTCCCAACCGCTAAATGCCATTACAACCCCAGTAGGATGCCTACTCCAGGGTGGGGAAAGTCATTAGCGCAGTAGGCGTCCAATCATTGACATACCATTCTTACCTGATCTGAGACGCTCTGATAGAAATTTGGAGTTATAAAATCTCAAATGCTCCAAATACATATATTTCATATGAGAATTAATGCTCCCATATGCAGGTATTGGTATGTCATGCTTTAGAACATTTCCAGTGAATGTCCAGGATGGTAAATGTCCTAGGATGGTAAATGTCCAGTGGGTAAAAGTCGGGGGAATAGATGCATGGAAAAAAGTTAGCGATATTTCTTTAGGGTCAATCTCCAGTAAATTAGCTAAATATAATGCTCCGATATGCATAGATATATTTAGCACATGGTCCTGACATTTGGTACATGTATTGGTACTACTAAGAAAACTAAACAGTCAAGAATTGAAAACATTCTGATAAAGTGTTCTTTTGATAAAGACATTTGAAAAATACCATTTTGGCGACTTGTGGCTTATTTTCCTAGCTTTTCCTGTAACACATTACACATGTGCCTGAATATGGTAAAATTCCCTTAGAACTGCTGGCGGGTGAATGTCCTAGGCGGGTGAATGTCCCAGGATAGTAAATGTCCAGTGGGTAAAAGTCGGGGAGTAGATGTCTGGCGGGTGGCTGTCCTAACACCATCCCAACTGTAAGCCTATATATGTACCTAGGAACTGTACACGTTTATGCAACCACAGGTGTGATGTGAGTGATATCGGTATCTATTATTTATTGTTATGATCAGCTGCAGTGCAAACCACTTATGATGTAGTAGACTGGTCAATAATCTGTGAGATCATCCAGACTCTAACCTCCACCTCCTCCTGTGGTTACCCCTCCAGGTGCTAATGGTCCATGCCCCCTGCATATGTACAGTAGGAGTGGCTCATATTTAGCAGGGTGAAGGGGGATTGGTTGTCTTACACTTCAATGTCTAAACTCTATACTTATAATTGATATTTTCGTCATATCAGCAAGCTAAGCGATACAATACCCTCCTCTTGTATATATTAAAGCTGCATTCTCAGCTATTGTAACAAAACAAATCTTACCGAAGTTACTCATATTAAGACTTAATCAATATCCTGCTGCTGTTATATGTTTAAGCAAGAATTGGAAGTGGAATGGGCCGAGAGAAAACGGTTGCGCGATAGTCTGAACCCAAAGATGAGAGAGTCCCTTCAAACCGCAAATTGCCATTATCATTCCATTAAGACCCCAATGTCATTATAATACCATTAGAACGCCTATTCCCAGGCCAGGAAACTGATGAGCGAAGTAGGCGTCCAATCACTAACCTACCATTCTTATCTGATCTGAGGGGTTGGGCCTGGACTGCAAGGTGAAGATTTGTGAGAGAAAAAAAAAGATAAAAGAGGCGGTAGTAAGCGGGCTAATAATTATTAAAACACTTAAAGCTTAAAAACTTTAAAAGTTTGTGCTGGCAGAAAGGTGAAAAAGCTCACCCAGCCCCACAAGGTCTACTGGGTTGGAATCCCATGAGCAGCAATGTAAAAGGGACCCACCCTCCATTCCCTATCCCCCATCCCAGAAAATAAATAGATTTATTTTTCAAATGATACAGCACAAGAGTTGCACCTGCATGCAATGTGTTGCATGCCCGAATGTACACATCTTATACCTGATCCCATAGGCGTATGATTGACCAGTATCTGCTGCCCCTTCACCTGCCTCCGTGCCTAACACCTGTTTCAGTAGACTAGGGTAAGCAGAGATTACACAGATGCACTATGATAGCTCCTTCACGTGAGTATATTATATAGGCTTAAAGTAGTTTCGGTCTGCTGACATGTGCAGCATTCGATTATGTTCATCACTTCACATACATGTATTTAGCTCAATTGTCATACTTGCGGTAGTTATATATGGGTCAAATCACCAGAAAACGTACAATATTACCCGTGAAAAAGCCATGAAATGGATTCCATTTTGACTAATACTGTTGTCAGACTTTCTTGTCTTGTAAAAATATAGATATCAGTTATTCCTCTGAAAATCAATATCATGTTATGAACAAACATCATCTAGCTATATTCTTAGATCTTGGCATTCTCATACACGTTTCATGTGTAAGCTATCTATCTAGTTCTATGTAACATATATCAATTAACACCTTGTGACAAGTCTAATTCAGTATGTATTTACAAGCTTTACTTGTCCAGGCTATTTCTTGTTCAGTTCTAGCAATAACTGAAGTGCTACACACACCCATATTTGTTTACATATTGTTTTGTTGTTGCGCTGTCAATGTTTATTCAAAACAGCTGTGTGCTTTGCAACAGCTTTTGGTTTATAGCATTAGATCTGTCAGGATATATGTACCTAAACATACAACCTCCAGTAACTTTTTATTTTTCTTATCTGTGAAATCGTCGGAAAATCTACAATTCCCCTTCACCAATCCTCTCAATTAAACCCAAATTTAAGACAAATGTTAGCTACAAAAAGTTCATCGTAACTCAATTTCTCAAGGCAATACTAAATATATTCAGACATATTATACCTACAGCTGCTGTTTGTACATTTTCTGACGTCCTAACCCTTATCAGAGCCTATATCAGATGAGATAAAGTCGGTATGTCAACGGCTTTCCCGATCCTAGAGTAGGCCCACCACTACCGTCCTAATAAGATTTTGCGATCGGTTTCCCTTAGTTTGAAGGGATCTGATAGACTTTGAGCCTAGCCTATAATCATGATTTATTTTCTTGGGAAATAAATCAAGCACACCTGAACATTTTAATTAGTTGTGGACTCCTTTTAGGAAGAAAGGGAAATCTAGAGTGCTAGTGGAACAAACTTACCTTGGGGATCCTTGACACTTCATATTCAAGAGTGACCAATCTACTCTGCTTTTATGCTTGGATAAATCTACAACTAAGCACATTTGGGCTATTAATGGGAAACAATATGGGTAATAATAACCTTGTTTACTGCACATGGAAGTAGAGACAGGGAGATGGAAGGAGAGAGAGAGGAGGAGGGGAAGAGTGGAAAGAGAGAGAGAGGGAGAGAGAGAGTAGAAAGAGGGGGAGATAAGAGTGTGGGGAGAGAGCAAGAGAGAGAATTCGGAGGAATAAGTGAGAGAGAGGAGAGACAGGGAGTGAGAGACGAGGGGGAGAGGGGAAAAGAAAGAGAAAGTATAAGACTAGGGTAATGCGAGAAAACAGACATACGGAGCGTTTAAAGCACTTGATAATCAATCCAATATCAATCTACATAGGATTTTTTAAACACGCCTCCCCACCTCCTACACACACAGCCCTGATTGTATGGCCCATTTGTTACAACCCTGCAGCACAGTGCATGAAGCAATTAGGCAACGATAAATCAGCCAAGCACGAGGTTGTATTGTTATACCACTCCATTCACACTTAACCTAAATAAGCATCACATTACTCCCGGGTCAGATTACCCCACTCGAATATGCAGCCTTATAGAGAGAGATTTAATGTCAAAAGCCTCTATTTTCCCAATTTTTACTGTTAATTGAATGAATTATGCAATGTTACTGGTTGTTTACAGGTGCCTAACGTAACATGGTTGTAAAGGAGTTGTTTGACCGGGATTTTTTCTACAAAAGTTGTCCGATTCATTTTTAGAAATGGTAACACTCTTCCAAAGTAAGATAATTAAAGCTGGACACTCAGTTAATGTCGGTCAAAAACTTAAGATCACCTTCAAAGTTGTGTATACATATAAAAGCAGCAGAATATTGATGAATTCAGTCCTAAAGTCATATTACTAGTGAATTTGGTAAGAAATCTGAGAATGCAGCTTTAATAACCCTCAGTTCCCTTATATTGGTAATTATGTAGACGGTATTCTAGATACATTAATTGATGCAGGGGTACTGTCTAATTGTTGGATTATACATAGATTTTACAGGCAAGTCTGTATGACCAATATTTACTGAAATTGATTAAATATACAGGTCTTTTTTAAACATTGCACCCACAATGTCCACTTTTTTTGCCTTTTTTTAAAAGAAGAACTTCAATATGAGGACATGTCATGCATACATACAGAGAGGCCGACCTCAAAGCATGGAGTGCATTGCTCGATCCCACTCATATGATCTACCACCCAGGCTCCAACACCATGCAGATATTGCCAAAACATTCCTCAAGCTTAGATTAACTGAATCAGGTTTACTTAGAAAATAGCCTGAGGTCAATCTTAGTATTAAGCATTTATAAGGTCACCAGGAGATTAGAATGTGGAAATCTTACACCGCAAATATTGCCAAATAATAATGTGAAATTCGCTGTTAAATTAACGCTAAAATATCAAGGTGTATACATGTGAGGGCAGTAAAGCCTGCATTCCCAAATATATCGGGAATTATTCTCAGTGTAATGGGTATCTAGATAACCCTAAAGGTTGATTAAAACTGCCTTTTCAACCATTACGACAATAAAGGTCTCAGCTTTTAAGGATTAATGACCAAGATTTGTGAAGGATGGTAAATGGTATTTTTTTTTGTGGTAAATGTTATTAATAGAAAGCAAACCTGAGATAAATTTGGTACTGATGGGGACTCTTCATATATCTTTGCATTTTGCCTAAATTCTTTTGTATAAAAGAAATCCCATGCACTTTGTAAATTAACCTCATCTGAAACAGATTCTCATTTTGAAATGAAATTTATAAAGAAATTAATTTCAGTATTTTGAGGAATAAGATATCTTAAAATGAACTCGGTCTGTACCTGAAACAATTAAAATGGATATTTAAAATGAATTATTATTTTTAAAAAATGGTTCTCTTTAGTCCGCTGGAGGTAAAAATACAAAAAAAAGATCATTTGCTTACTAGGTAGCGATTGCGGCCTAGGTTAAACCCTGTTCCCACTGCCTCTACCCAGCCCTCAGTGGTGGGACCTTTGATCCATACACACTGCCCAGGGCTATTTATGTTCACCTGCGAGTATGGCCACAATCTTTGACCACCTCTAGGATCAACACACTCTGTGTATATATGTACCCACATAATAATTGCATATTCAAACGGTGGCCACCAAAAGAAACCTCCAGGTGCTTATATAAGCTTGTAATTGTACAGCTTGATTATATTTACCTTTCCCTTACCCAAAGCCAGAACCTCCTCCATGTTGTGAGGTTCTTGTCTGGCAGTCTATTCACATGTACTGTGTCTAGTGTACTCAAAGTGTGTCTGGTTGTTCAACGAGAAATTTATCCTGTGCAGGCTTTGTCAAGGCTTGAGTTTGTTCTCTGTTTATGTTTCTCTGTCCATTGTTTGGATACATTCATGTTGATGATTTCCTTCTTGAGCGAATATGTTTGATATTCAATATGTTCTATTCAGGCGGCCCGACTTCGGTTTCCATAGGCTTGAGTTCTATCTACTGACTCAGGGGTCATTAGTTTAGGGTTCTTATGATTTATTGCTTGTTATCTCATGATTAGTTGGCTTTTTATAGGGAATATTCTATAATTCTAATTATGAAAGTATCTTTAACTGGGAGATTTGTGCTATACAGTCAGAGCCTCTCATATAAGATAAAATGATATGCCAGTGATTGGACACCTACTGCGCTAATGGCTTATCAAACCCGTGTACCCCAATATCTGGTATAATTTAGAAGTACACTGTATTCCACTTACGGTTAGTTAACCTGAACTTTTCTGATTCCCCTCAAATTCAGGTTAAGAGGAACATGGTGTATAAACATCAACATGTTTGTTAATTTGTGTACCATGCTAAAGGTTATAGCAAACACAAGGCAAATCTTGAATTTAAGATTGTGTTTAATTTGCAGCCATCTAAGGGCTTCTTTTGTAAGAGGTATACTCTTAGTTGCCTAATGGGTGAAGTCGCCTGAAAATGTACAATTCACTTTCACCAATCCTCCAAATAACATTTAAGAGACACTTTTAAGGAATGCTTTGTTAAAAGTTATGTGTATTTCTGGTTTTTCAAGTATATTTTGTGTCCAAATTACAAATGTCTTATTTAGCAGAATTGACTAAATATGTAGAAATGTACATTTTTTGACGGTCTGACCCTAATCGTGGAAACTGCACTGTCATTGACGCTGTCATGCATCATAAGAAATACCTCAGACAGAAGTATCAATTTGAAAGATATTAGGTGGACTTAAAAACCTCTTCAGCTGACGATAATAAGAAATACCTCTGACATTATCGGGAAAAAGTGATAGATAAGATATCAACCAATCTATCAAAGAAAACAATAACAACCAACTGGGTTATCAACGGCTGGCCGTGTATTTGACATTCTGTGGCAGTATGCACTTTAGAGATCCATTGCTGATATTTGTAAAGAGTAGGTACGTATAGCGGTTTTATGACCTTTTCTCCCCAACTGCCCCCAAGTACTTAGATGGTAGTATACTATCCCAGGAGTTATATTATTAGTGGAAGACCAGTTAATTACTGAACCAAAACTCCCTGGCAATATATATACATGTATACAAGAATATGGATGGTAGTATACTGCCCCAAGCTGCTAGGAATTGGTGGAAGACCAGCTATAGGAGGGGAAATAAAACTGCCTGGTAAAACATCGTACAACAATAGATGGTAGTATACTACCGCAGGAGTGGAAGGCCAGGCTATGGTTCGGAACATCATAAAGCAACAGATGATAGTATACTACTCTAGATGTCAGTGGAAATACAGCTATACAGGTGGTGACTAAAACTGCCTAGTAAAACATAATACAACAATAGAAAATAGTATACTACCCCTGATAAAAGACCAGCTACTATAGTAGCTGAACAAAACTCTGGTAAAATGTAAACACGAATAAGGATGCATCTGATATGAACTAATTGCAGTTCCCCACCCCCACCAACACACCAACACCCCCACACCCCTCTACCCCTTTTCCTTCCACACACCATTATTACACCCAACTCCAACCTGTCTAATCATGCTAAACTTACTCATATTTCCCTCATTGTAAACTTTGTGTAACCATTCAATACCTTTATATTACTTGGGGTCAGACCAAGTTAAAGTTTGCTTGAATCATGACAAGTATTGTGATTGTGTCAGTAGCAACATTGACAATATTGACTCTGTGCGCGTAGAACAAGGAATTACTTCTCTCGGTCTTTTTACCTGACAGAATGACAGGCTCTAACAGCAACAGGTGCTGGTATCCCCGGACAAGTTATTACTTTGCTCTAAATGTTGATAAATGAAGTATCAAACGAAAAATGCGAACAGGGGTAAATAATGTTTGCCTACTTAAGTGCATGGTGGGCATATTTCATGTGTGTTTTTGATTGCTGCAATAGAATGACACTTTAGTTTAATTAATGCCACGAGGGAGAAGTTCAAAGCTCAAGTATTTTCCTGTCCTTTTCCAACCCATCTAAAAGTCATTCGACCACATTCGGCTGGCGGATAAGAAAACGGCCTGAAGATCCGCACAGTCAAGGCTTACAGTTGGGAGAGTCCCTCCAAACTAAGGGAAAGCCTCTAGCCCCAAACCACACAACTCCATTAAAATCCCACCCCTAGGGCGCGGTGCCTACTCGTTCAAGGTGTAAAGCCATTAGCGCAGTAGGTGTCCAATCACTGAAATACCATTTTTATCTGATCTGATCTGAGAGGCTTTGTTGTTTCAATATAAGGATCTATATGATGAGTCACCTAGCAACTATCTCCAAATCCCATATTGTGAGAGTGTGACATTATAACGCTTTAACTCTACTTGGCCGAAAAAGCCCAAGTTTGAAAATTATTAGTTGAATATAAACTTCCCATGATTTGATATAAAAAGCTATGGACAATATGTATATGCGAATGTTTCAGACATAGGGAGATTGGGTTTAAGTTGTTGCAAATTATTATTGCAATAGACACTTCTTGTTGTTGGGCTGGTTCTGTATAGTACATGGGCTCACTGGACTAATTGATGTAGTTAGAACCTGACAGACAATGGGAAAGACACTTCTTGGGTGTTTCCAGGTCTTTCAGCGCATTTTGATGCGTCCTATTGTTTAATCATTGTAACTATGAATGTTATGTTAAACTCAATAGGACGAAACAAATACATTTTCTTTAGTAATCCGATATTATTGAGGGAATGAGTCATCATGACGTGGCGTAGAACAGATCAGAGAACAAGAATAGTCATCATCCTATTCAGAGTTTGAATGGATTCATTTTAATACCACAAGAAGTACAATACCTTGATAGATCCGGAAATCTTTTGTATCAAATCAGTGTTTAGTAATGTCTTAGATTATGATTATTCAGGTACATGAGTCATAGTGGCATTTTAACGATTCGTTGATGGACTTGAATGAATGGATCCTTTCATACCTCAATGAGTACAATACCATGGTAAATCCGGAAATCTTCTATGTATTGTAAATTTGTGAAAATTAGGGTCACCCCGCCCCCTGCCAACAGAGAGTCTCATGGCATGAGACCTCCGTCAGCCGATAATTAATTGAAAAATAAAAGCCACATGAGAATCAATTCTTTACTATAATATATCAAGCCAGATTTTAGTGTTAAGATTGTAAATATCCGTGACACAGTGGCAGATTTATTGGTGGACAGTTTGTGTGCTGCTTGTTAAAGCTCCTTGATTGCTTTCAATATTTGTGATTTATTGAGGTTTTGCAATGAACCTGCTTGATACCATAAGGTCTGCCTATAATCAAGCATCTAGGGCGATGGTAGTAAATGCAGGTTTTGGGTTAGTGTTACAGGGTTCGTACAGGGCCTTGAACTCATTGAATTTGACTTTGATTTTAAGTTGGAATAAAAAGGATTTTGAGGTATAATCGTATTTGAAAAGTTGAAGTGAAAAGGATTTCAACGATGTTAACATTTAGAAAATCTAAAAAGTATTTCTATATTCTATGTTTGTAAAAAAAAATATTCCCCTATTTCTGGGTGGACAATTACTAGTAATACTGGGAAAAGTATCAATTTGGCGAGTTATGACTCATTTGTCTGTACACATCACATATATTTTGTTCTGTAAAGCGTGTCAGGTGGTGGCTCTTATCTGCATTTATTTGATTATCATTTTCTCACTTAACTTACTTTTTTTTATCGTAGATGTTTTAATCTTTGTTCTATTTCATAATGTACCTAACTATCAATGTTAGGACTAATGGTTATGGTAACCTTTCGTATATCCTTTTTTTCTCTAATGTCTCTATAACAATATGTGTTAAATCTAAGGTTCAATTGAAAATAACAATGTCCCATTGTAATATTGAACCTTTATTCTGGTATAATATTACAGAATCAGACAGTGACTTCTACAATGCAGTTCTTCCAGTCTGTTCAGAAGAATATTGATTCCGAAATGAAATTTAAAAATAAATAATCATTTTCTGACGTACGTTGGTTGACATTGTTCCAGCGACATATTTCCACTCGATCTATCGTATACCATAGCAATAACATGTAGAACAACTAATCACTTGTGATTGCCATAAATCTCGCATCAAGTGGCTACTGATTGCACATTATATATAGCTTTTTCTTTGGCGGTCCACTTGGCAGACAGAGGTGATAACTAATGATCGCTTTTTGTGCGCTGCTTGTTAAAGCTCCTTGAAGGCTTGTTGGCTGTCTAGATCTCGGTGGTTGGGCCCGCACTTCAAGCTGTCTATACTAATCCAGCTTTAATTAGCGACCTATCGTGTTTTATGGCTCCTGGTAGAATTAAGTTGTAAGCTGGTGGGGTGTTAGCTGTCCTTTCAGTTTAATGATTAGGCCGCTCTGGATTGCGCAATTAGTTATACCATGTGTTTATTATTCGTAAGGTTTTCATAAAGCTTGCTATATGCGATGTGTTACAGGGAAATGAGTCACAAGTCTCAAAAAATGGATTTTGAGATTTCATAATATTTGAAAAAATTAGATCGAACCGATTCCAATGATGGCAAAACATTAGGAATCTAATATGTGCTTCTATATTTTGTATGCAAGAAAAGAAAGGTTTTCTTGACCAGAACTGACACTGGTTGCACACGGCGACACTGGGTGGCAAATTTGGTCATATTAGAAAGAAGAAGTGGTTGCATGCCTGTAAGGCCTAGGTTTAGGCAATACTGCTGTAATGTAATAATTCTTTTCAAAATGTATCTTCTATCTGCAGCATACATGCCCCCTCCTTGATCTTGATTTAGGACGATTAACTGTTATATTGTCGTGTAAGAACATTTGATAAAGGGGACCACTTGCAGCTGGGGCTCCACTCAAATAAAATAAAATGAAATAAAATATTTGTTCAACTTTTATCTTTCTATTTGCAGCACCTCAGCGCCCGCCACCTCCCATAGTAGGGAAGGTGACGCACCACAGTGTGGAGCTGTACTGGGAGGAGTCCCTCGTTAAGGAGAACGAGACCGCAGAGAAGGGTGACGGTCGCGTCAGGGTGACTGTACAGGAGGAGGATAAGCATGGCATGTGGGGCAATGTATACACGTAAGTACCCACAACTTTTACCACTTAGAGCCTACCGTATAACCTGTTGTCTCTTAGTCACTGTTTTGAGCAGTCCAGGAGCTATAACAACCTGAGGCAGGGACTAAATAGATTGATAACTTCCATTTCGGGTCTGCTGTTGCACTGCTTTGCCTCAAGATTATGCACTAAACAGTACAATAGTAGCCCCTCAATGTCAGTCATTAATCTTTTAATAATCTCCAAACATTTTATAAGGTCACGTTTTCATAACCGGGCCCAAAGTATAAAACTGGAGTTGTCAGGGTGTTTGTGTGCCTGTAGGGGTGGTGCTCTAAGGGTGATGCGCTGTACCCTTGAGCAATTTAAACAAATTAATGAACAAACCGAACCTGCTGTTAGATTCTACAGCGTTTCTCCACCCAAGGAGAGAACTCTCTCTATGATAAGGGATAAGGATACGAGATGCAGGATTATAGACGAGATCATTTTATTTCTCAAATGTACTGGCTGCTGGATGGCAATCTGCCCCCCCCCCCCACACACACACTGTCTCTGTCTCCCTCTGTCTGTCTCGCTCTCTCTCTCTCTCTTTGTCTGTGTGTGTATAGACTCTTCTCTCTCTCCCGCCCCCATTCTCCCTCTCTCTCCCACTGTATCTCCCGCTCTCTCTCCCTCTGTCTGTCTCTCTCCCCTGCTCTCGTCTCCCTCTGTCTGTCTGTCTGTCTGTCTGTCTCTCTTCCACTGTATCTCCCTGCTCTCTCTCCCTCTGTCTCTATGTCTTCCACTCTATTTCGCCCCCCCCCCCCGCCCCCCTCTCTTTCTCTTCTCGCCCCCCCCTCTCTCTCCCTCCTCTACCCTTCCCCAGCCCCATATTTGGCGTCGGCTATTTCTCTTCTAATTTGAAAACACTCTTTAGACAAGGCTCAACACGGGGCTGTGGCTTCTATTAGAATGTTGGCTTGTTGGAGCGTCAAAATTGCGATTCGGCCATCGATGGCTAAAACAATAGTGGTGTGAATCTTAGAATATTAGCGCAAATCTTAGTAGCTCTATTATAACGGTAGCATCTTAAAGAAACACATTGTCACACTGGACACATATATTTGCTGAAATACTCCTAATATATTAATCATGGTATTAAAAACCTATCCACATTTCCTGGAATTTGAAAAGTCCGCTTGTGGTTTCTATTAAAGGTTTTTCCCTAAATCAGCACGCACAAAGATCCAAGAACACACAAGTTTTGGTGTGGTAATAGATATGGGGCTTAATAGAAGGTTTACGGTGCTCCATTACACATATGTACTCTCAAGCCTTATAACTCAAAGCCTATTCTACTCACAGTGAAATAACATCAACTCCTGCATCTCAAGTGTTGGAGGAGAACATTAAGAGTGTGCCCACCACTAAATGGCTGGAATTCTACACTTGGGTTCAGTTTGTGCCTCTATTGACCTTTTTGCCATGTCTTTCATGGGCTAGGGTAGAAGTAAATATTTCCAAAGAAATTTTCAATTGATTCTCTGATTCACTCGCCCAAACATTTTATTCAAATGCATTTTAGGAGTAGAAAAATGACTGGTATTTCCATGGATAGATTTGGATCATTAAGTGTTTTCTTTTGTTAATTGGTATCGAATCTGAAATATGACTGACCCCCATGACATAGGACTGGTCTGTTTTGCTTGGCATTTCTCCTTAATAAAACAACCTTTACTGGGTTTGAGTCCGTATAGTGTCTATCCTTCTAAATCGGTAAACTATACCTAAAATTTGATGCGTTCTAAAAAAATGAGTCATAAGTCTCAAAATTGATATTTTCCAAATATTTTAAAGTGTTCATTCAAATGAACCCTTTGTAGAAATGTTTTCATGTTAGTGTTCCCTTAGCCCTGACAGGCTGTTAGTCGCCTGAATATGTGTACCAAATGTCAAGACTGTCACCGTATATTGAGTAGATATATGCATTTCAAAGGACATCCTAGGCGAATATATTTCCCTACTTTACCATTGATTGCTTGCACAGAAATATCGCTAAATATGTTTTCAAACATATAAAGATAGAAGGACTTATAAGATATCCCAAAGTTTAACATCATTGGAGTCCGCCTGATACCCACATTTTAGATATGATGGTGTCTCAAAATACCTTCTTTGCACCTTAAGACTCATTTTCCTGTAACACAACATAAATACTTCATGATTGGGGCCACCAACTCGGCAACATTGTCAAATATCCTTCTAAAACTAAACGTAAGTTGGTGAATATTAGGGAATATCTTGCCTACAGTGTACTCAAGACAACTCTGACATAGATATATGAAATCTGAACCTCAGTTCAATTTCCATTACCTGCTAATTTACGTGAGAAAATGAAACGTTTATTATAGGCATACAATATATATATATATAGTTAACTAACGAGTTGGTTTTACTCGTTTAAAATGTCGTTCTCATTGCAACGCAACTTATGCGATATTATCGCCCCTGTATCTAACTCGTCAATTAACCTGTATTTATCCAACGGTTCAGTTAACAGGTATTAAACCATCATTACCACATCAATTCCGTCGTCAACATTCTACTTTGTGGTATATTGATTGCCAAGCCATCCGCAAGTCACCAAGATAGAATATCAAAGGATTTTGGTCTGCTATTTTCAATGTAGCTTTTTCATTTAAACTTTCGTAATCCTCCTTGATTCAATCGTAATTTCTCGGCCGCTCAATGCAATATTGCCGCCCCCTTGAGAGAAACCGTCAGCTAGCCTTACATAGGTGATGAGTCAAACACAATAGAGTGGAGGACTACATAACGACCACCTTGGTAATGTGACCATCCTTTATAAATAAGATCAGTCACTGCCATGGTAGAATATTAATTATATAAATCTAAAATCTTCTTTCTGGAACTTAAGCTCGGAATATCATTGTAATGATGTGATACTTATGGAAATAACAAATCAAAGTCAAATCAAATCAAATGAACGTATCTGAAGCTATAACCACCATAGACAGAGACTAAAAAGATTAATAACCTCCATTTCGGGCCTGTTGGTGCACCGATGGTGTATAATCTTCATTACTAATGAATTAACTGATCAGAGAATCCACACATCCTACCTCCCAGGACAGAAAAGAGGGACATCCCTATGGCAATGGGACACCTTTTTGAATTTTAAAAGAAAACGAATAGAATGTAAGCTTTTGCCGACCCCTGCATCTGTAGTACTTGTAATGGTAGTACTGTGTCAACCCTCAAATCAGATACGGGTATGTCAGTGATAGGACGCCTACTTCGCTAATCGGTTTCCTGACCTAGGACTAGGCGTTCTAATGGGATTATTATGACATGTTGCGATCTTGATGAAATCACAATGGTACTTTGCGGTTTGAGGGGAGAGGCTTTCCCTCCGTTTCAAGGGACCCTCTTATCTTTGGGCCTAGACTGTAAAAGAGTTTAACAAAATGTGTGTGTGTTGAGACGTGCCCCTCACGCCCCTCACGCCCCTCACGTCCCGCTCCTTCTACAAGTTAAAATGGCAATTTAATAAGCATTGGATCAAAACAAGTTTTGGTGGATTACCTACTGCACGAAATTGGGCTTATTTTGCTTGAGAATTGCTACACGTTATCTATTTGTATGGGAAACCCCGACCATAAGACCCGACAGACCCTTTCTAAGTACACATACATCCCTGAGTTTCAAAGGTCATTTGAAGGAATATATTTAACTGCATTACTAGTGATTGTCAATTCAGAAATATAGATAACTATTTTGTTCAAATATCAAAAGATATAGAATTAATTCTTAAAAATTACCATCGCTGGAATTCGCCGGTTATCATGTGCTCAAATCGCAAATAAATCTTTTACTTTTGTGCATCATTAAGACTCATTTTTCTATGACAAACACACACAATTATGTTTATAAGTTGAGATATTTGAAAGGATTTGGTGAAGATGCATTCTCTGACGATTTGGCCCATATAAAGAGCGAACTGTAGGAAAAGACTTAGAGGGCCCCATTGATTGTACTTTAAGCCCTCTAATGTATCACTCACTGTCGGTGGCAAAATGCTGGTAAACACAGCTAAATCAGGAGGAAATCCCTTGCATAAGTTCTCAGCCAGTCTTAGACTAAGATATCATGCCCACAGCTCGAGCAAACAGGCGCTGTTAGTGGTGTCTTAATGGTCGTCACACTATTGGGAAATGTATCTGTTGCCTCCTTGCCTACAGTAATACCTCGTTATGCCGGATCAATACAGTTAACCCTGTCTAAACACCTCCACTTATCTCGGATAGTGTCGCCAAGACTGGTTTATACTTCAGATGAAGATGTTGGAGTGATGTAATGTTACGGGGAGTATATGTAACGCTGTGGCCATAATTCGGCAAACATTATCCGTAATCTGGATATAGCTTGTGAAACCACATCTCAATTATTTGTTGTATAATGTAGATTATAAGAGGCAATTTCCACAAGTTCAAGAGTATTGGGCAAATGACTTTTATTTTAAAGAGAATGCCACAGCAAGATCCATTCCTGTGACTTTTCCGGTAATCATGGTGTGGTTCCTTTTATCATCATTCAACTTCCCCTGCCCCCTCAGTTAACGTCAGTCAAAAACAGATTTCCTACTTTTGCTTCCCTTCCTTTCCCATCCATCTAAAACCTATTTAATCAAAATGTTGGATGGAGGATTTTGCCCAATTGTTTTTGCTGCAGGGTTTCCTAGAATTGTAACTAACTTATACATAGCTACACAGTATTGAATAGCTTAAAGTGTTGCATCAACCCTCCACGTCTAGCCCTATCTAAATGAATACAGAAGGACCAGATATATAACTGATAATGGTGATATATGACGGTCATTCACGCTACAACATTCTTTTCGTATTGCCCAGTACTTGGCGACATGACAATGTTTCCTCTCGCCTTAGGAAGTTTAAACTTGGAAGTGGTACTTAATTGTAGAACCATAAGTGAAACTCTTCTTATCTGAGTTTCTTCATGTTTGGCTAACACAACTGGAGAATTTGATAAAGGGGTATGTGTCATGCGTTCACCCAATGCTCCCACTTTCTCTCTCTCTCTCTCTCCCTTTCTCATCTCCCTCTCTTTTCCTTTTGTTTTAGCTAGAAGTAGGGCAATAAAATATAGGTACTTATAACTACAGGAAACACATATTAAGCTTAGATTAAAGATTTGAAGCCGAGAACAAATAACAAAGCGTATAAGGTTCCTAATTACTATTTACACCTGGGTAAAGAAACACAAATCCGCCTCATAGTTTAGTGTTATCAATTTTATTTTGCAAACTCGTTATATATCGTTATATATTGTGTGTAAGTTTCTAAAAGATGACTAATGAAAATAAATACAATATCAAGGCAAGGCATTATTAACGTTAACTAGAGATAGCCAGGAAGAAAGAGGTACACCCCTCTTGTCTTGATAAACATATGTTGGCCTAGGAATATATTGGAGTCAAATGCAGTGGATTTTGGATATATTTGTGAGAGAAAGAATATCTCAAACCCACGATAATATCTTTGAGAATATGAGAATAACATGCATCAGTCCTGTTGATAATTCTTATATATTCGTTGACGAAATAATATTTCAAAACATTATTGGCTGTTTTAGATATATTCCCGATTTCAGTGTTGATATCCTTACGGATTGGGGGCAAAACAAAGTCAATGTTTTTAACAACACAATAAGTCGAACATCAAAGTACTGGTGTACAGAGGTAATGCTTTGGCTGGGGTCAGCATGCAGTATCTGCCCTATGCACACACCTGGTTGTATGCACAGGCCTTGTGCTAATTGAATCACATCGTTTTGGCGATTATACTTCCGTGCATGCACATCAAACTCAGTGTTTTCTCCCTGTTAGAAGGAGCTTTAGACCTGTGTGTGCATAGGCCTTCTATTGCTGGCTCTGTGGTGCATAGTTTTATGGGTCGTGCCTCTTATGTATGTCTATTGGGAGGTAAGAAATCTAATATAATGTAAACCCTGATACCTATTTGATAAACAGGGAAGCAAGTCTTCAGTATTTCTACTGAGAAACAATTCCGAAAGTTGTCAAATCTTCTCTCCCCCCCCCCCCCCCCCCCCCACACACACACACACACAAATTCCGCATTTGTAGCCAAATTCCGATAAAGATGTTTGTTTAAACTATCATGTACGGGCAATTCTCTTTTTCTCTCTTCCTTGCTGAAACTTTCTGTAGTTTTGGCATGAGCCGATGCACATCCCTAAATTTATATAATATATTTTTTTAAAATCTGGGATGGCTTATGGCATATGTATATAACCGTCCAGGTGTAGAAGGCAGGCCAAGACTCCCTTTCCCTGAATTCATTCATTCAAGTAGAAATAAGCAGTATATATGGCATCTGAGATAGGTGTGATGATGAGATATTGAGAGGTTATAGGATGGGTAATGGTGGAGAATTCAGTTGTCATTATATGATAACCGTATAAGACAAGTTACACAAAGAATAAGTATCGGTAGTAGACTCGTAATGATTATGAAATGATTATGAACGCCAGAGGCTGTAATTGTTTTGGGTTTATTCTATTGCCATTAATGTGGGGATAAATGGACCGCAATTACATTTATTACCTGCCAAATCCACATGACAAAAGTGGGGACACTTGTTTGAATGTACATACATGGCTTCCCATATGTAATGTGCCACAGAAAATGAGTCATAAGTCGCAAAAATGATATATGTTATTTCCATATGAACTCTTGTTAGGAACGTTTTTAATTTGGGGGTGTTGAGCGTTCTGAGTCGCATGAATATATTACCAAATTAGAAGACCGTGTAGTCAAAATGTTACATGTTAATTTCTTGGCAGTAACGTTTTAACACAACAAGTGTCTTAACACGTTGAGCGTGAGTTTTATTAAAAGTACGGGTATCCCAACTATCAATACTAATGGAATTGTGTTGTGCATGACCTTTTGCCCTCAAGCGGAGGAGTTAAGGACAGGAGTTAAGGACAGGACGGAAATGGAAAGTGGATGACTCAATGAAGGAGGCAGAGTCACGATTGAGGCAAGCGGACATAGTCGGAAGCATAGCAGTAGGGAGACAAGGACTAGGCATGACACCAACCACCAGATGGAAAGCAGCAAAAGGAGTAGAGAGGAGACACTTGGTTCAGTCAGAAGTCAGAGCCATGGAGGAGGAAGGCAGGATGGTAAGAGCAGCAGGCATGAAAAAGCAGGGGAGTTGGCTAAACTGGGAAGGGTGTAGATCAAAAAGCCTATCTTGGAGCGAGATATGGAACACAGAACCATACAGACTCAAATTCCAACTAAAGTCTGTGTACGACGTGTTACCAAGCCCAACTAATCTGGTAACATGGGGACTGACGGAGGATCCTAATTGCCCATTGTGCTGCAGGCCAGCCAATCTGGAGCATGTACTCTCGTCATGTTCTGTAGCACTAAAAGAGGGGAGATACACCTGGTGACATGATAAGATACTAGCCACCCTTGCTGACACCCTGGAATTGCGAAGGAAGAGTACAAAGGTGAAAAAGGGAGGACCAAAGTTTATCAACTTTGTGAGAGCAGGAGAGGAACCAACTACAAAGAGAACGGAGGGAAGTGGGCTGCTAGCGACATCAGGTGACTGGGAGATGCGAGCAGACATTAACACACGCTTGGTATTTCCCAAGGAGGTAGCAGCCACCAACCAGAGGCCTGACATAGTGATCTGGTCACCGTCAACTAAGCAGGTCATAATAGTGGAGTTGACTGTGCCATGGGAGGAGAGAATAGAGGAAGCTTATGAGCGGAAAAAGACCAAGTACCAGGACCTAGTCAGTGAATGCCAACAACGAGGCTGGAAGGTATGGTGCTTCCCTGTGGAGATCGGATGCAGGGGGTTTGCGGGCCAGTCGATGTGGAGGGCACTGAGAACTATAGGAGTGGTAGGAGGGGAGAGGAAACGGCTCATTGGCTCTCTGTGTAGGGAGGCGGAAACAGCATCCATGTGGCTGTGGAGGAAGAGAGGTGAGAGGTGGAGAGAGTAGAGCTGGTCCTGGGCTGGGATTTGATCACCCCAGTTGGCGCACCTCTGGAGGTTGTAGTGGACAGCGCCGAAACAACTGATGAACGAGGATCCACCTGAAGACAGGACCAGTAGGCATCTGTACCATCGATGTTTATAACAAATATATACACAAGGAAATGAGATTTAGGTATAGGAGGGTTGATAGAATATAGCAAATAGATTGCATTTATATACATACATAGGTCAGTAAACCTAATTTTCGTTATCACCATATTTCGTTTAGGCTACCTCATGTTTAAGAATCATGTCTTCCAAATTATGTTAAGATTATTAAAATACCTGTATAGTAAAAGGACTCGTATAAGTATGGTAAATATGTAATATTTAGTGCTATTGGAACTTTTCCAGTCAAAGTTAAAGGTAACTTGTGTTGGAGCCAATACAGCTGTTGTACTACAGTTTGACTTAAATTGCAACTGGAAAAACTATATACAGTCTTTGGGTTTGTTTTTTTGTATTAAGAAATCTTCCATTAAAGCTGCACTCAACTAACATCGGTCAAAAACTAAACATTTTGTTCTATTCTTTTCCAACCCATCTAAGCGTCATTTGACCAACATATTGGAGAATTTTCTCTGTTTATTTTGGCTTCAGGGCTTCTAAAGCGTCCTCAATTGTATTTGGAGGACCACCAGAATCTCTGTCCAATATAGTACCTTATTTTTTTTTAGAGTTTTTAAGATGACAACCGTTGATTGATTTTGTAGTATATTTAAAATTTTTATATTTTTACTTGGGAATATCAACCGTACTCCATTATTCCATATTTTAAAGACAGATTCCCGAACTTTTTAAGATTCTGGATTTGACAGGATTCGTACAAGGCCTCATCTTGGCATAAGTTAACGAAACGTGTATTGAGTTAGTACTAATAATGCATTCTTTATTTTGCAAAAACTATACGTGAGCAAACTGGTTATATGCTTCAGATAATAATCTGGTCCTCCAGTATATGCCATGGTACTAATGGTACAGGGTGACTAGCTAGTCGTTGTGATTTACAGATTTTCAATCAGACTGACAAAGGTAGCTATGTCTGTACGCATATGGGTTTCTGTTTGTAGTTCATTCCAACGGGTTTTAGCATTTAAATATAACAGACTTGGTTAAAGAAGCCCGCTGTACACATCTGTGCTCCTTGGCCCTGATATGTGTTTTATCACACGAGTGCTAATTTATGTGAATTTAGACGTGGGTCCACCACTTGGTGGTCCCCAGTGTTTGAACATAGAGTGTGACTCGGCCGTGGGTAATATTAGTCCATATCGCAATAAGCAGCTAATTGACATGCACCTAGCTAGCTCCAGTGTGGACATTCTGGGTGCAAGCATTTCTTGGATTATCACAGGTTTAAAAACTAACGAAGGGCAAGGTGCCAGACAGATTTTGTTATATATCTTCATTTCAAGGTAACACTAGTGTCCCAGCTTGGAATGGAATGTTCAATATACATAACGGATTGTACATTCCTAAACAAAGGTCCACTCATATTAATTTTGTAGTTTTATTCGGTGGTGAATGATAATGAGCTACAATCAAAATCAGCTAATGAGGTACAATGAAAAGGATAAAATAGTACTGAAATGATATTATAACTAAACCTCATATTTATAAATCAAGTCATAGGTCAAAGTGTCAGAACAGAACATACATATTATTAATTGTCTGCATATTAAGATGTATATATCTAAATAAAATATATCAAAATCTTACATACAAGATATATGTTTGGTATTTCACCGTCTCGCCTCTCATCATTACATATATATTTGCCCATCTTCCATCAGACAAGAACTACACAGACTATATATAGTCGGTACTAAGCGATAGCCTTACCTCTACCAGGTTTAAATGTGCTGTTGAAATATGTGGGACATAATTGTTTCTGTTCTCCTGATTAAATATGAACATTCTCAGCTATGATTAACAAAAACAAGTTTAGGTACACTCGGACATTTATCAGGGCGAGACGGGATGTATGCATTGTTGGCTATGGTTAATTGCATTTTGCAAAGAAAAAAGAATAACAAAGGACTTGGTATGTTTGAAAAGAGGATGCCCCCCCCCCCCCGCCCCTATACACACCTACACACACCGTTTCCTGTGTTGGCTTCACTTATTATCCTTCACCGGCGTCCGTTTTTTCTTGGCTGATTCGAACTCTAATTTTGGTATAAACATAAAACAGCAGCATAATATTAATAGATAGAGCCCTATAGGTCGTAGCATAAGTATATTTGATAAGCTTTTGTTGTCATATTAGCTAAAACTACCGCTTTAACCCAGCAGTAAATTTTATTGCTCTGTATTTCAGGGGGTACGCGGTGAAGCACGTTATCGATGGCTTAGATTCCAACGCACAGTACAGATACCGACTTAGGTTTCAGAACCAATTTGGCTACAGCGAGTGGAGTCCATCAATCACAGTATCCAGTACAAGTAAGCTTCCATATGCTATTTATAGATCACCATAATCTAAACATATGTTTATTTTAACGCTCTCATTCTTCTCATCCTGTACTATTTCTTTCTCTTCAGATATATACCCCAGCTATATAATGATAATAATAATTTTAAATAAACTACATTGTATTTATTCACAATTGTCTTATTTCCGGTTATTATGTTTCTTTCCCTATTTGATATAATGATAAAATAATAATGAAGTCTTTATTTTGCCTTTGAAAGTACATATACAATTAACAATACTTATCATTACCTACATCTTAGGCTATGCAATAACATAAACTGACTAGAGTGAGGTGCTCGTAATTGAATATTTTGATAATAAATATTTTTCATTTATTTTCTTTGTTTATTTTGAACTTTTCTTCATTCCAAATTTCCGAATTCTCCATTCGATAAGGCTTATGATCAGAGTAAGAAAGAAATAATTTTGAAAAAAATGTTTTGGTCGATTGTAATTATATTTATAGTATCCAAGGCAACGCATGGAAACCATCGTTTTACAATTATGTCTATTTGATATGCTGTAAATTTCCATGGGTTTGAATTAAATTAAAAAATTCTCTCCATTTTCAGAGGAACCATTAAATGGAGAACACTTACACAAAGCTATACAGAGACAAGATGTCAGTTCCATGGAACGCGTATTGGAAAGTGGGTACGTAACGCACAGAATTACTATAAACTCTTTATTTGGGACCTCTTACTACTGACTGTAATACATTAATTATGTTCATAATGCTGTAGAGTTCAGTTAGGACTGGTATCCGCTACCACAACAAATCTTACGTTAAAAATTTGAAGGGGGAAGAAGAGGCTTTTGTGTTCGACCTAAAGCTCATTTTTATCAACAAATATTTTAAACCAGGAGTTGTTGAGCTGGTTCTGTGGGTGTAGTGCGGTGGCGAGCTCCTCCCTACATGGGTCTGTATGTGGAGAGCGGTGGCAAGCTCATCCTTAAATGATTCTGTAAGTGGAGAGGGGTGGCGAGCTCCTCCCTACATTGATCACTAGCCTATTAGGAAGATGTGACAAAAACACGAAACTGAGCTAAATTACGAATGCTTAAGCCTTTTCTTCCTCTTTGAATTTTTAACATGTAGATGTGGTTATGAATATTGGGCTTAGTGTTTTTGTATATACAAAAATATCAGTAATTTCTACAATAATTATCTAACTATTGTAAAATTGACAAATATTTCTAATTGGTAATGTTTTAAAATAATGTTTGAGAATAAAAGATTTTTTATAGTAAATTGAGGTTTTTGAATTGGTTAATTATGTACTAAAATAAAATGTGTATCAAATGTTCTTTATATTAGAAATTGATATCATTAATTTGTTATAAGTTTATGTTTAAAGTTTAATAATTGATATACTTTGTAGACATTTTATATACTGACTGGTGGAATTTGCCTTCTGTGGGTTCCACGTGATGTATATATACATCACATCAGGGTTCGTACATGTCCTTGAAATCATGGAACGTCCTTCAATTTTGTTTTAATTTTTAAGGCTTTTGAATGTCCGTGAATGTTGTACAAAGGCCTTGAAAAGCCTTGAAAAATTGTAAACCAGTCATATATTCAAAACAGCCATTCCTGTGGAGGAACGAAGTTATGATACAAAAATGCAACCAGAATGCACCATTTCAATCTAAGGTCTTCTAAGGTCCTTATGAACTGCATCCCTGGTCTTAATTGTCCTTGACAAGTCCTTGATGTCTATCATATTAACAGACGTGTACGAACCCTGATACATAAAATTTTAATGATTTGTTTCTCGACGTTTTAGAGGTGTTTGTAGACCTTTACAACTGTTCTTTTATCCTATCAACCACATTCCACTTTTTCGCAATGAACATTTCTATATACCTTTGAGTGGTTTTCTTCCTTCACAGTCGCCAGAGGTAAAAAAAATAATGTTAAATGAAATTAAAATTGAAAGTTTGAGGATCTGAAATTAAAAGTTGAAGTTGCTTTTGATAACCCCAAGTGCTCGCACGCAAATTGTGCACGTCCTTTGTTTATTGCCCCCGCTTTTGGTGACCTCTGACGAACCATTTGGTAACTAGCTTTGAGTGTATAATGAGGCTGTATATTTCCTTGTTGCTTTATAAAGAAATACCCCCTCAGGGTATTAACCGTTTAAATAACCGTTTGCCATGACTTTGCAATCTAAAACTTGAGTTAAGCCTCGGTCCAATGTATGAAAGTCTCTCGGATAAGTAATAGCAAGTGAGCAATATATTTTTGAGTTCAGAAATGTTATTTCCTTAAGAATATCTCTAATAAAAACAAAATTGAATAGTGTTAGCAGAGTACCGTCCAGGGTAATCCAAAATAAAAAGTTTTGAAATTTGAGTGACGAAACTTCATGCCAGGGAAATAGTGCAGGAGTGCAGAAGTGCAGGAAATATATATTGTTGAAAATCACTACAGTAAGGTCTTTTTTCGTATTAAGTAAAATTGGTCTTGGGGATAAAATTCTTTCGTAATTTATTTTAAAGTTAAATAAAATAATTCAAATTACTTTTAGACTAGAAATTTGAATCTGCATATCCCCCGATGATTGACCCACTGACAGTTAGGAATAAACATCTGATTTTGCTTTACTGTGTATTAAAAAGTCTACAATTAGTAGTAATTTGTGATATAAAGTGTATTGATAAGAATGGCACAGCACCGGTGCAGGGTTTTGCATGAAAAATCATGGTGTGTGGTCGTAAACTTCTAGATATACTATTATAATTATTTTGATTTTATTCCCATAATATAGTCCTTAAATACATTTGCCAATGGAAAGGGTACAGATCTTCTGTTACACAACAGTTCTCCCAGGATGACTTGAGCCTAAAGTACAGAAATACCATAAAAGTCAAGATATTATATATAATATGGTAATACCTCTAAATATTCGAAGTATTCTGATTGGAATGCTAAATAAAATTCTCACTTCATTTTCTTCTCTTACTGAAGACTTTTACAGAATGCAGGAGTAAGCTGCATCTCAATTCTGAATGGAATTGATTTGAAAACCGAATTCGGCTATAATTCGTGATAACTAAACTTAGATACATCTTACTTCTACTATTTATATTGTATTATTAGATGTCAGTTTCAATTGAGAACACTGTAACTTACTAAATACTGCTCGCTGAGTAAAGAAATGTTAATATTTGCTTGGTAGACTTATGAAATAGCGAGATATTGGTTATAAGAGCCCCTGCTGTCAGCCTCTGCATGGAACTTAACCTTTTCTCCATGATTCAATAATATCGATGTTCTTGTACATGGACATGGGGCAAGAGCTCGATATGAGGCGGGATCTCTTATATCAGAGTTAAAGTTGCATTGAATGGGTCTAATATTCCCTGTGCAAGCTGTAAAGGATATATATAGTCAATTCTTTTAGATTCATGAATAATAATATCGATGTTTTGTACATGAACATTGGGGACAAGAGATCGATATCAGGCGGGATCTCTTATATCAGGGCTAAAGTTGCATTGAACGGGTCTAATAGTCACTGTGAAAGCCTTAAATGTTATATAAATATAATAGTCAATCTTTTGGGTTCATGAACCCATGGTTGTCCAATTTTTCCCTTTCTCTGATCCCAAAACTGCTAACGTCAGCATGCCTTTAGTCAGTCCTCCAGAACGGAGGGAACAGATTAGAAAATATGAAAAATAGAGATAATCCTGACTGGAATAAGTATGTGAAGAAGCTTATTATAATCCATTTCATTGGCATATAATGTTTGCTGCCACGAATGTATTCCATCAATAATTACAATTAGAAGAGCCAACTTTTGTCACCCACACGTTACTCCTTTAATAATTTGGTATGGTAAAGTAAAGGACCAGAAGGGAATGGAAATCTCCCTAGTTGGAAATATAGCCCCCTATATATACTATCTGCATTCTGTAATCAAGTTTTACCAATCGGGTATGGCACCGAAAAGAATGAAAACAAACTGAAAACTTTGATAACAATGGAAGTATGGAATTTGTACTTCATTCAAGATAGAAAATCATCCATTACTCAATACAAATAATAAAAGAAATGATAGAATTGAGAGAGGACATGCTATTAGATTTAGCTGAGCGTGCAGCTTTAAGCACGCGGCTAGCAGCGTGTGTTCAATACCCCCCACATCCCGCCACATTAGCCCATTATACAACTCCTCCATTTATGGATATTCCTATTGATTTTTATGCTACAACCACAGTTTATTGATTAGAAATTCCTCCAAACTCAAGTCCGGCCTATAGTTTAAGTCTCCGTTTACTGCCGGAGCTACTGCTATATCTAGTGTAGCATATTTGTGATGTGTCACAGAAAACTGAGTCTAAAGTAGAATAATTGATATTTCTAAAAGGCGCCCACACCACCAACCCCCTAATATCTCTTTGTATGAACTTTTGAGGTGTTCAGTGCTTTCATTCCTATAAATACATGTACCAAATTTCAAGACTATGTTGGATATCTTTCCGTTTCTAAGGTCATCCTATGGCATCTATTTAGGTAAATTATTAGTGATTGTCTAGTCAGAAACCTATTTTCAAACATAACTATATTAGAAGTACTTATTAGGTTTTCTGAAAGTTAACATCGTTGGAATCCACTTGAATTTTAAATATGATGGTGCCATAAAATCCAGTTTTGTGACTCATTTTTCTGTGACGCATCACATTTAGTGAGGGGTGCCCGAGCGGTCTAATGTGCTGAGTCAGCCATCAGAATGTTGTCGGTTCGAATCCAGCTCAGATTCAAATGCCTGTCCTTTGATTATCCACACAAGTATATGCCTTTTGCGAGAGATATTAAAGTGTATTAAATTTTTGACTTGACTTGACTAATCTGATTTGTGAAGCTACATATTCATTTCTATTGTCCACATTTTGCTGCATCGTTTCATTTTACTGTTATATTACCTAAGTGTGCCTTTCCCGTCAAATGATGAAAGCTTTTGTGTGCATTGGGGTCGGTGCTCGATATTTTAGGATTTTGTCATTTTAGAATTTCACAGAAACATCTAGGCCGGTTTAAGAAAAATATCACGTTTCATTCGAAACTTATTAACTTTGAATAAGAAACAATCCGATGGTAGATGACCAATCGTAATAATGTTTCAAAAGAAAAAAAAAGAAATATTGTGCAACTACCCCGATTGTCTTTGATTCAAGATGTTTTCCTCTTTATATGAAATATACAAGCCTGTGATGTATTTATGTATGTAAATGTCTGGTGAGATTGAAGTGTTGACATGTAACCTTGGTGACCTTTCAGACAAACTACAGCAATAGCACCAGTGTAAGTGGTGGTCCTGTGACCAGACTCTAGTCCTCGTATCATTCACTGAACAAACATGCAGGAATCCATGTTAAAAGTCACTTTATTAGATACTTTACAAAATATAAAAACAATATCTAAATTAACTTAAAAGAAACTCCTTAATTATTGTGCTCTCATTTGGAAACTTCGGTGTGAGCAAGTCGTCTCACCACCAGAAGATGAATGGCACCTCTACATTAGACCCTTAGAACTGAATTTGCACTAAAATGAGAAAACTAGTGTGGAGTATACTATGGTCGCATGGATCAAAGGCAAGCGACAGAGGACTTGGCATCATATGTTCGTCCTATTAATCCATGGCTTCCCCATGCTGTGGAGAAAATATTGTACATAATTATTAAGGTATAAAGGTTGAGAGAGCCTAAGCCTGTTTAAGTCTTGAACTGAACGCAGTATTTGAAGTTTTAAACGGGAAAGGACAAAATATATAACTATCATATAATTAATATCTGGCCTTAATGATGTATACACACTCTGATGAGAAAGTCTTTGTAAGAAAGTCTTCTTCAAAACTTTCAATTCCACCTTTCGTTTCTTTAGTTTTATTTGCATCTCCACGAGCAATACAAAATCTTTCTTTGAAATTAAATTACACATCAAACCCCCCACCTCCCTCAAAACAAAACAACATATCCAAACCACTCTACTAGAGGATTCCTGTATGTCTCCAAGTGTTGATACCAGTGGGTGTAAGAGTCGGTGCTTCAGTCGGTTTCTCCTAGGTGGAGGCACATTGTGGGAGCATTGCCTTGTTCCTCCCAGATTTACACACTTCTCCCAGGGACGTGTATATATATACACCTGTATGACAAGGCCAGTCAGAATGTAGCATCAGGCATTTTAACCAATTCTCAAAATTTCACAAATCGATTCCACAAATTTCTAAACACTCCGAGAATAATGTAATACATAGAGTGTGCATTATATGACAGAAAACAGGTTTGAATGTAAATTTATTTATTGTTTGAACACCAATAGTTTTTTGATAATCAATAGCCCATTGTACATAATGAAATAATTTGATAATTGTTTAGCAAAATTGCAGTTATTTGAATCTTGTTGCCAACAATGGTACACATTCTGGCAGCCTGAACCACATAAAAGTGGTCATTCACTTGGTCGCAAGAACCTAGTGATTCACAGGAATCATGCAAACAGATCTAGAGACCAAGTGCATGGTCTTCCAGTTGGTCGAAAGGCCTCTGCAATTCATTGCGATTATCATGCAACTAGGCTTGTCCTTGCGACCTAGTCGAGACTCCTTCACTAGGTTCATTGCGATTTTTTGTGAGTGGCGATGCAATCACAATAATAAAGAAAATATTTTTTTTAAAAAGACAATTGAATATTGCTGCGATTTTTCGGCTCGCAAGGACTCGCTTGTTGACCGCAACCTAGTGGAGGAGGCCTTTATATATACACCTCCCTGGTTCACTCAGTCATTGATTATGTTCTATGTTCACTCTTCTGCCTTCACTTCCACGTCGCTATTGAGCACCATGTTCATGTTTACCATTCAACAGTTCAGGAGTCTTTACTATGGTGATTGGGGGTTGTTGCAATGGGGGAAGATATTGTTGTTGAACTCTGTACATATTGCAATATGGAGGAGGTGTGGTCAAAGTGTATGATGAGGCCCAAGTGTCGGGTGGCACCGGTAATGGGTTCCTATATTCTTCCAACACTGAAATAAAAGTAATTTGTAGTAGTCAATATTCTTATGTTCTTTCACAACAGAAATGTTGGCTTTTACACATTTTCTTAGATTCGATAAAAAAACATCATTGCTGAAAACAGAAAAACTGCGCATACCAAATTATACATATAAAAAATGTATAGATGAGCAATTACTGACCAAATGTCTTGAGACGATTGTCATATCTGCGGCATAAGTAATTATTTCAGTGATGGAAAGATGCTTTGACCAATCCTCTGCCCATGTATGTGCACTCATCTCTCTATGTCTCCTCTATTCCCACCATATTTTCACATATATTCAATTAAATGGGGGTTCTGGGATTTTAATTGTTATTTCAGTCACACTAGGCCCTCATGGGACTAGTTAAATTTATTCTTTTTAAATTATTATCTACAACTTTCTACTAGTCATGCATGGCTTAACATCAAGTCCCAACACAAATAGTTGATTCATGTAGGATATATTCGTACATAAGCATTGGGATGGGATGGGTACATATTTCTTTAATATTTCAATTACAGTAAATAAGTAAAATATACCTTCAAGACTTAGGCCAAACTTTGTAAAAAAATTAAGAAGCATCAAAACTGATTCACCCAGCTCTTTTATACATACAAGCATGCAATATCATTACACCGCTTCCTATGATTCAATTTCACCATAGCATTTACATATTTCTTTTGCTTTTCATTCGAATGTTATCACCTTTTTGCTCTGAAGTTGGGGGATTTTGAGCTATTCATCGCATTAAATATATCATCATAAACTTAATAAGGTCTATTTGTGTAAATATCCTATTGAAAGATACCATATCTGTGACAGTAACTGTGCAATTAATCGCGTCCAAGTGTGTCTTGATCTTTTCTACATGTGATGTTCAATTTATGTACATTAGTGTATTTCTGACTCTTTAAAAGTCTGTCATAGAAATATATATACATATATAGATTTGTTAGATGAGATAAGTACTATTACATGTTGTTAAACTGATTCACTGGTAGATATTATGAGAGATAATGCGAGGGTTGCTAAATTGTTTTATCTTGGTCTTATAGGGATGTACTTGTAGACACCCCAGATAAGTATGGCTTCACCCCACTCATGGTTGCCTCACAGAAAGGATACATAGAGTAAGTATTGCTTATTTTGCTTATTTTAAAGTGACACTTAATAAGGGATTTGCATGTCTCACTGCGCTTGTCTTTTACAGTACATGCTGGGATGGGTTCTGGTGGACCCTGAGCATAGAAATATTTAGCAAGATTTTTATCGAAAATTCAAGAATGTTTTCATCAATATCAGAGTTTATATAAATGAGCTATAAAAACCAAATGCATGATGGAAAAGATGCCGGCTATGCAAATCCCCTATTGCTACTGAGTTCCGGCTAATTAAGTTGGCTCGATTTTCTACCATTTGTTAGATTATTATGCTAGTGATTCATACCCTGAAACATTAATGTAAACAATAAGTGTATGGATCTATTTTGAGTTTTTAAAACCTGCCGCTGCTTCTAATAGAGATTGCACTGTTAAAGGATTAATGACCAGCATTGAACATCCTCCCACAGCAGAGCTTTATCCTTGCGTTTTTTCAGTCATACTAGATACAATATGCCTTGGCTTGGGAGGCTGGCATTGAATGGCTGGTGGTGCACTATTTGGTGTATAATCCCGGGGCTAACAGTGCACCAGCAGCCCTTCAGTTAGTACGTCCTTTAATTGTTGATACCACGAACTTGTAATGTCATTACAAGTCCGTGTTAATGCCATGTCCAGTTCCTCCTATGTTACTACGTACGCCCATTACTATTGATATTATCCTATACAATGTACTCCGGCAATACAATACAATACAAACTGTCAAGGACCTGCTAATTGGTCAAGTGGGGTCTCTACTGCTTGAGGTATGGTCTGTGGTAAGCCTTGTGATGGTGTTGCGATGGTTCTGTAAGTGGAGAGGAGTGACGAGATCCTCCCTATGTATATGGTTCACTGGCCACCTCACCACTCCTCTCCACCTATAGAACCATCAAAACAACATCGCAAGGCTTACCGCAGAGCTTACTACAGAGCTTACCGTAGCCAGTGGAGACCCCCCTTAAATAACCATTATTATCTGTGTACCTATGTTTGTGGCAGCAAGATCAGGAACCAGGGGAAGACCCTAGTCATGCAATCTATCCCTTAATTATATTGATATATGGTGTATTGTACTGTCATCCTGAATACAAATTGAATTAAAAAAAACAATATGATTAGCTGGCCATATTATTTAAGCTGTAGAATAACGTGTATTTTTGTGCTGGCTTCCAGGTTTATAGAGGTCCTGGTGCGTTATGGTGCCGATGTCAATTACCAGAACGATGCTGGCAAAACGTGGTAAGAGTAATTTTATGTAGACGCTTGACAGGTATGAGAATAATGAAGAGTCAACGTTTACTGTAGATGAATTAATTAACAAGCTTATATGTGCATGGTGGTATATATATATAGTCACGAAGACCCTCAACGTTTATGCCATGGGAAAATATACCAAAACATAGGATTGTTTTAAAATATAGAAATATACAGGGAAATATATGGACGATATGAGGCCTGGCTATGATATCGGACACAGAATAGACACAGTATTTGTTATCAATCATCTGTGATCGCTGAGCACAACATATCGCTTCTTTTGCTTGATTACACCAAAAGATGTTTAGTAAATTATGTGGGGTTTCAATGTCCTTTATACTAGTTTGCCAATGATAAAAAATGGATTGTGTCTATGACAAAGTGGTTTACATAGGCCAAATTGGCCTACGTCTTTGAACATTTTTCGGGAACACTGTAACGTTACGTTGAGCTAATGATGCAGTGTCCAGTCATGCATCTGGATCATGGCTGATGTAAATGGTAATGTAATACCAACGTAAGATGTGTAAAATAATCAATTAAACCGTTATCTCTTATAATATAACATTTTATCATCATAGTTGATTATTAATATTCATAAATTATATTTAATAAGGTTATACCTTGTTACGTAATACTACTAGACCGGACAACCGGTGGAGGTAGTAATTCAAAAAGGGAGATGCTATGATGAAAAGAACCTACTGCAATAGGGGATTTACATGTCTCGTCGCGCATGTCTATTACGGTGCATGCTGGGATGAATTCAGTTCAAATCCAACATGTATACACATATTTAGCAACATTTTTATAAAAAAAAAATGCAAGGATCTTATCATAGCCTGTGTAAATGATCTATAAAAATAAATGGATGATGGGAAAGGTGGAGTCTTGTTCTTGGTTGGAATTGTGCAGTGTAGAACCCACGCATACACCTATGTACTAGAGCTGGTGCATCATATGAACTGGTAATACTAAACCTAATTAAATGAAAATAAAATGAAGACACTAACAGTTTGTCCTGCGTACAAGTTACAACACTCGCATCCAAATGCCCAGAGGTAGTTCATTGCAACTGTGGATTCTAAATAAATAGGGAATATATATGGTATCAGTATGATGACTGCACCTATTCCATGACAGAACATAGACACAGGATATGTTGATTGCGTTTTTCTTTGACGTCAAAACTTGACGTCTACAGCCATATTTATATCTGGTGTGAAATGGAGAGGAGCTAAATGCGGTTCCCCTGGATTGGGTTTCCAGTAGGTGTTAACTATATTCAACCCGCCCCGGGCAAGCTGCCCCTTGTTGATCACTTGTCTGGTGCATTCCCTGCCTCTGTTTTCCCCCTGCCATAATTATAGGTGATGTGTCCCAGAAAAATGACTCACACGGCGCAAAAAATGGATTTTGAGATTGAAAAGTTGAGATCAATCGGAATCCAATGATGTGTTAACATTAGGAAATCTAATAAGGACCATAGTCTACTTCTATAAAAAAAAATATACATGAGAAATTTGTTGATGGTCAATCACTAGTAAAATAGGTAAATATACTCTATAGGATGACCTCAGAAATGCATAGATATGATCAATACAAATTCTTGGCATTTGGTATGTGTATTCATGCTGATAGCAGTGCTAAGCACCCCCAAAATGATTACATCCTGACCAAGGGTTCGCGTGGAAAAACATTCATTAGAAAAAGTTCGCTTTTTGCGACCTATGATTCATTTTCCGGCAACAGATCCTTTTTACCAGTTACATCAAATATGATAAATTTAGAGAAAATGGTCCTCTTGTCAACAAACGTTGGTCTTCCCAAAAGACCTCTGCGCATTGATATAATTATAATTCAACTTTTGGCTAATTGAATAATTAAACTTTTCCTATTTATATCATTAAAACATAAATAATAAAACAGTTGGTCACTTAGAATATTGCACTCGTTGTGACGCAACTCGTGCAATATTCACGCTCCTTCAAGCAACTCGTTTGTTACCCTGTATTTTTTTTATCATACATTGATAACCACTGGATTGATAATGATTCTATAAAATATGTTCATCATATATTGATAACAACTGGATTCATTATATAAAATATTTTTATCATATATTGATGAAAGCTGGATTCATTATTTGAAATATGTTTATCATATATTAATTGTTAACAGCTGGATTCATTATATAAAATATGTTTATCATATATTGATAACAACTTGATTCATTATATAAAATATGTTTATCATATATTGATAACAACTGGATTCATTATATAAAATATGTTTATCATATACTGATGAAAGCTGGATTCATTATTTGAAATATGTTTATCATATATATTGTTAACAGCTGGATTCATTATATAAAATATGTTTATCATATATTGATAACAACTTGATTCATTATAGAAAATATCTTTATCATATATTGATAACAACTTGATTCATTATAGAAAATATCTTTATCATATATTGATAACAACTGGATTCATGATTACAGTTTGATGCTAGCGTCGTACGCGGGGCAGACGTCCAGTGTGAAGGAGCTGCTGTACTATGGTGCTAAGCTACAGCTGCAGGACAAGGGTGGTTCCACCGCACTACACTGGGCCATGGACGGTGGCAACCAGGAGCTCATAGATGTGCTGGTGGAGGCGGGGGCTGACCTGGCCTGCACAGACTCCAATGGCTGGACGCCACTACTGAGGATAGGTACTGTGTCCACTCATTGAATAGTAATATAATATAATAATGATTACTGATAAACAAAATCCCTGGCAACATCAACATCTCAGAAGCACTAGCTGCAAAATAACATCTCTGCAATTATACTGCCTCGGGAACATGATATGGACCCAGCTCACCAAGACCAAACACAAAAAGCTTAAAGGAAAATATTTCTGTCCTTCTTCCACTAGTGCCTTGGGTGGGGGTTGGGTTGGTTGTTTTTTTTGGTATATAAGAAGTGAAATCTGAAAATTATTTCAGGTTTTCCAATTCGTGCCTGACTTGGTGCTACTTTCTTGAGGATGATTCTGTCGTTTTGGATCTTTGTGGATCCTTCTTCAGGGAATGAATTATACAAATAAAAATGATAAAAACATAAAATAATTAATTGACTTTTCTTTATCTCTCCACAGCTGCAGTGACAGGGAACAGGGACGTGGCCAACCTGATTCTCAGACTGGGTTCTGCCGTAGACATCCGGGACCGAGACGGCAAGACGACGCTCATGATTGCTGTGGTGAACGGACATCAGAACCTGGTCGAGTTATTGCTGCAAAAGGGTGCTGATATTACTCTCAAAAATGAAGTAAGCAAACTGAATACTTTCTATAAGAAAAGAACAATCATTGGATCAAATTTAACCCTGCTCTCGGGATTATTTTTTTTAATTGTTGGAAATTAATATGAACATTAATTATTACTAATGATCTGTAACTCGGCATGTTTACGTCTAACTTTGCTTATAACATGTCCAATAATGCAACAGCCTGCACCCAAGAAAAGTAATATAAGGGTATTATTATTGAAGCAAAGTAATTGGTTATGAAGTGATCATGAATATATTGGTGTATGGAGGAGACCAGGCCCCGCCTCCACCAGCACATCTATGAGCTCATCCTCCTGGTTGCCACCGTCCATGGCCCAGTCGGTTGAACCACCCTTGTCCTGCACCATTGGGTGTTGTGTGCCGTACCCCAGTACTAGTCTCAACAAGTTTTTAGTTAGAGGCTGTGTTTATGGGAATGAGGGGCAAGTTGTCTAAGCAATGGGTGAGTGGCATGAGTGGCATGTAGTGTGTGGGTTTGAACACGGGCACAGCTGCAGCAATATATCTCCTCCCACAGGTACTAGGGGGGAGACCACCAATGAGTGAAGCTGTGATAGTACAGTCATGGCGAAAACCTTTGAGGTTTCATCAGACAGTAGGACCGGTGTAATGGTAGTTCTGAACAAGGTAACTGGACCAAACAGAATAGTAATAGAAAAATAGCCGTTTCTGTCATATATGACAATTGAGAGTTTAGTTGTTTTTCAAATATTTGATTGGACAATCTGCCCCAAGTTTTACCGACTGTGGACCGGCAAGTTTCACCATGTCTGATTGTCCACCAGATGTCTCACCTTGCAGATGTAAGTCAGATCCCTTTAAACTATGCACTCAAACAAGGAGGGACAAGTTGGGAAGTGTGACAAAAATAACTGTCCAGAATCAAACTCAAGTCTATCCATAATCTAGCTGCATGGTACTCCAGGACACATGCGCTTCTATAGGGGATTTGCATGTGTAGGGCCCTTGAGGTCTTTAATTGACAAATCGACAAAGGCAGCCAGTGACAAACAACAAAAACACCTTCCTAGCCTGACAAAAACCTTAATAGTCCTCTGCCACAAAAAATGGCCATTTTATGACAATTAAGCGACAAACAACTACAATTTTCTTAGTGACCAATGACAATTGCTGTTTCTTGGTAGTGACAAGAGAAATTAGACACCCCCCTTATGAGCCCTATGTGCCACTGCGCATGTCTGTTAAAGGGCATCATGGGATGGATTCTGTTGAATTCGGACATACAAATATTTGGCAACATTTTTATCCAAAATTGCAAGAATGTTTTCACCAATATCAGAGCTTGTATAAATGATCAATGAAAACCAGATGCATGATGGGAAAGATGGAGACTTGTGTTATTGAAACATGTAACACACATGGACATTGACATAAGAGCATAAACAAATCGTCCCAGTTGAACATGGCGTGTTTTCTATAGATTTTACACAGTACCATTAGTCGCATAATTCTATGCAAATCAAGATTGAAAATGGCCGACATGCACATTCTTAGGTTCGACTCGAGCGTGGCTATTTATACCCCCAGGCCTACTCATTAAGGGCACAGACCGCGATGGGTACAAGAGGGTTACACGCACTGGCTTACTCCCTATCAAACCCTATACAATAACATTGGGTTCCTTCATGATACCTTGGAAAAGTTGACTTAAAAAACGTTAAAGAGCTGCAAAAAATCCTCAGGGATAGAGGAATAACAGCTGCCAACCAGAAAAAGGCCAAATTTCATGATTTGATTAAATTAGCTATTGGATAAGGGGTGAAATAAGTGCTAGAGCCTAGAAGCACAGTGAAGTTCTGATGGATAAAATGTCATGAGAAATCTTGAAAGTCCATTAAAAAATGAGAAAGATTTCTGTTTAATTTTTGGTCACATATATCGCCTGAACTAGTAAATATTCGTATGTCATGTAGATATTTAATTCAGAGGTGTCAACAGGTTTTTTACCCAGGAATTATTAATTATCAATTTTTGTTTAATGATTCACTTATGATTAACAATTTTAACTTTCAATTGTTAGGCCTCAATCCCTTTTTGGTTATCCAACTTCTATAGAACAAAAACAACGCTGTACTTACAAAAAGACCATAATGTTTAAAAAAAATTATTTGTGGCAATGTATTCCACGCAGAAAGAAAATTCCCCTTAGGTTATTTTTTAGATGATTTAATTCTTTCATCATGGTCGATTTTAGTCACAATATTATTTCCCAGCTTCAAAACCTACTAGGCCCCCAAATTTAACAAGATTGTAAGCTAATGCTGTAAATGATCGCAAACCTGAATTACGAAGCAAAAGAGTACCAACAATGCAATTATTGGGCATAATCAGTGTTTATGTGTAGCTAATCATTGTACGTTTTACTCCGAAAATGTCAAAAAAGTCTTCAAAGTCACTGAAAGTAGGCTATGTTATGGGGGGTAATACCATGTACTCGAAATTTAGTTAATTTCTGCGATCATCCTGGTAAAATTATTAATTATTAAGTAAAAGAGTGCCTCATGTGCAACTCTCCCCATAGACTTCAGTGTTAAAAGCAACACGGTGCACGGATCGTTTGTATCGGGGAGCCTGAATTAGGTCCCACCCACCTCCTGCTGAGTTTATGGCATGGCCGTATATAGTACTGGTGGTTTGGGCGTGTGTTGGAGTATAGTGGACACGCACGTCAGCCCCTGGAGGGATCACTCACCTATAACCTGATCCCTGCCCATGTATCAACTGTCCATTGTCACACCTCTAGCTTCCAGGGCTGTGTGTATAGCATTACTTGATACAAGTATCAGTCAGCCCTGGTCATTCACCTCTGTGCTATAAAATTGGTGGCTCTTCTGTAACATTACACTGGTTTGTCTTTTACAATAAGATACAAAAATTAAGTCCTAATAGGAACTTGAATATTCAAGAATATATATGTTGATTTCTGTGGAGATTAAATAAAATTCTTCTGAAATAAACCAGAATAATCTCAGATTATTGGTGTTTTTACGAAAATAATCTACAATTGTTCACCACCCAATCCTACAATTGAATAAATGTGATGTGTGTAAAAATAGATGAGCCAAAGTCACAAAATCGCTTTGTAGGAATATTTGGTGTTCTTTCAAGTAGTATAATAAAGTTAGAAAAATGTGTGAATAGCTAATTATGTTGTGTAAAATCTACCAAATAAAGCTTATGACGTTAGCTGTATCCATCGGTGTCTATTATGATGGTATAGTCAATGTATTTCACATTTTTGTTAGACTGTTCTACACTTCTCATCTGTGCTAAACTATTGCATTTTCTACCTTGTTTCATATCTGACTTACCATGTATACAAGTGAACTTAACTAGAATTAAGTTTTGATCTGATTTAAAAAATGGCTAGCACCAACATACTTTCAGAGGAACTTTTAAACTAGACATACAGAATTTGGGCTAGTGCAGCTAGTATTCTTTCCCATCGTAAATGTTTTCTTAGTCGTGATAGTTTTCCGTGGGCCTGCTATAGATAAAACATGCAGCCAGGTCCCTTTTCATCTCATCATTGATTTTGATGTTGCATACTTATTTGTGGGTATAGTTCTTAATTTTCATGGAGCATAAAGTCAAAAGAAAACTATATGTATATAACTATACAAAGGTCTGACTGGTCAACAAAGCAGTATATAAGGGTGTCGAAGCCAAATTCGGGAGTCCCCAAATCCCACCTTATATCCACTTGCTACCTAGTCCTCAGTAGATATAACACTTATATATATATCCATACACTAGATGAATGTATCCATCAATAATGTCTACCCTCCATCTGTGCAACTCATGGCCCCGTTGGATTCTTTATTTTGCCAAGACAGTACCAGTACAAATCAGAACAAAAGAGGTAGGACACTTCAGATTATAATCTGGTCTTCCAGCCTTTGGACTACTCGGGTTGACTATCTACTTTTAGGGGTGGGGCTTAGGGGTTGGTGAGGGTTTCTATTGGGAGTTTTCTAGCACCATCGAAGGTACCAAAAAGCAAGTTCTCATTTGAGTTGCCTCCGATTGCTACTCATATTATCAATATTAACAATATATAAATATCCTGTAGTTAAAGTAGGGCGAGAGATGGGACATTGACAACAGCCAATATGAGTGAATGTATGGATGGGTATTGCTATAATTACATCGCCTCGAACTCTTACTTTACAAACTAATTTGATTTTCTGACATGATACTCATACAGGTGTAACTTTGATGTATTTTCAGTACGGGAAGACGGCGTATGAGATGGCCCTGTCAATGGAACGAAGGGTGGGTACTGCAATGTTTCCCTGACTCTATATATGTCATGTGTCATAAGTCGCAAAATAGATACTTTTCAAAGTGATATATTCACAAGAACCCTTGCTCACAATGTTTTCATTTTTAGGGTGTTTTTTGCTGCTCGTAGCATGAATACATGTACTAGATATCTAGACTGTGTATGGAGTACATCTATGCATATCTGTGGTTATCCTAAGGAGTATATTCAAGTACTTTACAATAATGAATTACCACCAAGAATAGTAGTTATTTCCATATGACCAGATTGAGCATCTCTGGCATATCTTTTTAATGACTTTCGGTCAATAATTTGGTGGGCCACTGTCTGAATACATTCTAAAATCATGTAAGGGACTAATGTTACCCATTAAGTAGACGTGATCGAGTCTGTATTCATTGCCGAATTTTTATAACCAAATGCAATTTGTAATTCACGATATAAGTCCATTCTCTATATTTGATATCCATTTACTATATTATCACTATTCCACTTTCTCATTTCAGAGGCTTATCAAAATCCTGGAAGACCACATGAATGCCAAAGGAATAAAATATTTCTGAGTAGCTGCTTATAGACACGATTGTATAGTAAAGTAGGGCCTGGAGTATATTGTTTCTGTGTGCACGTGGCGCATTATTGCTCTTTCACAACAAACAATGTATTTGACGTCACGCTGCGGCAGTTAGGCCGTCAATACAGGCAATATGGGGGACTCTAGGTGGACAATAGCAATGGGCTGTCTGTGGTCAGATGGTCTTCTAACTGTAGTTCATGAAATTAGGTTGCGACAGGCATGCGTAATTATGTACATGCATGCGTATATATAAACACATAATGTAGGTATACATTCATGCATACATGTATGTATACATACATCCATGCACGTTTACATAAAACATAATGTATACATACATTCATGCATACATTCTTACATAAAACACATAATGTATACATGTATGCATGCATGTATTCATAGATACATACATACATTCACACATGAATAATACATTAAACGTAACGAAAAAAACATGTATGTTTTAATGTATGCATGCATGCATTCTAACATACATGCATGCATTCTAATTTAAGTCCCAACATTCCAGTACGATTTACAGTAATCTTGAAATCTAATTATTAAAATAAACCGCCTAATCGTACTCAGAATTTCGGACCAGACGTTTATAGTAATTACAGTGGTTTGTCAACCAGGAAGTTTTGTAGGGAAATACAGTCTCAAGCTTGCTGTACTTAATTAAGTCCGGTACGAGATCAAATGCATTTCCGCTGTCATGCAAAACACCAAATACACACCAATATCATTTATTCTTCATAATGCTTGCACAAGTTGTAATGGTTGAACAACAAATTGTACCGAACCAATTGATGTTTGGGTCATACTTGAGTAATATAAGGACCAGAGTTATATAAAGGCCAGAGTTAAAGGTAGTCGTCATTCCTGACATGTCCTCATTGTTCCAGCATTTCCTTATTTCTACAGGTGCTTAGAAGCATCTACTTTACTTGTATTAGAACAAAGGGGATACATTAATAGATGTAATGATATTGACAAATAATGCATTGTGTACCCAATGACTAAGTACATTATACCGCAGAACAATTTTCTAACACATTGGTCGTATAGGGATCTATTTATTTTAAACATGATATAGTAGTAGCAGAATTAGCTTCAGAAATCGTAAACATTTCTGTAGGTGTCTAAACAAATTTGTCGATATATAAAGACCTTTTTCCACCAAGCCGATTTCCAACCGATTTAGTAAACCGCATGAGAGTCGGATTGGTGGACAAGGGCTTTTACTCAAAAAAAGCTGTGTGATCAACTCTTGAAGAGAAAACTATTTTATCGAGCTGATATCAAAAGGTACTGCCTTAATCTATGTAATCTACACCTACAATTGTCTGTCTACGGTGAAGATACAAATCTCACTAAAGCGATGTACAGGTATGAAAGGTATGTTCAAGTTGGAAGTTAATGTTTGTCAAATTTACTAAGTTTAAACTTGGTTTAATTTCTTGAAAATGGAAAGCAAAAACTCTGAAAATGTAGGTTTTGTATGTGTCTGGATGCTCCTTCTGTTATATACAAACCATAAGTTTAAGAAAAGACCTCAAGCTCGCAAAACCCTCCTTCTGCGTTCATAATACATCAAATAAATTTGTGATCTTTATTCATATTCTGTGATAATATTTTGTCAAGGGTTGTATTGGAAAAAGATGTGTTATACCCGACTCCGTAGAGTTCTCTTAAGGATTGGATGAAAAGTATTCGCTCCTGTCCATTGGTAAAATCTCCCACATAAAAGCCTACGTCCACTGAGCCTATTCTCTCAACAGGAGGCAGTCAGAAGGTCGCTGGGTCCCTGTGAGAAACTCGGTTCAGTGGACAAGGGACTTAAGCTTTTATTTCCCGACTTCTTTCGTGAGAAAAAACAATTTTAGTCAGACTAGAGGTTTTCATGATGTCTTGCATTCCGTCCATTTAGACTACTCGTTATTTGTGATATGTTATCAATAAACTATTGTCAATAGTATACTTGATGTCTCCTTTTTTCATCAAATACATGCAACCATGATGTACACGGAGATGAAATTCTTCGGTATAATAAATTAGCATTAAGCGAAAAACATTTCGCAGAATTTATTTACCCCATTTCGACGAAACTTTCAAAGATTAAAATCATCACCTTCCATCCCCCATACACCCGAAGCCCCCTTTTCCCCATGCCATAAATATTTCAGTATTTCGGCCATGGCCCCATCTTCATCCCTGAGTAGAAAATCGTTCTATTGTGGTGCTCTACAGAAACGACAAACGGGGATAAATACAGAGGATAGGACGAGGTAATCTAAAGAATAAATCTAACCAAGAATTGTCCAAGGAGATTCCATATATTGGGAACGGGTCCTATACAAAATGTAATATACATACATACAAACAATATTCGGGCTTCTAATTAGTTATATCTTATGTTCTTAGCATATATAGGAATTGTTATCAATATTCTGCTGCTGGTATATGTTTATGTACAATTTTAGTTTAGTTTAGTTTTTTTGTTTTAGAAGCCCTGTATAGCAAAAACAAAATCCTCCAAATGACTTTTAGATGGGTTGGAAAAGAATGGAACAAAAAGTAGAAAATGTTCAGTACCCACTTATCCATTGTAAATATATTTTACTGCACCCACTTAACTCATGGATATATATACAATAAAGACATTTATTGCAATCTTGGAGTACTGCACTTGGGAGACGATACTTATCCAACATTTTTTTTTACAAACTTTATTCAGTCTCTCAACAAATCCATCCATTCTGACTAGGGCTAGAAACACTTCGTAAGATACAAAAGCCCTTTTCTTGTGCTTCTAGGAACCTGCTTTGGTGGAAAGGAAACCGCATTTTGGACATCTTCCTTATAGATAGAAAACATATTAAGCTAAAGATGGTATCTTTAAATCACCCAGGAGGATACTTTTGAATGTTCGCTGTGCCAAACGAATGTGAGAATGACATTAATGTACCACACAATACCATGGGAAGTGTGTTTGTGGACTTTTATAACTCTTGTATAATAAGAATTAATCGATAATTATATTATTAGGATGACATTTCTTTTACTAGCATTTATAAGCACATATAATTAGAAAGGACGAAAACTTTCAGATAAAATTTACTTGATTGAGCAGTCAATCAACCATGGTTTGCTGAGGGCCTTAACTCCTTGAAAGTCCTTGATTATGTCAAGGCTTTGATTTCAAGTGCTTTGATTTTGGCCAAAAGCCTTGGAAATTGGGATATATGACAATAATTCCTGTATCGAAAGTTTTGGGGTTTCTTATAGGTCCTTGAAAAACTGCATTCCTGATCATGGGAATCCTTCAAATGGTCCACCAACGTTGTAATGCTTTTTCGCCGAATAAATGTGATGTGTCACAGGAAAATGAGACACAAGTCCCAAACTTGTTGTTTCTCAATGTGTTTTATTCACAAGATCTGCTTGTAGGAATGTTTGGGGAATGTACCTTTTGAAACTCGTATGAGTGCATTTACAAAACGTCAAGACTGTGTATTAAATCTATTCTTGCATTTCTAAGGTCAACATATTTAACTACTTTACTAGTAATGGTCCACCCAGAAATATTGCAATATTCTTTTCAAGAATAGAAATATCATAGGTATAATCTAGAAATACGTGTGGTCATCACAAATCTTCACATGAACCCATTGACGTGTAAACTAATATCTGCATATTGACCAGATTATTACAGATCCATATTTGTATTTGGCATGGAATATCATCGGAATATCATGAACATAAATGTATCATGTTTCATACCTCGAGCGTTTCTCGTTCACAGTCCCACCCACTCTACCACTCGTCTCATTGGGTGGGCGGGAGGCTGCTGCCTATATAAATGTGAACGCATTGTAACCAGCATGTGATTACGGATATGCACCTCCTCTTACCATAACACAGCTATACCATAAGGACATCATAATCATCTACACATTTCATTAGGATTTTCCAATTGTGTCTTCGTACTTCCTCAACATGCTTCCAAAAGGTTGGTATTCTCTTGAAAGTGAAGCTATATTCTTGTATTGATATCGCACAATGCAACATTGGTTTTTGTTGAGGTGACTATTAGAAAGATTTAAATAATCATGCACAGTTAATTAGGATTTCCCAATTGTGTCTCTTCGTACCTGTTCAACATGCTTCCAAAAGGTTGGTATAGATATCTTGAGCTATCACTGAATGTTAAACTATATGCTTGTACTGATTTTGCACAGTGCATATATAAAACATTGTATTTCCATTTTGGTATATAAATGTTTACAGTTTTCTACATGGAAAACGAACCTTCCAAATTCCAAACGAATCACTATGATTCCATTTTATATGCTTATCAAATAAAGCTTAGTCTTGCTACAAGATTATAATAGGGGCCACCGTTAAGGCGTCGACTTATTGGTGGCATGTCCTCCTATTTTCTGTAACCCCATACTCTATCCGGCAGGCTTGAAATCCTCCTAATTGTAGGAGTTAGACCTATCGATATGACCTCTAATAATATAAATCGTTTCAACAACAACAATCTAATTACACCGGGAAAAAATCTTTTTATCATCAACACACAACATCATCGCCAGTGCACAGACAAAACCTAATCAGTGGTACCGATCAGCCAATATTGAAACCAACCGACCTTTTAGTACTATGGCAGAGGCCCACCAGACCAGCAAATCTATCCAGAATTTTGACATTACTATACTTCGAGAACTCGTCGCTTACTACATGTCATTGTCACCGTTAGATCATCAAATTGTCAAATTCTTACCTGGCAATTACCTTACATTTAACAGACATATTTAAAAATGTCTCCTAAATTTTATAGCATGTTATTCAATTATTACTTAACAATAAGTGACTACATTATTAATATTGATAATAATATACCCCAATGAGTTTGAAATATATAGTACAAATATTATATGGTAAACGATTGTAGACTCATTCGGGAATATAGTAGACACCTGGAGGTAAAGTTATTAAATAATTAAACATGATTAATCGGCACTTTTGGAATAAACAGGGCGAAATGTGGTGCAGAGCTAGCTGCAGGAAAAGTCAAACCCTCAAGATGGAGTTGATAGTTATCTGCCAGAGAATAGTTAAGTTCCTAAACTACTTAGTACACAAGACCAGTATAAACGCAACGTGAGCGCAATCGATGTAAGTAGTATATGGAAAGGTGAAATTTCGATCACGGCATCGCGTCAGATTGGAATTTATCGTCTTCAATTATTGGGCAAGTAGTTTATGATTAGATGTTGATCTACGGTCAGCAGACCTTTGCTGAGCCGATGCTCCTTTTTGCCATCTTCAGGAAGCCAAAATAGTTAGACTTCTCTTAAATGCAACAATGGCTATCCTGTTCCCCGTTGCAACTGGAGACGTGAATCATCATATTTAATTAATTTCATTTTGACCCTAGTGAGGAGTTTAGGTTTAGAAATTTATATTTCTGTGGAGGTTTGTAGGCAAGTAGAATTATACAGTTTGAAGGCCAACTGAAATTATACTCTAGGCATTGGTTCATCTACAGAATACATAAAACTCGTCGATTGTTTCTTGTTCTACGGAATACAGAACCCATTGCTTGTTTCTTGTTCTATAGAATACGGAAAGCCCATTGCTTGTATAGTGTCCTACAGAATACAGAAACTCATTGTTTATATCTTGTCTTACAGACTACAGAAAACTGGCCATGAAGTTCCTCTACCTGAGCCTCATCGCATCCACGTGGTCACGACCCATGTCACGCGTCATCCAGCACCTAAGTCATGCCCTGTACCCAGAGGGCCTCTACATCATCAAACACTTACCCATCCCCAACAGCAAGGGCGGCAAGACTAAAGGGGATTTCCACTGGCTGGCCCCCTGCGCCGGCTCACATCTGCCTATCAGAATTTACCCCGCAAGTGACAATGTGCCAACACCCCTGATAGAGAGCAACATTGAAGCAGATGTGAGTGAGATAAAGAAAATGATGAAGATCAACATGAGGGTCCTACAGAGATTCAGGAGTTTATATGTAGGTATCTTATAATTGTTGCATCTAGCAAAGTAGCGTAGTAGAGCTAAAAGTACTTAAAAATGATGTCAATATGTGGACGAAATTGTTGTTAAAATGGCTGAAATGTGCTAATCCAAGTAACATATGTTATTTCAGAATAGGAGTTAACTTAATTATATTGAGAAAAAGGAGGTAGGCCTATTGGTGCCGGCAATTTGACAATTGTGCTTTAAGTACCCCTAATCCATCCCCAGTTTATATGGGACACAGGATCGAGTGGTTAGATCTGTACTCAAGTTTCATTCCTTAATTATTTCAGATGAAGAAGGTGTTTGGTTACAACAAAGAACACATTCGCCACCTAAATAGGAAAAGTTACTTCCCAACCCTACGACATTACAGGGTTTTATCATTCAGGGTGAGTGGCATAAACCATAGTTATTCATAAGTCCGAGTGTATTAAAATAGCATTAACCACCACGAATTTTGGACACGGGTTCCTTAATCATTGCCTTGAAATACCTGCTAGGGCTATAGAACCACCCAAGGCAGTGATTAATAGGATTGATAATCACATTTTTTAGCCTGCTGGTTCACTGTTTGTATGATCACTAAACTGAGCACCAGCAGCTTCTCAATGTTGGTTATTAATCCCATAGTAGATCTCTTGGCATCCACGATGGATTTCTTGCTCTAAGATGACCGTTATGAGATCAAAACTCAAATCTGAAAACGTATGGTTATCGTTATCTATTTCATTGAATAAATATCGACATACATCATTTTTGGGGGGAAATAAACGAAGGCATATTCACTGTGTGAATATCCTGCCTTGCATGACAAACACGCTATGCGATGCACTGATACCACATTTACCCATCTAAAAATATCTTAATAGTGAAAAAGGTAAATTCATCTATCCAAATATACCAGTTTTCAATGGTAGATAACATTTTATGGATTTGATACATTGCACATTTATTTATTTTGTGGACTTTGAAATAGGTTTCGTAATTTTTCGAGCATTTTTTTAAATGAAAGTAATAAAAGCCAGATTTTCTAAATTATGATAAATTACACTTATGGGTGATGTTCACCCATGCACCATTTCGGCATTTTAATGCCTCCCTACCTTGATATTGTCCTGTAATGCCATTTTTGAAGTCACGAGGAATCCTCTATGTCACAATTCATTATTACGCAATGCACATGTTGTTTATCTTTACAGGGACGCCTATAATTATATAATTACGCCTAACAATTATAATTGTACTTTAGATCGTGCTAGCGATTGTACTGGTTAACCTATCTCATTATTAATTAGTTGACTAACAAACTGCCGATATAGGCCTACGTTTAATAATCTAAGAAATGATTCAAAGTCGTTTTGTGGACCGTTTACAAAAGTAGGGATATGTATACTGCCGTTGGTTCAGGTGGCAGGGTTGCATGCATGCACAGCTTAGGCAGTTAGTTGACGCTGCTGAATGCTCACACGAGGGCATTGTTTTTCTACGACCGCGACCGCCAACCAAGGTGGTAGAAAAACAACCATGCCCTAGCTAGTTTCAGAATTAGCAGTGTCCATGTTTCTGATTAAATTAAATAATTTAAGCATTGATGCTCTTATCTTGTGGGTATTCATTCTTCAAGGCACGTATGAATACCTATTAGCCCTTGAAAATTCGAAGCGTGGAAGTTGTAATACCATGGTGTGTATGGTATACCTTAAATTGCCGTGTACTCACTCCTTCACCCATGAGTTATTGACAAACCGTTGATATTCGGTGGAATATGAGTATAAATTCTGCTCTAGGCGGGACGTTTCATGTGTGTCGGGTCAACAGGTCAGATGCTTTGCCCGCGAATTTCGAAAGACTAATGTCGTAGAGCCAGTGATGTTCGAACAATGCTCGTGACAAGTTGGGAAGAAATTGACTCAAATTTGTTTGAGTAGCAAAAAAATCGTCTATATGTCCCGGCATTTTATTATCAACTGTCAGAGCTGTGGGAATAGGCACTTGTCACTAAGAAACCAATGGCTGTCACCAGGTTGGTTCTTGCCAAGTTGCAGGATATCTTGAATAAAACGTTTTATTTTAAAAAAGCCTTTATACTAACTATAGATATTTTGTCTTACAGGACACATCACTCGGTCAGTTACAGAGGATTTACATACTTCTGCAGGAAATGGCAGCATTCTTCCATTTTATGAAGATGACTCATTTTGAAACCAGACATTTACATACTCCTACCGATGACAGTATAACCGAGTTCTTAAATCTGATAGAACATGGAGATTTTGCTGGTATTTATAGAGTCCTATGCAAATTGAAAAATATCCTCACAGAATACGACGCAGTGCCACCAACTCCGAAGCTTGGACTCAAAGCCAAACAAAAGTACTTCAAAGCGTCTCGGAATAAGGCGGACAGACAGAATAGAGAATATGCACTGATAACTAGTTTGTTACATGCTTTGAGAAGGACAGTTGGCTTCCTGAACCAGCCTTCATGATACCATCAACCATATATGTATCTCCAAGTATATATAGGAACTATGTAGTAGGCCTAATCCGAAGGAACGGATTCTGCCTGAGCTGCCATATATACAAACGCGTCACACGCAGTGTCACAAGGAACAAGGACAAGTCCACGTGCCAATATAGTCCAGTAAAAATAGGGTTTGACCTAGGAAAAATTGCAACAGAAGGTTTCTCAACGGTTTTTGGTAGTATGAGTGCCCCTTATCATCATACTAAAAGTCTAGAAAAATCTAGGTAGGGGAACATGCCCAAAATCTCAAAAAACAAAATGGCCGCCTCTCAAACTTTGAAACGCCATAACTCAGTGTAAAATCAATATATATTCAAGTGTGAATACACTTTTTCATGGTTTTCGGGCATTGGGAATCCAATGAAACAATAATGAAATCCATAGAAACAATATTTTTCAAGTTAGTGTACTGATACAGGGAAGGAATGGGAAAATATGTCCAGCAAATGCATCCTGTGAAGAGAAAAAAATCTAACTCAATTTGATTGAAAACATTCATGATCAAGGGCACTAGGAAATGAGTTTCTGTAATCCAAACTATTATACAAGAATATTGAACAGTGCATATAAGGAGAATAGTATTTGTATTACTCTGTTACTTCAAGAAATATCAATTCACCTCCTGCATAAGGCACTTCATATATTGTCCTTAAATTAACTCAGTGTAAGACCAACTTATATTCAAGTGTGAATACATCTTTCCAATGTTTTCAGGCATGGAGAATCCAATGAAACAATAATAAAATCCATATAATCATTATTTATCAGGTTAGTCTTCTGATACATGAAAAATGTCCAGCAAATGCATCCTGTGAAGGGAAAAAACTCATTTAGTCAGATTGTACAAAGGCATTCATAACCAAGGATATATATATGGTAACATTGTTCCACTGAACAAACTGTCATAAGTATTGCTGTAATACCTGTCAATATGGCAGCTGACATATCAGCCTGACTTCATCAGTCTGGTACATATAGTGCCTCAGCTGTTTGAACATTCACCATCATGGCCACATGCAGCAGTGCATTCCATGATAATCTGTCATGAACACTTCAGACTGCAACAGTTTCTCTTACATCTGCAGCAAATGATCTGTAGTAGTTGCATTAGGGAGGTCAGTTGACTTCCATCCCCAAATCTATGGATGGAATTGAACTTCCTTCCAAGTTTAAATTTGGTAGCATACTCTCTGGCTGTGGTACTTATTAGCAGCAGATATAGATGGGAGGATCTGTGGATGGACATGCTTGAGGAGGCCAGGGAGCCTTTTTTTATAATGCAGTAATTTACAGAACTAAAATATCCCATTCTTCACCTTTCTCTATATATCCAATAAGGATACTCTGTTATCAGGGGACACCTCAGCTTGTATTTGGAGCATAAACATGCTGGCAAACATCTAAATGCAGAAGCAGATACTGATATCCTTATGTTGCAAATAGCAGTTGAATCTCATAGACCAAAAGAATTTAATTTTATATCACATCATGCTATTTGCATTAAGAAGAGCAGTGTTCTGCATTCCTGGTATCCTAGATTCTTTTCACACATTTGATGCTCCAAACGCTTTGCTCTTTTGCACTCTTTCCCTCTTTGAGTCATGGAAAGATGTTGTAATCAAGTGTGTGTTTTCACCGATGGGAATAGTGCCACATTCCTTAGCAAATTCAACTGCTGTTTGCAATATAAGCATATCTGCATCTGCTTTGGCATGCAATGTAATGATATAATTTGCCCTCAGATGTTCATAGATTTCAACTTATACTTTCTTTTCTATGTCATGCATGGTTGCTGGAAAAGAAAACAGTCCTTCTGTAGCACCCTTGTATCTCCTCAAGGAGGTCATTTATTTGATCATACCTTTTCCCCTTGATTTGAAAGTGCACAGATATGGGTGATTACTGACCAGTTCTGTTGACAGTCAAGTCAGTCAATAATTTTGTGCAACTACATGGAAACCCTCTTATAGCCTACCATACACATATTCATTCCAGATTACTTGCAGCTAAAGTTTTCAAAGTTTCCGGTTACCAATCATTACAGCATATTCACACCACATCTTTGCATTTAGAGAACAAAGTTCCACTTTCTTGGTAGGGATAAAAAGACTCTGCTATCTGTGGATTCTCAGAATACACTTATCTAGTAGTTCTACAATGTAGAATATGAATCTTTAGTGTTAAAAGGGGCTTAAAGCGACCAATCCCTTCAATCAAATGGAATTTATAACCATATGATATGATATATATGAATTAGAGATCATTCCTTTTTCGTGACTGAGAACAACTTCCAGTGGTATTTTTCCAAATGATCAAGAATCTTCCTGGACCTTGTTGCTCATATATAGATCATTGAGGCTGGTATTTTCAGAGCATCATGTTTTATTGAGAACTATGCCAGTGAGAAGGGGGAATTGAGGCTGTTCCTCCTCCCATCATATGTTCAAAAGACGTTTGTGTATCAAATGCTATTAGAGAATTCTAGGATAGCAAATGTGCACAGCACTCTTATTGAAATAACAGGGTATGATACAACATAGGGTATTTTTGCGTCTATGATGCAGCATACCTGAATCCCAAAGGCAAGCTGAGATATACATAGACTAATACCACTAGATTCAAACTTGGAATGATGTTCCATTATAGATGTTCACAATTCCCATCTGTATCTACCAAGTGAACTCCTGCTCCTGATGAACAACTACAAATTATGCTAGAATGACTGCAACAGTCAGAGGTATTCCTTCAGAAGATTAAACTTGGAATGTATTTCAGATGTGGCCTGGCAATGGTGACTGTTCAAACAGTTGAGGTGCTAATGATCAAATTAAGGACAACATCAGAGGTGCCTTATGCAGGAGGAGAATTGAGATTTCTTGAAGTATATCAGAGTAATACAAATACTATTTTCTTAAAGTGGCTAAGATAGTTAAAATGAGTAGTCACAGAATCACATGAAACTTATTCAGTGTAAACATATAGGACATGTATGACAATATCTTAAGTATATAGAGCACCAACATTGTTTCCTCATTCAATAATCATTGAATCAGTGTAATGAATAGACCAGATTTCAAATCACAGAATAGTAGCCGTCAAGTGGTTTCTGTCTCTTTTCTCTGTCTCTCTCCCTTCTTCTCTATCTCTATTTCCTGGGTATGATCATAAACTGCCTCCCTCTCAGCTCTCCCGCCCTTGATATAACCATATTAAATGTGTTGATAAGGGCGTAAAGCAACCAATCTCACTCACCCCCACTCTCTTAAGTGACCAGGGATGTAACTAGCTTTAACCTAGGAGTCTATGAGTGACCTTTGGTCAAGGCTGGCATTATGTAACTCCAGATGCCAGAACCCAACTGCCATTCTGACATAACTGGACATCTCTGTATGGTATATGAAAACAATTTTGCTCACTATTGTACCAAATATCTGATATAATATGAATGTTAGAGTTTTGATATCCACAGGAGTTAGTTAGGTAGGGTAAGGTGAATCAAATACTAGAAAAGGACATAGGATAATCTGGCCCACAACAGTGAGAAGTGTCACTTTAATATGCACTGTTCAATATGCTTGTATAACAGTTTGGATTACAGAAACTCTTTTCCTACTTTCCATGGTCATGAATGTTTTCAATCAAAATGAGTTAGATTTTTTCCCCCTCACAGGATGGATTTGCTGGACATCTTTTCCAATTTCTTCTCTGTATCAATACACTAACTTGATAAATATTGTTTCTATGGATTTTATGATTGTTTCATTGGATTCCCCATGTCTGAAAACCTTAAAAAAGTATGTTTACACTTGAATATATATTGATTTTACACTGAGTTATGGCGTTTCAAAGTTTGAGAGGCGGCCATTTTGTTTTTTGAGATTTTGGGCATGTTCCCCTACCTAGATTTTTCTAGACTTTTAGTATGATGATAAGGGGCACTCATACTACCCAAAACCGTTGAGAAACCTTCTGTTGCAATTTTTCCTAGGTTCAGCCCTTTTTTGAGCTAGATTGCCTGGACTAATAGGGGATTTTGCATACCCGCCATCTTGAATCTCGATTTGCATGGAAGTATGGGAGTTGTATGTTAGTGTAAAAGCTATAGAATGTATGTTATGTTCAGCATGGAATATTTAACAGTGATCTCATGTAAAAAGCCATGGGTTTCGCATGACTCCAACTTTCCCATCATGCATTTGGTTTTTATTGATCATTTGCGCAAGCTATGATAATGGTGAAAAGATCCTCGCCTTTTTCGATACTAATGTTGCTAAATATGTGTATGTCAGATTTGAACTGAATCCATCTCAGCATGCTCTGTAATAGACATGCGCAATGAGAAATGCAAATCCCCTATTGGCGATTCCACCAGGGTTTTGAGTCCGGCGATTGTGTGTATACTTGTTACAGTATACAGTAGATCTGTTGTGTGGATAGTCACTAGCACAATTCGCCAGTGAAATCGTTAATGTCGCTAGTGTCAAAAGTCGCTAAGCATAGCGATTTTAATGGCGTTAGTAGCAAATCGCTCTCACCACCTATGGTGGGTGGGTGCTGCCAAAATTCTACTTTCTTGTGAGACAGGGACTAACATTATTGGGGTTTGACCTTTTAGTTGCTAGATAGTTTTGACCACACCCTCCACAGTGACCTTTTGGCCATTATCTGTACAAGGAGGGAGCCATATGCATTGGTTATTATAGGCCTACCAATACTGGTTGTATAATATCAAACAAATTTGATATGTACTGTACGGTACTTTAAGCTACTTTAAAAGCGAATTTCCATCGTCTTCAAGTCTTTCAAGTTAAGTAGGGCGAACTTGCAGTCCTCAATACTTTGTGCGTCACGATATAAAATATTGGTTCCTGATATGCGTAACAAACCATTCCATTAACTCCGATACAAATACTTGCCATATACTCATACTCAGTACCATTTATATCAACTCCAAATAGTCATTAGAGTCATGAGCAAGCACATGCCTGAGTGAAAATATACACATGTAATCGTGTTTTATAGTCGTTGGTATGTACCAATATGTTTTGATTAAACTCTGTTATTACAGACATGACATTGTACTGGGAAAACTGACACTGCCATTCCATAGATCGAACCTGATGAGAATGTGGTACAAGTGACACTATTGCACTGTCCAAGATGTTTGTTTTTTAGTGGCGCAGTGGATAGGTGAGTGTGTTACGAAAAAAACAAAAACATCGAGGACTATAGCATTAATTTTTTTTTTTTAATTCGTTTTTATTCAGGTTTAGAGCTACATACATCATTGTTGAGCAAGGTAATTTTAGAAAAACAGCTCCTCGGCTCACCATGCGGTGGTCTACCTCCAAGCCCTGAGCTGGCCATAGGGAGTTTAATATAATGAGTATTATAGTATAACCATCGGTCCTTAACTAATGAAACAAAACATCAAAAAGAGAGAAAATATATACAATTTGCACTTATATCGGCTTATACTCATAAGGTTTATAACAATAACACACACACACACTCCAGCATTACTCTTTTAGCGCAATGGAGGTAATGGAGGTAATATAGCACTTTTCACAGCAAGTTTAAAGTTTTCAAATGTCTCGATCGATCGGAATGATATATGGAGATTATTCCACTCTGTACATATATTGTAATATAATGATTTCTTAAATTTTGTACTCTTAGGTAATATTAGTTCAAATAGGGGGGCTTCTGCACGTCTGGTTCCTGTATTTCGCCTGCATGCTTCAGGCTTATTGGAAATCTTGAAGAAGGCATTTTTAAGAATATTAAACTGCATTCTCTTTGCAATTGTCATAATATTAGCATTTAAGTGCAGCTCTAACACACTAGTTCTAGACTCGGCCGAAAGAGCTAGTCGCAGGAAATTATACCCGAGGTATTGGATGGTCTAAGAGTGCTTTTAGACACGGTTTGATCTGATTCGACTGTTATTTACCACTTACTGACTTTTATTTACCAGTTCTTTTGACGTCTATAACCCCCATTCCTTACTGGAAGTGATTGCCGTGGTCTATTGTGACAAAAATACACCCCAGAATCTGACCAAACCGGGTCTAAAGTGTAATAGTAGATGCCTACTGCGCCAATGGCTTTCCCAGCCTGGGAGTATGCGTCCTAATGTGATTATAATGGCATTTTCTGGTTAGGAGCGAGAGGCTTTCCTTCAGTTTGGAGAGACTCTCTCAACTCTGAGCCTAGACTGAACTACTACTACTACTACCACTGCTACATACATAGGCCTAGTTTACCAAGTCCGTACCACATGTGTCGGTTGTATCTGCACCTTGGCATTTTTCTGTAATTAATAAGAGACAATTTAGGCCAGATGTTTGGCGAACCACCTGTTTGGACTAGAGTATGGGCCAAAGAGGCTCTAGCCTAGAGTTAACCAGTTTAATATTTCGATTTTGTTTCGTCTAATTGAGAAAATATTTGATGACTGACGTTGCAAATAAAAAATGGTTTCTTTTATTCCGAATTGCAATATGGACCACCTAATTAAGGTCTTTTTTATAAATCCCATAAATTTGAGCACATATGGTAGGCGCCCATAACTATATTTCATTGCTTTCCTCGTGCAGAATGGGCGTATACTACAAGCAGGTAGTCAGAAAATGGGCAATCGGCAGCTCTACACTTTGTGTTAGTTCTACTAAATTAGAGTGAAAAAGGATAAATGCTTGGTAAATCTAAGTACACATGTATGGTATTGCCTCTGATTATTTAAAACTGCTCTCTCAGTTATTAAACGTCGGTCAAAATATTTTCTACCTTTTGTTCCATCCTTTTCCAACCCATCTAAAAGTCATTGGATCAACATTTTGGAGGATTTTGCCTAGTTGTTTTGCTAGTGGGCTTCTAAAACACCCTCATTTGTATTTGGAGGACCCCCCTCCCCCTCCGAATCCTTTTTCTACAATGACTTAACTTATTATCATCCACCAGCGGCAGTTTTCTCTCGGTGATTAGTCTTCAAATTCGTGTATAAACACATATACAACAGCAGAATATTGATAAATCCAATAGTATAAATCATAATATGAGTGAATTTGGTTAAGATTTGTTTTGTAATAGCTGAGAATGCAGCTTTAAAACAAGCTCTTTGGTTATGCTTAACTGTATTTCCAACCCCGGTTTTGCCTTAAATATTTGAGAGAATATTTGAGGTGAAGGCAACTTGCTGACGACTAGACTCTTGTATTCACTCAAAATGTAGACACCACGGAGGAGAGGGCCATAACCTTGACAATGAGAACAATTTCTCGCATTACGATTATGTTGAACTGTTCTAGATAGAATGCTTGCAAATATGTATTTTTAATAAAAGTATTAAACTAAAGAAATTGTGTCTTCTTTTTGTTATATTTTCTTCTCTTAGAACATTCGGTAAACTAGATTGTATCTGTTCATCAAGGTATCTTATTTAATGTGTAATAATTCCATTTCACTTAGTTCAAGTATATTTTTCGTCATCAGTATGGTCATCCTTTCAGGCAATTTGATAATATTAATATAAAAACCTTGATTGAGTCACATTTGAATTGATTCAAAGGATCGGAATTCCATCACAGAAACTCCAGTGGCAGTGTTCCCTGTATTGGAATTACTTACACACGAATACGTCTATTGTAATTCTGTTCATACTTATTGTAATTTGTATAATTCGTTATTTTTGTCAGCATGACTATTAATAATTTAGGTACGGCAGTGATTTTTTCTTAACAATTAAGAATATCTATCCAGGCATTGCCCTGAATTATCAAGGCTATCCAATAATATACAATACAATGTGGAAGTTATAATTCCTAGGTTATTTTACCTATCTTTGTGTTATCTATACATACACATTAATGGATGCTACTGATTAAAAGAGTTAATGATGGCTATACCGACTAATCTTCGTACATTTCTCAACAAAGGTGAGTGAGTGGATATATGTTACCTAACTTTATTTACACACAACATTGATGCATCAACAAAATACAGTTCTAATTTCTATCTTGAGCAAGACCTCCTACATCAGCAAGAATGATCCACATGATCCACATGTTTCAGTTTGTAGTTACGTTTCCTGGCAGCAACATAGCTGGTGTTCCCACTCTCCAGTATTTACTGTTGGATCTTAAATGTTTGCATAACAATCGACCAGGAGATGTGTATCCTCTTATCCCCGGGAAGATCATTTGTACTTTAGTGGCACATAAAAATGTCATTGAGATCGAACTAAGTTCGATTTCACCAGCTCGTTGTCAAAATACATCAATGTGTTGGCATTGGAAGGGCGGGCTGGGTGGTCGGGCTGATCTATGGTTAATTCAAGATGGGCTCTGCGTGGAGATGGACCATTTGGATGATCTACTTGAGTAAAACTTGGTACCTTGGAGGTTGGTATGACTACATGTGTGTGTGTTGTGTTCCAGAATAATGAGTTATAAGTCACAAAATTGATATTTTCCAAAGAGATTTATTCACAAAATCTGATTGTAGGAATGTTTTCATCTTTGGGAATATCTTTCTAGCATATCTAGTATTTTAAGCCGTATAAATACATGTACCACATTTCAAGACTGTGTAGACTGTAAGTATAACAAGGTTGACATATCTTGAGCCATTAATGATTCAGGGTCTCAGTGATATTGGAATTCTTATGGAATTCCTTATTCTATCAACTGTACACTACTATATGATTGGTTGAGTACTTCTGACGTTCTCAGAACTTCACGTGCATGCCAGAATATATAACGATACTGGACGATGTATATAAATAATTCTATATGCATTTGTCAATTTATGAATAATACAATTACATTATGGAAATAGGGCAATCCCATCTGTTAACGACATGTTCACCTTTCCCAGCATTGCTGAAGCTCAGAAATGTGAATGATAAGTGAGGCAGCAGTTGCAAAATTAAAAGTTTATTTAATTTGATTGATTTATATATCGTCAATGTTCTATAAAATTGGTAAATTATTAGAATGAAATGATGTACTTGCATTAAGCAATGCTCCATATTAACATGAATCTGTGCTTTAGGTGGACAAAGCTACGCAGGAAACAACTTTATGATTGTAGCCCCAGATTTGAAGGAAACATCTACGTCACAGTCAGATCAGTTATGTGAGTATCCTTTTGTCCCGAAACGTACGTTATCCATATGGTTCATTAACACTAGTTTTAGTGAATATAATGTAATTTAATGCTTTGAGCTAGGTTATGTATATGATGCAAACTTTTACTTAGTCTAGCTTCTTAGAAGACATTACCTGTTTGTTACCTGCCATTTCCTGTTGTTCAATTTTGGAAATAACACCTGCTATGTATAAAGCTAGGTTCTATGTTACGAAAGGATATGATCATCTTTTCGTAACTATGTGACGTATCACTAGAAAATGAGTCTTAAGTCTCAACAAAAAAAATGATTTTGAGAAACCATCGTATTTAAAAGGATGAGATCAGGTTGATTTCAACAATGTTAATATTTAGTATATCTAATAAGCACTTGTATATGCTTGAAAAATTAGTTGCTATTCAATTCAATTCAAAACATTCTTTATTCGTACGTACAAATGCGAGCCATATATCAAAACAGAATTTTCTGGTCTTCCAGTATGTTCTTTTGTTATAGGAAAAGACAATTTTAATTTTAATTTAATTTGTAAAGGCACCAACACATTTGGAGGCTATTGTTGTTCTTAGAAAAGCAGACATAAAATGTAGTCCATGTAATGTGTAAGGGTACTAAACACCCTAAAATGCAAATCGTTCCTACAAAGAATTCTTCTGAATAGAATCTTTAAACAAATCACTTTCAGTATGGGAGGTATACAACCAGGGAAACACTGTCAAGGTCAACTTTCCACCCTCAGGATACACGGATGTGTCTAAGGACGCCACCTCGAGCAGACCTGTTGAACTGGGCAGATTTCTGTCCGTGGGATCTACACAAAATGACAAAGGTACTTGAGATATTAGTCAGCTTTAGTGGAGCCCCAACAACTCCTTTTATTAAACGTTCTTACTAATTACAGTATGAACTTTGAACAGATCCAGTTTCAGAATGACTAAACATTTACATCAATGAATGCATTATAGTATGGTGATGAAAGAGGTAAAAGATGTCGTGTCGAGCTATAAACATGAGCCATGTACTTTGGTCTCTTACAAAAGAAAAACGTTTCTCTCCTTTCCTATACCCATATACATGCACCACTAACTGACAAGCTCTTTTAACTATAGCAATTAAATGTATAAACCATTAATCAGATAGATGGGAAGCCTGTTTGGCAGGCTATAGATATACATCTAAGTGACTTACTGATCATCAGGACATCCATTCAACGTTCTGCTCAAATATGTGTCCATTTGTTATATCATAGATTGTATAATCTATGGATGTATGGACCATTTCATAGATAACATTTTATTAATTTAGATAATGACCCTACATCAATCTAATGTTATGAAATTGCCTCATAATTCATTTGATTAAAAAAACCTGTTCGGTTATGATGTTGACCGGTATTTTGAACTTTCTATTTTGAATTTTTGTCTCAAATTTGGCATTGAATTGGTGAAGGTGAATTGCACATTTTCTGGCGGATTCATTCATAATTATCATAGTTACTGACTTATTTTACAAAACCTATTCCAGTCACGAAAGTATGGTCGGATGACAGCACTTCCTCTGGATTACTTATGACAGTAAAAAAAGGAAAACGGCGATACATGGTGCTTCCAACCCCACACTTGAGCACCAACTATTCCCCAACATGCCCAGGCACCATAGACAACTATGCCTCCACCTGCGTCCTCTCCCTCGTCTCTGCAGCCAACAATGCAGTCGTTAACATAACCCTGGAAAACACCACCTCTGTCTCTGGCGAAGTTTATTTTGACGGTCGCACTTATCAGCCAGGTGAAAACTTGCAGCTATCTTTCTCCTCGGTGCAGGAAACTGTCCAGTTGAATGCCAGTGGAGGCCTGAGGTTTGGTTCGATACAAAGCACTGGAGCTATAGGGGTGCTATCGGCAGCCATTATACAGCTAGATAATGGTTCAGAGGTGGGGGGAGCTTCAGAGGCTTTGGTTAATCAACTCATCCCGATGGAATCGTGGGGAAGACGATTTGTGATTGTTCTCCCTGGTGCATCAGATGCTGGAAGCCTTGTGCGGTTGGATATTGCAGGTAAGAGGAATAAATTAGTGAATGGATTTTTTTTAATAAATGTATCAATTTTAGAGACCTCACAAAAAGGTGGTGTCATTCTGAACTATAGGTTTAGGTCTTTCAGGTACATTACATCAGCCCTGCCTGTCAGGGGTAATTGGCATTCTTCTTCGCATTCACACTGTCCGGAGCTGCTCCAGTCACTATTAAGGGTGGTCTCCACTGGCTGCTGTTAACTCTGTAGTAGGCCTTGTGATGGTGTTGTGATAGTGAAAAGTGGCGAGGACCTGCTTACATGGCCAGTGAACCAACTAGGCGGAGGACCTTGTCATTCCTCTCCACCTACAGAACCAGCATAAACCATCGCAAGGCTTACCGCAGAGCTTACCGCAGCCAGTGGAGACCCGCCTTTAGTAATCAAAGGGAGACTCGTGGTGCACTGGGCAACTCAAGCTACCTTTTTACTATCATGTGTCCAACCTACAACACCTAACAACACCTGGTCAAACCTAAAGTCCTGGTCATAATGTCTCCAGTGGGCCACTGGGCGACATTCAGGTTCTCAATTTTATAATTTTTAGAGCCTTACCGTGGGAAGTTGAATTAAAATTTAGATTTTTATGAGCAACACATTTTGTTTTACTTTTACTTAGTGAGTCACTCATTGTATTGTGTGAAAAGGGGGGAGGGTCTAATAGGGGAAAGTGTATAGTAAAAATAACTGAGAATTTCAAGGCCATTTCATAGATTCTAACAGAATTCAAGGTCGATATATATATGATTTTCCAGGCCCTTGGACCTGCATATATCTGCCGTTTTATAATTTAGATTAATGTTTCAATGAATATAAATGGGTTGCATGGGTTGATAGCACACATTTCAGTCCTTCACCTTATAATTAATGTGTGTGTGTGTGTTCCATTGACCATTGATATAAGTCAAAAAAGTATTGTAGAAAATATTCTGCTAATTTTTTTATTTTGTTTATAAGTTTCAGAATGGTGTAGCAATCACTTTACATGTTGGTAGTGTATCGTATTCGATTCAGAAGGAAATAGTTCCATAGTTTCATGCTATTCACAGCGTTTTTCTGATTATATCATTATTACAAAAATAACATTCCATACGACTAAATGGCAAGATAGTATTTAAGGATACAGTAAGCGTACGGGCAAATGTTTCCCCAAAATATGAGTTTACTAATAATGTTAATTACCTTGCTGGTCAATAAAGAAGAAAAAACATATTCCAAAATATCCAATCGGATCTGGACTGGGTCGACACTTGGTGTAAGGTTTTGGAATTTTTAGAGACTTACCATGGAAGTTGAATTAAAATTTAGATTTTTATGAGCAACTCAGAGCGTTGCGGGAGTAAATAGAGATTCCGCGCCATGGTATCATGGTGTGGGACTCAATAGAGATCTTCAGAGTTGTATTAATGTTTGGAGCTTTTCTTCACGAAACTCAATACAAAATCTGATAATACAATCTCAACAGTGTTTATTACACCATAATAGCAAGTCAAAAAATACCACAAAGGTACAGAAATGCAATGAACATCTTTGGCACATCAATCTGCCAAATTTAAAATATTGTCCGCAACATGCGGATCCTCTTCAACAGTTTTGAAATAATGTTTTGCGAAAGAAGTAGCACACTTCCAACCGGCGTGTTTCATAATATCATTCAATCTAATTCCCAACTTCACTGCCGCTGACGCTGAAGCGCCTCTCGTTGAGTGCGACCCATACCTAGACGTATCAATACCTGCAAGTTTTAACGTCGCCAGTGTCCATCTAGCTAGGGTATCTCTCGAGATCGACCCATGCGGTCTTATGTACGAAATTACCAAGAATTTACATTCTTTCCTTAACTTTTTTGTACGCGACAAGTATTCCTTCAAAAGTGCCACAATACAAAGATTTTCATTCATGACATATGGTCGAAGTACCATTGTATCTAGGGGGTCGCCCATACGATTGTGTTTAAGGAGACTTTGAAGAAAGAAAACAAACTCTCTTCCAAACATTTTCATCGAGTCAATACGAAGATGGATAATCGTTTGTCCTCTCTGGGACGTCACAAGCAATAGAAGCATTACAAGTTTGTATGACAACAGTTTCAAAGATAATTTGTCATTTCTACCCCAGGCGTTGATCTCATTTAATCAAGAAATAAACTAACCTTGGTGACGTTTATTTCTGGTTATGCAGAGCATCGTAGTCGTTATAGACGGTAGTACAGGGGAGATACGTCACGCGTATCGATGACGTCACACTTTCCAGCCAGGGTGAGGGGACCTAAGTATCTCGTTATAGATCCCCATAATCGATAATCTGATCGATAATTAGCAGAGTAGTACAGGTAGAAATTACACTTAATTTCTGGGACGGGTAGGGTGGGCCCCTGTACTACCGTCTATAACGACTACGATGCTCTGCATAACCAGAAATAAACGTCACCAAGGTTAGTTTATTTCTTGATTATGCTTCGCATCTCCGTCAATAGACGGTAGCACCGAGGAGACTTTCAAGTCTTAGTCACCGAACCCTCAATACTATACTTAATAAAAAATGACTCCAAAAGTCAGATTTACACCTTTTTTGTTTAGAGGTAAAAAAGGCCTAACCTCCCTGTTTATTCATAAAACAGTTTATCATCATGATAATCAACATAACCCCATACAATCGTAGGGTAAATTTTAACAGAGAAATCTTTCTCTAACAATACAAATATAGTTCAACATTTGCACGAACAGGCTTACACAACCTGTCTAAAAATATCATTTTTTAGCAAGTAACCTGTGAGATATGTCTTCTTCAGACACAACCGGTTTCTTATAAAACCTTCTAAAGGTGTTCTCAGAGGCCCACCGACCCCTTTTTAGAATTTCAGTTACTGAGACGTCCATAGAGTCTAATTTAGAAACTGAAGCGGAGCGAGTACTATGTGCTTTAAACACATTCGTATCAATTCCACTATCCGCTAAAATTTCTTTAACCCACCTCGCTACCGTATTGGTAGAAACTGGTTTGTAAGGAGGGGCATAACTAATCAATAATTGCCCAGAAACCTTTCCCTCAGGGCCTCGTTCCCTGAGTTCATCTGTTCTCGACAGATATTCTTTTGTTACTTTAACCAGACAGACCCTTGGGTCGTCCAAGAAAACCTTACTCGTGAAAATCTTTAACGGGTTTCCTGGTTTAGAAGTTTTTAGTAATTTGGCAATCACAAAAATAACTTTCGTTTCTCGAAAGAGAACATTTTCTACATCAATGGAGATTACCGTTTGTAATCTTTGAGCATGAATTAATAGAAAAAGTGTCACAAACTTCAAAGTCAACAATTTCAAAGAGATAGAATTTACTGGAGATAGCTCTCGTAAAAATTCAATAACAATGTCAGTGTCCCAAGTCTCGACATATCTACACGTCGAGGGGCGTTTGTTACCTGCTCCGGTAATAACACGCTTAACAACCTCATGTTTACCAAAGGTTTTACCTTCGCTGTCAACTGTAACAGCGGATAAAGCACATCTGGCTACATTTAACGAACTTAACGAATAGCCAAGATTAAACATCATACTTAAGAAATTAATTCCCACCGCAATATCACAATCGTAAGGATCTACTTCCTTTTCGGTACAATAAAGTTTCCATTTGCGAATGAATACATTATATACCTTTACGGTTGCTGGACGCCAAGAGGCTAAGTATAAATCTACAGCAGTTTCAGAGAGGTCTAAATTTAACAGTCTTTGACTCCACAGAGCGCTATTATTATCTCCGTTTCTCCTAGCTTTTCTGTTTGGGATTTGAATGTTGGGATCAGATTGCCCTTCGCTCTGCGAAATACCTTGAATCTTCCTTGACTTAGGTGTAACAGCTTCGGATACCACACTTGGTTCGGCCATGCTGGTCCTACTACAATCGCCATGGCGTCTTCTGCCTTCAACTTCTGGAGACACTTGCTCATTAGACTGAAAGGAGGAAACAAATAACCTAGGTTAAATTTCGACCAATTGACAGAAAAAGCATCAACAAAAGTGGCTAATGGATCAGGTTTCCAACTGATGAATTTCTTCACCTTAGCATTCAAATGAGACGCGAAAAAATCAATATCTGGTTTGCCAAATTCCCTACAAATGTCATAAAAAATTGGAGGACTTAGTTCCCATTCAGTATTGTCGGTAAAATGCCTGCTCGCATAATCCGCTTCTACATTCAGAACTCCAGGAATGTGGCTAGCTAAGAACCAGACAGATCTTTTCTCCGCCCAGAGCCATATCTCTCTGGCTATGTCATTACATGCTCTAGATCTGGTCCCCCCCATCTTGTTTATATAGGCAACAGTTGTGCTGTTGTCTGAGAGAATGAGAATCTTCTTGTTCTCTACTTCTCTCAATAAACTATTCAGGCCGTTTAACACCGCTTGCATTTCCAGGACATTAATGTGTTGACCCTCCATAGAAAGATCCCATCGGTATCCTGTACTGGAGCCTTCAAACACTGCCCCCCAACCTAGCAAAGATGCGTCCGTAGTTAGGGTTAGTTCTGGCCCTTTAGGTCTAATGAGGCGGACGGCATTGTTTACTTTGTCATACCACCAATTTAGATCTACCCAAGCTTTCTTTGTGATAGACATGAACCCGTCAAACCCAGCTGGGCCTGCTTTCCTTAAGGCAATGATTTTCTCAACTTCGATCTGTTTATAATGCGCTAACGCATAATCAAACCCTTTAGTCATGTCGACCATGAGACCTACTACTTTGGCTACATCTCTGATTTTATGTACATGTTTAGCTCTGAGTTGGTCAATCCAGTCTTTTAATCTCTGGATTTTTTCTTCTGTCGGTCTGACCGACATCCGGACTGAATTTAGAATATATCCTAAAAAGGTTAATTCTTGGGAAGGAATCTTTTGGGATTTTTCTTGGTGAATAGTAAATCCTAAACTGGTAATTACCTGTTCGATTCTCTCCACCCCGCCTGCGCATTCTTCCCTTGTGCGTCCTAGAATGAAAATGTCATCAATGTAGTTGAAGCACAAGATACCTTCCCTTTTCAGGGAGGCAAATACAGGTTTCAGGATTTTTGTAAAAATCCTAGGAGCAGGTGAAAGACCAAAGGGCATAGCATTAAATCTATACACTTTGCCCTTCCACTGAAAAGTGACATAGTCCCTAAACTCTCGATCTAAACTAACTGCATAATAAGCCTCCTTTAGGTCGAGGGAAGCCATGAAGGCTCCCTCTTCCAACAAGTCAATGGCTGATTCCAAATTGTCCATTTTGAAGTGTTCCTTCTTAATGTAGCGATTCAGAACAGTTAGGTCGATAATCAACCTCCATTTCCATTTCGGTTTAGGTCTTAAAAACACGTTTGCAATAAATTTTGCTTGTTTAGTACGGATTTGAGAAACTACTTTCTTTTCCAAAAGTTTGTGGACTTCTATTTGAAGAGCTTCACTTTGAACTTCGTTCATCCTATATTCTCGAGGGACTGAACTTTGAATCGGTACAGTTTCAAAATCAAGTTTAACACCTTGGACTTGAGCGAGAACCCATTTATCACTGGAGATCTTTTCCCAATTATCCAAATGAAATTTGATTTTTCCCGGAGTAAATATATCAATAGTAGGGGGCACAATCAAGGTTTGATCAATAACAGATACAGACCTACCTGAACCAGGCTCTACTCCTTTTGACTGGAGTCCCCCTTCCGAAAATCCGGCTTGCTTCCGTCTTTCCCTTTGTTTCCTTTGTATTTACGGTTCTTGCCTTTGCCTTTGCCCTTCTTAAAGCCTCCTTTGTTTTGCTTTGTGGACTGTTTGGTTTTACCCTTCTTGTCCCAAGACTGCTTACGCATGTCCTCCATCTTTTTGGCGAGCTTTGCTACATGTTCGCTTTCTTTTAGCGACCCTTCCAAGTTGTCGGAAAGAAGGTAGGTGATTCCCGGGGGGTTAGAATCATTCGCCAAATGTTTGTATTCGGCGGGCAAGAATTCACGAATGGCTTCGCGCCGATCTTTTACTAACTTGAACCTTATGAAATAGGAAGCCATAGCCACAGCTTCCGCAATATCGTGCATCGGAGCTTCTATCCAAGCAACCTCCTTGTCATGATCTTTCAGTTTTTGACCCGCTTCAATCATGGCACTAATAATCTTCATAAACAAAAGTTCATTTCGCCTCAACTTATCATCGTCCTCCCTTGCGTCTTTCGGTAAGGCATCTCTAATCTTAGTATTGAGTTGGTGAGGAATCAGATATTCAAGGTTCTTGGGCCTCTGATAGCGGTCCATGGTCTTTTTGAGACCTTCTACTGATAAAGTGGTTTTCATCCTTCGATCGAAAAAGTTTTTAATGTGCGCATGCACAGGTTCGCCCACTTTTTCATCGTCTTCGATCTCATCGGCCAGCTTCTCCCACACGGATCTGTGAGGAGTGGCCTCTGACTGAGTCGCTGACGGCGTAGAATCAAGTTTTGGTTTTTTAGCAGGTGGAAAATCACTGTATGTACTCACGCCATCGTGTACTGAGAAATTTCTCACTGAAAAGTCATCTTCCAGCCAAGACTCTTCATCCTCAGAGTCTTCAGAGCTTGAAGAAAGGGGCCTCTTCTGCGGGGGCCGTCTTATTTCAGCTTCCACCGAATCAAGTCTCCCTGAGACTTTGTCCAATTTGGTATTAATACCTGAGATGGATCGTAGAAGTTCCTCATGAAGCTTCTTCTCTCTCTTTTCCCGTTCTTTGTTGTCATCCCTGGAAGAATGACTCGAGCTAGAGTGATTCGACCGGCTCGAATGGCTAGAGCGGTGATGGCTACTGTCATGGCGGCGACCTTTGTCGTCCTTGTCACGAGTGTCGTCGTGCTGAGAGCCAGTGGACGGGCTTTTAGATTTCTTGGAATCTTGAGAATCTTTCGTAGAATTTCTTCTAACAGTAGACTCAACATGTTCTTCTTTCTTCTTTGAAACAGAACTAGCCGTCTTCAGATCGGTATTCGAACCTCTCTGATGTGAGTGACGTTCGTCATTCGAATCTTCAGATGACGCCATCTTGGATTCAGAGCAGTTACGCGAAAACTTCAGTTTTCAAAGCTCAAGTGACACTTAAGAGGCAAAACCTGTTTGCCAAAGTAGTCCAGAGGGTACTTGGACCCAACTGAGCCAAAAAAATCCTTTCAATAGGAATTTTTTAGCGATCAAAAACAGCAATCGTCTGCTTCACCGTGGCCTTCGTGTACAGCGCTTCGAAAGGCGACTAAAAGTGACGTCATCGATACGCGTGACGTATCTCCTCGGTGCTACCGTCTATCGACGGAGATGCGAAGCATAACACTTCTTTTACACTCCAAAAGCGAGAATACTTTGGCTTTGGCGGGTTTAACTCCAACACTCCTTTGATAAGGTTACAAACAATGTGATTCTTACCAACCGTGTCTTTATTGATTCGAGGTAGAATAAGACTCAAAGCACAGCGGGCTGAATTTATTGCTCCATGCCCAAGGCCTGCCTCCATTAACTTTCTTAAGAATTTTAAGACATCGCCTAAAGATGGTTTTAACAGACGGACATCGAATTCCACACAAAAAAGAGCCCATTTCCTCAAATATGTAGAGTATAACCTCTTGGTGCCTGGTCGCCAAGCGTGCATGATTAAATCAATAGTTTTCTTATCTATACCCTGTTTTTCTAACACTCTGGATAGAAAAGGTATGCTAGGAGTGACAGTTTTCCGAACATTTGCAATTTGTTTGGGCTGCCGTGCGGGATTAGATTTTTGTTGTTTCGACGAAATCAAATGACTCTGTGAGCTGCGTTGGCTGCTGATGCCATCCAAGGTTGACTCTCCCACGCTGGAAGGACGAGAATGCTCTGCTTCTTTGCTTGTATGATCTTTGTCAGTACTTTGCCTGATAGACTGAAAGGAGGGAAACAATAGATTAGACCGTCGCACACGTCCCAATCTAATGAGAAGGCGTCAATTTTCCATGCCTCTGGTTCAGGTCGCCAAGACACAAACCTCTCACATTTACAGTTTATACGAGATGCAAACATGTCAACCAATGGTTGACCAAATTCATTACAAATTCTTTGGAATAACTTTGCACCTAATTCCCATTCTATATCGTCGTTAAAAACTCTTGACTCTCTGTCAGCACTAACGTTCAAAACACCTGGGATATACACTGGTGTTAACCAAATATTTCGTTCTTCACACCAAGCCCAAATTTGTTGAGCTACTGAGTTACATTGAGCGGAACGTACACCACCCATCTTTCTAATATAAGCTTTAGCGGTCGTATTATCTGTTAAGACCCTGACGTGAACATCCCTTTCGGAGATCAAACTCCTCAAACCGTACCAAATAGCTCTAAGCTCTAAAACATTGATGTGGTCATCTTTTTCTTCGACCTTCCATCTACCTCCAGCTGTGATAGTGCCTAAAGTCGCACCCCAACCTGCTAGCGAAGCATCAGTATACAAATCCCAGGCCTGAGGTGAGAAATGAATTTCTCTCTCGGCCCCTGTAAAATGTTCCAGCCACCAGTGTATATCTTCAATACCTTCTTGGGATACCTTCATTTTTGCATCAAAATCACCTTTGTTAAAGGCTAAAGCCTTGACTTTATCTGATTCCAAATTCTTAATGTGTGCTCCTCCATATTTGATGGAGACTGAATACGCAATCATCAATCCAACCAACCCTGACACTTCCCTAATTGAGGGTTTCCTTTTGCTCAGAAGATCTTGTTAAGTTTTTACTTTTACAATTTTATCAATCTTATCTTGTGTAGGGTAAATGGTCATAGGGTGAGAATTTATCATAAATCCTAAGAACTTTAATTCTTTGGTAGGTTCTAGAACCGATTTCTCTACATGTACTGTAAAACCCAATCTATCCAAGAGGGAAGATAATTCTATTATAGCTTCTTGACATTCTGTGTAAGAGTTTGCTATGACAAAGGAATCATCAATGTACTGAAAACATTCAAACCCCTGCTGTCTCAAAGAGGCAAATACCGGTACCATAATCTTGGTAAAGATTCGAGGCCCTGAGGTCAGTCCCATGGGCATTCCCACGTATTGGAACAAAGACCCTTTCCAATAAAATCTAAAATATTTCCTAAATTCGGGCAAAATTGGTACTGAATAGTATGCGTCTTTCAGATCCACAGATCCCATCCAACGCTCTGCTTGGAGTAAATCCAAAGCAGTTTGCAAATTAGACATCTTGAAATGTTCATACGAAATACATAAATTCAACAACGTTAAATCGAGAATTACTCTGTATCTGCCGTCCGGTTTAGGACGTAGAAAAATGTTGGAGATATGCTCTCCTGGTTCACTTATTGTTTCTTCAATAACACCTTTCGAAAGCATTGAATTAACTTCAAAATCACCCTGTACACTTTCCTCTTCCGAAAATTTAAACGGGAAGGGAATTCTATCCTGAACTGGATAGATATCAAATTCTAATGCAATACCTTGAACCATACTCAAAATCCAGGGGTCTGCAGTAATTTGCGACCATTCATGTAAATGATTAGCAATGTTACCCGCACAAAAGTTCTCCTTCGTATGGATAAATCTCACCTCGTTTGGAATGCTGTCTTTACTTATTTGGTCGACCCCTTTCCTTGAAAATCCTTCTGCTGAGGAGCAGCAGGATTAGGAGCCCGATACCTTGGCTTGTAACCTCCACCTTGATTAGGGAAACGAGGGGCCGGAAATCTCTGTTGAAACTGGAAATTTGGCCTGAAACCTCCGCCAAAACCTTGCCCAAACTGTGGCATGTTGGTGCCTCTTAACGGGAACCTGGGGCGTTGTTGACGCACCTGTCCCTTTGGTTTTGGAACTTGGGGCGTAAGTGCAGACTGCACCTCGTTCGCCGCCTTCGCCGCTTTCAAGGAAGCTGATAAGTTTCCACCGAAGAGCCATTCTGGGTTCTCCTCTCTGACGTTTGCCACTGACTTTGCATAAGTCTGATTAATCTTGGGCTTGAGTAAGTCACGCCTTTTGGTCGACAGACCACAATGCACATTTACTAAAAAGGCGTACACATCTAGGAGATTCTTCCCGACGACATCCATTTCTTTATTCTTCTTGCCTTGCCTCAGTATAACATCCCCGATTGGTGCTAGGGCAATCATCACAGCAGATACTCCCTTTTGCATAGCTCTGAGCGATATTTCATTAGATCTGACGTTGTCAACACCAATTGATTTTGAATTAAAGATATCCTGGTCGCACTTCTGTGCCATGAGTCGGTCAATGTTCTCTGGACGAGGATAATCCTCCATTGAGCACTCCAAATCTTGTTGGTTAAAGCCACGCTCAAAAGTATTGTTGATAAAGAGAGCCAAATGAGTACCTACTGCCGGGCCTCGTTTCTTTATTTTCTCTTGCTTCGACGTAGCTTCTTGTAGCTTCGACCAAAGTTCACCCTCTGGGTAAGACTCTTCTTCTACAACCACTTCTTTTCCTTCTTCTTCAACAGGACCCATAAACATGCCTTGATTGGCGAAGTTTTGAAACATAGTTCCTAACATCCACTGATTGAAATCAACATTCTGATATTGGCCAATCGTTCAGACCGCCCAAGTCGCTGGAAGTGGACGACGTAGCTCCTGTGCCTGCGCCATTGTTGACGTCACCGTCCAACCTGGGCGCTTTCCCGCCACCGGCGCCATGTTTAGCATTCTGACCATTTTCAACGACCGTTTGATCAGTTTGATCCTTCGGACGTGGGCTTGTTGAGGCTTCAGAAGCCGACACATCATGACTATCTTTAGTGTTCCTTCTAGGCATCTAGACCAATTAAAAGAAATTACATTAGCATGAACTTATAAAACTTTTATTATCATAATTCACTGATTTACGAACTACTTGGCGCACCAAGTCCTGCAATCTTCAAAAATATCAATAAAAGAAACCCAAACCGCAGTAAGGGATCTTAAATTCCAGATACAACAATAATTACGAAAGAATTGACTTTAAAGTGGAAACTTAGTTGACGGCGCACCGTCACGTTCCAAAACGATCACCTCGAGGGCCAGTCGAACCACGGTCCAACTATTGTTACTCGTTAAAATTAAAAAACTTTACAAATTACTACTACCAAAAAGCTACCACTGGAATCTATGTTCTCAGGGCAACAAAATGGTAAACTTTTCAATTTGAAAAAATTTAAAGTGACGAAATAATCTAATAAACTCACCTTACGACGGGTGCTCTGAGATTTTTTTAGTCTATGCCACCGCGTGAAAACCGTGCGAACTGAAGTCACATGATACCACGGCGCGGAATCTCTATTGAGTCCCGCACCCTTATGGGTTGCGAGTAAAAACCAACAAAATATCTATGAATGTTTCAAAAACTAAATATATAACCTTCAAAATGAAAAATTCAAAACCAGAACCAAAATTAATCATGAGCCTTGCCCTGGGTAAGGAACCATTGTCCCAAGTAAATGAGTATAACTACCTAGGACTCACTATTGATGAAAACCTAGCGTATGAATCACATATGAACAAACTAATAGATAAACTTAAGTGGAAGGTGAGACTATTGTCGAACGCTCGCCATACACTAACAAAAAAGGTCAAAACAGATATGGTAAAATCGATAATAATTCCCAACATAGATCAGGATGATATTTTCTATTCTACAATGAACAAACAACTATTAAATAGACTTGACTCTCTGCTCAACTCAGCAGTACGATCTGTATTCAATATGAAAAAGAGAACTAATGTTGACAGAGAAATAGCCAGTTTAAAAATACTACCGAATTATGTGAAGAGAGAGGTCCACTTACTAGAAAGTGCACACTACTTAACACAAACAGATTCGAAATTAGACAAAAGAAATATCCCAACCAGAAGCCACTCAAAAAAACAGAAAAAATATAAAAATTAATCGCCCCAAAACATCATTATATCAAAACAGCTTTCTATATAAAAGCTAAGATGGCCTGGAACTCACTACCGACTGAGAAACAGGCCATAGAATCCAGGAAACATTTCAGGAAACTGATAAAAAACACATACAACGAATAAGACAAACAGTAAGTGGGCCCCTCTCCCAAAGAAGGGAAAGATTTATAACTTTACTTTATTATTTTTACTTTACTATAATCTTAATCCTGTTATTACAGGAGTAACTATTGAGTTTTATTTATACATGCGGAACACTAGATGATACTAGCTTACCCCGTTTATAATCCTGTACTGGATTATCACGTTAGACATGTATCTGATCTGTATTACTTAACCTCACTATATACCATTATATATATTAGCCTATTCATAGATATAAAGGGAACGGCCGGAAGAACTAGGTATAAATCCTAAACGGTACCTAGAGGCCTGTCGACCTGTTCGTCAATATAACTGTAAAACCTTTGATGAATAAAAGATTTTTCTATTCTATTCTATTCTATTCTATGTTAGTTTAGAAAGGTTCTTAAAGAAAAAGTACAAAAGACGGATTTTCTGGAAGACCTGTCAATCGACAGAAGTGTACCTTTTTCTTTTGGAAATACAAATTTCTCTATATATAAAACATATACTTTACCCATTTTTTCAAATGAAAAATTTTATACTTTTACGTTATGTATATTTCTAGGTTCTGAGGCGAATTCTTCCGTGCTAATACAGCATGACGATCACGTAGAAACGTTTTTCCTGGACGAAAGTTTACATGCGACAAGGGACCTAGCATCTCTCAACACCACGATGCTGATCTACTTAGAGGCAGGACATGCAGCCCAAGTCTTCTGTTATATCATTGCACCGTCTAGTCAACTGTTCCGTATGATCCCTGTACCTGCTATGGAACTATACAATACAGAATATTCAGTTTCCACATCTAGTGGAGAAACACTAGCAGGTTTCTTTGTCACTAGGAGGGAGGTATCACACTCTGGGTTTAGTATTAATGGTAATAAGTACACTGGTCAAGGTTCCAACAATCAGTGGACTGCTAAAGGTTTTGATGAATATTCAGCGGTTTCCTGGACAACTCGTGGTAATGTTAAGGTCTCCCGTTTTAGCCTTGATGAGCCTAGTACAAAGTACTCCTTTTCAGCTGGGGGTTCACCTTTTGGTCTGTTTTTGTTTGACGATGAACACAACATACGGCCCACTAACACACTCCTTGCGCCTGTTTGGGCAGAAATGACCATTCTCCCCGAGCCAACGACTGAGATAAGCTTTACCGAGGCTTTTACAAATGACCCAAACAAAACTGATGGTAATAATCATGTTAAACTTACCACGCCTGAAGACCGGTCTGTTACTCCGACTCCGACAGGTATGGACGACAACACTAAAACCCTTATTGTTATAGTGTCTGTTCTTGTAGGCTTTCCTCTTCTTATAATATTAATTCTGGCCATCAAAGCTCTTTGGGAATCGAAGAATGATAATAAACACACTAAAGTTGGGGCAAAAGCAGGCAATGGCGACATAATCCCTTTGACTGAGGTATCCATGGGAAGTGAGTTAAGAGCTGACGGGGACGGGTTGAATGGTGTGAAGTTAGATGGTGATAACACCAAAGAGGAAAGCACCGCTTGAGAATTTAAAAAAACAGGGATGAAATCTTTATTTGTGAAAACTTGAATTTTCCAAAATGTAATTATTTCTAACGCAAAAATTTCAAAGAATTCTCAAGTTTTCAAAAATATTTCACCAAAATTGATTTAGCAAATTCTGTTGAAATTTAAGATAAAAACGAATCATCAAACTTTCAGGTTGGATTTGCTTGGCGCTAATGACTGATTTTTCTAAACAAAAATAGCATTATGTACCATTTAAAAAGTATGTTTTCAAAAATTTCTGGGAGATACATATCCCAGAATCCCCCTTAGTAATGATTTTCCCTTGTCAGAAATATTTCAGTATTTTGCCATGACCCACTTTCATCCCTGCAAGACTATCCATACACATTTCTAAACATGGTGGTAGGAAAACATGACTCGAGGATAACAAATTGCCCGCTAAGAGATGCGCTGGCCTATTTTTTTATATCTGTCAGACGTCCACCACATGTGTTCACCAAATTAAATGTAACAATTACCATAATTAACGGTCAGAAAATGTAGAGGCTCTACACATTTAGTGAACTATTATGTATACCTGAATGTATTTAGTATTGCCTTGATTGTCTGGTGGATTATGTTTAACTGTATTTTGAACCGCATTTTTGTCTTAAATTTGGGTTATTTGAGAGGATTAGGGAAGTCGAAGTGTACATTTTCTTACATGACCAAGATGTTCAAACTTACTTGATAAGATGTTCAAACTCTCAAGAATAACATTAATTTCCTGACTAGGTACATTCAGAACACTTAGTGATGAGCGGGGGAGAGAAAGAAACACTATGAGATACGCACTATATACAAAGCAGCAGGGTCTCTGCTTTTTCAGAACTACTGATGGGACCAATGGGTTGTAGTTATTGTTGTTCATAAGCCAATGGTGTATTTAGCAAGTTATCAATCGCAATTTTTCAACTTTTAATTACGCGTAGGGTTTTGCCAAGTTTACGAAAATAATAAACATTGAGAAAACAAGCAGGCCTTTGCTTATTTCGGAGATCTTCCTACATCTTTTAATTACTTTGTGAGTCTCTCAGTGTAAGGTGTGAGAGCAGCGGGTCAACATATTTTCCAAGCCGTGAATTTGTTATTCCAAAATCCCGGCCCCTTAACTAGTTCTCCAGTTTATTTTTTAAAATTCTTTTCCAATTTCAATGTCAAGGTTTATCAGCCTTAAATTATCATAAGACAACAATGATGATAGCTAACATGTTGGTGATTGTTTCCCCAGAACTATAACTCTATTCGCTTATATAAATCATTTGCAATACGTTGGAAGACATTTACAATGGCGAATACTGGTTGAGGGAATTCTTTTATTTCCTTAGAATGTAACAATGTAAATGGCTTATAAATAGAGAAATATCTTGATTGACTTTTACAATAATTTGATGAATATGAATTTGGTATCATCCAATAACAATGTCTCTAATAATTTATGAATAAAGTCTCGTATATATCACAAGTTTCTTCCGCATATTAATTATTTCCTGAATATCACACCCCCAAATTTTATGCAACGAGTTAAACAAATCGTGTAACTTAAAATATAAAATCCTAGATATCTACCAAGTTGTACAGCGAATTATTCTTCACTCTATACATAAAAAAAACATGGTATCTGAATAACTTATCCTATACTACACCTCTAGTTATATGCGTCAAGATATCCATGATTTTAAGCGAAAGGTAACCGTTTGACGGTCGAGGCATGCGAGGGGAGGAAATCTGCTGTGCTATGTTTCTCATAAGAACATGGAGTGCAAAGCTTTTCTCATTTGAGAGAGCTCCTGCTTTTGCTGGAATAACAAAAAAATCATAGATCAATACGAGTTGAACTATTGTATTAATAGACATGCTGATTATCATTGTTACATGAAGACAGTACTAAAATGTATTGTGGGTTCAATTTAAAAGAATGGCAAGCAGCACTTGAGAAAATATAACTTGATTAATACAAGACGATTAGAAGTCTTGGAATCTGATGATTTTCTTTATCATTCCATTCGTGTTGCCAACCCAGATACAATTGAGTGAGCTAAAGAACATTATAATAAATGTAAAAGAGGAGGCGAAGCTTGGGCGACGACATTGTTTATTATAAAGTATAAGTATATAAGAATTGATTAAGAATTAATATAATATTGATTTGATGAGAAATTTAGATTATAAATGTGGTTGAGATATTAAAAAAGAGATGAAATAAATATTTATAGTTATGGCTAAAGGTAGCTAGATAGGTAATTATGAAGGAATTGGGTGGGTGGGATTCAATATTAAATAGTTTGAATTGATTCGTTTTGTTGAGGGTTGATGAAGAAGACGGTGGAGAGCAGGGTTGTGGGTATATACTACCGTAATGGGGCGACACCAATGCCTAATAACATGAAGGACATTTTAACATCGGATGTGGTATGAAATTATTCTTACGAGGCTATACCTCCTGCTTTTTCAATCTGCAAATAAATAGTGAGTGAGCGACTGAATGAGTGTTGGCACTCTTACCGATTGTTGCATCAACTTTTTCTGCATTGCTTGCATCTCTTTCTTCATCAGGTCTTTAACAGACTCCTGTATAGGGCGAGGAAGAGAGAGTGGCAGAGAGAGATGTTTCAGTTAATTTAAGACATAATGCATATTATTTGAAGCTTTACTTTGACAGGCATACTGAGAACAATGCAGGTAACCTTGATACAATTTGAATAAAGTGTCACACGTTAGGTTATTTTCCCCATATATCGTGATGTCGACATTCAATGAATATGTCAATAACGTATTAATACTATAAATGGATACTACAAGTTATTTATAACAAATTTTCTGAGTTTTTAATTTATTATTTTCTATCTATCATTTCCAAATTTAATAAACTTACCTGCTTCTTCTGATCATCTTTTTCTGCAGACTCCACAGACTCAATGAAAGTTGATCCTTTCTTCCTTATCCTTTGAACCCTGTTAAGTTACAATACATCGTCAGTAAAAGAGTACTCATAACATATCTCAGAATAAGAAAAACCTTTAATCAGCTGATATTGAACATCTCACCAATAGGGGAGTTGCATGTCTCACTGCGCATGTCTTTTCCAGTGCATACTGGGAAGGATTCACTTTGAATCTGACATACACATATCTGGTAACAACTAGTTTATCAAAAGTAGCCAAACAATTTTCAACAATACCTCCTCTAAAAATCTATGAAATCCAAATGCATGACGGGAAAGATAAAAGACGTGTATGATCATATGGTGGTTTGCATTCAAGGACTGACATAATTCCATGCTAAATATGGAGTATAAATGTAGTGCGGCGGAATATGTGTACTTTTCCTATACTACTAACGATCTTTTATATGGGGGCAAGTGCACTCACGAACCAACGAGGACTACGGGTTGTGTTTATTATACGCGCATATTGTTTAAATGAACTTATTATCCACAAGGTGGAGCTTTTTTTCATCTTCATCCCACACCCCTTTCATGTGTAGTAGAGTTAGGTGAATATATCGTTTGAATAAAACTAGTCAAATAGTACACAGTTGTTATTCTTTAGTCTCCTCTTCAACGCGATTCCTGGTTCATTATATATTTCTGTCATATAGTTTATCCAAATGTACAAGATTTCTAGTTGATTGATTGAGACATTCATATGCATTAAAATGGTCGCAATTACAAGCTCACAGACATACCGGCAATTCATTAGGCAACAGGCCCATTCCATGTACATTACCATAGTTTAGATAGTTTCACATCGAATTATATGAATTGTTTGTTAGAACTTATTTAAGAAACAACTTAACTAGGAAGAATACAAAGTTTTCACCATGGAATAGGCCCTGCAAATTACATGTTTAATTAGCAGTATTTTGTAATAGCAGTCTTTATCTCTCCAACTATGCCCTTGGGTTGATACTATTTTGGAGAGAAAATACTTACCTTCTAAGATTTGACGTCCGGAAGCTTTGGACACTTGCCAATTGTTTTTTGTAAAACGCCTGCAAAAAAACATCTCTTTTCTTATCTCTGTTTTAATTAGCAATACACTCGTTCACAAATCGTTAAAATCAGGTCTCTACAATTTTAATGACCTTTACGGACTCAAAAGTAAATTTAATGAATGTAAGGACATTAAACAATTATTTTCAATGACTTTTATTGGGTAATCAATTAAAGGCAACTCACCTGCGCCTCCTCTTCAGCCTTTTTCAGCTGCAACAACTCTTGTTCCAGGGAAGTAATCTCTCCCACCAGGACTGCACCGAATGACTTAATAGCTGCACTTCTGTACAAGGAAAAGACGATTATTTAGATGTGCATCGCAGAAACTGACACAGGTGTAATCTTGAACCGAATGTATGTGAAAAAATAGACTCAACATTGTTGCAGTGCGGTGCTTGGCATGGAGTAAGAAAGCAGGCTTGGGAAATTAAAATTTGATCAATGTGTAGTGATCTTCGGATTCGATCCGCTCAGCTTAGCAATAGAAGCACACGACAAGTAAAGACCAGGTGGCACCACTTTCGGTCTCTCATTTACATTTTTGATACATTCATATATAGGCTCTTGTGAACATATACTCACCGTTTGATCTGACATTCCTGCCAGATACTGCCCATTCTCTTTTGAGTAACTTTGAGTGTGTCCTTGGTAACTTGGTCCAGCATTTGCTGCTTTCTCTGAGAATAATTGAAGCAGAGGTAAGTATATTTTATTAATTTAATTCTTTTTACCTTTATAACACTCATTCAGTATATTATATAAACTGACACATTGACTAATGAGTGATGTCACGTCTCAACATTTTCCAATAAATATTCGGATCTTAAATACAGCTAGAATGCGATATAGCAGTACTGGTAAAAGGAAGAAACTGGATAAGTATTTTTCATATCTGAAGACTCTTTTTGGATATATTAAAGCAACTACTCTTTCCTTATCTCTTCTATGCACACTCTATATAACCTTAGTCTCTATTCAGTAACACGCAGCACAGTAAACCCAAATTCAAGGAATACCCTTTTACCTAAAGATTATTTGGATCGAATTGAATTAAATGTCAACGACGCTAGTACCTGTACATTTCGTTGAATATCGGTACCGAACCCGTGGAGAATTGATACTATAGAGGCGTCAAAGTTCCCATCAGGCGCTGTGTGACCTGATCTGTAATCTAACGACGTTGATGGGTTGTCATCCATCCCATCACTTTCCTCATCTTCCTCATCTTCTTCCTCCTCGTCATTTAATTCTTCAGTTTCGGCTGGAAACAAAATGCATAAGTATGAACTAAGTACTATACGATACACATTTCATTCCAGGCATAACATTTTTCTCGTCCTCTCAACAAAAAAGTCTATGTAGCTATAGAACATTAAGGACATATATATACAAGTATGAAAAAACAATTGTTCTGGTTATTTTAAAAACTTATTCATACCTTTAACACCTTCAACCTTCAACACCAGTATTATATATTTTCCCTGTTCAGTGTTGATTTCGCCTGCCACATCCATGAAGAAGTGTTTGTTCTTAAAAGACTTAATTACACCAACATTCATTCCTCTGAAACCTAATTTCAGAAATACTTTACGCCGAGTGGTTTGTTTTAGTAACCTTACCCAAAGGTATTATCATATAGTTATAGCAAAAATGGCACGGGGTTTACATATATATAGCTCCTTGCTGGTGTATAATAATTGTATAATAGGTCGTTAATACATCCTTGTGGAGCTAGACATTTGTTCCACTGGCAATAGAAATGTTTTACCTGCCGCCTTGGGTTTATTGAATAATTGCTTCGGTTGGAAGGCACCCAGTAATGAGCTGCCAAACATCGGCATGTCAGTCTCAGGCGTCACCTCCCCCTGCTCGTCTTCAGCTTCGCTTTCTACTGCTTCGCTACGTTCAGATTCTTGATGATTGTTAAGGATATCGTATTTTCAGATAACATTTTTCTGTGAGATCGTCAAAGAGCTGAGAACTAGAAGTTACCTTTTCAAGGTGAGTGAGTGAGATTGGTTGCTTTATGCCCTTATCAACACATTTAATATGGTTATATCAAGGGCGGGAGAGTTGAGAAGGAGGCAGTTTATGATCATATCCAGGAAATAGAGATAGAGAAGAAGGAAGAGAGGGACAGAGAAAGAGACAAAAAGGCACTTTAAGGTCTTACCCAGGACCAATTTTACTTTTTCAAATGAAATCAAATAATATGAAGATAGATATCTTAAAGGCTATGTGTTATTTGACTTTTAAAATACCTAAAGACTGAAGTACAATGTAGTACGTGTAACTGTGCGTTTTAACAGTTACACATTCTATATCCGGACTATATCATTGTTTGTCCTAGTATTTGAATATTATGATAAAGAAGCAGGAACAGTTGGTAGCATATGTTGCTATTCACCATGTTTCTCCTTTATGAAGATATAAAAGAATCAATCAACCAATCAAATGAAAAAGTAAGATTTAAGATAAACCAATACGCGGAAATTAACTCTATGTGTAGGAATAACGTGTTAAACAGTCCACAATATAAAATACCTAGCTCCGTGAATCCATATAATTGAACCTATCCACACAATTTCAAATGTTGGTAAAAGGATATTGAAGAAACTGCTTCTTCTTGCACCATTTTCCTTCTGCGTTTTCGTGAATCTAAAAGAAAGCAATAACAATTTTAAATGTGAATTCCACAATAAAACGAAAATGTTATGCAGGCGAGAGACCGCCATCCTAGCTGGCATTACCGCTCAAAATATCAAAGGAAAATGAGTTTCAGTTTTAAATGTATCAACAGTTTACAACCTAGGTGCCCTTAGCATCCAAACGATTGAATTTTTGTATATATGTTTTTACCGATCTTCAAATATGCTGTCATCAACCATATGATATATATGATATATATGAAACAACCTCTCAGTATGAATGCGGGAGCTCAAGTGAAGACCTTTCAATTGAATCTGAGAGCTGCCGGCCGGTCGAACACCACTATAGAGATTACATAATATGTTGATTGCTGTTTGTGTGCTGTTTTTTTTATAATTACAGGTAATATATATTACCAACCAATGCTGTGACGACAACCAAGTGGAGTCATATTCACGGCAGTGTAAAGATAACGATAACAGATAGTAGAAAGTTGGGTTGTGTATGAAGCATATATAATGTAACAAATAAATATGAAATAATGCAACCCACCTATTTGCTTGTCTTTGCCTTTAGTCTTCTTCCTTTTCACGGACTCTGCCCGGGATGGAGTCTTCAGAGGAGCAAAAGATACATATTTCACCTCAGGTTATTTACAAGGTATTAATTATCTATTACTTCCGATCATTTCAATATGTTAATACATTGAGTTGAAAAGAGAACGGCTGAGAAAACGTACACAAGAAGTGTTATAACAACTGCATCGAAATAATCAGTCTAACTTACTTCCTGTAGCTTAAAAAATGTTATAACATTAAGTGTATGAAGGAAATGTTCTGGGGAAAATACCCCAGAAAGTTGTTATAGATTATAGTTTTGCACAAAAAAAAGTAAAATCAATGGAAGGTTTCAATAACCTGTGCACTTCAACGAAGTATAGCAGGAACTCCCTGATATAGAAAAAACAATCGAACCCTCGATTTATCTGGTTGTTTATTGCAATTTAAAAGGATGAAATCACCAACCTCTGAGGGTACATCAATAGATGGAGGGATGCTTGGGGAAGGCATAGAGCCGGCGATGGAGGACATTTGCGTGAGCTCAGTGCGTGGAGTCAGCATGTCCATCTGGGGACAGTCATATTTCTCATCTGACTCATCAGTGCCGGACAAGTCTTTACCAGCGGGCACCTTGCGCTCTAGGCTTGCAAAACTAATATCAGCGGGCTAAAAATAGTGCGCTACACAATCAGTACAATACATGTACAAATCTAGTAAAATTGTAACATTACCGTTACATAACCTTAAGATGGAACATAACATCATCAGAGACGAGCCCCACCCCCGCCAACCCCAACACAGACACAATAACAGAATAACCTTTCTCAGAATGTTTAATATGGGTTTTGAATCCCTGGCAGGTTCATTTTAGGATGTCGTGAGTTCTACATCAACACAAATTAACTAAAGCTAAATGAAATATATGATATCCAGTTTGAACTCAGATTGAGAGGGACTTTAAACTTCATCTAAAAAGGTTGGATTTCGAATGCAAAATATTGTTTTACCTTATATGGAGACTCTACTACTAGGTAAGGAGTGAGAGCTTCTTCTTCATGTCGCATTGTTTCGACTTCACCTGTGGAATACACCGCTGGGATTTATTAAACATTATTGGTATTCAATTGAATGAGTGGAAAGAATATAAAAAGTACATTATACACCTCACCTCCTATTTCATATAAGCTTGTAAACAACGACAATGATAAAACACAATGACTTTTTAAGGACTTTCAAGACCAGAGATGCAGTTTAAGGACCAACGAACACAAAGACACCCGGTCTAGAAAGTATCCGCGCGAGAATTTGTGTTGTGTAGGTGTATGGTAACATCGGTGGCTGGTTAGTTTAGTAGAATATTTTCCGGCCGCTGTATTTGTTATATCGTTGTTGGTATCGTTGATCAAAGCTTTTAAAATTATGGTTTCGGCGACTGCAGAGCCGGGGGACCCGGCTAAACTTGGCCACTGGGAACGAGTTGACTCGGTGTTTTGCTTGGTCTGCAGGCGTCTTTATGGCAATGCCATAAAACCCCTGCAGATTTTAGACTTCAGGAGAAGAATCTATATTTCGTTACCTTTTTAATGGAATAATCGCGGAGTTTCTACATGGAATATGACAGCAATACATGCACGTGATAATCCTAGGCTAGTTGTTTGTTGTTAGTTGCAAAGACGGAAGTGTCTGACCGGAAGGAGCGTGCTCAATACACTATGAGAAGCCTTACGTATCATTTCCCATACATTTCAGTCATGTGGCCCAACTTTCACGGTCGGTCGATCGGCCGATATGCAGTCCCCATTCACGCTAGTGTTAACGTAATTTGAACGAAGATTGTCATTTACTTGTGTGCATTTCGGTTAAACTGACTTAACTCAAGTATAGCTTTGTTATTTTGCTGGCTATTGATGTGCCTGGATGGATACGTTTGTAGGAAAATGAGTGCGAGAAAGCTTTTGCAGACCCGGGGCCCCCTCTCTAATAATCGCTGTACATTTATGGCGTGGCGTTCGCAATGTTTAGGTGAATAGCATTTGCTTATTGAAATAAGCGTTTTGCCACCGTTCGTCCAGTAATAATTTGATATCTTTTCTATAATTCTTGGAATCGTTTCCGTGAATAGCCAGTCTTAAAATAGATGCATGGTGTACAATTTTCAAGGCTCTCCAAGGCTTATGAAATATTAGATTATTATCAAGGGACTTTTACGGATGTTAAGGCCCTCTACGAACACTACAAAAACTTCTACCTCTAGAGGATAAAGACAATATGGACATCTAGAGAGCCTTACTTACCATACTCATTATCAAGTGGGGTATTAGATGTCGCCAACACACGGAGTGCAGATTTTGAGGCTGATCTGTTGCAGCTACCTGATGCTGAACTGTTGAGGCTTTGTTGGTGTCTCTGCATAGTTAATGGATTCTTTATATACAGGTTAACTAAATCAACTCTTTGTTTTATGTCGCTTAGAATATTGCACAAGTAGCAAGTGTTGGGCAGCAACTAAGCGACTTAGACCAACAACTTAGTTAACTGATTTATTGTATATGCCTTTAATAATCTAAAAGCGAGTAATAAGAATTTGATACAAAGGAAAATGACTGCCTTTGAAAGAGTAAACATGCATATAATCACCTACATAACCTTCAACGGGGATATACTACAAACTTTCCCTTTGTATGGTAAGCCTTTGAAGAATGTCTAAAACATACAGCCACACGATATATTTTCCCAAATATCTGTCTCTATGGCTCAGGCTGATGTAACGTATGGGTATATCATACTGTCTCCTTATGCTAAAGTCACCCCGTTGACTCAATTAATAACGAATCATAGATGGTAAAGAGAAATCTTAGGAGAAACTATATCTGAATATATCAAGATGATATAACTTTTATCATCTTTACAGTTCAAGAAAATGCGATTTCTCTCACTAAGTGAACCTTGTAGAGAGGAGCTTTCCACCACTCTACAACTACAGAACCAGATCAGCAACAACTTACGCGACTAGAATTTTCGTTCTCTTTGTTTTCACTGCGTTTCTTGGACTTTGGTCGCTCATAGTACAACTCATTATCACTTCCTTCATCTGATGTAACATGTTTTTCTTTTTGTCGCCCGCGTTTTGCCTGTTAAATACAAAAATTAAACCACTTTATCTCACAGCATATGGCTGTCCCATTGGTTTCGTGGGAACTTTGCGCTATGTTTAGAATAAAAGTCATACTTATGCTACATACCTTTTTGGTGGGTTTCTTTGGAACTTCTTCCTCTTCTGATTCATCACTCGGTTGCAGGCACGTACCTCGCCTGACTGTCTGTTTCTTAGCTTTCTTAGTGTAGGCTTTCAGAGGCGTAGCATTCTTCTTTTTCCTTGCAGTGCTGCCTAGCCAACTGACTTCACTCCTTTAAAACAACAAATACAGAAATATTCATCAGGTTGTGTGTAGTGAGTAGATGTACTATGAAGAAGGTAAGGAAAATTGTTACCTTAATTAATTGAATAGAAATTATGAATCTAGCTGGAAACACAGCCATGAAATTGAATTAAATTGAGTTGCTTACCGAATGCTCATGTTATCTTCTGTCTCGGTAAATATGGACCTTGATTTCTTATTTTTGTTCTTGGTAGTCGACTGTTGGGAAACGAATGTAAAAATTATATTTTTCAATCATGTTTCATCTAGAGTTAGGGATTTTACCATTTAGCTCCGGCCCTCCTCGATATATCCCTTTTGTGCCATGTATGATATGAATGATTATAGGGTGGAGTTAATTTTACAGTTAACTGATACTTACTTGTAAGTTGAAGATTAAAGCTGTAATTATGTCGAGGACATTCACAGGGTGTTCAGACTATGTGAGATCACGAATGCGCAGCTCACACGTCAGGTTTTAAAGAATTATAAAACTAGCGAGGGTTTCCTAGTGAAAATAACCAATACCTTATCCAAAAATGGACAAGGCATAAATGACAACCTTGTTAAGAAAAAATTTTAGAGTTAACTGCCAACTCCCTAAGCTCCAGCTCTGTGTAACTACCACAGAGGGGCCGGCAGGAGGGCACATAGTCTGAACACCTCGTGAAAGACCTCGACATAATTACAGCTTTAATCTTCAACTTACAAGTAAGTATCAGTTAACTGTAAAATTATGTCTCGTCCATTCACGTAGTGTTCCGAGACTCTGTGAGACTTCGTAGCTTCACTAGGAAGCCTGAAGCTCCGGAAACCCTCTATTTATTAATAAAAAGGGGGTAAACGGTTATCTTCACTGGTTGCCTTTTAATAAAAGGACTTAAACCTTAATAAACGAGACATAATTTTACATCTCGAACATAATAATAACTTTAAATATTTAACGAAGTGGTATATAACTAACACTATACCTCACTTCTTCTTTTCATGCAATTTCTTCTTCCCCGAACGCCTGTCTTTCAGTATCGTGTGGGTTACACTTTTCTTTGGGTCACCTATCTTCTTCAGATAGTACTTGGCGAAAGTTCTTGAATTTCGCCACAAAGCCTGCTTAATCAGGATGTTCATATTTAAGCCCAGAGCCAACTCTTTCGATGTCACTGCTCCCCTGGTGCTACTTGCTTTGTATTTCTCGGTATTGATACCTGCCATGGCTAAAGTTTGTTTAGTCCAATTTGAAACGTGATATTTGCAAATGAGGCCAAATGTAACTAATCAGTAATTGATCCTGGTCTCCTCTGATGTCTTCCGTACGGTCTAAGTACTCTGTTATACAGTCAACGGGACACAAACGTGTGTCCTCTGGGAATTTGGGTAAACTGAACACGTCCAGGGGGTCGCCCACCCTGTTGTGCTTTAACAAATGTTTCATGTAAACCTTCAACAAGTCGAATCTAATTTCAATACCTGAGACGGAAAGTCTCCAAACAGTCTGGCCTCTTTGAGCCGAAGTCAGAAGGAACAGCATTGTAACTTTTAACGAAAGTTGTTTGAGAGAAAGTTTTGAATTTTCTCCCCACTCCTTGAACATATCTAATACTAGATTAACATCCCACATTGAATTGTAACGGGGTTTTGGTGGGTTCTTAAAATACACGGCCTTAACCAACAGGCCAACATTTCTATCTTCTCCTATCGTATGCCCTAGTGTGCATGGGGCCACTGATGCAATGGCTGAACGAGCTATACCCATCGTGCCATGGGAAAGTCCTCTTTCGCCCAAAATTCTCAAAAAGTCAGTGTAATTTCGCTTTGAAGGCTCATACATGTTAAAGTTGTTGATAACACAGTATTCCATCCACCTCCTAATGTAGATCGTGTAAGCTTTGCGAGTATTCTCGCTTCTCCCCAATTGAATTAAATCTGCAGTCTTACTTGAGTAACCTTCTTTCATTAGATTTCGCTTCAGAAGCCGCAAGCCATAAGGGGGGTCCTTGTAATCATCTCGTCGTTCTTCTCTACATTTACATGCTGCAGATTCCCAATCTTTCCTTCTATTTTGATTATCTTCCTCGCTGATGAAGTTACGAGTCCGTACCAACTCTGGCCTGGCCAGTCGGGGGCTATCAGGATGGACGTCACGCTCTCCCGCATGATCTTTTGCCAGGCCCTGGCCACAAAACTAAAAGGAGGAAAAATGTAAACAAGCTCATTAAACCTCCAAGAAAAGGAAAAGGCATCAATCATTTCGGCCCCGGGGTCTGGGCCCCAACTACAATATCTTTCAGTCTTATTGTTGATACGTGAGGCAAACAAGTCAAAGGTAGGTTTCCCAAATATGGCACAAATTGAATCGAAAATGTCAATATTCAGTTCCCATTCCACATTGTCTGAGAATGTCCTGGATTCAAAATCCGCTGACACATTCAACTTCCCTGGAATGTGGGCCTCTGCGTTTGTCCTCTGTAAGGGAGACTGTCATTTCTATCGTATCCAGCCAGAAGCCCAAGAAAATAATTCTCGTTGCCGGGGTAAAAACTGAGTTCTCCGGTTGTATAAAGAAACCTAATTTGTTCAACAAATCCGCTAGAGCTAGGGTAGATTGTTTACACTCAAACGAAAGTTCTATTGTCAAAGAGTCATCAATATAAGCGAAACAATTCGCTCCTGCTTGTCTAAGAGTTGAGAAAACTGGTGTCAGTAATTTCGTGAAAAAATGAGGGGCACACGCCAAACCCATTGGTAGGCAGGTAAACTGGAAAGTTGTTCCTCCCCATCTAAATCTCAGGAATTTCCGAAAGTCGTGTCTTACAGACTCTGTGAAGTATGCGTCACTCAAATCAATACTAGCTAGATAAGCCCCTGGGACCATTAGATCGATTGCTGCTTGTAAACTCAACATCTTGAAGTGTTCGTAGTGAACTAGTTCATTGAAATCCGATAAGTCAATAATTAATCTAAATTTCCCATTCGGTTTGGGCCTAAGGAAAACATTCGACAAAAATTGATCTTGTGATTCTGAGGTTTCTTCGATCACACCTTTAGCGGCTAGCTTGGCTATTTCTTCTCCTAGAATTTTAACGCTTTTCCCCGAAGAGTTGAAAGGGGGCGGGGCAGTCGACAGCCACAGAAAATAGTCTAGTGGGATATGAGCGCCTTGTACTAGATTCAAAACCCACAGATTTGAAGTAATGTTATTCCACTCATCAAGACAAAACGCAATGTTACCTGCTCTAAAAGGTTTGAAACAGAAGTCAGGGGGACTTACCAGAGTTAATTCTTCTTGGCGCCCCCCCCCTCGCTGAAAATTCTGGCGAGGTTGGAAACTCTGAGCATTAGGGGCCCTCTGTTTAAAGGCCTGTTGCTGTTGTTGCTGTTGCTGGTTCACGAAGGGCATAGTTGGTTGTTGCCAGTTCTGGGACGGGAACCCAAACGCCTGGTTAGGTTGCTGACCAAACATGTTTTGTTGAGGGAATTGCTGTTGTTGGAAGTTTCCATTTCCCCAACCTCGGCCCCTTCCTCGGCCTTTGCCACCTCCTCTGCCCCCTCCTTGGGGCTGGGAGCGTTCCAATCTCCTCTTCACCTTGAATGCCGTATCACTGTCGTCCAGCATATCTTTCAAATTACCTCCCATAAGCCATTCAGGGGTCGAGGTAGTTTTGTGGGAGAAGATTCCAGCATATTTCTTATCGATGTTGAACTTAAGAGATTCTTTCCTCCTAGTATTCAGCTCATGCGAGACAAATCCCAACACTCGAATCCCTCTCTTGACCTCGAGACCCGAAGCCAGAAGTGCAGTGTGTTTACAAAGCTCTGTGTAAACCTTCGCCAACAACGCAATAACGGCATGGACCGATTTTTGCATAAACTTAAATCTCTTGTCTCTGTCTTTGGAGATAGACGAAATAACTCCGAACACTGTTTCATCGATTCTGGGGACTTTCAACACATCTACATTTTCCGAGCGGGGATAATCAGCAACTACTTCCACCACTTTAGACATCACTGGGGAAGGGATGTACTGGTTTAACATATTTAAACACACACCAGAGACCGGAGGACCTACTTTCTCGTCTTCCTTCTCTTCCAGCTGTCTGCGGGATTCCTTCTCGAGCTCCGAGAGTTCCGGGCCTTCATTATCGCCCTTGTTGTTATTACCGGCAGAGTTTCCCAGTTGTTTACCAAGATTGAGGAGCAAATTCGTATTGGTTTCCGCTGAGAAAGGTTCTTCCTCATCATAACCATAACCGTAACATTCACCTTCATCCACCTCCGACATACCGGTTGACGAGATCTTTTCTTCGGAGGAGCCTCTACTTCTGGTTTGTCCCAGTCTTGGTTACCAAATTGTTGACATTGGTTACTGAACTGATGGAACTGACTTCCCACTCCATATTGATTAAACGGGCCTCTCATACTCATTTGTTGTTGTTGCCAGTCTTGTTGACGTTGCAAATACTGGAGTTGGGCTTGAATTTGGCCCAACGACGAGGCCAGATCTGGCATGCTCGCCCCAACTTGGGCGCTTCCGGCCTGACCGGGGAATCCTCCTCCCTGATTGGCTGACGACGTCGCAGACGACGTGGAGGCCAGGTTTTTGGCGCCTTTCTCCGCCATCTTGTCAGCAGCCGGCAAATTCTCGGCTGATTTATCGTTATTAACTGACATGTTCAAATCTTCTGGCAATCCCGCAGATTTCTTGGCGATTTTGATTTAAGGAACTTTTGACCGTCCAGGAAGGACCTTAGCGTACAGGGTCTCTTGGAATTCGAGAGAAGCCTGACTGTTCCGAGTCGATCTGCCCGTCATCGAGACTGAAAAAACGTTCGAAAAACAGAAACAGTTAGATCTCGACCACAAGGGTAACTGTAGGGCAATAAAAGGGAGACTAAGTGGTGATCTACGATCCAGCCACCTCCCAAATCGAAAGAAATGGAATTTTTTTTTCCAAAACTATAAATAAAAGTAAATACTTACTCAACCTGTGAAGCTGTGTGAAGCCGCGTCTGAAAGCGCGCAAGGACTGACGTGTGAGCTGCGCATGCGTGATCTCACAGAGTCTCGGAACACTACGTGAATGGACGAGACATAATTGGGATGGATTAACTATTTTAAGGTAGAAGAAAAACTAAAGATAATTAGGGTAATTAATCCTCTCTGATTCTCTTGCTAATGAGTTATGGTTTCAACTCTGTAAGGTCTCGTCAAGAGCTAGTATGGTCACAAGAATTAAATATTATGGATTAAAACATATCCATTCATTACACACGTACAGAAAGAATAAATAAGTACCACGGTAACGATTGAAATCAACTGGGATATGCAGCATGAAAAGCAGACTTCTCAAAGGTTAGACGTCTCTCATAAAGGTGTCAAAGAAGGAATATTCATTACCTTTGTTTTCTCATTGTCCAAGATTGATGGATCGAATGAAGTGCGTCTGGAAGACTTTTCTTGCCTTAGATCTGTCATGGGCGATTCATCGATTTCACTAAAACAGATAGTATCATTCATGAAAAGGTGGTCTGATAAATGCAACTTGATGCTTATTGTAAGAGAGGGGAACCACTTATAATATTCACCGTAATTTGCCTTATTGTCTGGGCTTCCGATACAATAGATAGCGTGAAGCAATTCCTTAGCAATATGAGCCTAATTTCGTGCAGTAGGCATTATTAATGTATTTCTCTATAAGCAACATTTTTATTAAATAAATAATTGAATTGTGCAGTACCTGTCTGAAAGATCTTTATAGGTAACTGGCTTAGTGGCCCTTTGTCGAGGCATAACTTTTCCACCTGAGTTCTTGATAAGTCCCTGTAAAATTAGATATTAAAAAATCAATATTCAGTTTGCCCTAATGATAAGGTCTGTATAATCATTAAATATCACCAAGTTATATGTCCCAGTCAAGCTTATGAACTTTGCCCAAAATTCTAAGGGTTCATTAATACCTGGCATACTTTCGCGAAATCGGAAACTGTGTGATTATTTTGCGTTGGTTCGTCATTATAACGTGCTGTCCTGGAAAATAATTACGTTTATTATAGTACATCACATTTTATTTAGCTAAAGTTAGAAACTGGTACTCATATGGAAAGTGATGAGAGTAAGTTATGTGGAATTCTAAAGTTCAATTATACATCTACACTTACTTCTCTTTTGTTTCGGAATCACTGATGGACACGTCATCCTCAATATCAAATGTGTCTTGGGTTGTTTCCTAAAACACAAATCACTACTTTCAGGCACAACATTTGACTTAGAATTCCGGATTTCCTTAGATAAAAATACTATATCAGCTTTCTCACATCATTGCACTTATTTTAGAGACATACAATGATAGCACATTCTAACAATCATGAGCAGTTCCTAATCGATTTAGCAAGAGAAATAACATATCGTTTTAAATAATTTTCCTTACATGAATAATAAAATGACCAAGAGAAAATCAAAGGGGAGACGTCAAAGAGAAAATGATTAAATTTTAAGAAAAGCAATCAACATTCTTGGTGTAACAACGGGAAGGATTGAAGCGAAAAAGACGTCGAAACAAAAAAAGAATGATATCAATAGATTGGGGTAAATAGTGGTCATCAACCAGAAGGCAGTAACCACAATACAAAGGGTCAGGGACCATGAGTGTAGGGGCATGATCGCCGATGCTATGTAACATTACCTAATATTATCAATTATTTTTATAATTTTTAGAGACTTACCTTAGGAAGTTGAATTAAAATTTAGCAACACATAGGGTTACGGGACACCTACACCATACTGCATACCACTTGACTGATACATTTGTTAACTCAAACAAACTTACCACTTTCTTCTTGGAAAGAATGCTTGCAGGTGCCTTGTTTCTCCGTTGGATTTCTCTGATGGGATCCTTCAATGGCTGTCCTCCCCTCTTAGACTTGCCAGTCTGCACCGGGTTCTTACTTTTATTATAGAACTTCTTCGTATCAATCACTGGCTCCTTTTTTACTGCTGCGCCTGATTTCTTCACCGGTTTTCCATTGGCATTTGTATTGCTGCGCTGTTTATTTTCTAAGTTACTTCTCCCACCATGAAATTCATAAACTGGGGAAATTTTAGCAGGACTGGGAGGAGGTTGATCATAGCATTTTCGTTTTGTAGGTTTCTTTGAGACGCTTCCTTCGTTGCTCGATCGGTCGAATCCTACTTCATTTGGAGGAGACTGTGAGTGCACGATCTGTGTTTCTCTAGATTTACTCTTTGATGTGTAAGTCTTTTTAAGAGGCTGCTGTCCAGCGCTAGACTCAGGACTTGATTTAGATTCACTTTTTGGCTTTTGCTGTGCCTCAACTACTTCAGCTTGAGCCCTGAAACTTTGCTGTGCCAGTCGCTCTCGGAACCTGGCTTTAAAGAACTTGGGCTCGTTTACCCTTGAGATGGAATTGGCAGAACCTGGATTTGTTGCATATTGACTGCTTGCTATTATGTCTGAACATTGAGAAGCAATGACTGAGTCTGAGTAGTGGTCTTCTGGTTGAGGGGAAGAGTCAGTCAGTTTGTCTTTCTTCTCCTCCATATTGCGTGACTTATTTATTATTTTGGGTATAGCCATGGAAGCTTTGTCCTCGTTGTGATCCTCAATTTGTTCATCTTCGTTGTTAAATTCCTGTGATTGTGTATTTGATCTTGATTGGGACCGAGTGGATCTTTTTCCTCTCGGCGGAGGCAAATTTTGTTTCTTTTTGCTTTTTCTTTTTCGATTGGATACCCTTTGCTTTCGCCCCGCTCCTTGGCTTGTTGAATCTGGAGAAACTACTTCTGTCTCAACAGGATTCACCTTCTCCATCTCCTTTCTAGTCTGCTCCTCTTCTTCTTCATCCTCTGAAAAAGTGAATACAAAATGATATTTTTTTTTACCGCTGAGGTGATTTTTATCATCTATCGACAGCCCGACACCTACCGCCACAAGCGGCCCCCACCTGGATTCATGTTATTTGTTGACTGTGTGCACCTATTAGTTAGCCATCAATGAGACACTGAAGTGGATCAATGGATGTGACAAGTCTAAATAAAAGGGCCACACTCATGGATTGGTCATTGGACCATTCAGACATCCCCTGAGTCTATTACACATGTGTAATAACCACACCATATTTATGTATTTACATATATAATTAATTAACGAATTTGATTTATTATTAACAAGGGATACTAATCCCTATCTGATCTATCCTGATCTGCCTGATGAGCCCATCAAAGGAGCGAAACCATGTAGTGCCAAACATCATCAGTGATGGTGGAAGGGGCCCTCTCAACATGATTGACACTTAGCTATGTAACTAGGCTAATAACATCAAAATAAACAAGACAATTTTTATTTTTGAGCCATCAATTACACAATGTTGGGGAAAATAGGGCCTACATCCATTATTATTATGTAAAAATAATATGGGTGTCCAGGTCCAGGTGTGTTCTGACATCACACCTGGTTACCTGTGCACTTGTCTATGACGTCATAGACCGTAGCGAGGTTGAACAGACCGTCGCCAAGTGAGGGTTCCATCTCTCATTACATGGTAGCAGTATTGAAGGGAGCGGAGGTTGATAGTTTCGTCCTATTTAACATAAAATAGTTAATAGTGTTTTGACAACATTATTGGAGGTAGGTAAAAGGAAAGACTATATATATGTATAAATGTATATATAATGAAAATATAGAGAAGTAAATAACAAGTTAAATTAATCATAATCTGCAATTGGAGTCTTTGCATTCCTGGGCATCTTGTATACTTGGCACAATAACAATTTTTGATATTTTTACAGTTAACTGAGACTTACTTGGAAGTTGAGGTTTAATCTGTAATTATGTCGAGGACATCACGGTGTGGTACGACTACATGAGATGATGCATGCGCAGCCAACGCGTCAGGTTTTAAAGCAATACAAGGGTTTCCTAGTGAAAAATAACTTCAACAAATACCTACATCCTAATTAGGACGAGGCATAACAAGGTAATGACAACCAAACTCAGAAACAATCTAAGTTAACTGACCACTACCCCAACACCTGCTCTGAGTACATAACTACAGAGGGGCCGGAGGGAGGGCATGTAGTCGTACCACACCGTGATGTCCTCGACATAATTACAGATTAAACCTCAACTTCCAAGTAAGTCTCAGTTAACTGTAAAATTATGTCTCGTCCTATCACGTTAGTGGTACGAGACTCCATGAGATTTCGTAGCTTCACTAGGAAGCCCGAAGTACAGGAAACCCTCTTAACTTGGAATAAAGTTAATAAAGAGGGAAGTTACTTTTCACTGGTTGTCCAACAGGACTGAAAGGACTGTAATAATTTTACAGTAACCAATCAAATATAATAATAATAATAAATATGAATAATTAATATAACTCTTTTAACACCAACCGAACTAGGACATACCTTAGTTCTTTTTCTGGCGAAGAATCTTCTTCTTAGATCTTCTCTCCTTCAAGATAGCATGGCCCACTGTTTCCTTAGGGTCCTCAATTCGCTTCTTATAAAAGCGAGCAAAAGTTTTGGTATTTTTACAACAAGCCTGTTTGATCAGAATGTTCATATTGACGCCCAACTGTAAAGCCTTAGAGGTCACCGCTCCTCGAGTGCTATGGGCCTTATACTTATTCGTGCTGATAACGTACCCGCTAGAGCTAGCGTTTTTTTCGTCCAATTAGAGACAGTGTCCCGTGACACCTCCTTGTGAGGCCACACATAACTCAAGAGCAATTGATCTTGCCCCTCTCGAATACCGTCTGTTCTGTCCACATATTCCATGATACAATCTACAGGGCACACTAGTTTATCTTCCGAGAAACGAGGGAAACTGATAATGTCAAAAGGTTCACCCACTCTGTTGTGTTTCAATAAGTGCTTCATATGAATTTTCAAAAAATTTGCATTAAACTCAAGGCCCAACACGGGCAACCTCCAAGCTGTTTGACCTCTTTGTGCTGAGGTAAGAAGAAATTACACTGTAACTTTAAGAGAAAGTTGCTTCAGAGAAAGCTTAACGTTGCTTCCCTAACGGCGAAACATGTCCAATACAAGGTTAACGTCCCACATAGAATTATACCTGGGTAACGGGGGTCTAAGGTTATGAACGGCCTTGACCAATAAACACACATTCCTATCTTCTCCAATTGTATCCTCCCCCCTTGCCGTGGGGGCTACACTAACCTCGCGATGTTAAGAGTACTTGCAGAAATCCCTTCTTCTGATAAAAGTCTTAAAAAATCTGAATAGTGTCTGGGTGAAGGATCGTACATATCGAACCCATGAAACACACAATATTCCATCCATCTGTTTACATAAGTAGTGTAAGTTTTACGGGTACCTACCCTACGTCCCAACTGAATGAGATCCGCGGTTTTACTAGAATAACCCAACTTCATGAGATTTCTTTTTAGAAGAGGCAAGCTATAAGGGATATCGCTGTAATCGGGTCCTGGTTTCTTTCTCTTTCCCTGTGAATCAAGTTTCCTTCCTTTTTCTTTATTTTCAGAACTTTTCTTGCTGAGCTGGTTACAAGACCGTGCCAACTTTGACCCGGCCAGTCGGGAGCGATGAGGATGGCATTCACGCTCTCCCGAACTACCTTCTGCCAGGTCCTCGCCACCAGACTAAAAGGAGGAAAAATATAAAAGAATTCATCACACCATTTACATGTAAACGCGTCTATCCATTCCGCCCCTGGGTCGGGACACCAGCTACAGTACCTATCAAGTTTGTTATTTTGTCTGGACGCAAAAAGGTCAAAAGAGGGAAACCCCAAACAGTCCGTGACTTCCTGAAAAATCTTCGGGTTCAGTTCCCACTCTACGTTATCAGAAAAATTTCTGGACTCAAAATCTGCTTGGTCATTAAGCTTACCCGGAACATGAGCGGCCACGATCCAATTTCTATTGCACTCGGCCCAATCCCAGATCTTTCTGGCCACTACCTGGTACTCTCTCGATTTGACTCCACCTAAATTATTAATGTAGGAAACTGTGACAGAGTTGTCTGTCATGACTCTGATACACTTATCCGTCACCTTGCATAAGCTGAGTAGACCTAAATACACCGCTGCTAACTCCTTAACATTGATATGCCAATCTAACTCAGATTCCTTCCATCTACCATTTGCCTTCTGATCATTCCACACTGCTCCCCAGCCTAGGTTCGACACATCCGTGAATATCACTATCTCAGGATCAATATCCCTTACTATTCTGAAAGTAGTAGACACATTTTCTTTCCACCAAATAATATTCTCCCAACCTGCCTGTGAGGGAGTCATCCGGGCTGAGAAATTACCTCTCGCCACTCTCAAAGCATCGATCTTGTCGCATTCAAGTACTTTAAGATGGTTAGCCCCATAATCAGCTGCTACAGAAAACGCAATCATGAGCCCAATTACTCCTGCTATTTCTTTAAGTATTTGGCAGGGATGTCACTAAGTTTTGGGTCAGGTAGCTATTTTGGACTCTTAGCTGGCTACAGTACCTTTTCAATGCAGTATATGGTCAGGCAGTGGGGCGAATCCATGAATTAATTATTTGTAATATCTTATGTAGGTAAATTTTATATTCAGATTGGAATGTCTGTACTTCCTTCTCTGTCATTAGCTAGTTATCATCATCCATAAATGAAAATTACCATTTTGTGAACATAGCATAGCTTTGAGGACAACTTTGTTGTACTGTATCTCAACGCATGAGGCGTGGGGTCTGGGGCCCTAGGCGGGCCCCAGAAGCTAAGAGTTTTTGCTTGCCCTCTGGTGCATTTAAGTATTTTTGGGGTGGAATATCATTTGGATATCAACATAATTTTCCCAGTTTGATTCACATAGTACAGTTTTATTATTCGCAGAAATTTGGATGAACTGCTTCTAGGCAGGGGGGAAATATTTTACTTTAACAAAAGATCACTTGCATGCATGCATACATCACTATGCATGTGTATAATTCGACCCTACATGCAAATTAATAACATTCTATTTTTATAGTTCTATGTGTGGAAGAATCTTGTTTCATTATGTACTCTGCATAATATACAATTCCAGGCAGTGGCTTCACCAGTAGGCCTATAATCCTTTTCACATCAAATCAAATGTTAGCCTACATTGAAGGTGACGACGACGTCGGCCAAAGTGGCCGACGTGAAAGGAGCAGACGTCGGCCATTCCAATTTTACGTCGGCATGCCGACATGCCGACGTCTTTTCGGGAACACTGAATGGAGACCACATGCTTCGCTAAGATATCAGAACAAGCTCTTATTATCTTTTCCCTTTTATCCCCTGTAAGGGAGACGGTCATCTCTACCCTGTCTAGGATGAAACCTAAGAAAACTAGTCTCGTTGACTTCTCAGGCTGAATAAAGAAGCCCAACCTTGCTATCAACTCTGCTAACGCTAACGTGCTGTGTAAACATTTCTCAAAAGACAGTTCTATTGTGATCGAGTCGTCGATATAAGGAAAACAATTCGCACCTCTTTGTCTCAGAAAAGCGTAAGCTGGATGAAGTAATTTGGTAAAGAACAGAGGGGCACAAGCTAGACCCATGGGCATACAAGTGAACTGGTATATAACATTACCCCATCTAAACCTCAAAAACTTTCGAAACTCCTGTTTCACAGCTACTGTGAAATATGCATCACTCAAATCAATACTCACTAAGAAAGCCCCAGGCGTCATCAGATCAATGGCGGCCTGCAGACTAAACATCTTAAAGTGTTCATAATGCACTGCCTTATTCAATTCCGATAAATCTAAGGTCATCCTGAATTTTCCATTAGGTTTAGGTCTAAGAAATACATTCAACAGATATTGATCGGGTGACTCAGTCGAGATCTCTACTACACCTTTGTGCACTAACTTAGCTACCTCTTCTCCAATAATCTGAATGTTTTTCCCCGAAGCATTAAAAGGAGGGGGCGGAGAGGATTGCCAAGGGATCCAATCAAAAGGAATAGAAGCTCCTAACACTAGATCTAAAACCCACGGGTCGGAGGTTATCTTTTCCCATTTCGAAATGAACCCTGCTATATTACCAGCCCTAAATGGGAGGAAACAGAAATCGGGGGGACTTACCAGAGCTACTTCTTGGTGGCCCCCCCCACTGAAAATTCTGATTGAGGGGTTGGTAGCCTTGGGTGGCTTGGGCACGAGGACGGAAGGCAGCTTGCTGTTGCTGTTGTGGCTGCTGATACTGAAACGGCATAGAAGGTACTTGCCATTGAGAGTTCGGTGCAAAGTTCTGACCCATCTGGGGCTGCGAGTAGAATTGCTGTTGTTGTTGGAAATACTGCCTCTGGCCTTGTCCTATCGAGTGGGGACCTCCCCTTTGTCCTCTGCCTCTGGCACTACGGCCTCTGGGCTGACCCCTTTCCAGTCTCTTCCTGACTTTAAAGGCTACGTCACTATCATCGAGTTTCTCCCTCAAATTGCCTCCCAGTAACCAATCTGGAGTCGAAGTCGTCTTATGAGAAAAGATCGGAGTATACTTTTGGTCGACTGTGGTCTTCAGAGATTCTTTACGCCTGTTGTTTAACTCTTGAGACAGAAAACAAAGAACCCTAATGGCCTTATGCGCTTCCATCCCCACTGACAACAACTCATCATGTTTGCCTAATTCCGAGTACATCCCCGCACAGAGAGCTACTAGCGAGTGTACCGCCTTCTGCATATATTTAAAACTTTTATCTCGATCCTTCGTGAGTTGGGAAGTAATTCCATAAACAGATTCGTCAATCTTAGGGATCTTCAGGAGCTCCGCGTTTTCAGGACGGGGATACTCCGCCAAAATTTCCTGTATATCTGAGCGGCAGGGGGAAGGCAGATAAGTATCGATAACTTTTAGTATAGTTTCAGACAAGGGAGGTCCTACCTTCTCGCCCTCTTGCTGCTTGAGGACTTTCAGAGATTCTCTCTCTAGCGCCTTCGAACCATCTCCGGTTAACTCTGCGCCCAACTTGCTCAAAGAATCTGAGTTTTCTTTCGCAGAGAAAACTTGATCATCAGAAACTACCGACATTTCATGAATTCCTCCTCTGATCCGCTTCACAGGCGGAGGCTTGTAATCTAGGTCATCCCAGTACTCGTATGACTCATCAAAACAAAAGTTTGGGTCCGACTGCCATTGTTGCGCATGTGCACTGTACAGGCCGGAATCATCTCCGTAACTAAGACCCGATTGAAGCTGGAGGTGGGGGGGAGGCCCAAAACTATCCCAATTTTGACGCTTGAGTTCAATAATTTCGTTCTTCATGTCCGACATCGTTTGAAACACTAAGTTCATGTCCGTAGACGAAGGCGAAGGCTCCGCGCCCGCAGCCGAGCTGGGCGCTTCGTCACGTGACGTGGTCTTGGCGGGAACCCTTTGTTTGCCGACATTTGAAGTGTCGTCAGGCTTCGAATTAACTTTTTCTTTCGACCTTTTGTCTACATTTTCTGCCATGGTGGGCGTAGAAACCTTCCCAATCACAATTGATGGAGGCTTAGACCTCTTAGGGAGAATATTTTGATAAAGTTTCTCTTGGAAGTTAAACGAAGCTTCCTGACTATTCCTAGTCCTCCTGCCCGACATCGGGTCTGGGAATAACGAGAGCAAACTTTAAAACAGCTGAATCACGACCCGAGGGTACTGTTTTATACAAAAAAGGGAGAAAAGTGGTGATCTACGATCCAAGCCACCTCCCTAACATAAATTCAGGGGCCAAAAGGTCCCAAAATCTAATAATAATAAAAAATACTTACGCAACCTGTGAACTACGGCGTTGACGCCACGAGTGCGCGTAGACTGACGCGTTGGCTGCACATGCGTCATCTCATGGAGTCTCATACCACTAACGTGATAGGACGAGACATAATTATAGATATAAAAGAATAATTAAAGTTCATAGCAAATATGCTTATTACAGGTTCCGGTCTGAGAAGAAAAACTGTGGAAGCAGAGGTTGGTGAATCCTTACTTGTTAGAACATGTAAAACAAACATAAATTGTAAATAACAATATGAAATTAAATATCAAGTTCAGAAATCAATACTTCTCGCTGCCTATTCAGAAGTCTTATTCTAAATCTGTCTGCACAATAAGTACCTGGGATGGAGGTCATCTTGGCACATGTCTGTGGAGTGTTTCTGGTAAAGCCAACTTCAGGGCTGGTTTTGCCCCCACTCTCCTCAGTGACGGTGCTCAGGGTCGGCGTATTGGAAACCTTGTAAGAGTTAGTTGGGATGCATGTGTAGCCCGGGTCTGTTGCTGACAGACGGTTCTTTAGTGCAGCCATCTACCATAAACAGTGCATTATGAGCCATCAAGCGTGATCAGTGCATATTTCTTTTTTTCCCCAGTTTTTAAAATACAAATGTGGAAATTGGACAAACCCTTCTGCGATTAGCAGCCCTTCCCTGGTGCCCATAACATTGATTATGAAAATACATCGAGAAAAATGTAGTTTACATGAATTTTGATGTTTGTCTAATATCCATATAATATACGGCTAGAGCGATTTCTAGGAAAGGAGGTAGAAAAGAAATGGTAGAAAGAAGGTTTTCTTTGTCCAGAATGTTCTCGGAATTTGTTGTTTTGCAAACCACTTTACTCATCTGTAGAGGTCTGTCCCCCCTCTCTGGATGTCGTCGTATGTGGTTTGTGAAAGTTTTTGGGGTGGAAATGTGATTTTGAAGCCCTTTTTATATTTTTTTCATACAACTATTTTTAGCACGGGAAAGCCCCTGTTAGAAAGTAAAAGAGATTGACGTCATGCCTCTCCAACCGTCTGTGGCAACGTGGGATTCCCTACACCCTGTCCAGCCCCCTTTGTTTCATTGATAATCTTACACCAACAATTCTAAAAGAACATATTGGAAGAGAAGGTCATATCTAATGCTTATGGGAAATAAATTAAAGATCACTTTGAGGGTCTAATAATGAAATTTATTGTAATTCTGTATGATAATCCTTTTTTCTTTCTATTTATTTAAACTTAAAATATCATTGTAACTCAATGACTATGGGAGCATATTGCAAATAAAAAAACAAAACAACTAAAATATATTCAGTTCTGTCTATCGGGCCTGTACTGTATCCAGTTTTTACTTTATTCATTATTACTTTTATTGTCATAGGTGGAATCGGAGATGGGGTTGGGAGAGAAAAATAGGTATGAAAGACAGAGAAAAGGGGGAGGGAAACGAGAGAGGTGGGGGGGGGGGGGGGTGGGGAGTGTGGGGAGAGAGGGTGACCGTCCAGAGGACGGGTACTTTGCTAGTAACTATATAAATACCTTAACAATGGTATCTTATAAAAGACTTTGTATTTAGTCATTCTTTATACATCCAAATGTACATGATTAAATGATTTCTATTTTTCTCCTTAAGTTCTATAAAATTAAATGATCATCTTCTTAATTTCAGTCAAGTGCTAATTTCATTTTCCAGTCATAGATTTATGATTTAAATTATATGAGAAATGTTATTTTCTATTGAGGTCAAGTCCAGGGTCGCAAGTCGGTCATGCTAAAAATACTGACAATTTTCGGGAAAAAAATAAAGAGTGAATTATTTAGGGAATCTAATACCTGATGAGTATTTTAAACTGATTTAAGGACAATCATTTTGATGACACCGAAAGTCTTATTTTGAGAATTTTAATTTTTGGAATTGACCAATCAAATATTGAACATTTGTTATAAGTTTAAAGGAAAATTGGTTTTAAATGGTGGAATTTGTGGAGTAATTGTGATATGGACTACCTTTCCTCTCCGCCTGGATTTCTCATACTCATCGGTTTCTTGATTTTCAGGAGTAACACCATCAGGCCTGAAGAAAGAAAATAAAGAAACTTTGTAATCCAGCCTAGCGCACAGAGCTCTTTTTGAACATCAGTCATGCAAGCATGTGTAATGGCACCTGTCAGATGAGGGTGGGAGTTCATTTTTTGTCATTATGTAGAAACAACGTCGATCATAGGAAAGGATCATGTTGATTTGTCAATCATGAGAATAGGCAATGTCGATTGTCGATTCCAGGAAAAAGGGTCGATCATGTTGATTTAAGGCATCAGGAGTACTATTGTAATGAATGGACGCAAGTCAGGATGCCATACATGAAAGTATAGGGATGCTGAAGAAGTACAGGATGCTATGCACTAATAAATATATGATTACACAATTTACCTTGGCACACAGCATGTATGGCTAACAAGAGTGAAGGCAACAAAGATTAAACGTCGCTCAAACACGAAGTTCATATGGACACTTTATATATACTACTTACTTTATGTATACTACTTACAGTTTTGTAAGTAGTATATGCAAAGTGCTCGTGTGCATCTACCGCATATACTGCATTTGTTAGAAGCTAGTCTTCAGGAGTGAAGAGCGTGACTCATAAGTAAAGTGGAATTTAAATGTCTTATCTATAATATTAATACATTTTTAACAAAGATTTCTTTTTTGAAAAACTAAATCCTTAGAAGTGGTTTTCATTGTGCCCTAAGATATTCTCAACTATCAATTTGTGGGTACCTAGTAGATTCTAATCATTTAATGCCATTATACAGCATATTTCAATAATAATATGGTTTGTGTGTAGTTTCACCCACCGTGCCCCAGAGGATCGAAGTAGTCCCATTAGCAAAGGGTTGTCCTGTGAGTCAGGAATCACACAATTCTCCTCTGGGCAGGAACTCGGTATAATCTCGTCTGGAACAGAAGCAAAACTCTTTAAGATTACAAAAATAGCAAGAGACCATGCATTTTCTTAAAAATATCCGTGAAACATATGATTAGTTCTATTTTATTTGATCTTGATATTTTTCAATGCAAACTAGCTGCCAAGACAGTATCTTTTAATGAAATATCATCGACTCCTACTTTTGTGCAAACTGGAGTAACCATTCTTATAATTAATGCTTGTTATTGTTTATTAATGATATTTATATATAGAGATATATGTTGTTTGGTTTGTTTGTTTTGTGTTGGTCTATCATGATTATCATTTAGTCGATTTAGAATAAATGAATACAGAATGAAAAACTACCTCTTTCTTTATTAGCAGGCGTGAGGGAAACACCGATAGATATTTTCTTGTTAAAGCTTGCAGACATTTCTGACAGAGTGTCTCCAGCTCGTTCTGCAGATAACTGGATTATTGGTGGGAGTGGAGTCTCCGGGTGTGCCCGTGTGGTAGCCTGCTTGCCACAAACCTCGGCTCTGTCCCTCACTGAAACGCCTAAACATCAATAAGTTAGTTACATGTTAGTTAATTAGCTACCAAAAACGAGGCCTAGATCACGGAGGTTGACCTCAATCTCCCATGCCGTTTTAAAAGAGGGTTAAATCAGGGTCCATGCGCTTTTGGTCAGAAGAAATTCATGGCTTTTCCTGGTGCATTTATGTGATTTTTCAGGCCCATTTAAGTGATTTTTCAGATATGTTCTTAAAGTAAGTTTACCTTTTTCATGGACTTATTATATATATGGGCGCGATTTTAGTCAGGCAGGCCAATATTTTCCTCATAAGAGAATGTGGAAAATGAAGCAGGGAATACATATTTTTGACACATCCTGTTATTTCAACCCAAGCCATAGCAACGAGTACAAATTATATAATGGTGAACAAATATGGAAAGAGAACAATCAACAAATTATGCCCAATTGCCTTTCCCTATGAAACATCGACCAAGAAGATCTACAGGAGAATTATTCACCTTTAGCTGATGAGGATGTGTCAGCTATGTCTGGGGTGGTCCTGTGCCTAGAGGGAGTATGTTCCATGGTGAGTGGTGTGTACTTGTGGGCGGGCTGAAGGCTGGCTCGTGTAGAACTCATGGGAACTTGTGGTACCGAGGCTTTCCTCACCCGCTGAACCTGTGTGCCGCCCTCTGTCCTCATGGAACAGTCATCTACTGTACTCTGCATGCAAGGCAATTTATTTGTGATGTGTTACATAAAGATTGAGTCTAAAGTCACAACAATTATATTTTTCAATTTTTTTTTGTCCACTAGATCTCTTCCTCGGAATATTTTGATTTTAGGGTGTTTCGCGCTCTTACACTATATATGGGTCTTGTTGGCTTGAGATTTCAAGGAGGGACACATAACCCAGTACATGGGTGCTGAGACCAACTGGACCCGTACAGAGTGTAGGATGTGTCAGCTATGTCTGGGGTGGTCATGTAATACATGTGCCAAATTTCAATACTATCTTTAATACTACTGCGTTTCTAAGGTCATGCTAAGGGAGTACATTTAAATGTAACTGTCTAACTACTTTTTATTAACTGTCCATTCTGCAATATCAGTAACTATTTTTTCAAACATATAAAACTAGGGGGCACGGAGGGGTAGACAACTGGGACAATTGTGTCCGGGACATTCCAAGCTCTATCAAAGCTGGCTGATAACCCATAATATAACTGTGTGCCTACGGGGTAACCGCAGAAAATCTTATTAGATGTGATACAGCTTGACATCGTTGGGATCTGCCTAATCCCATCTTTTAAAATACAATGGAATCTCAAAATCTATTTCCTGCAACTTATGCCTTTTCCTGTGACGCATCTCACTTTGTATCATTTCTAGTTTACTTTAATCCAGTTTATCATTTGCTGTTTTGATCTTCGCTTGAAATCAATCAAACAAGGGAAATGATGGAAGGCACATGTTGGACAGGTCGTCGGAACATGTACAATCGTCAGGGCTACACATTTAGTAAATTCTGTTATATTAGGCTGAGAAATAATAAATACAAGATATATCTGAATATATTTGCTAGTGCCTTGATTCTGACAGTCCGCTTGATTATAATAAATAAACTGTAATTTTAACCTCATTTTGTTCCACCTAAAATCTTTCCTTTAGAAAAGCTTTCTTGCATGCCCATGAAAATGCCATAATTTAAAGAAAATGAATGACTCCCACCTGTGAGTACTCTTGGTTCTGTAAAGCTGATTTGGTCAGGTTAGGGATAGGGAGACGTACCTGAAATAGAAGGAAATACACGGCATGTTATCATGTACTCGTATTTATTACAAGAATGTCAATCAATTAGATAATCGGAGATAAGTGGAAATCAATTCCCTGAATTGATCCTTGATCAATATGGGTTGGCAAAGGCCATGCTCATATAATACCGGATAAATAGAATAATACAAAAAATAAATGATAGGCCATTGAAAAAAAATTAGGCTTTATTTCAACTCAATCTTAACATAATTAGTCTCATAATCAACTGCCATTACTTCGGTAGTGTTTAGTAAAGTCGATTACACAAGTTTAGGTAATGAGATTCAGTACATACCACTACTGGGTCTGAGAAGGTAGAAAGCAGGAGTCGACTGATCGGCTGGGAACATTTTAAATGACTCTGTAAAAAACGTAGAAGTGAATATTAATATATTCAATTTTCATTCAGTAAACATGTTCATTAAATATGCTTCTGAATCGTACAAAACCTTCTGAGTAGTTCTTCCAGGTTGTCCATTAAATAATAATATCAATAATAAATAAATTGTGATACATAGCTTCTGTTTTGATTTTCTCCTGGGAGGTAGCATATATATACAGAAATACCTTAGGTCAATCATTTTCCTCGATATTAGAACAAATATTCTGTTCAATTAATACAATTTTACAAGGATCGAACGCTACCGTTCATATATATACCCGTTCTTCAATATTTAATCAAGTCACGGTGTTAATATATAAAATGATTGTTTGAAATGATTTTGATATATTGCTTATTATTGATCTTAGATAGGTTCTTTTGCATTATCAGAACTATACATCTCTCATATCCTACCCCGAATTAATAAATCCCACAAGTCCTGTTATCACAGACATGGTAACGCTAGAATATGGTGAATATTGCTTGGAAGGAATATGATTATAAATCGAGACGCCAGGTGGCGCCACTGGCTGATCGCCAGAATCACGAACTAAGCGGTGTATAGCTAGCTGTTCAGCAGTCGTCGACGGGACGGAGAAGGGGATAGACATGCAAAAAAATGTTCTCTCACTAGTTGAGATACAAAAAAATTGCAAACAGTATGTCTATGATAACTTGTTCTACCTGTGGAAAGCGCCATGCTCGACCACCATGTTCTATGGCTGCTACTGTCCCGAAAATCAAGAAAGACGACTCTCAAGGTGCTTCGGGTGGGGTGCCGGCAACCGAGCTAACTGCTGACAAGGCGGCTGGCTTGTTGGGTATTCAACCGGAGGACGTGCCCGAGCGTGGTTCGGCTGCATATGCTAAGAAGCTCGAAGAATTCATTAAACAGCAACAGGTTGCCATTGACGGGATCCATGAGAAACACCGTATCATTTCGCTGGAAGTAGAGGCAAAGGCATTGGTGGCTAGGCTTGGTAATTTGCATCAAGAAGCTCCAAAGACCCCGGTCGTCAATACAGACAGAAGACAGTCAAGCCCCGGGTCTGGTCGGCCATTGCCGGGTCCCTTCCAGCAAGGTAATGCTAATGTTCTTGATGGGTTTTCAATTGATATGGCTCGTTTACGACCAGAATTCTATTCAACAAACAAGGTGTATTCCAAGCTTACCACGTATGAACTATTATATGGCATGGTTAAAGTTTGTCAATTTCTCGCGACCTGTGGTGTCGATAATATGGGATATCTGAGTCATCTTGCGTACATTTCATTCAAGGCGTCCCTTGGACAATATTTAACTGAAGGGCTGATTCTGTACGAACGTGGTGTAACTACAAGAGTTTTAGAAAATGAACTTTCCGACTGGCAATCTTTCGATAGAGATAGTGATGGCATGTATTTAGGTACTGAATTTACTGTAGCTTATCGTAAGTTGATCAAGAAGTCATTCGCCGTAAGCGGAAGTAGTAGTTCTAATTCAACTATCGGAGATAGGCTCTATGATTTGCCAAACTGGCCACGTAATGTCTGCTGGATTTGGAATAACCCTGAAAATAAAGATGGGAAGGTGTGTAATGGCTGCTGGCGAAAACATGTTTGTGGTTTTTGTCAAGGTAGCCATTGTGCCTTGGAATGTAAAACGAATGGAAATTCTGGGTCAACGACTCCCTCAGAACCCACCGGCGAACCGGAAGTGTAGGGGTGTCATGGCGGCCATAGTGAGGAAGAAGCGAGTTTGGACTGTATTGACATGCCTTTTTTGTCTGATTGTGTAATATCTGAGCCCAAATTTTCCAGATTATTGGGCCACGCTAGCAGCTTGAATGATTTGTCAACCTTGGAGGGTGTCAGATATCAGCTAAAACCAAAAGCCTGGTCGGAATGGTTAAAACAAGGTGTTCGTTGGGATCGTGATAGCCATTTCGAATTGGATGGAGTCACGAATGGTTTTCGCATGCATGGTTGACAAAAATGCTGCTATACCTATATACAGTCGTAGTAATTATGCCTCTTGTTTTCACCTTGATAATGAAATAAAAATGTCTTCTGTTCTTCAAAAGGAGGTGATTGCAGGGAAACTCGCCTATACAGGTCGTCCACCATGCTGTGTGCACGCCTTAGGAGCTATTCTGAAGCCAACAGGTGCTGTCAAACCCATCACAGACTGCAAGAGACCCTTGGTTCTATCAGTAAATAATTTTACTGAGGAGGTTTGTTCAAGCTTTTCCTTTGTAACTATTGATAATGTGACTACAGAACTCTCGAATGGTGATTTTATGAGCTCCGTCAACATTCAGGCAGCTTATAGATCTGTGATCATTCACCCTTCAAATAGACAATACTTTGGCCTCAAATGGAGAGTTGATGGCGAGGAGAGATATATACATGATAACTTTATTTGTTTTGGAGCCAGATCTGCCCCTTTTATATTATCTCGTATTACTGACACTGTCTCGCGGATGATGAGATATCAAGATATACGATGTTTTTCATATTTGGATGATTTGATTTTATTATCATCTAGTTATGAAGAAGGGGTAGTGTCTCAACGTGTTCTCCTGAAATGTTTACGCCAGCTGGGGTTCTACATAGCATGGGAGAAGGTAACATCTCCATCGCAGATATGCATGTGTCTACCTTGGTATAGAAATTAATTCTCTTAAGATGCAGCTTCGTCTTCCAGACAAAAAGATCAATAAGCTAAGGAAGGAGTTGGATCTGATGAGACCATTGAAACAACTATCCAGGAAGCAACTGCAACGACTGATCGGTATCTGTATACATGCTTCAAAGGTAGTCAAGGGAGGGAGGCCACACTGTGCTTCTCTTTTACAGGCCTTAAAATCAATGGGTAACAGCAACATTGTGAATATGAATCATCCTATGCTAGATGAAATAAATTGGTGGAGAGAGAGGGCTGTGGAATTCAACGGTGTTAAGATAATTGATGATCATGTTGACTCTGCTATTCTCTTATCCACAGAAGTGCCGGGAGGATTCTGCGTGCATTATTCTAGTGATCGTGAGGAGGATCAGGAATTATGTGGTGTTATTTCTCCTTCAGATGATGACCTGTATTATGAAGAGTTTATATGTAACTCGTGCAAGTTTGTTAGGCTGTCTGTTCCACCTACCTGTATGTCAGTTGTGTTTTTATGGATAGCCCTGAAGAGTTTTTCTATCAGGAATGTGACTGTGGAATATTTCTGCCGTACACTCTCTTCAGTGAAACATATAAATGCCCAGTCTTCTAACTGCCGAAATTGCTCATCTTTAATGATGGACATGTTTTGGTGGAAAGAGCGATTTGACATTATAATTTTGCCTCGATTTTCATTTGGTTTCTTCTGAACAGATCTACAGAACCTTGATGTGTTGGTGGAGCGCTTCAAGTTGCAAGCCTTTGCTGCGAATACAGTGAGAACGAAGATGAGCCAATTGAACTCTTACTTCAACTTCTGTCTGTGTCATGGTATTGAGGCAATTCCTGTGAACAGGCAGAATTTTTCCAGGTTCTTGGTAAGCTTGGTGGACAGGATGAAATACACGTCTATCAATAATATGTTTTCTGCCATTAACCACCTGTCGCAACTTCATGATGGCGGAGATCTGCGAGAAGACTTTGTATTAAAACTGATTATGAAGGGTATAAAAAGACATCTTGGATGTGTACCTTCGTTCAAAGACCCTCTTCTGCCGTCGGATTTACAGCAGATATTTCTGGAGGTTAATCAGGAAAATGAGGAGGAGTTTGCCTGTTGGGTTGGTATTGTCGCTTGCTTTCGCACCTTGTTGAGAAAAAGTCATTTCTTTTCCTCAGGTAGCGATGACCATTTGTTATCCAGGAAAGATGTACAGTTCACCAAGTGGGGCGTATTGGTTACGGTGAGAAGCTCCAAGACGAATCAATTCCAGGAGAGGGAATTTTCGAGCCCTGTCGTCCGTAGTGATGGTTCATGTTTGTGCTTGGAAAAATGGTTACGACTTCTCTTCAGGAGGTTTCCTGCTTCATCTTCTGCTCCATTAGTATCTGTATCTGCTGGGAGGCCTGTTGTCTATGAGAGAGCTCTGTCTTTCTTGAAACGATGGGCTAAAAGTGCTGGTATTGACAAAGATATCGGTCTTCACAGCCTACGACGGGGATCTGCGACTTACATGCATATGCATGGGGTGCCTCTGTGTGATATACAAGCTGCTGGAGACTGGCAAAGTCTGAGTGTTCTCCGCTACCTAAGTACCCCTCTACAACATCAAATTGATATAGACTCTCGCCTTGCTTCGTCATTTGGAAAAAAATAATGATTATTGGGTCTGGGCCTTTTTGGCATGCTTGGTTGGTAATATAATAAAGGAGACCAGCCACAGCTTTTGCAGTTGAAATATATATTAGCTCTGCCTTCATGACTTATTCTTGTTACGAACCAGAATCGACGAATTTATGGTGAATATTGCTTGGAAGGAATATGATTATAAATCGAGACGCCAGGTGGCGCCACTGGCTGATCGCCAGAATCACGAACTAAGCAGTGTAGAGCTAGCTGTTCAGCAGTCGTCGACGGGACAGAGAAGGGGATAGACGTGCAAAAAAAATTTTCTTTTTTTGTTGGAACGGAATAAAGGCCTTTTTGGCATGCTTTTTTGGCAATATAATAAAGGAGACCAGCCACAGCTTTTGCAGTTGAAATATATATTAGCTCTGCCTTCATGACTTATTCTTGCTACGAACCAGAATCGACGAATTTATACTGATATACAATTAAAACAATATTGTATTACTTTGAATAAAATTGAATATATCAATGAAAAGTACCATTCATATGGAGTTTGCGGCGAAATAAACATGTTTTAAAAAATGATTTATTTGTATCTAAAAATCTACAAAAAGGAGACATACGTCTGAAAGGAGACTTCCAGGTCTTCCAGCTAGTACGTCCCTGAACTGTACTGTGAGATTATACATTCTAAATTTGAAACTTGTAATTTGTAGCTTCTAATCTAACTTGTGATTTGTTATTCTCACTCATGGAAGTGGATGGGGGAAATTAACATGACAGTATTCTTTGATTGGGAATTTAGGCCCAGGTCGTCCTGCGAGACGTGCTCTCTGACAGAAAGAAAACACCCTTTTTCATTGACAAAAATGAAATTTAAAGAATAAAGTTATACATTCCTTTATATATTCAATTCAAAACTAAGACTCAAAGTTCAATATAACTTAGAATTAAAACTTAGAAATACAGCAGCGCTAGAAACCAAGGCATGTCACATGTACAGCTAATTCACAACAGAAATAGTTACCTTCTTAGAGCTAGCTTGCTTGGAGCGATCAAGTGTTTGGTAGAGAGGACCAGTGATATCTACATCTGCAGGGAAGGCGATGATTAAGGTGGAACCCTCAATGTTTGGTCCAAACGTAATCAGATCACGAACAGGCAGAGCCAACGAAATCTCCAAAATGGTTCCCTCAGTCTCTGGAATGAAAAATGGAAAAGGTTTCTGGGTCTGAATCGATTACAAAGTTATTTATCCTATAATTGTTGTTGGGAGGGGTGCTGCCAACTGTCTGAATTTCAAATTCTTTTAGCTTATGACTTGGTTGAACAAGAGAGTTATGGAGTGGAATTTTTGCACTTTTTATCCTATAAGTATTAGATAGAAACTTTTAAATATTGTTTTTAGATGAGACTACGTGCAATTTTTCCACTCAAGTGTTACCATGCTACTGAGAAAACTCTAAAGCATTTCATTATAGATCTGGGGAGTTCAGTCCCGGAATTTCATATTAATCTTCTTGTTTTACTTATAGGTTTGGACATGTCTTCCCATTTGGTATCATACTTTTGCATGTTCGAATATATTCATGTGATAAAGTAAAACGACATTTGTTTGATATACTAGAGTTTGGGATAGGTCATTTAGATGTAAGTAAATATGTTCTAGCCATGGCCGGCCTATCAACGTCGTACGTGTTTTCTTGTCGATACCGAAGCAAAATCTCCATTGAATGGCCTAGCACAACATCCCCTTTTTAATCTGCATCTCTGATAAAACTATATATTTTCCCGGAGGCAAGTATTTTTCTTATAGCTTGGGGATTTGAATTAATTCAGCCATCAATGGTAAGTGGTAGCATGAGGTCACTTACTGTGGAGTTGATAGGTCTTCACGTTGCTATCAAAGATTGATACAGTTTCCCACATGCCTTCCTCAGCTTCATTTTCCTGCAAACCGTTAGTATACAATATATATAGAGTATTATCAATAAACCTTTCAGCAAAACCAGCTTATAATGGGTATAGCACTGTGCTTGACGTACAGGCTTTCCTTTGTAGTCCGGATCGGCATTTGTAGTTCTAACCAAATTCAATCTGTCATGTTCAATAAAACAGCCTGTACAATTGTCAATTTATTTAAGATATTGTCTGGGCGAAAGCACGTCTCATGACCCGTTTATTTATTTCCAAGTAATGAATGAGCATAACAAATATTTAAATACATGTCGGGCACAGTACAGTAATGTTAACAATAAATAGAGCATTTAATAATTGATCAAAAATCAGATTCATTTTGCAAAGATTGACATAGTCATAGCAACACGAATACCTGACTAAGTGTTGGCATTTGGCTGCAGAAAATAGTTATCCTGTTACTGGTGGTGTTGAAATCTACCCAAAACATCTCATAATTTGTATCTGATGGTTTCTCAAGCTGTAACGAAAGGCGAATACATTTACATCATACTCGGAATCAAAAATGCAATATTTTTAGAAATCCAAGAAGCAGCACAGACTGGATGACCTGACTTCGGTCAGATGTTTGCAACCCATTTGTAAATGCAATAAACTTGAACAAATGAAAGAATATTCCAAATCAAATCAAATCAAGTAACATAGCGCTAGTATTTTCTTTTCTTTAAATCTGAAATAATTAACTTCGGCCTTATATCCCACAGGTACCGCCTATAATATTTCCAATGAATTGGACCCATTTGCAATGTTAATTATGAAAGAAAGGAAGAATTTCATTAAGCATAGAAATGGATACTATGAGTCAAAAACCTGCTAGTATTGCAGATATAAAAAGTCACAAAGCTAGGTAAAATATGTTTTTTCCTTACCTGGAAGTCGCCCATTTGAACGCTTTCACAACCTATTGAATGGACGCCACCAGAGCCATTCTCATTGAGTGTATTTAGAAAACTGCGGCAGTCCTAGAATTAAAGTAATGTGTTAACATTCTTGAGACTGAGAGTGATTTGAGGTAAACATGTTCCTGAATAAAGAATCTTGTTTAAAATATGTAGCTGTGAGAGTTCCAAGTATTAATGAATCTCACTATTTGAAGATGTAATTATACGTTTAACATTTTAAAACATGTTGCCTCCAGATATCAAACATACCGTTTCAAATTCAGAGTCCCTAATTTTCAGGAAGGCCTTTGCCGACTGTGGCTTTGAAATCCACCTCTTCACAAAATAACGTCTCCTAGCTTTATTCGTGAGACGAAAAAGACTCTCAATGACTCCAACTTGAAATTCATAGTCTGAAATAGAGGAACATATTACAATTGGAGTATTTTACCAGGGCTGGTTCTGCGTTAGTTCTACTTTCACTAGTGACAGTGAGGACGGGGCCACACCAAGTTTTCCTTGAAAAAAGTCATTCAATGTATAACTCCTACTTGAAGTACGGTTCGATTGCTGTGCGAGATACGCCGTCTATTTGAATCTGAATAACAAGCGAGACTTAACATACCTCCAACTTTGGTCAGTAAGGAAGCCAGGGTTTTTCTGCAGAGGAAGGTTTTATAATTCTCGATCAATTACAGTCACCATAATATAAACATTGCAGATTATTGAACATTTGTAGTCACAGCAAATCTAGAGGTATTTGCAGAATATTTACAATGAGGAGAAAAGTGTGATGACGAAACATGTCAATAATGCAAAAAATTCTGATTTTTCCAATATAAAATACGAAATCTCTGGTCATATCCCCCCCCCCCCTCCCCGCCATACACCCACACCCACACCGCCTACCGACCAACCAAGTATTGGTCACAACTATAATAATAAGACACTGTTAATTATTGCAGCATATATATGTATTACTTACATTGGTTGGGCATTTATTGGCGCGTCTCTGAAATTGTCTCTAGTGCTAGGTGGACATCCTTCAAGAAGGGAGTTGAATATTTTGAGAGTCTGAAACGTACACGACAAAGGAAATTATTAATAAATATAGAAAGGCGGGGGTTGGTTCCCCACACTCTCTTGAATTCCGGAATTAGATTAGTTCTGGTTCTGGTTTCTGGCCTCTGCTCCAGCTGCTTTGTGGTTTCATGCAACTTTGAAAACATTGATAGCAATAATACACAGGTTGTTGATCATTATACTGTAGTGATTTGTAGTCGCAGGTTCGTTTCCCTTGGCGTATCCGAAGCTTATTAACAAGAGTTTATAGAACAAAAGGAACAAAGGCAGGCGCTACCTGTTCACTTGGGTTTTATTCACATGAGGTGTTCGGAACTGAGCATCAGTTCGCTTCCAGACCTAACTCAGACTTGGGATTTCGGGTCACCTGGCCAGCCAGGTAACCCTTGTCCAAAGGTGTCTGACAGACATGCAGAAGAATAGTAAAGACTTCACATTCGATGATATAAGTAACTCTATCAAGACTGAAAGGCTTATCACGGCCTCTACAGATTACATAAAATGGTTGAAACCCGGGTTGCGGTTACTAGCAACCAACAGCTGACTGCTGTTAAACATAAAAGGTGAACAGGCAAAAAGGTAAGATAAGACTAAAAAGTCCCGCGGACCAGTAGTGACCACTGGGGAGGTTCGGATGAACTAACCCTCAGCGGCCAGCTAAACCCAATAACACCACAATACTATATTAATGATAAATCAAAATAATGATAATTACTAGTAAAGGAAAGTTATCCAAACGGTCAAGAATAAGGGTTCAGTACAAGGGAGACATTCTAGAAATATTTCATTGCGTGATATCGATCAGTACAATAGTCATGGTTCCCCCAGTCCAGCAAACATCAAAATTACTAATTATTTTACTTTTACTCACTGACACTTTTTACTGAGAAAATAAAGTTATGTTTGCAGGCAAAATAGCCTGTTGATTACTTAAAGGTGACACCTTTGTTTTCCGATGCTTTCTGCCTTCCTTTAGATATTGATTGCAAATAATGTTTGGACGTCACACTACTCACTCACAAAACATTTCTAAACTATTAAACCATCCATTTGCAACTTAAGGTATCTGCTAAGGTGCTCACATTGAAAATTACTGACTTTTCACTCACTTCATGGGTTCGAGGGCACTCACCTCCATTCTTGTGATAAATCGGAATTCATCGCTCATGATAGTCCGTAGAAGAATATACCCACATGCATCAAATGCTTTGCACTTCACTGTCAAAAGAAATTGCGAGCACATCATTCATTGTACTTTGTCATACTTTGCTTTCAAGATCATTATATTGAAGAACCGGTATGATTCTAATGTATATACCGTATAAATGGTGATTTGACCCGGCTTATATTCGGGGCCTGGCTTATATTTGGGGCCCGGCTTATATTACACTAACTGCAAACCAGTATATTTAGCTGAAATACATTTGCATTATTATCCTTAATTATTGCTCTGGTTTTCGTGTTTTAGACTTCAATTTAACAAAACAAACACTACCAGAAGTCAGAATCGATCAACAACAACTGACTTCTCTTAATTAAAGTGTCATTTATCATCCACTAAGAACTTCTTCTGGCCAATCTCTTCAGTATATTCCTCCTGAGAAGAGACAGGCCCTCCACATTTCCATCCAGTTCCAGGCACCCGGCTTATATTAACGTTATGACGTGCTGAACCCCCGGCTTATAAACGGGGTGGGCTTATATTTGGGGTCCGGCTTATACACGGGTATATACGGTAATTAACGTTAATGAGATTCATTAGGTTATGTGGATAGGCGATAATAATTGTCCTGACATTGTAATGCCATGCAACTTTAATTATATAATTCGCGGTCAAAACTATGGTGTAGTGTGGCAGGGGGTAATACAAAGATCAACCACCGCAACGATTGGATGTGCGACCATAATGTAAAATATATATATTTGGATGTGCGGTCATAATGTAAAATCGTAAATGAAACCAATTTAATTAGTAAAATGTAAGATTGGATTTTAATTCATGTTGTATACATATTGAGTAAAACCAGCGAACTTACTTGTGACTCCATACTCCGAAATTGCCTTTAATAAAACAATCAGTATAGATTAGGAAGTGGATTGTCCCTTTAATTTCATGACATATAATTTCGATTTCATATCTGAGTGTAATTATATCATTATAAACTTACAAATATTGTCTCCAATATTTCTTCGTAGAGCTTATCACATTCAGAAGATGCGTTTCCAGCCAGTCGACTCAGGAGCTCTTGCATGGCTTTAAAAACTTAAAAATATAATGGAAACATGTTAAAATGGGTAAAACCGAACAGAATCATTATGAGTCATATGAATTAACCAGATGTTTCGATCAAAAATACTTATTATGTCGATCAGCCCATTTTTCACGAGTACTGGGAAGCCATCATCATCCTCAAATTTACTAAGCTGTTGAATAGCTTGTAGAACAACTTGTCCACATGCCACATTTGTGTCATCTATTCGCTCCCCAAGGAAATGCTGAAATAAGTAATGCAATTTACATCATAATAAATAAACTATTTGCATGCATATTCTTAGTATTATGACCACAGGCACAAGTTATGACATTCTGTGCATTCTCAGGCTTGGAAGGTTCATAGCCAGAAATGAAGGAATACTTTTCGTAGGGTTCAGTTTGTTCCCTAAAAAAATGTTCTGTATTTTTCCTGTTATCTATGGTAGAAGAAAAAGTCGTCAATCGTAAAACTCTGTTTCCTAGTTGGTCTCCCTCCTGAGTAGTCACTCCAAAACAAATCATTTCATATTTTATTTAAAATACCTGGGAATGCATATTTATTTGACTATCAATGACATTGCAACCATTCTTAAAAATCTTATTTTTGATGAACGAATACCAAATATGTTTGCTATGTTAGTGAAAACCATTTGCTTCATTCGTCACCATGAGACTTTACTGAGAATATGATATATACATAATTTACCTCTGTGATTAATTTGGCAAAGCTCTGATTCATTTCTTTGCTGCATTTCTGAGGTGCATCTGGTTTATCATGCACAAATATTTGCAGGACTTTCAGATGATCATCCGGATTTGCAGCCAGGATCTTCTGAAGCTGGAGTAGAATTAATAAAGTTATAGTATCAATATGAGTTGTGAAGGCCTAGAAAAGGATGTATTCTTCTGTGATTAAAGGCAGCAATTCTCCTCATTAAAAATTCTCAAAGTGACCTGCATGCAGGAAAATATGAAAATGTGATTGATGCAAATAATAAAAAGACCACATATTCCGAGATAGACCACGCTAATGTAAATGGTAAAGTCATAAATATAACATAAAAAGAGGGGGGAAGAGGTTAGTGGAAGGAGGGAGATTTTATTTATATTTATGATATAGCCTAGCTAGGTTGAAACAAGTGTTGTTAATTTTTAACAACAAAACAATACAATACCATGTGGCCAGTACATCTATAGTTCATGATAATGTTAAGGTTAGAATGAAAACAAAATGAGATTAGTAAGCTGACTGGGTATTATGACAAAATTAAAATTTCAAGTACTAACCGTGCCCTTTTCCCAACGAAGTGGCATTGTTGTAGCGTTGATTGAACAAACGGAGAACAGTTAGATGAATGCTTGATAATTGATGGATTTATAATCCTGGAATCATCTGAAGAAAAATTGTCATAAGATGTCATGTATCAAGTACAAGTGGCAAAACCAAACACAGGCCTATCTATCATTGTGAGTGTAAATAAGCTATGTTATGTTGTTACGTCTGCATCTCTCTGCAGGGTTGGAATAATCACTTCAAAAAGTGGTTGTCCTGAGGACAACCAATTCATTTTTGGTTGTCCGCAGGGCTGATGTAGGTGGTGCGGACAACCAGGCCGCGGGACTTTTCCAACCCTGCTCTGCATGGGGGAAATCTATGCAATCCTGTATTTAAATTATATAGGCTCCAGGGCTCGAAAAAAACCTACCAACTTCACTTGCCCATTGGGCAAATGGCAGCCAAGATTTACATGCCCGACATCCTTTTTCACTTGCCCAAATTTATTTGCAGAATTATAAACAAAATCACACTGATCTGTATTATCTTGTTTCATTGTAAGTAGACATCACAACAGGGGTTTGAAATCGGGGCCGTAGAGATTTCCACTTGCCCACTCGGGCAAGTAACATTAAATTTTACTTGCCCAGAGCCATTTTTTACTTGCCCCGGGCAAGTAAACATAGGTTTTTTCGAGCCCTGGGACTCTCTATCAGTACATGTGCAAAAGATTATTCAGTAGACCATACATTTCCTTGGTGCCCGCTCGTAGTTACCACACTGCACCAGTTGCCACATTGCACTTTTAACCATTGCACCTTAAACCAACAAGATTCCCTTTACGGACTTAGGACAACCAATTTACGGACTTAGGACAACCAATTTACGGACTTAGGACAACCAATTTAAGGTTAGGTTTAGGGTTAGTTTTAGTATTGATTTCTGTTAAACATTCAGTCAGCCAGCGCTAATACAGCCTCTCGCTCCGTGGCACTCAACCCGGCCGTAGACTGGGTGACATCAGCTTTGTGGAAATCCCCTAACCCACCAATCCGCGGGACCCTTACAGTGTACTCTGTGCGGGATCTGTTGAGTTGAAACTTCAATGTGGGATACATTTTCTGGGTCAGGTCTAATGTTGCCGCACTCAACAGATCCCGTACAGAGTGCGACTACCAGCAATCTCATCACTCAAACTCGTCTGCCGGCTGCGATATGGGATTGACACCCCATCACTAATTAAACGTATACCCGGTTCAGATAATTTCATCATACAAGACTTAGCAGCCTTGTAGCCTTACACCTATTATACACATAATGCGTCATATGTTTTTAATTTAGATGTAATATTGTCATTGAATAAGGGCGTCAACTTATCACTGGCTTGTACCCTTATTTATCTGTCAACCACACTTTAGGAGTAGAGCTTGAAACCCTCCCACTACCCAGGTGTTTAGACCAACTGAGATACCAATTTGTTAATAAAAGTATCAACAACAACGCATGAATAGATAATTAATACATGCGTGCATGTATGATACGGGCCAGTGCCATCGACAGGGCCGCGATTATGTATACTACTACATTGAAAACCAGTGCTGCCCCCATGCAGAATGCATTCGAACCTCTGCGGCCTTAGCCGACCCGGTTCTTAGATCAAAACAACGCCATAGATTATGTTTATGATATTTATGTTCACCAGATTATAAAATTAATGTTTTGAAATCGGATATTTATTTATAGTAATGTTTTAGCATCGATTGAAACCATATTGAATCAATTGATCAATGTGATATATCACGATGTTAGTGTAATATTAATGAATAATATTCTCTGTTGGCCTAAGTAAGTAACCAACGCATCCACTCTTGTTTCATAATCATGCATGCCAATGTTGTCTCATATGGACTAAAACGCTTTAAAAACCTTACCCATGACATGTTCATTTTTCACATGGTACTTTATGCTAAAAAGTCCAAAGTGTACAGTGAGGAACAGAAAGAAAATCTTCAAAAAATTCAAGGCCATTTCATAGATTACAACACGAATTGTACGATGATTTTCCAAGCGCTTCAAACAACGTCCAGGCCTTGAATTTATATCCAAATTTAAGGCTTTTCCAGGTCGTGCATACCCTAGACTCGAGAACCTCCTGGTTACAAAGCGGAAAGTGACTTATATATAGCTAGTGAGATATATTTTATTTTCTCATAATTATAACTACCTAGCTTATAACTTAGTATTCATTTCATGTTCTAAAGTAAAGACATGTGGAAAACAGACATCGAATCCCTTCATTTGAAACTGTCATATATACTTTGAAACACTTGGCTTATAAAGCCACTAAAGGCAGTAAAGCCTAAAGGTAGAGATATACTATTATTACGAGTCCCTATAGATCTAGGCCTAGTTATAAAACAGCCCGTAAAACAGGGAAATGTGTATTATTGATTAGACTAAATAATTTCCTTAAACAGTATTACAATAGGTTAAGGTCCCATAATAATAATTAAAGCCCCTTAGCCCAATATCTACCAGGTTTTTGAGTCCACAAATGACAATTTAGCCTTGAATAGGCTTAGTCAAAAGTGTCTGTGACTGGCAGTGACACTTTCGTAACTTTCCTATTGGAGTATTTTAGCCAACGATAAAGTGCCCTGAGCAGAACCCATCCAGCGTCAGATATAATTATTTCAATAACTTGAAAGTTGAATAAGGTAACTCAAGTCAAGCTGAGAATAAACAAGTCAGTGCGCAGCAGGCTGGAAACATACAATTGTCAGCGAAAACTATGAGGCTAAAGAGTTGTTCAACTCTGGCATAGATTTGAAATCAGCCTCACTAGCTGTCACTGGCCTGTGTTCATCGTGATTAGCTGCATATCGGGCATGAAATCACGTGATTTCCAAACTTTAAATGTCCTGGGGAGGGACCGCCATGCCGTTATCCACTCACTCGCTCACTCACCCCGCCATACACAAACAAATAGCAGACGACTTTTACTAGCGCTGGAATTTCATTCTTAAAGCAAATTCACAGCGCGGTACATTACAGATTCAGACAAAACACAAGATCACAGTGAGCACTTGCAAGGTTATATAGGTAAGATTCCCCAAATAACGGCTAAATGATTTCCATAAAGTCTATTTACCTGAATATTTTCAGTTGCATCGCACGGAGAACGCATCAGCCATCACGCTCGCGAATCCTTCTTCCGACGCGAGGCATTGTGGGTGCACGCAGCGTCATCTCGTGGCATTTGGGAGAATGATAAGTTTCCCGCCATATGTCCAACGATCCTATAGCTACACACGTGTAGCTATAGGATCGTTGATATGTCTGGCAGCGACCGACTCGCAACTAGTTATCCGGGCGGAGGTTCTAGTGGTGCACATTCACGATAATAGTGCTGTACTCGAATGAACAGCAAACTGACAAAAGAACAAAGTTTAAATTGAGATAATGGCAGGTCAATAAAAAGTGAAAAAGTATTCGATTCTTCCATGATATAGGCCTATGATATAATATTATCATACCGATCATACCAACAGTCATTTTGTTACTCTTGGCATGTACAAGATTACAACTTGCAGGTGAGAGATAGTTAGCGCAAGTCTAACTCTAGTATGGTGACGGCCGTTCTATCCATGATCATTGAGTAGAGGCAGGTTCGACTGACTAGTGAGAGAGAGAGAGCAAGTTAGAGAACGAAAGAGCAGTGGAGTCTTCATCCTGAACTCCCTATCTAATGATTAACACATTTATTCGACTATAAATGTTGTATGGATCTTGCCAAAAAACAGCTCTCCCTCTCCCTTCCTCTGTACGTCTCGCTCAGTCTCTCCCCCCTCAGTCGCTTTCATTTGTAGGATGTTATTTGAAGGTATAGAATCGATGGTTAGGCCTATAGGCTAGTTAATTATAACACCATTTTGTAAAAAATTGCATAGAAATTGTTAAATTGAAAAATATAAAATTTTGATACAACTTTCTCCGTTAATTCATAATCTCTCACATACTATGTACGTTTCCCTTGAAATTCAAATTAGTAGGATCGCTTTAGCCTTGTAGGCGCATATGTATAGTTGACTGTGAGTGCAAGTAGTCTATGGAAAGTGATACCATTTCCAGGGGCACCGACACGCTCCTTTCTCCATACTCGAAACCATATTCTTTGTAGCCTGTGTTATAACATTGGCTACGTTTGAAATATTACACACTATCTGAGTAGATTACGAATAATTCCACAATATAGGCGGGGCGTTTGAAGCCAAATGATGTGAGACATCGAAGCCTTTCATTACTATTAAATTGACCGAGGCAGATAAGTGGTAATAGTTAAATTTAAATGTTGATTAAAGTTTTTTGGCCTGGGGGATTTTATTTGTGGTCAGCTTGAATTCCATTTTGATATTTATTCAATATGTATACAATCTGTTGTAGATACAACTTGGCCCTCTCTTCTCTTTTGCTGCCTTCGACACGAGAGCTTTCGCAGGACGATGTGTGGTAGGCGTTATTTTCATTATAATCATTGGTTCACTGGTCAGAGCAGAAAAGGGTTGTCTGGTCTCACCGAATTGATTAATGATTTAGCAACGATCTGCCACTTCCATATAGTGAGGGCAAAATAATGGATATGGACGCTTTGTGAAGCGTAAGGTACAATTTATCTTCCGATATCTGGCACTAACGTTAATCTGCAAGTTAGCGTGGGGAAATATGACATTTCAACGCACGAAGGTTCAATGTCAAATCAGGCTAGAGAAATTAAGGTTGAAAGGAACAGAGTAAAAACACATAGTTTACTGCTATTATCTTTATTGAGTATTTCGATGGTACAAAACATGTCATGCATCAACAGATGGTACATTCAAACATTTTCAATTGGTAACGTAATTTCAAAAGCAAGCAAATGACTAGCATCTGATTCTTTTTCTTTTTTTACAACGATCTTATCAAATCAGCTGGTTGTTTATCACACGACAAATTAATACTTTGATTTCTTGCTCAGTTTGTTCATGAGTTTCGAATTATATTCTTATTTTCATGTCCAGACGTGGTGTTAATCATCTTAATAGTTTCTCTTTTTACAATGGTGTTTCACTTACAATTACTATAATTTCTACCTTCTTTTTTTTATAAAAAAAATCTCATTTCGTTTCATACAAAGTTGGGAAAGATTTTGCAAGGTTGTTAAACCTTTTGTCCAATGTAGACTTCGAGGTCATCCATAAAGGTATCCTCGGCAACGGGTGTGTCGACGACTTGGCAGGTGGTTGGCATGGTAACAGGGACCTCCTGGCGAAGACATTCGGCGGCGTAGTGAGCACCGACGTTGCAGGCTCCTGATTGGGACTCGTTGACGTCATTGACGCACATGGCCTCGAAAGGTGCGGGGTCTACAATTCGGAAGCAGGGTCTGAGAGGAGAGTTCTTGTCGTGGAAGAGACTTGCGCATGCGGGGTGGCTTGCCATGGGGTTGACGCGCGCCATGTTGCGGGAACGGGCGCAACGACGTCCCACAGCCCATGAACCGGCGAACTGGGCGACGTTGGTGACCTGTGAACAGTAGTAGAATAAGTTACATAGTGATAGGATGACATGAGATATAAAATTTCTTCACAATGGTCGGGTGGAAGGACTGGTTGTATCACTCATGTGTAGTTTAAGCAGACGTCTCATTGGTGACACGTTGTGTAGGCCTACTGTTTTCTAGTTCTGTTTCGTTAGCAATAGGTTTATGCCCCGAAGAAGAATCAACAGGTAATATTCAAATGTATGAGAGTCAATATCAACAGAAGCTATATATGGCGCGGCAAACTTTCGGAGTAAAATAATAGGAAAAAAAATGCTTTAATGCGATTAAAATAATGAGGAAATGAAAGGCCGAAATTAACTTTGAATATCTACCTTCCAATACTAAATGAATACATGTAGAATAAATATATTAAACTGGTAGATAGGGCTATTCTTAATGAGCCGTAGCTATTAAAGTAAAACTATCAAATGACACTTATATAATTAAGGTATTAAATTGAAGTATAAATTCATTGTTCATATGATCAGCTACACAAAAAGAATAGAATAAACCACTTTGAACAACTTTGAATGCTCCTACCTTCTGTCCATCAGCAGTTGTGAAGTCATCGCTTTGCTCGTTGTTGTATGTGCCGAAGAGGCCTCCCATCTTACCGAAGTACCAGCCGCTCACATGCAGGGTGCAGGAGTCATGGACCATGTCACACACAACTGTGATGCCCTTCTTGTCCTTTACCTTGAGCATATCTCCCTCCATCAACATCTCAGTGTTTTCCCAGCTTGTGGGCATCTTTGTGGCAGCTCCATCAACTGTCACCTTTACAAATAAAAAGGGCCAATACTATAAATATAGGAAATGGGCTGTAAGGGTACATTATAGAGATTAGTGAGAAATATTACCCACAACGGGCTGTGTATTTAATGGGCCAGGGGGTCAGAAAATGTACAATTGGTAGCTCTAAATATTGAGTAAATTCTTTTTAATTTTGGCTGATGAGGGATACATACTGAGCGTATCTGAGTATATCTAGAATTACATTGATTGCATATAATAGATATCTCGTATTAAATTGTTTTAGTTAAATTTATATTTGCAGCGTTTATTTCAAGGACTTTTTTTCAGGCTTGAAACTTTGAGTGAGATACACTTGAGATTGGCAGGAGCCAGGAACAGCGCTCACCTTTCCGTTGGAGAAGATTTCGACCTCGCGGCCTCCTGTTGTTACGGTGACGGAACGTTTGCTGACGCCATTGCTAACGCCGTCGTAGTTGACGGCCATGGAGAAGTTGCCGTCGATGAAGTCTCTAGCGAGGAGGTAGCTGCAGGGAGCAGCGAACTCGAAGTGCTTGCCGTCGAATGTGGTGTAGTGTTGACGGCCGGCGATGGTGGCGTGGGCTGTAAGGTGTATGTTAGAGTTTGGTGAGGAATATCACTCAGAACAAGCGGCATCAATTATCATGGCATCAGAAAATGTACAATCAGTAGCTGGAAATATTCTGTCAATTATGCTAAGTTGGACTGAAGTGTGATACATTTATGCTAGGTATATCTGAGTATAACTAATATTGCGTTGATTGAACTAATCTGTTCGGTTAGATGCGACCTATCCAACACCAAGTGCTATTTCAGAACTTGTCCCTATATTTAAATGAGTACTTTGTTTGCGTTCAATTTATGAAATAGTAGCGCAGGTCAATAACCAGATCTATACAGAACAGACAGCAGCATCTTAACAAGATTACTAAAGGTGTAATGTCCGACATGGGGCGCGAAGGGGGGGGGGGGGGGCTACAGGTGCATGCACAATGCAAACAATGCACTAGCTATGCACTAACAGTCCCGAAATGGAGGTTATTAATCGTTTTACTTCCTGCCTTAGGTTGTTATAGACCGGGGACTGTTCAAGGCAGTGACTAAAGGGCTGCAGTACCTTTGAATGGTGGCAGCCAGTTGGAGACATCTGAGCTGGGCTTGTACTTGTAATAAGTGTCCCACACGCTGAAGTCAACGTCTGGGGTGAGACTGATGAGCTGGGCCTTGGTCCTACGGTAGGCGCCGGCAATATCTACGAATGGTACAGTTTGCAGGCTGGGCATTTCCATGGGTAGGTAGGCCTGGACCTCGATGTGTCCTGTGGCTGGATCCCACTCGATGATACGGTTCTCTTCCAAGTGCAAGAACTCGTCGACGAGGTAGTAAGAGTTGCGCTTGACGAAATTGACTACGCTAAGGACGGCGTCACGGACGAAAGCCTTGGTGCGGGACTCTACCTCGAATTTGGTGTAAGCTGCACTGAGCTGGAAATTCAAAATTAAACACAATTAATATCATACTTAGATCATACTGCTTTCCAGGACAAATATATAATAATGATTGGGAAGATTGACGACAAACTGGTTGAAATTACTCTTAAGGTTTGTTGAACTTGGTTGAAATGATGAGTCGTTCTGTTATTAGTTTTATTGAGACATCAGTATGGTCTAACGTTTTGGACTTCTTTCGTCCTTCATCAGGCACTAGCAGCTGTTACAAGTATAATTCTCTCTCTATATAATAAATATCTATGTATCCAGACATATACTAATTATGAAATTATTTTCATCTTAGAACATGTATATATATGGACTTACTTTGTTGTATCCTCTCTGGAGGAGCTGCTTGACGCGCTTGCTGTTCTCATGCTCGATGGCATTCTGGGCATACGTGCTCACGAAGTTCTGCATATCTGTGAAGACCTCTGAAGATTTTCTCAGCAGGTTCTCTGCGAAGTCACCGAGCTTCTCTGTGATGGATGTGAGGTGCTTGCGCAGGACTCTGTGAGCGTTGTTGAGAGCAGCTGTGTTGATGGTGCTGAGGAAGTCAGCAGTCTTCTCTGTGGCGGTGGCCAGCATGGAGCCGGTCTTGGTGACCAGAGTGTTGAGACCTCTGACCATTCTCTGTACGCTGGGGTGGGACATCAACTCTGTGACGAATGCTAGAAAGGAAACACCAAGTCAGTGTTAGATGTTATATCTTATCTTATATGAGAAATAGTAGATAATAGTATGAGTTAGGGCGCCACAAACTCGTACAAATAGGGCCCTTGCAAGTATTTGCAAATTTGACTTAATTTGTCAAGAAGATTCTTTTGGGAACATGTCCACCCATTATGTGCAGAAAAGCTTGAAACAATGTTTGATATCTTTCATATCTTTCTATTATACTTTTCTGTATTTATCTCACAGTGTGACCTTCAGAATATTTAGTTAGAACAGTTTGCTACTTACTGTCGAGTTTATCCTGGGCCTCAACGGCAAGAACTGTAAGGCGGTCCCAGGCAATCTTTACATATTGCATAGCCTTCTGCATAGCGGCACCTACCTCTCTCTGGCAAGCAAAAAACACATGGGTTTATAAACATATCTAAATAGATCTGAATCTTTTATGAATCTTTTATGAATCTATCATGAGTAGATGTGCTTTTCTCAGAAACCCTTTAAATTAATATATACAATACAATACCACATCGTACAAACAATAACTATTCATTACTATCATATGAAATTCATGCATGAATATAAACACCACCTCAAATGAACTATCTTGATAAAGATCAGTCTTGAAAGATTTATCTGTCATCCTTACCTCAATAATGTCGAGCATTTGGTCGCGGAGCTCGATATATTTTTGTGTGATGTTGGCACGGAGTGCCTCATATTTTACGACAAGAGCCCTCACGGCAACTCTTGTATTTCTTGTGGCTACTTCCATTCTGTTGAAAGCAGCGTCACAAAATTGTGAGCAGAGCTCAATGGCTTCTGATGTAAAGTTGGTGAGAGCCTTTTGAGCTTGGCTCATCTGGCGAGAAATAACAACTCTCATCTCTGACAGTTGTTTCTCGATGTAAGCCATACTTTTATGTAAAACAGCCCTGTAACACAAACGAAATAGCCATTAATATTGTTCATTATCATGCACGTTTTGATCTGTATCTAATTTAAATTGTACAACTATAGTCTACGCTACTTTACTTTAGTAAGTAGGTGCTTAGTTAAAAACGCGAGCACTCAGTATACACCACTTGAAATTTCGTATTACATGTTTATTGTATTTCAGTAGGACTACTAATGCTATTTTCCATATATTTATTAGAAGCATACTGGAGAAGCGGATATTGTACACATCAGATGTATGCCTCCTTTCAGTACCTCATTTACCCAGTGCAAAAAATGATATGTTAAATCGAATTGAAGACATTTATAACACTTACGAGGCTTCGGTAAGGGCCTTGGCGGAGTATCTGTAGGCAGTTCTCACGAAGAACTCATTATCACTGAACATCTTGCTGGCAGCACGCTTGACAATGCGGGCATCCTTGTTGAAACTCTTGCTCTCCATTCTCACGTACTTAGAGACCTTGGAGAAGTCAGGCAGGGCGCTCTGGATGCTGTTCTGTTTGGCGTCGATCTCCTGAGAGACTGACTTCTGGATGGTCTTGTACAGCATGAAGGTTTCCTGCCTCAGCTCCTTGATGGCATTTTTAAGTGCGAACTGTCGAAACGATAGAAAACATCTATGTTAAAACACTGTTTTTAAAAAGTAAAATGTATTTTGTCTGGAATATAATTGTCGGGGGCGGTGATCTTACCACATATTGCCAGATATGAACTTGAATTTTCAGGTTTTAATTTCATCATTATCATCATTATTAACAGATCTTTTTTCCTTAGCGATTAATTGTTACATCAGGAAAAAGGTAGTACTTCCAGTCAGACAAAGGTCTTCCAAGTATAAAAGGAATCAGCTGGTTATATACCCTGTAGTCAGAAAAGATGTCTTGTAATGGTTAGGAGGAATATTATTTGGTCCTTTCCATGCGGCATTATCATTATTAGCTAGTGTACCTGCCTGCTGCAAGTTCCGCTGTTCTTTCACTAAAGTCTTAGGGAACGAGGAGACATATCCCCAGCCCAGAACACTCTCTAGACCCTGGATCTAAGTTAAAACCAAGTTCAAGTTTACACTGACCTTGCCCTCCTCCATGGTCTCGGGCCTCCAGTAGACCTTGCTGTGGAGCAGGTGCTGGTTCTTCAGGTCGACATTAACCTCTCCATCTACTACCTGGCGGCCGTTGTGGAGACGAGTGGCTCCCATGGTGAGGGAGGTCGTGTCGATGTACTTGCCATACAGGTGCATCATGTTCTTGGAGTTGTCTGTGGGCGCACAATGGTAGAGTTTTACAATTTCATTTCAGGCTAATACAGTATACAATTTAATAAGCATATATATATGAAAAAAACGCAATATTTATCCGTCATGGATGTTTTCATGCGCTACCTCTTCTTTAAATATAATCAGATATCTAACTAAAACTGCCAACCAGGGCTGCTACATATCGATATACAATGTTCTATAATCCCAGTCCTCAATTCCCCAACAAATCACAAGAATACAACTACCCATTAATTGATACGTCAATATACGTTATGATAGCATCAACATTGAGAATGTCAGTCATATTGATCAAACACTGCGCCCAGTTGGTTAGGAATTTAGTCTTTATTGCTGAGAATGTAGCTTTTCAATATATAAAAGGTATAAGGACGTACCTGGGGAGTAGAAAGCCTTCATGTCCACAGTCTGGGCCTCAGTGTCAAGGTTGAATTTAGCAGAGACCTGCTTGTCCTCATCTTCTGTAGCCACAACATTGACAGAGTAGCTGTTCTTCTTCTCCTTGATCTTGCCGTTCAGTTGGAGCTTCTTAACCGGGGTATGTACCTGTATTCAGAAATTTAACATCCTCATTCTAAAATTCTAAACTTAATAAGCAGTCGATGGGAAGGGGGCTCGCTGTATCTTAAAATTAATAAGAAAAGCAGCTGGAGAAGGACCGCGTCTCAGGGACACATTTTGGACTCATTTATAGTGGTTTTATTTCTTACAAGTTTGCTTAGTTTGCCTCTAAACTTTGTTTATGCACGTTTTCTCCTAAAAATGAAACACTAGAAATGTTGCTTCTTATCAGAAGGATTGAATAATGCACCCAATATAATGTTAGAATTGATAATGTAAATGTAAATTTGAAACTCTTTAGATGCCTCTATACTAAGACCAACTAAATACCCGGGACTAAATATCATAGCTGATAAACAACGCCAGACGTACCTCCATGGTCAGCATCTTCTTAATCTTCTCGATCTCTCCCCTCAGGCCCATGTTGTTCACCTTGCGGCGGGCAGTCATGTAGTGGACATCCATACCGGCAGACAGAATGCTGGGTGTGTTAGCTACATGGGAGTTCATCTTCACATCCAGTTTGCTCTGGGGGTGGGAGAGGCCGAGCTCCACCGAGTAGTTACCTGAGAGGTCTCTTACTAGGGTGCTCATGACCAGGGTGTCGCTAGCATCATCAGTGTACTCGATCTCAGTGCGGCCAGAGTACATGATATCGTTTACGTTGAGGGACCACTGGTTGCGGAGGATGATGTCCTGTAAGTAAATGAATGATAAATACAGTTGATAAATAATCCTTTGGAAACTGAACAGGTTATCTATTATAAGAAGAATATCAGATGGCAAGTAAACTGACCTAAGCTAACTTGTGATTAGGCGACATTTAAATGCATTTTAATCTAGGAGTTAAGACATTATTATTCTAGTTTTTGATTAATAAATAATAGTTTAATCTAAGGTAATCACTTACTCAGACATGTAGAAAAACATTAATAATGACAGAAATAAATGGCCAATGGCATGACAAATAAGCAGTTCGATTGTTCCTATAAACAGATATAGGAACAATTACATGTAACCAAATTGGATAAATAAACATACCTTGGCCATCTTTGGGTGTGAGATGATGAGGGTGTGCTTGTGCAGGTTGTTGATGTTCTCGTAGGTGTTCTTCAGAGTCAGCTGGCGGCTGGTGTCACGTGCAGCGTCCCACAGGGTGGTCAGTTCAGTCTCATATGTCTGGCTGTTGTCCTTGTGCTTCAGGGTCATCTCAAGGGACCTAATGGGGGTGTCCAGGCGGGCAAAGGCCTCATACATGCGGCTGTATCTGCTGGGCTTGGCCAGGAGACTGATATCATAGGAAACCATCTTCTTATCAGCCTCATCCCAGATGACGACAAGCTTGTTGCCAAAGCGAGTAGCAGATCTCTCATACTCAGACTTGAAACCAGTGATGCGGTTGGCAGTGATGAAACGGACGCCAATGAAACGCCTGCCTCCTACCAGTTTGTGGCTCACCTCAGTTCCAATTCTCTTGTTAGCATCGGTAGAGTCCCAGTTGAGGTCGAACCTGCTGGTGAAGTCAGAAGTAACTCCCTCAAACACAAACTTGGTGGTGAATGGATGGGGCTTGACCATTGTGTATTCAACCTCACCCTTGTTGCCAGACTGCTTGTATTCATAGGTGGTGTCATAGACCAGTTTTCCATTGTAGTGGACAATGTCACGCTCATATTCCATATTGTCTGATTTCTTTGCAGCATAGAACACTTTCACCTCACTGACAACAGCGAAAGGGGTCTTGAGGAGAAGGCTGGTGTCAAAGTTCTTTTCTGATCCCTGGAAATGTCCAGAAAGCTCAATCTTCTCATTTTGCCAGGCAAAGGTGGACATCAACTCGTGTTTTCCATTGTTCTCAGTGCGGACAGCTGAGAGAGAAGACTTCTCAAGACCCTGGAATGGAGTAAAGAGAGTGAGGGAGATCTCAGATGGAATCTTGGACTCCTCACGGTAGACTCCATTAAGCTTGATGTTCTGTTCATTGAAGAAGACTGTGGCCGTATTCTTGAGGTTGGTCCATGACCCTTCCTGCTTGAATTCAGCTCCAATGGATTTAACAGCTGTGAATGGAGTGTACAACTTGATGAGAGAATCAATGGATTCTGCCTGACGGTCAAAGTTGGCAATGAATCCAATATCATGTCCCTTTCCATAGGCAATGTTGATGTTACCATTTACCATATCTGGAGAGTAGAGTCCACTAACTTTAAGGGTGGTGCTCTCGAATCCAGAGAATGGAGTTGTCAATTTGAAGATACCATTGAGCTTTGGTTCAAGTTTCATGTTGGCATTCAAAGTGACCTCCTTGTTGTAGTAGGCAGCCTCAGCCTTAGATTTCAATCCATTGGTGGAAAACTCATGGCGGAAGGAAGCTGCAATCTTCTCTGCATATGGGATCTTGCTCTTGAACTGGAAGTTGCCAACAGTGCGAGCATAGTTCTTGAAGTCAAAGGTGAGAGCAACAAGGTTCTTCTTGTTCTGTTTGAGATCAAATCGGGTGTACATGGCACGGTAGTTACCTTTGTGGCTGAGGTCAAGGTTGATCTCCTTAGCTTGGCTGAAGGGGGAAGCCACACGGAGGGTGAGTCCAATAGGCTTGATACTGTAGCTTCCTTCCACCTCAAATTTACCCATCTCAGTGTTGAGCTCAACAAAGGCATTATCAGCAGCATATTTGATGGTTCCTGAAACATCCTTTAAGCCAATGAATGAAGTCTTCACAGAGGCAGATACAACTCCTGGTACAAATGAGAAGGTAAGATCTCCAGTCATCTCATTCACCTCAGCATGACACTGGAAGTTCTGGAGTGTGCCCTCATGGTTGTAGACAAGGTGTAGGCTGGGTGTGAAGGGGCTGCGGAATCCAAAGCGGGTCTTGAAGGTGTTTGCAACCATCTGGAAGCTTACAAGGGTCTGGAATTTGGTCTGTCCCTTGTACTGTGCAGAGGCATCAAAGGAGAAGTCCATACTGTGTCCTTGGTACTTGACAGTGAATCCAGCATCTTGGAGCTTTGTGTGTGGGGTGTCTAGCTTGAAGAAGAACTCTGCCTCAGGAGCCAAGTGGAACCTGACCTCAGAGTCAAGGACAGCTTGATTGTTGAAGGTTGCCTTGGCAATGGTCTGGAAGTGCTGGATGAAGCCAGAGTGGCTGACATAGGCAGAAACTTCACTGACAGCACTGAATGGAGTGACAAGCTTGTAGGTAGCTTCATACTTGGGTGACATGGTTACAGAGAGCTCAGAGTTGAATTTCTGGTAGCCATTGATGTTGACAACAGCTGAGTGGGCAATTTGCTCTCTTGAAACTGAGTTAGAGACTACAGCATGAATGTTGTTGTACTGTCTGAAGGGAGTCTTCAGTTTGAGCTCACCACGGATGGCTGGCTGGGTGGTGAAGGTGACTTCTCCATCAAGTTTGTTCTGGTTATTGTGGCTAACTGAGATCTTGCTGAGGAATCGAGAAAGGGATCCCTCATGGGAGAAGCTGGCAGAGACGGTATCCATTGGAGTCTTGGACCTGAACTCACCACTGATGGTGGGGTAAGCATTGAATCCAGCAGCAACATCTAAGATCTGTTTGCCATTGTAGTGAAGGGCAGACTGGGACCTGAAGGCAGATAGAGTTCCATCAAGGGAGTAGGCAGCCTCAATGCTACGTGCAGCAGTGTATGGGGTCTGCATTTTCAACTCAACCTCAACTCTAGGGGAGGCCTTGAAACTGGTCTCTCCCTCGAATTTCTGCTGTCCATTGTGGCTGACTGTGGCATGGTTGGTGAAGTGATTGAAGTTACCACTATGGCTGAAGCTGACCTGGGCATTCTTCATCTGCTCAAGAGCAGATCTGATAGACAGGGAACCCTCTACATTAGGCTGGGCCTTAAAGTTAACATTGCCGGTGAACATCTCTTTTCCATTGAGGTTAAGGCTGAGGCCATTGGCAAAGTCTGTCATATCTCCCTGGTGGCTTACAGTAGCATGGACATCACTGACCTGCTTGAATGGGGTCTTGAGTTTGAAGTCTCCCTCAATATTTGGTGCAAATCTGAGGCTTACTTTAGAGTCATAGCTTTGACCATTGTGGTTAAGGCTAGCTTCTGTTTGGAATCTGCGCTTCCAGGACTTGTGGCTTAGGCTTCCAGAGACATCACTGATGTACTTGCATGGAGTTGAAAGCTTGAAATCTCCCTCAATGCCATTTTTGGTGTTAAGGTTGAATTCTCCCTTCATGTTCTTGGCTCCATATGTGATTTCTCCCTCAGATTTGATGACAGCTTGGTTGTCATTGTGTTTGAAGCTGACTTCCAAGTCATCAATATAGGGGCAGGTGGTGCTGAATTTGAAGGTTCCATCCAAGGTTGAGAGGCTGTTGAAGCTGGAGTCATACTGGATAATGGTTTTTCCATCTCTGATGATGCTTCCAGTGCTGGTGAACCTCTGGCTGTTGCCACTTTGTGTGAACTTAATCTCACGGGTGAGTGTGAATGGTGTCTCGAGTTTGGCAGAAGCATCAATGCTTGGGGATAATTTAGCAGCTGCTGTCACTTTGATGGTCTTACCATGAGCAAATGTGAACTCATTCTCTGTCTCAAGGTTGGAGGACTCAATGGTGTGTTTGAAGTTGAAGCTCAGGGATTCAAGTCCATTCACTGGGATACTGATGTGGAAGTTACCAACAATTGGGCTTCCCATGTGGAAGTTTCCATCGTAGCTGGCACTGCCCCAGCTTTCACAGTTAACCTCAAAGTGTTGGCGGAATCTCTTGCTGTTTCCAGCATGGTTAGCAGAGATGTCAAAGTTGCTGAGAGCATCAATGTTGCTCTGGAATTTGTAGAAGCCTTCCAATCCATTGGCTACCTTAAGGTTGGCAGTTTGACTGATGGTGGCATGCTCCTGGCTTACAAGCTTGGATTCGTGGGAGAAGTTGATGAGGTCTCCATCATGTTTGAAGGTTACCTGGTACTTCTTCATGTTCTTGATTGGGCTCTGGAAGGTGAATTCACCCTTGATGGCTGGAGACAGAGCAAACTCTCCATCAACCTCAATCTTTCCACAGTTGTTGCATGTAGCCTCAGCATGGGACTTGAAGTTGGTCTTGTCACCAAGGTGGCTGAATGATGCACTGAAGTCCTTTATGGCTTTAATATCACTGGTGAAGGAGATGCTACCTTCCTTGGCCTGAGCCTTCATCTTTAGACTGGCAGCTGTTTGCATGTGGAAGTGTTCCTGGCTGGCAATGACAATCTTGGATGAAAAGTCATCAGCAGGTCCATCATGGTTGACAATGATGGAATATTCCTTTACATTAGTGAATGGGGTCCTGAGTTTGAGTTCGCCACGAAGTGGGGACTGACTGTATTCAGCATCTACCTCAATCTTTCCACAACTACTGCAAGTGGCCTCTGCATGGGATCTGAACTGTTGGATATCTCCATTGTTGGAGAATGATGCACTGAAATCCTTGATCTGTTTGATGTCGCTGGTGAATGAAACACCTCCAGAGCTCTTGTAACCAAGAGCAAGGTTGGCATTACCCTCCATGTTGAAATGTTCAGTGCTGGAAACAATTGCCTTGGACCTGAAGTTATCTGGTTCTCCCTCATGGTTGACAAATACTCTGTATTCCTTCATGTTCTTGAATGGAGACTGGAATTTAATCTCTCCAGTGGTTGGGTTGAGTTTGGCATCAACTGAGAACAAATTGCTGCCCTGGTACTGGGCTTCAGCATGGGAAACAAAGTCTGTCTTCTCTCCCTTGTGGGTGAATGAAGCTCCCATGCTCCTCAGGCCACTGATATCACTCTCAAATGTTACCTGACCAAAGCTGTCATATCCAAGCTGGAGGTTGGCATTGGACTCAATGTTAAAGTGTTCCTTGCTGGACACTGAGATCCTGTTGTTGAACTTGGAAGCCTGTTTCTGGTGGTTAAAGCTAGCTGTGTAGTGCTTCATGTTAGTGAATGGAGTTTGGAGACTGACTTGAGCCATGAAGCCAGAGGCAGTGCTCATGTCACTGTCAAGTTCGATCTTGCCTACATTGGTAAGGTCAAGCTCAGCATGTGCACGGAAGTCAGGGAATGATCCAGTCATTGAGAAGTCAGCACTGTGTTTCTCCAAATATCTGAATGGAGTTTCAATGGCCAAGTGTCCAAGGATCTCAGGCTCAGCCTTAAATTCAGCCTCAGCTTTGATACCCTTGAAATCATCAGAGTTGAATTCGAAGGAACCAGCAACATTATTGGCAGTGGCACGTGCAAAAACAGAGACAACTACATCATTGGCATGAGGGATGGGAGAACGAAGGTGGAAGACGGCCTTATTGTTGTTGAAGTTGAAATCTCCAATGATTTTCATTTCATCCAGGGTGAATACAGCATTGGACTTGGCGTTATTGAAGTCTCCATCATGGTGGAAGGTGATGCTGATGAGCCTGAACAATTCATACTCAGTCTTGATTACAAAGGAGCCATCAATGCTGGGCTGCTTCTTGAAGCTGTTGATCATCTGTACAAGCTTCTTACCATCATGAGATACATGGGCGTCCTGCTCAAATCCATTAGAGCTGCTCTTCTGGTTGAAGTTAGCGGCCAAGTTATGGTAGCCTGTGAAAGGTGTTCTTACCTCAACATGCATGATGGTGTTGAGACCAAACTTGAATGAAACCTCTCCTTCAATGCTGGTATCAGGGGCATAGACCAATTTAGCCTTGGATTCGAAGTCAGAGAGAGATCCAGCATGGGATACCTCCATCTTGATGTCCTTGACTGGCTCAAATGGTGTCTTCATCTCAAATGTGGCACTGATGTCATTGCGGGCATCAAGCTTTGCAGCCACATCAATGATCTCCTGGCTGTTGTAGGCAACCTTAGCCTTAGATTCAAAAGCAGAGAGAGATCCAGTATGGGAAGCCTCCATCTTGATGTCCTTGACAGGTTCAAATGGTGTTGTCATCTCGAAGGTGGCACTGATGTCATTGCGGGCATCAAGCTTTGCAACAACATCAATGATCTCCTGGTTGTTGTAGGCAGCCTTAGCCTTGGATTCAAAAGCAGAGTGAGATCCAGCATTGGAAGCCTCTATCTTGATGTCCTTGACTGGCTTGAATGGTGTCTTCATCTCAAAGGTGGCACTGATGTCATTGAGGGCATCAAGCTTTGCAGCAACATCAATAACATCCTGGTTGTAGAAAGCATTTAGTTTGGACTGGAACTTCAGCATCTGTCCTTCATGGGAGGCAACAAAGCCAGCATTGTTAATACTAAGGTGTGGAGCCTTAAGTTCAGCCTGTACATTCATGTCATCATTAATAGAAGCTGCAGCATTCAGAGAGATCTTGTTCTGGGCAATTTGCACCTCAGAGTTATGGTTGAAGTTGATGAGATCACCTTTGTGGTTGATGAAGCCAGTGACTTCACTAGCGAATGGAGTGGTCATGATGAATCTGGCCTGCACACCATTGTTTACATTCATGTTAGCAGAAGCAGACATCTTTTCTTCATTATACTGGAGATCAGATTGGGTCTGGAAGTTGAACCAGGGTCCACTGTGCTGGAAGGAGAAGTCAACATTCTTGGCAGCATCAAATGGAGTGGAAGCCTTGAGTTCAGCCTTAATGGAGCCAGCTACTTGGAGAGAAGTATCAACCTCTGTCTTCTTACCCTCATTGACTTGGGCCTCAACGTGGGTCTTCATGTTGCGCCAGTCACCATTATGATTGAATGACATTTGGAGGGACTTGAGAGATGGGCATGGGCTGGTGAAGACAATTTGTCCCTGGAGGTCAGTTAAACTGCTAAGACCCAACTGGCTTCTGAAATCAATGACTTTCTTGGGAGCATAGTTGGCACGGAAGGAGCTGACATAGCGTCCACTTCCCTGTTCCTTGTGGCTCACCTTCAGTTTCAAGTCTTCAATCTTGGAGAATGGGCTGGAGAAGGCAAGGTCAGCTAAGAAGTCATCAAGAGCCAGTTTGACAGCAGCATCAACCTTGACATTTCCACTGAAGCTGTTGTGGGAAAAGACTGCATTGGCATTGAAGTCGTCAAGGGATCCAGTAGCACCAGATTTCAAGCTCATCTTCCTCATGAATTCAAATGGAGAGGCAATGTCAAGATCCAGCATCATTTTCTTGCCGTGCTTCACACGTCCCTCCATTGAGATGGTTCCCTGGTTGTATTTGAACTCAACCTTTCCATATTTCATTCTGCGGTTGGCTTTAGCAACACCAGTGAAATGGAGGTCTTCAAAGCCTTTGAATGGACTATTGAAGGAGACAGATAATTCTTGTTCTTCTGGGTCATAGTTCGATTCAATGGCGATGGTCTGCTCTGGGGCAGTTGAGGCAGCAAGAGTGGAAATCCATTTGCCGCTGATCTTGCTGTGCTTGGCAATCAAAGTGTAAGTGGTGGATGGAGTCTTAAGGACAAGGTTGGAGTCAAGTAGGTCAGATCCCTCTGTGATGAAATGTCCATTAGCCTGTCCAGCAGATCCAAAAACAATCATCATTACATCAAACTTGGAGTTGATGTCTGATCCATCAGCTTTGTATTCACCATTGAAACGGAGGTCAGAGAAGGCTTGGTATGGGGTCTTCAGGGTAACAGAGAGTTTGTCCTCATCAAAGTTGACATCAAGGTTAATCTTCTTTCCAGGGCCATAGCTGAAGTCTGTATGTGCCTGTCCATTGACAATGTAGTGGTTGAGGGCAAGGTCAATGTCAAATCGTGGGTGACTGGCTTGGATGGAAGATACAATTCTCCTGTAATCATGAACATTAGCAGAGCTGGCAAAGGAGGTGGATTCACCTGAAGCTTGCATGTTGAAGTTGATCTTGTTCTGGAAACGTGATCCAAGACCAGAGTGTTCCACAGAGTATTTGAGCTGCTGCATGCTGTAGAATGGAGTGTCAAGTTGGAGCTCGGCCTTGAAGTCTGGGCTGATTGCAAGGACTTGTTGTACAACAATCTTCTGCCTTGGGGCATATTCCAAGCTGGAAGTGGTGTGGTACTCATTGCCTGCCTTTTTGTGTGTTATGGTCATTACAATATCGTTAGTCATGGAGCTGGTGAACTGAGCAGTTCCAGTGATGTCCTCAAGAGAGTTGACGACAAGTTTAGCCTCATGGGTCATGCGGAAGTATTTGTTGACAAAGGCAGCATTGGAGTTGAAGCCATTCTCATTGGAAAGGTGAACACGAGCAACTTCAATGTATGAGCATGGGGTCTTGAGACCAAGGGTGATCTCCTTCCATGCAGCAAAGGTAGAATCAATTTCAATCTTCTTGTTGGGGGCATATTCAAAGCTGGCCACACTGACGAGTTTGCCATTGTCAAGGCGGTTTTCCATGCTTGCAGCAAGGCGCTCAAAGTACCTGAATGGGCTGACAGCTCTGATGTTTCCATTGAGCTGGTTGTTGCTCATTGCCATCTCACCATCAATGGCGATCTTCTTGTTGTTGGCCCATTTGAATTCAGCATGTCCAGTGAATGGAGAAGCATCAGCCTTGATGCTGGCACCCAGAGAGAAGGCTTTACCAAGAACCTTAACATTAGCTTTTCCATCAGCAATCTTGTTGGCAACCTTTCCATCACAATCAACATTAAGGAGCTCCTCGTTGTTCTTGGAGATGACCACATTAGATTTGATGATACCATTGTTGTTGGCATGGCGTCCATCTACAACAAATCTGCGTAGAGGTTGGAATGGAGTGGCAAGGTTGAATCTTGAGGCAACCAGGTTACCTGTGTTGGTATGGCTCAGGTCGGCATTGAAGGACTTGCCATTGAGACCAGCCATGTAGCTGACCTTGACATTGCTTGGCTTGATGTCATGGGACCATTCAGCATCAATAGACTCAGCATTCAGGAATGGAGTGGAGAGCTGGAGCTTGCCATTATTGACAAGGCCATGATTGGAATTATCATGAGTGAAGTCCAGGGATCCTGAAAGCTGCCTGTTCTCGCTCATTTTGGCTTCAAAGCTGTTGGTGAACTTGGGGCCATTATTGTTGTGTCTCAAATTTCCAGTCACATGCTCGAAGTTGTTGAATGGAGTTCTCAAGGTGACAGTCAAGTCAGCTTCACGGGAGTTGAAGCCCTGGATGTGCTTTCCAGCAGCGGCCAAGTCAATCTTCTTGTTGTTGATGAAGCCATGGACGTTGTTGTCAAGATGTCCATTCCTCAGGCTGTGGCGGAATGATGCACCAACATGATGTTGCTGTGGAGTTTGGAATTTCAAGGAGCCCTCCACAAGGCCGGGGTAGTCATATTTACCAGCAGCATCAACAATGACCTTGTTGCTTCCAAGGGCTGCCTCAAGATGGGCAATAACCTGATCCAGAGTGTTGAGGTTCAGAGCTGCGGTGATGTCCTCAGCATATGGAGTTCTGATGGTGAGATCAGTCTCAACATTGCGCCATCCTGCAATCTTCTTAGCCTTGAAAATTGAAGTCATTTCATGACTTCTCCATGATGCATTCATTCTGTTCCTGTACATTCTGTTGTTGTTCTGTCCATTAATGCTGAAAGAAAGCTTCTCAAGGTACTTGATTGGGCTGACAAAGTTGGCAGTGGCCTCAAGCTGGAAGTCAGCTCCCCTCCTGCGGATAAAAGCGGCGGTGGTGTCAATGGAGGCAGTCTTGCCAGGAGCCCAGGTGGTCTCAGCATGGGAGATGTACTTCTCATTCTTCTTCTCATGGCTGAAAGCAGCATTGAATTTCCTTGCGACATGGGCAACATCAATGTTTCCAACCATATTGTCCTCCTTGTTGATGAGGCTAGCTTTCACATTGAACTTCTTGCTCTCATCACGCTTAGCATCCCACAAGACGGTGGTATCATGCTGGTACTCACCAGCCTCCATGGTGTTTACAGAGCTTACAGTGATGCGCCTGTTGGGGATGTTGACATCAATGTTGGCTCTGGCAAACTTGCTCAAGTCATAGCTGTAAGCTCCCATAGTAGAGTAGGTGTGTCCATCATGAGCAATGCTGAGCTGGGTGCTGAAGTCATCAATGTTGAGGGTGGAGCTGCCAACGATGACAGTGTTTGGTGTACGTGGTGGGCTGACCTCCAGGCGTAGGTCATACTTGTTGCCAGGGCTAATGATGATCTCTCCATTGCTGGTGAGGCGGGATCCCTCACGCCACTCAACCATCATCTCATGAGCATAACCGGTGGACTTCTCCTCCAGCTTCTCCTGAAGGACCATCTTGTGTCCTGGGTATGAAAGGGAGGCATCAGCAGCAATGATCATTGGGCTGGCAGACTCCTGACGAACATGGTAGTCCAGGTCGATCTTCTTGCCTGGTTGGTAAGCCAGCATTACACTGGTTTTAGCCTCATCATCACTGTGCTTGTGGTTGACCTTGGAGTCAATGTCGATGTTCTGAAACAATTGTACAATGTATACACATTGAATAGGTTGTTTACATGAGATTTACTTTAGGTAGATTGGAATGCAATGGGTACAGAATTATCATTATATCATGCTGGGCCAAGTGAAAAAAAAACCGTCAGGGGACTTGTTCACCCACTATGAACAAATTGCATTAAAAAAATGGAAATGGTCTTGCATTATTACACTTAAGCCTATATATATAATTTAAAATATAAAACAAGATTTTCCCTTTTAAGTAATTGATAAGTTATACAGGATGTTCTGTATATTATCATGTTATTATGTTTCATGCGTATCCTTATTACTTTTTTAATCAGCAAAACATTGTCATTTCCGCTATCGAATTTATTGTTGCAGAAAAAAGTATAGCCCCACTTTATAGTTTAATATCCAAAATTTTGTCTATTCATTCCTATTGCCAAACAAAGTGTATGAGGAGGACCTACCATGGCGTTCCATGTAAGCTTGGTAGTCTTGTCCAGAGAGTACACCTTGCCCTTGCTGTGGAGGGAGGACTGGTGGCTGAGCACAATGCGGCGGCTTGTGGTCTTGTCATCATCTCCGTAGCGCAAGTCAGCGTCAAGCTCAAACTTACGCTTTTGCTGCAGCTTCATGTTCATCTTCAGCTCGTGCTCCAACATTGGGAACTGAGTGGAGGAAAGATCTCTGTGGAGAGAAGAATTAATATTTATAATATGAATGAATTCATTAGCATCTTTTATTCTCCAGAAGGCGTTTTGGCTTCTCTGTATTTTATAATAAAGGGGAATGTGAAAAACACATTCTTGTGTTGGGCTCCCAATTTAATTCAATTTCATAGAAGAAATAAAAGCTTAAAAGTAATTGCATTTAAAATCCAGCATGTCCCCAGCTTTTTCAAGAACTTCTACTGTTCTAATGGAAAGCATGTATGTGTGTGTGCAGAATCAGGGCATAAGCCAAGTAGAAACTGAGGAATCATTTCTAACTTACCCGTTGAGAGCGAGAGTGTACTGGTTCCTGTGGTCGATGTCCTTCATCTGTCCATTGTACCTGAAGCGGTGTCTGGGTCCCACAAACATGTAGGCCACATCAACGTTCACCCTGTTCATGCCTTCACGTTGGTCTAAAGCAGCAGAGGCCTTGACGAGGGGCTTGTTGGTGCGAACCTCCAGGCTACCAGAGTGGCGCACAAGGCCGTTCTTCCTCACCTCTTTGTCATATCCTCCTGTAAAGTGTAAATTAACATGATTCAGGTATTTACCAACTGCATGTGTTTGACATATTTGTGATGCCCTACATAAAAATGAGTCATAAGTTGCAATGTTGATATTTTACAAAGTGACTTATTCACAAGATCTCTCGGTTGGAATGTTCTCATTTTTCTGGTATAGAGTCGTATGAGTACATATACCAAATTTCAAGACAGTGTACTAAATATATCCTTGGGTATTGAAGATCATCTTATGGAGTATATCTAGCTTCTTTTCTAGTAACTGCGAGGGATCTTTTTATTCAGTAGATGGCATTTAAAGAGCAGCTTACCTTTGAGGGTGAGTGGTTTCCTGAAGACGTTCTCAATGGTGACCTCGCCATTGACCATCTCACCGGGGACCATGCGTACATTACCGCGGGCTGACATGGTGGGGAGACCATGCATACGTACCTCCACCTCGGGGTTGAGGATCATCTTAGCACCACGCTGGGTAACCTGTCAATAAAGCAAATATATATGAGTCAGATCGTCAGAAAATGTACAATTCTGGATTTATTGAGTGATACAAATATATTCAGATGTATTTAGTATTAACTATTATTTTCATCCTAATTTCGCATAATTTACTAAATGGATATTTCGAGGTGATTGGACCCATATAACTCTAGTACAAAACATTAACCCCATGAACAATTTCTCTTTTCGCTTAATCAAAGAAACCAGTAGAGTAGTCAATGCACTGCATGGCATAAAATATAAGTGTACATTCATTGACTTTTTTTCAGGTAAATTTCACGCAACAAGCTAATGAACTTCAAAAGAATAATTCGACTATGTAATAGGATACTTCTGTGAATTAATTATCTTTGGGATCAAGAATATAATTCCTAATGATGGTAATATATATATAACAGCAAACTAGATATGCCTTTTCACCAAAGATAAAATAACCAAACCAATGATAACATATATAATGGGACTAATAAACTACCTTGGTCTCAGCTTGGATTGTGTATTGTTTCTTCTCATCGACTGTAAGGGTAAGGGAGGCACTCTTGCTCTTGTCATCATTGACGATGGCTCCTACGATAAAGAGACAAGAAGACATTGGTCGTCCTACTAATAAAATTTTCAAGGGGCTACATAGTATTTGTTGTTACCATTCATTGCTATCCTCAATTCAACTTTAAATTTAACATATATTATACAGATCTATCTATGTTAGAGAAAAGAAGGACATATCAAAGCTAGGTTACGATAAATGAGTGCTTTACACGAATGAAAACTTAGAAAATAACACAAATCATATGAATAGATGATATTATACCTAAGGAGCTAGGGAAAGAATACAGCTATAGGTTCTGAAGTATACAGTCTCGTGAAATGTCATACATACAATTAATCGTTTTCATCTGACTTTTGCTAAGACCGTATATATTTCAATTAGTTAGATTAAAACAAGTTTTTGTGTAACAGACATGACAGCACATGTCTTTCGGGCCTTTTTACTTAAAATAATTTGTTTCGCTATTCACCATCAACAACAGCCTTCTTCCATGGAGTCCTCAGGTTAGCGTTGAGGGTCTGGTCGGCGTGGTTAAGGTTGAGGTCAACGAGCAGTTCACGGTTGACCTTGGAGCCTGGGGTGTTGAAGGCAAGGCGGGCAACCTGGCTGGAGACTGGGGCAGTGTGGCGTTCCTGTAATAGAGACAAATAATAATTAGTTTCTATAGGAGACCTCAACCTTACTAGTCCAATTCAGTAGAATATATTTAATGTTATATAAACCTACTTTCATACCCTTTACACAAACCACCCTGGTCCGACAAATAGATACAAAGTCGTGAATCGGAGACTAAAGACTTATTTATTCCCCTGCTATTTTTCCATAAACATCCCAAATCTAAAACAATCTTCCACCTACCCTAATGGTCTGAAGCCTGGCCTCGAACTGGTAGGCAGAGTGAGTATCAGCCTTGTTCAGGAAGACCTTGAACCCAGCAGGACCAGACATGGGGAAGTAAGGGGCATCAGCGCCAGCGACACGTGGGTATTCCAGTTCTCCGCAGAGTTCTAGTCCCAGAGATTTCTTGAGGCCGGCTCCGGTGCAAAGAGCCTTGGTGAAGCGGCCCTCGGTGATCATCTTCTGGTCACGCTCCTGCTCGCGGTGCACGATGAAGAAACGGCTCCTAGAGTGAAACAGGTCAAGTTTTCAGTTATTTCTGTTCAGTGCAGATTTCGTCATGTCCATTATTTCTAAGATATTATCAAGGGAGTTATAAAAGTGAGTAAAATCTAGTCTAGAGAGAGTATTTTTTATCGTATAGAAGAGAACAACAGGCAACTGTTTCGTGAGTGAAACAGGTCAAGCCCTGAGTTATTTCTGGCCAGTGCAGATTTCAGTGTTAATTGTCGATTATTGTTAAGATATTATCGAAGTCGAGCAATCATGCTCCATAAGTGCACTAAATCCACAAAATTTAGGTTATTAATCATCTCGGTCTCTGCCTAATGTTGTTATAGCCGCTGAACCGTTCGAGATAGGCACTAACTAAACATATGTCAATAGTCAAGTGTTACTTACTGGACATCAATGATCTCGATCTTGTCCTTGGGCATGTTAAGCTTGGCGAGTACGACCTGGTTGTCCTGGAGGGAGACCATGCCGTTGAGCTCGGTGCTGGTGTGCAGGGTGGTGACCATCTTCAGACCTGAGCGGGCCATGAAGGCATCCACACTCATCATGGAGGAGATCTCTACTGAGCCACTGTAAGATGTTTAAATCATCCATTATAGTATTTATATACCTATTACCACCAAATCATGGAATATCAAATGAATAAATAGCCAAGTGCTGTAAAGAGTAGTTTACATCACGCGTGTTAAAGTCTTCTATTGGAATTACTTTGTGTTTATTTTGATATATTTCGTTGCGCAAGGGCCTTATCAAAGCAATAAAATGGTCATAATCAAGCTAGAAGATATGTTATTCGAATGGTATTGCTTCTAGATTGTTATTTCTGAGTTCATATATATAGAACTGAATAAATAATAGAAGTTAATAAATTTTGAAGTTATAAAAGATAAATATTTGGAGAAAGCATATGTATGCTCTATTTAAATGTGACAGTATTCCAACCCTAAAACAAGTTAAATAAAACAAACCTTGGTTTAAGGTATCCATCAATCTCGAATGACCTTGGGTTGGCCATGATCTGACGAAGGTCAGCCTTTCCACCGAGGCCAAGTTTGACTGTGGCGGATCCGTTGACGGACAGCTTCATTGGCAGACCAACAATGGTGGGCACGGTGATGCTAGAGTCGAGGAACATGACGCTCTTGGAGAAGTCAACCTATAAATAATAATGAAATATATTCTATTTGTTGCATGAATTCACAAAAAGGAGGTGGTCAATGGGAATTTAATTTTGGTTACCAAGAGCACATCTAGCACCCAAACGAAACGAAACGTTCAAATATCTTTAACACCAGTTGTACCCAGATTTACCAGCAGTTTTACAGTTAACAAAATAAGACTAAATGAAGTAAACATTGAAAAGTGACTCTATATTGAGGGCTGCACTACATGACTAACTAATAGAAATAATGCATAATATATGGGTTAGAGCGTCAGAAAATGTACAATCGGCAGCGCTCTACACAGTGAGTAAATGTCTCTAAGTTAGACTGAGAATAATGAATACTAGGTATATCTGATTATATTACATTTGGTATTGTTATGATGAAAACACCTGCCCAGCTATGTTGAAATGTATTTGGAACCTTACCTTTGTCTAAAAATTGTTATTTTAGAGGATTGGTGATATTTCTAAAGTAAACCCCTTGGTAAAAATTGTTGGTGAAATATAATATGATTGAATAGTATATTAGAAGAGTACCTCCTGGTTGCTGGCCAGTTTGAGCAGGATCTCGAGCATGTTGATCTGCTCGGTAGGGTTCTGCATGTTGTTGGCGTCAAGGTTGACGTAGCGCAGCTCGTTACCGAACATCTTCATGTAGACGGAGCCGCGGGCTCTGTTCTCTGCCCCAGCGGTAAACTGGGAACATAAAGATGAGTTTGTTTATTGGAGGTGTATGGACATTAGATTGAGAATATTCACTCTAGAGTTGGCAATAATGTTTAACTAGATGGCTCTGAATCATGAGGGAGATCTAACTTCATTGTGTCCATATTTAATAATCTTAGTTATTCATTTATTCAGTTGAAATCGTCATTAAACATGGACGAAGACTCAGGCTCTATCGTAAACAAGTAAACAACATCAATAGACATTCATTATTACCTTAAAATGATTATATATCTATAGCTATAAAATGGCTGAAATTTACTAGTCAGATGTGGAGTGAAGGATATTTGTCATGGACTTATATCTTTCCAATTAGAAGGCAAGTCATATTCCATATTTTAAACAAAGGTTCAGGGAGTATACATGCATATAGCATACCTGCTTTCATGATTCACAGTATCATAATAATACATTTTAAAAGAAGGATGACTAATAAGGTCAGAAACGCCTAGGGTATGTACAAAAATGGCATCTTGCGTGGCATCTTCCCCTTCTGTACATATTTTTTAAAATCCCAGGTCAGATAAAAACCAAAGAAACATACTCTGTCCTTGACACGGTTCATCTTGTCGTCCTCGGCACTGCGGCGGGCTCTCTTCAGGGCAGTGGTGACTGCGTTCTCGGGGAAGTAGCCATTGGGGCCGAAGAGGGACTCGAGGAAATGCTCAACGCCCTCAGCGCGACCTCCGACCTCCAGCAGGTTGACGGAGTGGCCAAACAGGTCGACGGTCAAGTTCATCATGGCTGAGCGGGGCACGTAGGACTTGGAAGACCAGATCACGTTGCTCTCAACCTGGAACGTCAAAATTAGAGAATCAGAGATGGCGGTCGTAGGCATGACCATATATCTTCGAGTATGAAACAACAATATAATGTACATAGCTATTCCCAATTTTCCATTTCATATCGAATTTTCCATTATTATATGTATTACACTTTTTACATTGTCTAACTACTTTTTCATTAATTCATATCGGTCAAATCAGTTCATACCATCTGTAAAGTACCGACCCAAACCAGCTGGGATTAATCACCAAATCACCAAAAGTATAAATCGAAACAAATTGATAAATAATTAAATAACATACCTTAGCACCAGAGTTGACGCTGTCAAAGAACATGGATCCTTCATAGTTACGGGAGAACTTCCTCTTGTCCATATCAAACTCCTTCTTGAGAGTGACGTCATTGACGATGTCCTTGATCTCCTGTTTGAAGGGGTCGTTGGTCTCCTGGAGGTTGGTCAGGTGTGTCCAGACGAAGGAGCCCACCTGGTTGACGGCCTCCTCCTCCAACATGCGCCTCACTGCGGCGAGGATGTGTGTGTCTGGGCAGGCCATGGCGGACAGGTAGGCGTTGATGCGTACCTCAGCGTCCTCCTCCTTGTTGGCGAATGTACGCAGGAAAGCGCGGCGCTGGAACAAGAGGTTTTCATGATCGTTAAGCCATTAACAAACAAGTAAGTAGTATATGGTAAAAAAACAACCAAGTAAGTATACGGGAAACCCCAAGTAAGTAGTATAGGGAAACATTTTTAGTAAGTAGTATATGGAAATCTCACCCATTGCATGGCGATAAACTAATATAACTGGCATTATTTATAATACTGGCATTATTTATTTATCGATTACTTTACTCCGTAATTGTTATTGTACGATAGAACTAGATTTATTGCACCCCTCCCCATTATCGCACCTCTCAAGTGGCATGCGCATATGATAAAAAAAATGAAACAAAATAAAATGACCAAAGAAATTAATACAGAAATAAATCTTACATCATTGGAACAACCAATAATATCTTTTAATTGATAAATACTGGCGACAAAAATCAGAGAAATGGCTTTCATTTAATCCCCATTTAATCAGGGGAATGGCTACTTATTCCAGAACTAACGGACGGCACTTACATCATTGGAGCATGGCATTGACCTGGAGGCCTCCATGGCGGCTACCCGGATGCTGACTGGGACGCTGGTCTCGGCAGCGCACCTGGCGAGGGTGGAGACAGAGTTGCCCTGGCCCATGTTACCCAGCGCCTTGAGGGACACTAGCACCAACTCCTCATCACCCTCACAGTTGTTGCCCACGTTACGCACTAGACGGCGCACCATGTCCTGCACGTCCATGTTGTCTGTGCATTCTGCCGACAGGCGGCAGTAGCGTCCGACCATGGCGGAGACGGGGAGGAGGATGCTTGGGGATGGCTTGGCGGTCTCTATCAGGGGCTGTGGGTGAGGAAATAAGTAAATACGTTAATAAACAAATGAATAAATAAGTAAAAGAATACATAAGGGAATAAGCAAATATAACTGAATGACCAGGTGAATCAATATATCAATAAATAAGAGGAAAAACAAGCGACTATTTTAGATTTTCAGTTCCTTTCTTTAATTAAACAAAAAATTAGGGTACAATCTGCATTTACAAACTATACTAGCAGAGTTATCAATGTACCACGTCTATATCAGAGAGGTACTTAATCAGTCAAGGCCTGTATTGATTTAGTTGACGTAAACGATTCAGATTAGTGCTATTTTAGACTGGATTGATACAGGCAAATGTACATTTAAGCAGACGACACAGTCTTGAGCTTTATGTCTTGGCCACTGCTTTCTGATATAATCATTTAGATTGTTTTGCTTTTAAAATTTTTATCAGGGCCTATATATTATTAGCACCATCTCTTCATTACAACCTCACAATTGGGTTAAATCTACTGATTTTTCCCTCCTCTCAGTACGACAAAAACTGAACTGCTACTTTCAACTCACTCTGATTTCGCGGATCATATCGATGTTAGGTTTAGCGATGAAGGCAAGAGACGTCAGCCAATGTTCGGCTTCCATTCCAGTCACATGACCGTTCATGATGAGGTCCCGGATGACTGTTACTGAGGCGGTGGTACCAACCATTGGGATGGCATCCAAGAAGAATTTCCTACAAAAAGTGACAATGAAAACTTTATTAGAAACCCAAACATATAATTATATTATATTGAACTTATTTATACTTGAAATACTGGCCATGAAAATATACATCGGGGCTGCTCATGAACGTTAGAACCATGGAGATGTATATATAATCTGTAGTAGTATAGCCATGTAATGTGTGAAATTTCCGTATACTACTTACTTATTTGTGTACATGTAGCATGTACTTGTGAAAATGTAAGCGTACACGCACTTTGGCTATTTATGTCTTGGCCACTGCTTTCTGATATTATTTGCGCATATTACATAAATATATATGTTTATCCACAAGTTAGACAGCTTCTTTTCATGTATACATTCGCTCTTATTCTACACTTATTCCGGGTCATTCCATAGATATTATTTAACCCAGATCATAGGTAGAAACTGGAGCAGTCAGTACCTGGCAGCCTGGTGGTTGCTCTCACACACTCTGTCCTCATGTACGTCACGGTGGAGTTCACTGAGGCTCATGGCATCCAGTTCCCTCAGGTTGTAAGTGAGCTGAGAGAAGAGTTGTGCAGTCTGGGGACGTGTGTCCTCTGTCCTGCACACCTGGCGCAGGGTCTCCATGGCGCGCTGGCGTTCCATCATCTGCCCCTCCTGGGTCTGCTTGTGCTCAAATAGCATGTCTGTGCGTCTGTGGTGTCCTGTTGTCAAACAGATGAAAACTCCAGGTTTATGTCTCGCTTAAAGTATATAGTTTAGTGCATACAAAGAAACCATAAACACTGATGTGGTGGTGCGGAGGAAGATACTAAAGTGGAGAAAGATACTAAAGATCATAAATCTCTAGATAGTTCTTTGATACGTTTATGTATATATACTACCCGATTTCTACGAACAGTGTTATATGACTCATTGTATAATATATACATGTATATAAGTTATTATCACGTAATAGTAATTGACGTATCAGGATTGCACCTACGCAAGGGGAAGGGGACGAATCAATTCACATCTAAGGTGTATATTAGGGAGCTAGATTTACATTTGCACCACCTAGCGAATATTAACGATCTATTATCATGCATTATCAAGGGAATGATAACCGGGTCTTGGACATAATAGTAGAACCTGGCTTGGTTATAATTTAGGTCTGGGTGAAGGTATATGAGAATTAGTATCAGGTCATTTATTGGAGGCAATACGGCGGCATAATGGGGTTCGGGGTGGCAGAATTGTCTAATGCACTGGGTCGACTCAGAGGCATGGGAAGATTGTAGTTTGGAGCCCGGGCGCAGCTACAACTATGTAAAAATTAAGAAACCCATGCAGGTTACTTAAATTATAATTATTTGTTATAGGTTATACTAATCAAGATATTCTAATGTAAATTTTCCAACTGCATTTGACATTGAATTTGTTGTTAATATCTTATTTCAAAATAAAAAATAAAGAATGCATTTAATTCAATTCAATTTCACAACTCTCTCCCCACCCAAGCATTATAATGAAAGAATATCTGTATGAACTGATCTAGTCCCGATTTCTTGTTTAAAAAACGTTAAAAAAAATAAAGATTAAAACTGACCATGGTGGTGGTGGTGCTTGTTGTGGTGCTTGTGTGCACGCCTCAGCTCGAGCGTTTGTTCTGAGATGGTGGAGGCACCGTTGTCCTTGTTGGAGAATGGTCTGAACACATGCTTCTCGGTACATTTGGCCATCTGAAGCACTCCCGCGGTCACAGTCTGCAGACACTCGTGGTCACTCTTGACCAGTGGCAGGGATTGGATGTCCTGCAACACAAAACAATTCCCAATTATTTTAATATTCAAAGTATATGTTTCATTGATCATTGTTCATTGATCCCATCTGTAATAATAATTCTACCAAGATCTATTCAAAATACTGACTAGTATCTATCATTCAAACGCCTCAAATGGGTATTAAAAAGATGTGTTCTTATGTAAATGTCGCACCAACTAAGTCAAGCATGAATTCCTATCAACCAATTGCAGGTTTTATATTACAGGTAGCAGGCACTATACATGCATAAATGTATACCATCCATAAAGAGGACTCGGTTTGTTGCAGTGGACAACAAATACACTAGACGGCTGTGATATGTTACAGAAAAATGAGTCAAAAGTCGCTAAATGGATATTTCCAAATGTTTTCCCCCAAAAGATCTCTTTGTAGGATTGTTTCCATTGTTGGGGTGCGTTCTCAGTCGCATCAATACATGCACTACATTTCAAGACTGTATAACAAACATATGCATGTGCGTTTCTAAGATCATCATAAGGCAGTTTATCACATTTTTCTGTTACACATCACATATGTTAGGATGTAATCCCTCCCAATAAAATGTTTTCTTACCAAATACACATATATACTGACAATACCGTTTGTATAATATCAAAATGCGCGTTAAAAGGTCTATAAATAATAGCTCCAATTGATGGGCCATTTCGTCATTTCTTCTTTCAAAAGACTGGAGAGAGCTAAAAGGAGTTTGGGAATGAGAAACCCAGACCGACTATGACACTAGATCAATATCAATTTAGATCTTCAAATCTGCCTGAGCTTTTGAAACAGGACTGAGGCTGTAATATCAATCACAAATATGACCAAGGCCCGCCTAGGAACCTCAGACTGTCATTACTGAAATAGAAAGTGTGTTTATTAAATGAAGCATCCAAAGATGCAATTAAACCTTTTTGAAGAGATGAGATTGTTCCGAAGGTAGGGTAGGCTTTGATGTTATCTCAGTGTTGGGAACATAATCATAGATATTGCTGACTCGTTGCTGGAAGGCTCTAATCCCGAGAAGGAGTGTTATGGTAGCTTGACAAAAAGTCGTCTGCCTGAAAACCTAGCTGCCAAACGGGTTTTAGCCGGATGCCACGACGGAATTGATGCCACCATAGACTTGTAATACAAGTGTGTTATGGCACCAATGTTTCTTTAGTTTTAAGACGAACTTAATGGAACGTTTCGTACTCAATGATTTTCTTTTATTAATAACACTTTCCAGGAATTTCTAGTTTGGCTCCAAAGAGTAATTCAAAAAATATATATAAGGCCCAACCCCGCAAAATAGCTTGGGTAGGTGAAGGTCTACCTTTTCTATGATGGATAGAAATAATAAATAGTATTTGGTGGAGCTCGGAACAAAATAGAACGAGCTTTTTGATGAAATTTTGAGAGAATCAAAGTACATTCAAACTGAAAAGATACCGATGTTTACCGTAGGCTATTTCATAATTGAGAGTGATTGCGGGAGTGATAGTGGTGTATTGCCGTGGCAGCAGCCGATTGGATCTCTAAGGGAGAGTGTCAGAGAAGGTTTTATGAAAAGCTCCTAGATACCTAAGCTCCTTAGATTAATTGACAGTTTCTATTTAGACCTTAAAACATTCAAGCTATATCTGAGGTGCCATGTACGAATGATTTGTTTGTGTAAAGAAGACAAAAGCCCAATATGAGAGTCGCGCTGAGGCTCTACCTAAATGAAAATAGGACATATTCTTTAAAGATGAACTCACAGAATCAGCTTTGTAAGAAGTTCCCTGGAAGGTGGTGACATGGTTGTCTCTGTCGGTGCATCCGAGCAGGTTTTTGCTGCGCTTGATGGTGGTGCTTGAACCTTCCACTGAGGCCTCATAGGTGGCATCGCAGTTTCCAGTAACATCAGTCTGCACAGGTAATCAACAGATATTTTCTTGTTAATTCTTAATAGACTTTTGCCAAATAAGCCAAAGATTAAATCAGAAAGGTCCAATTATTAAAGGAATAGGCTTACATGGTAGATTGGTAGGCCTAGGCCTATCCATTAATGTGGGGGGTGTCACGGGATACTATTTTAAAATATAGGCCTATCCCAAATAGGTGATATGGCCTAAATTAGAAGACTATTAAGGCAGTTATTACAAAAACAATTATGAATTATATTGGTACGTGATATGCCACTGCTATCCCATCCACTGCATGTCTCTTCATTTGGGGTTAATATGGCCCCGCCCCTACATTGGCTATAAATAGCCTACAAGCAACAAGCTCTGTCCATACTAGAGTGGGTCAGCGGCCAATATTTGGGGTCAGGGCATTCGAAATTATGCAAATCAACAAAGAGTGACAGCTCACCTCCTTGACAGTGTGGGCACCGTCGGTGTGTTCCATGTTGTTCTGGAAAGCGGAGAGGATACCTCTCTTGATGTTAAGAACCCAAGTTTGTTCATCCTCAGCGGCACAGAGGGTTTCCACACGGCCATCTTGGAAAGAAAAGCTGAGTGGCGACGCCTGCAGGGCTCTGGCGAAATCAGCGCTGCCCTCACTGAGCGTACGTGTGGAGAGGTCACGTGGGTCTGACTCCTCTAACTTGACGTCCCGTAGCTGAAATAAGATGATAGTGTCATGATCATATATCATGAATGGCCTTTAGGCCTACTATAGTCCTATCTAGTCCTACGGTATTCAAATTTCTGCATGTCTCTATCTATTGCTGTAAGTTAACAGAAGCTTTAACAAGGGCAGTAGGTCTAGGCCTATATGGGCCTGGCCATGAGAAATAGCCTAGGGGATGACAATAGGCCTAATAACCTAATAAATTTCAATTACTTAGGCCTAAGCCAGACAAATTGTGGAACAAATAAACATTTCAAAATATTTCCGACCCAGTAGAAGCCCTTTTAATGATTTAATCTTCTCGGTGTCCCGCTTGAAAGAGATCAATGGGTGAGCAAATGCTTACATTCAATTCATAATCACAGGGTCCGACGACCATGACATCAGCAGTTGCCCGGATGTGCATACTAGAATGTTCCTCCGCTGCTCCTGCCATGCTTGTTACTGTGTCTGCTTCATAGCCGAATTCGTATGTCATTCCATTCTCGTAGTTGAACTTTGAAGAGTCTGCAGAAAGCAGAGAGAAAAATGTATCAATTAGGCCTAGGTCTAGGTAGCCTACCGTAGGCCTACGAGAGAGAGAGAGAGAGAGAGAGAGGAGAGGGGGGGGGGAGAGGAAGTGGGGGCAGGAGGAAAAGGGGAGGGGGATAGGGAGAGAAATCAATCAAACAAATCAAGCAAGAGATATAGGCCTATAGGGAATAGGCCTAGAGGATATAGGCCCTATAAAAATAGGCACAGAAAAAGCGATAGAGAATTGACAGACGGATCCAATAGGCCTAGGCCTATACACAGTTTCCTATGCATGCCCATTCTCGCATGGTCGAACAATTTAGGCATAAATGAGGAATAACGAAAAAGGCTGCCAAAAGCTAGACCCCCTTCTTGATTCAGCATGTAAATTTACTGATATTGGCCTAGGCCTATCGTTTTTAAGTAACGTTACCGTATACCTATAGGGCCTATCTAAATAGGTCTAGATTTGATTCTTGAAAATTAATAAAACTATCTAGGTCCAATCAGGGCTATTATTCAATGTTCAGCGACGGCTAATTAAAAAAGGAGCGGAATTAATTGATCGATTAAAAAGGAATTAACTCCTAAGGCAATGACTCATGATCTCGACTTCTGTAAGGGGCGGGAGAGGTAAAAGTTATTGAACCCTTGTAAGCTCCTTTTATCTCTCGCCTTATCTCCCAGGATTAAGGACCACAGTAAATCAAGCTGATCACACAATGGAAATCATCGGTTTGTATCAGGGATTATGCAATTTGCTTTGACCTTTTGCCCTGGTCTTCCATGGTCCATTCCGTATAGATATGGCTGGACAATGAACACATGTAGAGGTAGGGTAGGACTACAATCATAATATATTTGTAAATACAGCGCAATTACATTTATGAATAAAAATGTTTAGCAAAACGTATTATGGAATTGTATTCCCCCCAAATGGAACCCTAATATTGGAACTATTTGGCCTCATACGCTTCATGTTCAGTTTCAATATATGAAAAATAACGATTGGTAACAATTGTACAACGCATTTGCTAAGTGTTATCAGTGGTATGCATAAGCCAGAATTCTGTAACGTGATAGGTACCTCGTCAAGAATAAGAGGATTAGAAGGAAACAGAAGATAATATTTGCACACGACACTTAGCGAGTCGGTGCCATATCCATGGCGGGAATGGGAATCCATATCTATATGAGTAATTCTCCCAATCGGGCATCATTTGGTTTTCCAGCCTAGGATCTCTACAACTTGTATTTGGGATGATCACACATGATTATAATCATTTTATTCGAGTTCCTTGGCTAAAATGAGGCTGTGGGAACCATACTTTCAAAGTTCTTATGCCAGAATCTCCGCCGCTATTGCAATAAAAGTGCTTTTTCAGGCTGGGAAATAAGTAATAATTTTGGAATTTGAATATAATACACAGGCGCATTTAGAAAATATATTACTTCTGCTGAAGAAAAATGGTTCTACACATGCACAAACGTTCATTTTTATGAAAAAACACAATATTCATGTAATCATACATTTAAACTGATCTAGAATTGGAAAATATTGTTTTGGAATAATTGTGTCGCGTTACGCCATCTATTAGCTTTAAAATAATTAAATGTCTGAAGACAAAACATTAATATCAAATTACAATTAGTATTTGTTGACGAAAAGATGCACATATATGTATATTTTTATTAAAATAAAATTTACTGGCCCATGATGTTTCTGAAACCTTATATTCCCTTACATAAAATTACTTGAACTGGCATGGGAATATTTTATGTCTCGTTACGACATGTGATATATCTCCTATATTTTTTCTAAAAAGAAATTTTCATGTAATTTTGACCTTCCTAATAATTATTCAAGCCTGCTTGAAAACGGTGAAAAATATAAATAGGATTAAATATTAATAATGTTCAATTCAGGAGAGTTTGTGTACCAATGTCGCCGTTACGCCATAGCGTCGCCGTTACGCCATATTTAATAGAAATATAGAGATCCTTCTATATTAGCACAGTTATTGTATAGAAATAAAATGGATAAATTGACAAAAAGGTATTCAAGCTTTGGTTACAACCAGGTCCTATGTTTGCAGCCATCATCGATTTCCTAGCTGTTATTTTTTCATTTAATATTGCTAGACAAATTAGTGAGTAATATATCTCATTTTTACACTAAATCATTTGATAAATCGGGCATAATGAGGCCGAAATAAGGCAAAATAATAGGGAAAATATAGGTATCTGAATCATAGGTGTAGGAATCGAAATATTGGCCCCAGCCTTCCCAAACTTCACCTGCATTATGCTGATATTCCCTGCTATATGTACACCAAAGATTGTAGAGATTCAACGAATTTTATTTTTTCTAAAAAAAATGGCCTTCTGAAATCAAATGCTGCCCGTTTGGGAGAATTACTCATATGTCTATAGCGGAACAAATGTTTTCTGAAGGTGAAGTAGGTCTTTGTATTATCGAGCTGTTGTTTAACAAAAAAACATTATGGAAAAGCTGTGCTCATGCAAGGATGCAAAATGTCAAGGTTTGAATGAATATCATTTCATGGCAGGCCAAATATATAACAGTAATAAATAGAAGAAGTCATTTTAAGTATGACTGTACACATCGTAATCTGATTTATAAGAAACAAGGCGTTTCTCGTGTTTAGTTGTAGGCTAAATGAACATTGTACATTTCCATGTACGAAATGTTATTATTGGATACAGATGCGAATGGAGTACAATAATATGAACTTGATTAAAAAAACAATAATGCTTCTGATTCAATTCGCTCATAAGAAAGGGAATATCAGTTTCTTTCTTCCATGGGTGTCAACCCGAATGGATACAACCTGGGACAGATAAGAAGACTATTTTGTGATATAACAAATCGAGGTGAATTTGTCACTTACCTGTGCATGTTTTAGCGCATTGTCTTCTCTCATTTGTAATTGGGCCTGAAAAGAAAAGATAATTGAATAAATTCCTTGCTATATTTTACAGGTGGGACTTTTATTTGCAGCTTATTGGCGAAAACATGGACAATAGAATCACACATATTGTAGACCTACATAGATATTCGATCAGCCAGTTATGTAGATTATGACAGTTGCATTTGAAGGAGGTCCTGACTTATTAACAAAAAGCGTAATATACGAAGATGATAGTCGTCAGAAAATGTACGATCGGCAGCTCTACACATTTATTGAATATTGCTACAATGATAAGTACTATCTCAGTATACCGTAACTTGCATTGATTCTAACAGTCTCTTCAGTTATCTTGAACTGTAATTTGAAGCATATTTTTGTCTTAAGTTTTCTTTTTTGGAGAGGATTAATGAACTCGAATTGTACATTTTCTGACGACCTGGCCCAAATATGAACCCCTGTAAGATATATTCAAACATCTTGTTTCATCATTAGCAAAAACATCATATCGATGATCGTTTACTCGGCACGAAGCGGTAAAAGTATGACACGGATATATATTAAAATGTTATAAGTGTTGAGAAAAGTGTTGGACAAGCACTTAATCAGAAACCTGATCTGGGCGCTAGTATCGTTGTCGTGATGAAAAGGAACTAATTGCCAGTCTCACAAGTCATTTGGTATTCAAAATGTTATCATTGCCTACACAAGTAATTTGTATGGGTCAAAAAGGTTAAATTAGTACAGTGGGACCTTTGTATTTTTTTAAAATATTTTCTGAGAAGGCATTTTATATCTAAATGCACACCGAACGTATAAAGCAAAGTTAACTGGTGTAGATGAGAAAGCTACTATGTCTTCCTATCTGGCGTGAAATGGTTAAGGCAATATTCTGTTTCTAAACATTTCTAAGTAGTCAGACCATTCGTTATGCTATTTTTCATATTAGCCATTACGAAGTTAAATCCCCCAAGTGAGAACACACTATGATATTTAGGTCCAACTAAGCATCAAATTTCATATTCCATATTAGAACACGTGATCTTATTATGTTAATTTTTCGAGATATGCCATTTGAATCTGCTATTTTCAATGAAACAAGTCAGCATGATGTGACAGTTCTTCTGATTGCTATTTTTTTTAAAAAAAGATTTTGTTTTAACTGGGTTTCTGTCATCAAAATAAGATTGGGGTTTCTATCGGTCCTATTTCAAAGCAAACTATCAAGACACATCCAGGTGGAAGGCTCTTAGGAGAAAAAGGGGATTCTTTCCATTTTCTCAGTGATGGAACCCTAATTGTGTCCTGATGAAAAAAGCCCATACAAGGTTGCAGGTGGGAACCTGCAATTAGGACTAATCAAGCTATCTGCGTGAAAGCCAGAGCTACCTTCGCCGATCGGCGACAGATACTGAGGCCCACACAGTAAACTGAATGCAGGCTTTTCAATAATGTAAAATTCTTTGATAAAAGAGGTTTGAATGAAGTGGAACTGTGTGTCTGACTACAATTGCCTTGAAAACAGCTTTGTGAAATGGATGAGGACACCATGATAGAAAGAATGAAACGAGGTGCTGCTAGGAATCGCCTCCATTAAATATTCAATTACTAATACCGAGTTCTGTTCAATGTATTTATTATAATATATTATATGTCATTAGCAGAGAAGAACATTGCAATATGAGCTTTTGTTTTTTTATTCTCATCTCAGTCACCTTAAAGTATAAATGTTAAAGAAAAGCAAATTCCAATTTCTATTGTACGTGTATGTTAACGATATCTATATTGCACTCAACATGGAGCATGAGCGATATAAGAGTAAAATACATTATGAATACCCCAAAAGGTTTTGGCGACCCAAGTCTCTTAACTAGGATAACATTATAGTACTGGTTATTCGGAAACTAATGGAAGAATAATAACCGAATTTCCAAATTAAGGGCTTTAAAATAAAACGAATATTGGAATACTGACAGGAAACAAGACATAACAACTAAATCTCAAACCTCGGTTCCCACTAAAATACTCCATACAAGGCTTGTACGTCAATATCGCAATGGAATTAATTAAATACAAATATGGATATGATACACAATACACTCTAATTAATCAATTATAATAGATCGGTTGGTAAAATCCACAAAACAAGCTAATAAGCAGCTAAAAAGTTGTTATGCCCCCAGCTTTAATGTTTCCTTAACTCATAATTTTTTTATGATAAATATAATATTATATTCCCTGAACAAGGAAAACTGTTCGTCGGAAACGTTGGAATCACTCACAACACCTATCGACTGTAAAAACTACGTGAAAAACTACGTTCTTAAATGAACTACTATACTACGTCTGGTTGTGATGTTAAAATCTAATATCAATCTATTATCAATATAAATATTAAAATATAGTAATCTATGATGACAAATATTATATTAGTAGCCTACCATGATTGTCAGATTTTTAAAGAAAAGGTTTGGGGAGAATGATATTCTATGGAAGAGTCTGGTGAACTCATTATAAAGTTATACCTGGCACTAAGTTCATGTATAGGAACATGCCCGTAGTAGAACAGAAATATAAAATACAAAAAATATAGGGACACCCTTACTAGAACAAAATATCCAGTATGAGTAGTTTAAAGGTATACTATTATATGCGGGTGTTCAATGGAAAATACTGTTTGTCGAAATCAAAATCTATTATAATGGACACTCTCTCTGTGTTCATATAAGATTCAGAAATAAACGGGCAAGGCAAAAGTTTCCCACAAGCAGTAATATGAAATATTAAAATAAGATAAAGAAACTTACCGCCTAGTGCGCCTGCGACGAGGGCGAGTAAAACCAGCGCTTGTCTCCCCATTATGAAACGTAACCTGAAGCTACTTGTAGTAGCTACGGTCTGCTGGTTAGTGTCAATAGTAAACGGTGTCCTGCTTAGAGCAGGGTTGAGAGGTGAGGGAAAGTATGCTCTCTCCTTGCCTCATGTGCACCTTATATACCCAGCGGTGGGGGACAATCGCACTGGTCACTGATCAAAATCCAGTTTTTGCTTGATCGATTAAGGCTCGTTTCGCTAATCTATAGGATTCAATGCTGAATCATATCTCATTCTGTGATATGTGGTTAGGTTGTCAGAAAATGTACAATCGGCAGCTCTAAAGATTTAGAAAGTTATTCTAAATAAGGTTGTAAATGGAAAATATTAGGTTTATATGGGTATATTTGGTGCTGCGTTGATTCAAGGAATCTGTTCGGTTATGTTGAACTGTATTTCGAAGCTAATTTTAGTCTTAAATTTGGTTTATTTGAGAGAATTGGTGAAGGCGAATTGGACATTTGCAGCTGACTTCACCCGTTATAATAGATACGATCACCCATCCTCAAAATATTATTGTCACAATCTCAACTAATTGTGAGAAACATGATAACAAAAGATTCTTCACGAACAAATGTAGATTTCCCATTTTAGCATGATTTTTGTCATGCCAAATTAAAGCAAATATATTTTAATTAAAGTTTTTGTTTCTTCTTCACAATGGAATTACTGTTTCTGTTTTCTTTCTCGATTCAAGAGAAGTTCCCTCCAATACAGGAATTCCATGATAATCCTTACTCATTTATTACTCAGTTTTTAAACGATTTTTTATTCAGCGGTCTTCTGCTACCCCATGCTATAAACAAATTGAATTTAAACAATGTGAAGTGGGGTCAGCACAGTAGAGAGGTGGTTACATTGCAGAGATAATATAGGCTACAATTACATAGTTATATAAGTGGGTGATGGGGAATTGACGAGGGTTGGTGAGATGAGAGTTTGGCAGTTTTACTGCACCGATCTGAAACAGTTGTAATGCATTAGGTACCACTATTGGCTTCCAATGACCTGTTGCATAAGAAATCCTTGAAATATTCCTTGCTAAGCTATTTGTCCTTGCACATGTAGGAAATTTCTACTCAGGAATGAAAATTTGCACTGTCTGTTTAAAGGATTCTTTCCCTAGGATATTCCTTACCAGCTGCTTGGCAAGGACAAGTAGCTTAGGAAGGAAAATACTGATTTGGGGACACATTTATTCAACTACATAGAGATTACGACCTTCTTCAAGGGTAAATCCATATGCATACTCCTTAGAATAACCTCAGATATCCATAGATACAGTCAATGCAGTCTTGAAATATGGTACATCTATGGATGCTACTAGCGTTGCTAAACAAACCACAATTGAAAACATTATGACGAAACGATCTCGTAAAAAAACATTTGAAAAATATCACTGTTTTCCACTTGTGATCATTTACCTAAAACACATTCCCTATAGAATACATGGAGTTGACTTTCACTTGAGCACCCACTTCACTTAGTGGAAAGTCATCTAGGCACTTTGTCTTACACTATGAAGATAGAATAACAGACGTAATTCGAACTGTCTCGTCGAAATCTACTATATATAATGTAAGTTATTTGCCTGGATCTGCATCCCTTTGTTCTTCCTTTTTCATTAGCACACACATATTATAAACATACGTATATGTCAATACATATATCAGTTTATTTATCAATATTTTGTAATAAAGGAATTTGAATAATAATTATAACATACCAATATTTATGCTGGGGGGGGGGGGGGGGGTATATAATAACAAGTTAATAACAAGTGCAAATATTGTCATTACTTTGTCTTTATCGAGAGAGTTTCACTTTGATTCCCTGCCTTATGAGGACATACATTTATGTTTCTCAACGCAAGTAGAGGTGACAATTTTCTTAATATGCCTGACCTTCATTTACTGGCATTAATTGATGTCTGCCATGGTGATTTAAAATATTGTTTATGGTATACCTACTAACTAAGCGAAAACTAAATTTGATTTCACTCCCCGTCTTAAATGAAGCTCCCATGGGGACATTAATATTATTTTAATTTAATTCCCCCCCCCCCTCAATACAAAACCTAGTAGAATTCACAAGGCAGTCATTGTTAATAATTTCGCCTCCGACTAATCATCACGTCTAAATGTATTGTCCTGACAATAAACGCAATTATGTGACGATATATTCGATTCATTAACTCGATAGTTGTAGTGGGTGAAACGGTCCAGATACCTCAGATATTGAGTGAGTGTGTGAGCTTTGTGGTGCAATACAGAGCAAATGGGTTCAGTCCAGGGTTCATCAGATTGTGACCGGTGTTAGAAGTCCAGCAGATGCATGGTCACTTGATCTGTGATAACATAATAACAAAGACCCCCACTAGGCATTGACAAGATTATACTAACGATTTAAAAAAGAATAATGTTTAGTATAAAAGAGGCCTTATGAGACGAAATCGGAAATAAGGATTACATAGAGAATCTAGAGTATACTTCGAACAATTAAGCTGAAAAGAATAAATAGTATTTTTATATCTGAATACATGTGGTATTGCATTGATCAAGGCAATCTGTTCAGATGTGTTGAACTGTATTTTAAACCTCAATTTTGTCTTAGATTTGGGTTATTTGAGAGGATTGGTGAAGGTGAATTGTACATTTTCTGAAGACATCACCCATATTGAAATATCTAAATCATATGAATATTCAACATTAAACCTCAATCTTTTTTTAATGATCTTTTAAGGGAATAACAGGAGGGATTACTGATGAAAATGCATCCATATCAATATTCCAATAAATCTTTAGAATTGAATGAAATGTCGAGGTTGAGGGCAATACGCTATCTAGGTTTTTTTTAAAGTATTTTGAGTCAGATTCAGATTACTTTAAACATTAAGGATACACATCCCACATTCCATGCGTTGTGCACAGATAACAGAATCTTAAAATTCCAGATGGTGCAATCATATAGTTCCAAGGGGCAAAGGTGCAATTTATTCCAGTGAGAGGCAAGTTAGATATATGACAGACGGATTCTGGATATAGAATATGATATATAATTAATATAATATTTCCTCCTTTAAACATAAATTACAGTTTGGGTAATAATAGTGGTAGAACATGGGTAATCCATTAATTCATTGGCAGTTCTTCCATGTGAGCCTTAAATGGAAATTATTAAATAACAGAATTCAAATCATTGTCAATTTGAGTAGTAAAACATCAACTTGGCTTTGGTCTAAGTTTAGGCTGCCTTTACATAATTAACACTAAATCATTTACTATATTTTCAGAGTTATTATCATTTGCTTGATACAATATGACAGTGTATTGAAATACATTTTCATAGTTTCATCTCATTTGTGACGCCATCTTGATTTCGAATCAACTCTAATTTTAATTTCAAATGACTAATCAATGACTTAAAATATGGCATCCTTAGAACGTTTCTTCGCAACTGTCACGCTTGTATCTGTTTTTCCTACGGTTTATTCCAGTCACGAGTCAATTTTTCGTGAGAATCTTATTTCTCCAGATAAGCATGAATTGTTCTTGATTCATCAACAACTTTGCTATATGTTTCTGTGTCTATGATATTTATTCTGGAAGAACATCTTCGCCATTTCTATATGGGTCGGGATTGGCGAGGGCAAATTGTAGATCGTCTGACAATTTCACCCATATTTGTATAATTGAATTTAGGATCACAGAGAATAACTATGAAGTTTAGTATTGATAAACGGCAGATACCAGGCGCCATGATATGAAAACAATGGAGCGCCAGAGGCACGATACCATGCAATTGTATTTTGGAAAGGCTATACAGTAAATAACTCCGAATTGGTATTATATTTCTCATGCATATTCTTAGGTATCTCATGCATATATCTAACACTTAAAAATAAGCATGAGAAAACTACCACACTGACTGAAATACAGTTCCTAACTGCAACAGAATAAATACATAATTATAAACTATGTTAACAGACCACTTTTCTATCTAAAACTCCCATCGGATGAATAGGACTTTCGATTTTAAGATGCAAAGCTACACAAATTAAAATATTTAAATGCCAAATATTCCATTGTCCCACTGAAACAAGCCCCATTGTAAGATAATTGTCATAGAAAGGTACCTTCATATATTCATTCATACCTCATCAACAACCTAAATTCGAATAAATAAAACGAAAATACTGTACAAAGTGTGTAATATCACTATTGATGTTTATCTTGACTGCTTTGTAAAAAAAAAACTGACTCAGAACGCAACGAAAAACGCTGAAAAGTGAGCGTGTATCTAATGATATCCTAAATAGAAATCTGTTGAAAAGGGTGGGTGTAACGATAATATTTTGTATCATATCTGTGATTACATTTTTCTGACGTACACAAAGCCTTGGACTCTGGTATATGGCATTATGTAAATATATATAAGTTTGTGTTGAAAATAAGAAGCATGAAGAGTATCGGGGACAAGAGGTGGACAGGGGCATCATGTGGGGCAATGTACAACAATATTCTTGCATAAGGACAAGTCAATCAAGCAGATAGTCACATGGCCCTCTCAAGGATAAGCATGTCCACATATATAGGGGCGGGGCTAAAAAAAGTCACATTCTCCTCATACAAATGGTAACCATATTTATAGAATAGGGACACATTCAGATATTGCAGATGAAAGATATATTCTCAGATCTAAGATTCCAAAACAGTTTCCAATCAATCCAATTATCTTATACCCATTGTCATCTATCGTGTATACTTGGTATTCTATGCGCTTATAATAAATACTCATATGAGATGTGTCACAGGAAAATGAGTCACAAGTCGCAAAATTGATATTTTTCAATCTGCTTTATTCACAAGATGTCTTTGTGGGAATGTTTTCATCTTTTGGTTATGCACTGTCTAATGTCTAAGATTTTCAAGACTATAAGTATATCCTGGGATTTTTAAGGTCATCCTATTAACAGTCTAACTCTCAATACCATCCAGCCGAATCTGAGACTCTTCCAGTGTAGCCAGGATTTATGACTTAGGGGGCATCGATGGTCATTGCGGTTTTGTTGGAATGTCAGTGGTAGATTATGTTACCTCCTAATGTGTGCTGTTCTTATCAGCTGTCGAGCGTTGGTGATGTTCTTTGTAAAATACTCATTTTCTAGTTGTTTTGAAACCAACATAATGGGAAGGATTGTATTATCTTAGAAAGTTTACTAGGTTTAAGGATAGGTTGGACCTGAATCAAAAGATTATAACTACAATTGTACAGGTGAGAATTTGTGGTGCACTACCATGACAGTTTATTATAATAACTGGTGTGGGCTAATAATTATGTAAGATACATGCATGTTCCTTTCCTGTCCCAACATCTTATAGCTACTCATAGTCACATTGGCACTCTTTTCGGCCCAATAGACCAACTCAATAATAATGGAAAATAACCATGTTGGGCAGGAATCACATGACAAAACCCTGCCGTTATTACACCAAAATGTTATCTTGATATATTTTAGAAATGATCCCATTAGCATCTCACAGAATACATGAGTCAGAAAATACCTTTTAAAAGTCAAAATCCAACATTTTCTATACTGATTGAACCTCACCAGTCGCCATCTTGTACATCTGTAACTCCAGTTACAGACGTGGGTGTAACACCAGTGTGAAAGCTGGCTTGAATGTCTCTGGCCAGCTTTCGACCCTATAAATAGTTGTGTTCGGAATTGTATAATCTCGTTGGTCTCACTGAGGCTAATGTTTTTGAGTGGTGTAATTTTGATATGGTTACTTGGCTGGCAAGATCAAGTCCTTGGTGTTGATTTCAATGTCACTATTTATTTTCCCAGTATTCCAAGACCCCTTGAAATATTGGGGAACTAAATAGTGATATGTCTGAAAATTTCTAACACAACCAAAAGAAGTCTGTCATGGAGTAAAGAAGAATGCCAAATGGTTCAACATGTGTTGTATCTGTCCTGCACTATACCCAGAAAAATCAAAGGCATCGGGTCCAAAGTTTAAGTCATTATCAGATTACCCGTGACCATGAGTTTCTGCCGAGGGGCTCGTAAAACTGTCAGGAGAGAAAGGGAAATCCCCATCTCACTCACAGTGAGTGAAAATTCTGTCGTCCGAGGTCCTACTGTTAAGTATATTTAGCTACTTTACTAGTAATGCCCCATCCAGAAATATTGCAAACATTTGTGACATATTTTGCTGTACCACATCACATATGCAATGTCAGCTACGCTTATACTCTGTGTGTTCTACTGTAATACTCAATGTCCTTTACTCTTCTTAAAAGCCAGTTTGTTTGGTCACAAAAAGTGAGTGCAAAATGTTTTTTGTTATTCAGTTTATCACATAAGTCCGAATTGGTTTTTCTTTTAGCTTCTACAGATACTTTATGACAATTCAACCCCAAAACAAACTTTCATATTTCAATATTTGTCTATGCTAGGAGCATATAATAAATAGCTACGCTTCTATCGCCAGTCCTCGCCCACTCCCACTCCCAACCCTTGGCTACAGCAGATATACAAACACACAATGCAACGAATTAGGCATTCATGTATGTGTCCACTGATAATCTGACGTTGATAAACAAAGCATTGTTTTTGTCACAAAGAAAACAGAGCAATTTTCTTTTTGATGTCAGTTAACATTATGTATGCTGCGGAACTATGCAACAAAATACTCAATATGGTCAGATGACCATTTTAGTGATTAAGTGACTTCATGCTCAGAAATTTGAAATGGTAAAAATATGTCAGGACAGTTGGAGCATCCATTTGGGAGAAATGAGGGTGATGGCAGAGGCTCAGAATTGGTCAGATGATATTTTTCTGATGTTTCTGAAATGCACCTCCCGCCGCCAAGTACAGGAGTTAGGTGAGCTACCCCCTGGACTGAAACTCCCAGAGTTTGTCCAGCATATGGAGGCTAATTTCGGGGAACCCAACTCCTGGAAAAAGGAGGCCATCTTTAATGCTTCGAGGCAAACAATGAACCAGACCAGCCACAACTTTGCAAATGAAGTTGTGAAGAAGGCCCGGATTGCTTTCGGCAATGTAATAGATTATACCGGACGGACATTGTGCTTGAAGGTGTATCTAGATGGCCTGTCCAATGCCAAGGAAGCCTGGTGGATACGACTCCAGGAACCTTATGATCTTGAACAGGCCGTCCATTGGTCCGAGGTGTTCGAGGGAGCTGATTTGGATGCTGTAAATACTGTATCCATACAGAACACTACCGCTAGCTCAGCGCCAGACTTTTTCGGACCCCCTGAAGCTAGTGGAGGGCACAGGAATAAGACTCAGAAAAAGTCTGTCATTGCCCAGATTACTGAGGCATTGCATGCCAATGATAAAGTAGAGCCAGAAGAAGAAGACTCTGACATTGGTGCGATAGTACAGGCCATTCAGACATGGCAGGCTCACAGAAAACCAACCCCCACGGATGCCCCGAAAACTTCTTACTATGAGAAATCTGGGTATAGGGGAAAGAAACAGTTTCCGAAAACTAAACCGTGCTACTTCTGTGGTGAATTTGGACATAAGGTCTCTGAATGTTCAAAGAAGAAGGGGCTGTTCAAACTCCTTGCTGTATCCGAAGCAAGGGCAGCCGCAGTGGAGAATCCAGAGGGTATGATGGCACCAGGTGGGCGCTGGGGGCGCAAAGTCTTGGGTTATTTACGTTCATAAATAAATAAATAAATAAATAAAGATTGTTTTTGTTGATTAACACTATCAACACCCCACCTGCTTCCCTCCCCCCTATGGCGTCTCCCGACGCGTCCAAAATCATTTATTTTTTTAGCTTTAATCCATGTGGACGCATCGCCGATGCCGTGCACTCCAGAGTCAGAGGCCAGCAGAGGTTGATTTTGGCTGGTGCTGCTGGGTCTGTACTCCTTTGAAAAATCCGGAGGATGACCCTAATATACGGTGGGGGGAATCAGGATTCCAAGCTGTAGAAGGGCAGATTTTAATGGTCAAGAAGAACCGTAATAAACCTGCCAAGATACAGAAGGTTTCTGTGCTACGAAAGGAAACTCTGGAGATCCCATCTAAGTTATTAGTTCGGGAAAGATGGTATGCCCCAGTACTAGTAGGTGGGAGGAATGGATTCTTTTTGGTTGATCCTGGTGCTACTACCAGTTTGATCACTAAGAAGTTCTATGACTCCCTTCCACATCCACCACCAATGGTTTCGGTCTGAACGGTGTGTGCGATGGGAGATGGAACACCTATTAATACTTACGGTAGCGTGCTATGTCCGTGGAATATAGGGGGACGGACCTATATGATTACATGTCTCATTGTCAGTGGTCTACAAGGCCCTGAGGATGGGATACTCGGTGCAGATTTCTATTATGTGCATCGATGTAGTCTTGATTGGTCAGGATTATTTTACTTGGATAACTACAGTCATTCCGTGAGTTGTAAACTCTGGAAGAGACAAGGTAGTAGTAAAGAAAAATCCTCTGTGAAGGCAGTGCAGGTCGGAAATTTACTTGCAGGTGTAGAGGTGACACCCAAAAAAGGTGTAACCCTTGAACCCGGCTTTGACTCTGGCTGAATTAAACATTCACAGTGGCTCAGACACATCGGATGGATTGATGTTCGAGCCAGATCAACAATTACTAAGTGACTATGCCTTAGGAAGCTTGAATACTTACGTATCAGGTGACGGGAAACCGGCTGTGGTAGCATTTAGTAATCCGTCTGGGTGAGCTATTAAGCTCGGAAAGAGAAGGATGGTAGGCAGATTGTATAGTGTGACTTTACTTTCACAAGATTCAGTCATGTCTGGGGAGGAGGATGACGGTGTGATCGAAGAGGCCATCATCAATTCAATACAGGTTATGGAATCACCTGTGGCGGATGATGATTTGATCTCACCTGAAATGCCGGAGAAAATGCCCCCCACTGTGTGTCCGCTGGCTAAGTTAATAGCGGACTCGGATCTACGGGACCAAAAAGAAATAAAAAGAGCAACAGATCTACTAAAAGAGTATCAGGACTGTTTCTCCATTCCAGGGTCCGGAAAACTACTGGGGTGTACACATAAAGTCCGACACGCTATTAATACGGGTGATGCAGCCCCTATTAAACAAGCATATCGTCGGATACCAGTGGCAAAGAGAGACAAAGCTGAAGCAGAGATCTGGAAAATGTACAAAGAAGGCCAGTTGAACATAGTAGCAGTCCTTGGGGTGCTCCTATAGTCATGGTAGCCAAGAAAGATGGAACCCAAAGGTTCTGTGTCAACTATCGTCAGCTAAACGCAGTGACCATAAAAGATAGTATTCCATTACCCCAGATAGATGAGTGTGTAGAGGCCCTTGAAGGAAACAAGTGGTTCTGCACCCTAGATCTAGAGAGTGGATATTGGCAGGTAGCCATGGATGAGGAAAGTAAGCACAAAACTGCTTTTCTGTCTGTGGGCTTATTTCAATTCAAAGTTATGGCTTTTGGATTGTGTAATGTTCCGGCTACTTTCCAACGTATGATGGATCAGATGCTAGACGGACTCAGATGGAAGTCCTGTCTGGTCTATTTGGATGACATCGTGGTTTTCGGAGAGACTTATGATCAGTGTCAAAGTAACCTCAGACTCGTCCTAGACCAAATCCGAGACTATGGTCTTTAGCTAAAGCCGAAGAAATGTGATTTCTTCCGGCAAAGGGTGGAATATTTGGGAAGAATTGTATCTCCGGAGGGCATCCAAGCCGATCCGAAGAAGGTACAGAAGGTCAAGGACTGGCCTATTCCCAAGAATGCCAGAGAGGTGAGGCAATTCCTTGGTTGTGCTTCTTATTACCGAGAATTCCAAAAGGATTTCGGAATAATAGCAGCCCCTCTGCAAGACGTAGTGACCGCGGCAGGGAAAGAGAAGCGCTATAGCAAGCCTATAGTGTGGACGCCACGGTGTGACGATGCTTTTAGCAAACTGAAGCAAGCCCTAGTAACTTCTCCAGTACTAGGTTTTCCCGGAAGGTGGGAGACTTTATTCTGGATACAGATGCTAGCGGTTTCGGGATGGCCAGAATCCTGTCTCAGATCCAGGATGGGAAGGAAGTGGTATTGAGCTATGCTAGCAATAGTTTTTCTAAATCACAGAAGAATTATTGTGCTACTAAACGCGAGCTCTTGGCCGTTCTGACCTATCTAAAGAAGTTTTGACACTACCTACTGGGAAATCGGAACTTTATGGTTCGGACAGATCATGCATCCTTACGTTGGTTGCTGAATTTCAAGGATCCAACTGATATGCTCGCGCGCTGGTTATTGACACTGCAAGAGCATGGTCTGGATCAGAATATGATTGTCCATCGTGCTGGAAAGAAGCATGAAAATGCTGACGCGTTGTCACGACTTCCCACCTGAAAATGTGGAAGACTAGATTGCTCGGATTGTGGTATTCATGATGCTGTGGCTGCCCCCACCACTGTGGCTATAGGCACACAGGAGCAGGTGTTGCGGGAGGCCCAGCAAGAAGATCCACTCATCAAAAGATTACTGGCTATTGTTGCGGGTACAGAGGATATCCCTAGCAGAGAAGATCTAGCTGGAGAATCTAATGAATTCCGCACATTTGTCCAGCATCTGGGTAATATGGAAATGAGAGAAGGTGTGCTATGTCTGGGTTGGACAAGACTAGCCACTGGAAGGAAATATTGGAGGAAACTCATTCCTGCGTCTTTGAGGAAAGAAATATTCCAGGGGATGCATGGTCCGAAGATCTCGGGTCATTTCGGTACATTCAAAAACTCTTGGTCAGCGAAAATGAAATATTACTGGCCGGGGATGAGGTACGATCTGAAACGATGGATCCGGGCCTGTCCGGAATGTAGTATGAGGAAATCCAGACAAGGAGGAGGGACTTCTCTCCTCAAAAAGGAAAAACATGGGGATAGGTGGAATCGGATAGGATTGGACATCTTGGGACCTCTTCGGACAACTCCCAGGGGAAACAATTATATCATGGTGGTAACGGACCATTTCTCAAAATGGGCTGAAGCCTACCCCATGGCAGATCACACTGCAGAAAGTTGTGCAGATGTACTCTTCAGAGAGTGGATTCTACGATTCAGATGCCCTGTTGCTTTGCAAACCGATGGAGCTCCCGAATTTAGGTCTAAACTCCTGAAATCTTTGTTAGAAATGCTGGGGATTGAGAAACTAATTACTCTCTCCTACAGACCCATGAGCAATGGCCAAAGCGAGAGACTCAACCGTGTCCTCGTGGAGCAGTTGTCATGTCTAACAGATGGAACTGAAGATAACTGGGATATACTAGCGCCCTGTATAGCTCATGCTTATCGGGCCACAGTACACGCCAGTACACTCTGTACTCCGAATTCCGTAGTCTTTGGTACGGAGCTGGTGGCACCAATGGATTTAGTCTATGGTGTGACACCAGGTGAGTTGGATTTCCCATGCAAAGTGGGATATGTAGAATGAATATAAACGATATAATATGTAGAAAGTGGGATGGGCCTTACATCATCAAAAGGTTCATAGGAGGTACTACCTGTGAATTAGAAACCTCGGAAGGTCTGATGAGATATCATATAGACTACTTGAAGCCGGCCTTTGACGAAAATGGACCCATACAGGCGGCGAACCTGCATTGGGCGTCCAAATTTCAAAAGCAAGCTAAAACAGGTAGAGATATTCTCTGACTGATAGATGGAAAAGTAGTGGCTGGGAAAGATTGTGTAGTTCCTGCGGCGAAAGCTAAGATAACTAAAGGAGTCAAGCCAAGGGGCAGACCCCGAAAAGTTAAGCCAGCAGGACAAGAAAAGCCCGTCCGAAAGAGGGGAAAGAAGACAAAGAAAACGGATACTGTAAAAACTACAGCTCCTGTGTCAACTACCCCTCCTCCTGTAACAGTTAGAGGCCGTGGCAGGTTGAAAAAGGCTGTATTGGCACCTCAACCAATTGTGCAGGAAAAGGAAAAGATGAAGGCTAAAAAGAAAACGGGCAGACCTAGGAAAACAGTAGTACCGGATAAGCCTGAGGCACCCATCGCTCCGAAGAAAGGGGTTGGGAGGCCTAGGAAATTACCAGGTGCTGTTGTTCCACCAGTCCTACCGGGTATTAGGCGGACAAGAAGTAATCCGGGGCCTGATACTAGCAATCCTTCCCCAGCCCAGACAAGGGCTAGACGCATGCGTAATGCCCCAGTTCGGTTGCAAATTAAATAGAATTTGGTATCAAATGAGTTAAAATTACCGGACTGATTTTGGCTCCCTAAAAAAAGTACACAACGAGAAGTCTGACTAGCAGTAGACCGGAAAATTACTGCTGTGTCCCCTACCGGCGTAATGGATTCATTTCTATTGTGACTGGGAGACGAATCTTTGTCTTGATAAGTATTTGTTTGAACGATAGGTGTTGACATGATCTAGGCTTGCACTGCGGGTCAATGAGACCTGGAACTTGCTGTAAGGTCGGAATCTATTTATAGCAGATAGAGTGTAGCAATTAAACCTGTCCAGATGACAAAGAAAGTGGAGATTAAACTGGCCCTGTGTAGTCTCAGCAGGCAGATCAAAATAGCTGTTGGATTAGCACCCAATCATGCTATGTGAGCGTGCTCGGAGAAGGAGCGCGGGAAGCGTTGGCGCTACCATCGCGGTGTCGGGTTGAAGTACAAGCGTTGCATCAGGTGCGGCGAGAGTGTTCTACCCTTTGCCATTCTGCTTCCGGAACTCGTATGAGTAAGCAACTGACAAACTTTCGTGATGATTTACATAAATGACTTGTCATGTTGTTGATCTTGTATGAAAGTAAGATGTCTAGAGATTTGAACGTATGGTACCCCATATTTTGTTGCCGATTGGCATTTCTGTACTTTGGCGGGCTGGTGCCTGGTACCGCTACGTCCATTTTGATATACACACTGTTAGAAATACTGGTTACGGGTATGTGTGTTGTATGTTGTACTCTGGCATAGAAGTGAACCACCATGCCCTGTTAACTTATTCCATTATGATGTCTGGACGTAATTAACCCATTCGGAATGATGGGAGACGTGGCAAGGGTGTGATGACTTGCTGGAAACCTAGTTCGGATCGACCCACGCTAAAAGAGTGGGGGACTGACAGCACAGTTCGGGTCCGAAAGGCCATCCGAAGCTCAGTCCGAGAATGGATATGACTCAGAAATCGGGCATTGTTGCCCCATGAAGTCTTGTCACTGAAATTCTTTGTTTCTTTTCCCTTTTCTAGCAAATTGATCGAAGATGGAGAAGGCTATGGCTGAGCAAGTGGAGAAGGAGTTGGCCGAGGCAGAGAAGTTAATGTCCGAGGGCATTGAAACTGAGCTCCCTGCCATTACAGAGGCAGAGGAGCAACAGTTGCTCGAGGAAGGGGCTGCTAACCTCATGGGGTTATCAGCCGAAGACGTAAAGTAAGTAAAGTGGGGGAGGACGATGAACACGACCATTCTGAGTCCGAACCCATGGACACTGAAGTTTCCGAGGGAGCGGTGAAGGAGGAACCAAAGCTTCGGGGGATGGCCAAACCCGTAGCTGAAGTGAGTCCGAAGGGCAAAGGGGAGACATCTGTCGACCCTGACACTCTACGCCGTTCTCCGAGGAAGCAAACTGAACCCCGGAAAACCAGCAAGGATGGATCCCAGTCTCCAACGAGCCCTGGCAAGGCTGACGGTGAAGACTTGGAATCCCGGGGCAGATCCCGAAGCCGCAGATATCCAGTTGGTGGCAAGTCGGGATCTGCATCCGTGACCCGAGGCGGGTCAAGCAGGTCAGTGGAAGAGGAGAAGAGGAGCAAGAGCGCGGTGCCACAACCAAGCACCAGTTCTACTTCTGCTGGGACCACCTCTTCTGCTTCTTCTTCTTCCAAGAAGAAACAGGCTCTGAAGCTGTCCTTCAAGAAATTGGGGAGAGTCCACAGCGCTTGGATGTCTGTGTGGAAGACTAGGGTTGGAGAGATCGGCGGGAGTCTGCACCACTTCAAAGCGGTAATGGACAAACCCGAGAATACCGCTCCGATCAATCCTAGTCTGGACAGGCCAGGATTCCGGTTCCCATCTGATGGTCCGGAATCAGACTCGGATGATATCGACTTCCCCGGGACAATGAAGCGGTACGAGTCCGAGATCTGGCCCGAGCTGTTGCAAGAGGACAGCTTGGATGAGGGCACCTTGGGGAAACTCAAGATGTCCCCCATGCTCTGGAAACCAGGACATCGTTGCCCCTTTTTGGTGTGCCGATACACTGGTTTTAGGGATGTAGGCGTCAAAACCTACGCCACCCGCGAGAGGTTCTTTCGCCATTTGTGTGAGTGCCACGCCCCCCCCTCCGCCAAGCCTGGACTTGTCCATACACTAGTTGTGCACAGGTCTTGGATCGGAAGGGTGAGCTGATACAGCACCTAATGAATGGGGAAGTGAAACAGCATAACCTCAGTCGGGAAAAAGCTCAGGCTAGGATGGTGAAGGATTTGGTAGCCGCGGGGAAGAAGGAAAACCCGCTCTTCTATAAGATGGTTTACCTATCTTTCAACCACCTGAAAGTCCTGAGAAGAGCGCAGGCTGCAGTTCAGACCTGGCTAAAGGCTGCAGAGAAGGCCGAAGCAAAGAAAGCCTCTTCTTCCTCCAGTTCTGGGCCTAGCAAACCCGTAACTGGACAGGACTCCGTGTCTGTCAGCTCTGCCTCTAGTAGTGTTGTCCACGAGTCCGGAAGCAGGTCTGCTTCGGACAAGACCTCCAAGAAGACCCATAAACGGCAGTCTTCAAGTCACCCGGAGGCACCTATCACTAAGAAGGGCCGAAAAACGCAGCAATGGGTAGATCAGGCTAAAGAGGACCTGCCTTCTCGCCACAACACCCAGGAGCTGGTCCAGGCAGTTGATGTGAATGTAGAAGCTGCCCTGACAGAGCTAGAGAAGGCAGCCATAGCTCTGAGCGAGGGGGTACGTCGGTCGATTGCTTCTTTGACCACGCCCCTTCAACGTTTAGAGACTGTGGAAAGTCGGATAGATGAGGTTGCCAATCTCCGAGAGGAGAATAACCAACAGGCAGTCATCATCAAAACCCAGCGCGCATCCTTGGCTCAGAAAGACAATCAAATCTGAGATTTGATGGAGGCTAATGCGCGCCTGAGGTCCAGGTTGGAATCTGCGGAGTCAAGTTCTCCGCCGGAGCAAGATCCAACAGAGAGTGTAGTAGGTGCGAACCCATCTATTCCCACTCTGCAGGTGGATGGTGGACAAGCTGGGGCTATTCAAGTCAATGCCCTCCAACTGGGAGTACTATCCCAGCTTTTGGGGCAAATTGGACAGCTTCCCCAGATGGCCCAGATGGGTATCGGCACGCTCCAACCATCCCTCAGCATCACCCTTTCGGATGATGGTGTCCCCCGAGACCTCTCGGACGGGTCCCTCCGCTGCTGCTGGATCAGCAACCCAAGCAGCGAGACAGGCTCAAAGGTCAGGGTCCCGACATCGCTCACAGAGCAGGGCCCGGACTTGGCATGAGGGAACTGGTCTGGGACAAGGAGGGGTGGGAGATGCAAATGTCAGCATCCATGACTTGTTCGGGTCTACTGACAAGATCATCTCCCCTCTGAAGTCGTCACCTTCTGCCATGCAACCGCCCCCCACTCCTGGTACCAAGACTGGTCACAGTGACGTGGAGGACGATGCAGACATGGATTCCGTGGAAGACAAAGGGCAGGATGACGAGGTAGAGGGAGACACTCCCCACCAGTGAGAGGATGGAGGCTGAGCTGCACAGGACGGACCAAATGATAACCCGGATCACCCATGAATGACGTTTGGACGCGGAATCGGATGACTTGTGTGAACGATGATGACTGGAACGACTATATGGACAGGAAAATGGAAAATGGACACATTCGGATGGACACAGAGATGAATCGGCATGACCCACGGATAATGACCACTGAAATATGAACATTTAAGTAACGAATTTTCTCGCATTTTACAATTTTACTACAGAATGTAGTAGTGAGATGTGCTTTTCTCACAGAGAGACTGAGGATTTTTGCTTTTATTTCACCATTTACACGAATCATTTTTATTTTTGCCACTTGTATTGGTAGTGAGGACACCAAATGCTCCTGCTTGTACTTGTTTGTGATTATTAATATGTGTTGAGTAACTTTTGTGTTTACTCGTGGTGATTTGTATTATTATTCCTCTTTACGTATGCTTATTTTATGTTCTATAACCCGATTTTCAAACCTGGTTTTAAACTCTTTAACCCGAGTCACACGGCACCTGCCGTCGGATGCGGGAAAGGTGCAAAAATACTATGTCTGCTGCCAAGCTGTACGGGCGTCGCGCTGGGACGGTAGTCTTTAGCTTTAACACCTACCGCTGGCCTAGTGTGCCCGGCGGCCGCGCCAGCTTTTTGTACAGCTGTTCTACATGTTTTCGCGCGAGAGGGCTGCAGAAAAGCATGCTAATGCTTTTATTTTAACTTGGTTTCCTGACATCCATCCGTGTGGTTTATCAGAAGCCCAAGACGAAGGCACTAAACATAATATCACCTGGTATACAATTGTAAAAAAATAGCCTATATCAAAACACCCCCATAGTCGATTAGAGGATAATTACCCTATTGATAATATAATATAGCCTAATTGACAATAGGCCTATAATAGCTGGAGCAACTGAGGTCACTAGAATTCAGAGACATCTCATGGTAGATATTTGTGGCATTTGATTCATACTGATTCATGTCGAATCTACAGAAAATTTTAAAGTAATATCATTGACTTGTGTGCTGTCTGTGACCAAGTTCGAACCTATACTGAAACATTGAAAAGGTGTTAAAGCGAATCCATACCTCCCAGCTATAGCATTGTTCAATTACATGGAGTGTTAGATGAGCGACCTGTTATAAAGCCAAAGTCAAAAGAAAAATTATAAATAGTGTTTCCTTCCGTCTGTAGTTTTCCGGTATTTTTTAAAAAGATGTTCTGAAAGGAAGCATGGAAAATCTTTATGAAAGCTAAGTTAGGGGCAATTAAAGTTGCCCAGCATATTTTATTTCGATTCAGAATGACTTTATTTGTTTCCTTGCCATGTAGGCCTATCATGTATCATGTCATGTATTATATATCTGATAATAATAATTTAGGCTGATATTCCAGGCAAGCTGCGTCTTGAACTATCACCTGCACAATATTAACATTTGTTTCCATTGCGGTAATGCGCTTGTCAATTAGATCTATTCCTCCCCCCTCCCCGGCCGGTGGTGAACGTCCAGGGCAATTGAGGAAATAAAGGGATTTACTAGTATATAATCTAACTTAGATAAAAGGAAGATAAACTTAAGACCGCTGAGGTAACAAAAATGTAATATCAATTAGGCCTACACTGAAGTCGGAGAAAATAAAAAAAAAATCATTCATTTGTTGCAATAACATCTAATGTTGTTTACAAAATTAATGGAGGGCCTTGATGTCTTTTAAAAACTTGAAACATTGCTAATTTGTTTTTAATTAGCCTAGACAATGGCAATTGATTCTGGTCATTTTCATAAAAGTCAATTATGGGGTAAGATTACCCAGCCCGCGAATGCACCATTTGTCTCTTAATTTTCAAACAAAATTCTGGGGGACTAGGATTTGGGTTCCTCTCAGGTTGGCAGCTCTGCAAACTGATTTCCCTTTCACCATTGGAAAGAGGGGGAGGTGCCTCCCTTTGAAGGGAATCGGTAGGGATACCCCTGTGTCTATATTTGCACATTCTAATTATTAATGTTCTAATATTAAGTTGGCATCACTGGACCTATTATTTCATTGCGGTATCATAGGTGGGCGGCCACGCTCATAAATGATACCTTATATAATTAGTAGGCATCACTAGGGGCGCTTTCTGTAGTAGTAGAGTATATAAATAAAATAAAAATAAAATATTTTTTTTTAGAAAAATAACATTTTCACGTTTTCTTGAATGCCGACCAAAATATCATGGATATAAGGTTTGTGCATATTAAATCATTTGTAGACAACGAAATTACCGTTCATTTAATGTATGACACGTTATTGTACCCCCAATAGCCTAGAAGTTACAGCTTTCGGTAAAAAAAAAATAGTGTCGGAAATTATTTTAAATATCAGTGAATCGGCGGTGAAATCGGTCCCATTACTTTCAATGACAGTTTGTTGATATAACATTATGAAACTACAAATAATTTATGCAGCTTGGACGCCGGTAGGTTTGAATATAATACAACCAATCATTCTCAATACATGGTATTTCTTGTCATAGGCTCCCTATTGTGCGACTTGTTCTCACCAGGTGGCGGTGACAGGTCACTGCATTGCATTTATAATTTCTTTAACAATAAAGGTACCGCTAATACACTAATGTGGCATTTATACACTATTGATATTGTCCAACAAATACTTATGAATATCATAAGTGATATTTTTCTAGAGTTTATATGTATAATGTATATGTATGATGTTGGGAATCGACCTGATCAAACCACCCTTATAACTGCACATATGATTGTGTCTAGTCAGCTGGGAGGGTCTAAACTCATCAACCATCAAAATGATTCATACACAGAGGTCTGTGAACATGCAGGAACAGTGCTGATGATAAATGATGAATAAAAGGATGCAACCTATGCTGTTGTACCTTTAAAAGCTATCTGGGCTGTAGATGTTCAACCTAAAGTTGCCTTCAGTTTGCTACTCTGACTGAACATATTTGCCAAACAGTACTTCATGGTATTGGTAGAGGAGTAAATTTATACTAACAAATTTTCATAATAACAATTAGCAAATATTTAAGTTGATCCCAAGTAATCTGAGCCCCACCCGCAATACCCTACCTGCCCTAGGCATACTAAAACATGCAGCCGAATGTGCAGCCAGATGTGCAACCAAAGTGCAGCCGAATGTGCAACCAAAGTGCAGCCAAGCCAAAGTGCAGCCAAAGTGCAGCCGGATGTGCAAGGCTGGCTTACACTGGCTGCACTTTTCCCTGAATCCGGATGTAGTCCGTGGCTGTGCAAGGGCTGCGCATCCTAAGTGCATCCGCGCAACCTGGGAAAAGAAAGAGGGGGTATTGTAGTGGTCGAGTGTTTTATGGGTTCCGCAATAATATAGTTCGGGAGTCCGAGACTGTCCGCTGGTTGAGTCCAGTCCTTTTGGACTGACACCAGAGGGCGGTCAAGGGCTCTCGGATCAATCCGAACACAGACCCTGGAAGAGTGGTCTTGTGTCTTATTACTATTATCTGTATTTATCTCTTTATATTGTGCCTTGTCCTTGTATATTGCTATTTTATACCTTTGAAATGTCCTTTTATGTTGTTCTTATCAATCTCTAGTATTGCTTATCTTAAACTCTGCTCTTATGAGAATATGTTATGTTTCCTTATTCTCCACACCTTGTATTATACTGTTTTGCAGCATTTATGTTCCCTTTGTGGCTGGTCCACAAAGGTTGGTCTGAAAGGTTGTGTGGTAATAAAACCAGAGTACGAGAGTAATCCTTGTTCCGTTTTATTCCTAAGCTAAGAGTCCCGAACCAAGTTCACTACACATACATTGCATGTTTGACTTAATACTGTTGGTTGGTTAGCACTAATGCGTATCTCAAATGCATTGGTGGTTTCACACGATAGCATAGAGAATGAGAGAAGCGTAAACGTAAAAGGTACTGCTTTGCCACTTTTTATCCAGTGCTTGAATAATCTAGTGTTAGCAGGTTTTAATAAACTAGTGGTCGGTTTTATAAAGAGTAGAAAACAAGTAGAAAAACATGCACATGGTAGATGACTAGCGGTTATACAGTATGATTTAAAAAATAGTAAGGAGGGGGGAAAGAGAAAGGGAATTTACAGGAAAAAATCCTGTGGGAAAAGGGTCAGGGTACTTTTAGTCGAACGGGGCATATAGGGTGCTTAACCATAACTTTTGGTTCGATTTGAAAGTTTCGATTGTTCCTATATTACGTTGTTTGGCAGACAGCTCATTCCAGGATTTTGCGCATTTTACTTGAATTGTGTTTTCACCAAATCTGGTTCTATAAGGGGGGATTTTCAGTGTTGGGGCCTCATTCTGTCTAGTTTCTCTGTTTGGAGGGTTTGTGAAGTTTGCGTCTGGACTTCTTTTGAAAGCTAGTGTTCTGAGGCGGACCGTTCTTCTGTTGATTAGTAGGGGGATTCTAGCTCTGCTATGGAGTATATTAGTTGGGGTTTCATAGGGTAGTCCAAGTGATAGTTTTAAAGCTTTGTTCTGAAGTCTTTGTAATTTGTCTAATGAGCGTTTGTGGGTATTATGAATTAAGATATCACCATAATCGAAAAAGGGTAGAATTTTCATTTTGAAGATTTTGATCGCTGAGATTGGGTTAATGTATCTTCTTATTCTATGGAGTTATGGATTTGGATTTTGGATTTTGTAAGCAACAGTTTTAATTTGGTAGGATAGTTGAATTTTGAAATTTAGTCCCTCGTCAATACTTAGACCCAGGTATTTATAGCTGGCGACTTGTTTTAGTTCCTCATTTTCATATGTAATTGACTTTTCCTTTGCAAGTTTCTTGTTCTTTGAGGATCTGGTGAAAAACTTTAGGTTAGATTTTGCTGTGTTAACTAGGAAGAGGTTGCCTTTGCACCATTGGTGTAGGTCCTCGATAGCAGATTGCATTTGGGCAAAAAGTTCGTCAACTTTTTTGCCATGAATATAAATAATAGTGTCGTCCGCATATAACGAGAGGTGGGAATTTCTAATTCCTTTGGCCAGGTCATCTATGAAAATAATAAACAGTAACGGGCCTATTATGGAGCCCTGTGGTACAGACCGATACCGGTGCTGAGGTGAGGTTGTTCACTATGGCGAGCTGTTGCCTTTCATTGAGATAGGACTTGCACCATTCTAATAGGTTACCTCTAATACCAATTAATGTGATCAAGCTTTTGCAGAAGAACTTTATGGTTCACCATATCAAAGGCTTTTTTGAAGTCTATATAGGATACTAGGGTATCTACGTTTGTGTCAAGATTCCAAGCTATGTCATCTGTAAATCTGCTAATTGCACCTATTGTGGATTTTCCTGGACGGAAGCCAAATTCTCTAGGATTTAATATATCATAAGCTTCAAGATATTCGTATATTCTAGTATGAACAATTTTTTCGATGATTTTACTAGGGGTGGAAAGTAGGGCTATTGGTCTGTAGTTAATTATTTTGTTCTGATTTCCTCCTTCAAATAATGGGATAATTTTGGCTATTTTCCAGTTTGGGGGGACAGTAGCAGTACTCAAGGATAAATTTAGACAGTGTGTAAATTCCGTACAAAGAGTTAGTAGGGCTAGCTTGAGGATTCTGTTGGGAAGGTGTTCGATAGAGGACGATTTGGTGACATTTATGTTTTTAACGAGTTTCCAGACTTCATTCACATTGGTTCTAATGTCTTGTATTGAGCTAAGGGTTGGTAGAGTATTAGGGTTCCAGTTTGGCTGTAGTCCTTTAGTTAGTGTAGATGCAATATTTACGAAAAAGTTATTCACATACTGAGGGATTTCCTGTTGGTTTATGGGATTGTTTTGGTTGTCTGTCAGATTTAATCACCAAAAAATACCAATAAATAATTATAAATTACTAGAAATAATAAAAAACAAATGCTAAACTATTCACCTTAATCAGGGACCAGCAAACCACACACAAATCGAAATATTCAGTAGAAATTACTATAATTATACATAAATCGATAGAAATGAACAAAATAAAATTAATCTTGATAGCAACAATAGGCTATAAGAACAGTCTTGCAAATAAATCCAGTTAATATGAATAAAATCATTTAGTTACAATACATAGGAAGCGGCCAGAAAACGCCCTTGAAATGCAAACCTTATCTTAACATTAATCCCAATTAATCTACATCAATTTCAATCGACTAATCATTTACTGAGGCACTCCAAAGTACTTCCAGACTTCAAGACAATGGACTCAGACCATAAGAACACTTTTTATGTCCATAAAAAAAATAATTTTAGGGTGGGGTACCGTCGGACGGTGACCCTCCCGTCCGGGAGGAGTGTCCCGTCCGACGGGAGCACCCGACCGCTCGACGGTGGCTGTGGTATCCACTTGCACGTCAAGCTGTCCCTAGGGTAACCGTCCGACGGTGACCGCTCAGCGGACGGTCAACGTGTATGTGTGCTTAAGGCTCCCGCTACCTATGGTGCTGCACCATATATCTAAAAACTGACTGTCTAACCTATCAGCAAGCTTTCCCACCTACGGCACTGCGCCATATATGTACCCAACTTATTTTGTAGGTGCGGCACCATAGTTCTATGCTTTTTCAGGACAGTGTATACACTGTATTGCGGAAGCCCCGTTGCTGACCGTCGGGGGGGCCGGCACCCGCGGCCGCCGCCCCCTCGGCGGCGGGCAACGCCCGTCCCGTAGGCGCACGTCCCCCCTCACGTCGGCCAACGTCCCCCCTCACGTCGGCCAACGTCCCCCCTCACGTCGGCCAACGGCAGGTAGGACGTCGGCCAACGGCAGGTAGGACGTTGGCCAACGGCAGGTAGGACGTTGGCCGACGCAAGGGGAGGCGTTGCGTGGCGGCCCATATAACGTTAGCCACCTTTATGGTATACGTTTGGCAACTGATATATTAGCGTCAGGCAACTAATATGAACGTTGGGCAACAGGAATATGAACGTTGGGCAACAGGAATCTAAACGTTGGGCAACGGAAATATGGAATTTTGGGGTGCTTTGGAGCGCTATATATAGGATCGGATTTTACTTCTTTCTAGGGTTCATATGCTACATAAAAGCAGAGTAAAGACAAGACAATAAGCTCTTGTAGATCTTATATTTCACTGATAATGAAAACTTGGTTTCTTGCAGCACACAAATACCAATAAACAATGCTTGATTATTGTAAAGCTATGTTTCAGCAATACTTGAAGTATAGTATAAGAAATAAGGAGTCTTGGTAGTTGTAGTTTGAGTACTGAACCCGTTCTGTTTAATTCTCCTCAAACATGTCACATATATATCATTCATCACATATAGCAATATAGAGAACATCCAATCATAATCAAGTAAAACATAGTAGGCAGATGCTGGCACATGTTTATATAAGAAATTACTTTGCATGTCACTTTGGACCAGGTTGAAAGGCCATATGGGCTTGTTATAGAAACAATTAGCAGACAGTAACTCAGACAAAATGGCGTCACTCTGTCTGAAGTATCACATCTTAATTAAAGGGACTGGCCATAGTAAAATCGTATAAGTCAAGAATTACTCTAGATCAACTCTTAAATTCGTTAGATATTTGATATTTATTTTAACATTATACATAATTGCTGATATATAACGTTAAGATAAATAATAATACTTAACGATTCTCTAAATATATAATCAATTTCTGGTATTTCTAAAGTTCATGATTCTTTTCTTGCAATGTTCTCATCTTTATATAAGCCTGTATAAAACAACCGTTGAAGGCAGGACGGGGCTCACTGGCATGTAATAACAACGAAGTTGATGTAAGCCCTTCCTGACAGGCGCCTCCCGTCGGCCATTATTAGGCGCCAAGTGTCAAGTTCACAATTTCGTTGATTACTAACCTTTTTCATTGACAAAATGGTTATTTAAGAACAAAATTGTAATAGTGCAGTCCCAAACTCAATTTCGTCTACGAAATGAATTTTGTGCAGTCCCAAACTCAATTTCGTCTCACCCTCTCTTTCCCTCCCACCCTACCTCTCCCTCTCACCCTGTCACTCCCTCCCACCCTACCTCTCCCTCTCACCCTGTCTCTCCCTGTCCTGAGAGGGAGAGAGGGTGAGAGGGAGAGGGATGGTGAGGGGGAGGGGGAGAGAGAGAGGGTGAAAGGGAGAGAGAGGGTGAGAGCGAGGGGTAGGGTGGGTGGGAGAGAGAGGTGAGAGGGAGAGGTAGGGTGGAAGGGATAGAGAGGGTGAGAGGGAGAGGGCGGGTGAGAGGGAAAGAGAGAGGGTGAGAGGGAGAGGTAGGGTGAGAGGAAGAGGTAGGGTGAGAGGAAGCGGGAGGGTGAGAGGGAGAGGTAGGGTGAGAGGAAGCAGGGGGTGAGAGGGAGAGGTAGGGTGAGCGGGAGAGGGAGGATGAACTGGATGAGCGGGAGGGTGAGAGGGAAAGGGAGAGGGAGGGTGAGAGGGAAACGGGGGTGAGAGGGAGAGGGAGGGTGAGAGGGAGGAAGGGTGAGAGGGAGTGTGAGAGGGAGAGGGAGGGTGAGCAAGAGTGTGAGAGGGAAAGGGAGGGTGAGCAGGAGGGTGAGCAGGCGAGGGAGGGTGAGAGGGAAAGGGAGGGTAAGGGGGAGTGTGAGAGGGAGAGGGAGGGTGAGCAAGAGTGTGAGAGGGAAAGGGAGGGTGAGCAGGAGGGTGAGCAGGCGAGGGAGGGTGAGAGGGAAAGGGAGGGTAAGGGGGAGTGTGAGAGGGAGAGGGAGGGTGAGCAAGAGTGTGAGAGGGAAAGGGAGGGTGAGCAGGAGGGTGAGCAGGCGAGGGAGGGTGAGAGGGAAAGGGAGGGTAAGGGGGAGTGTGAGAGGGAGAGGGAGGGTGAGAGGGAAACGGGGGTGAGAGGGAGAGGGAGTGTGAGAGGGAGAGGGAGGGTGAGCAAGAGTGTGAGAGGGAGAGGGAGGGTGAGCAAGAGTGTGAGAGGGAAAGGGAGGGTGAGCAGGCGAGGGAGGGTGAGAGGGAAAGGGAGGGTAAGGGGGAGTGTGAGAGGGAGAGGGAGGGTGAGAGGGAAACGGGGGTGAGAGGGAGAGGGAGGGTGAGAGGGAGTGTGAGAGGGAGAGGGAGGGTGAGCAAGAGTGTGAGAGGGAAAGGGAGGGTGAGCAGGCGAGGGAGGGTGAGAGGGAAAGGGAGGGTAAGGGGGAGTGTGAGAGGGAGAGGGGGGGTGAGTGGGAGAGGCAGGATGAATTTGGAGAGGGAGGGTGAGCGGGAGGGTGAGAGAGAAAGGGAGAGGGAGGGTAAAAGGGAGTTACTTGGCAATCTCTGTATAATCTCACTTCTATTATACTTTACATTCAAAATCTCAGAACAAAATACACAACTGCCCACTGCGTTGGTCAGATATACTAGTATATATTAATCATATACATCACACTTAGAAGTAGATTTTTTTGCTGGTGTTTTTTTCCAGGCGCTCCTTTGTGTTGTTGAATGTGTTGTACTTTTGGAGCAGCCCACAAATCTTGCTGGAAATTCCTTTCCTTGCCTTTTTAACTTTCTTTCCATCTTGCTCTGGCTGGATGCGCAGGTAGATCCTGTGAAAAATAATAGATTAAAAATGATTACATACTGGAATGTGCAAAATTGGCAGACATTGGAAGAAACTCCTAGATTTCATTTTGACAATGTACATTATATTTATGTCTAACTCTGCCTATGATACAGTGGTGAAATAAGCCTGGGAAGGTACCAATCAAATGACATGTTTGGAATCAGTATAATTGGATTGACCAGTGTAGCAATACTTTTCAGACAGAACTAATGACCTTTGGAAGCTGCCTTTCAATAATTACCCATCTTACTCTATAAATCTATAAATCACTATTAATATTAATATGAATGAGATAATTACAAGTCTGTCACTTACCTCTGGAAAAAGTCCAGGGTCACCTTTATCTTCGCCGGGTATTGCATATCGAACATGTAGGTGACGCCGAAGAAAATTCCGAGTGCCATCAGGAAAGTTGGTATATTCTCGCTGATGACACATTTGTCTGCAGTGACCGTGAAGTGCTGTGCAGACAACAGCGAAGAACCGAAGAAGACGATGCAAGGGTGGTTTGGGAGGCGACTTTGCACCTCTTCAGCAGTCTCTGTCCCCTAAACAAAGTAAATAATAAAAACATGAGTAAATTAGTAACTTTAGTAAATTACATGGCCAACCAAACCTGAAGAAATTGCATTCTGCTCCTCCCCCCCCACCCCCCACCCCAACCCACCCAGTGTTATATCATATTACATAATCAGAATAATAGTGTAATAGTGATTAACCACATTGTTATCAATAGTATAAATCAATTAGGGTCTTTAATTACTATAATTACTTATATTATCTAGAGATTGTTTCTGGTCTAAATTCCAATTGTATTTTTAATAGCAAGTTTATGCTTTGGACATATCTGAATTTCCACCCACCTTTGCCTGAACGAACATAGACTCTGGGTCCTCATTAAACCACTCTGCAGTCAGGATCACAAGTCCGGGTAGCCTGGCATCCTGCACACCGGTCTTCTCCACTGCTGCCTCAATCCTCTCTCTGCAACAGTTTGATATCAAGAATTGATTGCCTTTCAATGCAATGCGGGAATGATTTGCTTCAATACTTTTATGGTCAACATAAGAGTAATAACAATTATAATTTACAATATCATAATCTAATTAATTTACAATGACTTTCAATGTTAAAATTCATGTTCCAATGCCAATACAATACAATGATGTGATCTTACGGAGCAAAAAAAACTCTTTGTTACTTACATCAGCTCACTCCTCTTCTTTGAGTATATCCCCTTAAAAAAACCCATCCATTTATCCCCCACTTCCTCGTAACTGTCCACTATGTTTCGCATGAAATGCTGGCCTGTGAGCTGTTTTACATGGGCCATTATCCCCTCATACGAACAGATGGTCGGCCACGATTCTTTGAATTCCCGTGCCTCAATACCTGTAACCAACAAATGGACATGTCAACTATATCTCATAACATTATAACATTTTAGAATCTCAATAGTAAAGGTAATAAAAATGGAGCTGAAACTTTTACCTTGACAATAATTTAACCTTGACTAAATTTGTATTTATATTGATATTGATTCACGTTCTATTTTGCTTGTCCCACATATTGTACAATTTCCTCTACTCAGTTACTACTTTGTCATGATCATCAATGGTCTCTTCTACTGTTTCAAAAATACCTACCGCCAGTCAGGTGGAGTCTCTGGGAGAAGTATGTAAGCTTCTCAAGGTTATGTACCTCCTCGCCTCGAGACCCAGTGTCTGCCAGTTCCTCGAGTCTTGCACGCTTCTTTTCTTGCGTCTCGGCCGTCTCACCCACTGGTGGTTTGCTGGGCATGTAGGCCGGGCAGCCATCACTTGAAGTTACAATATTTATTATTATTTCATTATCACAAATCAGACTGCAGCCAGCACTGAAAGTTACATCATTCATTGTAATTTCATTATCATAAATCACACCAGTGAGTACTTTTCATACATACATATATACATACATACGTGTTTCAACACACCTTTTTTGTTCCTCTACTACAGGTATTAGTAACTGTGTTCAGTTTTTAAAAATTAACTCTTCTGTCTGGAAAACATTTTAATATATCGGTTGTCCGGCCTTACCTGTCCCTTTTTCTTTTCCCGCAGTTTTCTGTTAGCTTATGGTGGACTTTTTTGAGCCCAGTCATCCTCTCCAGTTCTTCCCGGCGAAAACGGACTATGTTGTCCCTCCTGTTAATGAGCTGGCGGTGGAAGCCCCGTTCCCCGCCGCCCACTACGGTTGTGCCATGGGAGTCACGGAGGCTGGGGTAGTCCGTGGTCATCTTGCTAGCCAGCACGAGCAGCTCCTCCGAAGTAGGATTGATCTGTTTCTGAAACACATTATTCATCATCATTAATTAAAAACAACTAACGTTTTTGTAATTGCATTATACAACAAATTCTCTGCCAACATTTGTCAACATCCTACCTGCAACATGGTGTTAGTGGTGATTTGGTTGGTTTATGCCCTTAACAACTCATTCATTATAGGATAAAAGTTGTAACTTGTTTCTTACGATTATACTTTCATACAATTTACCTTAGCACCCAGGACAATCAACAAGCAATGCACATGTAGTCATATACTTACTCCTTCCATGATGGAGTCGATGATGTTGCGGACCATGTCATCTCTTGCCAGCTTCTTCATGGTCCCATCCCGTAGAGTTTTTTTCTGTGTTGCCGTCAGTTCCGGGGTGAAGGTATCCACCCAGCTGGTCAACCGGTCATCCACATACGCCACCTCATCTGGGTTAAACCTGCTGCTGCTTCTGCTATTGCTGGGGGTGCTGGTGGATGGGGTTTTGTCTAGCGTAGACAGACTGGCCATGCTACTTGAGGGGGTCCGTGGTTCTTGCAAGGCCAATATTGTGTCTCGGCGCTGTTGTGCACGCACTTCACAGAGCTCTGTAGGGGATAGAATCATTGGATGATTATATAGCAACATTTCAAGAAAAGGGTTGCAACTTAAATTAATAGTAGAGAGGGGAGTTATCGCTGTATATCGATCTTGGTCGTTCAGTAAATGATGATTCAGGTGCAAGATGTAATAAAGTTGTTGTTTCTTATTGATTTTATTTGACACAAGCTTTCGGGCTAGTTTGCCCTTCTTCAGGTGAGATGGTTGCACTTAAATTAATGAAAACACCATAATTATTGGTTGCGTGACACAAAAGTACTCAACAATACATCAGACAAATAGGGAATTAAATTAAATTAAATTAAATTAGGGAAAAAGCTGATTTTCAATCATTGGCAGACTGGCAGATAAATTGTAGCTATGATACAATACTTATGATAACTACAATAATTAAAAGTTAAATTATTAAAAAATAAATTAATTAAAAATAATTAAAAAGATTACAAATGAATGTAAGAACAACTAGTTATATATAAATGAATACTTACGTTTAGATTCTTGCAAAAGGCGCTTTGCCTTTGCAGGAGGCAATACCTTCAAAAGGTCTGGCAGCTCGACCGCTGCGATGTCCCCCTCATCTTCGCAGCCAGTCTCATCTATGAGTAGTTGTACCAGGGCTGCCCAGGTCTCATCGCTGACTGTCCCAATGATCAGTCGTACCACTTTCTCAAAGTGAGCATTCATTATTCATTCTGGAAAAAAAGGTACAATATTTTAATATCTTAATCTTACATTCTTGTTCTAGTTCTCTGTACAATATGCCATTTGGTCCTACACTGCTTTTGCAGTTGGTCCATAGAGACCATTCCACTATCCGCCACCTGTGGAGGTGCTGGGTTTGGGTGGCATTTTCCGCCTGGGAATGCAACACTTTAATAAGCCATTATAGGAATAAGCATAATTGCTGAATGAAAGCAATACATTATATCATTCTCTCAGGCATGACTATAACGATGGACAATGGAAATTTTTAAAGCTAAGTTTGAAGATGGCAATGATTTATTTGGGGGTCAATGAATCACGAATTGCGCAGCCAACTCGTCAGGTTTTAAAGCAATACAAGAGTTTCCTAGTGAAAAATAACTTCAACATACCTACACCCTAAAGTAGGACGAGGCATAATAAGGTAATGACAACCAAACTCAGAAACAACTAAGTTAACTGCCCAAATCCTCTAGCACCTGCTCTGAGCACTAAGCTTCAGAGGGGCCGGAGGGAGGGCATGTAGTCGTACCACACCGTGATGTCCTCGACATAATTACAGATTAAACCTCAACTTCCAAGTAAGTCTCAGTTAACTGTAAAATTATGTCTCGTCCTATCACGTTAGTGGTATGAGACTCCATGAGATTTCGTAGCTTCACTAGGAAGCCCAAAGTAAATGGAAACCCTCTTAACTTGGAAAAAAGTTAGCAAAGAGGAAAGTTTTTTTCACTGGTTGTCCTAAACAGGACTGAAAGGCCTGTAATAATAATTTTACAGTAACCAATCAATAATAACCATATAATAATAATAATAATAGAAACGTGTTTTTAAAAACAACGTAACCATAATTTAATAACCATCAATGAACTAAGACACACCTTAATTCTTCTTCTGATGCAGGACCTTCTTCTTCGTCCTTCTGTCTTTTAAGATTGAGTAGCCCACTGTCTCTTTTGGGTCTTCAATGCACTGTTTGTAGAAGAGAGCGAAAGTTCTAGTATTCTTCCAGCAAGCCTGTTTGATTAACACATTCATGTTGACTCCTAGCTGCAATGCTTTGGAAGTCACCGCCCCTCTGGTGCTATGGGCCTTGCACTTGTTAGTGCTGATGCCTGCCAATGCTAAGGTTCTCTTTCTCCAGTTTGACACAGTGTCCCGAGATATCTCCTTGTGAGGCCAAATATAGCTCAATAAGAGCTGGTCCTGACCCTCATGGATACCTTCCGTCCTATCTAGATATTCAGTAATGCATTCTACTGGGCAAATCTTCCGGGAAACGAGGAATACTAATAATGTCAAGTGGTTCCTCCACTCTATTGTGCTTCAATAGGTATTTCAGGTGAATTTTTATAAAGTTCGAATTGAATTCAAGGCCTGAAACAGGCAACCTCCAAACTGTCTGTCCTCTCTGTGCGGAGGTCAGAAGAAATAACACAGTCACCTTCAATGAAAGATGCTTTAAAGAGAGCTTCGAATTACTCCCCCAACGACGGAAAAGTTCCAATACTAAGTTAACGTCCCACATAGAGTTATATTTGGGTAACGGGGGTATGAATAATTATCATACACCAGATATGTACAGTAATTAGAGAAATAATCATCACACACATGCCAGGTGCGTAAATCATTCATTGAAGAGTCGTCCTGACTGAAGGTAAACTTGGAGCAACTGATGTTTATTTGCGAGGGTGTGGGTTATGTTTTTGAAATTTTTGGTGTTATGGATGCACCTCTTGAAATAAGAATGTTTTGATTCAACGCACCTAAGTCCTGGAAATTACATGTTTAATTACAAGATAGTCTTTGAATTCGACTGTATACACCTCCAGTGGATGTGGGTCAATGAGGTGGCAAAGATTTATGCACTTGGTGCCCTCAATGGAGTTGTCTACATGAAACAAAAAATTATACGCTTGTTGGAAGAGTGTGTGGAGATGTCCAACTACATACACTCCATTGAAAGTCTGTATTACAAGGAGAATTTTCAGCACTTTGGTTGGGTAGCTGTGCTCTGTCCTGCTGATCACACACATGCCAGGTGCATAGGTATGTCCATTAATGACAACCTCATATACTGTGTTGGCATCGTAGAATGAAGTGGGGACAGCAAGCACAGCTTCTTGTATTTGAGGTGAGTACGCATCAAGTTGTAGTCGCTGGGGGCCCTTCGTTTCCTCTTCTTCATTGAAGAGTCGTCCTGACTGAAGGTAAACTTGGAGCAACTGATGTTTATTTGCGAGGGTGTGGGTTATGTTTTTGAAATTTTTGGTGTTTCGGATGCACCTCTTGAAATAAGAATGTTTTGATTCAAAGCGTAGTGTCCAAACATTCCGTAAGGGTCCAAATTGAGATGTCATTGCTGCGTAGTGTGAAAGGTAGTGATGCTTGGGCTTCATAGGGACATCAGGAAAGGCCAAACTGCGCCTTTCAAGGTATTCCTCGATGATGAGATGAATGTAGCCAAGATCAATTTTGGCCACCACAGGTGCCATCACATAGAGCATAATCTCGTGCAGTAAGTGCATCATCTTCCACACATTGTCATCCTTGTCGATAACATGCATCCCAACAAAGATGGGCATGAACACCATGAAATGGTAGTTTTGGATTGCTTGCCCACCTAACTTACGGCCTTTGAAGTTGACTGGTGCTGGTACAGTTGCACTGTCCTTCCTTGTAAAAGGGAACTGCTTAATGCGGCGGTTCAAGTCCTCAAAGGTGAAATACTTTTTTTCTTTCACAAAGTACTCTAGGCACAAAAAGACATCACTCTGCAAGATGCCTTCTAGAATGTCGTGTCCAGCACACGGTGGTAGGCCTGGGTCTGTCACATGAAAATGCTGCAGCTCATTGAAGACAGAATTGCTCTTCACTCCACGAGAAGCAGAGAGATCATCCTCCCCCCTTTCTGCTACTTGTACATCATTCTCATATGATTCCTGTGTGCGGCAATCAGCTCTGTGGGTTGGGTCTTCCCTGAACTGATTTTTCATCACATGGCAGAAGCGGCAGAAATATGTCGTATTGAAGCTCTCTGCAAATCCACCTATCATATGCGAGCCAAGGTTGTCTCCAAGGAGGGCTATTATGTGTACTTTGTAGCGTTTGCCCTTGATGACAATACCAGAAGTCTCCAAGGCTTTGAGGTCTCTCATCAACCATTTGAACACTTTCTTTGTTCCAAACTCTTTAAGATGTGCTTCCTTACACAGGATACTCAGTTGCAGATTGTCTATTTTCGAACGGTACTCCACTGGCACATTGAGTACGCTGTAGTAGACACCCAGAAGTTTGTGCACTATCCGGCTCGACCCAAGAGGATTCACTACCTCAAACGCATCCTGGTAGAGTAACAGGCTGAGCGTATCATTAGGCATCGAGGAATACACTTTGTCTTGATAGACTGTACCATCTCGTACATCTCGCAACATACCATCATCAACAGGTGGACTTTGATTCAGAAGATGGGCTGGAACCTTACTTATGAAACGTCCAAGGCTCTGTTTAATAGAGACATATTGCATGTGACATGGTTTGTTGTTTTTATTCTTGCCCAGTTTAATCTGTTGGGGTGTTACATGATTAAAGTTCTTCTTATAGAAGCTCCGCCTAACTTTACTGGAACGAAAATGTGCTTTGTTCAGGGTTGATAAGTTGTTACGAGAGTTCATACGACCAATTACATCAGGCACATTTGTATGACCAGATGCTGTCAAGAGCCTTCGAACATCAGTTGTGGCGCGCTCATTATCCATGTCAGACAGGATGGAGAACTCACTTACTATTTGGTCCAAGGTCGTAACTGGTACCAGGTATTTGGCCTCAAGGCGCATGTAGAATAGAGCCATGCTGCGGGCTAGCTGTGCATCATCGACTGGCTCATCCCCATCAACGTCCATTGGCTCAAGGTGGGATTCACTGCAATCAAGGTACAGGTCCAGGTCTTCAGTATCGTCACACGGGGCTGTCTCTGGTACATCAAGCTTGGTATATTCGGGCCTTAATTGACTGATGGTGCGTATTTTATGATTGCGACGTGTGTGGCTCTTGAAGCCATTGTAGTTGGTGAACTTCTTTTTGTTGCACTCAGTGAAAGGGCATTCAACAGTCTCCATATTCCGAAGGTGTTGTCGCTGGTGCGCCAGGAAAGCATCATATCCTGTCACTTGCTTCCCACATAGAGGACGTGCACAGGTGAGTACAGCATCGCACATGGGTAGACCGTTGCTGATGGTCTGACCCTGCCGACGACCCTTACCATGATCACGCAACACATGTGACTTAAAGCCACTGTGCTTTTTGTACTTCCTATTACATTGCTCATATGGGCATGGAAAGGTACAATTTGAATCATTACGATGTAGCCTGAAGTGCCTCACATAGGCAGTCTCACTAGGGACTTGCAGACCACACTGTGGACACAAGAGCATGATGACATAAGAGCAACACCTCTCCTATGCATTCATCTTATGGGTGGGATCTGTAAGTAAGGATGCTATATATGTTATTATAAATATATTATAAATACATACACATATATAATATATACTTATTTGGTATAATTGGGCCATACAGTAAAATGGAGAGTATAATGGGGGCCATGCAGTAACAAGGAGGCTATAATTGAGGTCATACAGTAACATGGAGAGTATAATGTGGGTCATACAATAACAGAGAGGGTATAATGGGGGTCATACAGTAAAATGGAGAGTATAATCGGGGCCATGTAGTAACAAGGAGGCTATAATTGAGGTCATACAGCAACATGGAGGGTGTAATGTGGGTCATGCAATAACAGAGAGGGTATAATGGGGGTCATACAGTAAAATGGAGAGTATAATGGGGGCCATGCAGTAACAAGGAGGCTATAATTGAGGTCATACAGTAACATGGAGAGTATAATGTGGGTCATACAATAACAGAGAGGGTATAATGGGGGTCATACAGTAAAATGGAGAGTATAATCGGGGCCATGTAGTAACAAGGAGGCTATAATTGAGGTCATACAGCAACATGGAGGGTGTAATGTGGGTCATGCAATAACATAGCGGGTATAATGGGGGTCATGCAATACCATAAGGGTTATAATGGGGGTAATACAGTAAGATGGAGGGTGTAATGTGGGTCATGCAATAACATAGAGGGTATAATGGGGGTCATGCAATACCATAAGGGTTATAATGGGGGTCATACAGTAACATGGAGGGTGTAAATGGTGTCATGCAGTAACATAGAGGGTATAAGGAGAGAATAATGGGGGTTACACAGTAACAGAGAGGGTATAATTGGGCCATACAGTAAATGGAGAGTATAATGGGGGCCATGTAGTAACAAGGAGGCTATAATTGAGGTCATACAGCAACATGGAGGGTGTAATGTGGGTCATGCAATAACAGAGAGGGTATAATGGGGGTCATACAGTACAATGGAGAGTATAATGGGGGCCATGTAGTAACAAGGAGGCTATAATTGAGGTCATACAGCAACATGGAGGGTGTAATGTGGGTCATGCAATAACATAGAGGGTATAATGGGGGTCATACAGTAAAATGGAGAGTATAATGGGGGCCATGTAGTAACAAGGAGGCTATAATTGAGGTCATACAGTAACATGGAGGGTATAATGTGGGTCATGCAATGACAGAGAGGGTATAATGGGGGTCATACAGTAAAATGGAGAGTATAATGGGGGCCATGTAGTAACAAGGAGGCTATAATTGAGGTCATACAGTAACATGGAGGGTATAATGTGGGTCATGCAATAACAGAGAGGGTATAATGGGGGTCATACAATACCATAAGGGTTATAATGGGGGTCATACAGTAACATACAGGTATAAGGAGGGTAATACACTAACATGGAGGGTGTAATGTGGGTCATGCAATAACATAGAGGGTATAATGGGGGTCATGCAATACCATAAGGGTTATAATGGGGGTCATACAGTAACATGGAGGGTGTAATGTGGGTCATGCAATAACATAGAGGGTATAATGGGGGTCATGCAATACCATAAGGGTTATAATGGGGGTCATACAGTAACATGGAGGGTGTAAATGGTGTCATGCAGTAACATAGAGGGTATAAGGAGAGAATAATGGGGGTTACACAGTAACAGAGAGGGTATAATTGGGCCATACAGTAAATGGAGAGTATAATGGGGGCCATGTAGTAACAAGGAGGCTATAATTGAGGTCATACAGTAACATGGAGGGTATAATGTGGGTCATGCAATAACAGAGAGGGTATAATGGGGGTCATACAGTAAGATGGAGAGTATAATGGGGGCCATGTAGTAACAAGGAGGCTATAATTGAGGTCATACAGCAACATGGAGGGTGTAATGTGGGTCATGCAATAACATAGAGGGTATAATGGGGGTCATGCAATACCATAAGGGTTATAATGGGGGTCATACAGAAAAGATCATACAGAGAGGGTATAATTGGGCCATACAGTAAAATGGAGAGTAAACTACTATACTCTGGTGAGTGCTTTTCATTTTAACCTGTTTCTTCCTGACTCATATCTACTGCTATTGCCTCGCTATAGGCTTATACATAACATTGAACAATCGTCATACAGTAATTACTGGAACATTAATATTCGCCTTGATCTGATAGAGGATAAATTTGTTAGTTCAGAAAAAACTTGGAAAGAGAAATTTGTTATACCAAACAAGAGCTATGATGTACCGAAATGGCAGTCGTTACAATATAGGATCATACATAAAACGGTGGGATGTAATGTGTATTTGACTCAAGTCAAATTTAAGAACAAAATATCATGCGATTTCTGTCCAGAAGAAGATACTATTTGCCATTTCTTCGTTAACTGCAACAACCAGAGTTTACTGTGGAAAACCTTAAGATCTTGGTTTCAGAGAAGTGTCTTAATTAAAGGTTTTAGACCGAGTGAGTTGAATTTAACTAACATCCTCCTTGGATACAGCGGTAAGAGCCCTCAGAGAGATTTTATTAATTGGTTGTTTTCTGCATTGAAATGGTATATATATAGACAGAGATTATTCCACGAAAATGTAATGGTTTTCAAAGCCTTTGTCAATGAAGCAAAAATGCATCTTAGGATCCTGGAATATAACAATGTTGCTCAAGGAAAAGGGAAGAAGAACACAAATTTCTGGAACCAACTTATACGTGAACTGGAAGAATAACATGTAACACTTGATGAGTTATGATTGTGTTTTAATATCTCCACAATAACTGTTAGCTTCGTATAAAACCTGTTAGTCCAGGAGGGATGTGATGAAAGAGAAAACCGAAAATACAAAAAAAAATATAAAATAGAGAGGGAAACGATAATTGAACGTTGATTAGAATTGTATGAGCCTAGTCGGCAGGATATGTTGAATAAAACCTTTTAAAAAAAAAAAAAAAATATTCGCCTTGATTATATAATTCTTATATAACCATATTTAATATTCATATAACCCCCTCGCTACCCCAACGTTCCTCCATAAAGCACACCTGCTTAAAGAACAATTTAAACATAAATTCCAAAATTAAAATCAAATAAAGAAATAATCAAGAAGGTATATCACATACGGATTTTTTCATAAATATGGTATATAAAAGCATTTTACTACACATTAATTTGAGAAAACGGGGACAAGCTAAATCTTCAATGGTCCAGATCAAACTTAGAATCGTGATTAGTATGTCAAGATTCCTATGTTAAATCTCCAATAGTCCGGTCCAAACTGAAAAGCATAATCGCTCTGAAAAAATTCTCTATGTTAAATCTCCAATAGGGCGGTCCAATCAGTAAATACAGATGGCGCCACCACCGATTTGTTTTGTACCGCACACATCGTTCAGGTATAAATAGCGGATAAATTGCGCAGCCATTCATACCGATCTTCGCCGGCCAGCTGGACACTGCCAAAAAGAGGTTACCCACAGCTTTGAGAAGAGTTTAGTTATATTCACTGCCGACCTTCTCAATGCAGGCAACGACCCATTGCTTGAGAAAGAGTATTTGTTATATTCAATACCCCTACCCTACACAAACATAGCCACAGCTTAACACTTTTGCCGTTTTTTTGCAAATTCGTGAGCAAAAAATCCTCATGATAAATCAACCATGCTTAGTTGATAATCCTTCACCGCCTATACTACACGCGTGAATCTTTAGTAGGGTACCATGCTAGGTTTGATTACCAACGTCAACCGAGCTATACCCTATACTGGGTTACATAATAATAGCAAGGAATAGGATATAGGTCTAGTATATTCTTAGACCGCTGAGGCTAATTGCCTCCTACGTAAACAACTAGCTTCGACACACAATAATGATCCTGTAGATCTGGTGAATGAATCAGTTTATAATCCAGCGAGATTTGAAAATATTACATTAACTTTTCTTCTCAAAATTAGAGAAAAATAAAACGCTCTTATTCTCTTGGAAGAAGGGACCCGTTCATAAAGATTTCATACGGAACTACAATGCAATTATATATCGTATAAACTTAGCCAAGAACACTTGTAAGCTATGCTTCGTTAGGGGCCTATAGAATTACATAAACAATCTCGTCACAACACAATCATGACGGACTGCTTTGCAGTTTCGGTGTATATACTTACACCTGATTATGCACTATATATCATTCATCGAGGTAATTTGTAGAAACACAGGCAAAACAGAAGTGTCCACGATACATATATCAGTAAATACTCTAACCATAGAGAAAACATAGATTTCAGACAATGACGCTTGTCTGTTGCTTAAAATTGGTTTGATTTCACCTCAATCGAAGCAAAATTCAAGAACATAACAATACAAATACATTCATAAAAGCAAATAAAATGGAAAATATACTCTCTTTGAGTATTCATTACAATTATTGTAATCGGGCACTTCTCATGAAACGTCGACAGAGTGGTCATAGGTGGTCACAATCAGCAAATATCATGACAATGCGATGAGAACCCTATTAGTTATTTAATTTTATCAATTTTGGTGAAGGGAATGCATCATTCCGCATCACGTTTTATTCCAGGTATTGGCTGAGAAATATAGGGAATTGGAGGAGAGAGAACTAATAGAAAAATGAAACTGAATGTACTTATGGGGTGGGAAAATAAGGAAATAAGAAAGAATTTCGAACTGATTTGTTTTGTATGTCTATGCGAAACCTTGCAAGGCCAGTGGCACAAATGAAAATACTCTCTTTTTATAGTGTGTAGAGGTGTACGGTAAGGGTCAAAAGGGGCGTGGCCACAGTGCGATAGAGCATAAGGTGGAATGTTTGGACCGGAGGGTTGCTTATCGCGGCAACGTCAATTGTATAGGTAGAAGTAGTTCTTCGGTTGTGTGATGTGTACGGTATGGGTCAAAGTGGGAGGAGCCATGGTATCTGTCAACCCTTATCTTCATGTTTGGACTAAACTATCGCCACACCCACTAGGCCGTAGTAAGAGTTGTAGACGAAATAATCATAATATATCAAGCTCAGCAGGAAGAGAGGCATATGTTCAGAGCCATAAGCAAGGAGAAAAATATGCTGTGGAAAAGTCTAGTGGCAGATATATCAGATCTGCTGAGCAATAACAATGCCCAAGACTAAATGTCTTGCTATTTGCCTTATTTTACATCGGTTGGAAGAGATATATGCTCAGGTTGAAGCTTTTAAAATGTATTTTTAGTTTGCATGTTATCGATGTGCTCCAGTCGTGAACCCTTAAAATAAAACCACGAAGGATCCCAGCCAAAAAGAAAATACCCTGTATATAAAGAGTAGAAGTGTACGGTAAGGGTCAAAAGGGGCGTGGCCACAAGCGATAAGTCATTAGACGAAATGTTTGGACCGTAGTGTCGAATATCGCGGCAACGTTAAATGTATAGAGATATGTATTTCATTTTTCTCTGTTGTGTACGGTATGGGTCAAAGTGGGAGGAGCCACGAGATTCTAAACTCATAATGCAATGTTTGTACCAAACTAGTCTCACTTTTAACCGACTGTAGTTACTCGTAGGTAGAAAATCATAATAGAGAGTGTATTCCAAGAAGAAAGGCATATGTAAATCTCGATGTCGATATGCTGGAGGAGGAGAAAGTTCTTTGTTGACATATTGAATAAAAGTTGATGTAAAAAAAAAGAAAAAAAGAGAGGCATATGTAAATCTAGATGTCGATATGCCTGGTAAAGCGGAAGATTTGCTGACATATTGAATAAAGTTGATGTAAAAACAAAAAAAAAGAATTATCTTGTCTGTACCGACATCTTTAAATGATTATAGGGTAAATGTTATGCTAAAAACATTTCAATGAATCTCCAGTAGTTCAGTGCAAACTGAAAATCTTTATACTACAATGAAATGCTAAATCTTCAATGGTCCAGATCAAACTTAGAATCGTGATTAGTATGTCAAGATTCCTATGTTAAATCTCCAATAGTCCGGTCCAAACTGAAAAGCATAATTGCTCTAAAAAATTTCTCTATGTTAAATCTCCAATAGGGCGGTCCGATCAGTAAATACAGATGGCGCCACCACCGATTTGTTTTGTACCGCACACATCGTTCAGGTATAAATAGCGGATAAATTGCGCAGCCATTCATACCGATCTTCGCCGGCCAGCTGGACACTTCGCCAAAAAGAGGTTACCCACAGCTTTGAGAAGAGTTTAGTTATATTCACTGCCGACCTTCTCAATGCAGGCAACGACCCATTGCTTGAGAAAGAGTATTTGTTATATTCAATACCCCTACCTTATCATAAACATTGCCACAGCTTGACACCAGTTACTTGGATACTACATAAATGGCAACAGAAAATTAAATTATTTTGGTGGAAATAAATGACCATGTTCAGAAAATAATCTTCTGTTCACTTTTTAACTCTGTATTCATTGTTTGCATCGAAAACCGCTTGCCTTGGAAATAGTATAAAAATAAAAAAACATCAATGGAGAACTGCTGAACTTGATATTTATGGTTATTTCGTCTACAACTCTTAATACGGCCAGTTATATCAAGGGCAGGAGAGCTGAGAGGGAGGCAGTTTATGACCATACACATTGCGGTGATGTTTATGTGTGCGAGTCGTGCACCATTGCGCTCTTTAGCGAAATACATTCTCGTTCAATCTTGATCTGGGACCCCACCCATGCATGCTAAATTCTGTTAATAAATATATGTTGTAGCAACAGGCACAGAAATAGCTTCAAACTATTACAAATTTATAGCCTCAGAACAATATACTGTCTGCAATGTTTTCAGTTCTGCGAGGGAGTTTTTTTCTGGGCACCTTGCAGGAATAACATCGCTGTCATTGCAATATTATTGCAGAATTTCCCTCGCAAACCTGGTTTTTTTCTGGGAGGGGTCCCTGGGTATATCTATAATTATCACTCCTTCTTCAAACCTACTTCGGCGATGTTTTTTTCTGGGTCCCAGATCACATCATGTATAATTAAAATAACTGCTCACCGTTTCGGAGCTGTGATGACAGTGTGTCTGTGTGAGTGTCAGTCCTTCACTGCCTCGTGGCTTGACTGTCACGCTCTGTGTCTAATGAAATCGCGCCCGGAATCGCACTATTCCAGTATTCCTTCACTGCAAATGTTAGGCATACATTAAGTACAATGAATTTATATTAGGGCATTATTTAAATCGATAATGTGTGCCTTATAATAATCCTATATTTAGGAGCCTACCTAAGGTGATAGAAGCAGACAGCAAAAAAGACTCACCTCGTGGTTTCCGCGGAGTCCTTCACTGCCTCGTGGCGTGACTGTCACGCTCTCTGTGTCTAATGAAATCGCGCCCGGAATCGCACTATTCCAGTATTCCTTCACTGCAAATGTTAGGCATACATTAAGTACAATGAATTAATATTAGGGCATTATTTAAATCGATAATGTGTGCCTTATAATAATCCTATATTTAGGAGCCTACCTAAGGTGATAGAAGCAGACAGCAAAACAGACTCACCTCGTGGTTTCCGCGGGAAAAGGAAGTGTCCTCGGTGTCCTGATTGGTCAAATCGAATCACGTGTCTGTGTAGATCTCTTTTTGAGTTATATTCCATAAATATTTTGCCCCTCCTTTTCACTTTTAACTTGTGAAATGGTATTTAAATTAGCAAACTTAGATGGTTAAATTAATGATTTCAATTAATGTAGCCATTTTCACAAACATTTCATAAGATTTTTCCTTTCACCGGTTGACTCTAGGTGTCGCCATCTGGCCATTATTTAAGATTTGTGCAAAAACATCATTTATTCATTATGAAAATGATTTTTTTATACCAATTTTTTTTTCAGGCACTATGAATATAGAGCCTACCTGATCATCAGTGAAATTTTTCCATTTTTTAAAAAAAGTTAGAACATATCATGCCTTGACATGTGTAAATGGGTGAGAATTGTAATCTTTTAACATCATAATTTATTTTCGAGCTTGTCCCATCTGAATAAATATAAAAATTGATGAAAACAATTTTCTTAGGTGTCCAAAGGCCGCTGGTCACGAATTTCGAGGTCCCGTGTCTGGGAAATGAGTAAAAATACCGAAAAAGGGACTTCGAATTTTTCTGAATTTCCGACCTTCAAGGACCTCAAATTGCCGACATTTTGTGAAATGAAGTATGTCTAGAAATCTGCAATCATCGCCTCCATCCTGCTTAAATTAGATTAATAAACAATTCCTGTATGCTCTAGACATGTCAATCTATCCATTAAATACCCTAATTTCTTTCCCCTTGCGAATAATAATTCTATATCTCAGTCCAAACTTGACATAGTCATGTTTAAAAGTTGATCGCCGCCATGTTGCCATTCTGATTGATATTTTGTTGGTGGAAAATGGAGGTATTACACTACTAATTCTGCACAAACTATTGTCATTCTTAGTAATTTGGAAGAGGAAAATGTGCTCTTGGATTGAGGCTAATATTTGGTTGTGTTTGAGTAGGGTTTGAAACATATTTTAGGCAACAATTTCAGGATGTCAGAATGGGAGAATGGACGGAAATTCTTGCTAGAATCTCGAAGCTGTTTGGTAATATGTACAGCCTATCACTAGTTATACTATATATAGCCAAATTGAAAGCTAATTTGATTCAAATTTGCTATATTAGATAGGGTAACGCTCATATTTAAACCATTTATTTGGAATTATCACTTTAAATTATTCAGTTTTAGAGGCTTTTAGGCTCGAATTGTATGCCAAATACATGACGTGCAAGAGTTTAGCTAATTCCAATGACTGACCAATAATTTATTTCTTGTCAATTTTCCTCACAAATTCTCCTCGTTTTGTAGCCAAATAGAAGGATTATTTTATCGAAAATAATTTTCTTGGGATGGACAAGGTATATATCTAGGTAATCGAACCAGAATTATAACATTCTATGAACTGCAGAACCCAAAAAATCTGACAGTGGATTTCTACCTGAAGTAACCTTCTCACACATAATCGCCTGATATGTGGTTTGAAGCGTCTACCTTAGCTAAAGCAGTTTTCTGGAATATCCAGGTAGTTGATAAAACAATGTTTATATTTTGATTATAAACTATCTTATATTTATGAATAAGTTGAAAGTCACGGTAGGCCTTCGTGGGGTCACGGTAGGCCTTCTTGGGGTCACGGTAGGCCTTCGTGGGGTCACGGTAGGCCTTCTTGGGGTCACGGTAGGCCTTCTTGGGGTCACGGTAGGCCTTCGTGGGGTCACGGTAGGCCTTCGTGGGGTCACGGTAGGCCTTCGTGGGGTCACGGTAGGCCTTCGTGGGGTCACGGTAGGCCTTCGTGGGGTCACGGTAGGCCTTCGTGGGGTCACGGTAGGCCTTCGTAGGGCCAGGATAGGCCCTTGTGGGGCCAGGATAGCCCCTCGTGGGGCCAGGATAGCCCGTTGTGGGGCCACGATAGGGCCTTCGTAGGGCCAGGATAGGCCTTCGTAGGGATAGGCCTTCGTAGGGCCAGGATAGGCCTTCGTAGGGCCAGGATAGGCCTTCGTAGGGATAGGCCTTCGTAGGGCCACGATAGGGCCTTCGTAGGGCCAGGATAGGCCTTCGTAGGGATAGGCCTTCGTAGGGCCAGGATAGGCCTTCGTAGGGATAGGCCTTCGTAGGGCCAGGATAGGCCTTCGTTGGGCCAGGATAGGCCCTCGTGGGGCCACGGTAGCCCTTTGTGGGGCCACGGTAGCCCTTCGCGGGGCCACGGTAGCCCTTTGTGGGGCCACGGTAGCCCTTCGCGGGGCCACGGTAGGCCTTCGTGGGGCCACGGTAGGCCTTCGTGGGGCCACGGTAGGCCTTCGTGGGGCCACGGTAGGCCTTCGTGGGGCCACGGTAGGCCTTCGTGGGGCCACGGTAGCCCTTTGTGGGGCCACGGTAGCCCTTCGCGGGGCCACGGTAGGCCTTCGTGGGGTCACGGTAGGCCATCGTGGGGTCACGGTAGGCCTTCGAAGGGCTAGGAGAGGCCTTCGTAGGGCCAGGATAGGCCCTCGTAGGGCCAGGATAGGCCCTCGTAGGGCCAGGATAGGCCATCGTAGGGCCAGGATAGGCCTTCGTAGGGCCAGGATAGGCCTTCGTAGGGCCAGGATAGGCCCTTGTGGGGCCAGGATAGGCCCTTGTGGGGCCACGGTAGGCCCTTGTTGGGCCACGGTAGGCCCTTGTTGGGCCACGGTAGGCCTTCGTGGGGCCACGGTAGGCCTTCGTGGGGCCACGGTAGGCCTTCGTGGGGCCACGGTAGGCCTTCGTGGGGCCACAGTAGGCCTTCGTGGGGCCACGGTAGGCCTTCGTGGGGCCATGGTAGGCCTTCGTGGGGCCACGGTAGCCCTTTGTGGGGCCACGGTAGCCCTTCGCGGGGCCACGGTAGGCCTTCGTGGGGTCACGGTAGGCCATCGTGGGGTCACGGTAGGCCTTCGAAGGGCTAGGAGAGGCCTTCGTAGGGCCAGGATAGGCCCTCGTAGGGCCAGGATAGGCCCTCGTAGGGCCAGGATAGGCCATCGTAGGGCCAGGATAGGCCTTCGTAGGGCCAGGATAGGCCCTTGTGGGGCCAGGATAGGCCCTTGTGGGGCCACGGTAGGCCCTTGTTGGGCCACGGTAGGCCTTCGTGGGGCCACGGTAGGCCTTCGTGGGGCCACGGTAGGCCTTCGTGGGGCCACGGTAGGCCTTCGTGGGGCCACGGTAGGCCTTCGTGGGGCCACGGTAGGCCTTCGTGGGGCCACGGTAGGCCTTTGTGGGGTCACGGTAGGCCTTCGTGGGGTCACGGTAGGCCTTCGTGGGGTCACGGTAGGCCTTCGTGGGGTCACGGTAGGCCTTCGTAGGGCCAGGATAGGCCCTTGTGGGGCCAGGATAGCCCCTCGTGGGGCCAGGATAGCCCGTTGTGGGGCCACGATAGGGCCTTCGTAGGGCCAGGATAGGCCTTCGTAGGGATAGGCCTTCGTAGGGCCAGGATAGGCCTTCGTAGGGCCAGGATAGGCCTTCGTAGGGATAGGCCTTCGTAGGGCCAGGATAGGCCTTCGTAGGGCCAGGATAGGCCATCGTAAGGCCAGGATAGGCCCTCGTGGGGCCACGGTAGCCCTTTGTGGGGCCACGGTAGCCCTTTGTGGGGCCACGGTAGCCCTTCGCGGGGCCACGGTAGGCCTTCGTGGGGCCACGGTAGGCCTTCGTGGGGCCACGGTAGCCCTTTGTGGGGCCACGGTAGCCCTTCGCGGGGCCACGGTAGGCCTTCGTGGGGTCACGGTAGGCCATCGTGGGGTCACGGTAGGCTTTCCTGGGGTCACGGTAGGCCCTCGTAGGGCCAGGATAGGCCTTCGTAGGGCCAGGATAGGCCTTCGTAGGGCCAGGATAGGCCATCGTAGGGCCAGGATAGGCCATCGTAGGCCCAGGATAGGCCATCGTAGGGCCTGGATAGGCCTTCGTAGGGCCAGGATAGGCCATCGTAGGGCCAGGATAGGCCATCGTAGGCCCAGGATAGGCCATCGTAGGGCCAGGATAGGCCATCGTAAGGCCAGGATAGGCCTTCGTTGGGCCACGATAGGCCCTCGTGGGGCCAAGATAGGCCTTCGTGGGGCCACGGTAGCCCTTCGTGGGGCCACGGTAGCCCTTCGTGGCGCCAAGGTTGCCCCTCGTGGGGCCACGGTAGCCCTTCGTAGGGCCACGGTAGGCCTTCGTAGGGCCAGGATATGCCTTTGTAGGGCCACGATAGGCCCTCGTAGGGCCACGATAGGCCCTCGTAGGGCCGGGATAGGCCTTCGTAGGGCCAGGATATGCCTTTGTAGGGCCACGATAGGCCCTCGTAGGGCCACGATAGGCCTTCGTAGGGCCAGGATAGGCCATCGTAGGGCCAGGATAGGCCATCGTAGGCCCAGGATAGGCCATCGTAGGGCCAGGATAGGCCATCGTAAGGCCAGGATAGGCCTTCGTTGGGCCACGATAGGCCCTCGTGGGGCCAAGATAGGCCTTCGTGGGGCCACGGTAGCCCTTCGTGGGGCCACGGTAGCCCTTCGTGGCGCCAAGGTTGCCCCTCGTGGGGCCACGGTAGCCCTTCGTAGGGCCACGGTAGGCCTTCGTAGGGCCAGGATATGCCTTTGTAGGGCCACGATAGGCCCTCGTAGGGCCACGATAGGCCCTCGTAGGGCCGGGATAGGCCTTCTTAGGGCCAGGATAGGCCGTTGTGGGGCCAGGATAGGCCCTCGTAGGGCCAGGATAGGCCCTCGTAGGGCCAGGATAGGCCATCGTAGGGCCAGGATAGGCCTTCGTAGGGCCAGGATAGGCCTTCGTAGGGCCAGGATAGGCCCTTGTGGGGCCAGGATAGGCCCTTGTGGGGCCACGGTAGGCCCTTGTTGGGCCACGGTAGGCCCTTGTTGGGCCACGGTAGGCCTTCGTGGGGCCACGGTAGGCCTTCGTGGGGCCACGGTAGGCCTTCGTGGGGCCACGGTAGGCCTTCGTGGGGCCACGGTAGGCCTTCGTGGGGCCACGGTAGGCCTTCGTGGGGCCATGGTAGGCCTTCGTGGGGCCACGGTAGCCCTTTGTGGGGCCACGGTAGCCCTTCGCGGGGCCACGGTAGGCCTTCGTGGGGTCACGGTAGGCCATCGTGGGGTCACGGTAGGCCTTCGAAGGGCTAGGAGAGGCCTTCGTAGGGCCAGGATAGGCCCTCGTAGGGCCAGGATAGGCCCTCGTAGGGCCAGGATAGGCCATCGTAGGGCCAGGATAGGCCTTCGTAGGGCCAGGATAGGCCCTTGTGGGGCCAGGATAGGCCCTTGTGGGGCCACGGTAGGCCCTTGTTGGGCCACGGTAGGCCCTTGTTGGGCCACGGTAGGCCTTCGTGGGGCCACGGTAGGCCTTCGTGGGGCCACGGTAGGCCTTCGTGGGGCCACGGTAGGCCTTCGTGGGGCCACGGTAGGCCTTCGTGGGGCCACGGTAGGCCTTCGTGGGGCCACGGTAGGCCTTTGTGGGGTCACGGTAGGCCTTCGTGGGGTCACGGTAGGCCTTCGTGGGGTCACGGTAGGCCTTCGTGGGGTCACGGTAGGCCTTCGTAGGGCCAGGATAGGCCCTTGTGGGGCCAGGATAGCCCCTCGTGGGGCCAGGATAGCCCGTTGTGGGGCCACGATAGGGCCTTCGTAGGGCCAGGATAGGCCTTCGTAGGGATAGGCCTTCGTAGGGCCAGGATAGGCCTTCGTAGGGCCAGGATAGGCCTTCGTAGGGATAGGCCTTCGTAGGGCCAGGATAGGCCTTCGTAGGGCCAGGATAGGCCATCGTAAGGCCAGGATAGGCCCTCGTGGGGCCACGGTAGCCCTTTGTGGGGCCACGGTAGCCCTTTGTGGGGCCACGGTAGCCCTTCGCGGGGCCACGGTAGGCCTTCGTGGGGCCACGGTAGGCCTTCGTGGGGCCACGGTAGCCCTTTGTGGGGCCACGGTAGCCCTTCGCGGGGCCACGGTAGGCCTTCGTGGGGTCACGGTAGGCCATCGTGGGGTCACGGTAGGCTTTCCTGGGGTCACGGTAGGCCCTCGTAGGGCCAGGATAGGCCTTCGTAGGGCCAGGATAGGCCTTCGTAGGGCCAGGATAGGCCATCGTAGGGCCAGGATAGGCCATCGTAGGCCCAGGATAGGCCATCGTAGGGCCTGGATAGGCCTTCGTAGGGCCAGGATAGGCCATCGTAGGGCCAGGATAGGCCATCGTAGGCCCAGGATAGGCCATCGTAGGGCCAGGATAGGCCATCGTAAGGCCAGGATAGGCCTTCGTTGGGCCACGATAGGCCCTCGTGGGGCCAAGATAGGCCTTCGTGGGGCCACGGTAGCCCTTCGTGGGGCCACGGTAGCCCTTCGTGGCGCCAAGGTTGCCCCTCGTGGGGCCACGGTAGCCCTTCGTAGGGCCACGGTAGGCCTGCGTAGGGCCAGGATATGCCTTTGTAGGGCCACGATAGGCCCTCGTAGGGCCACGATAGGCCCTCGTAGGGCCGGGATAGGCCTTCGTAGGGCCAGGATATGCCTTTGTAGGGCCACGATAGGCCCTCGTAGGGCCACGATAGGCCTTCGTAGGGCCAGGATAGGCCATCGTAGGGCCAGGATAGGCCATCGTAGGCCCAGGATAGGCCATCGTAGGGCCAGGATAGGCCATCGTAAGGCCAGGATAGGCCTTCGTTGGGCCACGATAGGCCCTCGTGGGGCCAAGATAGGCCTTCGTGGGGCCACGGTAGCCCTTCGTGGGGCCACGGTAGCCCTTCGTGGCGCCAAGGTTGCCCCTCGTGGGGCCACGGTAGCCCTTCGTAGGGCCACGGTAGGCCTTCGTAGGGCCAGGATATGCCTTTGTAGGGCCACGATAGGCCCTCGTAGGGCCACGATAGGCCCTCGTAGGGCCGGGATAGGCCTTCTTAGGGCCAGGATAGGCCGTTGTGGGGCCACGATAGCCCATTGTGGGGCCACGATAGCCTATCGTAAGGCCAGGATAGGCCTTTGTGGGGCCAGGATAGGCCTTTGTGGGGCCAGGATAGGCCCTCGTAGGGCCAGGATAGGCCCTTGTGGGGCCAGGATAGCCCCTCGTGGGGCCAGGATAGCCCATTGTGGGGCCACGATAGCCCATCGTGGGGCCACGATGGCCCCTCGTGGGGCCAAGATGGGCCTTCGTGGGGCCAGGATAGGCCTTCGTAGGGCCAGGATAGGCCTTCGTAGGGCCAGGATAGGCCTTCGTAGGGCCAGGATAGGCCATCGTAGGGCCAGGATAGGCCATCGTAGGCCCAGGATAGGCCATCGTAGGGCCAGGATAGGCCATCGTAAGGCCAGGATAGGCCTTCGTTGGGCCACGATAGGCCCTCGTGGGGCCAAGATAGGCCTTCGTGGGGCCACGGTAGCCCTTCGTGGGGCCACGGTAGCCCTTCGTGGCGCCAAGGTTGCCCCTCGTAGGGCCACGGTAGGCCTTCGTAGGGCCAGGATATGCCTTTGTAGGGCCACGATAGGCCCTCGTAGGGCCACGATAGGCCCTCGTAGGGCCGGGATAGGCCTTCTTAGGGCCAGGATAGGCCGTTGTGGGGCCACGATAGCCCATTGTGGGGCCACGATAGCCTATCGTAAGGCCAGGATAGGCCTTTGTGGGGCCAGGATAGGCCTTTGTGGGGCCAGGATAGGCCCTCGTAGGGCCAGGATAGGCCCTTGTGGGGCCAGGATAGCCCCTCGTGGGGCCAGGATAGCCCGTTGTGGGGCCACGATAGCCCATCGTGGGGCCACGATGGCCCCTCGTGGGGCCAAGATGGGCCTTCGTGGGGCCAAGATGGGCCGTCGTGGGGCCCTGATAGGATTCGTAGGGCCAGGATAGGCCTTCGTAGGGCCAGGATAGGCCTTCGTAGGGCAACGATAGGCCCTTCGTAGGGCCACGATAGGCCCTCGTAGGGTCACGATAGCCCGTCGTAGGGTCACGATAGCCCATAGTAAAGTCAAGATGGCCAAAAATTAAATAAAGACAAAATAAAAATAATAAATACAAAATAAAATAAATGAAGAAAAAAGAAAATTTTCAAGAAGTAAATAAAAAAGAAAATTTCAAAAAAACAATTTTTGCAAACCATATTTTGTAATCACTAGCCATGGGCTCTTCTCAGAAGTGTGCTTCTTACTGGTTTTTAAGTTGGATTTATATTCGAAAATTCTTATAACATGCATATCCATTTATTTAACTATATAAACGTTTCACAACGCATATCAAACGGTATCCAACGCCATGACGACGTTACATAACCAAAAACGACTGCCACGCCACCATCGGGAAATTTAGAACTAACCTGACGGCAGAAGGACCGTTGGGTGCCGTTGTGCCGTTGCAGACCGGCAGGTGGCGTTAGCTAACAGAGGGTGCCGTGGTGCAACATTCACCTGGACGGTGCTGAAGGCACCAGGGACGGTCAGCAACGGTCAGGCAATACAGTGTAGTAAACGCCTGAGGATAACCTCAGATATACATGGATGTGGTGATATTGGGTTTAGCTCTAGGTCCTGTCTGCTGTCGGTTAGTTCAGCCGATCTACCCCTGTGGGCAGTACTGGTCCGAAGTGGCCTTTAAGTTTTTACTATGCTTTTTACCTGTTCCATTTTATGTATATAAGCGTTCTAGCTGTTGTTGCCTGAGTAACGGCAACTTGGGTTATTCTTTATTGTGCCAAATATTGTGATTTACGCTTATGTTGTAACTTACTGTTTGTTGCTCTTCTTTGGCTCAATTGAGTGGATGTACACCAAGCATGTGTTTAGACCCTCGGACTCAGGCAGGATTGTGTGAGCTGATGCTGGCAAATTCTCTTGAATAAAACCCTTGTGAACAGGTCATGACGTGTGACCAGCCAAGCAGAAAGGGGACTCCAGGGTCAAATTGTCGAATTTGGGTTTGTTATAGATTCTGAATCTGCATGTCCTCCTGAGTCAATAACCGAAACAATAGTTGAAAATTCCCAGAATTTGCCGAGATATGGGCTTTTTTGTAAAGTTATGTCAGTTTTCAGTAGATGATCTCAAATAGGTTTGGGGAGTGACTCATTTTCTCGTGACACATCACATGTACAAAAAATTAATATTAAAAAAAAAATGTGCATGTGCATGTACTTATGCTACTATTAGCGCTAGACATCCCAAAAATGAAAACCTTATGAGCCAGGGTTCTTGTGGAAATCATTTGAAAAATATTTCTTTGCGACTTGCGACTCATTTTCCTGTAACACATCCCAGTTATGATTTAAGGTGAATTTCGAAACAATATTTCTAATCCACCGTATCTAATATGTCATAAAGATTCTAATCCACCTTATCTAATATACCATAAAGAGCCATGACGTCGGCCAGACCAAGATAGAAACGATCAATGAAAGTGAGCAGGAGGAATGTCAGAACTGTAACAGTTCCATGGATGATTCATTCCCAGTGACACAGGCTGGTGAGCATGAATTGCAGTTTTCATAATGCAGCTTTAAACACAATATACATTTATATTTATTTTTGCTTAGAGAGAGAGAGAGAGAGAGTCTGAGTCACCTCTTTCTCCCTGCTACTGTTATATGTGTATGTATACAACAATTTGAAGTAGAGACAGGCGGGAGAAAACAGCCGCTGGTGAGTGATAATAAGTGAAGTCATCATAAGAAAGGATTTGGGCGGGTCCTCCAAATACAAACGAGGACGTTTAAGAAGCCCTATAGCAAAAACAACTTGACGGAACCCTCCAAAATGTTGGTCAAATGGATTTTGGATGGGTTGGAAAAGAATGGATGTAAATGTAGAAAACATTGTGTTTTTCACGGACGTTGGACGTTAGCTGAGGGTACAGCTTCAATTTTTAAATGAGGAAGTGAAAGAGAAAGGGGAAGTGGACAGAGAGGGAAGAGGGGGAAAGAGGTAATTTTTTGTATTCACCGAAGGAAATACATGCTCTTAGCAAGAACTTCCAGGAGAAGTTGAACCATATGTCTTAGAGCTGCATTCTTAGCTGTAAACAACAAGGATAAACTCACCACATTTTGCCCATATTATGACTTATAGCATTACATTTCATTCAAAATGTTGGTCAATTGACATTTAGATGGGTTGGGAAAGGTCAAGCAAAATCTTAAAAAGTGAGATTGCAGCTTTAATTATCATATATATAACGCACCTTATTTTGATATATGTTTCACCAATTGTCAGTAAGATGTGCATTTGAATAGATCAATCGAATTTACTAATTAGGTTTCTGCGTATTACTCGCTGTCAATAAATTGCTTACATTTTTACAATTTATCATATTACCACTTCACATTTGCCTACTCATATTGTAAAGTATATTTTGTATAACCAACGAGAATAAAATGCTGCTTTCATATTTCCAGTTACATCGAAGAATTAGTCAAATTAAAGCACGAACCACGCCATACTGAACAGTCGTACCATTCTTCAAGATTTTATCTAGGTGATTTTCAGTTTGAATTTGAAAAAGAATTGCCCAAATAAAAAGAAAGTATCAGCCAAGGTTTCATTCAAAAACTAGACTTGTAAACCGGTGTTGTTTGTTAACTTCCAACGTCTGAAGTCGAAATAATGATCACATTTCCTTTCAATTGGAAAGAGGCGTGAGTGTTTTAAGACAAATATTGAATTATGTATTAACATAGCAGTGCGCACCAAACGACATTCCAGTGATGTTTTGTCTTTCAACCGGTTGTCAGAATGGCGAAACATTGTTTTAGTTATCTGGTATCGCTTTCACCACAGATAAAACAGATTGGAGGGCGAGAGCGACATTGAGAGATAAAAGCAGATAGACAATGGATAATGCGATCAGTTATTTAAACCCAGTATCCACTAACACGACTATCTTACTGGGGGCAGTCGGCTGACGGATGGAAAGAAGGTCTAACAGATGGAAAGACATTAAGACAATTGGATTCATTCAATTTCAATCTTGTTGATGGCACTCAGCTAATGGTCGAACATCAGCTACCTTCATATGTCATGCTTCTCCACTGGCCTAACTGCTCCCTGTTTCTCCCTGCACTGGCTTAACTGCCCTCTGTTTCTCCTGCACTGGCCTGACTGCGCCTTGTTTCTCCTGTACTTGCCTGACTGCCCACTGTTTCTCCTCCACTGGCCTGACTCTGCCCCCTGTTTCTCCACCACTAGCCTGACTGCCCCCTGTTTCTCGTCCACTGGCCCGACTGCCCTGTTTCTCCACTGGCCCCCAGTTTCTCCACTGGCCTGACTGCCCTCTGTTTCTCCTCCACTGGCCTGACTGCCCTCTGTTTCTCCTCCACTGGCCTGACTGCCCCCTGTTTCTCCTCCACTGGCCTGACTGCCCTCTGTTTCTCCTCCACTGGCCTGACTGCCCTCTGTTTCTCCTCCACCGGCCTGACTGCCCTCTGTTTCTCCTCCACTGGCCTGACTGTCCACCGTTTTGACAGCAGACTCTGCTGTCAAGATAATTTGTTAAGTCGGCACAGTTGTTTAAACTAGTCAGGACAACTTTATAATCTGTATGACTGAACAACTTGTATAACGCCTTGATTTCTGTGGTGTGTTTTGATTGATTCATGTTATTGAAAACATTAAATAAAAGTACCTTCAGATAGGCAATAGAGATTTATGATGAGTCATCTTGGCGTTATTTTAACTATTCAGCATCACATGGAATTATACTAACTAACTGATAAAATCAAAATTTTTCTACCCCAAACTAGACATCGGAAAAGAGAGAAATTTCTCCCTGATCCTAAGTCATAGCAAGGGAGGAGGATTAAAAACAATAACTGATAAAATCATCCAAGGCACTAGTGGAGGAACAGCTTTTAGAGCTGAACTAGTCCTGCATGGATGATGAAAAAACGAGCACTTACAATCCACTTGCCTCGAGTGACATTTACTTTATCAATTGAAACCCAGCAATATTAATATACCCTACAACGTGCAGTTTAAGGATAATCCCTTGATTTGGAAATCATGCCATGGGTTGGAAATCATGTATCTATAGAATCACACGAACTTCTCCTCGGCTGAATTGACATCGGAGAATACATAAAGGAAAATTTATAGAAAAATGGGAATTAGTACACAACACAATACAAAAAAGTGATAAACATCACACCATTGAAGTCATCTGTATATTTACAGAATGTATCCTATGACAGTAAAGTATATAACTTCGATATCTGAACTCTTACATATAAATCACATAGTGTTCTATGTATTACTCTCCCCATTGTAGAAACGCTTTTGTTTATGTATAAACGCTTTAACTTGTAGAGTCAACCAATTTACTATTCCTGAGTTGGAACTATCGTTTTTGAACCCCAAAATGATATCCCATGCGTTATATACATACATAACTTTATTTCAGATCGTACATTTCAATTTCAATTATCAATTTGGTTTTACATTTATGATACACTATCATTATGAAATAGGGTGGTCCCTTCAGCACCTGTATCAGATCCTGTTCTTCCAACAATTGTCAATATAGTGCGTTGATTTCAATCTCGCCGTTTTCGATTCTTATTATGTGTCTTCCTCCTTGTATCTTATACCTTATACTTTATAAATTACTTGTCCGCTGTGATAACTGAGAATAACATCAAGCCAGATATAATCTTTTTCGCAGAATACACATGTTCAATCAATTCTGCATCATAATTGAGATAACCTCTATCATAAATCCATGTAACGAGATCAGACCATACATCTTCCATATCGCTCTGCGATTTAAAGAAAAACACCCCAATGTGGTCGTAACCACCACAAAAGCTGCACTGGCTGCTTTCTTTAATTCAAATATTATTTAGATAAGAGTTACAATTAAGTAATTAGTCTTTGTCCTGAACTGCAGCGTGTGTAGTCTGATTACCGTGGAGACCTTGTTAGGTAAAGCAAATGCGAAAAACAAATCTTTAATTACACCTGGAAAGTACTTCTCTCTGATTAAAACTGCTTTCTCAGCTATTACGACAAACGTACTATTACTGAATTTACTCTCATAATGACTTAAGGGACTACATTTATCATTATTCTAACGCTGTTAATGGCCTACAAGAATCTGAAGTCCAATCGGCCGAGCAAAAACGGCGCCGGTGAGCGATAATAAGTGAAGTCATTGCAGGAAAGGAGCTGGGCAGGTCCCTGATATATACATGAGGACTATTGTGAAGTCCTGTAGCAGAAGGAAATCCTCTCAATCCTTTAGTTGTTGACCAACGTTTTACTGAGAGTGCAGTTTTAAAACTAGCTACTTGAGAGGCATTTTGATGATTTCCTAATGGATATAAAGTCCCTTATCCAGACTTTGTCATTGTTAAACATTTATAATTCTATATAAAGCGATGAAAATGAACAAAATGATAGAGCATAAATGCCCAGTACTGTGGAGAAGCTACTGAGGGAATAGTAGTTGAAGCATCAACCCTATCTTGTTACTATACTATACGGGGGACTGTATTTTAAAGCTGCTGATAGAAGTGGAATATTTCTGGTCTATTAAAAAGGATGTTTATTCTTCTGCATCACGGATTTGTCCTTGTTTTATTATAAATTATTGTGAACACTTCCCACGAGGAATATCGCATTGTTGAAGGATGATCTGTCATGGTTTGATCTAAGATCATTCGTTGACATCTGCTCCTGCTATAGTTCTTCCCAAAGGTGTTCAAGGCCCCCCTCAGGGCCCCCAAATAAAATCTTGCATTAATCAGATGAGTTGTTATTTTTTATGAACCTTATATATATGTGTATTGAACTGCCAAGTATGGAACCATTCTGATTATTAGTTATTTTTTTACAGGGGGTCGGAAAATAGCTCCAAAATAGGTAAAAAGGGCTAAAAACAGCATGAAGATTAACGACATATCATGTGAATAAGAAATAAAATGCAAGGAAAGTTAATATTTTCATTTTATTTAGCACCATATCATAAAATTTGTGTAGGAATAGACTGCAAAATTAATATAAAATGAACAATGATAGTTAAAGTATAAAAATCTATCAAAAATTGAGTCTGGAAACAAGGATATATTTTCTGCCTCATTTCTGTGCAGAGCCCAACAAAGTACCAAAAATATAAATATAAATAGAGTAGAAAACCATTCGATTTAAAAAGTGATAACATCTTACTAGACACTAATGTTTTTTTACCAGTAAGGACTTGTGTCTTAAACTTCATGATATATTAATTCTAAATGTTATAAATACAATATATTAATTTCAGGATACTCTCATATACAGACATTGCTATGGGGAGCAAATGAAGATTAACGACATAATATCATGAAAAATTAGCAATTTTAGAGCTTTTTGCTGTCTACTATGTAATCTTAGCATGCCATAAGTTTGTTAGTTTTAAGAATACAGACAATCTACATATATACAGATGCATCGGCCAGAGGATGACGATTCATGCCATATATACTTTCATGTATCTAATGTCAATATTTCAGAAATTATCCCCCAAAATAATGTTACTTTAGACAAAAATGTCTTATGCACTGCATATCGTGACCACTGCATATTTTAACATTTTTAAAAATAAAGATGCATTTACTGGAGCCATAGTCTCATCAATTCTAATCCGATTTGAATAATTCAAAATTCACTGTGATGCTGACATCCTTGCGGTTTGTTTGGTGTATAACATAAATGTATACTGTAAATAGTTCTCCTTCTACGATGGTTACGTGCAAGTATTTGTCACTCATTTTCCTTTGACACATCACATTTATTTGTCGTTAATCTTCACATATATGTCGTTAATCTTCACATATGTCGTTAATCTTCAAAACCCATTTTCCTGTAATAACCATTTCGGGCGAGAACTAATTATGAACTGTTAGCTCAGGACACATCCATGTGTAGATAGTATAGCACTTGTTATCGATGAATAGGAATAAACAAGGTTGTGGTCAGTGTCGCAGTCATGCCACAAAGTTAATATTGTGTAATATTAAACGATTTGCCATATCAGACGAATCACGAACCACGAATCACGAATCACGTTAAACGATTCGTTCAACAACAATCCTGTAACAATATATATATGGATCAGGTCGTCAGAGTAAGTACTTATAGTCGGCAGCCCTACACATTTAGTAAGTTCTGCTAAATTCGCTGAAAATGATAAATATGATATACATGGACTTGAGATACCGTCATATTTGAAACATATAGGATTAAATGGATTAACATTTAGGAAATCTAGACAGTATTTCTATATTTTGTATTGGATTTGTTTTATGTTTGAAAACAAGGTTTGCAACATTTCTGGGTGGAAAATTACCAGTCTAGGACTCCCTATAGTGAAGTCATTCTCCCTTCCTCTATAACTCTCTCGAGCACTCTTCATTGCTTTTTCTTTACTCTCTCAATCTCCTCTTCTCACTCTCATTCTCTCTGTCTCTATACCCTCTCTGTGTCTCTTGTCTCAAGACAATAGCCCCCAAAACACAGAATATTCAAAATTCCGTTATATACAATTGCAAAATTGGGTGGTACAAGGTCAGGACTGAGGCACACAAACTTGAGGACATATTTGCTTTTGTTACATATATGTTAAAAGGATCTTGCATGAGTATAATGAATTGAGAGGACAACATTATCGTATAACTTATTTCTCATTGACATTTCATATTTCCATTCAATTTTGTTCTCATTGTTAGAGCATACGCCTTCTATTATGAATGTAGATCCTGTGTAATCCATGCACAAAAACTGTTTCAACGTAGAGTAGGTAGAGTTAGCAACCAGGCGAAGAAAATAAGATAGCCTTATGGCAAATAAATAATTCTTTTATCTTATACCTTCTCTTTCCATCTCTTTTTGTTCCTCCATCTTTGTCTCTTTCGTTATGCCTCATCCACACAAGAGTGTTTGGGCTAATGTCCGTTTTGTCGGAATATCCGTTCTATTCCATTGAGTCAACAATGGAACAAACCACAGGCGACTCTTAAAAGATTCTCACAACAAACACCTTTGTCTCCACTGTCGGTCGTTCCTCCATCCCTCTTGCCCAACCATACCCAAAAAATATCGTTTTTATTTTTTTTCCTTTTCAAAATACGATCGAAATCATTGGCCTTGAAAGGTTTTGCTTGTAACATAATTAAGACATTGATATCCCATTTAAGTTTTATTTTTATATCAAACTTCCATTCATCTCTCATTTTCCTTTGTCACACCGACTATGCTTGCAGGAATGCATACTAATTGGATTTACCTGCTTTCTTCCACCGCCTTTCACCCAGCGTTCTTCCAAATTTCTGATTTGTTAATGACACAAGAAGCGTGTGGTACAATTGCAATCGTGGTGTAATAGTCAATCCCCTGTGGTTGAAAAGTGTTGTGGGAAACACACTGTGATTTCGGGACATAATTCAGACATGGAAAAGAGAATTATTACATCGTGTACAGAGTGGAGTAGAGCAATTAAAACCTAAATCGAAAGGTGAGATAAAGAAATAGACAGATGTTACTTAACAATATTATGATAAGACAACTTATTAATTTTGTAAAATCAAGCTGAAAATAAATCATTGTAAATGTGAAAATAAAATAAATCAAACCAAATCTTTGATTAAATCCTCTTGCTGACTTGCTGATCAGGGGTCAAAGGTCAAAGTTCACCAAAATACAGGGGTAATGTGATAAATTACTTTTCTTTCTGTAGCTTGGTGATCCAGCGATTCTCTTTATTTTTGGTATGTTGTTACCTTCTAAGGATACATTTACACTGTTGTTATGCATTTGACCTAGGTCAAGGTCACTAAATGGAATGTGAAACTACAAAAATTAGTGTAAATTTAGGATAGGACCATCTTCCAATTTATTTCACCAGCTAAATACAAGGAGCTAGCAAAGGTTTTCAATGTTCCATGGAGCAGTTGTCATAGCAACCAATATCAGCAAGTTCTATTGTCCCAGCATGGACTGTTCTAATGGAAAGAGGTCAAAGGTCAAGGGAGATGCAACTCATCACAGAGCACCACCTGAAAAATGAGTGTTTCCATCTGCAACTATTGACCTTTCTTCACGGTTTCTTTCATATTATATATATATGCGTATACTTCCAATGTAGGTCATTCAATTGCCAAAGAATATTTGCCCTTTGCCAAGGTCAAGGTCATGTAATGAAGGTCAAACCTCAAAACCCAGTAAGAAAATAAGGTATGGTATGACACTGGTTACAGCTCCACCTTCCTTCTCAATTACAAAGGTAAGAATGTCCAATCAGATCATTTTTGTTAGAAATGTCATGGCAACCTCGCTCTCTGAATTTAGTATTCCCAGCATGCACCATTCTCCTAGAATTTGGTCAACGGTCAACAATTGACCTGTCACTAAATCCCTCTGAAATGGCATAAAAGTCTCCTCTGGAGTCTTTCATGTAATTGCATTGAAATTCTCCCATTTGTGCTTCACTTAGAAGTCCTTCTAATATTTTAAACGTCTGCGCTTGAGCAAGGTCAAGGGCCAACAAATGGAACATCAAATAGGAAAAAATAGGAAAAAACGGAGGTGAATACCTGCTTATTACCCTTCCTACTTATCCAAAATCCAGAGATCCATGCACCAAAAGACACAAGCGTTTTGTGAATGCATTCTCGCATATATGCAGCTCTCGTTTAGTTCTATTTTCATGACATGATAAATATTTAAGCATTCTTTGATCATTATTTACCTTCAGTTAATGTTTACCGTCATTTAACCCTCACCCTCGGCAAAACAGGCACCTACAACTTTGCGCCATTGAAAAGACGTCTTTTAAAAGGACGTCATTCATTGGCGCAAGTAGATTTGTGCCACCAATCAAAAAAGCGGTGAGCCTCGATGGCAGGAAACTGAATAAGACCTTTTTAAAAACAAAAACAAAATAGCGGAATAAATTGGATGCATTCGAAAAGCGGATTCCGCTAATGAAATTTATGCATGCGTATGAAATGGTCTAATCTTGCCATGTTTTTGTGGATATGTCCGCCCATATATCATGGCATAATAAACCTGCATTGCACCAGAACTTGTCAATCTCCTCCCTTCCTATTCAAGAAGTCCGGCGGATCTAGCTAAATATCAGATATATCATAATGGCTGATATCGTCAGAACATGTACCACTCGCCATTGATATTTAGTTTTTACCAAATTTAATTAAGAGTGCAGCTTTAATATTGATAATCTGCGGTCATTGTAACTAGGGACTCAACGGTTTCCCCAAATACACACCAGGTTGAGCCCTCTGCCTACATGAACTAATACCTCTCCCGCCAGTCGCAGCCTGGATGGAGGCAATACCAGCGACAATGTGCCACTTAATTTCTCTCTGTGGCTCAGTTACCATCTTAAAGCTGCATTCGTAGCTATTATGACAAACAAAATCTTACGAAATGTACTAATTGTTTGAACTTTAAGACTGAATTGATCAATACTATGCTACCGTTATATGTTTATGACATTGAAGTTGAATCAACAGAGAGAAAACAGCAAAGGATGTTGGCGGTGCAGCAAAAACAACCGGGTAAACTGTTGTTTGAATGACTTTGGTTGGAAGAACAGAACAAAATGTAGAAATCCTTAGTTTTTTTTACTGACGTTGACTGAGTGTGCCGCTTTACGGACCTGCACATTAGAATGAAACATCTCTAAAATGTACGTCAACATGACTCCAACTTAACCTCGTGTGAACATCTTTAGGCAGCATCAGACAAACAAAATTAACTTTAAATGTCTCAACCCTGAATCAGAAATAATACTAAGATCCAACTTTTACAAATTACCCCTATATTGGAACAAACTAGACAGACACCACATAACACGTCAGATACTGATAAATAGTTCATATCACTTGCCAAGATGGACCCTAATTGGAGAGACATTGACTTTCGTTATTATTTCGTTAACCAATCTTACCTTGAAGTATATACTGAAAGTTAACTAAAAATCAAGATAATAGGAGCCACCATTAAGGCGTCGACTTAATGGCGGCTTGTTCCCCAATTATTTCTGAACACGTTTGTCCAGCAGGGCTTGAAAGCCTACCAAAACATCAGGGAGATTAGATCTTCCGACATTGTCCCCTGTCATAAATAAGAGATCCAACAACAAGGTCAAAATCCCTCTAGACGACTCGCCCCAGATGCCTGAAATTGACATGTATCTATATCTTAAATACAAGATCTATTTTTGATAACTATTCATAAACCATTGATGTTACCATCCCCATTACCTAAGGACGGCGTACAAATAAGAGCCAAACGTCTTAAATAAATCGATCGCAGGCATCCCATTATTTTGCTAGACTAGAAGAGAGAACAATTCTAATTTTAAATTGTTGAGTCCAACAACTATCAATTCATACCATATAGGTAGGGTTTATAATAATATTATTATAGAACTTTATTCAGAGAACATATACATTAATATAAATCAAGTAGAGGACGAACTCCCTCTCCACTGGAGATCTTCCAAGCAGCCCTTTAAACTAAACATCAGTAATAAGATATTGGATCCTTAAATCAAATTTACAGTAGTACAAATCGATGTTGACACAATTTAACTTAGTTAGCGGCATTTGATGAATCTGTCTGTCATGCCGCCGGTTTAAAAGACAGAATTTAACTTATAGTTGACGGTATTGAATAAGACTTTCTGTTAAGCTACCAGTTTGAAAGGTTTATGTAGGCCTCTAGCTGTTGTTTGGTAGGTACTGTCCATAATGTTCAACTTCTGCTGTGTTAGATGTCGCACAGTTTTGATATTTCACTTGTCAATTATTTTTTAGTCCGGCGTTGTTTTGCAAAGATACAATTACAGATTTCCATTATAGATTTCAAAATAGATGTCATGCTTAAGATTTCAATGGTGATTTACAATGTCTGGGCTTCAACAGTTTTGTTTTAATACCTTTTACCAAAGGAAGACTAATAACCTCTACCTGAACTGGTAGAATGAGTAAGGTAATAATGGTAGTGCCTCTTCCCATACTGGTCGAGAGAATAATAATCACTTCCTGAAACTTTTAGAGCCTTTTTCCTTTTCAGTATAGTATCTCATTTCATTTGTTTCAACTGCATACATTATATCAACAAGAATGCAGTGTATACAGCTCAATACACCCAATTATGATGGGGAATTATACAATATAGATTTTTTCCTTCTTAACACAACAATTCTAAAATTCTAACCAACAATATATCGTATAATAAATTCTTTTTATCATTGGTTATGTACGGCCCACCTATTCCTTTTAGAGTCTATTGTTCTGGGGCGATCTATAGTTGTCCAGGGGATGGGTTATCTTCGCAAAGAGCCGTATTGAAATAACTTCGGGAAATAACGTTTTATACATGATTAGGTGACATGTATCATATCTGTCCGGATTATTTTTTCCATTTCTCCATAGAAGTTGGACATCTTGACATGAGCGTTCTCTCTCCTACTCCCGTTAATTAACGCCATATGTCGAGTCGGGCGTTATTGAGATTATGTCCCTTGATTTGCATAAAAAGGAAACTTTCTATGCTTCTGAGTACGTGCTTAGTATAACGCACGAAGGTTTTGGCTTATTTTTTTAGTAAGACTCCACCATGGGCGGTTAACAGAAAACAGCTCTGTTGTACATTCATTCCCAACTCACCAAGATAGATTTAACCCGTCCAAATTCTTGGTTGGAAACCAGACCATCTTCAAAATTATTCCTTTTGGTGTACTCCAGTATCCCACATTTGTCAATGTGGCCGTCTTTTATCGTCTTAATCTTAATTGAGGACTTGATGAAATTGAAACAATTGGTAGATTAAGTAAACTTGCCATTTGCTCTTAAAAAAACAGATCAGAGAAAACTTCCTATTATGATTAACTGAGTCAATAATTCTCATTATCAAAGAAAACAAAATGTGAATCAAACAGGTAACCCAACATATGGCACACATGAACATATTTATATCATCATATCCTCATCTATACTAATACTCATCTCATCTCATATCATTCCACACCTATTAATTACTTTCTTTCTTTCTTTTTTACCTTTCTTTCCTTTCTTTCTTTTATTAAAACTATTATTATTATTATTATTAAACATTTAGGTAATCCCGGATGGACCCTAAACTCTAAATATAACCTTGTGCATGCCACCATGCCAGGGTCGGGGTGGAAATCGAACAATAAGATCGATCCCCAAATTGAAAGGGCAGGCAAATGCCTAACCCTGTCTGTTATCACCTGGATAAATAAAGTATTAAAAAAAAAGTGTTTATAATTATGTATTGTTAGACAAGGCAGTGAGCGGAAGACCATGGTTAATCAAAATTGATTTGCCTAACATGGGCCCATAATTGGCTTCACTTTAGTGAATGATCATAAGTGCAACTAGTGCAGAAAAGGATGCGTTGATTGTCCTTTGCCAGCAACAACATACTACTGACCCACTAATAAATAGTTGCCACTAGTAAACACGCATCATCCCCGTGACCACTCCCTCATATACATCCCTGCATATAGCAAAAACAACTAGACAAGAACCTCCAAGATTATGGTCAACTGATTTAGAGATAAGTTGGAAAATAATGGAACAAAAAGTAGAAAATCTTTTTTTACTGATGTTAGCTGAGAGTGCAGCTTTAATATATAACAGCAGCACAATATTGGTAAACTCAGTCTTATAAATCATAATAGGCGTAAATTTGGTAAGATTCTGTTTGTTGTAATAACTGAGAATGTTGTTTTAAGTGTATGGAAGATCATACCTATTACAATAGTGAGATCCGAAAAGTGTCTCAGGTTGTCAATTTGCTAAAACACCCCTGTGGCAAAAAAGTCCAAGTATATTCTCTGAAGTTTTAATTGTGTACAAACCAGAGTTTAATGAAACTAACAATGCGGACAAAGGCGGGCAAGGAACTAACATTGAAGCAATTGCCTGAATTAAGCGTGCCTTGTTGTGCTATTTATAGCGTCTTGAATATGGGGTCTGCGAGGACGCCATTTTGCATAAGGGATCATGGGATTCGGGTCCCATTGCAGCAGCGAAAAATCGTCATGCATGATTTGGCAGACTGTACGAACCTCAAACAATCCCATATTTAAATAGAATCTGTTCATATAGGCTTTTTGGAATGCAAGTTGGCTATTAGAACTACTCGAGGTCTTGTCCTTTCCCATAATGCTGTAACTGTTGTATGGTGGAATAACAATTCTTATATATACATAGTCTAGATGAACTGTTTATAGGAGACATGCATTAACAACAATAACATTATGGTTAACGCCCTCCACTCTGGTGTAGTAGGAGTAATAAAGAAGTTAAAGCAGGCTTGACAAATTAAACTTTGATTCGGAAATATTGTAATTGGATTATGGAATTGCTGTTATAAATTAAATTAATTTTTATTTGGGAAATTGGATTAAAACATGTTGAGATGAAAATTGATTAAATTAATTAACAGAAGACAAATGTTGCTTGAGTCTTTTATTGTTGTGGTGTCCCACAACCATAGGGAGCAGTAGAATGACAATAAAATCTCAATATAAACGTTTCTTCCTGGACTTCTCAACTACTCTGGTAAGGCTGTCAGAGTGGCGAATTTATTCAATTCCATCGAAACATGCTACAGATTTGACAAACTCTTAGAAGTTCTTATAAGACAAATTAAAATAAAAACTTTAGATAAGGACCCCATTAAGAAGGTTCTCCCCTGGTGCGATATGACATTGAATATATGGCATGAGGCAATACTGAGGAACATGAGCTACACAAAGTATTTATATCGCTTCTACTATATTGCATGAAATAATGCAATAACTCTGAATAGGTTCATGCCATTGTCGCATGTGGCCTTGGTCATATCTCGGCAGTGGAGTAGTGCTTTAATGACTGTGAATTGTCTGTCGTAGTGGCTCCTCTAAAATCCTGTGTCCACTAAACCAATTTGCTCATGAGAGGCAGTCGGCTGACAGATGGATAAACAGCCTTATGATTGGGTCCATCCCATTTTCATAGTTATTTTGAAGAACCCTTAGCCTATAGCACCAGGTCCTTAAGCGCATCCCAATGTAAATAGACTAGCACCAAGTCCCCCAATCTATCGCAATTGACCTGTCATCAAGCCCGACTCTATCTGATTCCTCCAATGGGGGCAATATAGTCACTCTAAAATAATAAATTCCATTTTCTTGAATATCTTGTTGTTTATCTTGCTGCACCTTTGCATGGTTGCATCGTGCAACGTTCGTTGCATCATCCAGTTGCATACAAAATTTGCGAAGGTATATTAACTTAGTATCTATTAATTAATACATGTAGTAGAGAAGTCACCAGTTGATGTGCAGTTGCGTCACCAGTTGATGTGCAGTTGCGTCACCAGTTGATGTGCAGTTGCGTCGCCAGTTGGACAAGGGGGAAAAGAGGGAAGGTGCCTGTGCAATATGATAAATCATGACCGTGACTACTGATTGCCACAACAAAAATGTAAAGTGCTAGTATGCAGATGAATCGCATTGCCATTGCTTATCAACTATTAACAAAGGATTCACTAATCAGGTTATAAATAAGTCTGATCATTAATGGTAATGTCTGAATCTTCTAGCCTGGACTTGTACTGGATGTAAGATGGCGGTTCGGTGCTGTGGACACTGTTGATGTTGGTGATTTCACTCCCGGCAGGATGTATACCATGTAGACTTAGGTCTTCACTGTGATTTGTCATGTCATAGTGCGTTCCTGCTCGGTGTTCGGGTTTGGCGGGGCCCCAGCTTGATGTGGGCTGAACAAGGTGTTTCACTAACGAAACAATCTGAAAAAGACAAATGTTGATATAAATCTTAATGCAAATTCAAGTTTTCATACACATTTTAATACAAATTTTAATACAAATATTAATATAAATTTTAATACAGATAATTAACATTGTCAGTGTTTTATTTATTGGATATACTAACAGGCAAATTTGGTCAATTGTATCTGGTTACTTGTAACTTTTTTATTTGTAAAGTTTGTCAACAATAGGGAGACTAAGTAGTCCACAGTATTCAGTGTTTCAGTCACGGCACTTCACCAGTTTGTTGACAGGAAGCGCAATACTCCCATAGGCTTACCATAGTGGACATACATATTCACAGCTTTTTCATCTCTCAAAGCAATCTTATGAATTCTGATATATCAATCAATGCTGCCAACACGTTTCAATTATGACCACCAGAATCTTTAAACCTCTAATGAGGCGATGTATAGAGTAGATAATTATCACCCACAATGCTAATTCTATGGGGACTTCCAGGAAACACATCGGTGCAAGTGTGCGTCTCGATTATGTTAATTCGCTCACTGCTGCATGATACATACATTTTGAGGTGCGTTTACCCCGAGTGTAGCCGCGTAGAGCCCACCTTGTAGAACCCAACGGGATCCAGATGTAGAAGCGTTGTGTGACCCAATATATATATATATATATATATATATACGGGGGAGGGGGGCGGGGGAGGGGAAGACGGGGGAGGGGGAGAGGAGGGGGAGGGGAGGGGGTGAAGAGTGGGAGGGGGTGATGAGGGGGCAGGTGGCGGAGGGGGAGGGGGAAGGGGAAAGGGGCCAGGGGGTAGTGGAGAGAAGAGGAATGAAAATGTCAATTGAAAGAGGGGAGAGGAGGGGATGAGGGTGTGAGTCAGAGGGAGGGGTCGTTGTGTGTTGGGGGGTGGTCATGGGGAGGAGGGTATAAGGGGGAGGTTGGTGGTGAAATAGACATATCCTCATTCATTGACTAATAATCAATTGATTACATTTATTACTTTTAGATAGACTCTGAGCTGTTCATTAAATGAACTTCATTCTACTCATGCCCTTAAATGATATCTAGCAAAGTACATATATATTTATATATATATATATAAATATATATATATATAAATGCTTTTATGTCCTCAATAATCAGTTACAATAGACAGGAAAAAGGATAGTATACTTTCTGTGCCCCCACAGCTCTTACAAGAAACCCAGAATTACTTTTACTTTTATTGTTATAACTACTGACTACTGTTACACCCTCTGAAGGTATAACACTACTAGATCCCCCTAACACTAACATTGAATAACTTGGTACACATTTTCTATTTGAGTATAATAATATAACAATGTAGCAGCACCATATATTCTTCTTTGCTTTACTGGCTCAGTATAGCCTTTACTCTTAGCAACGAGATTATAATCTCGTTGCTCTTAGATAGAATTACCATAGGCAAGTATATGTCAGGATGTAAGACAACCTTAAAGTGAAATAGATTACTTTAAGAAAAGGATCAATCCCCACTGCTTCTTTCACAAAGAACCACATTTGTCAATGGGGCCATAAAGCATGTTTAATGGGGCCCGCCATTGTGGTCAAAGTTCACCACATGATAGGAGAAGGTTGGATGTTTTCTTCCGCGCAATTGAATTGTTTATAAATACTTGGGAATAAGACAACTTTATTTTTTTCCCCAAGCGGATTCAGTTACTAGTGTATGAAGTGGGTAATTCTCTCAACAGGATGTCATTTGGTTTCCCAGGCTATGGTTTAGACAACCTGTATTTGAGATGATCACACATGATTATAACCATTTTCATTTTATTCCTTGGCAAAAATAATGTTGTGGGAACCCTACTTTTAACTTTTTAATTCCAGAATCGTCTTTTTTAGGCTAGAAAATAATAAATTACTTGGTAATTTGAATAAAATACACAGGCGCATTTTAGGAAATATAGTACATATGCTGAAACAAATGGATTCTACACATTATACAATATGTGATGTGTTTCAGGAAAATGGGTCACAAGTCACAAGTAATGATATTTACCAAATTGATTTATTCACAAGATTTCTGTTCCTTTTGAGGGGAATAGCGCCCATTGGAGCACTACAGAGCCTATAGTCACTATAAGACTCCACTGGAGGACTACAGAGCCTATAGTCACTATGAGCCCCCACTGGAGCACTACAGAACCTAAAGTCACTATAAGATTCCACTGGAGCACCACAGAGCCTATAGTCACTATGAGTCCCCACGGGAGCACTACAGAGCCTATCCTTAGTTATAGTCCCCCTTGGAGCACGACAGAGCCTATTCTCAGTTATAGTCCCCCTTGGAGCACTACAGAGCCTATTCTCATTTATAGTCTCCCTTGGAGCACTACAGAGCCTATTCTCATTTATATTCCCCCTTGGAGCACTACAGAGCCTATTCTCATTTATAGTCTCCCTTGGAGCACTAGAGAGCCTATTCTCAGTTACAGTCTCCCTTGGAGTACTACAGAGCCTATTCTCAGTTATAGTGAAATAGATTACTTGTCAGTAGTCGCGCAGCCGTAGGGTCAAGACGTGCTTGGGAGGCTCTCCCTGCTGCACGTTCAAACACACGCAAACAAAGGGATTATCCTATACGTTCACCTGCATCGAAACTCATATTCATTCAAATAATACTGGAAATCTCCTAGTGTTCGTGCCGTGTGAGCTTGATTTGGTTGGACATTTACCATCTATTGAAGCAAGGTTTGTGTTAGTGACATTTTGGTGTATTTACCCGATTTTTGCTTGACTTATCACTATGTACTTCGGGCACGAAAAATTAGTATCGGCGGAGAGGGCAGTGGAGCTCTATAAACACCCAGTGCCTAGTATTTATCGTGAGAAACTCCCCCGTCACTTGGAAAATGTAAGACCTTTTGGATTCAACGAGATAAAACGGAAGGCTGACTATGCATTAAAAGAAGATGAGGAATGTACAATTCCAGAGCTTCGGCGCTCCTTGGAATACAGTCAAGCTAACCTAGAACAAGTCCTAGGGAAAGTGGAGGAATTGATCATAAGGGACAGGGAAAACCTAGAAGAAATGACCAGGTTGGGCAGGCAATACCGTGAGTTGTCAAATCATGTGCATAAAGTTGAGAATATGGTTCTGGAGGGGGAAATCGACCGTAGAAGAATCTATCTGATTATCACTGGTGTACAGCAAACCCCTAGGGAAAATACTGCCGGCATTGTGCTTGCGTTACTGAAGGAACTGGATCAACGATTCACCGCCAATGATATTGTAACTGCCAAACGTATAAACTCCTTCCAATTTGGCTGCCGAAAAATCCGAGTAGAATTCAGGTCCGAAGACAGGAGGAACTATGCATATAGTAAGAGGAGATCGCTAAAAGACTCAGAAGATTACCACAGGGTTTACATCAACGCAGATATCCCCACCACGATCGCTGAGAGAAAGGACATCTAAGGGGGATAAGGAGGTAGGAGGCATTTATAAGGACCAGATTAAGATTGAAGGTATCAACTACAGATACAATCAGCTCGAACATCTTCCCCCCGGCTATAGACTGTCCGATGCCAAGACAAAGCAACTAGATGGAAAAATCTATTTTCAATCGGAGTTCAGTGCTCTATCCAATTTTTTTCCCTGTGAATTGTTGATAGAAGGTATCCTCTTTCAATCGGTTGAGCAAGCCTATCAGTTTGCGAGGGCCAACGCACTAGGAAGACCAGACGTTGCAAAAGCCGTATATGATAGTAGGGACGCTAAAGCGGCCAAGGGCCTCTCGCACGCAGCCAAGTCAAACCCCGCCTGGGACAAAGACAAACTCAAAGTTATGCGGGTTTTAATTGAGTCAAAATTTGAGCAAAACCCTAGTCTCAAAAGAATCCTACTGAACACTGGGGACATGCATCTGTATGAGGCGACGGGTGACGGCTACTGGGCCTGTGGGGCTTCGTTAGCATCTAAGCTCATAACTGAAGGAACACACCAAGGGAATAATGCCATTGGCGCTATTCTCGAGGACTACAGAGAGTTTCTAACCTCTGATATAGGTTACCAGCGTAAGGATATAACTACAGCCAATGCCCAGGGCGCACAGTGGAATCCAGCTTCTAGCAAATCCCCCCGTCAGAAGGCGATTGATAATGAAGAGGATGATGAGGATCAAGAAGAATTACCACCACCTGAGCAAACTGAGAATGCCGAGGAAAGGAACAACCAAGCCCCTCCAATGATTGAGCACACCGAGAACATGGCTGAAATGGACCATGATGGACTGAACGCCCGACCACCCCCCCCTGTTACTAGGATAGACAATGCGGCCTCAAGTCCCGCAGCTAATCCAAACGTGCGCCAGAATTTATCTAGAGGTGGAGGAAGGGGTGCTAATAGAGGGAATAGAGGCAAAGGTAAAGGTAAAGGAGCAAACCGCTCCCGTCAGACTCAACAAGAAAAAAGAGGGCGCACCCTCTCCAGTGAGGAAGGGTTAAGGGATAGCAAAAGAGTTAACAGCCCTGTCTGTTTCCACCGTCACACACCTGACCCTGTGGAAATGCAAAGGATTCTCTACGAATACAATAATCGTCCATCCCCTTACGCCCCGACATTCTCCAACCCCAGTGAAAGGGAAAGCAGCAGTGCGTATTATCTTGGCCTGGGCAATGTCTAGCAACAAGTCACTTATAATTACTGACTCCAGGGGAAAAGAACTGAACTCGTACCTTCCAATGAGCGAAGACATAACTTGCATCCCTTATAGTGGAGGCAGGCTTAGCTATCTGACTGACAAGTGCATTGAACTATACCAAGTTCACAGACCAAATAGGATTATGCTCATTGGGGGCATCTGTGATATGTGCTCCAAAAATCGGGAGACGAGGGAGATCAGTTTATCAATCTATGATGAAGAAGAGCTCACCAATTACATGGTAGAGCTGTATGAAATGTGTCTACTTAAATTGGAAACCCTGCCCAGTTCCTGTTATATAGGCCTGGGCAGTTTGATCGGTGCTAATTTAAACACTGCTAATCACTTGGAGGGCACCTCCATATATCAGAATATAGTTGATAACTCAGTCATTCGTATCAATAAAAGAATTATAGAGCTGAACCATAACAGGCATGTCAGACACCTAAATCTAATTCACAAGGTACATGCTAGGAGCAAGGGGGCGTATATACACCACTATCAGAGGTTGACGGATGGTGTACACCTGGATAATATAGTGCTTCAACAATGGGCCAAACAAGTCGTTCTATTTCATAATGATCCAAGATTCAAAGCTACTTGACTCTAGTCCCCAGCTCGCCATGCGAAAAGGGGATGTTATCGTATTGGAAATAGATCTATGCCTTGACACTTATATTCTAGTTATATGCATATCACAAAACTGGCTATCATTTAAAGATTCACACGAACTTCACAACCCGGCGCACCATGCTATATGGGATAATGAACACACTAAATTTCAAATGAAAATGGATATTTATGTTATTCTGTTCTGCATATCTTCCTCTGGTGTGATTAATAATAGTATGGCAATCAAACGTCTGTCCTGTTCCTCGGTTAATTATTATAACGGCCTTTACCCAATAAATCAGCTGATCCGTATAAAGTGTAAATGTACTCTACAGCTATATATATCTGGTATGCGCCCGGCTCGCCATGCGGAAAGGGCACCTAGTCTAGAATTATATAACACTGAGTGTTGTGCATTTTCTAATTCTGGCATTGTCCCTGTGTACGGTAACGCCTGCTATAGCCGGCATTCGTGCAGAGGTGATGTCAACCGCAAGTCGTGTCTGAGGTTATACCGGTACTCCCAGCTTGATAATATTAGGATTTACTGCTCTCATGACGATAGAATAGTAAGTACATGTGTCTTACCCGACGTTATTGTCTTAATTATTGATATGTTGCGCATGGTGCATATGTCCACTAATATATTATTCCCAGCTCGCCATGCGAAAAGGGAAGGTATCTTATGCACATGGGCCCACCTCTATCCCAACGAGCCCCCAGGTGTATGTCATATTTATATACTAGGCAGACTGTCTTTTGTAGAACTTGTGTCCATACTAGGTTGTAATATTTACCAATATCTGTATAGAACTCCTATAACAAACACTGTCCATTGTGTATAATGTCTAATACTAATATCACATCATGGAACGATTTAAAAAAGATTAAGGGTGTTAAAATGGTTCACTACAACATAAGGTCATTGTTACCCAAGATAGACACAATTAACCCATTCAGGGCGGGTGCAGTTTACACATATTTTTGCCTGGTGGACGGGGGCCCTTTTCCCCCTTTTTGGGCTTCAGGACGGGTGTTTAACATGAGGTTTAGGGTTTAAAAACACTTTAGGAATATTTTCTTTAAATAATATGTGTCATATGTACATTGTTTAATAGGTGTAAACAGTTATTGATCATATTTTTGCATAATTTCTAGAATTTGGTCTTCAATAATTAAAATAATGGGTCTCAATTGGGTGCAATATGGGGGCAACCTTGCTCCAAATTCACTTTCCAGCATTTACATATGTCAGTTATGACGTCATCATTATTGTCTCCATGACAACACACCTATAAAAATATTTCTAATGTGTTTGTATACATATATTTCAGCTTTCATCAAAATCCGTTCATTTTTTATTAAGTTATGCCCCCTTCAATTTATATAAAAAATTGATGCCTTGAGGCATCACCCCGTCCCCTGGGCCAAATTATGTGTGATGCCTTGAGGCATCAGCCCGTCCACTAAGCCATTTTGATGTTGATGCCTTGAGGCATCAGCCCGCCCTCAATGGGTTAAGAATGAAATTATGACGAACAACCTAGATGTCATTAGCTTCTCGGAGAGCTGGCTTAAAGCAGAGATTCCAGATAGTATGATTAGTTGCAAAGACTATAACTTAATCCGTCTAGATAGAACGACTGGAGGTAGAGGTGGAGGACTGTGTTGTTATATTAGGAATGATTACAGCCACACATATTTTGCAGAAAACCAGATATCTAACGCTAATAGTGAAATTATGAGTGTAGTCATAAAACGTAAAAAAGCACCAACATATAACCTCCTAGTTGCGTACAGGCCTCCGGCAGGCAACATTGCATGCTTCTTGACCGATCTAGAAACAGCCAGGAAATCCCTTAATAATGGTACAAATCTTATCGGTAATTTAGTAATATGTGGTGACTTTAATATTGACAACAATGTAAGTGACAATAGATCTAAGGCATTACGTAACTATGTTGACTCTAAGAACCTTACTATAGCAACGAAAGATATTACTAGGTATGGTCTTTACAAGAACTCGATTCTAGATTTATTTATAATAGGAGGTAAAACTGATTTTGTATCAGGCATTATTCAATATTCGCTGTCAGACCACAACCCGATTTACTCTATATTTAAAAAAGTGGTGGTAAAAAAGGTCAAGAGGACTCTAGAAGGAAGAGACTGCAGAAATTACTCTTATGAAAGACTAGAAAATAATCTGAATAAGGCCAATTGGAATGTATTGTATGATTCTGAAGATCCAAACATCTGTTGGAACTATATGAAAAAGGAAATTATCACAGCAGCAGATAAAGTAGCCCCTACCAAGGTATTTAAAAATGTCACAGTAAGACCAGAATGGTACACTGCTGAATTGAAAGAATTGCATACCGAGAGGGAACGCCTGTACAAGATAGCGAATAAATCGAAAGATATGTTAGATGTTAGGAGAGCTAGAAATATGAGGGACACATGCAATCGGCGTATTAGACTTGCCAAATCTGAATATTATAAGAACTTATTGTATACACATCGTAAAGATTCTAAAAAATTTTGGAGGATAGTAGAAGACATAGAGAATAAAAATACCCCTGTCATTAACAGCCTGCAAATAGATGGGAAGGATCAAACTGGTTTAAATTTGGTAGATGGTGTAAATATATTTTATTGCGATGTAGGGAAGAAAATTAACTCTGAAATAGGCATGGTACATCGTACAGGTATTGAAGAATTAACCCCATTTGTCTGGGAGGAATTCCATATCGATAGAGGCCCACTGGTTGATCTTATAAAAGACATCGGGATAAATAAGAACTCTGGTTGCACCAAAGTGAACACCAGGATCTATAAGGATGCATTTAACATCCTAATAATGCAATTACTACACATTATAAAGAAGTCATTTGCACTAGGAATCTTCCCGGACGAATGGAAATATGCCAACGTGAAATTAATCCCTAAAACCAAAAATCCCATTACTCCCTCAGACACGAGGCCCATTTCACTTTGCCACGTAGCTGGCAAGGTTACAGAAAAGATAGTAGTTGAGCAGCTAATTTCGCACCTGTATAGAAATAATATCCTATGTACAAAACAATTTGGCTTCCAAAGTGGCCATTCCACCACGGAGGCACTGATAGAATTCCTAACTGATGTAAATATAGCAACCTATTCTAATAAGATTACTGTGGCCTGTTACTGTGGACTTCTCTAAGGCATTCAATTCTGTAGACCACACAATATTGAATATGAAACTGCGTGAATGTGGTATGAGCGAGTTAGCCTGTCGCTGGTTCAGATCATACCTTGCAGACAGAATGCAACGAGTCATAAATGGTGAATATGTCTCGGATTGGAGACCCATTGATTATGGCGTACCCCAAGGGTCGGTCCTAGGACCTATACTGTATTTAATATATGTGAACGATCTTAAATATTTGAATTTAAACAGCCGGTTCATACAATATGCTGATGATACCGTATTTTACTATAGCGGAGATAGTGTCGAGGAATGTACAAGAATTATGAATAGTGATCTAGAAAGGTTCTATAAATGGAGTAAATGTAATAAATTATTGGTAAATGTTAAAAAAACGAAATGTATGATACTTGGGCCCAAGAAAAAGATACTGAATAATGAGATCTCAATACTTATGGGTGGCACAGAAATAGAACAGGTAGAGAAATACGTATACCTGGGTCTTATGATTGACCAAAACATAAATATGATTCCGCAATTCAATAGCTTAGTGAGTCAGCTCTATAACAAACTATTTGTATTTAGGAAATTGAGACCCAATTTGACTACAGGTGCTGCACTTACAATTGCTAAGTCAAAATTATTATCCATATTTGACTATAGTTTATTGGCACTAACTCCTTTGAATCAAAAACAAATGAAAAGGCTCCAGACTATACAGAATAATATACTTAGAGTCGCGATTGATAGGAACTATACAATGAGTAATAGGGAGCTTTGGGTGTCAGCGAAAACCATGAACATTGAAAGCAGATTAAGATTTAATTTATGTAAAATAGCCCATAATGATGTCTATGTAAAGAATAAAGGCATAATACCGCCCAGACCGACACGACAGGCCAATGCACCAACCCTTGATGTTATCCGCCCCAATAATGTAAGAGACCAAAAATGTGTATACTCCTGTAAAGCAAAGCTCTGGAATGAATTACCCCAGGATGTACGTATGATGAATGATCCCCTTAGCTTTAAAGTAAGGCTGAAATATTATATATTAGGTGCACAAAATGCTCCGTAATTGCATTGCTATGTTTAATCCCAGTCTCCCGACTGGTCAGCTAGACTCAATCTTCTTCCCCTGGTGTTTAGAGTGTATAACTGTGTATAATTGTTGTCTATATGTTGGACCCTGGGTACCATTATATCTATGAGGTACTGTATAACCTCCACCGCCTATCGCGTTTATTGTATGACTTGTTGCTGGACAATTTTTTTCGTTCCCTCTACTGTATAAGTACGAACACACGCATTGTATTTAACATAGACTCACACTGTCTTATGTACACTGAAATCAAGAAACCAAATGGCATTACATGTAATGTCTTGCCAAATCTCTCACTACGGCAATAGCACGTATTTAGGGATTATACCACGATGGTTATGGCATGAGATTGGTGTACGATTCCATATACCCCACGAGGCCGTAGGCCGAGTGGGGTATATGGAATCGAACACCAATCGAATGCCATAACCAGAGTGGTATAATAACTTTAGTCCGTGATGGTTCAGATCAACAACAAATAGAGAACATTACAAAACCATTACATTACACAAAACAACAAACCATTATTTTAATAACCTTTCTGCAGTCGGTTCATTTCTGCGTTTCGGCAATTAGATTGCAGGAATGGGTCCAGTTTGGCAGCGTCACTCTCGCTATACAGCCGGCAGTTGTAGCCAGAGTGACTTTCGGCATGACCCATATAACCACGTGGTGCACTTTCAGTAGCATTAAACAGCCTATTCCGCGCACATATGCTTCCCTTCGAAAGTGCCCACGCCGATCACTTATAGCATAAAAAATAGATAATATAAAGAATCGCCGATCGCTTATAGCATAGAAAATATCCAAAATAAAGGATGGACATGTATGGCTTATAAAATCGCCACTGAACTAAAACTTCGCTATTGGGGGGTAGAACTATATTCAAATCATTTCTAGCAATTCAGAATTTTCATTTATTTCTTTTTTAAATCGCTTGACACCGTAAAATATCCGAATCGATCAAGGTCAAGGTCGCCATAAGCTGGGCGCTTTAGTCGGAAACCGCATGTTAATGCGACGGCTGGCCGAATGACCTACAGATACAACAGCCAATCAGAGGTCCGTAATCGCTGAAGTCAAGTTCAGGCAGCCGGCGTGTTTTTATAAGGTTTTGCTTTTTGCGGATCGTGCGCCCACTCAGAGTTCAAGGTCGGCTTGGGGACTTTCGCATGACATTGTCCGTGCGCTATATACATTACAGTACACAATGCAACGCCAACTGAACTGGGCACAGAGTGGCTATGCTGAAAGTTCTCCACAGTGCTTCCGGTTTCTTGCTCGAACGTCAACACGTGTGATCCTTCACGCTTATCGAAGGGGGAAAATGGCTTTTTACATCCTTTATACGTTTGACATTTGATTAATCTTCGTCGACGACCAAGAATAGAACATGGATATTCTACTACGGGAAGATTTGACCGTTGAACACTCAAAATTACCTTGCATTGTCGATTTGAATGGCAAAACATGTGACGGTTCTGTTAAAAGCAAGATGGCGACCGCCATGTGTACTAGCCCGAAGGAAATATGGATTATCATAGGAAGTGATATAACGCAAAAGCTATTATGCCTGGAACATTGTCATTGTGCCTGAATTCACTTTTGGATTATGTTACCCGTGCATTTAAAAGGTAAGTCATGTTTCTACGAACGGACAGGGCCCGCCTCGATCTTCTGTTTGTCTGCTTGTTGCAATATTAACATGGGCAGCAAATGGAATATTGAGTCAAGGTGTTGGTCTAAACTTCAAATTCTTTTAATCAATGGACTTGAATGGTAATATATGGTTGCTAAGAATGTGTTATTTGTTCATGTCAAATTTTATCACAGATTTAGCCAACAAAATGGCCGCCTTATACAGTCGGTAATACACAGAACGAGAGCCGTGGTGGGGTGGGGGTGTTTGAGTGTGGACCAATGGGAAACGAAAAACCCCAAATATACCACGGCAAAAGGGGGGGGCTCAGGATTATAACCAATCACCAGCCAGAAAGTCCCAATATACCATGATGACGCCGTGGTATATGGCCTCATATTGCACGGTGAATATAGCCAAAATCTGAGCCAAAATGGACTAAATAACATTAGTCAGTAACCGTTTCACCCCATATCACCCCCATCTCATTTCATTAACTCATTATTCACCACGGGCACACCTGGCTCGGAAAGAAGAAATACAAGATATTCGTTGATGTTTAAATAATTATACGAGATGTTTATATAGTTAAGGAACATGATTGAATTGCTATACCCTACGGCACTATGTAATTGATTATGGTCTTGATGCCCACGAAAATCACTATATTGTGAGAAGGTGTCAGGCCAACTACATGAATAAAAACGTTTCCAAAAAAAAAAAAATATAGTCTCCCTTGGAGCACTACAGAGCCTATTCTCATTTATAGTCCCCCTTGGAGCACTACAGAGCCTATTCTCATTTATAGTCCTCCTTGGAGCACTACAGAGCCTATTCTCACTACATAGTCTCCCTTGGAGCACTACAGAGCCTATTCTCATGTATAGTCTCCCTTGGAGCACTAGAGAGCCTATTCTCAGTTACAGTCTCCCTTGGAGTACTACAGAGCCTATTCTCAGTTATAGTCTCCCTTGGAGCACTACAGAGCCTATTCTCAGTTATAGTCCCCCTTGGAGCACTACAGAGCCTATTCTCACTACATAGTCTCCTTTGGAGCACTACAGAGCCTATTCTCAGTTATAGTCTCCCTTGGAGCACTACAGAGCCTATTCTCAGTTATAGTCTTCCTTGGAGCACCACAGAGCCTATTCTCACTACATAGTCTCCCTTGGAGCTCTACAGAGCCTATTCTCATTTATAGTCTCCCTTGGAGCACTACAGAGCCTATTCTCAGTTATAGTCTTCCTTGGAGCACCACAGAGCCTATTCTCACTACATAGTCTCCCTTGGAGCACTACAGAGCCTATCCTCAGTCATAGTCTCCCTTGGAGCACTACAGATACTATAGTCACAATAAGCCACCATCGGAGCACTACAGAGCCTATCCTCAGTTATAGGTCCTGTGGTGCTCCAGTAGGGGACTATGTACTGAGAATAGGCTCTGTCGTGCTCCAAGGGGGACTATGTACTGAGAATAGGCTCTGTCGTGCTCCAAGGGGGACTATGTACTGAGAATAGGCTCTGTAGTGCTCCAGTGCTGGCTTATAGTGACTAAAGGCCCTGTAGTGCTCCAGTGGAGGCTTTTGGTGACTATAGGTTCGGTGGTGCTCCAGTGGAGGCGTATAGTGACTATAGGCTCTGTAGTGCTCCAGTGCGGGCTTATAGTGACTATAGGCCCTGTAGTGCTCCAGTGGAGGCTTTTGGTGACTATAGGTTCTGTGGTGCTCCAGTGGAGGCGTATAGTGACTATAGGCTCTATAGTGCTCCAATGGAGGCCTACAGTGACTATAGGCTCTGTAGTGCTCCAATGGAGGCCTATAGTGACTATAGGCTCTGTAGTGCTCCAATGGAGGCTTATAGTGACTATAGGCTCTGTAGTGCTCCAGTGCGGGCTTATAGTGACTATAGGCCCTGTAGTGCTCCAGTGGAGGCTTTTGGTGACTATAGGTTCTGTGGTGCTCCAATGGAGGCGTATAGTGACTATAGGCTCTGTAGTGCTCCAATGGAGGCCTACAGTGACTATAGGCTCTGTAGTGCTCCAATGGAGGCCTATAGTGACTATAGGCTCTGTAGTGCTCCAATGGAAGCTTATAGTGACTATAGGCTCTGTAGTGCTCCAGTGGAGGCCTATAGTGACTATAGGCTCTGTAGTGCTCCAGTGGAGGCTTTTGGTGACTATAGGCTCTGTAGTGCTCCAGTGGAGGCTTTTGGTGACTATAGGTTCTGTGGTGCTCCAGTGGAGGCCTATAGTGACTATAGACTCTGTAGTGCTCCAGTGGAGGCCTATAGTGACTATAGGCTCTGTAGTGCTCCAGTGCGGGCTTATAGTGACTATAGGCCCTGTAGTGCTCCAGTGGAGGCTTTTGGTGACTATAGGTTCTGTGGTGCTCCAGTGGAGGCGTATAGTGACTATAGGCTCTGTAGTGCTCCAATGTAGGCCTATAGTGACTATAGGCCCTGTATTGCTCCAATGGAGGCCTATAGTGACTATAGGCTCTGTAGTGCTCCAATGGAGGCCTATAGTGACTATAGGCTCTGTAGTGCTCCAGTGGAGGCTTATAGTGACTATAGGCTCTGTAGTGCTCCAGTGGAGGCCTATAGTGACTATAGGCTCTGTAGTGCTCCAGTGGAGGCTTTTGGTGACTATAGGCTCTGTAGTGCTCCAGTGGAGGCTTGAGAAAATTCACCACGGAGGAGGTTGAAGAGGAAATTAACTTATAAATATTAATAAACCTTCTGGTTGCAACGAAATTAATAGTAGAATATATAAAGATATTTTCAGTAGAATTACACCACAATTAACATTTATGTTCAACAGCTCCATCAGTACAGGTACCTTCCCTGTTGTATGGAAAAATAGCACGTGTAAAATAATACCCAAGAAAGATATACCAAGAACCGCTGACGATACTAGACCCATAACACTGATACACATCGCAGGAAAGCTATTAGAGAAATTAATTTCAAGGATATTATACTCTCATTTAAGCATAAATAACATCATATCTAGCAATCAGTTTGGATTTATGCCAGGTAGAGGTACTGCAGATGCACTGGCGAAATTTATGAGTTATATGGATGACACCCTGAATAGAAAAGAGTTTGGTATTGCGACCTTCGTTGATTTTAGTAAGGCGTTTAATAGTGTTAATTTAGAGATCTTAGTAAAAAAGTTGGAATTCAATGGTATAAAAGGAGATTTATTAAGGTGGATCAAGTCATATGTAATAGGTAGGAGCCAGAGAGTCAGGATCGGAACCGATGAGTCATCCAGCCGTGGTTTGAACTGCGGGGTACCGCAGGGCTCGGTACTAGGGCCGATACTATTTTTGATATATACGAATGACCTGAAATCTCTGAATCTAAATTGTAATTATATACTATATGCGGACGATACCGTGCTATATAGTTCTGGTAAAGACTTAGTAGATATCTGTAGGAAAATGGAAGCCGACATTGGCATATTCCATGAATGGGCGGTAAGAAATAGAATATTAATGAATATGAAGAAAACAAAACATATGGTTATCAGCAGAAAGAAGAAAATAAACTCACCAGCAATGACAATTAACAACCAAATAATAGAGAGAGCGACCAACTATGAATACTTAGGGGTAAAGATTGATGAGCGTATGACACTATTACCACAGTTAGACACGGTAATCAGGAATTTAAATTTCAGAATATACCAGCTAGGATGTATGAGAAAATTCCTCACAGCACATGCCGCTATGACACTTGTAAAGACTTTTATTCTACCGATCATAGATTACTCCCTACCGTTCCTAACTTATGTAGGACAGAATAAATTAAACAAACTACAACGAATGCAGAACAAAGCTATACGAATTGCAACGAGGAGTGGATTCCTAATAGGAAGATTAGAGTTACATAAAAAGTATAAGATTATGACAATAAAGAACCGGCAAAAGTACTTACTTACAATATTAGGAAAAAAAAGTACAAAGGATAACAATAACTCAGTTGTAAACAGATACCCGACGCGAAGACAGGACGCAGACACTATACAAATGCGAAGACCAATGGCTGAATGTGACCGTAAAACCTTTTCATACCAAATGGCCATAGGATGGAATGAGCTGACACCAGAGATTAGGAACCTTGGCATGGACGACCTAAAGAAAAGAATGAAATTTTTAATTTTAACAAATCAAAATGACAACGACCTATGAAAGGGAAATGTAACACTTAACTAGTAGCCCTTCTGGTAGCGTCGCGCCTCCTGCGATCCCACAACCCCTCTAAATGCCACTAACCCATAAGAGATTTTACTAATATTTGCATGTCTACCCACTAAGCAAGAACTTTAAGGCAGCATGGGTGGAACATCGCCCCCGGTGAGCCTGTGGACGTATTTGTACTGCCAATAAAAATTAAAAAAAAAAAAAAAAAATAGTGACTATAGGCTCTGTAGTGCTCCAGTGGAGGCCTATAGTGACTATAGGCTCTGTAGTGCTCCAGTGGAGGCCTATAGTGACTATAAGCTCTGTTGTGCTCCAGTAGTGGTCTATATTGACTATAGGCTCTGTGGTGCTCAAATGGCGGCTTATAGTGACTATAAATAAGACTGAAAAATGTTCAGTCCTAGGTTTATCTCAGTATATTTTGTACTGCCTTGTTTCCAACAATCTGTATGGTCATGTTGAATGAAATTTCTAATCTAATTATTGTCTTAAATTCGAATTATTAAATAATATTTGTGGAGACAAATTGTACATTTTCTGACGATTTGGCCCATGTTGTGAGTTTTCAACAGGTGTCTAACTACAATTTTACCTCCCCCTCCCAGGACTAGGGAAAGACCAGCATTTTGGTGATCTTGTCCTTTCATTCCTGATGAGACTGCATACAAATTACATATCATTTCACCTTATTTCACCTTAATAATACAATTATTTCACATTAACAATTATACAAAATATATACCTATAATTATGAAAAGGGTTTTGATAAAAGGGGGAATTACTTTTAAATGATACCAGTTGAACCATTCCCTGAGAATGGATCCACACTCTTATTTAATTTGGGGGAGGGGATGAAAACATCTGAGTTTCTCCTTATGGTGACCTTTGACCACATAGGCGGGCTCAATTAAACATGGTTTATGGCTGAAGTCAAGAATGTGGTTTGTGTGGAAGGAGGAGAGGGGGGGGGGGGGGCAGGTATGGAGGCAGCTGATAAGTAGGATGTTGTAAAGGAATTATTTTGAAACTTCATTAAATTTGAACCTTTAAGGAATATCAAACAGATGTGTTTAAGTTAGTTAGACATTTTCCATAATCCTAATATGGGCAGCCAAACAAGCTAAAGGTGAGGAGAAAAAGGAGGGGGAGGAAAGAGAAAGAGAGGGATAGGGTAGAGAAAGTGAGAGTAGAGGGGGCTGCTATAGAGGATGAATGGTCCTTAAAGTGTAATAGGATTTCACAGGGAGATAGTGTGTGCCTCTAGTACAGGGCACAGGGCCCCAGTGCAGCCATAGGTTCCACAGCGCTCCAAAACGTCTCCCCGTCTAGGTAAGGACAGGTGGGTCACACAGCGCTTCCATGGCGGTATAGCCAACTGATTTTGTTTGAAAGGCCAGCTGTTGTCTTATTGTGATATACATCTGGATGTGTGTAGTAAAGTTTACTAATATGTTATTTATGCTCAATGACTAGAACAGTATGGTATTTGACCCTAATAACACATGTTTAGGGACCAAGATCATGGTCCTAAGTTGCTTAAAACCTGATGTTATATCTAGAATAGTTTATAATTATTGGTAGATTTTACATGATGGCGATCTTAAAACTCCAAAATGACCTACACAGTCTAGGTCCAAACCCTCAGATCAGATAAGAATGGTATGTCAGTGATTAGGTGCCTACTTCGCTAATCGGTTTTCTGGCCCAATGACTAGGCGTTCTAATGGGAATATATAAGGCCATTTTGCAATCTTAGTGGAACTATAATGGCAGTTTGCGGTTTGAGGCGAAAGGCTTTTCCTCCGTTTGAAGGGACTCTCTCAACATTGCGCCTAGACTGTACAATACCTAGCTTTACAGTCGCCACCGATGTCAATTTCTGGCATATGTCAACTCAGGTTAAAAGAAAACAATAATAATGAACGAACACAAATCATCACTTAAGTTCTGGAAGCGTTTTAGTAATTATTTGTTGCACCGCCCTGTCGTAATAAAAATGATTGTAATAAATGAATTCATCGTAGAATTGGCAAGACATGACTCTCAATCACTAACTAAGAACAGCAGGCAATCACTTTGTGGTTGATGATACAAAAGTGAGCGTCACAAAACTGAGCTAGAAGATTATTTTTTAAGCAGACAGGGAAATATCTTCGGCGGCTCTGACGATAGAGCGGTTGTAAATGGGTTATTCAAGCGGATGCATTGACATGTAGGGTCAACAGTAATGGATTTTATAATGACGTGCGGTGTCCTAATTCTATTGAAATAAAAAATGTCATGTAGTTTGACAAAATGTTATAAATCATTTTCTGAGCTTATAAAATATGAAAAAGTTTGATGAAAAAGTAATTCATGAAATATAAATAATTATTGCAATAGTCTGTAAAAGATAAAGGAGACAATGCATGGATAAATTTGCCCTGACAAATATGCGTATTTTCCTATCGTTTGTGTAAGTAAACTGAATGTATTAAGCCCGAATCATAAAGAATTAACTATTACAACCTTGTATTCACATTTTTTCTCCATTTTTTCATATTTCATTGTGAAAACATTCTATTTTAGTACATTCATCATATTATGTGGGATGTTCTAATGAATGAAAAGTGTTAATAATAATAATAATGAATTTTATGCCTACGTTTAATCGAATTAGTTCTTTGTGTAATTAGAATTATAATATTAAGAACGTGAATATGGCAACTTTACTGATCCCCTGATCCAATATGGGGCCTGCACCGATCCCCAAGGCCGCTCTGGCTGAAGGGGACTTGCATGCAGGCTATTTTGAATCTAGATTTCCATTGAATTATAGGAGATGCATGCCAGTGAAAATCTGTTCAAAATATATTATAACTTAAGTAGCGCATTACGGGGCCTGAATAACGGTGCTTCCTGCAGTCTTACCCAGCCAAGACAATAAAGCATTACCAACCTTCACTAACCAGATTCATTCTTACTAAATTTCGGCAATGGTGGAAATATAACCAGCCTTATATGCATGCCAAACTATAAAGGTGATAGAATAGTAAAATCAGAGAAGATACATCGAACTGAGTTACCTTTCTCACAAGGTAACATACGCAATACCACACATACACATAGCTATACATACCTTAATCTACAACATTTAGATATTAATCAATATTCTATACATTTATCAATCGTTTATAACTGATATGGACTTACTTTATCCCAGTGATCTATGCGCAGATAAGCTGTGGGGTTGATTTTAAATGTGGCCCTCTGTCTCCCTGTTATGTGTTTTGCATAAAATACTAAAAAAAATCTATGAGTTGTCATTGTATTATAAAGTAATGTTAATTATCCTCCAAAACTATATTGATGAATTTTACTGATATTATCTATTATTCCTGTATCACCCAACTTAACAATTACCTAGTACTCTTTTTCTTTCTGTATTAACTTTAAACTTCTTTTGTCTAAAATCAGGCGTTACTGAGAATATCGTTTTGAATAATAAATATGTTAAGTCTAAATCAGTCCCACATGCATGCAAGTCCCCTATGGTTTTCACTCCACCCCAGCATCAGCCGAAGCAAAGGATCCATAGTAAAGTAAAATTAGTTTCCCTCCAGGATGATGAATATGATACAAAAACTGAAATTCCCATCGCCTCGACTGTCAAGCGATAGCCAGATATGGCTTAGGCAGGACTAATTTTTTCGGTGTTACAGACAGAATTCCGCCTCCTCCATTTCAAAATCCTAATTAAATAAGCCACAGAGTTTATCTCAGACATCAGAGTGTGTTCAAGATGTGGGAAGGGAGTGTTTGACATGGAGAAGTTATCAATTGCGAAGCTCTGGTGGGAAACAGATAGCAATGGGATAAAATGGGTGTGAAAACCATTGCAAGACTCACTTTTTCCATGCGCTATTCAACTCTATTAGTGAAAGTAATTTGTCAGAGGAAATATAAATCATAATTATTAAAAGTAATGGCAAGAAAATCTGTTATTCTAGGACAGGTGTGGGATAGATAGAACCCATGCTGTACCTGCACCTTTCTATCCTAGGGCAGGGGTGGGGTTGAATCCAGTGCCTGCATTTTTCTACCATAGGACAAGTGACGGTTTAGACTTATAACTAGTATCTGCAGCTTTCTATTCTTGGACGGGTTTGCGTTAGAACCCAGTATTTGCAGCTTTCAATCCTGGTCAGGTGTGGGTTTGAACCCAGTACCTACAGATTTCTATCCTAGGACAGGTGTGGGTTAGAACTCAATACCTACAGCTTTTTATCCTGGGAGAGGTTGTGGTTAGAACCCAGTATTTGCAGCTGTCTATCCTAGAACAGGTGGTGGTTAGAACCCAGTACCTACACATTTCTATAGTAGGATAGATGTGGGTTAGAACCCAGTACATACATCTTTCTATTCTTGGACAGGTTTGTGTTGGAACCCAGAAGCGGGAGCAAGTACAGCTATGAAAGTAGCTACGCTATATTAGCAGGTTACTTCTAGGTTACTTCTACCACTCAGAGATGAGTAGCAGACATTTTTTTCTTTTTAGGTGGGGTGGATGCTTCAAGTAACAAGAGAAGTAATATAGAGTGGTGCCTGCTTCAGCTCCCATTTCAGCTCCCCCTACCCCAGTTACTTGAGCTTCCAACTAGGGCCTGTTCCAAATTAAACATGTTTGATCAAAGTGGGACCACTCTACATTTAAACATTGCGTCATGGGAAACAGGAGGAAATGTAATAGCATCCCCCCCCCACACACACACACATTACAACCTTGTTACTGCTCCCGCTTCCATAATCAAGTAGTATGAGGAGTAACATTGTGACAGTGCCAATGGAACCCAGTCTTTGATAGTAAAGGTGCTACTTACCTCTGTATGGTAGCATATGATAATAAGGAGTAACGTGCCAATGGAGCCCAGTCTTTAATTTAAACCCTCCCTAATAGTAAAGGTGCTACTTATATCTGCATTTTAGCATATCTATAAGGAGTAACGTGCCAATGGAACCCAGTCTTTAGTAGTAAAGGTGCTACGTACATCTGCATGTTAGCATACATATTATTATAAGACTATAAGTAGTAGTGCCAATAGAACCTAGTTTTTAATAATAAAAGTGGTACTTACATCTGCATGGTAGCATATGACGATGAGCATGATGAGAGGGATCCACATGAGGATGAAGGCCACCTGTAGCCAGCCCAGCGCCTGAGCCCAGCCCGGGAAGCTTGTCTCATCCAGCGTGTATGGCTCATACATCACCGCCTTCACTATGATGCATATCTACAGTTACCATAATTAAATCATTATAATGAAATTAATATAAATCGCCAGAATGTCCCAGAAGAATGAATTACAAAGTCATAAAAATGAATTCTGAGATACATTGATATAAGTTTGAGGGAAAAGTTCGAAATATTTCAGGGTGGACTATTACTAGTAAAATAGCTAAATAAACTCCATAGGGTACCCTTAGTAACGTAAGGATCGTAGACAATATTAATACCTCTCGTTGGTTATTATTAATAAGAAGAGATAAAAAACATAGTCTGGTTCTGCTAGAGATATCCAGATATTTATTTATTAGACATTTATTTGATTGAGATATTGCCCCCGTTGCATAACAATCTGCGACCTCATAATTAAAGCTACTCGCAGATTGTTATGCAACAGGGGCAATTGAATTGATTTCAAACCCTTAAAGTGCATATTTTAGAATTACCTTTACATTATATATAATAGAACAACATCGTGATAGCTTATTTATATGCAGAATTAAGGTGCGGGCATAGGTTTGAGCTTCAGTCGAGTTCTCAGAATTAGAATGATTATATGAATTAGCTTTTATCGAACTAAAGGAAGTAGATGTAATCATAACGTACAAATAATATTCCTGGGGTGAGAGCAAGCCAGCATATCTTGAAGAATATGTTTGGAGGCTTCCCTAACATGAGGGCGATATCCGCAGCAAATTGATTGTACCCTAAAAAGGGGGAAAATAAAGGACATGATGGTTATATCAGGGATATCCGATCATCGATGAATCATCTAATAATAGAGGAGACGGATCAGGTTGTATAATCAATTTGGGCGCATTTGGGAGCAAACTGTCCACCAAGGTCCAATATAGGCAGAAGGAAAGTTATATTAGGTGAGACTGTCATAATCTCCTGTCAGAGGACAAGGACAAATACTCAACATGTACGACTGGACACCAGCTTGTGTGTGCACTATACCAAGGTCAGAACAAATAAAAATATGTTTTTTTTTACCGAATGCCATGTTTTTTAAATAAACCCCCGACGGTGGCCCGCCACACTTTAGACAAAAAAATATTTAGGGACCAAGCCAGATCAGCATATATTTGGCAAGATAATTATTTTATATAAATTTACCATCTATTATTAGACGTGAGTGGAAGCGAGTGATTATTTTGACATCAAAAATAAATATATATATGAGTTAAGTGTATGTGGGTTTATGTGGGGTAAGATTTTTCTATGTATTTGTTTTTCCAAGTTGTATACCAAGTTGGGATGTGGGGTGGCTGAACAGCATTGGGTTGGCTCACTGGCATGAGTGGAATATTGTGGGTTCAGGTGTGACTGCAGTTTCACCTCCTCCCCCAGGTAGTAGATAACTACAGTAAATTGAACTAGTGCAGGTAAAAAATGTAAAAAAAGGTTCACTGAACTCACCGTATATATAGCTGATCACAGACATCTCAAACAGTCCAATGAAGAGTAGAGGGAAACCGCTTACAAAGTGATCAGTCAGGCTGAACAAATAAAACCCTCCCTACAATGAAATAAAGTCTATATTTAAGCCATATATCCACTGAGCAGATTATGTAAATCGGGATGCAGGTGGGGTGAGGTTGGGGTCGGGGGCAGTCAGAGGAGATACACAGATTATTGGGTGACAGCTTCAGTCGAGAGCTTCAATTAAAGGCAGTAAAGACTAAGTAGTCCATTGCACTCAACTTTTGAGGCACGCCACTGCACCAGTTTGTTGATGTCTGTTGACATGTAGCGCAACGCTCCCATAGGCTCAGCATTGCAGACATTTCTACAGTTGGGTTGACAACGGCTATATCGCAGCGCGTGGCCGTGTTTACATCTCAACTATGACGTCACGGCGGGCTCAGCCAATCAGCATCGCCGAGCCCCGCCCTCCTTGCCACGCCCATTCGTTCTAGCCACTTTGAACTCAGCCGCGGTATCGCACACATCGCCACTGCTAATCGGCCACGCCCCCCTGCGCATATTAATTTTATTCTCTCTTATTTCATCATGTCTATTAAAGAGATATCCATCCATTGCGCCAGAATATTTCAATTATGACCACCTTTTTACAATTATTTTAGAATGTGCTTTTAGGCCTAAGTGATTTCACTGGTGTCGCTATCTGTTTGATTCTTATGTTTGTTTGTTTGAAATCTTTTATTCAGGCTGTCATATTTCTAAAATTAATACTTTTAAAACAAACTTGACTTAAATACACATTTTTGATAACTCTAATGTTCTCATGTGTCACCTACATTATGAATGTAATGATATATATATATATAGTTTTATTTCAAAGTACATGTACATCGAAATCGGAGTACAATATCTGCAACCTGCAGATCTTCCAATTGATCCTCATAGCGTACTCGGACTTTAAAATATGGATTCTAGCTACAATGTAAACAATTTTGTATATGAGGTACACAGTGAGGATTTTGCCTCTTCCCGCTCTTCCCAATCAGTTCCATTCTGATTGGGTTTACATTATTTACACGAGTGATCGTGGCAGCTCCGCTTTATATACGGTCTGGTCTAAAGTAACCAAGTATGTGAGCCATAGTTTAGTACAGGACTCATGGTTTCATACTTGTTTTCTATTTCCCCCTCCACCCCCCTTCCCTCTTGGCTCAGCTCTGGGGTACATTTGGCTCTTTTTCTACCCCATCCCGTCTCTGGAGGCACTGAAAGTGCGGAAGTCTTTTCTAGATTTGCACCTGAAGCCTCTAATTTCCATTTTGTTCCAGTAGAAAGGTATTAGATAAATGAGTGATTTTTTAATCTTTTCAGTACGGGGGGTTATTATTTTCAGGAGTCTTCTATCATCTGTGCTTCTTAGGGGTCTGGGTTTACTATTTATTTTCTGGTTGTTTCTACTTAGTGGGTATGCTAGGTCAAGTAGATGTACTTCCCTTCTAACTGATAATGGGGCTAATTTTAGGGTTCGTTGTATTGCATCCACATTTGTCATTTTAGGAAGTTTCTTAGCTATTCTGATTCATCTCAAATAGTTCACATAACCGAATTCCTTACAGACTATATCCTTAAAAGTGATAATTTGTTTTTTGGCATCGTATACATCAATTCATTCCTTAAAATACAACTTCACACTAGATCAACATTAAGAAAAGAAGAGCAAACCATGAGTGTACCTACAGAGTGGTCCAGTGGATTCTCATCTTTAGGTTTGAGTTATATATAACTTATTTCTATTCACAGCGGTTCTCTTTTTTCTCAGAATAAGGCAATTGCAACAAATAATGAATAATCTAATAACAACTTATTCCAATTGAATTATATGCTCGGCCAACCCGATATACAGCGAGCCCCTTCCCCTTCGACTGAATTCTATGCTTCATGACTCAGGTGTTCTGAACCCAAACTTAAGGTCTTCCATGACGTCTTCTCTCACTAACCCGTCTAAATGTTCAACTTACATTTGTCACCATGGGAAGTGTTATTAGGAAGTAGCACGTAATGCAGACGCCTCTCAAGATGATTGGTCTCTTCTTATCCACTCGGAAGATCTCAGGAAATTCATCCATAATAGCTACAAATGGGGCCTCTACCCAGGAGAACTGAAAGTGCGTCATAATAATAGTTAGTAGCCAGATCAACTTATGATAAAGAGGCGATGAATGTAAATACTAAGATGGAAACTCGAGGGAGGAGGTTGGTAATGCTTTTAGTTTTACCTCATATGCTCGGGTCATTTATTCTCTGTGATAGTGCAAGTGCTTGACATAGAACACAAATTATAACAACATCTCAGGTAAGAAATAAGATTACCAACTGCTCATTTGGTACTATATTTGGTGTGTCACAGGGGAATCACTCACAAGTAGCAAATAATTATGATTTCAAATTGTTTTCCCTCGGGAACCCTTGCTCGAAATGTTTTCATTTTTGATTTGATTTGCGCTGTCAGCAGCATGAATACATGTAAAAAAAGGGCTACTCGGAAGACCTCCATAGGAGAACGAATCTTGTCCTCTTCCTGATTTATATTACTACTAATGTATATGTTTCGCTGAATAAAAATTCTATATATATGTGTCAAATCTCAGGACTGTGTATTGTATATCTATGCATGACTGAGGGTATCATTAGGAGTATGTATTTTAACTACTTTACTAGTGATTGACCGTTACAAAATATAGAAGTACTTATTAGATGTTCTAATATTTACCATCATTGGAATCGGCTCGATCTCATCTTTTCAAATATGATGGTATATCAAAATCCCTTTTTTGCGACTTATTTGTAACATATTATTCGCTAACATCTCAAATATTTTTTTATACAAATATTTATTCAGGAAATAGTGAATGTAAGGCGGCCTACCTCTGAGCTGAATCCTAGAGTGAGGAGCATGAGGAAGAAGAGCACAGACCATACTGGCGGAGCGGGCATGCGCGTTAGGGCTTCCGGGTAGACCACAAACACAAGCCCTGGCCCTACAAGATAATGCATGAGTTACAAAATTTAACTTTAAAATACTAACTTTTCAAATACTTTGAACCAGAAACTACATGATCATTTCACACCCTTAAAGCTCCATTCTCAATGATCGAACACCATTTGCTTTTTTGTAATAAACAGAGCACCAGCAGCCTAGTTCTAAGTTTCATCTAAACTGCACCATTGACATAGAGTCAATTCAGTCTTTTCAGTCATGGACGTCTAATCATTTGAATTTGTTAACTGAGAAATAAAGAATCGGAATTTAAGTTCTTCCGTGGAAATGGACAAACATGTTTTTGTTTTTGCCTAGGGACTACACTCCCTTACAATAACGGGATACCTTCATACCCGGCTAGATATAATTTATCCTGTTCTAAATATAATAAGGACACAATTCATCATTACATCGACACCTTAATGGTGGTCACTATTTAAAATGCATGTCTTAATATATGGAATAACAAACATGAAATAATGGTTTTACAAAACTGATTATAAAGTATAACATGCTTTCAATTATAGCATGTCATTAGCATGACAATATCTATAAATATCGTCAAATATAAACACTTTAGTATTTGGTTATAGTAAGGTTAAGTTTCGTTAATAAAACATCCATAGATCCATACTTAGCATTAATTAAAATTGAGGGTTCTTTCTGTTGAGCTAACATTAATTCTTTGCATTTAATAAAGAAATTGATTATCATCCTAGATACAATTTGTCACCATTTTCTTTTTACTAACCTTTATTTGAATGCCTAGAGATTTCATTATATATATTATATAATTATAAAGTGTGTTCAACCAAATTTATCTTAAAATTGGACTGTGGTCGAGAGAATAGTTTCAGATATAGCGCCACATCAAAATATTGATAACAGCGCTGGCAGCTATTTTAAAAATGGCGGTCCAAAATATGAGCTATAACTAGCCCAGCAGTGGGGAAGCCTAACTAAATCCTTGTTCTATCTTGATTTATCATCTATCGGACCAACTAACCCAGAAATGTCTTTTTTCTATCTCGATTTATCACCATGGGGCCCTACATCACATTACTATGTGGTCTGAAGTTCCCCACGAGCAATTTGAGATATTCAAGATGGTCACCGAAAATCGCGGATCTTTACAAAGGCATCACTCTGCAGGTAGCTCATGGGGTTATGCTGCTACCACCAGGTTCTTTATACCAAAAAAGTGCACAATTCTATTTTACAAATCTGCCTCACTATAAACCCTTGTATATAAATCTTGTATCTAAAACAATATTCTTTGCCATCAAAAGAACATAATGTGATGTGAAGGGTTTACATGTATGTTGTCCGCCCCTTACCTAGATTTGTCTTCCCATATTTAGCTTTCCATATTACATTACTCTCATCTTATAAAAGATATATAGCCAAGACAGCAACATGGAAGGCAGAACCGAGCTTTTCCCTAAACCCTGCCCTTCACTCTGTCATCTTTAATAAAACAGAATCTCTACTAAAGGAAAGCCTCCACAACCTTGTAGACCAATAATGTATGAAGCTTATTTGTGTTGTTCCTTATACAATATAATCACAAATAGGTAATGTCAGCAATTGTGCCTCCCCTTTGTTTAATCTCAGCAATGTATAAGGTGTTATTACTTATGCATAAGAAGCCAGATCTTCGTGTAATTCACTCTTATTCTTATGGAAATTGATATGCAATCATTTTGTTTCCCTCAAGGCATATCTAAACGATGCTTTTATTAAAAAATTGTGATCGGTTTGGTCTGGATTCAAGATATTAACTTTAATCAGACCTTTGAATTGATACATAAGAATACAATGTACGTAATACATTAATGCATGTGCTACGAATAAGAATTGTAATTGAACTGGAGAGGGAAGTATTAGATGTCATAGGAAATCGTGAGGTTGTAGCATTCTTATCTTATCTTATCTGAGAGGTTTGAGCCTAGACTGAGTGGTAAATGGCAGAGGGTAGGGCGGAGAAGGACAGATAGAGCAGGGAGGATGAGAAGAAAAGGAGAAGAGGAGAAAATAGGGGAAATGAAGGAAATTGAGAGAAGAAATGTGAAAATTAGGGTCAGGAAAACTACATTTGTTATATATATGCATTCCATCTATCATGGTCAGAATTTGGGCTCCAAGAAACTCAGGTCATCAATATTGATAATTATTTTGCCACTATTAGATGTTTCTACAAGAAATTGATGTGGAATGGGCCGAGAGAATATGGGTGTCAGTGAGCGATGATAAGTGATAACACTGAATAAAATCCTGCAAAGTGTTGGTAAAATGACTTTAAATTGGTTGAAAAAGGGACCTACCTACATTGAAAAACCAGATCATGTGTAGGCATCTATGTAATGAGTTTTAGGAAACCTCGGTACACTACCATCCCCTCAACACACACTCAGCTCCGGCATTCTCGTTGACATATGAGAACTCTAATGCCACAGTAATAAACTAAGTAACCTCACATACTAATATTTTCATACCATTGAATCATGTTACTTTAAGGCAAGTGGTAGGAAGACCGTCTTCTGACGATGCCATGATAGATGTACTGCCAAAAAAATATCAATACAAAAATGAAACTGTTCGACCGATGTTAACTGAGAGTGCAGCTTTAATATAAATGTAGTAGCTGGGCCACATTTATATTATTTTTTGCATTTTAAAAAATTGTTATCAACAGGAGCAGTCCTGAGACATGTATCACAATGCAGAGCGGGCAGAAGCAGAGAAGAAAATCTATATATATGTGAGGCATATATGTTTGGCTTGGTGAACAAAAATAGAAATTCCATTATCTAAATTTTTTCTGTCGTGAAAAGCAACAGGCTTGTGACAGGCAGCAAAATGAAGGTGAATGGCGTCAGATTGTTTACCCAAGCTTACACAAGAGCTGGCTAATTATTTTTATAATAGGCATATTAACATTTATATACGATAAGATGTAAAATCCAGTTTACTAGCTTTTAGGGTAATTTAAATTGTGTCCCTGAGTGGGAGGGGGGTAATAGTATATATACAGAACTGAGAGTACAGGGACCCTCTAGGCTACAAGGCCACCTAGAGTGCCCCAACCACCCCTCCCACCCTAGGATATGCGACACACAAGCGCCACATGGTTTTATTAGGCATGTCCCTTGCAACAAACAGAACTTAATTAATTTATTTCATCCTCATAGGTAAAACCCAGTAATAATGTTATGCTCTTAGTAATATAATAAATAAATATTTTACAATTATTTTACAATTATTTTACAGTTATTTTACAAAAAGGAATTATTTCTGACTTCGAGTTTAAGGTTTGGTAGTTGTAATTGTACACACGGCCTTTGCAAGGAGATTATCAAGAACATACAATTTATAAATCTTACAATTCTGTAATTTTGATAACAGATATTGAGAAATACATAGAAACCTAAGGTATAGTATTACATTAGCATTATATAGCATATCATATTTGAGCAATTCCACCAACAATGCATCATTTGGTCATCCAGGGCTGAAAATTTATATTTTTTGAAAATTGCTTTGATTGATTTTTTTTTTTTTCATACATAAACTAGATGTATAGCTAATAGATGAAATTGGGATCGTTAATAATGAATATTGTGGTCAAGGCAGCTTGGGAGACACTGTGACCTAAATTCTGATGATAAGGGCAAGGTAACATATTTGTACATAAATGAGGATTTAAATTAGAAATAAATAATAAAAGTGTACACATAATGTTTTAAATCACTTTCAACTTGATATGTCTTTATATTAGGGTCATAAGACTCTTTAGTTTGTGAAAATATTCCAACTAGAAGAAAAATTACAGCCAAATAACCATTCAGTAATGGTAATGGTAATTGCAGCTGTAGAGGTCACAGGTCATTGACCCTCTGCCCATTATACTCATATAACCCATTATATTTAGAATATACACAGATATTAATAACATTGTTTTCCCATCGTTTTCCTGTTAAGTTGACTTGAATACTTGTTTCAGTTGTTTCTGGAGGTAAATATAAGTTATATTTAAGTATTTAGAGGCAAAATTAATAGGGAAAACGTTAGAAAAAATAGTTTCCACCCTCCTCCAAACCCCCGCCCCCACTAGACCCGCGTTACGGCGACAAACAGTTCCATTTTTGTTGCCCCTATCCAAATTAATTCAACAACTTTTTTTTATTTATTTATTTTTACTAGTGTTTCTTACACATTATAAGGCTCAAGTATTTTTGCCTCCGGATGAGCTGTTGTTATTCAACCCAAATAGCGCACTTTTGGTGGAAATGCTCATATAGCATTATTAACATGGCATTATATAGCGTATTACAAGATTATACCTGGATGACATAAATTGTCATATATATATCGCTCAGCTACTTTGTTACTTTTTATTGATTTATTTTATTGCTGATTTTCACTGATTTATGCTGATTTACACTCGTGTTTAGTTTAGTTAGTTGAGAAACTGTAATTCTCTTTCTTGGAGATGGTTTGATTTTGCCTTTTAATTTCGCTTTTTAAATGTTTTAACCTAAGAACATGTACCACCACTGTACACATGTATACTAATCAAGGTATTTCCATTTTCCAAGTTACAGTTCACATTTCTGTTTTGTTAATAAGCCATTTCACGATCTCAGCCGGGCACTGCATCTTGGAATTGCCGTGTGATAGACAAGAGCAGGCCGACCAATGGTAACACGCTAACCTGTTTTGTGACGATCATTAGAGGTCGAATAGAAATAGAATGATAAAAAACATGATCATCGCCACTGCTTAGTTAACTCCGTTGAAAACATCTTAGAATTGAGACCTGTCATGCATTAAACAGCTGTTTCCACGTTATTCTGCCGAGCGTGGGGAGGCTAGCACTTGCCCTGGCCTACAGCCACCAATCATATTTTGTAGCGATCATCTAAATAGGCCACTCATTGAAATAAAAATTATATTACATGGTCATAATTACTTCTTATTTCCTTTCTAAGACTGACATCTAACAATTGAGATCTGTCATGCATTCAAACCTCCGTGTTTACCTTATTTGTTATGAGCTAGGGGAGGCTACAGCCATACTTTGGTAGCCGTAGGCCTACGAGACTGACACAAAAGTGTAAGTCCAATCTAATAGTATAATAGTAGTCTAATAAAAGCTAAAAAAGAACAAGAGCCACTTGATATCTCATGGAGATGGAAGACATACATGGAGGCCATGACAGGAGCGATGTAAAACATGGAAGTTAGATGGGAAAAGGGGAGAAAAGGAGTTGATTCCTATAGCAGTATGTGGGCTCAGATGCATTTCCCCCTATATGTACGGCTCTCCCTCATAGGCATCCAGCATAGCATCCTTAAGGCTACCCGGACTCCTGCCCGATCATATATATATGACCATGAATTACTCCTTTGTTTCTTGAAAGAATCACTTCTCACTTGCAATCTGGCTTGCAAATATAGTTTCCTTTTAAATTGTAGTATTTTTGGTATTTCTCCGAGAGGATTTGGCTAGTTTTTACAATGTGTTATTGACTTGGCTTCATGTGGAAAGCCCGCCGAAAGGTAAACAAACTGTGAGGCTACAGTAATTCAGGTATTTCTACCAAATTAGATCAGCGATGCTATACCCTCCCATCGCACAAATTATCATTTTAACTTAGTTTAAACATTGTTTCAACCCCCTAATCGAGCCCACTCTATGGAGGGTAGGTACATACAAGGGAGTAGCAATGAACAATATGCGCGGGTGGCACATAGTTGAAAGTAATGCCACTACTACTACTAGCGCCAACTATTTGTGCATGACTAGTAAAGTAGTATGCTCTTCTATGGTAACGGGCAATCAAACTACCTGGGCTATATGTGGTACTATTGCCGACAACAGTACTGCAGTGTTACCTGGCATGCAGTGGCTAAATTAAAGTGGCTAAGATAGTTAAAACGAGTAGTCACAGAATCACATGAAACCTTTTTCAGTGTAATCATATATGATATGTATGACAATATCTAAAATATAGAGCACCAACATTGTGCCCTCATTCAATAATCATTGAATAAGTGTAATGAATACACCAAATTTCAAATCACAGAGAAGATGGCTCCAGTGCCATCAAGTGCTTGCATCCCTTTCTAAGTGAGCAGAAATGTAACTGACTTTAACCTATGAGTGTATGAAGGACATTTGGTCGAACCTGGCATAATGTAACTCCAGATGTCAACCCAACTGCCACTTTGAAATTTCTGTATGGTGTGCAAAAACGATTTTGCTCATTATTTTACCAAATATCTGATATAATATGAATGTTAGAGTTTTGATATCCACAGGAGTTAGTTAGGTAGGGGAAGGTGAACCAAATACTAGAAAAGGAAGTAGAAATTCTGTTACTCAATAATCTAGCCAACAACAGTTAGAAGTGTCACTTTATGTCCCAAATGCAGATATTTTGATTCAGTCAATGAGTCGTTGCTACTCCCTTGTATATACCTCCCTGGACATACTCATGCCTTTGTTTATCCCGCTTCGACCAGACGGAAGTGCTTTTGAGAAATGCACACTCAGAACCATGAACTGGCTTATATCTGAACATCTGAGCAATCAGAAATGGACAACCAATAATTTATTGGAGAAAGGAAATACAAAATACATTCAATCCAATAGGGGATTCGCATGTGCCACTGCGTATGTCTGTTACAGTGCATACTGGGATGGATTCTGTTGAAATCTGACATACAAATATTTGGCAACATTTTTATCCAAAATTGAAAGAATGGTTTCACCAATATCATAGCTCTTATAAATGATCTATGAAAATCAAATGCAGGATGGGAACGATGGAGGCTTGTGTTATGGAAACATGTTATATAACACTTGGATATTGACATTAGAGCACTGATAATAGTCCATGCTGGACATGGCATGTTTCCTATAGATTTTACCATTGTACCATTTGTCCCGTAATTCCATGCAAAAGAAGATTCAAAATGATGGCTATGCAAATCCCCTATTCAATGCGCCACCTGCAATAATTGCTTACCTTCTGCGGCCACCTTGTCTATATCCACTCCCTTCATGGTGGCCATGAAGCCAAGCACAGTGAATATAGCGAAGCCTGAGTACAGACTGGTCAGCCCCACCACTAGAGGCACGATCAATGAATCCCTGCAAAAACAGTAATGATAGAAATAATATGAAGAAGGTGATGAAGGTGTAAAATCACCGAAAGGTTGGTTCACATCTACTGAATCAACTAATACAGCAACCCGATTCAATAATTGCTTCTTACTCCGAGTGCGATGTTATTCTCCTCTTTATCCATATAATATAAAGCCAGAGCGATTTCTAGGAAAGGAGGTAGAAAAGAAATGGTAGAAAGAAGGTTTTCTTTGTCCAGAATCTTCTCGGAATTTGTTGTTTTACAATCCACTTAACTCATCTGTAGAGGTCTGTCCCCCCTTTCTGGATGTCGTCGTATGTGGTTTGTGAAGGTATTTGGGGTGGAAATGTGATTTTGAAGCCCTTTTTATATTTTTTTTATATACAACTATTATTAGCACGGGAAAACCCCTGTTAGAAAGTAAAAAAGATTGACGTCATGCCTCTCCCACCGTCCGTAGCAATGTGGGATTCCCTACAAGCAATGGGAGGGAGAGGGAAGATGGGATCGAGAGGGAGGGAAGGAAAGGGCAGGAGAGGGAAGGAGAAAAAATGAAGGAAGCATAGGGATAGGGTAGAAGAAATCGAATAGGGTGGGATCTCTACACTCTATTTATAGCCTGGTAAAGCCCCTGTGAGACACTAGGGGGACCTTACTACATGCAGAGGAGTGGGGGAGTGAAGAAGAGGAGAGGGAGAGGGTGGGGGTATTGGAGAGAGGGAGGGGATGGAGAGGGTGTAGAAGGGGGAGAGTTAAGAAAAGGGAGAGGGTGGGGGAATAGGAGAGAGGGATCCAGGGGGGGGGAGGGAAAGAATAGGGGGAAAGAGGGGAGGGAGGAGAGGAAGAGAGGATGTAGGGGAAGGGAGAAAGGGGAGGGGGAGCATGAGGAAGAGGGGAGGGACACGTGGGGGGTGGAATCGGAGATGGGTTGGGAGAGAAACCCAGGTATGAAAGACAGAGAAAAGGGGGAGGGAAACAAGAGAGAGAGGGGGAAGTGTGGGAAGTGTTTTCTTTGGTTGGAAATTGCTACTGTATGAATACAATTTAGCATTGTCTGTATATCAAATCCCATCTCCAAAAGTTTCCTACCAGCTGTTTAGCAAGGGAAAGTAACACGTGATATATTAAGTAGCCTAAGTGTTTGTTATGCAACGGGCCCCAGGGTATCAGGATATTGGCTAAATTATGGCAAAGACTGATATAAGGTATATATATATATAATATGGTAGAAAAGCCGACTATGAAATAATGCTCGCAGTGAGTTTCTATGATTGTATATGATCTTATGAAGTCCCAACGTTTCGATCGTTATTGTACGACCTTCTTCAGGGGAATTGAAATGATTAGAGCAATGAGGGCTTTATATAAGTATTCGGGGTAGAATCGTGTTACCCTTGGATTAACGTGTGTGATTGTGTGTGGTGATCGTAAATGGCCATGAATAGATGATAAATTGACAGTTCAATAATAAAATGTTATCATACACCGAGGCAATAATATTGGGCATTAGAAATTGCAGACAAATTAGTAGTCTAATACATATCTGATGTGTTACAGGAAAATGAGTCACAAGTAGCAAGAATATATCTTTTGAAGTGATTCATTCACGAGATCTTTGTATTGTGATGTTATGACTTCTTGAGGGTTTAGCACTTTGAGTCGTATATATATCAATCAATGCAGGCTACACAATTACAGGACATTATATTAAATATATCCTTGCACTTTGAGGGTGATTCTATGGAGTATATATTTTTTTTTAACTTTACTGGTAATTGAAACTACTATGTCAGTAACGCTGAAATCCTCCGGCTAGCTGGTATCATGAACATAATGGACAGAATGCGATATAATCAATGTATATTGGGTCATAGAGAAGTGTATGTGAAAGGGAGAGCTATATTCCCAAACCGATATACTAGGCAGGCTAACGCTCCATTATTGGGAAATTTTTATCCTAAGACTAGTAAAGAAGAAAAATCATTGGTTAATGGAATAATAAGGAATTGGAACGAACTTGAGCCAGAAATGAGGCTTATAGGTGATGTGAAAGCCTTCAAAGTATGTTTAAAAAGACATATCACAAGGTGACAGATATATATTATGTATGTTACTAGTAATTTTCCTGACAGTAAGCAATCGAAAGTATCAAAAGATTATGAGTCGTTCCCTCCTGAAGTCTTGACAACACCCAATACCCCACACTCTTTCCCCCCCCCCCCCTCCCCCACCCCCTATATCATTTACTTCCCCCACTGCCTAATCATGCGTGACTCGTCCAGCATGATACATTAGTTGTAAATATCTATATCTCGTATGTATATATATATTTGTGAGTACATGTAGCCTCTTGCTACACCCCTGTATTATCCCTCAGTGGATGTGTTTGTATGCTAATAGGACATGTATTGGTTATATAATTTGTGATAAAAATCCTTTTCGCTGTATAGAAAAAAATTGACAGAAAATGTTTGATTCATCCATCTCACTTCGACTATTAAGTAATGTTAACATAATAGACAGGTGCCTTTTTCACCACATTCTTTCTATTATTCATATATCATTCCTATCATCATCTTTCATAATCATGTTTTCAAGTTTCTTTTAAATGAGCGTAATTTTGGCTATAAAGGTTAATCTAGATACACATTAGGTGGAATATGTAAAATGTGTACAGAATAATAAAATGTGACTAAAATACCTCGGTGTGCCAGCGAAAGTTGCAGGGCACTAAAGAATATCACCCCTAGGGTGACAGTGTAATAATTGTAAATGTAAGCCTGAATAAAATTATGTTCAAAAAAAAAATTGACCACCCAGAAATATAAACCTTTTTTCAAACTAAATATATCAAACATAAAATATAGAAATACTTCTTAGTTGTCCTTAATGTTTACTACCATTGGAATCCGCTTGATCTCATCTTTTCGAATATAATGGTATCTCAAAATCCATTTTGTTTGCGACTTGTGACTCATTTTACTGTAAGACATCACATAATATTATAGAAGAAATGATTGTGGGCATCATGCAATAGATATAGTAAACAATTGACTAAAAACGCCATACCTGAGACAATTATTCTTGAATTCATTATAACTAGACATGGCTATAAGTCCTCCCGAGCAGGCACTGAGAGAAAAGAACACCATCGTGGCCGCCTCCGTCCATACCTAGGGCGATAAGATCACAGTAAAACAGACGCAACCATAACTTTGTTAAAGACAAATCTCCTATGTATACCTACTCAATGTATTCATGAAGATCAGATCTGCTTCAGGTCACTAGAATAGTGCAGGCCTTTAAATAACGGTATGATGAATCTTCATGGATGACAGAGAGTGCCCGCTGGCTAGCTATAGGAATGGCTACCCCTGAGGTAACGCTAGTTAGAAATAATTCTTTATAGAAAAAGGATGAAAGCTGTAAAACTGGTAATGTAGATATTCTAACATTTGGTTTTGGTGCTGGTTGTGTCCTGAAAGTCCTGGCTAAAATTGTCAAAAAAGAATAGAAACAATCTAATGTCTAATGTTTACTGTTGATTTTATTTGGTCTACCTTTTCAGTCTGATGGTGACCTCACTCAGGGACATGAGGGAAATTAGGGAAATTAGATAAGCAAGAGAGATGTTCCTGAGAGATTTTGTTATCATTATTGTTATTACAAGTTAAACCAATTTAAGATCTTCCCTTAGCCCCTTCAAAAATCACTTCTGGACTACATTTCTCAATGCAGGAAAAGCGTTGTGAAGGACGCGTTGCGAACGTAGCATAAATTAGGAGACGTTGCGTCTTATTTTAGGTAGGGCCCATATTACGTCTTGGCCGGCATTGGTGTTGACAAAGAATTTTCAAAAATAAATTGCCGGTTGTCTTCTAGCAACTTCTAGCAACTAGATTTACAAAATGAAAACAGATTCTAAGAGGAAAGTGCTCAATCTACAGGCCGGATTGTTTTTATAATTCTACAAAGATCAGTTCATTTTGATTCAGCCTTTCGAACATGGCCAAAAAGCTATGGCGATTGGTAGTCCATACAGACAATCTAGCTGACAATTCAGTGCTTTCTCCTAGATTTCTTAGTCTACAAATAAATAGTTATATCCATTGCACATTGACATGATATGGTTTTAAAGCTCTTTTTCTCAGCTTGCCGGTGGTAGCCTATACATGAAATATTTAGGCCTATGTAAAGAAGCCTTCATCCCATTTATGCCGATCGATTCAGTTGACGTTCATCCTCGCCCCGGATCCCTGCTAGCAGTAGGTTTAGCAATTTATTGACATTCCTCCTCCCCTCCCACCTCCAGCATTCCTTCTCATTAAGAATATTTTACTATTTATTGAAGTGAAACTACATGATATAGGCTACCTATAGATATAGAAATTAATGTCCTTTTGGATTCCTACTTTTAGTATGCTGTAATTCGTTTTTTTAACTTATCATGATCGTTGGCACACTGCCCAAGTTTTAGAAATATTTTTTGGCAATGGAAGTAGTTCTAATATTAATATACCCCCGCTACCCGGGAATTTCAAAACTTTTGGCAAAAGTGTTCCGCATTTTTCATCGATATTTCATCCTCAAAATCAATTTTGATCAGTTAATAATTAACAGAATTGTTAGTTCGGGTTTAAAACGGATTTAGTTTTTCGAATAACTTTTTAGTCGTCACTTTTTTAACAACTTTATTATTATTTAGATCATAGATAATTATAAAGTGTTTGATTCTTATCTGATTTAATTACCAAAAGTCAGTAATCCTTTAATAGCAATGTCACATTATAATGTTCAATTCAAAATATAAATAAATCTCTCTCACCATGGGGTCTGCCAGCTTGGTGGGGTCTGGTTTGAGGTAGAACTCCACCCCCATGGAGGCTCCCTCTAATGTGGCTCCCCGTATCACCAGCACGGTCAGCATTACGTAGGGGAACAATGAAGAGAAGTACACCACCTGAAGGGCAACATAAACTTGTAAAACTATCATGCAAAACAACAAAAACCTCTTTGAACAAATCAATGCAACACAACAAAATATCATTAGAAACATCGTGCAAAACAATAACACAAACTTAGGCCTATAATATGAAGCTCAGAAATTCTTGAAGGTGTTTCCCTGCAAGAACAATAAAAAGACAGCCAACGTGGTTAAAGACTATCTGTTAGGCAACAAAAACTGCTGAACAAAATGCACAGCAACTGATTACAGATTTTACCAAAAGACCACCGACTACTTCCTGGTTGATGAATGTATATGAGCATGGCAGCAATCTGTGATGCTTCCAATCTGTGTGGTTTGTAAACTTGAATTGTACCATTTTGACGCCGTCAGTGGAACCCAGCTTTTACTTACCATAAAACACTATATATATATATATATATGCTTTAAAGATATATTTTCAGCTAAATCGACCTATACATTTATTTTCTAAGTTTGTCAATTGCTGTGCATAATTAGCATTAATACTTAGAATGTTGAGGTATATAATAGGCTCAAACAGTTCGAAGTAAACAATCCTTCGAATGTTGCAGCATACAGTGGACACCAAGAAGATGTAAATAATGTAAACATTGATACTTAGAATGTTGAGGTATACAGTGCACACCCCAATATGATAAACAATATAAACATTGATACTTAGACTGTTGATGAGGGATAAAGAGGAACCGCAATAGATATAAACATTGTAAGCAATCATGAGAAGTGAATGAGAATCAGCGGAAATATCGTCATGGAAATGAATAGCAGTGGTCTACATCTAGGCAATGATGTCATCTGATCTCAGGAGATATTACCAGACATTATGAAGAAAACCACGGACGTTCCCCCTAGGGGATCTAGAGTTACTGTGGAAATTATACTTGGGCATTAAACAACAGCTTTAATAACAGACACGGTCAATGTAATCTGAGGATTTTAAAACATCTTACTTGCGTCCTTGAACAAGGAAACAATCAATAAATGTTATCTGCTGCATTGCTTGCATGTAAATTTAATGTCCCTTTATTATTTGCCAGAAATGAAACAACATCACAAAACAACTAAACCACAAGGCGTCCAAACTTACAATAAAAGTGTTTTCAGTATCCTGCTGTTCTCTCATAGCTGTCAGTAAACATAGTTAATGGTCTAATGCGTTTTAGCAGCAGCAGAAAATTCACCCCTCAACGAAAAATGATCCCTGGGTAAGCGTAGCCTACTACAGAAGTCGACAATTTTCATGATATTTATTTTTTTTAAAATATGAAATGATCTATTTCCGTAATCATTAGAATTGACTTGATCTCATCTTTCCAAATATATAATTATGATGATTATATATTCTGTATTATGCCTCCTTGCCCCCCCCCCCCCCCCCCTTGCCTCTCCCCTTTCCACACCTCCCACCGCCCCCCCCCCCCCCACCATCCCTATGCTAACCCCTGATGACTAGAATATTATTGATGAGCTGTTATTCTCCCCCCCCCCCACCGCTCTCCCATAAAAGTGGAGACATAAAAGTGGTAAAGTGATAAGTATATCGTGCATTATTACGACTATACGACTTGTTCATATTTATTTTTCTCAATAATAAGCATAATAGATAGAAGTTGGATTCACTCATCTCACCTCGACAAACAAGTATTGTAGTCAGGTAGATTGGTGCAAGAATTGTTCAAATTGGTATTAAAGCATGACATTTGGTACAGTGATAGATTTTGGTATGCTGATTAATTTTGGATATTGACCCATTCTGAAATATTGTTTTCTTGGGTTCTGTTGCCATGGTAACATTTTTTCAGGGAAATTCTGGCCATTCCCTGGAAATACTGAATTCTAACAAATAATTTGATATGGTATACCCACATAAAGTAGTCTATGGAATAGTTCTCTAATTGTTCTAACTATTTCAGCTAATTATATGGTTGCTAGGCTATGTATGGTTGCTAAGCAACTGATAATAAACTGAAATTTCTTCAAAATATGGCTCATCTTTCCAAATATATAATTATGATGATTATATATTCTGTATTATGCCTCCTTGCCCCCCCCCTTGCCTCTCCCCTTTCCACACCCCCCCACCGCCCCCCCCCCCCCCACCATCCCTATGCTAACCCCTGATGACTAGAATATTATTGATGAGCTGTTATTCTCCCCCCCCCCACCGCTCTCCCATAAAAGTGGAGACATAAAAGTGGTAAAGTGATAAGTATATCGTGCATTATTACGACTATACGACTTGTTCATATTTATTTTTCTCAATAATAAGCATAATAGATAGAAGTTGGATTCACTCATCTCACCTCGACAAACAAGTATTGTAGTCAGGTAGATTGGTGCAAGAATTGTTCAAATTGGTATTAAAGCATGACATTTGGTACAGTGATAGATTTTGGTATGCTGATTAATTTTGGATATTGACCCATTCTGAAATATTGTTTTCTTGGGTTCTGTTGCCATGGTAACATTTTTTCAGGGAAATTCTGGCCATTCCCTGGAAATACTGAATTCTAACAAATAATTTGATATGGTATACCCACATAAAGTAGTCTATGGAATAGTTCTCTAATTGTTCTAACTATTTCAGCTAATTATATGGTTGCTAGGCTATGTATGGTTGCTAAGCAACTGATAATAAACTGAAATTTCTTCAAAATATGGCTCATTTTATGTATATTTTATGGGGTAAGGCAATTATTTATGTTCTAAAATGTAACATTTATTTAATGATAGCATTTTCAGTGATATGCTTCAGCTTTTAGAATTTCCAAGATGGCTGCCAAATGGTTCTAAGATCCAAAATGGCTGATCAAAATACCCTTCGGGCCCACTTCCTAGTTGACTTGACTTTAGTTTGCAAGCTCATTCATTGTTCATATCAATATGTACTTCAACCAATTCTGAACATTAGAATAGATCTGAGAACCTGATATTTAGTACAGAAATACATTTTAATATGGTGATTAATTTTTCATATTGACCCATTCTGAAAAGAATTATTCTCTTGGCTTCTGTTGCCATGGTAACATATTTTTAACTAAAATTCATCAATTTTCCTGGAAAAACTGATTTCTACCAGATAATCATTACCAATATACCAACATAAAGTAGTTATGCAATAGTTCTCTAAATTAGGTAACTATTTCAGGCAATTCCATGGTTGCTAGGCTATTTATGGTTGCTAAGCAACTGAAAATATGCTGAAATTGATCTGAAATGACTTATTTAAAGCATATTTTCTGGGTAAAATCTATTTCTAATGTACTAAAATGTCATATTTCTTTAATAATCACAATTTCGGTGATATGCATCAACATTTAGAATTCCCAAGATGGCTGCCAAATGGTTCTAAAGTCCAAAATGGCTGATCGAAAGACCAATTACCTGTTCTTTCTGCTCTCAGAAAACACTTCAGGATATTGACCATCTTCATATAGGGCCTACTGCAGCCAGGGACGAGCAGTACAACTTTCTTCATTTTTCTCCCTTTCTCCTTCCAATACATCATTGATTTTCTTTAATGTCACATGTGACTCTTCTTCATCATGTGAATCTTCCTCACCTATAATTGTTCCTGAGAGCAACTTATGGAATATTTCCTTTGTATTTGCTATAAGATTTTCCCAATTATTTGTATCACCAAGATAGTTGTCTTCAGAACTATCGCTTGGTTCAGAAGGGCACTCTATTGGCCCATCTGCTTCGAAAGAAGGAAGGTCGAATGCATCTCTGAGCAGTAGCATATTCAAGGCTGCATCCACAAGAAAATGGCCTCTACGAGCTCTGGCCATTGCTTTGCCACTGAGCATGTGTCCTACTGCATTGCTGTCATAGACCATTTCAAGGACCTCGTGGAGACCAGAATTCTCCATGAGGTGACCTATACATCCCAAGAAGCTCATTTCTGTGTGCAGTCCACCAATTTGCAATACAACCGATTTTAGTTTGCTAGTATGAGGCTCGTTGGTAATAATATAATATTAAAAATATATTATAATATTAATATAATAATTAAAATATATGTATACAAACACACTAGAAATATTTTTATAGGTATGTTGTCATGGAGACAATAATGATGACGTCATAACTAACATACGTAAATGCTGGAAAGTGAATTTGGAGCAAGGTTGCCACCATATTGCACCCAATTGAGACCCATTATTTTAATTATTGAAGACCAAATTCTAGAAATTATGAAAAAAAATGATCAATAACTGTTTACACCTATTAAATGATGTACATATATGACACATATTTTTTTAAGAAAATATTCTTAAAGTGTTTTTAAACCCTAAACCTCATGTTAAACATCCGTCCTGAAGCCCAAAAAGGAAAATATGTGTAAACTGCCCCCGCCTTGAATGGGTTAAGAAGAAAACCCCATGTTAGAGACCAAAATAGGCCCAATATTATGTTTCTATCATTTGTTTTGAGCTTTGCAAAAATTGTTGAATTTTTTGTTGGTGGCCATCTTGGATATGGGCTATTAGGCAAGAGCTAGAATGGTTTCAAGTGTCACCAAGGAGTTGGGCATACCTGAAAACCCCATAATAGACACCACAAGTGACTTCATGCCATGTTTCTATCAATTTTGGGGGATTTTTCATAAATTATTAGATTTTCAATGGCGGCCATCTTGGATATGGGTAATAAGCAATGTTTAACATGATTTTAAATGTTACCACTGTGTTGGGCAGCCCTAAAAACCCCATCTTAGACACCAAATTCATTTTTCTACTACGTTTCTATCAAAAGTTACATTGACTTCTAGATAGGCACTGACCCCAAGGCAGCCATTTTGGAAAATGGTCATTTAAACCCATTTCCCAACGAACGATTTTTCTACATTTTTAGTATGTTCATCCAGGGACCTTATGAAAAGGCATGGTGGAAACCGCATTTCTGTTCTAGTTTTTTTGACATTTTTCATAAATTGACTGGACTTTTAACCTCACCTTGGAGCATCAACTCTTGTTGTGCTGCCTGTCATCTGACTCTGCAAGTATGGCAGCACATGCATCTGTGTGTACTCCCCAAACACACTGGCACACTTTGGTGCACAGATGTGTATTACTGCCACCATATCAAAGACAGTCTAAGATGCCTTTTTGGCTGATGGAGATCAATCAGGATTAGGCATGCCTGGTAGACAGCCAAGAATATTTGATTTGGTTCCAGATCGCAGGTTGCCACAATTAGATAAGAATGGAGGTTCACACTGATTCTCATGCTTGAAAAATCCATCTATGTCTGATTCAGGGCATGCTTGAAGGGACAAAAAGAGCTTGGCAACAAGAGTATTTGCCTTAGCAGAACCCAGCTTATCATTTCCCTTCTTTAAATCAACAAGGGGTCTTTTGGATACAGTATTGCTTTTGGAATGATATCAGACAAAGGCTTTGAAGCTTTTTCAATTCTGTCCCTCATGAGGTGATTTGAGGTGATTGAGGAACTTGTTCTGTTCAGCTACTGAAGACTCTGGATGTTCTAAAGTTTCTTTGTTGTCTGTAGCAGGGAAGCACTTTCAAAGTCATTAATGACCCAAAGTACTTTAGGCTTTGACAGCTCAATCACCTTCAATCACATCAATTTCTTCCTGTTGACCATACATACAGGCATTTTGCCCCACTATCCTCCTTCAGGAATTTGATGCTGTGTTCCTGGCTCTGATCCAATCCCATCATTGAGACCTTTTTGTCCCCACATTGCACAACAAACTTCCCCTCCGTGAATGCCTCATGGATTGAAGGATGGGTTTCTTGAAGTTGCACCATGTCTTTCAAGAATATTGGCATCCAGCGGGCATAATTTGTGTGCCCAAAGGCGAAAAACTATGGACACATACCATAGCAGGCATTTAGAGTTAGTAGCCAATCACCAACCTGCTGACCTGCTGACAAAATGGCAGTTATGAGCAGGTAATCTCTCACTGCTGTCCAGTAGCAAATCGTAGGAGCATTGTTAATAAGACGCCTTTCCCATGTCTCCATGGGTTCATGAGGTCCATATCCCTCAGAGCAGTAATCATTGTATGCCTGAACTTTGAGTATATGGAGCCAGGCAAGAGTGAGCTGGTATGCATACTGTGTAAGCTTGACATGCTTGCCACCTAGCAGAGAAGCTGCACACCAGTATTGAAAATCTTTGCAAGGGAAAACATGTGTTCCCAGCCTGATCCAGCCAACAGCTTACCCCCACATTCTTGAGATGTCATTTTGACATGGAGGAATCCCATAAAACACACCATCTTTGACTCACCAACCTCATCTGGGTATTGCCATTGACATTCTTTCTGTTGCGCATAGAGAGGACAGTCACCTTCAATCACTGGAATCTGGCCAGGATTCACAAACTCAATTGCCTTCTTCACCACAAGCATTGCATGTTTCTGCATAGCCATTGATGAGGCCTTCTCATAGAATACAGGAAAAACTCCAACTGTGGCCCTTGGCCTGACATCTTCTGGGTGTTGGCCATGGGAGAAGAACCCAGAGTATGTCAATGGTGTTTCTTGAAGTGTTCCATCTTTTTCTATGAGAACCTTGTAAAGATGGTTGAGCCATGCCTCCTCAGGCACACCTGTTCTTGGATTATTCGTAAAAGCTGGTCTGACTGATCCATTTAGACGTTTTGAGAGAGTGATTTCTCCAACATACTCATCAATGTATGGGACAGTGATGAAGTCATCAGGAAGCTGGATAGTTGATACTAAAAGTGGTATTATACATAGATGTAGTGCAAACAGGAGCTAAAATATGATATATATGTTTCCCTGAGGCAGCCATGTTAGATTTTGACCTTGATATTGACCTTGAAACAGAAAGGTGACCTCAGAAATGAATTCCTCATACCTTAAAACATACTAAAAGTGGTATTATACATAGATCTAGTACAAACAGGAGCTGAGATATGATATTTACTCTTTCCAGGGGCCGCCATCTTGGATTTTAACCTAGAAATGACCTTGAAACTCAGAAGTGACCTCAGGAATGAATTCCTGATACTTTAAAACATACTAAAATTGGTATTATACATAGACCTAGTGCAAACAGGAGCTGAGATATGATATTTACTTTTACCTGAGGCGGCCATGTTGGATTTTGACCTTGATATTGACCTTGAAACAGAAAGGTGACCTCAGAAATGAATTCTTCATATCTTAAAACATACTGAAAGTGGTGTTATACATAGATCTAGTGCAAAAAGGAGCTGAGATATGATATTTACTCTTTCGGGGGCAGCCATTTTGAATTTGACCTTGAAATTGACCTTGAAACAAAAAATTAATGTTGGAAATAGATTCCCCATACCTTAAAACATGGTCAAAGTGGTATTACACATGGATTTAGTGCTAAATGGGGCTGAGATATGACATTGTTATGTCCCAGTGGCAGCCATTTTGTTTTTTGCGCATAACGGCCAGCAGGGGGCCACCACATTCTGTTTGCACGGAGTTTGAAAACCTAATACCCATATCTAACACCACGCCAAATTTCAAAAACTTGTCACCAAGTGCACGATTCGTGCAAATTTTGGCGAATTCCCTCCCAGCTAGAAGGAACAAAAACCACTGGGGGGGTCAGGGGGCATGCCCCCCCTGGAAAAAATGGAATTTAAGGTGCAATTTTGGGGCATTTGGGGCGTTTGGGAGCACAAAAAATGTATTTAGTCACAGATAATTTATAGTGAAGAATCCATAGATATTTCTAATACTTATTTTGACAACCATGTTCACAAACTAAATCTAGGCCCAATAGACAGAGCTGAATAGATTTTAGGAATAAATACCAAACCAATTTTAGATATGGGGTTGACAAATTCTAATGAGATATGACAAATGACAAATTTTATTATGCGGAAAATAAGGAAATCAATAGAATTTCCAAAATTCATATAAGTTGAAGTTTATCTTTTCGGGTGAAGTAGTCCTAGACATATTTAGCAGATGCATTTTTAATTAGAATCTTGAAAAACGCCACTATTTTTTCGGTATTTTTGTAAAACCAATTTTATTTTTTCCCAATTATGCAGCATTTCACAATAGATTTGCCTACTAAATGGGTACAACTGAGAGTACCCACAGCAAGCTCTGTTTCACAAACTTATTTATTTCAGACAGCTACAACTACAGATAAACACAATGTATGTAACCTTCACCAGGGGCGTATCTAGGGTCTAAAATAAGGGGGGGTCAAAATAAAAAGGGCACATCAGTCCATCCCCCAAAAATGAGCCAGAGGGGCACAAAGGCATACAAGGGAGAGATCATCAGAAAATGTTACTTTGATATATCAATAATTCATATCTGTTCAGTCTAATTTAGGAGAAGTTAAAGGACAACACATTGCATGATTGCTAATTGTACAAATTTGTAGACCTGCCTAATGTGCATTTTCTGAAGATCTGACTGACTAGGGGGGTCAGGGGTATGCTCCCCTGGGAAATTTAGAAATTTAAGGTGCCATTTGGAGGCATTTGGCACTTTTTGAAGCACAAAATACAGTAAATTTAATCACACATGGAAAGTGTTCATTTTATTTTGTTTCTATGGAAACAGCATTTTATAAGTTCTTTTAACAGCCTTTTACAGCTGTTACTGCAAGGCATTTTGGTTGTAAAAGGAATTAAGACACCGTTGGTTCCTAAAAAACATTTTTGGCTATTCAAAAGGGCACTTTTGGTTGTAAAAAAAGACACTTTTTGGTTGTAACACTTACAACCGAAAAGGGGCATAGTGGGTTGTAAAAGAGGGCACTTTGGGCTATTCCAAAGGGCACTAAGTCTTATGAAAATTTTGAGAGGGGATCAGGATGTCGCCGACCCTCCCCCCCCCTTGCCAGTGCACTATATGTGTAGTAAGGTTTGGGACAGTAGCAGTATAGCCATTAGTTGTTGGTTTTATGTTTGTTTAATAATACTATGTGAAAAAATGGGCCATTTCCTCATAGAGTGCCATAGACTTTGGAATGGGAAAAAGGGCACTTTGGGGCGGAAAAAAGGGCACTTTGGGACGGGAAAAAGGGGACTTTGGGGCAGGAAAAAAGACATTTTGGGGCGGAAAAACAGGGGACTTTGGGGCAGCTAAAAAGGGCACTTTTGGGCGGATAAAAAGGGCACTTTTGGGCGGGAAAAGGGCACTTTGGGGGAGGGAAAAAAGGGCATCATGGGGCCCAAGGGCGGGGTTCGAACCCCCCGAACCCCCCCCCCTGGATCCGCCCCTGTGACAGTCCTTTTGCTCAAAGAGGGTGAAATCGAATCGAATCGAGTTTAAACCATAGTGTTTAAATCAAGTAAAATATCTGGTCAATATCTGCACTGAAGTCATCTAATTTAATAGCACTGTCGTATAACTATGTCATTGATACACTCTGCCACCTTTATTATTTTTATATCAACTTTATTGAAGTTATCTACAGAATCCCACTACTATACCGGGCATTGACCTCGATCCTGGGACTGTTGGAAAAACACATCCGCACACATTTTACACCCAGGCTAAATACAAACTTATAAAAATGATTAAGAATGATCAAAAAAGGGGGAAATCGTATCTGTCGCACTGCAATTATTTACTAATATGCCTTTAAATGACAATAAAAACTATACAGACATAAAATGGATGCACTTCCGGTTTGACTAGAAAGATTAAAATTGATTCCCCAATGGGCCTGGGTAGCTGTGTGATGTCAAGCATTTCTTGACGCACGTGATCTATGACCCAAGATGACCTTCAGAAGTTCAATTCTTGGTTTTGACTAAAGACTTCCGGGACTTCCGGGGATGCAGAAGGTTCCAAATCCCAGATGAAGTGAAAGGGCGGGGCCTGGCTACCACAGACTATTTCTTATACTTGATAAAATCGCGTAGCTACAAATATGATTTATAGTTACATCCTAGAACAAAGTACAGTTTCTTTTTTTGATTTGTTTGAATATTTTATTTAAGAGAATTTTATTGGTTGACTTTCTAAATCAGAGATTATAATGAAATTGAACGTTCTGAAATTTCTTTTGTATAGATACCATGAAATTGTAACAGGAACGAATCACTTTCAGTTATTAATGAAAAGAAGCAGAGATTCGTCCTGTTTAGACGTAACTTTTAATTAGAGAAACATGGGTTTATATATTCATCATACATGTACTGCACATACATGCGCATGCGTAAATATGAGCCAATCAACATACATTAATTAGAGTTTATTAACATTAACCATAGCATGTATTAATAATAAAGGACCACAGGGGGTCGCTATATTCAACCAATAGTACATGACCATATTAACATAAGAATGTTAGACCAATAATAGCCTGGTCTGGTGGAGGTGTCCAATCATCTCGTTTGACTCATTAGGCTATTGGCCGAATTGGGTGTGACCCAGATACTCGTGGTCCACCTAGTGTGTGACCTTGGCTATTGGCAATATCACGTTGAAAAATACCCAGTGTGATGAACATTTTCAACTTACATAACATTGACATGAATATTCATAAGCATATGCGCTGATACGATAATATATTCTACATTAATAATGTCCCGTTATGCTATTGCATACTATTATAATACCTTCCTTAATATTGCGGAAACAATACTGGTCGGGACAAAGCCAATTCTCATGGGATTCTCACAGAATCTAGTGGAAAAGAGTCTTCTGCGGCGTAAAATTGCATGAGAATCGGCTTAGTGGACTAGGCCCTAATGATCACATCCCCTTCATTTACAGATGATATCTAAGCTAACTAAACCAGTTATAATCATGGTTTTCCTCTTGTATTCAAAGTGTTAATTATCCGCATGAAGATGTAGGTCTGTAGTTTGCCTGGTTAACAAAACGGGAACAATAAGGAGTTTGAGGACGATTCTGTAGATCTGTACTCATGAGTTATATAGATTACTTTTTGCTGGTTGTTATTGTTATTATTATTAAATTCTTTATTCTCATCTGTTCCAAATACAAATGTAATGTGTTAAAGGAAAATGAGTCACAAGTCCCAAATTGATATCATTCAACGTGATTTATTCACACGATCTCTTTGTCGGAATGTTCTCATTTTTGGCGTATGTAATGCTTTGAGTAGTCTGAATACATTTACCAAATTTCAAGACTATGTATCAAACATGTTCTTGCATTTCTAAGGTTATCCTATAGAGTATATTTACTTACTTTACTAGTAATGGACTACCCTGAAATATTGCAAACATACTTTTTGAAAAAATAATAATATCAATATTGAATAAAATCTTTAAAAAAAATAAAAGTAATAATAATCAATCAACCAATCAAATATAGAAATACTTAATAAATGTCCAAATATTTACTATCATTGGATCTCATCTCATCTTTTTGCGACTTGTCACACGAATTCGTAAGAAAGCCCGCACATTACCGAACTCAAGAATGTTCTCTAGCAAATGATTTTGAATTTGTACAACTTGTCTTAAAGCCCAATTCGGCTCTGAGTTCTTGAATGTGTGGGCCCGGCTTTATCTGAAAGTGCAGTAACTATGATAGGAGCAGTTGGTGTGCATGTGTCAAACCTTGTATTCTATCTTGGGACAAATCTATGAGTGAGTTAGCGAAGATCATAGAGGATTTCACCCGGTTGTCTTTGCTACAGGGCTTCACAATAAAATTTTGCCTACGAATTCTCCTAAGAACCCACAATTTGTTGTACGAATTGGAGGTCTCTTCCTAAAAAGCCCACACATTACGAACCAGTTGGTCTTCTTAAGAATGATTTTTAAAGCCCAATGCAGCTCTGAGTTCTTGAATGTGTGGGCCCAGCTTTACTATCGCTCACTGGCAGCCATTTTCTCTTGGTCGTTTTGACCAAGAGAACATTTATTCAGTCATATTTTTTTTTGATCATTTTTTATTGTCAAATTTTCACAATTGTGATATCTGTCACAAAATATCATTTACAAATAATATTTGACAGGTTAATATTAATCATGAATTCATTTAGACATATTAGCGAGTTAACATTACATACATACATGACAGTAGTTATTTGCATCACATCTATCATAGCTTTTCTGCGCATTCCACAATCTAATACCCAAATTTCAACACAAATATTTTTTTATTTGTTTGTGCCCTAAACAAAATCAGGACATGTGCACTCCGCCAGTGTAAAAAGATAAACGTCATCAGCTTCAAACACATAATTATGATTCATAATAATGAGTACATTTGGTAAGATTTCTTTTTTCATAATACATGTAGTTGGGAATATAGCTTTAATCGATCCTGGGGCTATAACCACCTTAACGAGGGACTAAAAGGATTAATACGCTCCTCGGCCAGCCGGTACACTGTTTGTGCACAATCACTTGCTATCGCCTAGCAATCAAGATTAAAACAGTGCACCAGCAGCTCCTCAATGTTGGTCATTATCCCTTTAGTGAAGGATTTAATAAAAGAATCTGACAATTTGTTTGAGTAATAATAAGGACTGACCTTGCCCAGAGACTGGATGCCTTTCAGTAAGACGAGGAAGACCACAAGCCAGGCCAGCAGTAGACACAGCGCTAACTCCCACACTGGTGCACCCATCTCGTCTATACCAGACGACTTCTGCAGCACCTTTAAACTGTCAATATATAATGTACACAATTAAATCTATTTGAATTTGAAAACATTTTCTTGCAATTGTTGACTGCCATCAAAGGGGAACTCTCCTGCCAAAGGGAGGTTTTCAGCCCCTTCTAGCAATAAGCAATATTACAGTCTTGTGCATGTACCACTGCGTATGTCTATTACAGTGCATGCTGGGATGGATTCAGTTCAAATCTGACCTACACACAATCAAGCATTATTTTTATCCCAAACTAAAAGGTTCTTTTCACCAATATCATACCTTTTCCAAATGATTTATGAAAACCAAATGCATAATGGGAAAGAACAAATCCTATGTTATGGAAAAATCTAAAACACATGAATATTAACATTGGGTCACTGATAAATATCCCATGCGAAACATGTTTTCTATAGATTTTACACTGTACCATTAGTCCCATTATTCCATGCGAATCAAGATTTTAAATGGCGGCTATGCAAATCCCCTATTAAGTCCTAGATAAGTCCCAAATCGAATAATGGATCCACATGGAGAGGCTGGCGTGCTGTTCTGAAATGTGATGTAACTGTTCGACTCAGAATAAAAATACAATATATTATATGGATTTTGAGATACCATCATATTTGAGTCTATTTGGTGTTGGCTTGGTTTAAGAAATCTGTTTAGACATATGGTGAACTGTATTTTAAACCTCTTTAAAAAATTAATGGTCAATTAATTCTCGCCTCTTTTCCTTAGAACTTTACAATCAAATTACAACTATGATACACGATAATCGGTAGAAAACTGTATGACCTTGATGTTAATGGCTATTTAATTTATTAGTGAATAACAATAGTTAACAATATATAGCATGAAACTTTACAATGTAAAGCATAGTCAACTAAATGCTTATTCAGCATCTACGTTTTAATACATCAACAGCATTTACTTACATTCAACTTCACTACGCTCAATTGTGACTATTGTCAGAGTCATTACAACAGTCATCCTTTTAACAAATTAGACTTTTGACCAAAAATATATATGATGACATCAATAGACACTTAACACATCTTTTGATGTCTACACCCACTGTATGCCAACTTATATGTTAAAGCTGTTTATATAAGAACTAGCCAAGTACCCGTCCCCCGGACGGTCCCCCTCTCTCCCCACGCTTCCTCCTCTCCCTCTTTTCACTCTGCCTCTTCTCTGTCTCTCATACCTGTTTTTCTCTCCCAACCCCATCTCCAATACCCGCCTTTCCCTCCCCTCTTCCTCATGCTCCCCCTCGTTGCTTTCTCTCCCTTCCCTCTGTCCCTTCCTATACATCCTTTCCCTCCCCTCCTCTTTTCCCTGCCCCTCTTCTTTCCCTCCCCCTCCCCTCTTCTATTTCCCCACCCTCTCCTTTTGCCTCACTCTCCCCTCCTACACTCTCTTCCTCCCCTCCTCCTCTCCAATACCCCCACCCTCTCCCACCCCTCTTCTTCACTCTGCCACTCTTCTGCATGTAGTCAGGTCCCCCTTGAATTAATGCTGTAGCTTGTGGCTAATTATGTAGTATCTCACAGGGGCTTTCCCAGGCTATAAATAGAGTGTGGATATCTCGATTTAAAAAAGGCTTCAAAATCTCATTTCTACTCCAGATACCTTCACAAACCACATACGACGTCCTCCAGAGAGAGTGGCCAGAAGTCTACAGACGAATAAAAAGGTTTGTAAAACAACAAATTCCGAGAACATGTGAGACAAAGAAACCCCTCTTTTCTACCTCTTTTCGTAGAAATCGCTCTTCCCGTATATTATATGGATAGAAGAATTGGAAGACTGATCACTGAGACAAGACTGAGTAGAAAGTGATTAGTTTTTGACTGACGTTAACTGAGAGTGCAACTCTAAAATCAGCTCTAGCTCTATTATCTGTTGGCCTATTTTCATTATGCGAATGTCACTGAATATGAAGTCACTTTTATCATCAATCTTTATTTCACTATCTACTGTTTGATTTCATGCAGGGAAAAGACTCTCTGAGCGTTTTCATTCTCACCCCAAGTAAACTTATGTGTAACCTATTTGATATTTCAGCAAAGAATTTAAAGCTGCACTCTCAGTTATCACGCCAAAGGAAATCTTACAAATGTATTCATTATTTGACCTACGGGACAAACGTTACCAACTTGCTGCTATTATAATATTTTTAGACTCTACCATGAACAGTCTGGGGGTTATAACCATAATGAGCTGCTTGCTCTGGACCAACCATTATTGCTGTTTTACTGTTGTATTTTGTTTTATTCTCCATTTCTACTACCGATGAAATAATCAAACTGTATTAGATAGATCATATTAATCGTTAGCTAGATGTATGAAAAGCTGAAGTTTATTATCTCGGTTTCTGTTCATTTAAACTGCATGCTTCTCCCTTTAACCAGATACTCCCAGGTTAGACATTAGAAAATAACGAAATAACGAATCAAATCTGTTTTGGCATACTAATGTAAATCAAAATTTCTATCAGTAGCAACCAGTCAGGAACCTGCTGGAAGACCTGGAACTCACTTTCAGATGTGGGTCTCCTTTTGTACACCTTTCTTGCAAAATACAAAATGCTTGAGGTAGAGACTAATTGTACTATGTATGTTAAACGTATTATGTATGTATGTATGCATGTATGTATGTATGTATGTACACAATGTATGTATGTACAACAGTGATTTACTATGTAATAATAATAAATGATAATAATATGAAAACCATAGCTCTTCCAGAGGGTCCCTATCAAATGAAATGAAGTAAAATAAAATATGATAAGTGTTGAATATGTATAGTAAACCAAGCTAAGCTAAGCTAATATAATAAAACGGGACAAGCTACTTGGCACAAGGCGAGGTCAGATACAGACGCTCCCTCATGTGTTTTGATGATTCACATTTATCTTAGTGAACTTTTGTGTTGAAAGTATTGTTAATTTCATGGTCATGAATCAATACTCTTATGTGTATGTCTATGGTAGATCATAAAACTATATCATGATTGTTGTAGGTAGTATTTCTCATTTGTGAGAGTAACTAAGACCAAGTAAAATATAACAAATTTCAATGCTGTTCTCTATGTGTATATGGATGAATGTTATAGTCAGCTGGTGATGGCTGGGGATGGCATTCTGTCAAACACCAGTTCACCATCTGACCACAATCCAACAATGTAATAATCTCTAATTGTGGCCTAATATAGGATTATTACCCCAAGGTTTGGTGGTTTGTTGTGGTCTGTGCGGTCATGGACACTCGAGGGCTCTGCCCGAGAGTGTACATGACCACATTTATATCTCGGGCGGAGCCCCCGAGTGTCCATAACCACACAGACCACAACAAACCACCAAACCTTGGGTATTAGTGCTTTTAGACGCGACTTGATCAGATCAACTTATTAATACCAAAATAGAAGATTTACCAACCTGTACAATTATTTATTTAAATCAAATATGCCTTGCAAGACAGGTATTGAGTGCTCATGTGGAACCGGATGCTCACTCACTGACACTGCCAAATACTATAGGTGGCGCCACACTATGGAGTTTTAACACTGTCGTTCAGACCACTCCTATAGACGCTACTTCCGTTGATAAAACGTGGTCTATAGGTAAGAAAAAACATCCCAGAATCTGATCAAATCGCGTCTAATGCTCTTCAGAGCCACTACCAAAATCAACCAGGCCCTCTCTAGTAAAAACTGGATTCTAATCTAGAAGACCATGGTATATCCGGTGTTTGACTTCTGTGATGTGTTCCATGCCCCAGCACAGAAAGAACATCTAGATTGGCTACAATCAATACAAAACTCCTTTCTGAGGCTAGCAAACAACAAGAAGAAAACTGATAGCGTCAGGGAAATCCACATAGAGATTAAAATATCTCAATGAAATATCTCAATGAAAGGAGAGACTCACACTTTCTCCACCTAACTGGCAAAGAGTAAAGTCCTACAAATATACCCATGACAAAAACAGAAAGAATCAGAAAATCATTTATTTTGCAAGCCCCAACCCTCTTCAATAAAAAGTTTCATCGGCTGGGAGAAACTGCCCAGCCCTGGTTGAATTCAAAATCTACCTTGAAGAAATTTCTTCTCAAACACAGAATAATGGAGAGACCCTGACACAACAGGCATATACAGAATGCCACTCGATAAACATCTGTCTCCCTCCCGGGCAGACCATGAAGTATTACACAACTAGTCATATTATATATATATGTACAAATGTATTTGTCAGAATGTTACCTCATGTGTATCTAACCTCTAGCCCTCAAAAACACTAAGAAGGATACATCAACAGCAGTCAACGCAGTGTCAGAAGAATCTTTGGGCCCAGCTGAATTTTGAAAGTGGGATAGATTGCCTATAAGAACACAATAAGACCATTTTCGTTCATTTTCTAACACAAAACTAATTCAAATCAAAATGAAGGATGTTGCCCACAAAACAAATAACATACAATGGTTCTCACATTGTTGAAATTATAGCTTGTGCATCCCATTGCAGTAGTGTATAGAAAACTAGTCACTTTGTGTATCTGTATGTCAATAACTATAACTTAACTCTAGTGTAAGGGAACCTCTGCAAGAGCTGCCATAGAAGGGGGCTGTTCCCATTTCCAGGGTAAATTGTTATATTTATATTTATTGTCATGTACTGTTTCTGGAAATAAACAATAACATACAAATACATACAACAAAACACAATGCATGGATCTGCATGTTGCCAACGAGATAACAAGGTGGGTTGTGATATAAACACTAAACAATGTTAGTGCTAATGTCATAAACCAAACAATAACCAAAGGAAGTAAAGCCTAAAGCTGGGCCCACACATTCAAGAACTCAGAGCCGAATTGGGCCTTAAGACAAGTCGTATGACAAATTGTGGGTCATTAAGACAATTCGTAGGCAAAATTTTGGCCCACACTCTACCAAATTCAGAGTTGAATTGGTCCTTATTTTTTTTTTTTTTTAGAAACGTTTATTAATCGATACACAAAATAATATGACAATATACAATCTATTCTTGCAGAGTACAATGACATGTGTATAATTGGTAGGAAATGAGCCTCAGTTTTAACCATTTGAATGGTTAAATCTGGTTGAGTGGCTATTACCTTTCCTATGATCATTCTTAAGAGCACTTCCCAATTCCGTACAAATTAGAGTGAAGTCCTAAGATGTTTTATTCATAGACCACTCCACATTGTTCTACGACAATTCGTAAGGACCTTAACACAATTGAATATATCCAAAAGTCTCAAGAGTTTCTACGGTTTGACCAAAGATGTTAGTAATTCTGAGAAGCAGGTAACTTTGAAAGTCGGTAACTTCACTAACTTTTGGAGTATCAGCATTTTCTTTTCACTTTTCTAATGCTCATTTCCCCTTATGTACATCCCCGATATTTTTTATTTTTTTTATTTTTTTTTTACATGTGATGTGTCACAGGAAAAAGAGTCCACGAAATCGTAATTCCTTAAGAAAAGTGCTAAGACAATTCGGAAATGTGTTAAGAAAAACACAAAAGTTCGTACGAATTGGCCAATTGTGTTAAGAATTGTTGTAAGACCCCAATTCGTACTAATTGGGAGTTTTTAAATGTGTGGGCCCGGCATAATGCTATTGCAGCAGTGGAACTATGCCTTAAGCCTTATCTCCGTCTGCCTGAAGGCAATTAAAGATTGCCAATAACGCCCTCGAGTGATTAAATAGCATAAAAGAAACCTTTCCAGTTCCGCCGTCCTTAGTCTTGAATCTTAAAACCGTTTTCAAATGTCATGTAAATGGAAGAGTCTATACTTACTAGAAGTACTCTTCACTGGGTGTCTGAAACTCTTCTATACTGGTTAGATTCTTTTCTGAAAAGAGAAATAATTGTCATCGTAACTACGCCTTAATTACTCTAATGGTACTGGCACTTGCATTGAGAGACGAATTTAATTAGCTTTATATGAATTGGATTTTTATTCCTGTATCAGATAAACAGTTTCATGGAATGGGGCGGTGAATTCTACATGGTAGCCCTTCCATTCTAGCCCAAATAATAATAATTCAAGATACATTCAATAACGGTTTAAGAAATTTAACACTACTGGACATTTTATGCTCTGTTGTCTACAAAAAATATAGTTTTGATTTAGAAATCTACACTCTCGAAGTATTCATTCTGGGTTATTTACTAATCAATTCTAGCATTATTTTTGTAGATGGCGTTTAAAATGTTTATACCAGACTGTATGTCATTTCCCATCATATTGTCGATACTTTTGGCCTGAGAGGGTCTTACATTTACAAAAACATCACTAAATTCTTCAGCCATAAAGGCTGTATATTTATTGCACCCACTTTAATCTTTTTTAGGATTAATGCATGGTTAATATTTTAGGTGGGGTGACATTTTTCTAGTTTTCTAGGGGTGGGGTGGGGTGGGGACATCAACACACACCCAATTCATTGTGCCCTGAGTGTCTAACCAGATTGTCCAGTTTTCGTTCCTCCACCCCTAAATGCACAATTCTATTATAAATGTCTGATGCCTCTTTCAAACAACACCAACAGTTAGTTACGCTATATGGGACAGGTCGTCGGAAATTGTACACTTCGCTTTAATCAACTGTCGTAAATTACCTATATTTGTAAGACAAAAATGCAATTCAACATGAAAGAAAGGCCTAATTCAGCAATAACCACTAAAGGTGTAGAGCTACTGATTGTAAATTTTCTGACGACGTAACCCATGTATATTTGAAAAATATTTGGACAAACATCCCCCAGATAGAAGAACTGCATGCGAGTAGAAGACAATGAACAATAGTGTGTAGTTTCAAATACTTGATTGGCAAATACTTTTGAATAGCTATGTTGCTCAAGGATACATGTGCGTAGTAAATAGCTAAGACATTTACTTCATGCTGTATCCAATGGCTATAGAGAGCCTTTTTCTTTCACAAGTTTGATGAAGTTTGATTCAGTTATACTAATTGTTTTTCTATAGTTGTAACAGAAAATTCGTCAGAAAATGTACAATCGGCAGCTGAACATAATATATTCTGCTAAATTAGGCAGAAAAGTTATAAATACTAAGTCAATCTGAGTATATTGGGTATTGCATTTATTAAAATGGTTTGTTCTGTTATGTTGAAGTGTATTTTGAGCCTCGTTTTTGTCTTGAAATTGGGTTATTACAGAGAATTAGATTGTACATATTCTGGTGACCTAACCCATATGATCTTTAACTTACATGAGATACTTCAAACAGAATGTATTCCATTGTTCTACTAGTTGCAGTTATTTTATTTTGTTTGGGCAGTGCATCTGAATTCAACAATCTATGACAGTTTATATCAGCTTCAATTCAATTCAATTCAAAAATCCTTTTATTGCAGTTGCTTGATAAATAGAAAAAATATTGGACAATACCCCCGTAGGGTTCAATTTCGATGTTGTTACAATTTAGCGAAGAAGAATGGCATTGTGCTTACACAGACGAATCTCATCCAATAAGTGGTTGGTTGATTACTGGTGACTCATTCCAGTCTTTCTATTACACCCCTTTTATTACACTAACATCTAATACAACATGGGCATATGATGATGTATAGTTATGGCACCCCCATTATTACACCTCTCATACAGCATGGGCATATGATAATGTATATCTATTGCACCCCCTTTATTACAACTTTCATACGGCATGGCATATGATAACATAAATGTATTGCACTCCTATATTACACCTCTCATACAGTATGGGCATGTGATAATGTACAGTTATGGCACCCCCTTTATTACACCTCTCATGCAGCATAGCATATGATAATGTATATCTATTGCACCCCCTTTATTACACCTCTGGGTGGGTGTGTAATAAAGTGCATAAAGTTACCTTCCAGAGTGATGTTGAGAAGTGTTTGGTTTTTTAGCATATCATACATGTCTGCACTGGTGACGCAGCAGTCAGTGTTCCAGATGTTGTAGCAGTCAGTCCATGGCAGCTGTGTAGTGAAGGAGGCGAAGAGGAAGTAGAATGACCAGGCCACAATAATAATATAGTAGAGACTGAGCATCCAAGAAGTGCTGACCATGGCAAAGCCTATACCTGCATACAGGGAGAACGAAGGGGTTATATTAGTGAGACAATAATGTTTTATAACTGCATTTTAACTGCATTAATAACTGCAATAATTATTTTAACCGTTTACTCATTACCCTCCTGAAGGAGCCAAAGAAAGGTGAAACTCAGCTGAAGGAAAATGAGCGTAGGTGAACAATAATAAAGTAAAACCACTGCAGTAAAGGATTTTGGCGGGCCACCACAATACAAAAGTGAACGTTTGTGAAACACTGCATCCAAAACAACAGGCTGAAATCTTCCTCAATTCTGGTCAAATGACTTTCAGATAGGGAGGAAATAAATGGTAAAAAAAAGAAAATTGCATTTTTTGATTGCTGTCAACCGACAATGCTGTACTGGTTTCCCTATAACACACTCCACTCTAGAAAGTCGTCATGAGAAGTTGTGTGACCTGGGAAATAACATACGGCAACCCTTTTGTGTTCATTTCTTGGATAAATAAAGTGTTAGAAATATATTTAAACAAGATCATGTGGGGTCAGAGGCAGGAGTGGTCTTCAATACTAATGGAGGTGGGGCGAAGCTGCCTATGACCCCAGCCATTGTTGTTATGTTTGTCTGCTAAACTTCTGCCTTGTCAAACAAAGACATGCATACTACATGTGGTGAATGTCGCTTTCAACAGTGAGCATCTTCACAATATTCAAAGCTATGTGGGTGAAGTCGCCTGAAAATGTACAATTCAGCTTCACCAGACCTCTCAAAAAGATTAATGATAACCACAAGTTTGAGACAAAATTTAGATTCTAAATACAACTGAAAATAATCGAACAGATTTTCTGAATCAAAGCAAAATATTCTCCACTCCAATTTAAGTCTATTGTACATTTTGACGATCTGACCCATATTTATACATGTATGTGCATACTGAATACAGTGAGTGTATCAAACGTGAAATATTAAGACATACTGACCAGCAACGGCAGCAGTTAGATGAAAAATATAAAAAATGTTACAAATATTTAAGTATCAAAGTACATATAAATGTAAATGTAAATAAAATACCTTTAAATAGTGGAGAAACGGACCATACAGATATTGGGCCGAGACTGGCAAACTGACCAAATGATAACTCAAAGTAGAAGACAGGAAGTCCTATGATGATTAGCATGAGGATGTATGGGAAGAGAAACGCACCTGCAAGTAGAAATGATATGGAGGTAATTTTATTTTACTTAAACAGATTTTATTTCAAGAAATTTCACAGACATGTGACAATTTTTATTCATTGAAAGACATTTCTGTTGAAAAATCAATTACATATTATATTGTTTAAGGATGATCGCGGGTATTTCTCAGTTACCAAAAACGGCGGAGATTTTACGATATTGACCATGTTCATATTTATTTATTTTTTTATCATTTCTTAGGTTAGTGATGTTCAGTTATTAAAAAGAAACACTTCTGAAGATTGAACAGATTAGTATATGTTTTTTTTCTTGTTTGTTATTCTTTTACGACACCGTAAGCCACCTTGTTTACATTGAGATTCTAAGCTATTCTACTGATATGTCAAGTTCGGGGGCCTGCAGCTCCTAAAGTAATCCGGGAACCACCAATTTTCTTGTTATTTTCAGAAAATATATTCCTTAAACTATAATATACTAAAGAATCAGCCAACTGTATTTACAATTTATGGTTTAAAATGGATGAAACGTTTCAAAAACACTCTTTTCTCCATAGACGGCCATGTTAAATTAATTAAATAACTTTTTATTTTCAAACGGAAATAGCAAAAAAACTAATTTGGGAACCCCCCTTAAAAAAATTATATTTGAAATCAGCATGATTTGGAGTACAAACTGTGAAAAAATCAGGCTGATCTATTTACTTTGGGAAATACCCGCGATCATCCTTAAACAGCTTGTTTCCCAATTACATATTCCTCGTTTACAATGCTTACACCCTCACTCCTTCTAGCTAATGATAAGTATACTTAATTAATTGTTGTATACATGTACTATTACTATGTGTATTACCATTGTTTAATTGCAAGCTAAGTGATTGTCATCTTATACACTTCCCTCTATTATAACATAGAGTGAATGGTCTGATACCAGTCCCTCTAATTTACCTTCCTCTTTTTATCATAGATTGAACGGCCTGATATCACCCCCTCTAACATACATTCCTCTTTTTTAAGGTTTCCCCCGCCGAAGGCGGTACGAACGCCGAAGGCGCTCGTACTGGGAAACCTTATATAGGTTCCAGTTTTTGCCGCCTGTTCTTTGCGCGTCCGCGTCGCCCCCTTATAAGGAAAACCGGACTCCGCCTGTTCCCACCTGAATTTCCGACGCACTTGCTTACACATCGCGGTGATTTTACGCTCCTGCAAATTGATAAAAATCGCTATTTCCACTCGAAATACATTGCCAAGATGTTGAAATTCAGAAAGAGCATGCTTTTCTACTAATAGGCCTAGATAATCTTACCAAATTTGGTCATTAAATGAGGAAGATAGGACAGAAACTGTACTGTTATTTTAGATAATGACGGCCGACGGCCTAAGTAAGCAGAAAGATCGCCAAAGTGAGTCAGGTTGTAAGAAAATGTACAATTCGCCTGCACCATTCCTCTCAGATTTGAGGAAGAAATGAGATTCAAAATACAGTTTTACATAACCAAGCAGATTCGTTTAATCAATGTATCACCAAATATACTATAGTATAGCTAGTATTTTTCATTTTTCAGAGTAAATTAGCAAGATTTACTAAATGGGCAGAGCCAACGATTGTACATTTTTTGACGTCCTGACCCTATTGGGTTGTGGCAGGCACATCGCGGGGAAATTACGCTCCCGCAAAATTATAAAAAAACGCTATTTTTACTCGAAAAACATTGTCATGATGTTTAAATTCTGAAAAAGCATGCTTTTCTACCCCTATATATTTAATTTTATCAACAATTGTATTTAAATAAGGAAGATATGAGGAAAACTGCACTGTCACCATTGAACAATAATTTTCGGCCTTTCCTCTGCTGTTTGACAAGTAGGCCTATATAGGCATAGCCCACTTTGTTGGCCTTGATTCCCCGAAATAAGTGGGCAAGATGTTAAAATTCAGAAAGGGCATGCTTTTCTACCCCATGTTAATGTAGTTTTATCAACACAAATTTAAATAAGAAAGATATGAGAAAAACTTCAGGCCTATCTTTTTGTCAACACCCGATATGCCGGCCATGACGCAATATTTTACCGGTCGTTGTGACCTCTTCTAATTTACACTACGTTAGTAACGCGCGTTGTACTTGGCAACGCTTTTTCCCGCGCGTGTGTGGGGGTTGAAGGTTCAATAGTAGAATTGGTCGGGGAAAACCGTTTTCTCCTTGGTCACAACCAAAATTTCTTGTTAACATTGAGAGGGTACACCAGTCCCTCTAATATATCTCTCCCTCTAATCTACCTCCCTCATTTTAACATAGAGTGAATGGTTTGATATCACCTCCTTCCTCCCTGCATAGATGTCATCGGGTAAATGACCTGTTACTCATTCTATAATCTACCTTCCTGCTTTTATCATTGAGTCAATAAGTTGTTACCACTCCCTCTAATCTACCTTCAAACTTCCTGTTTGAGAAAGGTGAATAACATTTAATGAATTCCTACCGAACATAATTGAAGTATTTCAGTTGCAAAATTGTGCTAATTAGTGTTGCTAATTACACACATTACCGAGGGCAAGGTACTTACACATCTACATCATCCAAGCCAACTGTCACGACAACTATCCTTGTTTGTGACAGTATCATCACAAATGAGACCAAGTAATTAGCAGATAATTGAAATGTTTTCCCCCAACAACCGATCCTGGCTGTCAGGAGGTATCCTTTATTGCACTAAACAGAGTGACTGGGCTTTCCCAGTGTCTAATAGCTTTAAAGCTGCATTCTCTGCTTTTATGACAATGCAGATCTTGCCAAATTTATAGATATAATAACTTATAAGACTGGATTTATCGATATTCTGCTGCTGTTATTGGTTCATATATGAAGCCGAATTAGTCGAGCAAACACGGCTGCCAGTGAGTGATATGAAGTCTTCACTGGGAAGGGTTAGGCGGGTCCTCCAAATACAAATGGGGACGTTTTAGAGGCTATGTCACAATAACAACTGGAGATAAAATCATCTAAAACGTTGGTCAAAAAAAATGTTCAGTTCTTGACCGATTTAACTTTAGCTTTAAAAACTAAGTTGATAGTGAGGGATGCGGTGGGGAAGGGCGGGGGTTTAGATAAAAGATCAAAGATTGCCACAAACAAATTCTAGCTAAAGAGGATGGATACAAATCCTTTAATGTATTTCACATATGGGCATTTCTCATGAAACGTCGACAAGGGCCCTATTTATATGTGGAAACAAAATATCAAAGTCTAAGCGTCATATCCCTATTAATAGAGAGAATATATAGTTGTATAAGCATACAATTTTAGGAAAGTCAGATAGACATGTCGGGATATTTAATGTTTTTGAAATTTTGTAGAAATCTCAAATAGTCGCCGAGGTATAAGTATAGATATTCACTGCATTCAGGTACAATAATATTATTTCACTGAAAATGTGAATTATTCCAGCCCTATCAGTATAATTTACAAAAGTATACTAGCAACGACTAAGAGAATCAGTAGAAATAATATTCATGTAACCTTAAAACGTTTTTAGAAATATGCAGCTTGTTCCAAGGAACACATACATGCCGTTTGCAGGTCTATACGATCAGAATTGAGTAAGATATGACATAAACAAAAAGCATGAAAAGCATCAAAATTGTACTTAAATTTCTGGAATCGATCCCATACAATATGTATTGGTTTGACTTTTTGGGACATACAATTGGCTAAAATAATAGTCTCCTTCATTCCGTCATTTGCTGTGTGGGTACAAATCATGTCATTGCTTTAATTCTTATATCATTACGAAGAAAACAAATTCCTCTTTCAGGAAATGTATACTTTTACTACCTATTACTATTATTTTTGGCACCAGTGTGGGTTAAAAATACGCACAAATTTACACAGCGTGACGCGGAATGATGCGTGACGCGGGATGACGGCCACAGAGTAAATAAGGCTTAAATATATTTTTCCCCACAACAGAATAATAGCTAATATCATATTCGAAATACATATGTCCCTCATATATTTTGCTAAATTATGTATGTTTAAATTTCATTTGTTCCTTATTTATAGGCTGTTGAAATGCGTTCCCGGGATGACACTCATACTACACAAAATTCAGTTTCCCATCTCTTTTCAGACAGAAAAAATGAATGAGTTCAAAATTCGTTCTTATTTCCTTATTTTTCCACTCCAAAATACATTCAAATTCATTTCTTGATTAGTTCTTTCTCCTCCTACCAGCCATATTTCTCAGCAACTACCAGGAATAAAATGTGATGCTGAATGATGCAGCCCCTTCACCAAATGATAAAATTAAATAACTATTAGTAGTATCACCGCATTGTCCTGATATTTGCTAATTGTGACCACCTATGACCACTCTTTACGTACCCACACACACAGAAATCTTAAATAATATATTTTGAAAAATAAACAATATCATTTACTATAAATTTTTGAATAATTCTCTTAAAATCCAGATTTCCCTCCATTTAAAGACAAACAAATATAAATTTTCACTGTTTTTGCTTACATTTAGTGCCCATATACATCTAGCATTGGGTAAAATAGGAACCAGTCGGATACCAAGCTAATTTTTTTTCTAAATGACTCATTATCATGAAATACAGGGCCAGGAACTTTGTCGACGTTTCATGAGAAGTGCCCATATATATGTAATAGGTTTTACTTTAAAGGGCACTTCACAAGTTCCGCTATCAGTGAGAGCGAAATTAACCTCTATTATCATTGTCCGTACCCTGATACACTCTGACAAAAGTTGCTGTATTCTAAAATTTAGCAGATGAATCTACCTGCAATTTGCCATCATAAACATACTATCCGATAATATCAGATAGCAGACAATATAAGAAAACCTAAAATTCTTGGAGGAAAAGGAGGAGAAAGTTAGAAACCTATTGTTAAGATATAGGCTACTGTTTAAGTGCCCGCATAGCTTAGAGTTTGGGTTGTTACCACTCCTCTTTCTATGGCGCCACTGTCAATTTGTGAAGTGCCCTATTGAAAAGATCATTAGCACCGATCTGTTCCTTTCTTAACTAAGCTTTTGTTACTCGTTGGTTCCATCAACTAACAGGTGCCACTAATGCACCCCTCCTGTCCGTCACCTGTGTCACCTCCTGATAAGTCAATCCAGAATTGAATATGAACTAGCTTAGTCTAACACAAACCGATTCGGTGTCTTCTTTCTATCCACTGTCTTTCATTACTTTCCACATTTTATGAATACACACTTTATCTAGTGATTTGGTCCAAGGACCTTGCATGATGCTAAAGTTCCCACTGTGGATCTTGAGAAGGTGTCATCAATATAAATTGGTATGTTGATGTTGAGAGATAATAGTTAGATTTCCATTGTAAACTAAAATTGTATTTCCATTAACTAATGGCTTTCTACCTTGCATAATGCCTTTAAAGATACATTATCAGCTGTGAACAAAGCTATAATATAATTACTAACTCAATGATTAACATACTAAATTCCACATACTTTCAAGACATACCAAACAATGAACTCAAAATGAGCAAACATAACTTCTTCATTGGATGTTTGCACTGTGTTCCATGTTCAGGGAGCCACCTTGCGCCAAGTTGTGGCATATATACACGTTATGGAGAATCAAATGTATCTAAAACCTATACAGATGCCTGTTTCTCATCTCGCCTCTGTATAGGTAATATGTACATTTGATTCCCCATACCTATGTGAGCTATGGGCCTGGTGTGTAAACATAAACATGGCTCGAGTCAGTGTGCACGTTAAAACTTCCTTGATTATTTCCATGCCTTTACTGACTTCACAACGCCTACAAACCAATGGACATGTTCGGGTATGCTATATCAAGGAGGTATATATACAGAGGGAATGGAAGCCAGGATTATGCGTGTCTACCAAATAGTTGGGGGTAATGCCACTACTACTACTAGCACCACTATTTATAAGTATGTCAGTAATGTTTGCTGTCGCTGGAAGAGGGCAATCACAGCAACCTGTGCTATATAGTTGGTAGTTAGTGCTAACAACAACACTGCAGTGTCACCTGGCTTACAGTGGCTACGCCATGTATATGACATGCATGTTGTGCTTGAATCATTGTGCTGCTTCCACTCCCTCTCTATATACCTCCCTGGCTATATAGATGATACTTGTGCAAAAAATGTCTCTGATGTTTAGAGGCATAGCTGATAATGCATTTTTAATTCCCTGATGAATACCTTTAGACCATAAGACACACTAGTGCCATCCTAGCCCAAACGGCTCTCTTTCAAGAAGGAAAAGTGGGGGACGTTTGACTTCTATTTATCTTAATATCCTGTCAACCCTTTGCCCTGAGAGCCGCTCTTTGCAACCACCATGGCAAAACAGAGCCAGTATAACCGGCCTTTCTTCCATGGATACTCTGTCTCGGCAAAACACAGCTGCTAAACATGGAACAGAGACAGTGCTATACAATACAGCTGTGTATTTCGCCATGGTCAATCACACACGTCGACTCTGGGGGCAAAGGTTTGAAGTCAAAAGTCACCCATTGTTCTCTCTTCTTAAAGACACCCATTTCCCCCATTTTCTACCTATTGGACAGACTATAGGCCCTGGTGAAAGACCATCGGAAATCATTAATCCCAGTTAGCCTTGTAAATCCTTCCAACTCACAATAAGCTGTATAAAAATGCTGAATAAAGAAAAGGCAAAACGACCCAACACAGCCCAGACCATCTGTCTGAGGCTTCCCGAGCTCCAGCTATGGGTCAGATCGTGAGAAAATGTACAATTCTACTTCATAAATTCTCTCAAATAACTCAAATTTAAGACTGAGATGAGGTTCAGAATACGGTTCAACATAACCGAAGATATTGTTAGCATCACCTCAATACCAAATATACTCATATATATCAATAGTATAATTATACCGCTTTTCAGAATTTACTAATTTAACTGTAGAGATACTGATTGTACATTTTCTGACGACTGAACCCCTATGGTGCCGCCTGCTGCAAGGTTGGATATGAACTAGCTGAGACTAAACTAAGCCAATTGTGTCTTCTTTCCTTCCACTATTTTTCATTACTCACGGCTCAAATAACACCCTTTGTACATCATTTAACTAAGGAGGTGGTTGAAGGAGCATAAATGAATATGCTCGAATTCTGTCTGTGGATCTCAAGAGTTGGTTGTTATTATAATTAGATTGCTGCGTTGCTGCTGAACGATAATGGAGGTAGAGGGCGCGTTGTGCACAGAACTACTTATTAATACATGTGTGTGTGATAACATCATGGTAGATGGAATGCATATAACAAATTTGGACAACAGCATTTCGTTTCTCTTCCTGCTCCTAATTTTCAGTTCTCTTCCCATCATTTCCCTCCCTTCTTCCTCCTTTCTCCTGTTCTCATTCTATCTGTCCTCTTCCTCTTCCTTCTTCTTTACCACTCAGTACCTCTCATATCTGATGAGAATTAAGAATAAGAGGTCTTCCAGGTCGCCCTAAATACTATTATAATGAGCTCAAACAATAACCCCTATAGCTTGGGTTTATAGAAAAAAGTGTTGTCTTTAATATAATACTCGTGCAGTTTGTTAACACCTCATTACTGCTGCATAATAATACAATACAATACTGGGGGATAGTATTTTCTTCCACATTACCTTAGATGACTTATTTTATCTAAAACTTGAGCAGCTCATTGATGCCACATTACTACAATCTCCCAACCATTGTGTTATGGCCTTAACCTTGTTTTACTATAATTCGTAGGGTCCTGCATTATGCTTTTAGATTACCAACCAATATTCACCTATTCTATGCTACCTATTTTCAAAAGCTAAAACGTCGATCAAGAGATGAGATTTGTTTGTACAATTTAATCACATAATGACGTTATTTTCAGTCAACCGTGATCGATCAAAACAACTCGAATTTACTTACAATCAGAGCAGGTGTAAGTACACGATACTGCCATTAATAGAGAATTGCTCAAACAAGTTATGTAGCTTTAAGCAGTCACTGTATATACGAAACAAACATGACCTTACAACACATCACACAGATATTTTGATTTTCCTTTCCTACCCCATCCTTTAGTACTAACTAAATAGAGAGAAGACATGTCCTTACAAAGAAATAACAATCCTTTACTAAAATAAATAAACAAATAAACAGTTCAGCGAAACTAACCAAGTTTTAGATTTGCCTAATTTTTGGACGCACGTGCTCTTATCAACAGAAACACATTGTTTTTTCAGAAGCGAGTACTACAATGGAAAGACGTATGGGTAGAATTGAAAGGTGGAACAGACTATTTATTGTGTGGGGAATCGTGTAATATACATGCATTGCCACTTGTAGAACATAAATAGGTAGTTGAAACCGTTATCGGCATTTTGACCTGTCAATACTGAATGACCTTGAATAGGGGAATTGCATGTCCACCGTCTTGAATCTTCATTCGCATGGAAATCTGAGAGATGTATGTCGTGTAAATGCTATGGAAAACATGTTATCTTCAGCATGAAATATTTAACAATGTACTCATATAAATATCCATGTGTTTCACATGTTTCTATAAAGAAGACTCCATCTTTCCCATCATGCATTTGGTCTTTATAGATCATGTACACAATCTGTGATATCACATAAACGATCTATGCATATTTTAATACAAATGTTGCTTAATATTTAATATTGTCAGATTTGAACTGAAATAAACATGTATACAGTAAGATATGTGCAAATCCCCAATTGAGACAGGTTGGTAACTATTCAATGCTTAAACTGTTATCATTATATTTGAATACGGTAGCGATTATAGCAAGATAAGATTAAGTACTAACAGACTTGTTGACTTCGATATTGCCCCTTAGGAAGATAATGTTCTACTATAGAATGCAACGCTCTGTCATCTATGGTACTCAACTTTGATGATTTGTGTGTTTGTAGAGTTTTGACAACTAATCAACATTTAACCCATTGTTTTATTTTTAAAAGGATTGGTTTGCTTTCGACGAGTGGATATGAATTGGTTGGGAGGATATAAATAAATGGTACTAGTGTCTGTGTTTACACGTAATAAAAAAACACTTGAGTGAGAACTATGGGACTAGAACCTTAGGAATGTGTTTTTTTTATTGTGAGTTTCTCGTGGCCAAACTTCTCTTCTCTTTATTTACAGGAACAACGGAAAGATTTTCTATGCAATGGCTGCACCCAATGACCAACGCAAGCTATGTTAGACTTTTGTCACTCTTAAAATAATTAACATTTAATAAAATAAACACAATGAACTTATATGGGTCAGATTTTCAGAAAATGTACAATAGGCAGCTCCACGCATGTAGGAAATTCTGCTAAATTAGGCTGAAATGTGGCCAATACTAGGTAAATTCGAGTATATTCGGCATTGCCGTGGTTCTAGCAATCTATTTGGTTAGGTTGAACTGTATTTTGAACTTTATTTCCGTCTGAAATTTGGGTTATTTGAGTGGATTGGTGAAGGTGAATTGTACATTTCCTGAAATTCTGACCCATATCATGCACTCTCACTGCCTCAATTCTAGCAGGATATAAGGCTGGAGACCTGGTTAAATTAGTGCATTTTAACATTTTTAATACAAAATTGATAAATTGGACTATATAATATACAAAGGTCTTTTATGATAATCAATAACTCAACAATGTAGTAATTATCAATACATAAGAATTGGTTCTGATAACAAAATATTGATAGAAATACAGAACACTTCTGCCAAAAGTTTTGGTATTCCAAACTGCTGCTGCTTGACAGCAGTTGACGCTTCTGCAAGTTTGATACCGAAAGGTAGGTTTGAAACCTAATTTGAAAAAGATAAAAATCCGGAACGTTCACTTGGTAGTCTAACCCCTTTCGTTTATTTCATTTTGTTACCAATATGTTCTAGCATAGCGTAGTATTGTTTTATATTTCGGGGAACCCCCTCCATGGTGACGTCACTGTGCACTGCCTCATTGTGACCAATCTTAATTTCATGCGCTTGCTGCAAAGGCCTAGCTGTCCATTATGGCATATCCATGATCTGTGCACGGTTCTACTATTAATTATACTTGATAGTGATACAGTCTTGTTTTTGCATATGAATGTATCTATATATAGGCTATTATTGCCTTTATTTGTATTTTGTTGTAAGTATTGATGGTATTAAATCGGTGTATAACTACTACAAGTAGGTTATTCTTTTATTTTTTGCCAAATTGATCTTATACTTAACGTCGACAATATCTCATAGTCATAACTGATCTACATATATATTATGAAACTATAAGGATAATCAAGGTTGTACTATTTGGTAGATATAAATTTATATTTTGAGCTGCTATTGTTTCTACCCATTTAAATATCATATACATGCTGTTACCACTGAGACTAACCTCTTTGATGGTATATGTGTTGCAGAATAACCATGTTCAAATCAATCAAATGGACCACACCTCTCACCTGGCCTCACCCACATCCCTCCCCTACTCCACCCCTTATTGAAACAATCATATATGGACACATATATTTCTATTTCCAAAATGTCCTAGCGTTAAGAAATCCTAGCTCAGTATCCGAGTCAGAGCGTAGTTAGACACAGCAGTGGGCAGAAAACTATGGCTATTTCTAGTTGAATCTAATCTGATTATTTTGACTTTGCTGTATAAACATCCTGAATAATAATATAAACAAATTACAAAGGTGTTAATACTGACCGCCGCCATTTTGGTAGCAGAGGTAGGGGAAGCGCCATACGTTGCCCAGCCCTACAGCGTACCCTACACACGTGAGCAGGAACTCAAACTGCCCGCCCCAGTTCCCCCTAGCGGCCAGACTCGCAACGTCCCCTTGCAGCTCCCCAGTCGCTGGCTCCACCTGCAATTATTGAGAAAGGTTCGTTTTATTCATTTTACAGACAATATATGTAATGCGTTGCAGCAAAGTGAGTCACAAGTCACACACAATCTATTTTGAGATACTATCATGGTCATTTGAAATCATGAAATCGGATTCCAATGATGGTAAACATTAGGACATTTAATAAGTATTTCTATATTTTAAATTTGAAACTTTTTTTTACTACAATTTTTCAGTAGTTCTGGGTGGACCATTACTATAATTAAAGTAGCTAAATATACTATATTATTATTTATTATACGCGCATTCTATATGAGACGTGCTATAAGTGGGGTGCTATAAAAATATTCATATAGGACGCGTCCTATATGAAATGTAGTTGTCTAAAAATAGCTCTGTTTTTATGCTTCGCGGAGCTTTGGCTCTCCCCGGAGAATGTAAACAAATCCCCGCGATCGGGAAACCACCCGTGATTCTGGTACTAATGTAGCTAAAGGAATGGCCATGATATGAACGTTTTAATTCAACAATGTCAGTAAGTAAATGTACTGCATGAGACACACAGACAGACTGACAGCTAGGGCACCTACTAATGGGACTCTCAGCGGGACAGTGGGGTTCTCTGTGACTTTTTTTAGATATTTTTCAGCAATATCTGATGATATATCATCAAATTTGTATGCACTCAATTTGTATTTGTATGCCTACGGCATCGTGCTTATGTGGACGAATCTCGTCCTATAAATTTTCGATTATTGCCGGCTCGTCCCATTCTCTCTATATATAGAACATTCATACAGTCTCGAAATTTGGTGCATGCATTCATACGACTGTAAACAGTACATACATCAAAGATGAGCACATTGCTATGAAGAGATCTTGTGAATAAAACACATTGAAAAACTTTGACTCATTCTCCTGCAACACATCACATACACATATGGCATTTTATGCCATGATAGGTGTGCGTATCCACAAAAACATGGCCAGATTAGCCCATTGCAAATGCATGCGTAGATTGCACTAGTGGGGGCTGCTTTTCGAATGCAACCAATTTACTCCCCTCTTTTGATTGGTTGTGTAAATATAGTTGCGCCAATCAATGACGCTCATTTCATGACGCTCATTTCATGGCGCTCATTTCATGACGCTCATTTCATGACGCAACGTTGTAGGCGCTTGCTTTAGCCGAGTTGGAGGGTTGCAAGACATTAACTGAAGGTAAATAATGATTAAACAAGGCTAAAATATATATATCATGGCATAAAAATAGAACCCAACTCGAGATGGATATAGGATGATGCATTCACAAAACACTTGTTTTCGTGTTTTGTGAATACCCTATATCCATCTCTCGTTGAGTTATATCTTAATATTCAAGATAATAAGACCCAAGTCTAACAGAAGTGTCTGTAGCCCTGATTATATATATATTATATATAGAGAGAGAGAGAATGGAACGAGCCGGCAATAATAACAAATTTATTGAAGAGATTCGTCCGCATAAGGACGATGCCATAGGCAGAGTGCTTATGTGGACAAATCAAGTCCAATAAATTTTCAATTATTGCCGGCTCGTTCCATTCTATATTTATTATATGGGCATAAAACTTGATCAAATTTCATCAGATATCACTGAAAAAGTATGAAACAAGTATCAGAGATAGTCCAAGCACCACTGACTGTATGGATTTGTTTACATGCTGCCTTGGTTCTCTGCGGAGATGGCGGAAGTGTGGAGGTAACGTTAGAGCTATTTTTAGACAACTACATTTTTATGGTATGCGTACTATATGATTATTTTTATAGCACCCCACTTATAGCATCTCTCATATGGAATGCACATATATACGTATTTTTATTTCTCTTCAACAGTAAATGGGATGAGACCTATGTCTATGAGTTATGTAGGTACTAAACTTTGGAATAAGTTGCCAGTTAATATTCGGAAGTTGAATTGTTTTGAAAATTGGTGCAACTACTGGAAAAATGATTGTGCCAGACCTAACAAATAATATGACACGTGTAGTATGTTATTTTGATTTGTATGTAGTAGTAACACGTTATTTGTATTGTTGAACTGTTTATCTATTATTTAAACTATATAATTATTACCACCCCCAACATAGCTGATATCCACAATAAGCAACACCCCGTGTCCTGGATATGACCATAAGGTGCCTTTCTGTCGCTTTTCTCTGTCTCTCTCTCCCTTCTTCTCTATCTTTATTTCCTGGGTATGATCATAAAACTGCCTCCCTCTCAGCTCTCCCGCCCTTGATATAACCATATTAAATGTGTTGATAAGGGCGTAAAGCAACCAATCTCACTCACTCACCCTGTGCCTGGACGAACATCCTGTTCCCCCGGAGGGAGCAGATGACATTTCATCATCATCACTATCATGTTCTTCAGGCTCTAAATTTTCTGAACTCAACAAGCAACTCAACTCTATGTTGAATGAGGATTGTACCCAGAAGCTCGTGTACATTATGTTATACCGCTAAGTGGCGCAGCAGTCACTAGGCCATAGGTAATAAAGGATGAGTGGTGGGTAACGCCCCCCCCACACACACACACACTCCTGACTTGAAACTCAACTGGCTTGGAAGTGTGTTCATTGTAGGATCTTTGATATAATTTAGGAACATTTATAGATTACACCAACACAGCGGTGTAACACATTTTGCCAATTTCTACCCATGTAAAACACTGGCAACTAAAGAATTGTTCAAATCAAATATCACCAGTTTATTTAAACTTCCACTACAAATAGTCATCGTATATGGGTGAGGTCGGCTGGAAATTTGCAATTCGCTTTCAAGAAGCTTCTCCAATAACCCCAATATTATAAGACCCAAATGAGGTTCAGCGTTCAACATAACCGGACATTGTTTAATTCCATACAATACAAAAATACACTTAAACACACATTAATTTCAAACCTAATTTACTAAAAGTGGAAATCTACATTTGACCGCTTTACACATTGAGTGCATTCTACTAATAATATGTGATGTGTCACAGGAAAATGAGTCACAAGTTGCAACAATGTATTTTGGGATATCATCATAATATTTGAATTCATGAGATCAAACGGATTCTAATGTACGATGCTAAACATTAAGGACATGGACATAAAAAAAAAACCCAAAACCCATTAAGGACATCAAAAGGCCCATTTCCATTACAACGGCCGATTGGTGTCCAGCCACCGTTAAAGTATTACAGTCGGCAAGTATTGGCCGGCTGGTCGTGGTAATGGGAATGGGCCTTAATAAGAAGTGTTAATCTATAAGAAGTGTTTCTCTATTTTGTGTTTGATATATCTAGGCTAGAACAACTTTTTTAGGTGGGCAATTACCAGCAAACTAATCAAATGTAGCAACTCCATAGTTGACCTTCGAAACGCAAGGATTTATTTATTGCACTATCTTGATATTTGATACATGTATTTCATACACATTTCATAATTCATATGACCTGAAGCGCTAAACACTCCAAAAATCATTCCAACAAAGAGGTGTTGTGAATAAATCACTTGGGGAAATATACAGTTTTGCGACTTCTGACTCGTGTTCTGAAACAGATCACATATTAGCATAATTTCTACTTAATATCATTAGGCCGCAACCTGATTAATATACCAGGTATATCTGACTACGATATTGCCTTGATTCAAAGAACCTGTTACCTCTGATCTGATTCACTGCAGTGGGGAAAGAAGATGGCTAATGTGTACCCAGTAACAAACTGACAAACGATTCTCAGAAAATGAAAGGTTCAGTAACAGCCAATATACCCAGTAACATAGATCGGTTATACTCAGGAAATTAACAATGCTAGAAAATGACAGGTTCCGTATCCCATGCAGATATATGGGTGTTGGTAAATTATCCCAGAACCCTTTGGATGTCAGGAAGACAGTCCTGCTTTCAGATCAGGGGTATTGTTCTGTATTCCATGATCAAAATATTTATGTTAACTTGGACAATTACTAATAAAGTAACTCTATACGATAACCTTAAAAACACAAGGTATAAATATTCATTGCAATGTCTTAAAATTTGGTACACCTATTCATATGACTAAGGGGAATAACTCCTCCAAAAATAGGAACATTCCAACAAAGAGATCTTGTGAATAAATTACTTTGAAAAATATTGATATATAATAATGATATAAAATGTGATGTGTTTCAAGAAAATGAGTCATAAGTCGCAAAATTGATATTTTTCAAAGTGATATATTTCCCAAATCTCTTTGTAGGAATGTTGTCATTTTTGGTGTGACTAACGCTGGATTAGGTATGACTACATGTACCAAAATGCAAGACAGTGTATCAAATATTGTCATGCATTTATAGGGTCATCCCATAGATAATATTTAGCTACTTTAATAGTCATTGTCCACCTAAAAATATTGAAACTTTTTTTTTCAGAAATGAAAATATCAAACTTAAGATATAGAAATACGTATTAGATGCCCTTAATGTTTGCATTCATTGGAATCCCCTTGGTCTAATCTTTTCAAATATGATAATATCACAAAATCTAATTTTTGCGACTTATGACTCATTTTCCCGAAACACATCTCAAATACATTTTATATCGGTTTGAACGACTTGATGCGGCCGACGGAAATAATTCTTTACGAAGGAACTAAGCATACAATTGTAAATCTGAAAGCAGGACTGTATTTCTGACATCCAAAGGGTTCTGGGATAATTTTTATATTTAGATCGGAATTATTTTGAGGGACCTATGAGCTATCTAAAGCGGAAAGCAATATTTTTTATTCTTTTTAGACTTGTGACACATATTCTTGTAACACATCACACATATACCTGGGTATATTCAATGTCTATATTCATGAAAAAAAAATTCCCTGCTCTTCCTCTCCTTTCCAGTCCATCTCTTTCTTACTTAAAGTTTCTTTCAATTGCAATCTTCCTGTCTGCCTCTCCCCCTCTTTCTCTTTCTGTCTCTCTCTCTCTCCCTCTCTCTCCCACACACTAATATCATCAAGACTGATTCCTTGAGGTCTTATTCTCAGCTGGTTCTGTGGTGTAGTGGTTAAGACTCTCACTTGTAAACCCCAAGGGTCTTAGATCGAACCCAAGCATGGGCAAGTTTTTTTTTCTCTGCTTTGGCATCAGTGGTTCTGAACTAGTGGCCGTCATGCACTAATGGTCACCCCAGCTTGTCTGGGATTGGCGGCGGCCTCTTAACTCTTAACGCACCACTGCACACTCCTATATTTCTCCTAATCCTTTAGCTTTATCAGTAGCAGAATTACGGAGATTCAAATTACGCCCGATTTGGCTTAGGCCAAAAGTGAAGGGAAATTTCCAATATAATCGCGTTATTAAAAGAGGTCCGCGTTTAGAGTGAACGTTTACAAATACAAATACAATATGGAGAATATTTATCTACTTATCATAGTGATTGACCATCAAGAATTAGTGCTAACTTTTTTTCATGAATATAGAAAATATAGACGTACATGTCAATGTTTACCATAATTCAAATCTGCATGATCTCTCTTTTCAAATAATGATGATTTTAAAAATCTTTATTTTGTACCTTATGAGTCATTGTTCTACAACTCATCACATATTTGTTCCCATCAAGATGCGATAGAGAAGGAACTGAAGAGAATATTGCCAGTATATTTGTTAATGTAAGGTTCGTTATTACTGTTGGTTATTAACTCAATCGACCCCTCGATGCCCATATTTGGGTCTGGGCGGCGCTGTCGATTTGGCCACGCCCACATCTCATGGACCAATTGCATGACTCTATTCTCGATTGTGACGCAAGGTCTCCTTGAACGTAAACAAACTATTCGACCCAGTCACTTCCACACGTTTCACCGCAGTGAGCGGTTGTGTATTCAAATTTTTTCTTTCTTAATTATTGTCAATGTTATGGTAAATAAACCATGCTTCGCACGGTTCTGGCCAACCCTTGTGTTTAGTTGATCTGTGATATATAGCTCTCTCTCACCTCCAGTCGACCAAGATCCAACATATCTATAATTATTATAACCACATAACAGTTCCGCGATTATCAATATATTTATATTTGTAAAAATCTGATATTATATTGATGTTCAAATTATAATTATAGCTAGAAATTCTGAAGTAAAGAATACCAGAATGATTATTTCATTTTTTATTAATACAGCCACTCTTAGCATTAAATACAAAGAACCGTTTCAACTATGGTGTGAAAGACAATAATCACTCAATATGAAGAAAGAAAAACTATGAAGAACACTAGTGACAGTAAACACCGTAACTTAAAATTAAAAATTGAATGATTCAGAGTGGATACGGTATATATAAATAAATAAGACAATGAAATAATTGTATTCCGTGTAGAGAGGGAGCAGAAAAACAAGTGCAATAATGCACAGTGATTGAAAATGTACTCTAAAATAAAAAAAACAAATGTTAACATTGAAATGGTTTTTGGAAAATCAAGAAAGACCTGTGATTGTCACAGATGAAAGATCCCCTTTTCCAATATATGATTGCAAATGTATTGAATTGGAAATAATAGCTATTACATTCATCTATACATATACATTAAAGACAAAGACCACTGTTGGGTTTGGGGCATATCAGCCATCTCTTCTCAGATTATGATTTTAGAAGTGTTTTGAACCTAAGATTGCATACCTCGAACCATGTATCAGCCGTAATTAGCTATTTTTGGTGGGAGGGGTATAGGGGATTAGATCATCGTTTATTAGAAATTTCAGTTGATGTTATTATGTTTGACACTATGATACATTACATTAGTGGTACAGATTTCATGAAGCAGGACCTTAGGGGTCCTCCACCCTTCTGAGTGGGGCAAAGGGTTCCATTTTAGGGCTATTGGACATGTGCTTCCAGACTGCCCCCTGGTGATAGTAAGCCTTTATTCTAAACCAAATTTCAGATTAATAATATTCAAGGCTCTTCGGGATACCATAACCCTTTAAAGACAAATAAAAAATCCCCTTAATCTTATTCTTAATCTTAATCTTAATCTTCTTTTGTATAATCCATCTTTTAATATCTGGAGGTAAATAAAAGATACTGCTTGGATAACGTCCACTTGAAATTCTCTATTCAGTAACATGAAAGCATCGTTAGAAATGTGTATTTGTAGTTAGATTTGTCAATGCAAATAAAGCTCTTTTTAAAACTCTTTTTAGATTTAAAACAATTCTACAGCCTTGGACCTTTTCATGCTTACGCCAAAAGTGTGTGTGTGGGGTGTGTGGGGGTGGCATGTCCTCCGCCGTCCCCCCCCCCCCCCCGTTAGCAATGCCCCTGAATAGGGCATTTGCATATCCGCCATCTTGGATTTCGATATTTATTTGAAGACATTGTTATGTGACATTATGTGATATTGCCGAAACTAATCATAATTATATCAATTATCTATTAACAACCAGTTGTGAATATATTTTGAGCGATAAAATGAGTACCTACCTTGAGACAGGACGTTGAGGAGGAGCGGATACTGGCGTCTGCAGCAGCATTGTTGCCCTCTGACGCCTTCTGCATGACAACAAGGACAAATTGGTGTGTAAAATGTGATGTGTCACATTAAAACGAGTCATAAGTCGCAAATTTGATATTTTTCCAAAGTGTTTCATTCACAAGATATACTTATAGGAATACTCTCATTTTGGGACTTCTAAATCATTAAGTTGCAAGAATACATGTACCAAATTTCAAGACAGTGTATTCAAGGTTTTTATGGTCATCATATGGAATAAATTTAGCTAATTTACTTTACTCCACCAATGAATATTCACATTCAACATTTTTTATATAGCCACTAATGTTTAACATAAGCATAGCCCTGTTCATGCCTTGCCCCCTAAAATCCATTACCAAGTCCAGTAAATTACTTTTAACATGTAAGGAGCTGAGGGATGCATCTATTGCAATATTTCTACTGAACTCCGGGTAGCTCCGCCTGCAGCTCCGGGTTCGGACACCTTCGTCTCCGGGCACCTCTGAGGTTATCTAGTACCTCCGGACGCCACTAGGGGTCTACATTGCAAGCCATGACGATATTTGCAGTTTATATAACTTGCACAAGATGCACAAGATTGATGGAAACCAAGGTAAAATACTATTAAAATTGAGTTCTCTTGTTGATTTAGTATGTAATAAATACCTAATAGCACTCTGCACTTTGTAATCAATCTCGACGTCGGGTCAAATCGCACTCCACTGCGTGCGAATTGACCCGACGTCAAGATCGATTACAAACTGAACAGAGTGCTATTAGGTATATTATTACATATGTGTGTGATTACAGAGGTGCCATTTGGGGGTGCCATTAGAAATATCGTATCACATACATATGTGATTCGGAAATCTTGTCCACAAGCTCGATGGAAACCAAGGTAAAATGTCATTAAAATTGTCTTCTCTTGTTGATTACGTATGAAATAAATATCTAATAGCCCTCTGTTCGGTGTCAAATCGATCTTGACGTTGGGTCAAATCACACTCCACCCCTTCGGGGTGTTGTGCAATTTGACCCAATTTGACCCTTTGACCCGCATTTATATAAATATTACATTTATTTAGTTATTCCTGTTTTTAGTTGCAAACATAATGTTACCTTATCTTCTAAATTATTGATATACCTCGATGTACCTGTTCATATTCGGGGTGAGGAGACTAGGTCTTCACCCCCACACATAAGGAGGAATAAACGGCAAATAGAGGAAGTATTTCTCTCTTGATGTTATAAGTCGGAGCTGCATTTAAACAACCCTGCTCCTTTGACTTTATATTCCAGACGATATAGTTCTTTCCTCCCATCTCCTGCTATCGATATTCATAATATACTCTCGCAGAAGTAAACTATAAGATCACGAAACATTCTTATCATTTAAATATCGATTATTATTAAGCCCGGGGCTGAAACACAGATGTGCAACACTGGCCACTAGACACTGGAAGAACATAGGCAAGAATCGCAACAAATAATCTATCCATTTTACTAGTCTAATTACCATCTACTTCTCTATTCTGTAATCCATACTACGTTTATCTAAGAACTGATAATGAATCTCAGTAGAGGAATTAATGAACATTATGTCCCCTTCCAAGGCGTTGTCTTCGTAAAAATAATCAGACGTTAGTAGACATTCGGATACTCAATGTTGAGTCTCGACCTCCCTCCGAGCATATTATAATGTCAATGGTTCTTGATGTTTCGAAATCTCTGAGTCTCTCAACTTGACAGAAAAATGTGTCATAAGTATTCAGAAAATTTGGGTCATATATACCGAATTTCAAGACGGTGTATTAAATAATTATATCCTTGCGTTTCTAAGGTCATTACATGGAGCATATTTAGCTACCTTATTGATAGTTTTCCACCCAGAACAATTCCAAACGGTTTGTTGTCAAACACAAAACAAATCAAACAAAATGTAGAAATACTTGTTAGATTTCCTAAACAGTTACATCGTTTGAATCCACTTAATTCAATTTTAATGATATTATCTCAAAATTGATTTTTTGTTCGGCTTATGACTCATTCGTCTATGACAGGTCATATATCATCGAGTTTCTTATGACGTACTCAAATATTTCTTTTATTTGGTAGTAAGAGTATGATATTTTGTAAATCATCCCAATTGTTGGGAATTTTGAACAGGATATAATTTTACACGATTTCACTAATATATCTTTTTAGAAACATTATTCTGCATTCGACACATACTTTCTTTTTCATAAGCTTCCTTTTGTCAATCACCTATTCTTTCTTTCTCCATAGTGCACTGAGTCAAAATCTTCTCTTTTACTTTTCTATACAAGAAATAAAGATGTGAAAAAACAAATGGAAAAGGAAGCCATAAAAAACAATTCCGAACCCATCCTATACATACTTCTACAGAGGAGAGGATATTGACACATAAAACAGGGCCAATACTAAATTCATGCATCTCTCTATCTAGACGTGACTGTGGTACCTGCTTTGAGAATATGAAGGCATTTATATTCTTATAGGCACAGTCTTTATAGCCTATGTCTTCTTAGGTTATGGGTGATGTTGTCAGAAAATGTACAATTCGTCATAACACCAATCCGCTTAAATAACCAAGTTTAGGCTCAGAGCCGATCAGATCAGATAAGAATGGTATGTCCGTGATTTATAATAATTTCTTTCCTGGCCCAGGAGTAGGCGTCTAAATGGCATTATAATGGCATTTTGCGATTTGGAGCGAGAGGCTTTCCCTCAGTTTTGAGGGATCCTCTTAGCCTACATAGACTGAACACAAATCTGAGACAAAATTGAAGTTTAAAATACGGTTCAAAATATCAAAACAATTTCATTTATCAAGGCAATACCGAATATACTCAGATATATATACCTAGTACTTATCATTTTCAGCTTCATTGATCAGAATTTACTGAATGCAATGAATCACAGAAAATTGAATATTAAGTCTCAAACTTGATAGTTTTCAAATGTTTTTTCCGCAAGGACTCTTCGAAGGAATGCTTTGATATTTGAGGCGTTTGGTGGTCGTGGTGGTATCCGTACTATGTCTCTGCGTTTCTATATATATATAAGGTCGCCCAAAGGAATACATTTAATTATTTTACTAGTGATGGTCCTTCCAGAAATGTTTGCGCGTAAGGTTACCATCGTTGCAATATGCAGGATCTTAAAATCTCAATTCCAATCGTTAGCGACTTAAAGCCTCATTTCTCTGTGACACATCACAAACGTGTAGAGCGGTCGGTTGTACATTTCCAGAAAACCTGACCATTATATGGAATGCTTTGGATTAGCCACTATTCTTAGAGAAGAACTGTACCAAAAACAATGTGGTCCCTCACAGACTATTTTTATTATAATCATTCGAATTCTAAGTGACAGATAGATTGCCGGGCGATAATAAGTGAAGTCATCGTAAGGTTGGATTCGGGTGGGTCCTCCAAATACAAATGAGGACGTCTAAGAATCTCTATAGCAAAAACAACTGGACAACATCCTCCAAAATTTTGGTCCAGTGACTTTTAGATGGGCGGCTGTTTTCGCTCGACCTTCCCTACTTCAAATGCTTTATAAACATAATATGCTGCTGTTATATTATAACAGCAGCAGAATGAATACGAATTCCCAAACAATAGTAATACTAACAACTTTCCGTATACAAATAAAAGGGATAAAATGATAATGTGAAAGGAAACATCCACTTTCCAAGTTTTGTAATAAGGGCTCCACCATAACACATCCTTATTGCGGTTAATATGCGGTTTGATAGCTATTGTCATTCATTAATTATTATTAAGAACCTATGTTGCACTCTCTATCGAGACTCTCCTCTGACCAGCTCCATTTGATTTATATTCGGATTGATAATGCACTGCATATTGAAACCGCAACGACCGCAGAGGGGAAAAAACCGTCAGTGGAGTCTTAGTGTAGGATAGAGTACGAGACACTGTTCTCTTAGTGAATATAATTGTCCAAGGCCGTCAGGCCGCAGACAATTATATTCACTAAGTGAACAGAGTCGAGTCCTCTAGCATGCTTATCCTGCAACTTCAATTGTTTGTTATGATTGTGGCAAATCCCCCCAACCACCCAACCACCCTACCACAACTGCCTGATCTATGATCAGTATTACTTTGAGATATATGCATGGTCCTATGTATTGTGTACATTTCCTCACTTTCACTGATACATGGCTCATAGTGAACCTCACACAATATAGCCAACATTTCGAAACAAATGCAAGGTCTGTAGAGTTACAGGTGAACTCCCTTGTTACATTGGTAACGTTTCAGGAATCATATTATGCTAAAAAATTCCAACTGGTTAAATAAGATATATAATATATATTTTAGGATTCTTTGAATATGACACAACGCTGGGGTTGGATTTTAGAGATTCTTTTTTATTCTTATTATTTTTTGTTAAATAATGCCTAATGTGCGAGGCTCTTACAAATGATATTGTTCTCTAGTAATTATATCAAGATCAAAGGCATATATAAAATGACTGATTAAAAAAAATCTGATTAATATAATTATCACAACATTCTTTTACCTTTTGTAAGTAAAATCAGCACGTCCTGAGAATAGTGTAATTGTTACATAATGTTCTATTGCTGAATACAAATCTTTAAATACAATATAATTCTCCCCACTGTTTACCATCATTGGACTCCACTTGACTCATTTTCCTGTGACACATCACATTTTCTATTTCAGGAATCATACTATGCTATATACAGCAGATCCTATCTGAGCCTCTGTGGGCGAGTGGGTAGAGCCTTCAACTCTACTTGCCAGCCTATACTTATGTGAGAGGTCCTGGGTTCGAATCCAGGCCAATCCTAATTCAAAATTATTTGCAACTGATACCTGAGCGGACTCTTTAATGAAAGAGTCCGCCCAGGCATCTGAGAGGACTCTTAAGCTGTCTCTACACCAGTCCCGATATCCTCTCCCGATACTGGCGACACTGGCGATTGCCATTTTGTTCCCAATAGTACAGATTTCCCCGATACGAACTCTCACGTCGGGACCTGTCGGGGACGCCTCTACACTGGCGATGTTCGTCGGCCGACTGTCGGCGACGCACACAATATTTCAAACAAGTTAGAAGTGATCGGCGACTGTCGCCGACAGCTGCCGATAGCTTCAAGTGTCGGGAGGCCATCGGGAAAGCCTCTACACCATCCCCGACATTTGGCCAATAAAAGCATCCGCAAGTATCGCCAACTGTCGGCGATGCACAATCGGGAGTGGTGTAGAGGCAGCTTTAGGAGCGGACTCTTTCATTAAAGAGTCCGCTCAGAATGCTCAAAGAGTACACCTGGAATTCAGGACTGTACTCTTCAAGCATGGGAGTCCGCCCAAGCCAATGCTGGGGAATAGGGGCACCACAGCAAGTGTAGGATAACACGTAAAGGTGTAACTTCACCAAGAGATTTTTCATTACGGCCCATCCGGTTTTCACCTTACAGCTAATGGTAGACCAATGGTGCCGGATTAGAGAACCGTATCTGCCGCAAGGACGAAAACCTTGGTGTAGCCCTAGCATTACGGCTGTCCATATGGGCTAACGGCTGTCCATGCGTTGCCCTGGGAAGCGTTCGAGTTTGCCAACTTTAAACGTTTTTGAAAAGCGTATTATAGGTTCTCCCGTCATATTTGAAACATTGTGATTATAAGTTCTCCACCCAACCCTTCATCATTATCATACATAGATAGTACACATCAATTTGTATCGAAATTATGATATTAAGTTTGATTTGTGCCAGAAAAATGAGTCTAAAGTCGCATGGAATGATATTTTTATTTTTCCCCACAGGGAGTCTGTATATAGGAATGCTATCATTCATCGGTCGCGCTGTTGGTCGCATCAATACGGAACAAAATGTGTATTGAATATGTAGATGCGTTTCTGAGGTCATCCTTGGGAGTATATTAATTTACTTTACTAGTGATTTTCTAACCAAAATATCGTTAACAAATATTCAAATATAACAATTATAGAAGTACACGTACTTCCAACGGATTCCAACGATATAGGTAATCTACTAAGTTTATTAGATTACCCCCCCCCCCCCCCCAGGCTGTTCCAAACAAGCCATTGAATCAGCTCAATCGCACCTTTTAAAATATGTTGGTATCTCAAAATACATTATTTGCGACTTAACAATCATTTTCATGTTACACATAAAGAAATCAAAATATAACTTATTACACTTACCATTTTTCTTGTAGTTTATCTTCCTTAAATAATTCCCCACAGTATCCCATGTACGAAGATTTACTAGAATACAAATATCCGAATATGCCGTGAAGCTTAAATAATCCTCTAAAAGCATAAATCACGCCGTAGAAATAAGGTCCTTAGTGTATTCATTGCTATATCCCAGTGTCGCTTGCGTGTGCTTCTGTATATTTATGAATCGAAATGCCATCAATCCAATTTTCATTCCATTGAAATTAATATATTTTAGATTAATTATCCAAGTCGGAATACATAATCCAGGGTGTGGTCCTCTTGCAGTCAAATTCAATAATTCTTTTCCAATTCAATCAAATTCTAGCAGCTGTTACTGGAGCAATTCTCAACCTGCTCTGCCCGTCTCTATCCCTCTTAGAGTCTAGACGAAATACCTGGGTGATAAACAACAAGAATATCCATATTAAATATCGGTTTTGCGTTACAATCATCCCTCCTCTTCCTAGCTAGGTAGGAATGGATCTGAATGGTCAAACATTATCAAATTTAAAGCACTCTCTCTGGTTCAGTAACACGTACATTGAACACCTTATCAAGAATCAAAGTATAGCTTGAACTTTGTACCAAACTAAACAATGGATGTTAGGGCTGTCTTTATCCGATCTTGTCTCATCTTACTATGTAGTCTAACGCAAGGCTCTAGAAATAAGAACATGTACGGTTGTAGTTTTGAGATCCACTTAAATTACATAATTGTGATATATATCACAGAGAATTTGGCAGGCCTATCAATTAAGTCGCAAAAAAGAGAACTATGTATTAAAATCCATTTTAGATGGAAGTCATCTCAACAGAAAACAACTCGTTTCAATTCTATTCTGAGAACTTTATCTCGCGATTTTTATGTTTTAAAATGTTCTCATTTTTCTGGATCCGTAACGTTTTAGTCATATGAATACATATTACATGCATATAGACATACATTACATATATCGATGCGTCTCTATGGGGATTATATTTACCTTCTTAATGAGTGATTATTCACCCATAAATTTAGCTAACGTTGCTTTTTCAAACATAAAGAATATGCTATATTTTCGAAAGGTAATCTCATTTTTTCAAATAGCATTTACTAGAAATACAATATATGACTGTTTTTAAGAAGTATATCTTACGGTTTACGATAGCCTTAATATAACTGTTAACTACAGTCTGAACAGGTTTTTGTATTCCTGAAAGAATATGGATATAATCATCATAATATTTCCTCAGAGATTTACATTAACATAATAACACTGGTTGTTATGAAATTTAGATAATAAAGCACATGATTTAAAAACTTATCCGATTGTAAAGACTAGATATCCCCAAAATGAGAACAGTCTTACTAAGAGAACACTTGAAAATAATCTTTTTGCATTATATGACTCATTGACCTGTAACACCTTTCTCTCCGGCTCACTCTCACTTGACCATCTTTATTCAGAGATCTCGTATTTCCGTCTCCTCCCCCCCGCCCTGGCCACACACTTCCCGCTCACCTATAGAAGTGCACGTTTTACCCTGTTTTATTGCCTGAAAATGAACCTCCTGACCAAAAAACCCTTAACAAGTACATCATTCTTGTTTTACAAGGGTATTGTCACAAACGAACCTGTTTTTAATTCCTGAAAGGGCTTCGTTAAAAATATCTTTAAATAATTGAAAAAAATATTTAACCATCCCACCTCACCCATGCACTTAGTTTTAACTTGACTTCTGCTTTTGTCCTAACATCTAATATAGTAAAAGACTGTAGAATGATACCTTATCTGCGCTATCTTATGAACGTAAGGCTGTGTACAGTAAAACTATACCCAGTTTGGATTGCGGTCGTTGCTTCTTTCATTTTGCAGTGCATTCTCAATCCGAATAGTATATTAACAAATGGAGCTGGTCAGAGAAGAGTCTTGATAGGTTGTGCAACATAGGTTCTTTATAATAATAAATCTATGACGATAACTTCCAAACCACATATTATTAGCTGTGATAAGTATAGGGCTCTTGATGGGGGGGGGGGGGGGGGGAGGTCTCATTTCTCTTGTCACTACCCAGAAACAGCAATTGTCGTTCATCACTAAGAAAATCCTTATTTAGTAAAAAAAAAAAAAGAATTTGTTTAGTAATTACCAATTGTTTTCGCTAATGACTATTAAGGTCTATTTCGATTTGTCAGGCTAAGAAAGTGTTTTTGTAGAATGTCACTGGCTGTCTTTGTCGATATGTCGATCTTAGAAAACGGAGGGAAAGCCTCTTGCCTCAATTTGTCGATTTAAGAGCTCAGGAGCCCTAGCCCTAGGATGCAGTCTGGTGGAGCCCTGCCGAGCAACATGGTAATCCACAGATTAGGTGACAATAACATTAAAATATCCTTTATTTGCCATTCATTGATGGTGGGTAGACAAAGGTGTCATGCAAGAACATCTGTGGAAACCTTATTAGAATAGGAAATACTACCTGTAGACAACTTTTGATTGCAAGGACGTTGTATGGTATGCCCTGTTTCTATTTGTCGATAATCAGTATTGACAGATTTTAGTGTAAATTTCAAGAAAGTTATTAAATAAATTATTTTGACCAAAGATTTGGACGATTCTACCCTCTTGATTTTAATACGGGGCTTCTTAAAACTAGGCATTTGAATTTCACTGTCTACCGAAATTCGTAACTGCAGTGGCGTCACTTATTATCACTCTCCGGTGCTCGCTTGCTTTTGGCTGATTCAAATTGAAACTTTTGTAATTATTACAGCATTAGTACCCCTCGGGTAATAGTGCATTTAGACGCGATTTGATCAGATCAACTTATTAATACCAAAATGGAGGGTTTACCAACCTGCACAATTATTCATTTCAATCAAATATACCTTGCGAGGTATTGAGTGCTCATACGTTGAACCGGAAGCTTACCTCAGGTACTTCCGTCGATACAAACGTGTTCTATAGGCAAGAAAAAACCTCCCAGAATCTGATCAAATCGCGTCTAAAACATATACCAGCAGCAGAATATTGATAACATCAGTCCTAGCATACTACCATCTTAGTCAAACATTTGCTCCGTTTGGCCTTGGTGAGATTCTGATAGACATACTAGTTATATTAGCTGAGGATGCAGTTATAGGCCGGGATTAAACTATTGTTCAATATATGAATGTTGGTTGTTGCCACTCCACCTCACGTAACACCTTCAATGTAAATGGCATAAGTACGCTCCCCATTCTGTTCTATTCTGCTTCAGCATCCGTATACGCATGCACTCTAGACCAAAGATGAGAGAGTCCCTTCAAACGTAGGGAAAGCCTCTTGCCTCAAACCGCAAAGTGCCATTATAATTCCATTAAGACCGCAAAATGTCATTATAATCCCGATTAGCGAAGTAGGCGTCCAATCACTGACATACCAGTCTTATCTGAGGGTTTGGGCCGGACTGCATGGACGCTTCCACGACGCATGCGAGTGTAATATACTGGCCTTTACAAGATAATTCACGACACACCACAATGTATTACTCATATATTTATGTTTAATATTTTCCTACCATGACTTTGGTATAGCAACCTTTACTTATATCTAAAGGTATTAGAAAAAGCACGTTTCTGCAAAGTACATGCCTCTTTGGATCAAAACCTTTGGATCATGACACATACATGTTTGGATCATAACGCACATCGGGATTACTAAAGTTATCCTGGCCTCAAGGTTGAAATCATTTGAATTTTTTTTAAAACATATAATATATATATAATATTATATATGTAGATAGATAAACCAACCATTGTAATCGCACCTGAACACGCGTTTATTCAGCAATCAATTAATATATATATGAAGAGACAATATCTATCTAAATGGAATTTAAGTTGTGAATAATTCCTGCATAAATGACAGCTAAACAGTAAATGATATCTACAGGAGTCGGTTCAATGATAGCAATCCACTGATTCCATTATCTCAACACCTCAACACTCAAGCTGGATGATTTACTACAAGCAGGCATAGTTATAAAGATAGTCGGCGATTATTATTCTAAAGTGGAAGTCGATTTTAATCACAAAGTCTTTATAATCATATTTCCATAAATCAATATCCCATTATAGAAACGCATCTAGATTAATGACAAAGACAAGTGATTTAAACAGAGGCGGAATGTAGGGGCTTGGCGTATAAGCTAAGGAAAGGAATTATTTTGTAGGAGTTTTGTATGACATTATACGTTTTTATCTATGTCGAATCTAAGACAGTTAACAACAGAAAAATGTTATTTGTCTGCCTGAAATCTTTGAAAAACTGAGAAAATATCCATTTTCCCCACATACTTCAATACTAAACTTTGGTGGTCTCTAGAATGAAAAAAAAATATGCTGAGATCTATTTTTTTTTGTTATCCCCCAACCACCTTCTTTCTCAAGACGAAGTTTGAAAAAATTATTGTCACTCCTTATTTTTCATGCATTAGTTCCTTGAACTCCCGCCTGCAGCAGTGCATATGACAGTGGTTTATCTCTTTAAGCTAGCAAAGCCGCATCTATTGTGTAGTATTACAGGTTAATAAGGAATAGTTTTAGTTCATGTAAATAGTTTTTTACTATTACCTATAACCTCCCCCCCCCTTTCTTCTCTGCTCATTCCCCTTATCTTTATTTTTACACCATTTCTTAATTCATGCACATATGTACACCCAAAAAGGAGTCTTTCTTATAAGAGTTGTGAGTGAATTAGTATAAAAGTCGAAATGCCGATGCATATTCAGGAATCTAGTGCTTTCCGGTCCTATTGTGTTAATTATAATGCAAGTCCTTTCTGATACATCAATGTAATCTTGACCGTTTATTTCATGAATTTATATTTTGTTTTCACTTTGTGTGTTTTCCCGTCAATATACGGCAGCCTGAAGGCTTCATGAAACGGAAACAAATAGCAGGTAATATAAATGTTTTCCGGGATTTTTTCATTTAGAAGGTTGTGACTAGGATTACATTAAAATAAGATAGGAAAAGAGAATTCGATATTCGTCAAAACTCAAAACTCAAAAAGATCAAAACTTTTTAATCGCAACTGCTTCAGCAGTTGTGGTTAAAAACGTTTCCACACACGCCCATGTAATCCTAGCCTAAAAGATAATTGCAAACACACCCACAATATCCATATAATATACGGGAAACTTAAGAGCGATTTCTACGAAAAGAGGTAGAAAAGAGTAACTGAAAAGAGGGGATTCTTTGTCTCACACGTTCTCGGAATTTGTTCTTTTACAAACCGTTTTACTCATCTGTAGAGTTCTGCCCACCCTCTCTGGAGGACATCGTTTGTGGTTTGTGAAGGTATCTACATGTAGAGGAGTGGGAGAGTGAAGAAGAGAAGGGAGAGGGTGGGGGTATTGGAGAGGGAGAGGGGAGGGAGAGGGTGTAGGAGGGGGAGAGTGAAGGGGGAGGGGAGCATGAGGAAGAGGGGAGGGAGAGGGCGGGAATCGGAGATGGGGTTGGGAGAGAAAAACAGGTATGAGAGACAGAGAAGAGGGGGAGGGAAATGAGGGAGAGGGGGAAGTGTGGGGAGAGAGGGTGACCGTCCTGAGGCAGGTACTTTGCTAGTGTTAATATATAGATAGATTTGTATTTCGTTGTACAGGTGGAGGTTGCAGGTCTTTCTACCGAACCTCTTATTGTCATTGACTATCCAATACATATTTAAAGAATTACAAGCTTAATGGACAAGTCTATTATAAGCAATTAACAGTGTTATATAGTAGCGGGAAAAAATCAATCTCTTCCCATCATACAAGCTGGGGTGGTACTTAACACGAAGATGATCGGGACATAAAGCTTTAAATGTGGTTAGTTGCATTTGGCAATCAATAGTGAGTATTACATAGATGTATTTGATAATCAAATGTACATTATATATATATATTGGATTCTCTGAATTCTCAGATATTCATGTGCGAATCGAACACACCTGATATTTTTAGCAACTATCATCATTAACATAATAAACATGGAAGCTGCCTTTCCATATTTGTCACAATAGAGTAACAAACGCAGAGAGTGCGACAGACAAACAGCTCTAGAAAGGGTGGGTGATAGTCAAATAATTTGATTTATAATTAAACTTACGTTCCCTGCCTATTTTTCACAATGTTCAATCTATATGAAGAACATTGCCACGCCCACGGACTCCAAGAAGCTGTCAATCTGTATGGTTCTTCAGGTCCTCCTCCAGCGAATGTGATGGACAATATAAACTTTGATGGTGCAGTATATATATAATTATTATATTGAAATCTTATTCTGCATTATAAAACAGGCCAGGACTATACATTAAATACTTGTAAACAAATGCGCCAGCATATTTTGATTCTGGCACAGAAAGTTATAACGATTTCAATGGGACACAGCCCGATTGAGGTTATAATGAAAATAGGTTCTTCTGGAGCTTAGGAATATCTTTCAATAATTGTGTTCTGACCATGGAAAAGTTTATTAGTGAGTGGAATCTTCCCAAAACAATGTTACAAATCAATACGATCAATGGAATATTGTTGTCTGGGTATAGCTTATCAATTATCTCAAATCCAGGAGCAAAAAGCAAACAGCAAAGAGAAAAGTCCAGTGGCAGTAAATGATGCCCTCGTGCTAAAGTACACCAATGGTGAGGTTCAGGTCCTTCTGGATCAATTAAAGACACTCAGAGATAAGAGTGTGTGAATGGACTGTCAAGTACTGCAGTATAGACTTAGTAGGTGAACTGAATAGTAGAGATTGTCGGAGATGATACATGCAACTGGGAGTGCTATACATGTCATCCCAGATTATTGAACTCGTGCTGTATTGATATGGATATAAGGGTCAAGATACCGAAATAGGTGTAATAGGGGACTTGCATACATGTGCCTTCTGGAATATTTGGTTAAAAACCGTTTTATATCTCGTCCTTTTACATCAAAATATACATAGGCGTTATTTTGTGTTCTTTTTAAAAAAAAGAAGAGTGTTTGTCGAACAGAACGTGCATCACTGATAAGATGACCCTTTCTTTTGAAGAAGTCCTCATACTAGTTTTTTTTTTACTTTTTGTATACTCTTGTTGACCTTTCGACCTGAACACTAAGATCTCATAAGATCACCTCCAGATCGTTAATCATGAATCTACAGATTTTAGTCCTACTTTTTTTCTTATTTAGGTGCCCCACTCTTCTCAATGGCTCTAAGCCTTACTTTGAACTCGTTAATCTTGAATCTCAATTTGCATGTAATTATGGGAGTTGTATGTTTGATGAGAGTGTATTAAATATATCCATGTGTTTCGTAGGTCAGCCTATAGTATTTCATTCTAAGGGAGCTGGTCCTTAAGCTCGCCACTTCACCGCAAATGCTGATATGTATAGATATGGTTCACAACATTTGGGAGTCCCTCTGTGTCTTGGAATATTGTGGGGGGGGGGGGAAGAAGGAAAGTCCCTGCTAATGAGCATTATATGAGCATTCTACTCAACACCCCCTCTCGATGTTAGATAGAATGCTAAATAGCTATGGAAATAGCATTAATGCAGAAAGGGGAGAAAGCTCAGTCAATAGATGCTGCATTGAATGTTGGTTATAAACTCATCACGTCTCTCTACTGTTGTGGGGGTAATGGGGTCTAGTGCAGGAGACAGGACAGTGCTCAGCAGGCCGCTTAAAGCCACACTCTCATGCAGTTAACGTCAGTCAAGAACTGAACAATACCAACTTCTTTTTCGATTCTTTTTCGACCCATCTAAAAGTCATTTGACCAAAATTGTGGAGGACTTTGTCCAGTTGTTTTTGCTAAAGGGCTTTTAAAACGTCCGTGTTTGTATTTCAAGTGACATATAAGAATGACTTCACTCGTTATCGCTCACCGGCTGCAGTTTTCTCTTGGTGATTAGACTTTTAACTCTTGTGTAAATATATATATCAGCAGAATATTGATTAAAAACAGTCCTATACAACATGATATGAGTGGATCTGGTAAGAGGTGTTTTATCGTAATAGCCGAGAATGCAGCTTTAATTTTTATAGATGTGCGAAATGTGTTTAAAACATTTAGGCCTAATATTAAAGGGTTCAAGATACAATTTGGAAAACTAAAAACATATATATGCCAGTTGTGAAGTCCAGTACACGACACCTTGAACCAGGGAATTATTCTTTTATTCCAATGTCGGTAAGAAAAAGCAACTAATTCTGTCTCAAACATTGTCATACATGAGTGCACGTGCGGTAACGGTGTAGACCTTTACTTTTTACTATTGTAGATCTTATACTCAATATATTTTAAAACAATATATTTTTTTTATGTTAAAGATGGAGCTCTGCTGTCCAGAAAGATATGTAAATCTATAGAGTGACATCATGCAGACTAGAAAATAGAACCAATTGGGGTTATACCAAACGGCCAGGTGGCTTATTTGCATTATTATTCGAACTCATTATGATAATCTAGTCTAGTTTAGTTTTAACTATATTATTTGTAGAAGCAATTATATATTTCTGTATATTAAATAAAGTAATGTGTAAAAACATCTTTTTCGTAGCAGGAATGTCTGAGAACAGCATTGAATTGAATTGAAAATACTTTATTTGCCAAGTTATTACATTTATGGAGGAGGATTGATACTATACTCGATGTAATGTCATAACCTGAAATAAAACTTTTCAAATCCAATCAGAACTTTACCCTTGGGTCAGTTCTCACATTTTTCAATCTAAAGCTGTAGTGCCTGCAAGAAATCTTCGATAGGTTGGATGGTTTGGGTGCGCAGGTTGTAACTATAGAGTAAAGGTCATTGACCCTGCCAGACATATATGGGTCAGATTTTCAGAAAATGTACAATTGGCAGCTCTACACAATTAGTAAATTCTTCAAATTTAGGCTGCAATTTGGTCAATACTAGGTAAATTCGAGTATATTTAGCATTGCATTGAATCTGGCAATCTGCTAGGCTAGGTTGAACTGCTTTTTGAACATTATTTTCGTCTAAAGTTTGGGTTATTTGAGAAGATTCGCGAAGTTGAATTGTACATTTTCTGAAAATCTGACCCATATAAGTCTTTCACACTGCTTCTCTTCGAAGCGATTTGAAGCGCTTTGAACAATTTGATTCCATCTACTCTACCCCTCAACGCAATTCCAGACCAAATCCAAAGCAAAGCGAAGTGAATTCTATAGAATCCACCTATCCTAGGTGGATTCTAGAAGTCGATTTACTATTTTGTAACTTTAACTTATTTTATGTCTTATTAGATATCTTGTACTTATCAGTCACTCTCTTAGTATACAAATATTTTTCTATAAAGGTAACGACAAGAAGACCTGGATTCTATTCAGAAGATTGGTTACCCATTTGTTGATCTTATACTTGTATAACTTCAGGTAAAGTAGTTTTCAATTTAATCCAATTCAATAACCTCCATTTTGGGCCTGCTGGTGGACTATTTGTGTTAAGTCACTGCCTTGAGCAGTCCAGGGGATATAACAACCATAGGCACAGACTAAACTGATTAATGACCGACATTTCCGGCCTGCTGGTGCACTGTTTGTGTATAATCCCATGGCTTCGCCCAAGGATTATACACCAAGTAGTGCACCAGCAGCCCCTCATTGCCATTCATCAATCCAGTAGGCATGATGGAGAAGGGGTTCATTGGGGTAGAGATCATTATCTTATTCTGTGATCAGATGAGGCTCCGAATGAGCCCAGTTCAAGGGCATTTGTCATCACACAGCTGACCAGCCATCACTGCTATACCGCAGACATCTTTTATTTTGATTCAGAATTGTTAATTCTTCTCCACAATATGAATTTTGCTTCAGATTTTTAAGAAAATATTCATTTCAAAATTTGTAATTTTGCACCACAATTTTTAATTCCGCTCCCATTTTATTTTTATAGGGCCTGTGTTTATAGTATTTTTTGTCAATTCTGAAAGATCCTGGAGCGGGATATATATAAGAAAGATTCCTATCCAATATTGTAAGTGCATGTAGGCTATTCCTACCTGCTGGGAAATTCACATAGCAAGACATGGTTCTCCCTCCTACAGAAGAAGGAATTCCCACATAAAAATCCATTCCTTAGCTTTTTACAACAGAACCTGGCCGGAGATAAGCGGCGAGCAATGCCATCCTTTCTGGAAGCTGACTCTGAAATGTGATGTGTTACAGTAAAATGAGTCACAAGTCACACACAAAATGGATTTTGAGAAAACCTCACATTTGAAAAGATGAGTTCAAGCTGATTCTAATGACGATAAACACTAGAACATCTAATAATTATGTGTTTTGATATTCTAAGTTTGATATTTTTACTTTTGAAAACAAATTCGCAATATCTCTGGGTGGACAATTACTAGTAAAGTAGATGTATATACTCTTAGAAATGTGAAACATTGGCGCCCTGAATGGAGTGTTAAACTGTGGAACTACCTCTCCCTCATATATAAATGGGTAAAACTCATGCAATGTTAGGTTGCATTACGTACCAATAGGGTAATTACATTTGAATAATAGCAGCGAAGTAGATAATCTAACATAATTTACTTAATGTACACAACTGCTGAATGTACACTTTCTGAGGTCCTGATCCATGTGAACATGTGTTTTTTTCTGTTTAGAGGCACAGGGGCACCTCTCAATAGCATGTCATTACAGAATAAATAACACCAGAGGAAGAGAAAATGTTGTTCAACATAAACTTCTACATAGGTCTAAACTTAAACTTCTACATAGGTCTAAACTTAAACTTCTACATAGGTCTAAATTAATCAATATTCTGCTGCTGCATGTTGATACAATACTTTGGAGATGAATCAGCTAAGAGACAACTGCATGGTGCCGATGAGCGATAATAAGTCAGAGGTGGTACCACAAGAGGGGTCCAGAAGTATCAAAACCGCTAGGTGGCCCTTCGGGATGATTTATTTTTGTGCCAGTTTACTACCGTATACCCTTATTGTTTTGGTTGCCAACGAACTCCCCTCCACCCAGCCCCCGACCCAGCCGTCCCCTTCCCACCCCCCAAGCTACCCCACCCCCACCCCAACCCCACCCGTGGGGTAGCTATCCATTTCGAATATATCCCATTTGCCGGTTACGTTTATTAGCGTAAACGTGACTTCTTGGAACGGGTGCAGTAAGCATAGTGGTTCCCTTAGGGCTCCAACGTGGTGGCGCAAACGTGCCAACGCATCCCCATAGGATTAGTATAGAAATATCGAAAATCTATTTTACAGCCTAGATTGATTATTTCTTCGGACAAAACTTGCAGAGGACATCCTATCGTTGCGATTTCTGGGTAAGGATGTCGGCTATCGGTATGTTTACTAGGAAAACGACGCGGCCAGGTTGAGATGTGGAAGGTATTGAGCCATGGCTGTGAAGGCCCGGGGCAACAGAAGGATTCGAAATATGCCTGCTGCGCACCGCCTTTCTCAAGGCGGTTTTTGGTCGCCTCTCGTCTAGGGGGCACACTTGAGGTCAAAATCTTCCAAAATTTGCTTGTTTGGAATGCCACCGCAGTGCATAACAGTTAATTTACCTAATGACATTGAAATAAAGCCATTTTCATGGGAAAAACTTCATCCTTTAGGAGAAAGTAGTTATTTGGGACTTGGGATTAGAATTTCATTTAATGTTATCAATTGTATGACACATGACATGAGTAGTGCAAATTTCATAAATATAAATCCAACAAAATCATAATAAAATATTTCCGATTTAATTTCATTATGAGATGATGTAATTCTCTGAATTCATAGAATTTGTAGTCCAAAATCTATACAAGAAGGCCAAGATATATCTTGAGACTATCTTTAACAGAGTCCCTTTGAGGAGGTCTCTATTGAGACCCTCTTGAGATGTCAATTTTCAGACATACATAGGTTGCCAAAATTTAGATATTATTGGACCCTGTTATCATTTCTCTTGGGAAACGGAATTAACTGGAAAATCTTGAATTGTACAAATTGTGAACAATATTGTTTGAATGCAAATTTTGGAACCATCTCAAATTTGAGCCCCCTGTCAAGACCTCCTGAGGGTCTAAACATGGTCTCAAATTGCTTTTTGAATACAGTCCCTGAAAAGGATGCTCACACCCATAAACATAATTTACATCAAACACAATTATGTGAAGTTTTTTAAAAAACGATCTTACATTGTTTTCAGTTTAATTATTGTTTTTTCTCTGACACCCTCAAACTACTGAATGATTTTCCACATTAAATGGGTTATTGGGAGTGTTGTACATGTAGAGTCAGAAATTTGACGGAAAGTGCAAACTTTGGCAGTCCATATGGCCCCTACTGCAGGGGCCCTTATCGGGACTTATGGGGCCTTCGACCTCTCTGAGTTAGGGGGGGCACAGGGGACATTTTAATGGGTCTAGGGGGGGCCGGTGCCCCCAGCCCCCCTCCTGGTACCGCCATTGATAAGTGAAAGCTAAGTGTTGTTTATATAGATGTGGACGTTTATGAAGCCCTGATGTAAAACCAACCATTTCGGTTAAATGTCATCCGGATAGGAAGGAGGGAAAATCGTCAGAGGAGTAAAGCCTTTTATTATACACGCGCGGTGTGCGCAAATCATATTTGGCATCAAAACGTTCCCGCGGCCAAGTCGCGCGTTGCTGATGCGACCCTAGTTAGCTTTACTATATATAGAATTGCAGCCAATGTTAGGCGTGAACGCGCGACCTTGAAGGCAGAATGGTAGCGGGTGTACGACCGCACATTGCCGCGTGTTTTGCCGCGGAAATCAGATTTATTTTCAACGCTTGTTTCTGTACTCCTGCTGTTGCAGCCATACAAGTTTGAATGATAGTTTAAATTATTATAGTCATTATTTTGGAGTGATTATACTATATCATCCTATTTTTTTGTTTGGCATCTCATCTGTTTATTAAGGAATATATTACTAAATCATATTTAGTATATACCTCCATGGTTTATTTCATCATTTTTGCCGCTCATTTATACTTTCTTGAGTCAATGAGGTAAGCGTCAAACATAGGCCTACTTGTGCCAAACTAGCAACAACAGGTGAGTTAGTTTGTTAATGAAGGTTAGTGTTGCCCAAGCTACCCCACAGTTTCACATAAACAATAATGGGGGTGTTACAATCCAGGGTTTTAATAACAAGCGTTGCAACAATAAACAGTATATCGCACAAATAACTCAGTATAATGTTTTTAAAAATGGAGAATATTTATGCGCATAAATGCCCCATAATGATAATTTGGGGTGTTGAAAAATAATAGATTTTGCAAATGCAAACCAGTAAATCATGACGCCACCTGGTGGAAATAGTCTGCGGCAAGATGAGCCAGGTTTTAACTTGACGGTTTTTCACATAGTTATACAAACCACTAAAACCGGGTGATGTATTTATTGTACAATGTTGGTATTTTAACAAATTAATAGTACACCTTGTCAGCTGTCTAAAACAGTTTTCATATTCAAGATAATGTTGAGATAATTATCCACAAAGAGATATACCTATAACATAAGTACAGTAATATTATTATTATTATTATTATTATTATTATTATTATTATTGTCATATTATAGTATTGTTGCATAGCCAAAATACAAAACCAGACACATTTCAAATGTGTCAGCTCAATAAACCCACAACTACCCTGGCATGAATAACTATTTATATCTGACACTTCACACTCACTAACATGACACTTCACTCATCAGCACAGAGCGTTTCGGCCGCGCAAACAATTCAAATCAAAACAGCAAGCCTGCAGATGGCTACTGGTCAGTGGTGGGGGTAATAGGGGAAGCAGTTGTCAGCAAGCGCAGAGCGTTCCGGCCGCGTAAACATTTTAATACAAAAGAGCGTGCATGCATTTCAGTGCCAGGGGTAGGGGGACAGCCCAGCGGCCAAGAGTGGTGCACGCAGTGGTAGACACTGCCTGCATATCGGCCGCTGAGGTTTCCTATTTGGTCGCGCTACCCTGCTGGCCTTGTGTTTGCCGGGATCTAGAGTGATTGTGTGTATTTCACTAGTGATTTACGTGGGGTTGTCATGGCAACCAATCTGTTTTTTTTACTAAGATTATCGGTAAAGTTCAAATGTATGACTCGATTATTTTCTTTTTTCGTGATTGAAAGCATGTATAATAAATCTGTTAACTAACCCCGTAACTAACTCATTTGTCGCTACGCAACTCGTGCAATATTCACGCTCCTTCAACCAACTTAATTGTTAGTTAACCTGTATAAGAATTTGCATATAATGGATCAGAATGGGCGTTTAGTTCAACCTGTCCCTAAAAAGGTTTGACTTTATGATAGAATGGTGCCTTCAACATTAACCAAACCATCTCGTCTCATTTACTAACTTTCCCCAAATCATACCTGACTAGGATCTATTAACCTATTATCGTTATATAAAAGCCAGGAATATCACCAATGAGCTTGATAGAATGTTGTAGTTAACTTAGTCGGTAACAGGGTACAACAAAAAACACTCATTTCGAGTGAGCGTGTATCTGTTGAAATTAACTTGAATAAAAATTGTTTAAAAAAAAGAAGAAGATGTACAATTTACTGCTCATATACTTAACAGATTTTGTTTCATAATTGATTAGGCTGACAAATGATAAATACTAGGCATATGTAAACATATTTTGTATTGTCATGATAAGTAATAGGATTGAAGTTGTCAAATCTCAGCTACTGACATATGTTTAAACAAGCATTTTAGCCCAATCGGCCAAAAGGACATCAATGGCCGCCAGTGAGCAATAATATGTGACACCATTACAGGATAGATTTCGGCGGGTCTTCAATATATATACATGGACTTTCATGAAACCTTTCGGTGGAACAAATTCACCTTTAGTTTGGGTCAAATGACTTTTAGATGAAATGGCAACAAATGAAGCAAATAGTAAAACATCTTTAGGCGATTGTAATAATTTAGAAAAACGCCACCAACCACATGAAGAGATAAGTATTCAAACAATACAGATAAGCATACATGACGTTTCTTTGACACAGTAATCTACATGAATGATATGATGATAGATCTTAATGTTACACTTCAGTATCGATTTTATATTCATTTTGGCGGCACTTATATGAGATATATGTAAATCTTGTTTTAGCCTATACTGTCTCTTTATTCAACGACTCGTGTTACTGAATTTCTGGATGGTGCTAATTTAATGTATCTCAGATTCAATATATACATGGTCGCACTCTGATTGAATTGTCGTCAGAATGGAGAATTATAACATGGGATTTACAGTAACACTTCAGATTTGGATCAGATCCTCAGAAAATGTACACTTCGCCTTTGCCCATTACCTCAAAGAACCCAAATTTAATACAAGAATGAGGTTCAAAATTCAGTTGAACCCAAACGAGAATACTTAGAATCAACAAAATACCAAATGTACCCAGATATACCGGCCTTGTATTTATCATTTTTCAACCTAATATTCACTAAATGTGTGGAGCTGCCGATTGTACATTTTCTGTCGATCTGACCCATTTGGTAGATATGGTTTAGACTATAGTCATCACTTACACTTATGTTACGTGATTTATTGTGAAACACAGACAAATGAGTCATAATTAAGTCAATAAAAATAGATTTTGAGATACCGTCATATTTGAAAAGATGAGATTAAGTGGATTTAAACGGTGTTAACACGAAATCTAAAAAATATAGATCTATATTTAAAGTTATATATTCGTTTACGTTTGAAGAAAAGGTTGGCAATATTTCTTGGTGAATAATTATCGGTAAAGTAACTAAAGTTACTCCATAGGGTAACCTTAGAAACGCAAGGATATATTTCATACACTATCTTGAAATTTGGTACATATATTCACACAACTTAAAGCGCTAGATACCCCAAGAATAAAAACATTCCCATAAAGAGATCCTGTGAATAAAACACTTTGAAAAATATCAATTCTGCGACTTATGACTCATTTGTCTCGAACACATCACAATTGTCCAAGAATAGGAGTTGTGGTGACTCCACTGAATTGAATGTAATAACGTTGCTAAGGATATACCTACCGCTGTCTAGCATAAATTGTCCAGAAGTCCCGGCAGATGCAAGCTTCCCAGCCATGTCCTCCGTGTCTAGCATGCCCAGCTGTATGTATATCAATGGTTCAATCAAGTGTCCTTTGAGTAATGAAAATCAGATTATTAGTAGAACTTTTCCTTCAGATTGTTTGACAGAAGTTCCCCATCCTGCCTGCCCCCCTATAAAAACTACTCTACCAAATCCAAGTTTCCAAATCCATGGTCACATATTAGAACAATATGAAGGATTGACAAGACCCGAGTAATATCGATGGTGATTGATACGTATATAATGGAGTACCCATCCTTATATGCACTGCAAAACATAGTCGTAACGTTGACATACCCAAAGACAGTCAAGACAACTAATATTTTCTAAAGTAGTTATAACATTGTCTATATTTCCTCCTTTATTTTCCTCTTACCTTGAGGTTATTTGGAAGTGGACCTACTTATAACACGAATATAGGAAGATGGTGCGATATGTGATGTGTTACAGAAAAATGATTTTAAAGTCGCAAGAAATCTTTTCCCCACAAGACCTTGGCATAGGAATGTTTTTGAATTTTTGGGTGTTAAACGCTGTTACTCGAATCAATACATGAACAATACTTCAAGACTGTATTTTTTTTTATTAAATATTAAAGTATATTAAGGTATAAATACAGGTTAGCTAACAAGTTGGTTGAAGGAGCGTGAATATTGCACGAGTTGCGTAGCAACCAGTGCAATATTCTAAGCTACTAAAACCAACGAATTCAATATTGTTAAAGAATATAATAAACAGTAAATGAAACATTTATTAGTCTTTATACTACGATCGGGGGTTGTACATGCTGCAAATGAATGGATACATGCTATCGTATATTGTAACTGAGATACCACATGGGAAAATATGACTCTTTATTTAGCCTAATTGTAATGTAAGAAGGCTCCCTATTGGTTGAAGTTACGCTCGCTCATGACGTCACGCCCATTCTAACGTCATTTCCAGTCTGTGCTGTCGTTAGTCGAGGTTAGTATCTGACTTACCGTATACGATGCCCACTAGACATACCTGGTAAAAAAAAATACTTGTAGGCATGGTATACGGTAAGTCAGATACCAACCTCGTTAAATCCTGGCATATGATTCTCAACAGGGAACTCCATACATTTCTGCCAGATTCAAAAGCAGGACAAATTCAGCAACCGTGGAGGCAGCATCTAGGGCAGGCAAGACAAATAGAATGCTTTGTTCCAGAACAAACACATTGAACTAATCACCATATGTAATTACCACTGTGGGGGTAAATTGATCTCATTTGGATATTAAATCAAACCCGGACGCCAAAGGAGATTTGGTTAATCTCTGTATAAAGAATGGAAGTTTAATCAGAACATTTGCTGCTTGACTAAACAGTAATACCAATTCCCGGCCGAGATTTGATTTGTATTCAAAAGAGCAGTCCTATAGTATTGACCCTGTGAATAGATGGGGGCTATAGTCTGATTCATGTAACTTGATGCATGCGCTAGGACTGTAGTCTGGGTGTTATCCTAGAGTAGAAACTGTTTACCAAATACCATATATACCTATAGCTGCATTCTCAGCCATTACTACAAAAATTCACTCATATAATGACTTATAGGACTGAATTTATCAATCTTCTGCTGCTGTTATATGTCTATACAAGAATGTGAAGTCTAATCACCAAGGGAAAACTGCTGCCGTTGAGCGTAATGAGTCATCGTAAGAAAGGATTCAAGTGTTCCTCCAAATACCAATGAGGACTTTTTAGACGCCCTTTACCAAGAGAGCTGGACAGAATCCTCCAAAACTGTGGTCAAATGATGGGTTAGAAAATAATGGAACAAGAAGTAGAAAATGTTCAGTTTTTTACCGATGTTAACTGAGAGTGCAGCTTTAGGCAAGGAAGACTCTAAGTAAGGATTTGTTATGGAGCACAACCCAGAAAAAGGGATTTGCATCTAGCCGCCTTTTTTAATCTAAATTCGCATGAATTAAGGGATTAATGGTAGGACCTACAGTCTAAAATCTATAGAAAACATGCCATGTTTTGCATGAAATATTTATCGGTGCTCTAATATCAATATCCATGTGTTATACATGTTTCCATAACACTAAACCTATCTTTCGCATCATGCATTTGGTTACCATAGAAGATTTATACAAGCTGTGATATTGTTGAAAACACTCTTGCAAATGACGCAAATCTCGGTATTCTGATTGGACGATGTGCATGTCATGTCATAATGTCATAAGAAGATACAAAGTAGCAGAGGAATGAGACAGAGTTTTGCAATTGATCTAAAATTACTCAAATCTACATTAATTAACGTTTTAAATAACTAAACTTCTAGGGGGTCAAATAAATCTTGAACTTATCTGGGTTCTAGCTGTTCAGTCGTTCTTTACCTAGTTGGAGGTGGGAGAAATCCTGACGGGGCTTAGCAAGGCGTAGCCCTAAGGGATTCCTTACACCGGAAATGAGGTGAACAATGATTGGAAAGCCAGCACCTTGGTTAGTTCTATCTATATATCTCACACCAGTGATTCTCGTTAACTTGAACCTTGCTCCACAGATCAATTATAATGGAATAGACTGTAGGTCCCCCATGAGGAATAGAACTCAATACTTCTTTATTGCATGTCTGGTGCTCTTGTCAATTAAGCCGCCAGGTGTCCCTACCTGTCAGCTGCCGTAAATCTATCCCATGCTCATTTACATAAATCCTGGCAACAGGTTATGGGTCAGGGCATCAGAAGATGTATAATCAGCAGTTCTACACATTTAGTAAATTCTGTAAATTATGCTGAACAATGTTTTCTTAGATTTGAACTATATTAAGAGGATTAGGGAAGAGGATTTCTATATTTTCAGGCAACTTTACCTATAAAAACATAGATACATGAAGCTTTATAATTATTATGACAGGATTATTCATATTCATTTGAAATGATTTGAAGTGTCAATGAATTGTTTCTTGTTTATATTCGACCCCTAGATGACCACTAATATCAGTTTCATCCCAGGAACTTGTATATTTTCTAATCCCTCTTCGAGTAAAGAGTAAAGGTACATATTCTGTGTTTCCTGCTGATTGCGGCAGACATATTGACCGGATATTAATTAGGGACTTTAGAGCCCACGTCAATCCTGATACTCAGCGATTGTTGACTACTATTGTCAACGCTTTTGCTGTATGTACTAAGCCACAGTAGAGGTGACCACCTTCAGGACTAGGTTTGTGGTCGCTTTACTGGGTAAATTCTCTTATTTTGTCTCCTTATTGGGACTGAACCAAACTGGTAGTAATAATGGATTTGTCGCATTATCGAGATGATCATTATTTTTTTAAGGTAAATGAAGGAATCGTGTATTTTTGTTTAAACTTTAGATTTAGAAAGAAGATGGTTGGGGGAACCCAAAAAGCCAATAAAAACCATTTGTCATTCAATTAGATTTTATTTCAGGGACCATTGGAAGTTATTACGATTCACTATAGTCCCTGAGTCAATGAGAAAAGTTTTTTTCCACACATTTTTTTAGAATTTCAGATGATTGAGTCATGTGATTTCCTTTAAAATATATATACCTAGCTGACATATTATTTTACACTCCCAATTTTTTTAAAAAAAAACAGGGGTTCCTTGAACTAAAAAAAGTTATTCTAAAAAGTTAACTTGTATCATGATGAGTTAAAAAACGGATAAAAGTGTCATTTTCAAAGCTGCATAATATTTTTCCAAGTATGTTTAACCCTGTTTTTTGATTTGTGAGGGTAGAACAGTATGCCAGCTATCTGTGGAGAAATTTACTAGAAACAAATCACATTCTTCTGTCTAAAATCTTGTAAAAACTGAGAATATATGCTTTTACCCCATTGACATCCTTAGTAAATGGTAGTACACTTCAGTCGTCGCTAAAATGCAAAATAATATAACATCCTGTTTTTATTTGCTTTTTGTATTCACCCATGTTCTTTCTCATTTACCTTTAAAATAAACTTTTATTTGCAAAATCTCACATTTGTGAGGCGTTTCATTTCTCAAAAAATGTTCTTTTAAAGTTTTTGCTAAATTAAATTACATCGAGTACAAATTTAACCATTTAAATCACATACTTATATTTTTACCATTAGGATTACTTATTACGCCACATCTGTAATTAATCACACACATCAAGGATTTATAATAGGCCATTAACTGACAACAATAGATAGTACTAAATATTATGTTCATATTGATAAATACAAGAGTAGGGAAGGCAAAAGTAAATGAATATAGAAAATCTGCCAAAGCAGTTTTAATATGCATAAACCAAACTACATATTTTGGGTGCTGATTCTTTATTTTCTGTGCCTGCCATCTGGGCTCTTACAATGCCTAACAAATAACAATACAATAGTGCAACTGAAGCCTCAGTTATTATATCGACCACGCCCCCCTTGCTAGGGGAATTGACTATGACGTCAACATCGCCTCAGCCAATCACAGGCGGGCTAGGGTTGCCATGCCCCCCTTCGATTCCCCCAACCGTCTCATTTAAGTTCATTCACCGAGTCGGTGTAGACGTTGGGTCCCTCATCGCTGAAAAATTTTAATTTTTGGTCGATTTTTAGTGGATTTTTCTTCAGAAAATGGGAAAACCAAAGCAGTGTGCCCCGTGTGGCTATGCGCATGAAGCGCCTACTGGTCAACTTTGTAATAGAAGATTAATCGCCGAGGTAAAGGCTTCTTCTAATGACTCGGAGATTAAGTTTGATAAGCCTCGGTTCTCTCGTCGAGATGGGATGGGATCTACCGGAGGTGCCGAAGGAGGTAACCGTCAACAATCCGATGAATCGTTCTATGCTCGTCGCTCGAGGAGCCCGAGTGTTGTCAGCTCGATCTACGATGTACAGGGCAGTGATCACCGTCGCAGGAGGGCTAGATCGGCTTCAAGAACAAGGTCGAAGCCTTTTGATCATTCTAACGACTTAGAAAAAGGTGAAGAGATTGAGAATTTTGAAACATTACTCTTATTAAATCTTAAATTGGTTGCTAAGCTGTTTGCTGATGAACGGCCACATGGCGAGATCACCGGAGTAGTAAATCATGCCATCACGATGTGTGAAAAATCTAAATCTCAGATCTATTTGCTGAAGGCTAGCATATCCTATGATAAAGCAGTACGTGTGAGAGCTAATAAGTTAGGCTTGGAGGCTTTTAATGATGTTAAGCAAGAAGAAGTGCTTCGTACGTACTCGTATGAGAATTCCAAGAGGGCTTCGGGGACGTCATCGTCGGTGGACAAAAAATCGTCAGCAAAGAGGTAAGAAAAAGTCTGTTTCAAGTTTAATTCCGCTGTTGGTTGTGCGAAATCATCGTGTGAATTCCCACACAAGTGTTCTATTTGTTTTTCTACTGACCATTCAGCTCGGTCATGTTCATCGAAGATTAACAAATAGGATACGGACAGTGAACAAGAGTTCTCAAGGGTCAAGGTTAATGCTAGTTGTTATGGTGATTTTAATGTAGGTCGGGGAAGCCCTTCCCCTGGTCGGGAAAGCCCTTCTGGTAAAATGGCGGCCATGGATGTAAAGACTGAACTTTTGGACACTCATGCAGCTAAGTTTTCTCCCGATTTAACTCTTTTCGCTAATGTCAATCCTGTTTATGACCCTGATGATGTGTATTGTGATATTTTTCATAATATTACGAAGTTTGTGAATGGTAATCCATGTAATAGCGGTGATAATATTATTTTTGTAGCGCCGACATCTCCGGCTGGTAATGATATTATAGTTTACACCGACTGTGCCAAGGGCTTTTGTTCATGTATTCACTCTCTGGGAGATCTCCCTGTTCAACTAAAGCCTTGTAGGTTCGCATATGCCATTTTTTGTCAAGGTAAAATATTTGTTGATGAATATATCAATGTTTTCTTCAATGTGTGGGATGGTATTGACATCGTGGATGCAGTTCCTGAACCGTAAGAATGTGATAATTATCTTTCTATCCTAGAGAATGGTCCTCGTCTAAAAATGGATAGAATCATTGCAAAAAACTCCATGAAGGTTATATTTCTGTTGCCAACGAGAAACCCCATTGTGTCCATGCTTTGGGGGCCATCAGCAAGCCTGATGGTGGTATACGTCCCATCACGGACTGTAGTCGTCCTGTTGGATTATCTGTTAATGATCATTGTACCAGCTTGGTAAGGGAATTTTCATATAATTCAGTCGAAGATGCTGTTGATCTTATTGGTAATGATTTCTATATGTAATGATCTCCAATATCGTAACAGATATTTTGAAAAACACTTGTGGTGTAGAAATCGTAAATTATTTAGACGATTTTTTCGTATGTGGTAATAACTATGAAGAATGTTTATCAGCTAGAGATGCAGTAGTACAAGTGTTGAGGTATTTAGGTTTTTATGTCGCCTGGCATAAAGTTACTGCTCCTTCAAAACAATGCAAATACCTAGGATTTGATATAAATTCAACTGATATGTCCATTTCTCTTCCTGTAGAGAAGGTTAGAAAATTAAATGATTTAACATGTATGTTGGAATCGAAGGATTTCATCACAAAAAAGGAGCTAGAAAAGGCTTGTGGTTATGTCAGCCATTGCTCAGTTGTCTATCCTGGGGGTAGGACCTTCTGTCGAAATTTTTTTGATCTGTATAAGGTTATGATCAACAAGCATATTTCTAGAATACGAATTTCTGATGAATTTCGAAGGGACTTAAAATGGTGGAAAGCTTTCACAAATTTCTTCAATGGCAGACGTTTACTGCATAAAGAGGTATGTACACATATCCCATGATTTCTGATTCTTCTAGCAAAGGATTCGGGGTATATTTAAATTGTGACTGGATGGCTGGGGTCTGGGATAGTATTCCTTTTCCGTTTTCCTTTTCCTTTTGTCGATTCTGAATGTGGTCATTTGGCCTTGAGCCCTACTGATGGTGTACAAGCTACCAATATTAACATACAAGAACTATATCCTGTAATGATTGGTGTTAAGCGATGGAAAGATTATTTCAAAGGTTATAAAGTTAAATGCTTTATTGATAATACACAGGTTATTGCTATGTTAAAAAATGGTGTGAGTTCTAGCAGTCAGGCTATGGAATGGCTATACAAACTATATTGGGTCTGCTTTATTTATGACATTGAGTTGGAGCCCATATACATTAACACAAAAAACAATTTCATTGCTGACACTTTATCTCGACTTGCATATTTTTCTCCTGACTCGCCTGAAATTGGCTACTTATCAGCAGCAAGCTTGTGTTGTAGTGAATATTTATTATTCTCTTCTGACAGGACCAACAAGGTTGATGAACATGGTGTTAAAACTCAGGAAAATGTCAATTTGTGATTCTACACAAACGCAATGATCAAGACAGCGGATGTGTTTCTCCAAGTTCTTATCTGAACATCATCTTCCTTCGAATCATATTACTGTGGATAGTATGTGTATGTATTCTGCCTGCTTGTCAAATTATATGAAACACTCGTCAATTATTACATATCTGAATGCAGTGGTGTTTGGGGCTAGACTCAGGAATATTCCTTGTGTCTCCCTTGCTCATCCAGATATTAAATGTACCTTAAAAGGCATTTCTAAGCTACCTGGAGCTGCTTTATCTCCATCTTCTCCCATCTTGCCTATACATCTTCAAAAAATGAGGAGATTCGTCAACTGTGGGTGTGAGCAAGAGTATCTTGCCTGGACTATTTTTATTTTTTTATTCAGGACACGTCTGAGGATTGGACATGTCATTGTTTCTCCTCATAAGGGTGACATTAAATTTACTTCATGGGGTATGGAGGTGGTGGTGAATTCTTCAAAGACATTTGAAAATTTTTAACTTTACTGTTTATATTATCCGATATTGTCTGTTCGGTAATTATTTATTGCTATTGCTTCTGTGATATTGATTGATAATCACGTGTATCTGTGGATATCTTATAGGGTATATATTTAATAAACAGCTTCTGGCTGTTCTGGCCAAATTCAATATGACAGTGTTCGTTATTCCTCCTAGCATCGTGGATCGCATATTAATAATAACGATGTTAAATCTTTGACCAGTATGTCTTGTTCGAAACAGGGACATTTGAATTTCTTGTATTCATCTCGCTTGATTGCCTGCAATCTTTTATCGTTGAGATATTTTCTTATTTCCGAGCTCCATTCCTTTTTACTAATACAGACACTATTATTGAAATTGTTTCACTCCTGACATAGAGGAATGACTATGACATCATGACAACTCCAGTTTGTATCCAAGGCAAATAAAACAAATCTGATCGCATGACGACTTCAGGCTGAATCAGTATCATATCTCTTGTGTTTCCCTTCCCTCCCCATATCGCGTTTCCGAGTTCTTTATTTTCATAATGAAGCTATCTCTATCATCTCCCCCCCCCCCACACACACACCTTATACCGTCGGGCAGAATATTCCATATCGATAGTTTCCAGATTTGATACATGTCTTCATGCTACTGAAAGCGCTAAGACTCCAATAATGAAAACATTCTGAACACGGGTTCTTGAGAATAAATCACTTTGAACAATATCAATTTTGCGACTTGTGACTCATTTTCCTGTAACACACCACACATATACAGCAGGTTGGGAAGGTATAGGGTGAGAGTGCATCTAAAGCTTATAAAGCATCTCGGGCCGGGTTTTACCACACATCATCTCAGGTAATGTCCATGCTGGCTGTCTCCCTGGACGACAAGACAGATGTGCGCTGAGCAAATTGAGTTATTTGTTCTGCCAAGGGATTTTACGTGTTAATTTTTCTTAGCATTTACAAGAAACCCTGTCGTCTGAATGGAAGTAGAGTCTGGGTGAGGGAGGGGCCGGAGCGGGAAAGGCGGGGACTGAGGAATGGGGGAGGGGGATGAGGGCCGGGGCTAGGGAGAGGGGTGGGTGCTGGTGGCAGGGGGCGGTGGCTGGTGGGAAGGGGCGGGGGCCGAAGGATTGGGCTCTAGAGTGTCTGAGACTATAGTCTCAGACACTATTGAGCCTCTATACTTGAGCCTTTTAAACTGTGATATTGACTTTGAAACTAAATGAGCAGATAGAGTAATGACTACATACAGAGGACAGTGAATCCTTAGGTAGAATGTTTATAACAAATAACAATACCAAACTACGAGAGTAGTGCATTCATTTAGTGCACCAATATTAGACCTTGTACGGTCTTGCGACGATTCTAGACATTGGAATTAAGAACAATTATAGGTTTTAGTTGCAATATTAAGCACTATGCTTTTATTACGAGCAAAATAATTAACAATTTTACATCTAATTTATAATTTCTTTCTAGTATTTTGCATAGAAAGCCATTTTCTCGTGAAATAAGAGAATGTGTCTGTAGGGCTTGAAACCCTCCCTAAGGTGGGAGCTTAGACCCACCGGCAGTATAGGTTAAAATTAAATAAAAGTTCCAACAACAATAACAACAACAACAAGATCCTGTGAATAATAATATACACGAATATACGATTTAGTCTCGTCGTTTCTCTGCGACACTTCACATATATATATAATGTATGTGAACAACTTGAAACCTCACAGTACGCTCTTCTTTTACTAGTGTTTCATTCATATGTCATACTGCACAGCAATACATGACCACAACTATATATCATCGTTACCAATTGTACGCCGATTGACCTTGGGAAGGTGAAAGTTGCACTGAACTTTGTCCATTGGGAATAAATCCGGATAAAAATGAATGTAATAAATAGGTCATCTCTCCCACCCTGACTACCAATTACTACCACACTACCATATGCTACGTCAGTGTGTGGTTTAGCTTTGACACTATGGTGTATTTCGTATGAGGGGTGAAGGTACATGTATATTTATTGAAAAATATTGGATATTTTATTTCTGCAGAGAAACAAACATGGTGATTAACATTTACAATACAGTAGATCTGCCAGCTGCAACCCTATCAAAATATAACATGATTATAACTCATACATTATTTTTATAAGTTCGAATAGAAATTGTCAATGAATGAGTTCTCTTATTAGTATATTTATAAAACCGAACTATAATACCAGAAAAATGGGTACGGGGGATGGTAAATGTTTACGGGAATTGTATGTCCAAGTAAAGACTAGAAAAAACAGGCCATGTTCAGCATGGAATGTTTATCGGTGCTCCAGTGTAAATATCCATGGGTTATGTTTCCATAACACAAGCCTCCATCTTTCCAATCATGCATTTGGTTTTTATAGATCATTTATACAAGCTATAATATGATATTGGTGAAAAGATCCTTGAATTTGATGTCAGATTTGAACTGAATCCATCCCAGCACGCATTGTAATAGACATGCGCAGCGAGACAGGCAAATCCCCTTTATTGGAGAATTGTTTCTGAAATATAAGATAATGAAATATAGGTATAATGTATAGACAAAAATAGTCCTTTGTATTAAAAAGTATCTTTCTTCAATATTTTTTTTTTGGAACATAATTTTATTCAGGCTTTTATTTACAATTTTAACACGCTCACCCTAGGGGTGATTTTCGTAGCCCCCTGCTACTCGCTTTGGCACATCGAGGTGTTCTACTCATTATACAAAAGTTTGTTATTCTAAATATGTCTTTTTATCTGTACAACCTACTGTGTATTCTAGTTACTCTATAAAGCCAAATTACGCTCACTCAAAGAAGAAAACAAGAAACATACATGGTTATATGAAAGATGATGGAGGAAATGATATATGAAAATAGAAATAATGTAGTGAAAAAAGGTACCTGTCTATATTATATACAATTCTCAATAGACGAGGTGAGATGGATGAATCCAACTTCTACTATCAATTTTTACTATATACGGAGAAAAGTTTTATACAAATTGTATAGCGGCTATGATATAGTTTTTTCCGTTATATCGTACCAAATGCGTTTACACTTGTGAGGGATATTAACGGGATGGAACGAGGGGATACATATACATCAAGAGATATAATATGTGTGCATATAAGGCTCTTACAGTTAAACTTGTAATCTTTAAAACATCTAACGAGGTTTATTTTACCTGATTTTATACATTTTGAATTTAAAATACATGTTTCAACTTATCCTGCTGAAAGCCCCCTCAGTAAATTTAATTTTTAATTCTATTTCATAGAATCACCACTGGGAGCGCATCTTAAGAAAACTCAAGTTTGCCTTAAAATATTGATTCAATTCAAATAATTTGAATGACAGGCAGATTCAATATACATTGTAAGGTGTAACAGAAAATTGAGTCATTCGTCAAAGGAAATGGCTTATAAGATACCATCATATTTGAAAAGATGAGATCAAGTGGATTCCAACGAAGTTAACAGGAAATCTATAAGGTATCTATATATTTTATGCTTGATACCAAATTTCAAGAATAATATGTATTAAATATATCCATGCATTTCTAAGGCCATGCATGAGTGAGTGAGATTGGTTGCTTAACGCCCTTATCAACACATTTAATATGGTTATATCAAGGGCGGGAGAGCTGAGAGGGAGGCAGTTTATGATCATACCCAGGACATAGAGATAGGGAAGAAGGGAGAGAGAGACAGAGAAAAAGAGACAGACAGGCACTTTATGGTCATACCCAGGACCACAAGGCCATGCATGCTATAGAGTATATTTAGCTAAACTTACGAGTAAGTTATGCACAGAAATATTGCAAACTATTAAAGTATAGAAATATGTATTAGACATCCTAATGTTTACCATCATTGGAATCAGCTTGATGAATTGTGGCCTGTGCGAAAACCATTTTCGCCAAAAATAGACACAAGCTTATGACTGCTACCCATGCCTCTATAACAGAGAACCTATATAGAACCAAACCCTATCCAACAGACTTTTCTCCCTTAATTCGATCTTAGACTCTCTAATTCTTTCACCAATCAAAAGGGAATTGCATCTATAACTATATGTGTGAGTTTGAAAGAAATCTGAGTCCCAGAGGTGAAGATATTACTGAAATTATAAAATAAAATGACTCGAAAATGTGACAAATGTAAAATGGCAGGCTGCTCTGGGATTTGAACCACCAATGTGCTGATTGGGAGTCCAGCATCTTACCCCTAAACTATAGACTGGTTGTACAGAAAGCATAGCCTATAAACACTAGACATATGCCACCCATTGATGTATCACATTTTAGCCTTACTTTAATCCACCATTCTCTTCATGGTGAATGAGGAGAATGGGGTAAATATATTATCTACACTGTCCCGCGCACCGTACCCGCGGGATACAAAATTGGATACGAAATTCTTGTCCCCACTTTTGATACGAAATTTTTCGTCTCAGCGTATTCGCGCGGCGTTTTTCGTACCTGCGACGGGTACCTGGGAAAGCTAAAGGATTAGGATTAGGCTGGCCGGCCAGTGCCAGACAAACTGGCGTGACCATTAGTGCATGACGGCCACTAGTGTAGAACCACTGATGCCAAACAGAGAAAAAAAACTTACCCATGCTTGGGTTCGATCTAAGAACCTTGGGGTTCACAAGCGAACATCCTAACCACTACACCACAGAACCAGCTGTGAGTAAGACCTCAAGGAATCAGTCTGGATGATAATAGTGTGTGTGAGAGAGAGGGAGAGAGAAACGCAGACAAGGACAGAAAGAGAAAGAGGGGAGAGGCAGACAGGAGGATTGCAATTGAAAGAAAGTAAGAAAGAGATGGGCGGGAAAGGAGAGGAAGAGCAGGGAATGTTTTTTTTCATGAATATATATTGAATATATCCAGGTATATGAGTAATTCTCCCAAACAGGCAGCATTTGATTTCAGGATTTTTTTAGAAAAAATAAAATTCGTTGAATCTCTTCAATATTTGGCGTGCATATAGCAGGAAATAGCAGGATAACGCAAAAAAAGTTTGGGAAGGCTGGGGCAAATATTTCGATTCGTACACCTATGCTTCAGATACCTATATTTTCCCTATTGTTTTGCCCATTAGCCGCCGTTATGTAAAATCCATTGCACCTATTTCCTCCCATGGTGTTAGTGGTCTCAGACTTGTGTTAGATCAAGTTCTCATTCATATTCATTTATGTTTGTATTAAACATGTATTACTCAACCAGTTGTATCTGCGAATACATGTTTTCTTCAAAAGAGTCAAGAGGTGGAGGTGTCAGTCTAGTGCGAATCCCCTCCCTGGGTAACCCTCACACATGCACACACCATAATGTTGACGCACAAACTCTTAGCAATGCTTTAACACCTTATTTATACCACTATAGATATTCCACATCATGTACACAGGTATATTATAAGTATATTCAGATCGGACGCATTTTGAAGCAGAAAGAAATATTGTTGAGTTTTTTTTATATTCTGGCACATTTTCCTGTAACTCATCACACATATGAGTAATTCTCCCAATCGAGCATCATTTGGTTTTCCAGCATAGGTTGTCTACAACCTGTATTTTGGATGACCGCACATGATTGTAACCATTTTATTTGGATTCCCTGGCCAAAATGAGGCTGTGGGAACCCTACTTTCAAAGATCTTGTGCCAATATATAAGCTTAAAAATAATGAAATACTCCAAGAGTAACCATCAATATCATATTGCAGTTAGTTTTTTGAGGACGGAAAATGTATATATGCATGTATCTTTTGATAAAAATAAAGGTTAATAGCATAGGCTGTTTACCTCAATGTCACACTAAACTATTTGATTAATCAGGTTTAATATGGCCGAAATAAGTATGTCCATTTCACTGTGATTCAAAGCTATAAGTATCACACTTCACTTGTTTACAGTCAATCACAAAATGATCACAGTGCTATCACACTCAATTGCATTCAGTGCCTGTCGGGCATATACCTTAGGTTAAAACAATATTTAATAAGTTTCACCTTATAGGTAAGCTTCCAAAATCCAAAACTCAATACGAAAAACGGAGCACAAATACGGAGCATATCATATTTCGTCTCCGTGATTCAAATGACCGTTTTTCGTCTCAGAAGTTCAGGCAATTTCGTCACCACAGCTCACCAGTAGCGTTGGAGGTGCTTGGTAGACAAAAATCGTCACACTGAAGACGAAAAAACTCGCCGCTCCGTATCGCACGGGTACGGTGTGCGGGAGAGTGTATGAACTTCCCTGCAGGCGATTTAAGGATTCAAATTATCATAAAAGTATATCTTGCATCTGCGATATATTTCTATAATATGCCAATGGAGGGCATCTTGCACTGCACGCTTCTCTGGATCTCATCTTGTCAAACATGATGTTATACCAAATTCATTTCTGGGCGATGTATGACTCATTTTCTTGTGACACATCACATATGAGATCAAAGAAGAAACCCTTATGGAAGTGGCAAATGAGAAATTTAAACAGCATAAATCATTGCGTGAATTATTAGTAGATCCAAACATAAAGGGTTCTACAAATGTACATCTTGCAACAAATGGGGCACCGGAAGACGTCTCCGAAGAGTCAAAATTGCAAATGGCGGACAGGTGCCGGCCAAAACCAAAACATTCACCGGGGAAAACAAATTTCAAATATTGGCAAAATACTGAACAAACTGACAGCCGAATTCTCATCAGAATCCAAGTGAGGATTGATATAATTAACTGTTAACCATATACATGGATCTCCCGAGACGTGAATTATTAGTTCTAACCGACTCTAGAGGTGCAGGGTTGGAAGAGCAAGTGAGGCGAGCTAGGCCAGGGTGCGACTCCGCTGTATTCGTAGCGAGAGGAGCGGGTACATTCCATCTGCTGATTGAACGTGCCAGATATGTTATTATGACAAGCAGGCCTAACGGCATCTTCGTACTATCAGGCACCTGCAATATAACCTATCGACACTCCTCCATGAAGGAAGTTGGAATCAGATATAACAGTGACACTCTATTTGAAGATGCCATTGAAACATCCATGTATAGAGTGAAAGAAAGGATCTTTGAGCTCTCACCCCCGAACATGCAGAATCCTACGGTAATATTCGGCACAACAATTGTAGTGGACTTAGTGGACTACCCTCAACAAACAGGTCGTCCTTTTCAACAACAAGATTAAGGTTTATAATAAGTCCCGAAGGGTCCCCACCCTTTTCATCGGCAACTTTGTTCATATGAACCGCTCTAGAAGGAAGCATGCGCAATCAGTAATGACCACGTTTAATTCAATATATGATAGTCACGAGGCAGTAAATGTTATTGCATGTTTGTAAAAATCTGAACGAGTAAAGTTCTTCAAGAGCAAAATCTTTACTACTGCATGTTACAAATAATTGATGTTGATGTGTTGTTGTGATTGAAGCCTGTACTGGCATGCCAAATACTGGTTTTAAATACTGTAGAGTAAAATCCTGCAAGAGTAAAACTTTCACTTCAAATAACTTTGACTACAACAGGAATGATGTATTGTCATGAAAGCTGCCTGCACTGGCAAGCTGAATACTGGTCTTGATATTGAATATTAATGTTTTGGGAGGTAGTAGATAACTATGAAATGATTCCTAATGTATAAATTCAATTTCATGGTGTAACATTTATTAATTTAAACTATTTCCGTCCTTGGTTGTGGACTGGCCGGAAGATCTACCCGCGTAAGCAAATAGAGGATCTAAGCCCCATTCTGTATATTGCTTTCATCTGAATAAAAATTCACATATATATGCAATGAAACTTCCATTAAGCATCTGATATGTTGCTTATATGTCCTCTTGACTCGCTTCGGAAACGCAATATCAAATGAATAGTATAAAAAGTATTTTGATTTGGTTTTTTTTTACACATTTTGGTTGTTGCAATTTCTGATTGCTTTTGCTTTACGTCAAGTACAAATCAATGCGACATTTGCGTTACTTATTGCTTTACCCTTATAAGGGGGGCTTGATAATATTGATATGCACACACTCTTAGCAACATGTATTTAAAGGAGATATGTTTTAGCTATTTTCCACTGTTGCGATTAACGATGCATTCTCAGCAATTACAACAAATAACATTCAATAAAATTTCAAGACTGTATATCTAATATGTCCATGGACATATTAGATATACAGTCTTGAAATATCTGAGGTTATCCTAACGACTATATTTAACTACCACGAAAATATTATATTCAACTATGTTACTAGTGATTGACCGTTAACAAATATTGCTAACTGTTTATTGTGCATGTATACACAAATATAAAAGTACTCATTGGATGTCCTTATGTTTGCCATCAGAATCATCTTGATCTCATTTTTTCAAATAACATAGAGTCTCAAAATCCAATGTTTTGCGACTTGTGAGTCATTTTCCTGTGACACATAACATTATTCTAAGGTCAAGGTCTATTCGTAGGGCCATTTCTATACACTGGCACAACCGATTAACTGAGTAAAGTGTCCCCTACTGGATGCTTCACCTTTCTTCTACCACGGCAGGTCATTTTTATATAGACCAATCCTATAATGCATGTGTATATCTCTTGTTTGCAGTTTATTACCGTATTTTGTGTTTGATCAGTATCTTTAATCCATAGCTTGTGCACACCCTTTGACATTTACTGGAATAGACCTTGTCTACTTTGCAGTCTTGTATGCTTGGTAATTGGTTCCGGCTTGACATAGGCCAAAAGCCCCAAGTAGGGAAATAAATGGAAGTGTTGAGAAAGGACATCTCCTCCCTTTCTGTTAAGCAGAAGCTGGAATTGTGATAAATCCCCCGGCAGACGCTATTCAATTGAGAACATTGGTCGCATTAGTCGCAAAAAAGGATTTTGAGCTGACTTCATGTTTAAAACGATCAAGGGGTCAAGATGATTCCAATTAGTGTAAGCATCATATAGGTATTAGGACATCTAATAAGGAATCCCCCGGTAGAAATCCCAACACCACAATTGAGAACATTCATTGTGGACAGGACTCAGGCCCTGTTGTTGATAATACAGTGCCCTCTTCCTGTCCTCAATGTCAATCATTAATATTATATATTTTGGTCTATTTTGGGATGATTTCAAACCTCCCTACCTAGTAAACAATGCGTATTGACGAGGGGAATGTCCTCCTAGGCCAGTTATTATATATATTTTTTTTAATAAATTTTATTGGTCAAAGTTTCACATACGTGATAATTCTCATTCATTTACCTTTTAAATACATTTAATTACATAGATACACTCTACACTATGGTTAACACAATCAATCTATTACTGTAGATACATAATTTAGTATGCTTTCGTTTAACATACACTGTCACTGGGAGATACGGTCAATGTCCTTTTCCAGTACGGCCAATGGCAGGAAGCCAGTTGCCTGCCAGCGGCCGTATACAGGACGGCATTTGGCCGTTCTACAGCTATGGCATTTGGCCGTAATACAATGGCAATTGGCCGTAATACACCAGGGCAATTGGCATGCAATAGTACGGTCAATTGGCCGTATTATACCGTGGCTATTGGCCGTATTGCACACTCAGATATGGATCCTATTGCAGGTTATAGGAATTCGGTTCTTGCCACTATACTGTGAACATTACAAAAGAGGAATATTAGGCCATTCTTAATCCATTATGTGTACCATATTTAAGCTGTTCTAAGCCTGTATAACAAAGGGACATAATTCATATACAAAATGGGACAAATTCAAGACAAATCTAGATAAGGGAAAATATACAATTTGCAGTGCTATATATTTGGAGTATTTATTTCTGAATCGTAACAAACAATGGAGAACGTGTAATCAATTATATTCACAACTTTTATTCATATAGATGAGCATCCATAACAAATAATTACACTACTAACTATCTCAAAATATTTCTGCCTTAGGTATACTGTCTATATATGTGATGTGTTCCTGGAAAATGGGTCACACATCGCAAAATTGATATTTTTCAACAAAGTGTTTCATCACGAGATCTCTTTATTGGAATATTCTGATTTTTAGAGGGTTTGGCACTTATAGTCATATAAATCGGTGTACCAATTTCGGGACATTGTATTAAATATATCTATGCGTTTTGAAGGCCTTCGTATGGAGTATATTTAGTAACTTTACTGGTAACTACCCACCCAGAAAAATTGCAAACTTTTTTTTCAAAAATAGAAATATCAAACTTAAATATAGAAATACTTATTAGGTGTCCCAGTGTTTACTATCATTGGAATCTGCTTAATCTCCTCTTTTAAAATATGGTGATACCTCAAAATCCATATTTTACCTCAAAATCCATATTTTGCGACTTATGACACATTTTCCTGAAACAGATCACATATAATTATACACACTTCTTTAGGAGAAAACCATTATTTTGTCTATTTATACAATATGATTCAATACAATCTCAAACCGTCTACTTTGTTAAGAGAATTGTCTGCCATCAAATATATACATAAGCATGAGGTGAAAAGCACAAATTAATTAAAATCATAATCCCTTAAAAATAAACTTGAGCTGATTTAAACTTGAAAACCTTAGTTGATATAATATAGTTATGCAACAACATCAACCTTTATATCTTTGAATCATGAACGTATGCCTAAATAGATAAATAAATTTTGAACTCACAGCTTGCACTCATATAGAGGCTTCATTCCCTACCATCTACAAAAACACCAACTGGCGAGATATTTGCAGAGTGCATCTTCCCTCTTTGTTATCTATGTAATATCTGTAAAGAATTCCCTATAAAGTTCCCCTTAAACGCTCCATATACAGTGTAGAAGGGGGTGGACCTTGTTGTTGTGTTTACCATTGGCCGATTTTGATCCATTGACCCACGAACACTCTGAAATAGTTAATGCAAAATTGGATTAGCTGGATTATTAATATCATGTTGTACATGTAATGAACCTGGTTGGGACTCTTAGCGGAACAAATACGGAACAAGGTGTTTTACTTATTGCACGATATCTATTGCTAGAATTAACCCCACGACCAACCCTGAGTAGGCCAGCTTCATGAATCCCGACTTGTGAGGTTATATTACAGAAACAATATTAAATCCTAAGTATTTTTTTTTACTTCCAGTGATGTTGTAGTGGTGTGGAAGTATCTTATAGCCGCATTTCCATGCATGTAAGACACCAGGGGGGCGTATTACTAACATAGGATCAATCCTACCATAGGATGAGGGTAGGACTAGGATCCTTGTCACAATATAGGATAATCCTAAATTCTGTATTACTAACGCGATCCTACTGGAATCCTACCTAGGACGATCCTACCCGCCGTAGGACGATCCTACTAAGTACAGAAGTGATAATTAGGCCTAAGTAGAGTTGAGTTTAACACATATAGAACCGTAGAAATTGTCATGGTATATGAGTCTATCCACCAAACCTTCGTCATATGTTTTTTTTGGTTTTTAAATAAAGAATATGGCTGCATATCATTAATTTTGATACATAATAATATGTGAAAATACATCAAAAATAATTTCTTAAAAACAATTCATGATGATAACACGCTCTATAGTTGTAGTTTCAGAATTTGTTGTGGGGTAGGAAGATGCTACAACTATATCAAATATCGTTGTAAATAATATAGCATGAATTTGGCATTTCAATTTGGCAAAGATGTTGAATAGTAGAATTTTACATTGTCTTGGTAATGCAAAATTGTTTTGATATTGGCATGTATGTATTCATGTATACATACATGCATAGCCATGTATAATAATTGAGTATGTATGCATGTTCATATATACATGTATGTATGCATGTTCAAACATGTAAGTATTTATGCATGTTCATACATGTAATTATGTATGTGTAGTGAACCTGTCACCACACCAATTGCAGTGAATCAGGCCTCACCCAAACTCAGGTTCAATCTCGACATGGCAAAGTAAGACCAGACACAGTTCTGTTAGTATCACCGGTTTATTCACCTCTTGGACAACCCTGTAACACCAGTGGTGTGCAGTAGTCAGTCATCAATGTCAGATTCATTGGGAGACTCACCATTGAAGGCAAGCAGTATAAAAGGGTAGTACAAGAGTAACATGGCAATATGATCTAATGTATAGGACAGGTTACAATAGCAATGTAGTACATACAGAGAAGAGGTATAACATACAATCTGTAGTAATTGTAATAGATATAACAGCAACCTGTAAAGCAGGAATAAGATGATACATAGACTTGGATAAAACATAGGATATGATCTACATCAGTGCCTCTAGTAGAGTGAGTTGGTATACACTACAAGCACTGGACAGGTAGGCGACCTGGTGTAGCATAGAGTAACTAATGACAACTCTGTGTCCACTCTAAATCTACTACAATACTTCCCCCTTTTTTCTAAGATTTTTACCTCCTCAGGTAAAAATCTTCAAAGGTAGGGAAGAAAACACCAGGGCAATACGCAATAAAAGTAGATCAATAGTAAGAAGTAAAATATAGAGAATTCTCAAAGTGAACCAATATCAGCAATAAAAATACAGGCAGGAGCATTTGGTGTCCTCACTATATATCAAGATTAGGTCACAACAGCTCTATAAAGAATTTACTAGGAAAAGTTCAAATGTTGAAAACTTATTCCACCTTACAGAATGTTAATTACTTCAGCCAGTGGTTCCAGGACATAAAGGAGCTTCCAGAGTCCTGATCCGCAATGTTATACAACAAAACAAGGCTGTAACTAAAGGTTTTAAGTAAAATTCTTTAAATACCGTGATTGAGAAAATAATTTCTCAGTTTCATGTTATCCAAGGACGTTCTGAGTCAGCATTTCCGCACATTCTGTTTTGTAATCAGCATTCGTTTCCATCAATGAGAGAGGGTTCATGTTGGCGTTGGATCCAGTTGGTGATCCAGTCCATGTTCCGCTATCCAGGGTTCCAGGGGCAGGTTTGGGTTTCAACATCAGGTCCATCCTTCCATACGTCTGGGCAAAGCGTCAATCATTGGTCAGGTCGAAGGGCGTTTCCAGGCATCAGCAGGGACTTGGTTATGTTCATCAGGGTCAACGATCCCTGTCAAGCACAAGAACAAGCACATTGAGGCTGATTCCTCTTTTCCTGGAGAGTCATTTCCACCGATGAGAGAGACTTACTCCATCCAATCTGGGCCCCCAACTTCAACTGCTGTTGGCAATTGAGGGTCCCTCCATCCAGAAGCACAAAGAAATTAGGGAACTGCTTTTAGTTCAGTGAATATGCAACACAACATTAGGCCTACATGATGACTTACACAGACACTTGCAATCAGAACAACTATTCAAAAATATCATACACAGGAGTTATCAATCAAAATGACAACTATTCAAGCTAAACCTCTAGAAGGGTTCTAGCTCCATATCTACAACTCTGGTCAATGATACCACTCAGGCTGGACAGCAATACTTCAAGCAGCCACTGTAGCATCTCCACTACCAGTCAATTCCACATCAACTATAATACAGCTCTTCGTTCAGCGAGATCCAGAAGTCTTCCAGAACAAAGGTGCAACACATACAGCCAGCATAGTACCTCATAAGTTCACATCACCCCAGTGCAACTCCAGCAAGGCTCTCCACGTTCACATCCTGGATAACTCGCTACTCTCCCTAGCACGTACAGCGTTGTAACTACTGCAGGCTATTCTGGTTTTCTGCTGAGACTCACAGAAAATGTCCACCAAGTCAAATGTTTTCACAAACCAACATTGCAACAATTTCACCTCAGTTAGATGTGATTCAGACTGTCCGATACCGACCTAACTTATTTCAAGTTAGGGAGCAGTATAAGCCAAGCCACCGCTAGCATGATCATTCATTCAGAGCTTTGGACAGGTTTCGTTCATTCCCATTCACTGTTACGCACTGTGACATGGGAGAACTGTCACTCCATAACTTTCACTGATTACCAATGGCAAAACAGCATTTCACTATTCTCTACCATGATCTGATTTGTCACAAGTCAGAGGGTAGCCTAGGTCTAGCCACACTCAGCTATCAAATCAGCTACTTGCTACAGCATAGACGACGGATCTTCCCGGACACAAAGGACAAATCCTAAATGCCGTAGGGGACAGGGAAGCATTCATCCATCTCGCATCCCTATAGTCGGACTTCTCGTTGTGTTTAGGTTTGGGGATCAGATCATAATCCCACAAGCACTCCTGGTCTAGGAACTTCTCTGCAACTGATCTGGGGGTTGTGCGTGCACTTCCCCATTGCAGGTCTTTTCCATTCACCAGCCTTAGGATAAGGATATAAGCAGGATACCTCACAATCTACTCAGCTGTCTGCAGTTCATATGTGGTGCTTCCATGTGAACTGGCATGCTTCGAAATGCCCATCCCACTTGGAATCGATCTTCCTTCAGGCCTTCAGAGGACAAGATCCGTAGACCCCATCCCCCTACTTCAAAGCACTGGCTCTTGAGGAGGTGTTGGAATATGGGCACAGCATTTTTCCATACACTTCCTATAGCCACATTTTCTCTGGGGACTACTAGACGGATTGCAGAAGACTACCACGGCCGATCTCTCGTCACCTGATACATTCCGTACGCAGGATTCCCAAGGCAAAGAACATCTGCAATCCCTGATCTGGCTCGGACATGAACTCATCTCATGTTTCAGAGCCACTGTTACTATCCAGCTCAGTAAGAGTGACAGGTCCAGGCTGTGATTTCCACTTGTACTTTCACATGTACTTTCACATGTATTTCCACATGTACTTTCACAAACCCAGATCCCCGTCCTTCTCACCTCAAAGGATTCCACAGAGGATTCCTCTCGCTTGTTCTCAGATCTCGACTTCAGCTAAACACAGCTTACTATCCAAGAAAAGCAATCCTGATCAGTCAAGACCACATTAATGGATCAGATAACAATCAGCTCCAATAATATCATTTCACTATCAGGGCCAATCAGACCACTGACAACAACATCTGTAATCTTGTATGTCCTGTACCCTCCAACAAAGCACACTCCACTCATACCAACTCTTCCAGACTAATTGATAGTCAGGAATCTCCAAAGTTCTCTTTGGCAGTACTGGAACTTTCTGTATCAGGGCAGTCTCAGGGGAATCAGCTCATCCTCAAGATTCTGTCCTTCCACAGCTTGGAATCAGACCTGACCCACTCTCATGCAGTAGTCAGGGCCCGATTTTCCCTCAGGAAAGGTATTTCCTTCCAGCAAGAACTAGTATTGCTAGATTTCAGCAGGGAGTGCCCTTTGTGACAACTTGCCCTCCTTACTATCTAGTGCCTGGGCCTAACCTCCAGCTTCTGTACTACCCATAGATTACCTTCGGACTGTGGTAATAGTCCGGTTCCTTGTGTAATTCTGTAGGGTATTGATGGAGAAAGTGAAAACTATACATTTTCGGAAACGTCAGGACCCATAGATTATGAAAACCAATGTTGCCCAAAACGTGTCAGCCATCTTGGCCGCCATATTGGACAATCCAAGATGGCCGCCATTCCAAACCTTTTTATGCCCATAACTATCTTATTACTGGTCATAGAAACTTGATTTTGGTGTCTACACCCAGGTTTTCAAGGTCAAGGAATACAATGAAGATATCTATTTCAGCCTGGCATGTGTCGGCCATCTTGAAATCCAAGATGGGCACCATTCCAAACATTCTTTTGCTCATAACTTCTTAATTTTTTATAATAGAAACTTGATTTTGGTGTCTACACATAGGTTTTCAGGGGCAAGGAATACAATGAAGATGGTTAATTGGGTCTGGCATGTGTCAGCCATCTTGAAATCCAAGATGGCGGCCATTTGGAAAATGACTGTTATTGTAAGAAATCTCAAATCCAGTCTAACTTCTTACTTTTTTATAATAGAAACTTGATTTTGGTGTCGATACATAAGTTTTCAGGGGCAAGGAATACAATGAAGATGGCTGATTGGGTCTGGCATGTGTCGGCCATCTTGAAATCCAAGATGGCCACCATTGAAAACATTCTTTTGCTCATAAGTTCCTTATTAGATATCATAGAGACTTGGTTTTGGTCTCTACACCTAGGTTTTCAAGGTCAAGGAATGCAATGAAGATGTCTGATTGGGTCTGCTATGTGTCAGCCATACTGAAATCTAATATCTAGGAATTCCCAAATTGGATTTCATGATGGCAACTTCTTTTACCCTTTGGCATTATTATTGTTATGTCACAGATATTTGATACCTGGCTAAGCCTTGTTATATGGGCAGTTTAGGTTGTACTGGGGCTTTTAGGTTAAATTGGGAAATAATCTTAAACAACCTCTTAATGCAATGAAAGGTTTTGTATTTGTCTGAGTTGATATAATATGTGGTTTTATTCATAGTTTGCTCCAGTGAAAGCAATTTATTAACTTAAGCACAATATGGATGCTCTTTTCTCAGACTACTGATTTTCTTACATAAGCATTACCTGTAATAGGCCAGCGGCCAAGGGCCAAAAGCCATTATTTAAGAAGTTATCCCTACCCTCGGTCTAAAAAGCTAAATTTGAGGTATTTTGTGTAGAAGTTCATGAATTTTCCAAATTTGAAGAAAAAAATTGCCGAAAATGTGGCAAACATGGTCTAAATGGCCTGTTTCCATGGAAACTAGTGTTTTTTTGTATTTTAGCAAGAAATAGGTTTTGTGTCCCATATTTACACTTTTGTCAGCATTGTGACCAAATTTGGGAATAGTGATGGTGTATCTAACCATTATCATTTCTTTTCGAAACAATAACTTGATCAAGGTCAGAATCACATAGCCTATTTCTTTCTTTTTTTGAACTGTTGTTAAAGGTCAAATATCTAAGAATGATTTCCATGACAATATGATCAGGCAGGTATATACAGAGGGGTCAAAGCCACAGGCTGATCCTACAGGACCATGGTTGTCATGTATGTATTTAGATTAATGTATGTATTATGTATGTATTTAGATTAATGAAAGGCCAGTAGTACCAATGGCCAGTCCGTCCAAACATACCAATAGGAAAAGTAATAGCGATGCCGTCCAGATATCATGGAATGGGATTGTAAACCCATCTAACAAGTGAAGATCGATACATCGATAGGGAATGGGAAAGGAAAAAGGGGATCTTAGAACATAATTTTGGTAGTTGAAGACATGTCGACTTACTATTTAGGGAGGGGAGGGGGCAAAGGGATTGTGAATTTTGTATGTGAAAGGAGGGTTGAATGGCAAAAACCACAATCTACTCTGGTAGAAGCTGTTCAATCGGACAAGCGCTAAAGACAGATGTTCTGTTTTGTATGAAGTACATCATATAATTCCTGTCCCATTATTTAGCTAGCTCAATTAGGACTGACAAGTACTCCAACCGCGAGAGGGTGTATGAATCAAGCTTAAAACAGAATGTTAGTAATTAAGAATAAGAAATGAGAACTGTAATTATTTTACTATTTAGTTACGGGAGGTCTTTGGAAGACCTGCATGATTGATTTGCAGATGTCCTTACCCATTTCATGATTTTGAATACTATTGAATATTGTAACTGTATTGAATCTTGAATAAAAATATTATATATATATATATATATATATATGTGTTGTCATGCATACCAGGTGGTGTTGCGGTGCTGTTGGATTTAGACAAAGCATCATGCAAAAACTTTTAGCTATATCATTTAATCACAAATCAGTTAACAGTTAAGTTGTTCCATCAGCATTATAATTGTTGACGCATTGGTGGCCCAGGTAAATTGATTGCCTTTTCCCAGCAACACCATAACAGTCACATAGTCAGAAATTGCTTTAAAATTGATTGGCTATTGGATGGGGGTCGGGGTGGGCAGACCTGATTCACTGGATACAACCGGGATGTTTGGAGTAAATCTTACAGCACCACAGGCTGTAATTACTATTAACTATTTGGGTACCACACATGAAACCTTGCTTCCACTCCCTCTGTATCATTATACCTCCCTGACATATGATTTAGAATTATTTTTATAATTTTTCACTTAGTTTCTTTTCACAGATTTACTTAAAATGTATATGTAATGACCCTCGATAAACGCAGGGGAGGAGAAATAAAGACAATAAGAAGAATCTATATTGTAGTTACTCTGTTTTATTTGACGATGGAGATTTAGACATGGTAAAATTGGGTACATAATATAAAAGGTGTTGTAAAGTTAAGGATAAGTAGGTGAGAATAAAATGTAGTATACTGGCTTCCATTGCCACCTTGTGGCCACTTTGTACATAATACAAGATAGACATAATATGTGCAAAGTGCGAGGAATACATCCGCAGCATGCACATATGTAAAACCTATATTAAATCAATCGGAAGTCAAGATGTAAGTAGTATAATGAAAGTAGAGTTAAAACATGGCACTACATATATATTATATATTTTTGTTAAGTTACATTTATATATAAATGTAACTTAACAAAAATATACACATTTTGATTAATTAGTTTGATACAAACAGTATTTTGATACAAATAGTTGCCATGGTAACCATGTAGAATCAGTACAGGCTAATCACGCTTTACTCAATCTAAAGGGCCTAGTCCACCGAGCCGATTCTCATGCGATTTTGCACTGCAGACGACTCTTTCGCACTAAGTTCTGTGATAATCACATGAGAATCTGCTTAGTGGACCAGGCCCTTAATAAGTTATGATAAGTTTGGTTGTGAAACAGTCCTGAATGAGAACTAGTTAAATTTTATTTAGGAAAGTAAATATATTTTTTCTTCATGTTCTCTACCTAATTCAAATATCAAGGAAGATTTTCATGGAAACGTTCCCTACTTGTGACCCTTAGGCAAATATTAGGCCATTGATTTTGTTAATTCCTAATGTATTCTGTTACATTGTCATGCATAAACGCCTTATATTAGCATTATATTTCCCCCCGCCTCTTCTCTGTCTCTCATACCTGTTTTTCGGGGAAATGTCAACAGTCAGTTGAGCAGAGTTTTCTCATTTTAACGACACTTTGACCATCATTTTTTGATATATGTAGGTCTACCGGGTAATCCAATAGTTATTTGTCATGACATAAATAGCTCTGTCTGTGGCATGGACTAGATAGACTATAGGCCTATTCCGGATCGATAACCTGGCTTTTAAAAATGTTAGGAACTTTAGTTGAGATTCTTAAATTGACAATTTCCTGTTGAAATGAAATCTGACAATCATTGTCTCTTCTAAGGCCACCTTAACCGACATCCTAAGACAAATATAACCAGATGTATATGGAAACCAAAGAAGAAAACTTTTCCGACCACACTTACCCATGGCTTTACGCTATCATATGTCGTCCTACTTATAAACAAGCTGCTGTCTCCAATGTTTCTTCCCTTGAAAAGTTATGTTGATTCGACCCTTGTATGGACTTTTGAGTTATGAAGCATTACTTAAAACATCTTTTATTTTAAAAAGTTTGAAAACTCAAAAATTGCTAATTTGAAACAATGTTTCATACATTGAAAAACACATGGAAACATTTCCGCAACACTGCTAAACCTGACCCAATATTTCCTGCTCGCATCTGACATTACATAGACCGCAAATTTGAATTGTTTCTTTAGTATTTTTAAAAATAGAGATCTTGGTGAATATTATTCGGAATGAAGATGGTCCCTCTTGGCCCCTCTTGATACTTAGCCCAGAAATTAATAAAATGTCCAATTTATAGTTCACCATTTTTCCAGAGGGTACCTTTTTCCTTTTATCATCATTTCGATAATATAGACTCAATATTTATTATTGTTCTAGGTTCTTTTAAAACTCTTAAATGATTATATTTTTTAATTGAAAGGGGATGAAAAAAATGTGCAACGTAGTCAGGCTTATTAAAGCTGCATTACCAGCTTGTTTCAAAATCCCTCTATTGGCAATATAAGGCCCTCTTAACATGTTAAACAAAGGGAATTTTGAACATTTTTGAATGTTACTCTCTTGTTATGTATATGTGTGAGAGAAAATAACAAATGGGTCAGATCGTGAGAAAAAGTACAATGGACCTTCAACAATCCTCAAAAATCACCCAAATTTAAATCTGGTTAAAAAGAGATCAACATTTTTTATTTTATTTCATTCATTTGATCAGCCAAGCCAACAAGACAGATTTATTGAATGAATACAACACAGAATATACTCGGATATACCTAGTGATATGACTGATATACTATTGGTCAGGTAGAGCTTGAATAATGTTGCACAATGTTATGTAATCAATTATAATATGAAAAGGTGTGATTTATAGTTGTGACACTATTATTTATCTATTTTCACTCTAATTTAGCCGAATTTGTAATAATCCTATTCAACCTGAAACCTGAAACATATTTAACCTGAAACCTGATATGCATGTATTGCCTTTCCATCATGAACAGAATAGCCTGCAATAAGTGGCCTGAAGGACGGGAGGCTGCCTGCAGGCAGCCATTTTTTATATAAATTGAAGGGGGCCTAACTTAATAAAAAATAAACGGATTTTGATGAAATTTAAAATATATGTATACAAACACACTAGAAATATCTTCATAGGTATGTTGTCATGGAGACAATAATGATGATGTCATAATTAACATGCGTAAATGCTGGAAAGTGAATTTGGAGCAAGGTTGCCACCCATTTGAGACCCATTATTTTAATTATTGAAGACCAAATTCTAGAAATTATGAAAAAATAAACGATGGACATATGACACATATTATTTGAAGAAAATATTCTTAAAATGTTTTTAAACCCTAATCCTCATGTTAGACACCCGCCCTGAAGCCCAAAAAGGGGGGAAAGGGCCCCGTCAGCTAGGCAAAATATGTGGAAACTGCCCCTGCCTTGAATGGGTTAATATGTTTACAGTATACAGAGTGTATTAATGGGTGTCATGGAGTAACATGGAGGGTATAATGGTGGTCATGCAGTAACATGGAGGGTATAATGGGGGTCATGGGGCAGCATAGAGGAAAGAATAGGTGCCATTGAGTAACATTGGGTGTATAACATTGGGTCATGGAGAAGCATAGAGGATAAAATGGGGGTCATGGAGCAGCAAGGTGGGTATAATGTGGGTCATGGAGCACTATAGAGGCTTTGATGGGGTCATGGAGCACAATATATGGTATAATGATGGTCATGGAGCACCATAGCTGGTATAATCATGATCATGGAGCAACATAGAGTGTATTGTAGTGGCCATTGAATAACACAGATGGTATATTGATGGTCATGGAGAAGCACAGAAGGTACAATAGAGATCATGGAGCTCTATACAGGGTATAATTGGGTCATGGAGCAGCATAGAGGGTATAATGATGGTCATGGAGTAACATATATATACAGAGGGTAAAATGATGGTCATGGAGCAACATAAAGGGTATAATGATGGGTCTGGAGCAATATAGAGGGTATAATGATGTTCATGGAGTAACATATATACAGAGGGTATAATGGGGGTCATGGAGCAGCATAGAGGGTATAATGATGGTCTTGGAGTAATGTACAGAGGGTATAATGGGGGTCATGGAGTAACATGGAGGGTATAATGATGGGTCTGGAGCAATATAGAGGGTAAAATGATGGTCATGGAGCCCTTTTATTTGTCTGAGGGTATACATATATATATAAGGATCAACAAAGGGGTCATAGAGCAGCATAGAAGGTATATTGATGGCCATGGAGCAACATACAGGGTATAATAGGGTTATGGAGCAACATACAGGGTATAATACGGATATGGAGCAACATACAGGGTATAATGGGGGGTCATGAAGCAGCATAAAGGAGATAATGGGGTCATGGAGTAACATACAGCATATAATAAGGTCATGGAGCAACATGTGGAAGATGATTAAATCATCTGAATCTCACAGTTTCATTTCAAATGTTCCTATTAATATGTCAGTTATTGTCGCACATTCACAAAAATTGAAATGTAGGTTCTTCTAGAATTAATCTTGTGGGATCAGTCATTTTTATCTCATAAAGACTGTATTTACTCCATGTTTTCATGGTAACAGGATGTGATATAGTTGTGGTCTATAGCATAGCAATTCCTAAACTTTGTTGCAACAATATAATGTGAAAAAGATGCCAATCTTGTTCTCATGCTTGGTCTTATGTTTTGAGGCATACCCTGATGTTATATTTAATAAAATATAGACCTTCCTCAGGTATCTATGACAACCATTGTATTGTGATGTTGCTAGGGGAAGCCATCTTAAAAAAGTCTTTGCACAAAGCTTTGCACTCAAATAATACCATGGTAAAACCATGAATAGGGTGTTCAAAAACAGAAAACACAGGCTGGATTTGAGATCTTGAGGTCTTACAATAACAGTCATTTTCAAAATGGCCATGATCTTGGATTTCAAGATGGCCGACACATGCCAGACCCAATCAGCTATCTTCATTGTATTCCTTGACGTCACATGACTTCCTTGACATCACATGACTAAGGTACCAATTAATTCCTGTAGGTGTCAACCCAGTCTCTCTATTTCAGAGAATGGATGTATGCTCAAAACGGCACACAAACACCTTTGTACAGTGATCTGATATATCTAGTCATTTCCGTTGCCACAGATCGTCCTCTCAATACCTCTAGATTGATGTTTTAAAAGTAACACAGTCATCATAGCATGAATAAAGGAGTAATGGATGTTTTTCCCTCCTCTGCCATGTGTTGGCCCTGCTCATATGACTGGCAAAGTTCAGTAACCACTCCACCCAAGGGTCATAGCCCAGTGGATAGAGCACTGGCATTGAGACTGAAGGTTTGGTAGTTTGAGCCTCGGTCGGGTCTCACAGCCTATTTTTTTTTTTATCTCAGGATCGTGTAGATGCTGTTATTCTATGTGACAGGGACAGAGGGTGGGTTGGTGTGGTCAGTGGCAATGGGAAAGGCAGGAGAAACAACATATACATATAAAGTTTACAGATAAATACCCATCATCATCAGGGCTATCGATATAAAATTTATTTTAAAAAAATGACTAAAGGAGAAAAGAGGCCTCCCTGCCTGCGCTAGCAATGGCCACCCTTCCTGGACCCTGAAAGCATATGTGTCAACACCAAAAGCAAGTCTCTATGAGATCTAATAGGGAACTTATAAGCAAAAGAATGTTTTCAAGGGTGGCCATCTTGGATTTCAAGATGGCCAACACATGCCAGACCCAATCAGCCATCTTCATTGTATTCCTTGCCCATGAAAACTTATGTGTAGACACCAAAATCAAGTCATGGCATTAAGCAACCATTACTCACTCACTCCAAAATCAAGTTTCTATTATAAAAAAGTAAGAAGTTAGACTCAATTTGAGATTTCTTACAATAACAGTCATTTCCCAAATGGCCGCCATCTTGGATTTCAAGATGGCCGACACATGCCAGACCAAATAAACCATCTTCATTGTATTCCTTGCCCCTGAAAACCTAAGAGTAGACACCAAAATTAAGTTTCTATTATAAAAAATTAAGAAGTTATGAGCAAAAGAATGTTTGGAATGGTGGCCATCTTGGATTTCAAGATGGCCAACACATGCCAGGCTCAAATAGATATCTTCATTGTATTCCTTGACCTTGAAAACCTGGGTGTAGACACCAAAATCAAGTTTCTATGACCAGTAATAAGATAGTTATGGGCATAAAAAGGTTTGGAATGGCGGCCATCTTGGATTGTCCAATATGGCGGCCAAGATGGCTGACACGTTTTGGGCAACATTGGTTTTCATAATCTATGGGTCCTGACGTTTCCGAAAATGTATAGTTTTCACTTTCTCCATCAATACCCTACAGGGGCAACTTCATGGACATAAGAACCCTGACTATAATATAAAGTAGTTTGTCTTCTCCAACCCCCACTTCAGATCATATGAGGGTCACTTGGAGTCTTTCAAACCATCCAGCCCTGAAGGCTGGCATGGGGTCCAGTTACTCCACTTGCACACATTCAAATTCTACCAACAGGAATATCAGTCAGAAATCCGGATAGAAACCAACTGGAAATCCGGCTAGAAAGCAGCAGTAATTTCAGCCAAAAACCAGACAATAACCTTAGCTCTCTCAGCCAGCAATCATCTGTAAAATCTGTCAGGGAATTCCCACAAAATCCGTCTGGGAATTCCCACGATATCCGTCTGGGAATTCCGCCGAAAATCCGTAGGGAATTCCGCCGAAAATCCGCCGGGAATTCGTGAAGAAAATCCGTCTGGATATCCGTCCAAAATCCGTCTCAAATCTCAACTCAAACAATCACTAATCTGAGGTACCTTTTCAGGTTAAAACCTCAGCTGATCATTTCAGTCACACTTGCAATAGCAAGTCAAAATCCAAGCGCGAAGAACTGGTCTCGGATGGTCTTCCTTCCTGTCTTCAGCATACTCGTCTGGGGGAATCCAATCTCCTGACTCGGCAGGGGCAAATCCATTCTCCTGACTCGGCAGGGGCAATCTCCTGACTCGGCAGGGGCAAATCCATTCTCCGAGAGAATATGGGACGACTACCAACTGATGTACAAGGCTCCAAGGTCAAGAGAGGTCACGGCACCAATTGTAGTGAACCTGTCACCACACCAATTGCAGTGAATCAGGCCTCACCCAAACTCAGGTTCAATCTCAACATGGCAAAGTAAGACCAGACACAGTTCTGTTAGTATCACCGGTTTATTCACCTCTTGGACAACCCTGTAACACCAGTGGTGTGCAGTAGTCAGTCATCAATGTCAGATTCATTGGGAGACTCACCATTGAAGGCAAGCAGTATAAAAGGGTAGTACAAGAGTAACATGGCAAAATGATCTAATGTATAGGACATGTTACAATAGCAATGTAGTACATACAGAGAAGAGGTATAACATACAATCTGTAGTAATTGTAATAGATATAACAGCAACCTGTAAAGCAGGAATAAGATGATACATAGACTTGGATAAAACATAGGATATGATCTACATCAGTGCCTCTAGTAGAGTGAGTTGGTATACACTACAAGCACTGGACAGGTAGGCAACCTGGTGTAGCATAGAGTAACTAATGACAACTCTGTGTCCACTCTAAATCTACTACATATGCATATTCATATATATATGTAAGTATATACAATGCATGTGTACACATATAATATTATATACATGTATACATATATACATGTATATATACATGTACACATACACACATGTATACAGACGATACATACATGCATACATGTATGTATATATGCATTATAGATACATGTATTATAATTTAGTATATATGCATGTTCATACACATGTATGTATATTTATTTATTCATGTATGTATACATACATACATTACATACATGTAAAACTTACATGCATACATAGTTTATACATACACAAGTATGTACACACATATATACATGTACATAGATACACATGTATATACATACACATGTATATACATACACATGTATATACATACAAATGTATATATACAAAGACTTACACAATACAATTATTGGCACCCCCTTGCCCCCCGCCCCCAACCAAAAACTAACTGTTATGAGACAAATTCAAGGTTTTAAGGAGGTTTTCGCTGCCCTATATAAATGCACCACTTTTTAAAAATTGATCGGCAAGAACAGTTTCGGGGAAAATGGTTTCTTCTCTTCAAGATGACATCAATTATTGTCATTTATTCACACCCAATTAAGCGTTGCAAGCATGGCAGCAAGACAGTATTTTGGTGGTGTTTAGGATTCCGTCCTAATGCTGGTAGGACACCTCTATAGCAGTCCTAGGATTTAGGAGTGATCCTACGAAAAATCCTAGGATCCTACGTTAGTACAACACCCCTGTCCTACATAGGATGATCCTACCCGATCCTATCCTAAATTCCTATCCTACGACGTTAGTAATACGCCCCCCAGATACCTAGTAGGGCATTCGTATACATATATGCTCGACCTGTCATTTTCAGCATTAAAATAAGAGTTTTTTTTCCTTATTTTGGGTAGAGATAATCTTCTTAGAGTCTAGTTAAAGTATCATGAAAAAAACTCTTTCGTGTGGCCTAAATGAATCTAAAAGAACGGGAGGTCTGCATGAATTTGTCTCTGACTTATCTGGGCTTATTAGGGCGTTTTATACAAATGTTCCTAACGGTCTGGCCATGGGGCCATAGTTGATAATAAGGGCATAAAACGTGGGTTCAGTGATAGAGGGAAAGACATGGGTGCAGTTAGCTTCCCCACATTCTTCCTTATTTTCAGATCCCGGATATAAGCACAGTGTCGGTACTGGGGGGGGGGGGGGGGCCTGAGGGGCACCGGGCCCCCCTAGACCCCTTAAAATGTCCCATGTGCCCCCCTAAAGTCCTGATAAGGGCCCCTGCAGTAGGGGCCAGATAATGCACGGCCAAAATTTGCACTTTCCTTCAAATTCCTGACTCTACATGTACAACACTCCCAATAACTGTGGTCCTGCGTATGACCATAAAGTGCCTTTCTGTCTCTTTTTTCTCTCTCTCTCTCCCTTCTTCTCTATGTCTATTTCCTGGGTATGATCATAAACTGCCTCCCTCTCAGCTCTCCCGCCCTTGATATAACCATATTAAATGTGTTGATAAGGGCGTAAAGCAAACAATCTCACTCACTCACTCACTCCCAATAACCCCATTTAATATGGAAAATTGTTCAGTAGATTGAGGGTGTCTGAGAAAAAACAACTGACCAAGTACAATCTTCTGACAAAAGATGGAAGTTAGATCGGCAAATTTTGGTATGGACCTGGCCGTTTAAAATTACGGACCAGGATCAAGTGACAATTATAATAATTTGGAATATTTTCAACAGAAAATCTCTGCTCAGAAAGAAATGTTAAAAATGAAAATTAAATGGATCCTGGCAGTTCTACCGTATATTCTTAAGACATTATTACAACACTTGGACTAGGTCTAGAATCATGAAATCAATGGAAAATACTAAAATAATAATTTTGAAATATTAAGCTTGCAGATCATTGCAGTCTAATATGGATGTAAAATACATTTCCCAGAGGTTTTACTGAAATAAAACATTTAATAAAAGCTCTCATGAAGAAAAATCTTTATTCTTCCTGACAGTTGTAGGCCTACCATATAAGTGACGTTATGAGTTTTTACCGAAATAAAACATTAAATAAAAGCCAAAATGATCTGCTCCCACAAATCACTTTAGGATATTAACCAAGGAAGAACCAATGGTGGAGGCCAGTGATAAGTTCTCTGAATTGTCAGATCTGAGAATAGTAACTGGAAACCCCCACTTGGACCCCCAACCTTAGAAACTTTCATTGGGCTAAATGAAATCACGGTGAATAGAACCACCCCTAAGGCTCCAAAACGTCAGAATCTGAGCAAAGAACAGAAGACTGCTTTTGATGCGCTATCCTCTGACAGGTCCATTGTCATTAAGCAGGCAGATAAGGGAGGGGCCGTGGTAGTCTGGGGAAGGGACTCATATATAACTGAGGGCCTGAAACAACTCCAAGACACCATGTTTTACAAACCCCAACAGAGTGACATGACGGTTTCCAATCAAACCCTCATCAACAGACGAGTCACACGACTCATGGAGGAGGGTGAGATCACGAAGGAGATACATGACCTGCTGATCATGGAGAAGGTAAGAACTCCTGAATTCTATCTCCTACCAAAAATCCACAAAAACAAATCGCCCTGCACAGGCAGACCGATAGTTTCAGGCAATGGTGGACCCACTGAGAAGATCTCAGGCTTCATTGACCTGATCTTACGTCTGTACGTCCCGAGAATCAAGTCTTACATAAAAGACACCTCACATTTCCTGAACATGATTAGGGCACTACAGCCCAATCCAAGTGGATCGATCCTTGTGACCTTAGACGTCACAGCTCTATACACAAATATACCCAACTTCGAAGGCAAACAAGCGGTCAGGGATTTTCTCGAATTACACAGACCAGGGGGTACTCCCCTACGAAATGAATCCCTAATAGACCTGCTGACCCTGGTGCTGGAGAGAAACAACTTCAGGTTCAACGGGGAACATTACCTCCAAGTGGGTGGCACAGCAATGGGCACTCGAGTTGCCCCCACATATGCCAACATTTTCATGGATTGGTTCGAGTGGAAACATATTCACGACAAACCCATACAACCAATGTTGTATGGCAGATACATAGATGACATTTTCATGATCTGGAACCACAGCTCGGATGAACTCAATGAGTTCATCACATCCCTGAACCAAACACATGGCTCCATCAAATTCAGTTCCGAGATCAGTACCACACGCCTGAGCTTTTTGGACACTTATGTGGTATCAGACCCATCCCTGGGTTTCTACACAGATTTGTACTGCAAAGAGACGGATGCAAATACTTATTTGCGCTACACTTCGTCTCACAAACGCAGCACAAAGGATGGGATTGTATATAGCCAATTCATCCGCATACGCAGGATCTGTTCCAGACTGGAAGATTTTGACAGTCACTGCCGAGATAAGGCCCTATTCTTTAGGAATAGGGGGTACCCTCTACAGATTCTGACAGAAGCATACCGCACAGCCAGATCCAAATCACGAACTGAACTTCTGGAAGGGGGGTCGGCCAGACCGACCCCCACGAACACTTCAATGGCACCCTTGATAGCGATATCAAGATACCACCCTTCCTGCAATGTGTTTGCACATTGCATCAAAAACAACTGGGAACTCCTGGGAGGTTCAACAATGACACAACACCTTTTTGACCGAAAGGCTCTGATCGCTCACAGGAGACCCAAGAACCTGGGGGAAATGATAACAAGGGCGAAACTCCCGTCATCCTCCCCAGCAGAGCATGCCACTCCACGAACTCAACGTCCCAAATGCAGCACCAATGCCTGTCGATACTGCATGAGATTGGACACCACTGGTAGGATCACATCCAAAACCACAGGACGTACATACATTACGAGGCAAAATGTCACCTGCAAAAGTGACAACCTCATCTATTGTTTGGAATGCAAGACGTGTGGTTGCCAATACGTTGGAAAAACCAAACAACTTTTGATGAAACGTCTCTACCAACATTTCAGGGGCATCATGTACCCAGATTCGCCTGAAAACCTAACAAGTGTCTCTCGACACTACAACAGTCCCACACACCAAGGGGAACAAGATGTCAGAGTGTATGTCCTGGAATTCATCCAGTGCTCCCCCTCAAATGAAGAATCTGAGGACCTCAGGAACACTGTGGAGGCAAAATGGATACATCGCCTTAAGACTATGGCCCCACAAGGTCTCAACATCATGGACGCCATCACATGGCGCAATCGTCAACAATAACAGGAAGGGGCCTCAGTAACGGACTGTGGGGGAACTCCATCAGGCTGTCTAGCCACGTTCTAAATTTTTATCACCTATTGACACCCGATGGAAGAAATCCCCCACATGGAGACCCCAAACTGCGATCACTGACTACAGTGATGTCCTGGTTATTGAGACACAATGCTCTTGTATTATTCACTAATGATCAGTAATTGAACATTAGTGACCTAAATAATATCACCACAAGTAGCATATGGCCCTGGCATTTCTATATAATGGATACCAGGACCTTATGGACTGAGACTAATATGTCACAGTCGGGATAAACATATGTCACACAAACTATTGTGTAATGAGGATATATAAATCCCAAGACCACTGTTACACTATTTAAGAGGGAGGTGTTGATATTATTATTATATTATAATATCACTCCCCCTAAGATCCCTGATCTGCCTGATGAGCCCATCAAAGGGGCGAAACCATGTTGTGCCAAACACCATCAGTGATGGTGGAAGGGACCCCCCAAATAACACAGGATGCCTAGTGATGTCACTAAGGTGTCAAAGTCAATAATAAACAAGACATTTTTATTATTGTTCCATCAATTATTTATAGTTGGGAAAAAGGGTCCTACATCCATTATTTATTTATAAAAAATAATGTGGGTGTAATTTCCAGGTGTGTTCTGACATCACACCTGGCAACAAGTGCACCAGCCTATGACGTCATAGGCCGTAGCGAGGTGAAAGAGACCGTCACCAGGTGAGAGTTCCTTCTCTCATTACATGGTAGCAGTACCGAAGGGAGCGGAGGTGTTTAGCTTCGTCACATATAACAAACTAGCGTTAGAAAAAGGTTGAGAAATGAGAGTATTTCATATTCAGAAGAGAAATATTTATTTTTAATTCATTAAAGCCAATAACATATTTAATAAGTTCAAGTGAAAAACAAGCTTGGGTAGGCCTACTAAGCGGGAGCATTACGTGCTATCAGTGCCAGCCCTTATTATCCGTTTCACCATTGACTACAATCTATTTTAATGGATATCTTGAGTTGAATTGACCTCAAGTGAGTCAGATTGTTTAATATGAATATAGCAAAATATATCATTCACCCATGCTGCAACTTCAATATAGACATGAATATATTTAGTGATAAGATCTTAAAAGTTTGATATGAAAAGTGACGATTTTGAAAATTATTGCCCAGTTCTGGAATGATCAGTTCCTCTTTTCCACGAGTTTCTGGTATGTACGGGGGTGTCTGGGTTGATCATAGGGGCACCGACCTTGGCGCCTGTTGGTGGGTTGGGTAGAGGGAGGGGGCTACTGTGGTCTGTACTGTGGCCTGAGGTGATTTTCAGCATTCTCTGGAGAAGGCATTTCCCGTCATATTCTGTCTCAGCCACCACACCTGTGCTTGCTCCCTCTTGTAACTCTGGAGCAAGCAAACTAGCCATCCGTTTGGCTGGTATCCTCACTGGGTGTGATCGCCGGGTTGGATCACTGACCATCACAGTCTCCTCCAGGGTATAGGGTGGGGTCCGGCCCAAGTCGTCCCAGGGTGGGGGTGGTAGCGACGCAGCCAACCAGATCACTGAGGACGGGCATGGAGAGCTGAGACACGGGGGGAGGCGAGGGTATTGTCTCCAGCAGCTTCCTGCCCTCCTCTCATCCGGCCCTGCTGGTATTGGGATGGTTTGGCTTTTGTTTTGGGTGCAACTTCTCCTTCTCCTGGGAGGGAGGTACCGAAGAAGACGCGGCCACTCATCTCCTTTTGTTCTCTTGGTCACTCTATTTGTCACAACGTAAATGCCTGCAGGCAATTCCCCCTGCTCACCCTTCGGGGTACCGTGTTTTGCTTGTCTGTGAGCACCTAGCTCCTTCCTTCTTGCAGACATGTGGATCTGTGGGCAATCTGGACACTGGGTACCAAAGATTATATCCTCATGTGTCTCACGGTGTTTTCGGTGGTTTCTGCGGTCTTTGAAGCGAAGTGGACAGTATGGACAGATGAGTTCTGAAGCCATCATGACACTGAATGAAGGGGTAGCTGAGTAGTCTTTTATAAGAATGGTACCACCCCCTCCGACCCCTGGAGGACACAGCCCTGGACACATCTCCCCTTTGTCAGCGACAGGGATGACTCATCCCAACGGCTCTGTTCTTTCCCAGTTTTTTTATTTCAACAGCTGATTATTCTTGGCTTCCAGCCCTTGTCAATACCCTTATCTTCCCCGTCTGGTTAATCCATTCATCTGCCACGCCCATGAGGAGTGGGGTAGTGATCTCTCTGCCAGAGGGACACCCAACACTCATTTCATCACTCATCTGCTCATGCTCCTCGCTCCTGGGTGGGATTTTATTGCCAATTCAGTATATCATGCCTTCACCTTCATGATGTCGCCAAGGACCACCTTTTGAAGTTGTCCCTTCTTTACTCGATATACCATTTCACTCAAGACATCCACCACTTCCCACGGTCAAAAAGCGCTGGAATTTAGGTGATCTACCTAATTTCTTCAACAGGGGCTGTGCATTGCAAATTCCGGATTGTATCCATGGATTTGGTACAAGCTTCATCCCACATATAGGGCACGTCTTTCTTTGTCAGCTTAAACATGGGAGTGGCTATTGTAGAGAAATCTTTGATACCAACAGAAACCACAAAAGCTTCTGAGTTGCTCTTTGCTGGAGGGGTAGGGCCACGTCCTTACTACCTCAATCTTGGCTGGGTCGGTGGCTACACCCTCCCCAGACCCAATGTGCCTGAGGAAAAAAAAGCTGACATTTGGTAGGTTTTATGGTTAGACCGGCCGTCTTCATCCTTTCAAATACACTCGCCACTCTATCTGCGCTTTCCTCCATGGTCCGGCCATGTACTATTATGTCATCCAGGTAGACTAGACACTGCTCCCCAACAAGACCTGCAAGAACAGTCTCCATTAATATTAACCGTTCAAAGGTGGAAGGAGCGTTCACCAAGCCAAAAGACATGACATTGAATTGATATAGGCCCTGGTGCGTGCAAAAGGCCGTTTTCTCTATACTACTTGCATCCATTTCTACTTGCCAATACCCGCTTGCCAGATCGAGTGTGCAAAACACGCTGGCGCCTCTCAGAAGGTCAATAGTGTTGTCTATTCGAGGCAGGGGATAAGCATCCTTCTTTGTGACCTTATTCAAGTCATGGTAATCTAGACAGAATCTCCATCCTCCATCTTTCTTTTTGACCAATACAAACCTCAGTTGAGAATTTCTGCTACACCCTCTCTCCCAGTGGGGCAATGTACTGGCCTTGCCACCCTTACATCCTGCACAAATCCTTCATCTTCCATAATGAGGGTTCGAGCTTCTTCATTGGCCAGGGCATCTTGTAGTTCAACTGCACCAACAGCATGCGAAGGGCTCCACATGATATTCATCCTGACTCTACTACCTGCCGTTATTGTCGTCTCATGAGCAGCATATTTTTTTTTTTTTTAAGGATTTTATTTAAACTTGGGTACCGACTCCCCTTTTCAGGGCTAGTTCTGCCGGGCCAAGATGAAGCTGTACTTAATACAATTCATGAGAGTGTACATGAAATTCACTTTGCCACTTTAGTTTGTATATAGTGTTAGTGATTATTTCTGAGTTTGTTTCTTATTAACAAAAAATGACATATATCTAACAGATTTATTGATCACTTTGCCACTTTCAATTAGTGTTAGTGATATATAGTATAGTATTAGAATTATTAAATTCACTTTGCCACTTTTATTGTACATAGTGTTAGTGAAATAGTTTCCGTGCTTGATAAAAGGACATGTATGTCAGATTGATAAAATCACTTTGCCACTTTTATAAGTGTTAGTGATAATTGTAAAGGACCTAAATAAGACAAATTAATTAAAAGGGAAGATAGTTCATTCCAGGTGATTTTACTATGCACTTTGCCACTCATTCTTCTAGAGAGTGTTAGTGATCATTTGTTATATTCCTGTATTGCTATTTGTGGTGATTTCTGTCTCTCTACGCGTCGCGTCTATTGTTTTGGCCTCTTATTTTGGGAATGTTATTAGTGTATATTGATATTTATTTATGTGTAGAGTGTATTTATCCATTCTTTTTGCGATCATACCTGGTATTGGTCATATGCATACCCCCATGGTAACGTCGGCCAGTTCCGTTCTCTCTCACCTTCATCACAGGGGATGTTCATTTCCCATCACCTGGCATCCTCCCAGGGGCGATTCTCCCGTTCCTTCCAGGAACTCCCGAACATCAGTACCCTCTCCATATGCCAAGGTATAACATCGTTCACCTGCTTCCTCCAGTACTTCTTGATCATTACTACCTTCCTTCCCAGGACATGGCTCGTACACCTCCTCCAGGGGTCCTCGATCACACACATTCTAACCAGAATGTTGCTCGTCCACCTCCTCCAGGGGTCCTCAATCACACATGTCCTGCCCATCACCTCCATCATCCCAGGTGATGCTCATCTGCGCCAGACTTCCGTTCTCTACTGCTCCACATTGTGTGGTACAGACATCACCAAGCCGCCGCCCAGGTATGACTACCTCTTGTGTATTCATCCACACAGTTCAGGTCCACTGTTGACTGAAGTTGGGTCGATCCCAACTGCAGAGAGCTCTGCCGCGAGGATAAAGCCTTGAGATGCATCCTCTATTTCTCCTTCATGAAACACAGTACCTAGGTGGTGCGACGCTGGACCCAAGCCGTCATCGTCTGGTCAGGGACCGGAGGAGCCACAGGTCATGTCTGCTGTTGGACTGCCTGGGCTTGCAGCAGAGTTACCTTGGCATGCAGTTCTTGGTTCTCTTGACCAGTTCGGCCTGGTTGTTTACACTAAGCCACTAAGGATGTCCATAGAAATTCTACTGAACTGTTCCCCTGTGAACTCTTTTTGCAAAGGCGATCTGTTGATGCCGTTTGGCGCTTTGCACTCTGGGCATGAACAAATTCACCTATTTATGTTGCCAGTTTGCTCAAGCCAGAATAACTTATGCTGCAGCGCCTCCTTTGTTCTAGAATGACCAAAATGTCCTGCTGGCGCACCAAATGTCCATGATAACAATGGAATAATTCCATTTGCTTGTCAAAAGGCAGCACAATTCACATAAAGGCATTCCCTGTGGAAGGTTTGGTCCACCAATAGGGCAACACACCCTCCCACAGGCACAGATCCATCCTATGATTCCAAATGGTTCTGAATTTATTGCTTTCGCTCGAAAGGTCTGTGGGTTCTGAGTTCTGTTCTACTAGGCCTATAATACGATGAGTTGCATCATCCACGAGTTGTTGCTCGTGGATTGTCCTATTTGGTTTCCCACAGCGACCACCTCCTCCCCTTGAGACATGCTACTACTGCATCGTGGACATCCCTGTTAGTCATCACTGTCAGCCCGTTTGCACCAGATGTATGGTCGTTGTGGAAGACCATCAGCATTCTCATGTTTCTTACAGGGTCAGTGTTGAATCACACCTTTGATGGCTTGCTGCAAATCAAGAAACCAGCAAGCCAACATAATGCTCTGGTTCCTTGACTGTCATAAGCCACATTAACCATCTGTGACCACCCAACGCCTCTAGACAGTTGTCTATCATTGGCAGAGGGTACAAGTCCTTCTTTGTGACATTATTCAGTATCTAAAATCAACAGAAACACTACTTGGGCCATTAGGCTTCAGTACAAGAATGGTAGGGAACGCCCATGGGCCATTTCCCACCTCAGTCTTGTCCTCGTCAAGCATATTCTGTACTTGTAAATCAAGTGTTTCCTGCTTTGCCAAGGGAACCCTATGAAAAGGCAATTTTATAGGCTTAGTATCACCCATGTTGATGGAGTGCAACACTTTATTTGTGTACCCCAATTATTCACCATGCAACCTGAACATGCACTTCTTCATACATTGACTCACGCACCCGTTGAAGGGTTTCAGTGTCTGGAACATCAGCGGCCGAAATGATTGATTCCAATTCAGTAATGCTGTCTTTCATGTGTAGCGAGACAGCCTGACCATCTCCGCCGGGCACACGGTCAATGACGGGTTCTGACTCCACTTTCGCTAGATGAGAATAGTCAGCTGTGAAATTTGCTGTGACATTAAACGTGGATGCCACTGGTGGCCCTCATGGCAAGACTATTCGTAGTTCCATAGAGTTTAAGACAGGTATTCAGTTACAACGAGCAGATGGCACATGTATGTCGCAACCATCCACAAATCGACCTGTCATCAACCCAACATCTGGCTCTATGATGTAGCCAACGATGTTCTCAGGTTCAATGTGATCTTAACCTCAAACGCGGCCAACCACGTATCCTCCCTCAAAAACGTGGTCTATACTGAACCTCTCCTCAGATCTGTAACACAGGGTTTACCACCCACAGTAGAGCTAACTGCAAGCAACACAGTGCCACCCTTAGCCTCACTCATGTCAAAACTGGTACTCCTTACCAAATTCACTAACCAAGATTTTGTATTCCTCTCTTGTGCCCCCAGGCCACTGCCCTTGACACCACAGGTCTCCATCTCATTGTTCCCTCATTTGACAAATGGGGGCGCATTGGACGCGGTGCTGGAGGCAGTACTGGACACACACTCTGCATGGCAGCATTCTTCCACTCCAGCTGCACACACCGTGGAGGTAACATGGGTGAAGTATCCACTCTCCCAAGTATAGGCAAAACAGCCCGTCTCCTGTAGCAATGAACACTCAAAGATCAGGGCAACCAAGACAAACTGTTGTACCAGAAACTCTCATGACAAAAACAAGAGGAAGAAAGGGAAAACAGGGGGAGGGTCAGACCACGGAGCAGGCAAATGAAGCCATTTTGAGTCGCAAGAGCAACGTGACTGCAATCATGACACCAACTGGAGTCCCAAATGCAGTCCTGCAATAGGGACGTCACAATGGTGTTGTGTCGCCTGCTGACGGAATTGGCCAGAACTGATTATCGTGACCAACTCTAGTAGAGACGCCCATCGCTGCCGTGGTCTGGTTGGTAGTTGGTAGTTGGTCGGCAGCACAGATGTTGATATAAAAAGGGGCGGACCATTAATTAGGATAACGGCCAGCATATATATATATTTTTTTAATTTTCTGTAAATTAGAAGACAAATCATGTATCAAATCTAGCCAAAATCCACCATGAGATGTCTTACTTGTACCTAAACTGATTCCAGCATTAAAAAGATGTGACAAATTTATTTTTTTTTGCGACTTCAGTTTCCCCTATTATTTCATTGGTTTTAATGGGAATATATAGTGATAAAAAGTGAAATGTCAAAAAGTGAAATGTCATACACCCTCACCTAGACACGCCTGGAGGGTACTGACCACCCTATAGTGGAGCAGCATTGAGTTAAATTAGCTTAATCTCACTTAAGCCTCCCTATAAATCACCACTGAGTCTTGAGTTAAACTGTCAGGTATAATAAGTTTGTGGTAATTCAAGGAAATACATAGCTAAAATAATGTTGACATTAATCGTGATCAAGGGATAGTCAGATTTGCTTTTTTCTACTCAACATTCTTTTTCAGGTCTGTTTTGGTTTGCATTTGAGGGTTTCAATGTATTTATCCTCTAATTCAGAAGAAACAGATCAAGTAATTTGATATCATATGGAAGTTCAATTAACCATTTTAAGTTTAGTTTCAGTTCATCTCAGTATGCAGGTAATTTACATGTACCGTATATACCCGTGTATAAGCCCCAGCTTATATTAATTTCAAATGGTGAATTGACCCGGCTTATATTTGGGGTGGGCTTATATTCGGGGCCCGGCTTCTATTACAATATGAAGACCAGTAGATTTAGCTGAAACTCATGTTTATTATTATCTTCCTTCATTACTCTGGTGTTCATGTGTTAAACCCCAATGGCGAGCTTTAGTGACGATGTAATTAATCACCAGGTGGCGCCAAGAAGCGGCCCTGGAAGATAGGGGTTGACCCCCGGTAACCTAGGACATATGGGTCAGACACTTTGTTGCATGCTATCAGCTGAGTTACTTAGAAAGAATGCAACTCAATAACAATGCCAGACACCTCTTTCATCCCTATCCGTCTCTTTCATTTTGCCCATCTCTATTTTTATCTGTCACTCATTTCTCTCTGACACAGACACCCTTATTATTCTCCCCAGCCTCTCAACCCTCTATGGTATATGGTCGATTCTCACGAAACGGTTCCAAATGGGTGTTTTGGGTGCCCCATCCTACCCTTCTATGTCCTGAAAGTGCGTTTCTGAGGTATGAAAATTGTTGGAAATATACTGTATAATATATTGCGTCACGGAAATGACATGTAGTGGTCACAGAAATATTCATTGTCATTCTATTCATTTATAGAAAAATAAAATTATCATCATTTCACATGACGCCAAAGAGCGCAGGGGCACACACACCCTCCTTTTCAAAATCAAGCTAGGTCGATCCTGTTGGAATCTTTTAAATGGCCGGAAAATGTTCTGTGATTCTCAGTTTTTACAGAGGGAAAATACTTAAATACTCATGAATCCTTGAATGGCGAGTGGGCCTAACTGATGCTGTAAAATGTTCAGAACCAAAACCCTTAAGCTTAACAAATATATAATATGTGGTAAAGTGCTCGCACTGAAGGAAAATTCCTGTTGGGTGAGTTTAAGATTATTTAGCTTAGAACTTTCATCATGATCGATTATGTTGGAAATAAGGGAGTGACATATCTGAATATTTAAACCATTGCAGAACAATAGCTGAGCAATTAGTCAAATGATTATAACATAATATAAATATGTTCATTAGAATACAATTTGAAAGAGCACTCCCTCCTTTTGAAAATCCTGGATCCGCCCCTGGTAATACATATTAAACATACTTAATAAACATATGCATATTAATTAAACACATTAAAACCAAAGAAGGCATTAACACAATGTGAATTATCTCTTCAATATTCGTAATGAGCAATACAAATAGGATTATCTCTTCAATATTCGTAATGGAGGAATACAAATAGGATTTCTAAATTGGAAAAAAAAATATTAGAAAGTGAATGAATTTTCAATGCCTGGAATAGCGTTGAAAACGGCCACTATGCAAGGGAAGATTCAAAGAAATGATGATCAATGTTGTAGCGTTTATTGCTGGTAGGTCTGGGGCAAATTAAATACTTTGGAAACACAAATGGTACACTAATGTTAGTCCAAAAATCTAGCCGTCCAAAGATGTGTAGATTAAAAATCTAGTGAAAGGGATGAAAATAGAGCGAGATATCAAGAGATAGCTATAGACTATTGTCACATATGCTCAAACTATTACCGCAATATCAAGGGATAAGGAGGCTAGGGATGTCTATCAGCATGTTGTACGAAAAACTCTCTGCCTTTGGCTTCAATACCTAAACTAATGATCGGGAATTGTGTGATGAGAAGTTCGGAACCATAGCATACATGTGTATATGAACCCTGCTAACCTCTGACCTAGGGCCGGTAGGCCGCCTGGCCACCTGGTGTTAATTTTGGTACTACTCACCAAAGTCCCCCATTTAACCCAAAAAAATCTACCAGAATTGTTGAAAGTTCACAATCAACTGAGTTCTATATTCAAACTATCATTCATGATCCACTAAAAGCTCATTCTGGACGATCTCTTCAGCCTCTTACATTAATTAGCGCTATTATGATGAGAGAAGAGTAAATGATAGTACAGGTACCCGGCATATAAATGGGGCCCCGGCTTATATTAACATTAGGGCATGCTGAACCCAACGGCTTATAAATGGGGTGGGCTAATACACAGGGTCCGGCTTATACGCGGGTATATATATACGTTATATATTTAATTCATGTTTAGCTGTTGGCAGGATCTTTGTGTGGTTTGATTTAATCCAGGAATTAGTCCAGGATGACACAGTCATTAATTAAGGTTTATTAGTTTGGGGTCGCCTCTACCACCTACAGGTATATGTTGTTAACATTACGTAACAATTACATATAATTAACTACAGGTTATCTGGACTCCACTGATGAGCTGTTTGTAATGTCTTTTTATAATACTACTGACAGCCATAACATGAATTATGAAAAGATATTTACATCTTTATGTTATTAATTCATCATTGGTGTCCCCTTATTAGGGATCAGAGCTTAAAAATCTAAAGTTTAAACCAAAAATTTACATATTTATGACAGGTCACTACATCTAACTAGGACTAGGCGGAGAAGTGAAATTAGATCCCTTTTTCAATATTTTGAGATTTAAACTGTTCATTATTAATAATGTGACTACTGTTGCCTTTCCACAATCAATATTAAAACACCCAATCTCACCTTTCCACTCAGGGTTAAAGGTTCAGACTTGAGGAAGCCATTACCTTTCCCTTATAAACGTGGTTAAAGGTTCCACGAGGTGAACTTAACATATCCATGGCCAGGCTCCAGCTCATATCATTTCTCTAAGATTCATGGTGAATCTATGCCTTACAGAATGTGTGGTTATTGTGAATTATCTCAGACATACACAAGTTGGAGATCACCTCTGACATACATATGTTGGAGCTATCCAAGTTGATGGTGGCTATGAATTAATAAATGTAATACCACAGACCTGTGTGACAAGTTAACCCCTGAATTGCATACTTTTAACCCCTTGTTGTTTCAAACCCAGCTCGTTTTAACCCCAATGGTCCTGAATATAAGAATATACTTGTACTATTGTGCAGATGTTGTTAGACTGGATATTATAATAGGACAGAACTCATCTTGTGATTGTTTTTTTCCACAAAATGCTATGGTTGGAATAATTTCACTCAGAAATAGTACTTTTACTGTCTATATCATGGCCCATGCCTTTAATAAAATGATTAAACTCAAATGATAGTGTGGTTGCAGTAATCATACTCTCTGCTAGCATACAGTCATATTTGGGTGCTAACATAAGGCCTGTTTGCCACATCCCCAATGGCAAAAAGAAAACTGTGTGGCACAAGAAATTTCCATTTTGGATCAATGTGGTTATTTGGGATTGGTGACTGTGGTGAAACTAAAATATCACGATAATAATATTCCACCAATTTGACAACATGGGGTTTTTAGCATTGAAGTACATCTAAAAACCTGACATTCTTTTGTTATTTCAATGGGAACGTCCAGTATATTCTAGATGTCCCATTGTACATTCATAACAAAAATCTCCTTAATTTAACTAATGAGAGGAGTTGTAGGGACTCTTTGTCTAATTTATGCTTAACCTTACAAAAAATATTGGATAGAAAACATAATAATACAATTTAAATAGTTATTAAAATGATCAATTGCACAAGTATTATGAGGGGAGGTTGTGGGAGTGGGACGGGTGTGGGAGGAGGAAAGAGGGAGTGTGAATTAAAACATTAAAAGTATACCTTGTACATGTAGCAGATGTGGGTGGTTCCTCATGACCTGAAATGTTTGAAATCATAGAGACGCCATGCCTGCAGTTCACGGAAGCTTTCAGAGATTTGATACTTGGAAAGTAGTCCTCATCATCATCACTCTCAATGAATGAAAGGGATTGGATCATTGACTTCCGAGATTCTACAGAAAGTGATCTGGCCAATTTCTGCAGTGCTTCCTGTTAGGGTAGATTAGAATGGCTTTATATATCAACAATGCAGTTGTTAATATTAAAGAATAGTAGGCAACAGCTATACTCAATGTAAATTGGTTTGGACAAACTAGAGACCTCACTTTTTTCCCCCAATGACCCCCATATCACTTTGAATTTCCTAATTCCATGAACTCACATATGAGAAAAAGTCTGTATCACATTACCTGCTCTAGGGAGTCTTTAGCAGTCTTTAAATCTGTGTCCACCTGGGTGCATAGGTAGTCCACCAAACAGCGAGTGGAGGTCTTACTCAAACACACTCCTAATTTGTTCAAGCAAGTGAAGACCTGCAATATATTTTGAGTGTTAATTCCATTAGTAATATTACAGCATAATATATGAAATGATGGTATGGTATTAGACGAATTGATTTCTAGGGTCATTACATGATTGTCTAGTAATGAAGAGCCCAACGTAGGGTTGTCCGTAACATCCAGCAGCCGGCTGTTTTCCACTGGTAACTGCCCCTATCATGGCCAGTTACTCTAAGCAATTGTGGGAAAATGCTTACTTTAGAGGATTACTAAAATCTTACATAGTATATTTAATTAATTTTCTTTAACTATATAAATCAATGAATGTTCCAGGACAAAAGTTCTAGGCTCCCTCCCTTTAAAAAACCCTTATCCCTGCCCCTGATTTTCTATGTATGTATGTATGTAATATTATAAAGTCAGAAAAAATGTTTTCTTAGATAATATGTAAATAATTACCTTATTACTACAGCCGCTGCACCATAATTGTAGAACACATAATGACTGCACAATTTTAAAAATTGTGTCTCTCTTCTTCAATAGGGATAGTGCTAAGAGTAGGCCACTACGAGGTAGAAGTCTTTCACTGTAACAAAACAATCGAGATAAATGTTTAATGCAAATAAATGGAGTATTTTTAGGTGACCTTTTTTCATTCATTTGTCATTTTGTTATTATATATTCCTGTGTTCTATTATATGTTCTTGTCATTGTGACATGAAACAAAATATAGATATGAAACAAAATATCGCCTTGGCAGTGGCCCAATGGCCCTTTTTTAAAAAGCTACCTTAATATCGCATGGAAAACTTAAAGAAAAAAATAGCAAAAGCACATAATATTTAACAGGCTGTTTTCATGCAGTGTCTATGTATCAATTTCCTACTATTCAGTTCTGAATTTACAATTATATATTGATATATTTAACATTATGCACTTGTCAATTGCACCCCCCCCCCCTAGCCTGGGGTATGGGAGAATGGTAGGGGGATCATGTCCAACAAAATATGCTCCCACCCAGGCAGGGATTTCACTTAGTTTACAGAAGTATCAAAGACATTCAGGGCTCGAAAAAACCTATGTTTACTTGCCTGGGGCAAGTAAAAAATGGCTTAAATGGCTTAAAGTTACTTGCCCGAGCGGGCAAGTGAAAGTCTCTACGGCGCCGATTTCAAACCCCTGTTGTGATGTCTACTTATAATGAAATGCCCCTGTAAATGTACAAAACTTTCACTAAATCTTCGGCTAAAACATTGTTTATTCCTAACATGATTATCCATATTACTTAGGCCTTTTTGTTTTTGACTATTCTCAGTCATAAAGTACTAATGATAGGATAAAAATAAGGTTTTTTGTAAGGCTACAACATGTTAATGAATGTTTTATGTTAAAACAAGGTACATACAGATCAGTGTGATTTTGTTTATAATTCTGCAAATAAATTCGGGCAAGTAAAAATTCTGTCGGGCAAGTAAATCTTGGCTGCCACTTGCCCAATGGGCAAGTGAAGTTGGTAGGTTTTTTTCGAGCCCTGACATTATTACCCTTGGTCGGGGAATGTCTGTAAAGGTTAATATTTTTTGTAATTTTTATGTGCAATAATTTGAAAAAAAAGCCCCATAGGGTCGGGGAATTTACACAAAATTTGTCAAAAACTGTCATGTGAACCCAACTTCATGGGTCTATGATCAGAAATGGGGTAGTTATTGGCAAAAAAACAGTGTTTCCTTTAATAATATTCCTACATTTGAATTTTGGGGTAGGCCTAGTAGATAAAAGATCATCCAAATGCCAGCTTGCTGATTAAAATATCAATATTACATTGTTCTTGAAAACTTGGTGGCGCGGTCCTGAAGGGGCTACGCAAGGGGAAAATATTTTACTTTAACCAAAGATCACTTAATATTAGCATGTGTATAATTCGGCCCTACATGCAAATTAATAACATTCTATTTTCACAGTGTGCGACATAGTGGGTTGGGTTTCCATAGACAGTCGGGCCATGACATTTTGAGAGTTCATGGCCCGACTAGTTGTTCCATGGTCCGAATATAATCTGAATAGAATGACTCAAATATGATATCACATGTCTACATGTCATTACATTGTCTAAGGGAGGGAGGCTTAGAACGAAGATAAACAAAAAAAACCAGTTCTGTACAGACATAGACATTTATTGAGAATCAAAGTAAATTATTCAATTTTTATCTTCATTTTCTTTAAATCTCTACTCTGCGTCTTCAGAATCACTTTCACAGAGGTGCCAACCTGTGAGGATCAAAAATCCTAGTATTGGGAAGTGGAGCTGGCTTTGCACCAAAGACACACAACACTTCCAGGGGTCGGGGGACATGTAGCCTTCCTGACGACCCTCTATTATAGCTGTACACCAAAATGTTTACCGATTTTAAAAATCAGGTTGATTTGACCTGCTATCCCTTTAAATAATTACAGCATACATGCTGTATAGGAAGATTTCCAGGTATATGCCTATGTATAGAATCTCAATAAACATCCTGGTGTGAACTGTTCATACTTCAGGAACACTTCAAATTTACCCAAAATCGTTTTTGTCATACCAGATCAAAGCATTGTATTTATACGCTGAAATCGTAGTTAGCCCCACCATCAGCCCCCCCCCCCCTCCCCCTCCCCCCCCCCTGGACTGGGGCTGTCGGTCTATGGGTTGTTGGGTTGTGTCGCACACGGTTTTCATAGTTCTATGTGTGGAAGAATCTTGTTTCATTATGTGTTCTGCATAATATACAATTCCAGGCAGTGGCTTAATCAGTAAGCCTATGTATTATAGGTTATTAGAATATTAATTAATCCTTTTCACATCAAATCAAATGTTAGCCTACATTGAAGGTGACGACGACGTCGGCTACTTTGGCCGACGTGAAAGGAGCAGATGTCGGCCAATGAAATTTTACGTCGGCTATTGCCGACGTCTTTTCGGGGACACTGATATTACCTTGATGTAAATGTCTCTCTCTCTCCCCCCCCCCCCCCCCCCCCACGTATAGTAAGTTTGTAAAATGTCAATATTACCTTGATGTAAATTTGCGCCCACCCCACGGCCCCAAGTTCAAGTATAGTAAATTTGTAAAATGTCAACTTTTCCTTGATGTTAATGTGCCCCCCACCCCACCCCCCACCCCACCCCCAAGATATCAAGTATAGTAAATTTGATATCAAGTATAGTAAATTTGTAAGATATCAAGATTACCTTGATGTAAATGTGTGCTGCCTCCCCCCTCCCCTGCGCATACACTGATCCCTGAAGAAGACCACAAACAAATCGAAACGTTGGACAATATTAATATGGAATCTAAATATAACAAAACCATGAGTTTGCTGTTGGAGTCGTGTCCATCATCATCACTACTTGGACTAGATTTCAAATATTTAAAGTGTCAATATTAGGGCCTACCTTGATGTAGGCTTAAATGTGTGCCCCCGACCCCCCCCCCCCCCCCCCCCGCCCTCAACGATCCTATAGCTTCACATATGAAGCTATAGGATCGTTAATAGCGAGCATAGCATCACCATGACAATGACAGAAATGTTAAAAGACATCGCAACTCAATGACGTTATAACGTCGGCAGGCTAACTAAAATTATGACTTTCCACAAATGACAAGAAGTAGGCCTAATCGGTGATTACAGCTCTAGCCTACTCAGGATTACTCAAAAGTACATGCCCTCGAAGATTGAACAGTGATAAAGGTACATTTATGTCTAATTAGAATTGTGCGATGGGAATGATTCTGCTTGCAGTTTTGCGAGGACAACGGCCTTGAAAACCCCTCGCACTGTATGCGAGGATTTTTCTGGGTGCGATGTTTTTCAAATTCCGCTAGCAAGGGAGGCCTAGCGAACATCACTCAATAGACAATACATCTTTGGGAAGCTATACTAGACCTATAGATACTTGGCCTAAACATTATAGGAAGCAGACACAATGTATTTATATAACTTACCTAAGCCCGTTGCTGGTACCGCAGTCCAACTCTTGAAAAAGGAACTGCGACGCGAACGTTGAAGACGTCCCGACGTGACGTCATGAAATGACGCCCCCTAACAACAGTATCGAAGGGCCCAACATCGAACGGCGATGGGGCAATTGGCCGTATTAGTACGGTTATAAGCAAGGGCCCACGATGAATGGTTGATATGAGAACGGAGCTAAATATTAGCCGTACGAGTACGGTGAATAGTTGATATCAGAACGGGGGAAAATGACAGTGTAGTTTAGATGTTTCCTCATGTTTATGTCCTAACATCATATAATATTTTAGATTTTAAGGCAGCGATAGTTCTTGCGGCTGTGGTATTTCATTACATAATACACTATATATATATATAATACAGACAATACAATATTTTTGAAAAAAATGTGTGACCTGGTAAAACAGACGAATATATCATTCGCAGTCTTTTCTCGGCGTTTCTTTTCTTGCCTTAGGTTGTTATGTTCCCTGAACTCTCCAAGGCAGTGACTAAACACAAACAGTGTACCAACAGGCCCGAAATGGGGGTTGTTAATCGTTTTAGTCTCTGTCTTAGATTCATTTAGTACCTGGAGTTGCATGTGCCACTGCGCATGTCCGTTAGAGTGCATGGAAGATTTTTATCGAAAATTGTATTTTGTATTTAAATTATTTATTTTATTCAGCGAAAAACATTATGCAACTGGTACACTATATCTCAGCCGTCGCTGATTTACTAGGATAATCATAACAATATTTCAACCATTTACCTATATCTCGTAATTCACTAAGTATCGATTACAATATACAGAAGAAGCATTTGTTAAGAACAATATATATATATAATTTAAAACCATCACCGACGCATCTCTTCTAACTACAGTCCGTTTAGGTTTGTTACAAAAAATGTTCATATCAAATACATATAATCCGCCATCAAGAATGTTTTCAACAACAACACAGCTTGTATAAATGAGGTATGAATACCAGAAGATAGAGGCTTGTGTGATGGACACATACATATATGGATATTGACATTAGTGCACTGATTAATATTCCATGCTGAAAATGGCATGTTTTCTATAGATTTTATACTGTACCATTAGTCCCAAAATTCCATGCGACCTTGATTCAAAATAGCGGCTATGCAAATCCCCTACTTAATTGAGTAACCAGATGACTCAGGGACTTTTTACTAACCTTAGGCGAATCCGCATTCGTACCCGGAACCTTTGGCGTCATTAATTAAAGTTTAGCTGGATGAAATAATCCTCATCGTCGATTATAGTCACTCGAAAATTAAACACACCTGAAATCATACAAAGTTCCTTGAACCGACTGATATCTGAATTATATCAGATTAAGAAATTACAAATTGATTGCTTGGAATTTAATTTCACTCTGTTAACAACGGTCAACAACTACAGTGAAATCGATCCGATTTATCCATCTTAAAACTTAATATCACCAAAATTTAATAGTAAATGTTAACAAATTTGACCTAAATTACATTATCATAAACAATATTAAAACTCCTTTATAAAAATAACCTCAAGGTTATACATATAGACGAAGTGACAGGGGGCATGTCATAGCAAACCATTAAACCTAGGAACTTGATCAAATTGGAGAACAAATAGTTCCCATTATAAATACCAAATATTGCCATATTGATATTAATTCCGATGTAGCTAAAACAGAAAAAGGTCATAAGCTCATCAATTGAGTTGATAAATATTGCGGATTTCTGGGCTTTTTGAACCGCTTGACTTGTATTTATTCATACACATATTCACAAATTCACACATACATTTCAAACCTTGTTCTATACATGTAATTGATTACTATCAATCATAACAAAATCAATTGTAAAAATATGACAAATATAAAATCAGATTTCCAAGCATTTCCAAGCTTTTGAGATTTTTAATCAGGAAGTAAACAATAAAAACAAAAACAATAAGAATGTGATTGTTGTTATAAAAAATGTGGATGCACATATGCAGGTATAAATAGATATAGGAACATGTCTGGGCCTGCATCTCTCTAGCTCCCCCTGCCATGGTTCTAATGGTGTTGGATCTGGACTGTCTGATTCAATATCCTCTAATACCTGCTTATTAGAAATACAAATCTTATTGCAATTATCGACGGAACCCCGCTGGGGAAAACAGGTTTTTAATCCCAGCAATATTAATCCTGATATATTTCTCTCCATGCCTGCTGGGATAGCCTGGAACCGGAGTGTCCTTTTATACAAACAGCTTGCCATACAATGAGGTATATGTGGGTCCGGCCTCCTATACATGCACCATACACCATTTGTTATGTGTTACAGGAAAATGAGCCAAAGTCGGAAAGCAATATGATATTTTCCAAGTACTTTTACATAGAAAACCTCACAAGTTCCTCTATCATAGAAACAATCTATTTTACAATCGTAAAACTACTTAATCTATTTTATAATCTTAATACTACGGGCATTGTTATATATTTAGATTTGTCAATTCATTCAATCCTTTTTTTTATCGCATCTCATTTGACCACTCACCTTACGTTTCTTATTTTCGTTTGCGTTATAATCATACTTAGGTGAATTACATGGCATAACAAGCAAGACTAAATATCTTAACTAAATAGAAATACAATATTCGTTTTCACTCCCCCAAAATAACCTACATAAATCTTACCAATTGTAGCAGTATCCCAGGGTTGACCAAGCTAATACAAACGTAGGTATTAACGATGTCATACCATTAAGGCAACAACACTATTCCCGCCTTATCTACTCGAGTTTGCAAACAACTTTCGTTTGAAGGAGGATGACATTATCAGGGAAATTAAAAACTCTTTCGCGAAGTCATCCTCAACCTTCAACCTTCGTCACAACACGAACTTTGGTATACGGATACATCTGGATATATATAGCAAAAGGCAAGGGAATACTTATATAACATGTCTATATAAATCTTTGTATTGAAGAACTTTACTCTGGACATTTGAGGTAGCAGGAAAGAAAAAGAACATGTCAACAGTATTTCATCGCTTCATGGAGCCTTCAGGCTTCACTTTTATTGACCCCAAAACACGTACAGTAAAAACAAAGAGGGAAGAAATATTTTATGAAATAGTGGGCCAAGATTACATGTTAGCACCAGATTCCTGAACATATATTGGCGTTTCGGGTTTTATAATGATTCACTCCAAATTCTAAAAAGGACTCCTTTTTTATATATATACAGATTTACAAGGATGATTGAAGAGACATCGGATCAACTTTATGAGGTAATATTTCGCTCCTCTTTGCGGTGCTTTTCAATAAATATATTGGAGAAGTCAAGGAGCAGTATATGAGAAGATATAAGCCCATACAAGGCTGGAAGGCGTATTTGGATATCAGCAGTCTAGACCCACAGTTGAGAGAGTTCCTTCAAACGGAGGGAAAGCCTCTGGCCTTAAACCGCAAAGTGCCATTATAATGACATACCATACTTATCTGACCTGGGGGTTTGGACCTAGACTGTTAAGATATGTATTCATAACTGATACACATATGTAATTTCGGCATAAGCACAAGGATATGGTTAATTGCTGACGTAGATTATGGTAACGTAAGCATTGTAGTTGCCTCAAGTGGAATCATAAAACAATACAACGATTAAAGACTGACTCCATTATTTACCATTTATTTGGCTTATCTTTGGATATTCAAACTGGAATCAAACAAAGAGTGGATAATGGAAGTTTTACCCATTGATCCATGGACAAGTTAATACTTCATTAAATTTGGATAATATTATTGCCTTTTATGATATTTCACTTCAGTGCTTCAATCACTTTGAATTTGGATCGTACGAACGTACTTCACGAAAACAAGAGAACCTGATAATCGAATTGCCAACTAAAATAACACCATTCTTGTATGGACACCCCCGGGGTATTGGCAAAAGTCCATACTGTCAAGGTGTCGGGATTATAGGCAGGTATCGCTATATATATTAGACACCAGGTACTGGAACTAATATAATATAAAACTAAATTACAAAATTCGTAAATGTACAAAGTGTCCGGGAATGTGTTCGACTGTGTTGGATTTCGCACATAAGATGCAACCATTTCGCACTTGATAGAAGGAATAGTATCCTAGTGTTATGTTGGCTAATGCCACAGGTAAATTCATATACTCAGGAGCCTAACACAGAACTAAAGGATAAAGAAGGATTCAGGTATAATGTCATCGCTTCACGAGCAATGCCACCTGTTTGCATTAAACCAGTTAGCTTAGGTACAATAGGGACTGCCTTGATTTCATCTTCAGTTGTTTTGAGCACATCTTGAAAAGTCATTTCCAAGGACACCAATGAGATTGAAACTTCGCATTAAGCCACACTACAGATGTGTGAACACATATAACGATTCCACGATTGAACAAAGTTGTGCCATGAGGTACGGATGTTATGTTGCTTTCTAAAAAGATTACCTGACACAGCAGGGGAATATTAAGATAATCCGTATTTTCAGAATCTTGACCTGAAGATACAATTTCGTGGAAAGTTGATTTCTTTTTGAAGACTATATAAAACTCATTTTGTTTGCCTATGCCTATTGAACATTGTCTTTTGAAGAATTCCTTATCTGAAAGTAATCATGCCAAGAAAACCACTTTCGATGAGCGATTTGCTCGCAAAGTCCAAAGAGTTGAGGTCAAAAAATAACCCAGAGGATTTCAAGGGGAGTCTGAGGAGGGCTCGTCTCCGGAGGGAGCCAACTTTAGAACCTATCAAAGCAATCCACAAAACTCCTCCTCCTCCTCCTCTTGCCCCTACACAGAAAAAAAGACAGCCTCAAACAATAGAATTCTCTATTTCTCGAGAAACAACATTTTACAAATCGCCACAATTGAACAATTTTGTTTCTTCCGGTGACAAAAGACGAAGAAAAAATTTAAGTAACTCTCAGGAATCATTACCAGATCTAAATTCTCCTCCTCCCTTGTTTGGTTTATCAAGAGAAAGGACATTCTACCAAGCACCTAGCAAGCCAGAATCTAGTTCAGCTTCTCCCCAATCGGGGGCGTCCTCTTACAACTCAACCCCAATTTTAACAAAACGAAAGAACCTACCAGCTTTACGTTCAACTCCTTCTGAAGGAGGTGAAACAAATTTTTCTACCAAGACCAGTAGCAGTAATAATTCTTTACCACCTATCTTACGCAAATACGACTCGTTAGGAAACATTAGCATGCCAGTGGAAATCCTCACTCCTCCTAAATCCTCAAAAACTAAAGGTAACTTAAGAAAATGCCACAGTGACTATGCAAATGATTTTGAGTATGCCCTACGAGAAATTGACATGATTGCAGCACAGGAAAGTGAAAGGTCTCTTTCAGTTATGCCCTCAAACTACAAATCACCGCTTCCACAAGGTTCAGCTGACTTGAGGAAAATAATGGGTGAATTTGACCTGTCGAGGAACCAAACCGATGCTGATGTATTAGACATACCAAGACACTTTAAACTTACAGAGCTGAGTGAGGCAACACAACACCGTATCGCTCGGCTCAATCATCAGAAGGCAGGTAGTACGCGGAGAGTGAGATGGAAAGACACAATTACCTTTGATGTACCTTAATGCTTGCGCTAATTCTCCACAACATTCACATAAAGCATTCTCCTCCCTGTGACTTGCGGCAACAGATAAATGAATGATGAGTAATGGGAACCAGTGATTTTCTTACTGAGCAATACTATCTGGGTACATACTCAAACCTGTTAGGTTAGTTACAACATACAACTGAAATTAGTGGTAGCACCGCGAGGCGACAGTCTTTTATAATATATGTGATGTGTTACATAAAAATCGTAAAATTGATACTCTTCCAAGTGTTTTATTCACAAGATTTCTTTGTAGGAATGTTCTAATTTCTGGGGTATCTAGCACTTTACTTTGTATGAATAGCTTAACATATCTTAATGGAGTTCCACGGATATCAATATGATTGAAACTTCACATTCAGCCACGGTACAGATGTGTAAAATACATAAATTCGGGGTACTAAGTTGTAGTTAGTGAAGATTCCAAGATTGTACATACAGTAAAATGTTCTTTGTTTCATATGTGCTTTGGAGCCATGTCAAACTATTTTTGCAAACTTCACAGAATGGTACACACCTGTTGGCAATCTCCTTCAATGACGTCCAATATTTTCATCAATGACAGCCCGCCAACTAGTTGGTGAGATTCTCGAAAATACGTTGTCCAGATCCCTGGTATATTTAATGGGTTTGGAGTAAAGATTAGCTTCCATGTACAATGGTAGGCTACCAATGCTTCCTCTTCATGTGATATTGATGTAAGGTGTATAGGTTATTTCTGCTACCTGGGAATGGCACATTTGTCTTTCCTTCCTACAGATGAAGGAATTCCCTGAACAGTTTCTTTTCCTAGCTTATTCGTAAGGGGCCTGTTATATAAGCCAAGGAAGGAAGTGTCTGTGGGAATTCAGGAATACACATTTGTCCCTCCCTTCGATGGGTTGGAATAGAAATTCCTACCCACCATTGAGTGTATAGGCTATTCCTACCTGCTAGGAATTTCACACGTAGGAAGGAATGTTCTCCTTCCCAACAGCTGAAGGAATTTCCTGAAAAAGCTCCTTTCCTTAGCTTATACAAAAGATACCTGGCACTTTAGTTCATCACAGAGAGATGAGTTCAGGAAGCTACATGCATGTGCATCACATCTCCCCTCGAATGTACATTTTAGACACGTTAGAGTGCAACAGATTAAACGCTCACCTTCAAACGAAGGGCTTAATCCTGTTATGTCAGATCTTTAGGCTTCTCCCATTTAAAGATCTCATTGAAAGGCTCACAGGACGTTACCCATCTACTAGAGTTTATTAGGAAGATACAATTGGTTATTCGCATGGTGATATCTCGTGTGACTGTTGTGAAGTTGTGCTATCATGTTTTGCCATAATTATGTACTTCATTGGTTGAATACAAAGCTGACACAGTTATCTTGAACAAGAGGAGGCAGTAGGAGACTTACATGTACGCCATCTTGGAATCATGGGAGTTTTATTTCAGAATAAACACTAAAGGGCCTAGTCCACAAAGCCGATTCTCATACGATTCTCACGGAACTGTGGAAAAGAGTCCTCTGCAGCGCAAAATCGCATGAAAATTGGCTTAGTGAATTAGGGCCTTAAGGGTGCATTGCACTTCACACGACCGTTCCTTAAAGGCCTGTTAACAGTGGTAACAGTGTACGAGGGCGTTATGACACCAGGTTTGTTCTTTGCACAATAACATCTCAGAGGCCTCGTAGTCTTTCTTACCAAGACACAACTACGAGAGCTTACAAGGCCCTAAACCAATGCTAGAAGGTAGAACAATTTATGATACACCTTCCAAAGCAAACAGCGTCTCTTTGATGTACAAGTTACTCCTTTTACTGATTTGTAATGATTCTGAGGATGAAAGGTTTCATGGGGAAGTGATTATAATCCCACTATCCGACTAGCTTCGCATTAAATGATTAGAAAATCACCAGTTGACAGTGTAACATACTTTTGCCTCTAAGGCAAATGCTTATATATACAAGCATTCCAATTACTCCTTGTGAAACTGTGAAATATTATTCTTCACAGCATATTACGAAGCCTTGTAGGTATCGCTTAATGTAACTATTTCAGGAAATATTAAAGCCGTTTTGATTTTGTCTTAGAAGTGGAAATTGTTAGAAAGTTGCCTATATTAGGTTTAAATGCAGATGGAAAGAAACAGAAATACCATTCCATTAGTCCTCCTGTCACCTCTGTAAGATTTATGCCGGTCAATTTTATCCTTTTCCAAACCAAATAAATATTTCGCTCAATCATATTATCACTGGCAATGAAGGGATGCCTTCTTGTTTAGTATGACTTACGGAATTTCGGCTTATAAGGGCTGTATTAGTGGCTAATTTCGATAGTAGTTGTAACTTGTAGTTCCATATAAACAATACGGGATTTGCATGTTCGCCATCTTGAATCTGTGGTTGAATTGTCGGAGCTGTATGTAAGTGTCAAAGCTATAGAAACCATCTTGAGTTCAGCATGAAATAGTTAAGAGTGACCTCATGTAAATAGTCATGTGTGTTACATGTTTCAATTAAACAAGATTTCCCACGATGCATTCGGCTTTTATAAATCCATAACACAAACTAATGATATTGATGAAAAGACCCTTGCAATGTTCGGTAAAAATCTGGCTAAATATTTTGTATGTTGTATGTATCGGATTATATCAATTTCTGCTATCTTTCTTTGAACTAAAATTCCAGAGACAAAATTAACTATAACTATACAAACAAAATAGGGCACAAAAAATTGCCTTAGGACTGCCCAGGTTATATCCCACTATAGATTTACATCAACAAACAAAAACGTTACTCTTTGAACAAAAAATGGACTTTAATCTTCTCAAATTAGTACACAACTATGTTTATGCAAATGAGAATAAAAAAATCTTTAAACAAATTGCTCATGGAATCACCAGAAGATTTGATGGGGTTGTGTTGCTGCAAGAAATACCTAGATACGATCTATATAGAAAATCATTCCTCTAACACGGGGCAGGCATTGGGAACAACTTACCACCACACATTAGACAAACACAAGACCCATTGGCTTTCAAAAGATTGATTAAGGACACCTTTAGATAGACTTGCAGCAATTACAACTCCACAGCACGCTTCAACCATTAAACATATAACTGTATATCTTTTTCATCTCTTTTCATCTTATAAACTCCATCTCATCTCATATCCATTCCCAATATATAATCCCAATAATCTGCCATATCTGAATACACCTTGTGCATGTAAAAATGCCAGGGTTGGGGCGTAAATCAGGTGAATAGCCTGATCCCCAAAGATGAATGGGCAGGCACATGCAGTTTATAACCCCTGGTTAAATAAAGGAACAAAAAGAAATTAAAAAATGTTAGATTTGAGCTTAATGTAACCCAGCATGTACTGTAATAGAAATGCGCAGTGAGACATGCAAGTCCCCTACTGACAATGAAAAGGGGTACATAAATTTACAGGTCTTCTTCCAGGATATCTGAAAATGAAACCAAACATTATGACAATAATATAAAGAAATCATAAGTCGCAAAAAATGGATTTTGAGATATCATATTTGAAAATATGAGATCATGCCGATTCCAATCATAGTAAACATTAAGGACATCTTAGTATAGTGTTTCTATATTTCATATTTGATATTTTTATGTTTAAAACAATAGGATGACCTTCTAAATGCAAAAATATATTAAATACACATTCTTCAAATTTTGTATCCCATGTGTTACGACGTAGAGTGCTAAACACCCCAAAAATGAAAATAAAATCAACGAAGAAATCTTGTAAGTAATTGCCTTTGAAAGAGAACATTTTGCGACTTATTTTTTGTGACTCATTTTCCTGCAACACATCACAAATACATACTAACATACCTTTACAACACAAAATTACTCCAACTGTTGAAGCCGTTATTATCGCTGCAGGTCATCTTCCAAACCTCTTTCATCTGTATTTCCTTTTTGTTTTAACTGCTGGCCCATGCATTGCCACAGTTCATTTAAAATGTATTTGAACATTACACAGTAATAGCTAAAGTACATACACAGAAGACATCACACAGCATACTAGTAACAATGATTTTAACAAATACCTGAATAGGTCGAGTAGTGCCTGCGTTGCCTTAATTAAGTTAAGATCGTTTTAAACATTATATGACTTCACATTTCGCATACATTCTATTAAAAAAATACGGCATGAATTATACATAGATATGCATAGTTATCCCAAACCCATTCCGCTCTCTTGCGTTTAATTTCGAAACCATGTCACATAGAAACATTCGATGAAACACATGGGTCAGATTGTCGAAAAATGTACAATCGGCACATTCTAGTACAATCCGATTTATAAATAATTATAAACGCTATGCATATCTGAGACCATTTTGCATTGCATTGTTCAATGTAATCTGTTCAGAAATGTTGAACTACATGTATTTTAAACCTCAATTCTGTCTTAGATTTGGCTTATTCGAGAGTATTGGTAAAGGCAAATTGTGATTTTGTAGGTGGCATCACCCATTAGCAATTGGTGAATGAGTAGACTCTGATAGGTTCATATCCATCGGTCAATTACCTTTAATACCAAACCTTTCAACACACAGTGGTAATGACTCAGTCATGAATAGAGTGAGAAACAAATATGATTGATTTGGCTAATGACATGGGATGTATAGAGCTTTCTAGCCTTGACATTCCAACACTAATTGTAATTCCCTTTGTTATGAAATGACACTGTGAGCAAAATAAATACAAAATCTAATCTTGCTGGCTCATTGTTTTTATGACTAGATGTAAGGTGTTTTATTTACGTGCACATATGACAAAGCATCGTATCTATGTTTTATAGAAAAATGAGTCACAAGTCGCAAAAATGGAGTTTGATATATGATCATATTTGGAAAGATGAGATTAAGTGGATTCCAACGATGGTAAACATTATAGGGCATCTAATACTTACTTCTTTATTTTCTATCCGCAAAAAAAGAATTAGGGATATTTCTTTGGGGTCAATCACTTGTAAATTGGATAAATCCATTCCTCAGGGTGACGTCATAAATGCACAGATACATTTAGCACAGTCTTGATATTTGGTACATGTATTGCTATCACTGAGAACACTAAACAGTCAAAAAGTAAAACCATGCCTACAAGGATTTCCTGTGATAAAGACATTTTAATAATAACATATTTGCGACTTGTGACACATTTCATTTGCGCCACATCACATATTGTTACGTTCTTTCCTCTGATATTAATTGGACATGCATATATGGTTCATTCCTACGAAATGGGCCCAGTACCCTGAAACCACTGTACCCAAAAATATTCCGTCAATGCTTTCTATACCTAGATAACTTAAGTAATGGAAATTTCCGAATCTAAATTTGCTACTAAATTGGTCAAATTATTGTCATTCTACGTAAGATGAAAGACCAGGTTGGGATTTCCTATGTTTTTACGTCGTTTTGACATGCCACTAAATATAGGGCATTTGACAATGAGAAATTAATTTTGGGTTGGATTTGGAATTTCATTCGGGAAATATGACCATGTCCTCATGTTATTGGCAACTTGTCATGAAATAACTGTTTTGCTTATCCTAAAAAAAATAGAATAAAAAATGACTCAAAATAGCTTTATCGCCTTACCAATAAGAAACAAGTATTATTTCTGCCATGGACTAAATTGCTATTTTCTAAACCAGGTTAATAATATGTGCGACGTAAAAACGCTAGAGGGCCATTTTCTTAAAAGTCTTGCATTTCAGTGGTGTTTGAAATGAAAAAAATGAAATTAATCTCTCCGCCGCAATCTCCACGCACTTTATAAATCTGTAGAAAGCTGACATTGTTGCGGTTTGTTTGGTATATATCGTAATGTTCTATCCCAAATAGTTTCGCTTTTATCAAGCACTTGGTGCGACATTCAGATCATTCATGTTGCATAGGCAGCAAACGAATCAATTGCTTAATATTTAGTTATGGATGATTTGTTACAATAGGATGGAAAAGCACAACTATTGAATGTGGTGACCTGAAAAACAAACATAATTAGCCATTTTCCCATTGTATTTATTTAAACAGTCACAACATCACTACTAATGGTCCTATTAAGACTCTTGAGGTATCAAGTGTTAGAATTGGTTTGATTATATACGAAACAGTTTTTATTTTTGTGTCTAACAACAAGTTCAATGCTTGAAAGTGAGAAACATGTGCGATATAAAAATGCAAACAAAAAAATGTTGTTTGTGCCATGATTTAAAAAAGAATGTAAGATGGGTTACTGGAATGTAATAAAATTCCAACCTGGTGACTGAGCAAAATTAAAAAACAAAAATTGATGTAGATATCCGAATCCCCAGCTTCCAAATGTTTAATTATTGACATTTTATATAATATGAAAAAAATATCGATTTTAAGGGGTTTTAGCCCATGAAATATGTCAATATGTCCCAATGTATATATCAGAGGAATTCTCCTGCCAAGCGGAATCTGTCCATAGGATTTGTTTTAATATCAATGAATATTACACTGAGATATGAGGCACTGAGGAGCGAAAGTTGGGGGAAAAGGGCCTGCGCCCATTTCGGAGGAATGGACCATATATAATGTCTTCCTGACATACATCCTCCTGAATAAATATTGTTCAGAAAAAATATACATATCGATCTGGATTATCATTTAGTCGGTGTATGCAATCAGTTTAAAGCCTGTGACATGTGTATTTAGCTTAATGAGTCGATAATGGATCTAATCTAATCATCTAATGGATAATGGAGAACAGACACTGAAACTGCAATGTGAGAAGATTGATTCATGAGCTGATACTACAATTCTAGTGCCGGGGATAAACAGATCTTTCCCTATACTACTTATACCGAGTTGCACACATACCTTGGCCACGTAACATCTGCGCAAGTTTGCGCGATGTTTATTGAACTGTATTTACTACATTTCCATGTTATACTCTTACCATATCATTAATTTCTATTGTACACACTACTATTATATGTCTGAAAGTCTGCCACATATCGACACTGTATATATTTAGTATGTATTTTTATTTCTAAGGTTCTTCTAAAAAAAATCCGTATTTTGCAATTTCAAGTCAAGGTTTACTAGACTTCTTGGCCGGTCATGATGTCAAAAACTGTACAATTGGCATATGTACATATGGTCAACTCTGCTCAATTAGGGTATAAAGATGATAAATAACAGGTAGAACTGAGTACATTTGGTATTGTGTTTATCTTAACAGTCTGTTCGATTATGTTGAACTGTATTTTGAACCTCATTTATGTATTAAATTAGAGACATTTGAAAGGATTGGTGAGGGCGAATTGTACATTTTCAGGCCATCTGACCCTGGTAAATGATGACTTTATTTCTGTCCCTTCCCGTCCCGTTGTACGTCAATCTTCCTGCTATCGTTCAAACAGGGAGCATAGCAGTCAATACTGTCACTGGTGGTGTGTGCCTTCCGGATTAATGTCATCGTTCTGTTTTTTCCCTTCTCAGAGCTTAAAGGGGATTGATTCACCAGTCTTTCTTTACCTCACGCTCTCTGATCTGTTTTTCAATACTTTGTTGGGCTTTTTTTTCTTTTTACAAAAGTTATTTCATGTTGCCATTGTAACTATATAGAAAGATTTTTGAAATTTAGTATAACTCCTGTCAGTCAGAATTAAACTAGAATTACGATCGAGTATACTTGAATCGGTTTCAGAGACTAAACGTACATTAACAACTCTGACGAAGAAATATTTCATGGGGAAGTAATGGCGCAATACTTCGCATTATGATTCTAGAACAGAGATCCATCAATTCACAGGGGAACGTACTTTTGCCCCTGATGCGTTGGTTAATATACATACAAATATTCCAATTGGTACCGGAGGAGCACTTCAAGTGCTGCATCCATCTGTCTGATTTCTTCCACCAATTTCCCCCCAATAGTTATTCTAAAATTAATAAACCCAAACAAATTGTAAGTATCAAACCGATTGGTAGAACATCCCCTTTAACGGTGGTAAGTTTGCTCTATTGATATGTAGGTGGCAGTTTGACAGTTGAGCTCTCAGGTCAAGGCTTAGTGCCCTTATATACAGTCCCTTTCTTACTCAGATTTCATAAGTACGGTATTAGTAAGAAATATTTTTTCTCTAAATTCTGAGATGTGAGTAGTGCAACCACTGTGTTAGCCATCAAAATTATAATTACTACATTTCAGAGAACGAAGGTCATACCAAAAATACTGGAAATATTCGGGAACAATTCTTATCAATTAATGCCTCTATACTGCCTGTACAGGGCATTTTAAACCCGATTAAAGACTAAGATTTTGATGACAAGATTTTAGTGTTTAGAGTTTGGGAAAATCATATGGCCAATCAGACTTTAAGAAATTTTAAAAACCTTTGACGAAATCTGGTAACAACTGGAGGAATTAAGGGGATATAAACAATTTTTTGGATTTTTTTTAAAGTACCGATTGCAATACAAATACCTAAGACTTAAGCATTCCCTCTTATAACATTTCTTATGATATATATTTGACGTGTCACAGCAAAATGAGTCGCAAACAAATGATATTTTTCAAATGTTTATTCACAGGATCCCTTGGTCAGAATATTGTCATTGTTGGAGTGTTAAGCGCTGCATGTACCGTGACCACATGTAGCTAGTTTCAATGTATCTATAGATGTATATCCTCGGATATCCTAAAGAGTATTGTATTTTGTATTTAAAATTTGTTATTCAGCCATAGAACATTTTGTAACAAGTCCAATTTTCTCAGAGCATGCTGTTATGTTTACAAAAAATGAGTTCATTAAGTATAATCTGATAACAAACTTTTACATAAGTACAAAAAGAAGAAAGGAGATAATAGAATAGTAATAATGTTTCAAAGAGCCTGGCACTTAGGCAATTGAAAAAGAAATAAAAAACTACTTAAATCCACTATCAGCGTTGTCTTATTCAAACATTCATAATGGGTGGATTCGTTTTACGTATATATTAAACATCCATAGGTAATTCTTCCTCAACGAGAAAGGTTATGCATGCAGTATACACAAGATATAAATATATGAATAGAACAAGTACCGGAAAGGACCAGGAATCACTATCTACTATCAAGTGGCGCATAAATTAACACAATTCACATATATAATTAACTACTTTACTATAGTGAGTGACCATCATGAAATATCGCTATCACTTTTTATGCATACAGTATATGGAAATACTTATTAGACCATGTTATGTTTACTATCATTGGAGTCAAATTGATCTCATTTTTCTTTAACACATCACATAGTTATGTGATTTCATTCATCAATTCCGATCAGCATTGTTATGTAACCCATATAGACCCACCGTCCTCCATGTAGGACGGCAGAACATGCTTTTTAAATATTGAAAGAAATCAAGAAATCTTTTTCGAAACAGAATAATATTTCTACCAGTTATGCACATAGACAGATTTTAGTATTTATAAACTTTTGAGAAATAAATAATGATGTGTTGCCATGGTAACATCACTGCATATATGAAGGGACCGAAGGCGATTTGTGTAAAGTGTCATTTCTGAAAGTTCACCCCAGGATTTAACAAATTTATATTCTTCTTCTTGTGATAAAACCTTCATGGGACTATAGTTTAGGGTATGATCAATGTCTCTGCCAAAAATTGAGTTCCTAAGTATTATATTCTTGGAGAAAATGGAAGAAATGTGTGGCCGTCCTACATGTAGGATGCTGGGTCTATATGGGTATAAAACATAATAGCATTGGGTGTACTTATTACCCTACAAACTTAGACAAGCAGCCATAAGCTGAATTCAAATGGGAACCCGTTCTCACAATATAACAAGCCACATTTGATGTGTCTCATTTATAATTCCATGGATTTTCTGAATCTGAAGAGAAAAGTTGATGATAAACCCACAAACATTGTCAAAATGGGCCGTTTCTATGGTGACTGGTGATTTTTTTTTATTATACTTCAGCAGAAAACAGCTTTTTAGTGTCCCATTTCTACACTATTATCAGGAATGTGACCAAACTTGGGGTCATTGATGGTATGTATGAGGGCTATCTGCAGACTTTGATCTAGTGAGCATGGCCAAGGTCAAAGTCACCAGATATGACCTTCAAATACAAAAAAATAGCAAAATTCTGGAATGTGACATCACATTTTCTCTCATGAAACTAGGGTACCTTGGGAAAATGATAATCTTATGTATAGAAATAACAACCAACATTAGGGGAAAGAAAAATGGCCCATGCCCAGTGTCATTGCAAAGTGTGTTGCCATGGTAACTACAACTTAGTTTTCAGTTTATGAGTAAATTCAGTAAATTCATGTTTGACCTTGGAAATGGTGACCTTGACCTTGAGAAAGGTCATTGACAGGAATTCTAATGGCAGAGCCCTTGGAGCCCTATCACTTGCTTACATTTCATAACCCAGGAATAAATACTTCCAGAGATACAGGCTAGTACACGAAATTTTGATTTAACCAAAATGTAGTACAGAGTAGGTAGTAAGTCTAGGTTACCATGGCAACACACAGTTGAATGAAACTGGGCATGTCCAATTCTTCTTTCTCTTAGTGTTGGTTCATATTTCAATACATCAGATTATCATTTTATGCTATTGCTCTATTTTCATGAGAGAAAATCAGGAGAAAATAGCATGTTACATTCCAGAATTTTGCTATTTTTGTACCTCAAGGTCATATCTAGTGACTTTGACCTTGGTCAAGGTCACTGACTCAGGTTCCTCAAATAGCACTTACATCTAACATCAATATCCCCAAGTTTGGTCATATTCCTGGTAACAGTGTAGAAGTGGTGCACTAAAAACCTATTTTTTTGTAAAATGCCAAAGAAATCATTAAATTAGTTACCATAGAAACGGCCACTTTTGACAATGTGACCAGGTTTTTCAGCAATTTTGCTCTTCAGATTCAGAAAATTCATGAAATTCTACATGGAATACTTCAAATGTAGCTTGTTATAAAATAGGTAGGAGTGATTCATAAATAATGGCTTTTTGAGAGTTTTGTTTCTATGCATCCTATTGGTTCCCTATGTAAAATACACGATCTAATATCAAAAAAGTTCTAAAAAAACCCACCGTCCTACATGTAGGACGGCTGGTATCTCTGGTCCTATGCTAGGTAGAGTTCTGAAATTTTTTGTGTGACGTCAGGTCTATGAGTCTACATCAGATATTTAATATGAAATTTCTAGGAGCAAAACTCCCATTTTGGGTCTAAGTGGGGTAATGTCCTATGCAGAAAATCCAGCCAGATTAATATCGCTCCCCAAGTACATTTCCACGAAGTGACAAACAGAAGAACTGGCATCGGCTGAAGATAAGCCTCTTACCTTTGGTGCTAGAGAGCGGTATGACTGCACGGTGAGCTGCCCACATGACGGGTCTATTAATGCCTGAGCATGATCAATATGTAGGAGCACATCATGGTCACATGCTTAATCATGCGCAAACGTAGCGCGCCTATTTAACATGTGCGCCAGGACTTGGCTGCGATCCTTTGACTGTTGCTTTCATGCACAAATGTGATGTATTATGGGAAAGTCGCAAAAAATTATATTTTTCAGATGTTTTCTCACATGAACTCTTAGGCAGAATGTTTTCAATATTAGGGCTCTGGGAGCTGCTAGTGTACCATGAATACTATAGGTAATTGAACTAAATAAGGCCCATGACGCGGACACTTATAGAAATATAAAATTCAGCGCTTTAATCTGGAATGTGTAACTTATAATTTGGTATACTTATAATTTTAGAGCCATACTTGAGATTTGAATAGTTTTTCTTAATTAAAATCACTGATGTAACCATGGCGACCAACTAAGCCTAACTATGCTCCCTTACTTGATAATGTCATCACTCTGGCCATATTTTGGGCTATATTTGCCTTTTAACTAGTATTCCAATTGAATTTACAATAGTTTAATTTCATTTCATTTCTTCTTAGAGCTAATTTTTTGAGAATTCAATATCTACAATACATCATATCATCAATGGAATTTGGACATCAGCCTTATGAAATAATCTGGGAGGTCTATCATTCTGATTAAAGAAAAGATGTGTCCTTATCTTCGATGTCTCCCCAAACCAGGCCAAAATTGGTAATTTTTTACCATTTTGTCGCTGGACTCCTACTATTTTTATTCCTTGGGACAATATCGGAATCACAGTACATGTGATATATCATCAGATGCGGAAATTTGTTCATCACAACTTGCAGAGATAAAATTAGTTTTCATCAATTTTTCATCAAATGAGAGAGATTTATTTATATTTTATGTTTTTACAATTTCAAAAATTTTCAGAAACAGTTGCCATGGCAACTTGACCAACAAACATAATTTCTAAAAAGTGACTGTTGTGGCAAACCCTTCCCCACTTTGTAAGCTCTGATAATATATATACTTGTTCAGAACTCGTATAAAAAACTAAAAAGCTATCAGGGTTCAATTGGAGAGATGTCTGAAAACATAATGTTTAAGGGCCTTATTTAGTGGTTCGAGCTATAGTACCAAACTGTGTATTAAATATACCCATGGATTTCTAAAGGTCATCCTATAGAGAATATTTAGCTACTTTAGTAGTAATTGTCCACGCAGAAATATTGGAAACTTTATTTCCAAAAATACATTTTCATACCTAAAATATAGAAATATGTATTGGATGTCCTACTGTTGACCATCAGTAGAATCGCCTTGATCTCATCTTTGCAAACATGATTATATCTCAAAATCCATTTCTTGCGACTTGTAACATTTTTCCTGCGTCGTCTTTCTGGTAGTTATTCTTTGGGTTCTTTCCTGTATTCAATATCTATCCATCAATGTCAATGTTTAGCGACCGTTATTAAAAAAAGGTGTTAATTTAAAATTCAAATACCAATACATATATAAGAGGAACTCAATTTCCGACTGAAAGTTTTTATTTTACCACCATGATAATAACAAGGCTAACAGCATTCATAGAAAACATATATTTTCCTTTCATAGCAATCAAAATTAATATTTTCAACCAATATGGTAATTCAACATAACATGTACGTATATACATTAAAATAGTGTTTATATTCTGCCGCTAGGTTAACGATACAACACTGAAATAAATATTTTCAGAGTATTCCACTCTTGTTACATGATTATTCCTTACGGCTCATAAGCAAGTCATATGTCGTGCTATGTGTAATGTGTCACAAAATGTCTCTTAAGAATCGATTTTTGGATACCAACATATTCAAAGACTAGGACAAGCAAATTCAAACGATGTTACCCTTTAGAACACTTAATAAGCACTTCTAAGTATTGTATGTTTTAAGAGAAAATTTAAATATAATCCCTAAGCATGACCTTAGGAACGCATAGATATATTCATCTTATCAAAGTCTTGAAATTTGGCACATGTATTGGTATGTCGACCAGTGCTAAACACTCTAAAAATTAAGACATTCCCCAAAAGAGTTCTTGTAGATAAAACATCTAAAAAATACTATTTTTCGATTAATTTATCTGTGACACATCACATTTACTTAAATTGAAATTTCGGGCCTCGGGATTATACAGGAAACAATGCACCAGCAGCCCCTGATTGTCGGTCATTAATACCTTAGGAGCACACTAGCCCATGATTCTATCGCAATAACGCAAAGCAATCAACAAGATCCGCAAGGTGGACTTGTGTGTTTTGAAAACAAATGTTAAGTATCTGGCAATGATAACACAATAGATATCTGTGGGTATTTCCGTGCAATGTAGCCTCTAAAATATATGATAACCGACATAAATCTCCTGACTACATTGTATGAGCATGTGCGTCCCTTATTTCTATTTAGATTTCTTGATCGAATTGGTATATTTGATGGCGTAAATTCATTGTGTACTGAATTTTATTTATCATTTAAACATGCTACTACTAGGGTCGATGGTTGTACTAGATAAACCGAATATTACTACATCTGGCCAGATGGTTAAAAATGAATATTTTGATGGTTATACGATAGAGAGTTGTATAGTTTTGTTCAAATTATACTTATACTTGTCTCCATCAGCGATGGCTGAAATTAGCAATGCAATGTGTAATGCTGTCTGCTAAAGAAATATATCTCAAACTAAAACACAATCAAGATCAATCTCTATGATTTTAAATGGGTAGGGGAGCCGTAGGCTTCTGGCCCATCCGATACACATATTCAAAAATATTGAATGAAATCACAATGTTTGTGTTCTTTACTTCAAATATTGCCATATGTATCCTATATGATTAACCTAAACAAATTTGAGTTTATGAGAATTTTATTAGAAGAGCCAGTTCAAGGGAAAGCTGCATTCTCTACACATACATAGATTTATTAAAATAAAGAAATATTATAAATACAAAGTAATATGAATCTGGTTAAGAGGCGTAGATATGAGCACAAGTGGAACTCTCCCCTCATTCTCAGTATTTAAGCCCCAGTATATTCTGTATAGATATAATACAGAAAGGATTATTACCACATTCCCCAGCTTCCATGCAAGATATACACAACATTCCTACTATTACACCTTATTTGTGAAAAGGAAACTTCACAACTTCAAAAGAAATTCACAACTTTGCCCTGACCAGTATTTTACCTTGACATAAAATGACAGGGGTCCTGTTTTCAATATAAGTTTCCTTTCTATTTAGTCGTCGCTAATATGTCGCCTGTAAAAGCTCTCTTTTAATTTCTACTTTTGGAATTGTCTCACCTTTCAGCAGCCCTGTGAAATCGCGCACACAAATTTAATTCATACACAAGAATTCTGTGTTTTACCAGTCAGAGTACCTTGCCTCGCTCTGTTCAGATTTGTACTAGATGCTTGGCCGTGGATAAGTTCATGCAGACTTCGTCTGAAATTATCTGATAGAAAAGCGTAGAGCAGAGGATTGAGGGCACTGTTGAGATAAAATATGAGAAAGACAATAGGAGAAGCAAGCATCTGTCCATAAGTATGCTGTATGCCATACTCCAGCCAGTTCTGACACATCATCAGCAAGTGATAGGGCAGCACACAGAGAGCAAAGCACACTATTACGACAATCAAGAGCCGGATGACTCTCCGCCGAGCGATGAGAGCGCCCTCTGAACGATCAGCGTGAGTTAACCGCATGATCTTAGGGTTGGTAGAGCGGTTGACCCTGAGCACAGGTTTGGGGGGATCGTTATCTTTCTTGGGACAATCAATAGAATGTTGCGGAACTAAACTTCTAAGTTCGATTTTATCATTAGATGTTGGTCCTATATTTAGTTTACCGATTTTGCTACCGTTCATTTTGTTCTTTTCAGAAGTAGCAGCAGGGAAACAACTGAATCGTTGTTTCTCTCCACGGTTCAAATCAGCCAAGCTGTCTGCTCGCTCTTGGCTGAGTGAGCCTCTTGCAGCAACAAAACAACCACAAGAAGAATCACTATCGGAGGAACTGGATGTCATAGAAGATCTGTGCTTGATGAAATCGCTGGTTTCTTTTTCATTAACACCCGAATAAGAGCTGGAGGCTTCTGCAGCGATGGTTGAAGCAGCTGTGGAGGTTTCCCTTTCTCTGTCACCATGGAAGCCCAGGCTGACTTCCCCAGTCTGATCTACCTTACATGGTTGTTTAGAGGACTTCCATGTCCACTTGTGTAGCGATCTATCAGGGGTTCTCTCCAATCTACTCGTTCTCCAAAGCACAACAGAAATGCGGGTATACATGATCGTCATGAGCGATAAAGGCACCAAATACCAGAGCACGAAGTTGGTGGTAACGTAGGCCTTTTTGTTGTGTGACGTCAGAACTATGCAGAAATCGGTGACGTCATCTCCTTGAGGGACGCTGACTGTGTTGTAGAAGATCATCTGTGGGATGCCGCAGATAGCGGAAGCCAGCCAAATGAGGAGGACGATCATGCGCAGAAGGCGGAAAGTGTTCCATTGTTTGCAGCGGAAGGGGTGGATGATAGCGAAGTAGCGCTCTATGGAGATAACAGTGAGAATGATGATGGAGGCTGCGTAGGCCATCATCTGTACGAAGTATAGCAGCTTGCACATCGCCTAAAAATGTATATAAAGTAGGTTTTTAGTTTAAATATGGAGGTAATGAATTATCAACAATAGCTACAGATTCCTATGAATGTAAGGTATGAAGAAGATCAAGGTACTTTTATCTGTATTAAATATCAAAACCCATATGTACACGTATATAAAAAGACATACATTCTGAAATCGACCATGTTCACCACTTCCAGTAGCAGCTTGGTCATACTGCATATATATGGGTTACTCATATCATATTAAACCACTATGCTATGTTCATCAATATGTGTGATTATATACAGATTATACATGTATGAATGTAATTAATATTACATTAAAGTTCATATACAAAATGTATACAGTGAACTACAGGGATAGTCCAACAATGATCCCACTTTGTTGGCCATTTATGCATCATTATCAAATATATTCATAAGTTTTAGTGACCATAAATCTTCTCAAAAGAGGAGCAACAGAAAATGAAACTGAACATATTGGATATCATACTCCGAACTGACGGTAACAACCAAATATTTAACAAGAAAAAGTAGCCGTGAGGTTGCGTGTGCGTTAATATATCCCTTTAAGACCCATACTTATGTTCTTATCCTTTTAAACTGCAACAGTATGGTAGCAAAACAAAATCCTGCAATGGGCTGGACTGTGATTTTTTTCAAATTAGTTTCGACATAAGCAGGACCTTCAACAGTCTCAAGCAGCGCCATATTGGATCACCAAAACCTTTGGCTAAAGAGTTCTGTATACATGTATCTGTATTTGATTGTTTTTTATGAAAACTAATTTTGATCAATTAATTATTATCGCACTTTTGATTCTGTGATTAGAACCGTTTTAGTGTTTCAAGTAACTTGTGTATCAATCACTTAACTTAGAAGCAGGTCTTTATTACCAACTAATAATGTTATTAAAGATGATAGTAAATTATATATAAGACCTTACCTTTCCTAGGATCCAGTGTGGGGAGAGGTAGAGGCCGAGGTTAGGCAGGACGCAGAAGATGCCCACACTGAGATCAGCCAGTGCAAGGTTGGCTAGGAAGAAGTTGGTAGTTGTCCGCATCCTGGAGTGTCCCAGGACAACTATAATCACCAGCAGGTTACCTGGAAGTAGAGGGAGAAAGATACAGGTGTGAATATGGGTACCTTTACAAGTATGTTACATTACATTTATTATAACTCATGCAGTCAGTATGAAAAGTGCAGTTTGGGAGTCCAGTTTGGTTGATCCAAACTGAAAACGTGAACAGTTTGGGCCTTCATGGTTACCCATGACTAAATGACGCAACCTGTTTTTTTTTTTTTTTTTTTTTTTTTTACACCATCTTTTTATTCAATATGTCAACAAAACTTTCGACTCTCCAAGCATATAGACATCTAGATATTTATATGCCCTTTCTCTTCTGTTGATTACCATAGTAACAAGTTATAAGTTTATTAAGTTAATCAATCATTTAATGAACTATTTTTCTGTTTAACTTTATAATCAGTTTAAGTTAATGTATATATTGTGCGTTTCCAAAGGAAACAAATTCTACGGTCAACTATTTGTGCGCAATGGCTAGATTATGAATATCAGACGTACTGTAATCTGAAATGCCCCGAATGTCTGTATTAGAAGAACACAGGAGTGGAAGTAAAATTCAGTTTATTAACAACTAGGAAAGTTGCACGCTCCCTGTTTACAAAGGCAGTTGGATAAACATGAAAGTACAATGCAAGGGAATTACACATAAGACATCAAACAACATATTGTAATCTAATAATACACAATTGTCTTTTAGTCTTTGCAATTCCGAGCTTGTCTGTCTCCAAGACTTGAAACCCAGAAATCCCAAAGGGTGTAGTAGGTGTAGATCACTCTGATTCAGTCATGGGTGGTCCTCTCTAAATGGGTTCCTCTCAAAACCTATACAGTGGCCTTAAGTGGCAACTTGTCAATCAAACCAAGATAGCCAATAGAATACAACAAATGTCAACCAATAGGATGTCACACTGGCCTTCAGGGATTTACTGCAGAGATGGTAGAAGGTTGTCAATCAAGCAGTCCTTGCATAAGTGCAAAGTTAGTAGTGTTGGCGTGAATTACATCACACAGAGATGGGCATCCAGATATCCTCCCAGATAAGTGTCCACACTCCTCACACCAATCCTCAACCAACACCTCAAAATGCTGGGTCAGAAAACCATTAGTGCAGTAGGCGTCCAATCACTGACATATCATTCTTATCTGGTCTGAGAGGCTGTAAACCTAGACTGCTGGTGTTATTGAACACAATCACTTCAAAATCTCGTCCAATAAACGTTGAATTACTAGCACCTTGTTCCATTCTCTCTCTATCATTACTATAATCTTGGTTATTTGCGTTGAATTTAATGACCAAGGTATTCTCTATTTCTGTGAAGGTTAGTTTTATTTTGTTTTTAAATTGTGCACAACACCATTGTCATGACATTGTGTTCAATGTAATGTCATTCTTAAAAGGTGTCAGGTTGTTAGAATATTGAATCGGATCATGACAAAATAGAAAAAAGAAGGTCTCAATCCTTACTTAAAATGCTCCTGGCTAAGCTATTTTATCTTGCTTTGGGTAGACAAAGTCTATTGTAGGTATATACAAAAGCATTGTGTGTGTATGGCAAATCCCTTCCCTAAAGGTTCTTTAACAGCTGGTTATATATCAAATGCCAAATGTTCTCAGGTATAGTTAATACTTATGTTTTTTTGCATAATTTAACATAATTAACTTATATTATTAATGTATAAGCCTATTATAAGACTAGTATATTTTCTGACGACATGTCCCATATGGCAGAAAGGAAGGTAATGTTGCTTAAATTTCTTGAATGTTTCCCAGGAGTTCCCTAGTATGTGATACTTTGGTTAAATACAGTAATTTGACAAAGGTGTTCTCCAAATTAGGTGCAAATTAGGTGGAAACAGGGCCCTAATACCCGGTTTAGTCACCGGTGCAACCGCTCGGAGCCTAGACATACTAAGGCAGACACTGTAAAAGCTGTTGTTCAGTATTATTGTGTTTATAAGTTAACTGGGACAGGTGCGTCATTAAGGGCAATCATCCACTGCTGTATGGAGCTCAGTGCCTATTGTAAGTAGTGTTTTACTCTATTTTTACTGTTTTACTGCCAGGGAACACTTATGTTATGCAGACAAACATGTCTGCAGCTTCATATACGGCAGAGATGGGGCCAATTGCATAGGAAACACATACTTAACATAGTTTTTACTAAGCTATTTTTTCTTGTTTAGATATGAGGATATTCGTACTGTTTTCGTCTGTATAGGAAATTCCTTCTCTAAAGGTTTAATGAATGGCTGAAAGAATTTCCTATTTCAGGGTAGAAAAGGCTACATGTTTCTGAAATAAGGTTTTCCAGCATGTGGTGTTTTGTAACTAAGAGGAAAGAAAAAAGAACAAAACAAAGGAGGAAGAGCAACTGATACTTGCTATTATTCTCAGTATCTGTGCTTGATGTTCAATACAAAACAGGTTACAACCTAATTAACAACGTTTGAGCATTGTAGAAACCAAGATGGCAGGATAAGGATAATGAAGTTTGAATTGAAAAAGTAACTTCTCTAGATACTTCATGCATACTACATTTATGAAGCAGTGTTGTGTTGACTATTATCTGGTAGAATAATGAAGTATGAATTGAAGTATGACCTCACTGCATATTTGATATACGTATACACATGATATGATTTTGGGCTTAGTGGTTAGATTTTATTATATGTTCCATACCAAGTTGATCCTCTACCTTCTATTAAATGTGCCTCAGTATCTGAATCATTCCAGTGTCTTTGTATTTGAAGTAGATTTGGTATCTAAACGTCTTCAAATGACTCATTCCCTTAGAATGGCTTCTGTTGTTGAGTGGCCTTTGAAGCAACACAGATCGCTATATCTACTAAATAAAGGAAGAATTTCTTATGTAACATGCCCCAGGAAGTCCCATTGCCTTTATCTCCCCTAACGCATGTGTTTTATGCATTTTTATTCCTTCTTACTGAGAGTTTTTAAGCGATGCTTTCTATACAGTCTTTGTAGGGGACGTGCAGAACACACAGAGTTATGATAGTTGTTATCAGCATAATAGTTCTTGTTATCCTTCATTGAAAGCTATGACCCAAACTCCTGTTTGCAATAAGTGACTTTTTTATAATATGAACTTTTATAAAGAAGGGGAGAGAATGTAAAAGATCTTTAGTTATTTATTGATGGTAACTGAGAATGTAGCTTTAAGTTTTTTTAATATTATCATCATATACAATCTGCGAACCCGCCTACACCAGCCATGCTGGAATATTTAGAATTTTTTCTATAATTAAGTAATTAAATCTAACAATTCCATGGAAAAATCTTCGGAACATGTGTATTTACAGCGAGAAGCAAACAGAGCATGATGGATCAACTCACATTTGCTGCCTTTTCCCAAGCTAAGCATACTAATAACTCAATTTACCGTTCAGATCCAAAGAGAAAAAATCTCATGGATTTGGCCCTGGTCATGTTTTAAGTATTTATCATAGACCAATTAGCCTGTATTTCTCAAGCTCTCAAACAATGAAAACAATCGTACACACACTTATACCCCAGCACATTAATTCTCACTCCCACTCTTGCTCTACTCTACCCCACTCCTGCTCAAACCTTCATCCCTCTCACACCTAATTTTTGATCAAAATCTCTTGGACCTGACTTGGGCATGACAGCAACATTTAAATCTTCGCAGGGTTAGCAGTCATGTGATGATCAGTGTACACGGTCATGTGACGTGTGGGCTTCCCCTACTAGTCATATGCCTATACACCTTGTGTAAAATAAATCTAATATAGCTCAAGATGTTCTGGGAATCTGTGATCTCCCCATCTATTTTTTTGGTCTGTACAGGTCCGTCGACCCGGTCTGGAGAACATATGTGGTTTGTGAAGGTATCTGGGGTGAAAATGTGTTTTTGAAGCCTTTTTTAAATTGGGATATCCACACTCTATCTATAGCCTGTGAGATACTGTGAGATACTACATCATTTCCCCACAAGCTACTACGTCACTTTCAGTGGGATCTGACTACATGCAGAGCAGTGGGAGAGTTACAAAGAGGGGAGGGAGAAGGTGGGGGTAATGGAGAGGGGAAGGGGAGGGGGAGGGTGGGGAGGGAGGGGGAGGGCACTTTGGTTCCACTTCCCTCACACTTTGGCCCCACTTTAATCGTACTTCGGCCCCACGTTGGCCCCACTTTGGCCTACTTCAGCTCCACTTTGGCTCCACTTACAGCACCAAAAAATAATGGCCTATCATAAGTGAAGCCAATGCAAGGCGGGACTTTGAAATATAAATGAGGACTTTATAAAGCCCTGTAGCAAAACAACTGGACAGAATCCTGAATAAATGTGTTTAAATCACTTTTGGATGTCTTGGGAAAGAATCAAACAAAAAGTAGAAAATATTCAGTTCTTCACACAGATATACATATGTGGTCTCAATATGGATTAAATGGTTCGTATTTATCAGCGTAACGTGATTCATTCTTATAAAAAGTGCTGTAGAGCTGGCATTATAAAACAAGGCAACAATAAATTCCTCCTTTATTGTCCCCCTGCATTAGCCTTCGGTTGGTTATCTATAAAGTCTCATTATGGACCTGCATTTAATGGTGGCCATCCGTATTCTGCAAGCTTGAAGCAGATTTGGCTGTCATGAATATATTTAGAATTTACAAATTGGGGATTTGTCTAAATCAAGAGGAGTGTGACATACTATGCCTTCTGGAATACATCAGTGGATTCTCAGTAAGATGCGTAATAGGGGAGTTTATCGACAATACAATAATCGTGGAATAAATTAAAATTTAATCATGACTGTAGTATGACTGTAGAAGCATACTATATAATTCATGCACAAGAAAGTGTTTTCCGTAGTGTAAGTAGAATTAGATATTATGTAACCAAGAAAAGAAAATAAGAAAGACATGGTCTGGAAGACCATGATATATTTTAGATAACATGATACATTTTAGATAACAAGACCTCAAAAGAAAATACAGAATTCTCATATCTTATCTTATCTCATCTCATCTTAACATCATATCATATGATTTGATCTTATCTCATCTTATCATTTCATCTTATAATCTCACCTCATCATCTGATAATCTCATATCACCTCATCTCATCTTATCATCTCATCACACCTTATAATCTCATCTCATCATTATTCTCATCTCATCGTATCGTATCATATCTTATCTTATCTCATCTCATCCAATCCTAACATATAGTCCCTATTGCCTATCTTATATATTATCTTATTGTCCCTATTGCCAGGACATATTCAGACACAAGCCCAATGTAAAGTGACTTCCTTGTAGCCAAGGCCATAAGATATACAGGAGGGAAGCTGACGGTTGCCCCGGGTTGGATCAACTTGAGCTGGTTACCCAAACATGCAGATCCTGGCCATGAAATATGAGCATTAAACATGAGGCATATCTGCGCTCCGGTGCCCTGATTTCCCCTGTAATGTATATATAATAGCTGTGATTATACGCTATGGCCTGCTGTCAACACGTTGTACAATGTGGGCTACATTATATCACAAGTTTGGGTGTTATCATATAGAAATGAGTGATATCTGTCTATATGATACATTTAGACGTATCACACATACATGTGCTGATACGCCCACTACCGAAGGCGCTTATTTTTGGTGAGTTTTGATTGTCGGAGAGAGTGTGATGTCATAAGGTGTTAGCCAATAGCAAATGCTGTGGCCTTTGGCCACTCGAGAAAAACGTCCATTTCGACCACCAGGTTCGCATAGAAACGTCAAGTGTATGTTAAAATAACATTCAGGGAATAAAGAAGAATAAGAGTTGAAGTTGTATACTCTTGTATTAAATCGTAGGTACATATACAGGGTAGATATGTATTCAAGAGTTCAAACCTGACTGATTTCATATAGGATGTGGGTGTGATGTATGTAGAAGTGTTGAAAGAGTGTGGTAGATTGAAAGGCAAGGAGGGCGGAGTAGGTGGCGCTAGTGGCGTCCCACTGGCGCTAATGATAGCGTCTAACACATGCTGTTTAATGCACCTAATTATATGACAGCTCCAGGGTTCTGTTATATAGGGCATACATGAACATATCATTGATTTGACAGGGATTATTATAAAAGAAATCGGCTTCTTAGAATAGGTATACCTTGAGATGGGAGATATCAAGACATATAAAGAGAAAACTGACAGATTGCTTATGTAATAAACCCCAGGTCATTTCCAGCTCTCTCTGGCTTTAGCAAAATAGTTATGATTAATGGTTAATATAAAATGTAAAAGACATTTAGAATCCAATTGGTTGGTTATTCACTCATTTCTCCCTGATCTGTCCTTCCCTCTCGCCCCTAGTCTCTCTCTGCCACTTTTGGCCATTGCTCGCTCTCGTTTTCCTTCTCTCTTTTAATGTTTGTCTCTTCATTTATCTCTCGTACCTCTCACGCCCTCCTCCCTATTCTCCTCCCATCCTCTCTTCCCCTCTCTTCCTCATTCCGATCCTCAATCCCCACTTCTTTCCATCTCCTCCTCCTACCCTTCCTATATTCCAATCTCCTCCGCCCTACTGCCACGTCTTCACCTTCTCCCTTTCGCTGTCATCTCCCTCTCTCTGTCGATCTCTATCTTTATCTCCCTCTTACTCCTCCTGTCTCTCACCTGTCCCCCCCCCAGACACACCTACACTAAGCAACCCCCTTTCTCTTTAAAAGTGGCTTTATTGGAATATAGACATAAGTGCTCTTGTATAGACATCAAATCAATGGAAATTGAATCAGCATGTAAAATCGAGTCAAACAATGTACTCGAACATTTCACCGCAGTAGATTGGACCAATCAAAGAGTTTATTATATTAACGCTTCTTGATTGCAGGGCCCAGAGACTTTTGGTCCGCTTTTGAATTGGAATATAAATCAATATTTGAGATGTGTTACACAGAAAAATGTGACCGAAGTCACACAATTGTCATAATTTAAAGTGTTTTTATCCATAAGATCTCTTTGTAGGAATATTCTCATTTTTGACGCTTCAGGAATATTACAAACTTTTATTTTCAAACATAACACTTAGAAATACTGTTTTATATTTCCTAAATGTTAACATCCTTGAAATCCACTTAATTTCATTAATTCGAATATGATGGTATCGCAACATTCTTTTTTTCTTTTTACTTATGACTCATTTTTCTGTTACACATCACATTTGGTTATTGTATGAGAAAAAAGCTATTTTAGTCCAAGACTTTCTAAAGTATTGCCGTTTGAGAGGTCAGTGTGAGAGGTCAGGAAGGTAGGGATCTCCATCACTAGGGGACTCTGATAGGTCAGGTGACCCCATTCACAGCTGATCAGTAAAGGGAGAACAGATAAAATACATTTTGTTTGGCGCTATATTCCAGTTAAAGGCAAGGAATGGACCATACTCTTGAGAAAAGACGTATTACATGAAGCATAAGGATAGTCTAGACTGACTAGACGAGTCATATATTTTCTAACTATTGTGTCGTATTTCATCATAAAACTGGACCAATTGGGAAAGGCCATAAGGAGATATATCGTATACACAGTATGAAAAATGTTAGGCTAAAATGTGAAAGATACTAGGTATATCTGAATGTATAAATTTGTTATTGCGTTAATTACAATGGTTGTATTTTGAATCCCATTTCTGTCTTAAATTGGGATTGTTTCATAGGATCAATCAAGGTGAATTGTAGATGTTTTGATCAATAATTACTAGAGAAATATAAGTTTATAATTTGGGCCTGATTATATATATAGAGAGAATGGAACGAGCCGGCAATAATCGAAATTTTTTGGACGAGATTCGTCCGCATAAGCACGATGCCGTTCCATTCTATATTTATTATATGTGCAAAAAATTTGATCATATACCATCAGACATCACTGAAAAAATATTAAAGAAGCCTCAGAGAGCCCCGCTGCCCCGCTGCCCCGCTGATAGCCCCGCTGAGAGCCCCGCTGAGAGCCCTGTTATTAGTACAACAGTGCACTGTCAGGCCTGTGTGATCATGCAGTATTTACTTACTGACATTGTTGAATTAAAACGTTCATATCGCGGCCATTACTTGAGCTACAGTAATAAAACTTATATCATTCAAAAGAGAATTTAATTTTCTATTCAATGGGGAAGTGCGGAGGTAACGTCGGAGTTATTTTTAGACAACTACATTTTTATGCTACGTAATGTTTATGTTGAAACACAAATATCTTAGATCTAAATCTAAACATAATCATTACTTTGCAACATCCCCCATAGAGTCCTTTGACATTTTGCCGGAATGAATAACCGGGATAGTTTCCAATAGTTTCCCTGGAAACCAAGAGGTATGACACAAAATCATTGTATATTCCACACAGGCTACTTACTGCCATATAGATTGCAGATATATTGGTCTAAAAATAGAAAATGTCATTTTTCTGACTGACAATAGGTGAGACTAACTGAGACAAAGTGAGGCCCTTTAGCCCCTCCTCCACGTACCAGTAGAGACACCTGTCTGTCCTCTCAAATAGAAACCCATGTGAATGGAATATGAAACATCACAAGCATATAGAACACTGTTGGACTAGTGTCGCTATATGTGATGTGTCACAAGTAGCAACATTTATATTTTTCAAAGTAATTTATTCACAGGATCTCTTTGTTGGAATGTTCTCAATTTGGAGTTGTTTAGTACTGCTTGTAGCATGTATACATACACCAAATTCCAAGACTGTGTATTGAATATATCTATGCATATCTGCAGTTATCCTAATTAAAAAGGCGTTTAATTACGTACTTTGCTAGTGATTGACAATCAAGAAATATTGCTAACGTTTTCTTTGTCATGCATACACAAATATAGAAGTACAAGTTTATTAGACATCCTAATGTTTACCATCATTGAAATCGGTTTGATCTAATCTTTTCAAATACGTTGGTATCTCATAATCCATTTCTTTCACTTATGACTAATTTTTCTGTGACACATCACATATGAAACCTGCTGAGGCATTTCAAAACCCGGTGTGATAGATTTCGAGCATAGATAAACATCCTCCTCCTCTTTCCTGTCACTCCCACTCTAATGATTAGTCAAGTCCTCAACCACTACTCATCCCCTCACAGAGTGAGTGGACGACAGATCTGTGACAAGCATATATGATAAAATACGTAACACCAGGCATTGCATGGCATTCTATAATAAGATACTGAATAAGATACTGAAACCTTGATAGAAGAAATAACGAACTTGTCAGATGTTACCTGATGCTGAACAACCTGTTTGCTTGCTTGAAGCTAATCACATGTCACAGAAAAGAGACATGTGACAAGAGTCACATGTCACAGAAAAATGGATTTTATAAAATCCATTTTTCTTATCAATGTTGATATCTTATAAGATATCAAAATTAATATCAATTTTAATATGATATCAAAATTAATATGATTCCCCTTAATTTACCGGAGTATCAAGGACATTCCCCAGGGTTGGAATGTCCGTCAGGGTTTATATATGTTTGTATGTATAAAATTGAAATAAAGTCTAATAATGATAATAATAATTTTCAAAACAAATACGAAAAATGTGCCCCATGGGTTCGGGGATTTACAAAAATGTCTTGCCAATACCCCATACCCCCGCGGGGTGGGGTTGGGGCAGGGGGGTTGCATTTGACAAGTGCATAAAAGTCATTAGATCAAGATTTTGAAGGATTTTCTGCGGTTGCGTTTGCTACAAGGCTCCATTAAAGTCAATATTAAATTTCCGAGACCCGAGACCATTTATATAAAGACGCAACATCCTTGAGCGTGATTTTTTTGGTACGTTGCCAGTGGGAAAAATCAAAATGTAAGCACATTTGGTCAGATTTCTTCTTAGTCGTAGTAGCTGAGAGTGCAGCTTTAACATATTATTTTAGAGTATTTAAGGCACGCATTATAAAGCAGCTTTATGGTAAAACAGGATGAAAAAGGCAAAGAAATGTGCCTAAATGCGGAGCCATGGAAAGATCAACGCCAGTATTACTGTGAGTATATGGGAGGAAATCGTGAGGAGAGCGAACTGAGGAGAATTAAAAGGAACAGCCCTGTATAAAATATTTCGAGAAGTCGATTCAAATGGTTCATTTAAAATACACTTCAAAGACCAAGGTCGTGAGAGGTAAAGGAATCGAGCCTCAAAGCTGTGTTGCGATTAATGGACAGAAAAAGGCAGGTATTATAAAAGCACATTTCTTAGATGCAGTCATTAATTTAACAAAACAAAGAGGAACCAACGGAATTGTAGAAAACAATAGAAAACAAAGCAAGTGAAGTAGGAAAACAGACTGAGAGGAAAAGATAAGGGGGAGAAAGAAGGGAGACCGAGGGAGAGAGAGGGAGGGAGATAGAGAGGGAGAGAGAGAGGGAGAGAGAATGAGAGGGAGAGAGAGAGGACGAGAGAATGAGAGGGAGGGAGTGGGAGGGAGGGAGCGAGGAATAGGGATGAGAGAGATGGAGGAGATAGAGGTGGGAGGGAAAGAAAAAAGTGCCAGATGTGTAAAAAGGATACAGAAAGAAGGAGAGGAAGACAAGCGGAGAGAAGAGGCATGCAGAAGTGAACACAATGCAAGGAAAACATAGAAGTAATTCAAAAAGGTCTAAGAAAGAAAGAAAAATGAGAAATAAGTTCCCATAGGGAAGGCTCATAATTTACTGTGTTTTTCTTTATTGTGAAAGCACCTCTTCTCCTCTTTTCCTAAAAGCAAACAGTGACTTGAATTTTCACACTGCATCTATAACCTTTCCCCAAAGCTCCCACAATGGATACATTGTGTAAGTCCCATTATCTAGTGTTACTTGTGACTGCTCAGTACTTCCATTACAGCAGCAACTCTGTGTTATGTAATGATAGAAGAGACAGGCGCTAATGGAGATAACTATAGCAGTCAGGTCATCAGAAAATGTACAAATATTATGTGTTGCAGAGAAATGAGTCATAAGTCGCAAAATTGATATTTTTCAAAGTTTTTCCACATGATTTCCTTGGTGGAATGCTGTCATCTTTGGGATACTTAGTGCTGCTAGTACCATGCATACATGTACAAGTTTACCAAACCTCAAGGCTGTATATTAAATATATCTATAGGATATATCTGAGGTTATCCTAAAGAGGACATTCAACGATTTCACTATGGTGAGTGACCATCGTATAAACAAATATAGAAATACCTATTAGATGTCCAAATATTTGCTATCATTGGAATCGGCCTGATCCCAGCTTTTCACATATGATGATATCTCAAAATTCGGAGTCCAAATCCGAAATTATTTTGCGTATTGTGACTCATTTTCCTGTGACACATCACATATTTCCCAGAAGGCATACAAAACCTGCGCTATGTAGAGTTGCCAAGGAAACGGATATCACCCACAGTACCCACGAAGGGCATATAGAGTAACCATGGAAAAGTTTGACCATACATTTACAATGTGCAAGTTGTAGGACAGGATCCAAGAAAACTAATGCATCCAATTTTCTTCACAGATATTAGAGCTCTTAAAAGGATTATCCTGCTAATTCATCAGTGGTAGGTTTTTAACCTCCTCAAAAAGCGACTAACTGTGGGAGGACCATGCCATTAACGGTTTGGGTGGAGGGAACATGGGTTCGCATTACAAATCACCACTGGGGGCCCTCGTTATAAAAAGTAGGAAAATGGCTTCGGGTTGTTTGGCTGCTCTTCTGGAAACTGTATCTGGTTTTATACCCGATCTGTTAAAAGATGGCATGCGATTTATCTTGCCCCAAACTGTAAAGCCCAGATCTGTCAGGGGGAATCTAAAGAGCCGTATATATATAGCAAAGCCATGGTGTTGGTAAGAAATCAACTGTTATCGGAGCCCTGCAAATGACCTGGTGCCTGTTGCATAGTAAATAGTTCTTTAAAATAATCCTTGCCAAGTTTTGTATCCTTGCTTAAAGCTGCATTCTCACCTATTACTCCAAATATCATCTTACCAAATTTACTCATAATAAGGTCCTCCAAATACAAATGAGGACATTTTAGAAGCCCTTTAGCAACCAGACAAAATCCTCCAAAATGTTGGTCAAATGACTTTTAGATGGTTTGGAAAAGAATGGAACACAATGTAAAAAGTGTTCTGTTCTTGACCAACGTTAGCTGAGACTGCAGCTTTAAGGAGGAGTTCTTACTGTAAGAGTGAAAATAAACATTGTCTGTTTAGCAAATTCCTTTCCTAAAAGTCCTTACCAGCTGTTTAGCTAGAAGAAGTAGCTAAGGAGAAAGTATTCAGGAAGGGTCTGTTATGCAATCTTTTCGAGTACCATGATTCCTAGACACAGCAGTGGGTGAAAGACCATGGTTATTCTGTATTGAATTATTGACCAAGAACAGAAGATAACACAGTTGCATTGTGTCATTTAAAACACAAAATAGCACTGCTGTGCTTAGACTGGTTAGATACTGAGATAAAGCTTATCTTCTTGAAATAAGATCGGTTGAGAATGAGTCATAAGTCGCAGAAAAAAGGATGTTCGGAAATCATCATATTTGAACAGATGAGATCAAACGGATTCCAACATTGGTAAACATTACGACATAGATATAGAATTTGGTACATACATTTCTACCTCTAACTCCTCAACAAATAAAAACTTTCCTCAAAAGAGTTTATGAGAATGACATTCTAAAAATGACATTTCTGAGACTTGTGACTCACTTTTCTATTACATATCACAAATGCACCGACCCTCGTAGTAAAAAGCCCTGGTACTCGTATATCTAATATGGAGGCATATATAAAAGGCCTTCACGACGCAAACTTATCTTGTACAGTGGAATAGGCTCATAGACAGAATTACCAGGGGTCAGAAGTGAGAGTGATATTAGGCCCTAGCATGGTGTTGAATATCACAACAGCGACGACCTCAAGGTTATTATTACACCTTCACTGACATCAAATTTATCTAAATATGGACCGTCATACTGTTATTTAGTTCTCATAAATAGTGTACGGTGCAAAATATTAGCAAAGAATGAAATAAAAAAGCTAGAAACACATACTATCCGTGGCAAATGTCACTTGCAATATTGGTCTTCTTTCAAATACAACGACAAGAATAATTGTCTAGACTACAGTAGAAGTGGTTACGTATCTCCAAAAGCACTTCATATTTTGACCAACCTGAAAGTTGAAATGCATATTCTACATCCCCATAGTGACCCTATAGTTATTCACGACCGATTGTCTATGTCTAAAACCTTAGGCCATGACACACCCCCTTCTCGTGACCTCCTCGTGACCTACCTGTATGCTCTTTTTTGGAATGAGGTCACAAACAAATTGAAGATGGTGATTGAAAAATCCTGATTACATTTATTTGCTTTTCTGCCTATTATAGAGGGACAGCACCCTATTATAATTTAAACCTTTTCTCTGTAATTTGAAATTGGGGTTTCACAATTATAGCGTTCTGGCCCATTCATTACTTATTCAAGAAATACTTAATGAATTGAATGACACGGTGTAATTATATTTTTTATTTGCCTATTAGTCTCCCATGAGGGCCTATTAGTCTCCCATAAATTAATAGTTAGAAAGGGATCTACATTTACTAAAGCATCTGCATCTTCATACATGGGTCAAAAAAGGATATTTTCTTCCAGGTCATTATTTGTTCTATCCAAGGTGTATTAGAATTACAACACATAGGTTTGAAACACTGGGACATAAGGGACAAAAGACAGAGAGAGGGTTTGGGTAGGGAGGAGGGCAATCAGAAAGAGGAAAGAGGTGGGGTGGGGTAAGGAGAGCGGCAACACAGAGGGAGGAGAGGTAAAGGAGAGAGGGACTGAGAGACGGAGGGACAAAGAGAGTGACAGAAGGGAGAAAAGAGAGAGAGTGACTTGGTCATGGTGTGTAATTTAATTCAATAATTATTAATTGTGTAGTGAATGAACACTAACTCAGGTTCTTGGTCCTTGGCAGCTATCAACCTTTACTCTCCACACACACAGCCCGGGAGGCCAGTACTACAGGAGTACTGAGCCTGCCCCCACTAGCCTCACAGGGACTAGTCTATAAAAGACACACAACACACATAGGGTGTGACAATGACATATACAGGTTACATATAGTGCACATAAAATAAGACAATACAGTAACAATCACAGATACACAGCTGCATTGCATAAGAATGACCTCTAGTGGTCTATACTGGGAATGCATATAGCAATGTCCTGCAAACCCCCAGTGGATTATATGGTCACTGTACCTTGTGCAGGTGTATAGGGGAGGAGTAGTACCAAGGCCAGCTAGCAATACTGGCCACAGCACCACAATTGTTTTGTGGTATGAACGACGGGAAAGTACGTCTATATACCGGTAGTTCAATTAACGCCCTATGCTTGATGTTGTCTTAATTGTCTTGAGTTAAAGCTTCACTCTTAGTTATCGTTGGTCAAAAGCTAAATACTTTCGACTATTTGGAGGATCTTGTCCTGGATATTCAGATTTTTGGCGGATTTTGTCTAGTTGTTTTTGCTAAAGGGTTTCTAAAACGTCCTAATTTATATTTGGAGGAACCGCCCATATCCTTCCTATAATGACTTCACATATTACCTTCCAAAACTTTGGTCAAATGACCTTTAGATGGGTTTGAAAAGAATGGAACAAAACATCTAAGTTGAGCAGAATGGCCGTTTGGGCAGGGAGGAGGGCATGCTTTGCCATTTGTGTGAGAGATTCTGTCTACAAATCATCGTGCACTGACCTGAATACAACGTCTCCTTGATCATGCGCATTGAACATCCGGCTCTCACTGATAATGAGGTCGTCACAAGGTCAGTGCAAACTGACTTCATTAAAGCTCAGAGTGGTCACACCGGTAGCTTAACCAGGGTTTAGGGCCCCAGTTTCACCTAATTTGGTATCTATGCAGCTTCAAATTACTGCATTTGACCGAAGTCTCATACAACAGGGAATTCCTGATTTGGAGAGAAATTGAAAGAAATTGAAGAGAGACGTGAAGACCATTGATTTCCTTTCTGCCGTCTCTATATATAGGCCAATTTAAGTACAATCAGCAGCTCTACAAATTTAGTGTTAATAATTAAATGAGAATGAACAACTAGCTCAAATTCGAGTATTTGAGAGAATCTTTTAAGGCGAAATGTACATTTTCAGATGATCTGACTCATATATGTACGCACAAATCATTATGATCATCATATCTGTCAATACCAAATTCCTTAGTAGTAATGATGAAAATATTAAAGAAATCAATTTAGCTCATAAACAAAAAGCGTAAAAACAGCGTTACTAAATCTTTGTATGGTGTCAGTTTACATAATAGTGCAAGAGGTGCAGGCCAATAGTGATTAAGGGCTTGTCAAGTCCTAGGAGACATAAGGAAAGTTGTATACATAAAACTCCTACCTTGCCCTGTATGGCAAATGAGTTGTAGTGTCTCACGTATAAACAGGTACAATGTATAGATAATACATACATGTATAGAGAATGGAACGAGCCACCAGTAATCAAATATCTATTGGACGAGATTCCTCTTTGGAAGCAATAGGCATTGTGCTTTTGTCGATTAGGACAGTGAGGTCTATTCTATACTTATTACATATGTGCATAAACTTTGATCAAATATCAAATGTAAATCGTCAGATAACACTGAGAAAATAGCCGACTTGGTTAAAATAAAGTCTCAGAGCACCCCAACACTGTTTTACATAGAACTGCAAAATTAGCAAGCACCTTCGGATCTTCGCAAAGCACGTCAACAAACTGGTGGCTCTATTTTTAGACCACTACATTTTTATCATACACATACGATAACAATATTTCTTTTTGCACCTCTCAAGAGGAATGCACATATAATACACTTAATAATAGACTTAGGTAAAACAATTTATAAAAAGTATCTCAGTAAACTCAAATCAAATACAGGTGCTGAGATCCACTTTGGGAAATAGTCCCTCATTTTTAAGTGCAGAAATGCCTGGGCCCATAACGCAACGTGAGGCAGTCTCGAGTAGACATTCTAAAGGTGGGGAGAGGTCCGGGAAGGAAGGCTTTCGACTATTTCTGCCATTAATATAATGAACATGCGCCTATCTTTGATAAATAGGGGATTTGCATGTCTCCCTGTGTATTACAGTGCATTCTTATCGAACATTGCGAGGATATTTTCACTAATGTCATAGCTTGGGTAAAAGTTTATTGATCTGGAAACATGTTAAGGACATGCTATATATATATACGTTCACATCTTTGATGTATGAATGAAATGAATGAATTGAATTGAATTGAATTTACATGATCCTCTGGTACAAATGATTGTCTTGCAATCATCCAAAGAATTAATAAAAGACACATTTCAGACGTTGTCCTTTTTAAATAATAATGTTATGAGTTTATTTACTGTTCTTAATCGTGAATCACTGGCATGAACGGTCTTGAGACTACAACCTCCTTAGACAGAGACTAAACGGATTAGTAACTTCCATTTCAATGCTGTGGCACCAGCAACGCCTCAATTTTGTTCTTTATTCCTTTAGCAACAGTTTGTGTATATCTGTTTAGCAACCTAATTTGTGGTGACGTGAATTTAATATGGCTGCTAAGAAACTGTTCTGTCACAATTGACGTCACTCAGGATGTAGATTCATGCAGTGATAGGGCCATAGACCATACTGTCTTTGCTCTTCCTTTAATACCTGCCTTGGACGTCTTTGGGCTATAACCAACTTAAATAGAGATTAAAAGGATTAATAACCTCCACTTCGGGACTAGGCCTACTGGTGCACTGTTTGTTCATAATCCATCGGCTATATATGCCTCAGGATTATGTACCAAAGATTGCACCAGTAGCCCCTTTATGTCTGTCATTGATCCTTTAATAGTTAGACAGACAAGTGCTTTTCCTCGTTTGAAACTCATTTGTACGTAATAAACACATGTAAGAGTACTTTCTATCCTCATCCGCATATTCAGGACCATAGGAACTATCCTTATAGCCTTAATTCTTTATATTTAAGCTGCACTCTCATTCTTTAAAATTTCCTTTTAAGGCCTTTAACATCTAATCGGTAAAAACAAACATTTTCTACATTTCCTTCCATTCTTTTCCAACTCATCATTTGACCGAACTTGGGGAGGATTATGTATTGTTGTTTTTGCTAAAACGTCCTTATTTTATATGGTGGACCCGGCCGAATCCTTTCCTATGATGACTTCACTTATTATCGCTCTCTGGCAGCTCTTTTCCCTCAATCAAATGCAGCAGAATATTGATAAATTCAGTCCTATAAGTCATAATATGAGTAAATTTGGTGAGCGCGTGTCTCCGCCAGAATACAGCGTTAATAGACTTTTCACATGTTGCTGCAGAACAGCATGGATCCCAGACATCCCAGCCACCTTGTATCAGATTATCATTACACATGAGGCGCTCAGACAGTCTGAAGCTCCCCAGGTCTCTTGGCCTTGAATTGCTTCATCCTGGGACCACTTACAGGGCTACGGGATCGGGTCATCAGAAAATGTACAATTCACCTTCACCAATCCTCTCAAATATCCAGTCTAGACTCACAGCCTACCAGATCAGATAAAAGTGTTATGTCAATGATTGGACGCCTACTGCGCTAATGGTTCAGACATTTCAGGCTTTAATGGAATTTCAGACAAAGATTAGGTTCAAAATAGAGTTCAACATATAATAATTAAACAGACTGTTTGAATCAAGGCCAACTACCAAATATACTCTGATATACAAATTATCTTTTATATGTCTCTGACATTTCAGTCACATTTCGCGGCCTAATTTAGCAATATTTACATTGCACATTTACTAACGACCTGACCCCACTGTAATAGGCCTACATAATGCAGAGAAAGAAAACCCATAATAAATCTTCTTGTTTTGTTGTTTCGTCCTTTGGAGCAAATCTCTTGGTAACCTCTTGGTAACCTATTCTCCCAGTCATTGTAATTTAATACTGTGTCTGAATTCAAGGGAGATGATAGATTGGCTGGCTTGGAGGGTTAATATAATCTGTACATACATACAATGTATACATACATACATACATACATACATACATACATACATACAACATACAACATACAACATACAACATACACCATGTTGTAGCAGACTGATCTTAATATTAATATTTCTCAGATCTACAAGCAACAATGCCCGTCTGTTGGTATATTTCCAGCGCCTGACATTAACTATTACCATAGAGCTTCTATTACATCGTCATGGGGCATTTAAATACATGCCTTGAATTACATAAATGATTTAATTTGTAATCATAAAAATACAATATGTCAATTCTAGGAAGTTCTCCAATACATGTTATCTCTATGGGACAAGTATTTGGCCTAACGTTATCAGCATCAATAAATAAAGTAAAATGACAAAAAAATAAAATGTCTGTTACCCTGATAAACTATTTTAAATAAAAAGTACTTGCAAGCAATTTTTAGTTGGTTATGAATGGCTAGCTCAGAAAGTGTACACAAAAATCATATTCCATTTCCCAGTATCATCTGTGAAAGAAATATTTATATTCATAATTGAATCTAAGCATATATCAATTTCTAGTGGCTTTTCAATGCGTATCGAATCAAATTTAGGCACATTTTAATGACAATTGAGGATTTATTTACTGTTAATATTGATATTTCCATGTGTTGATGTTAGGCGACATGCTATTTTTTGTCTATTTCTGCATATTTTTTTACCTATTTCTCATCTCACATGTTCAAAATAAATAATAATCAGAATGGTTACAAACTTCGGAGTTTAATCAACTGATATCTGAGCTAAATAAAAAAGAACATATAGGCTGGATAATTCATAATATTATCTTAACGATTCTGAGTGGGTCCAGGGGCCAAATGTTGTCAAATCGGTGGAAATGGCCATATAATAATGGACACCCACAGGACACCCCCACCCACCCACATCTAATTAATTTACGGACGGTATTGACCACTTCTGAGAAAAATCTCTCTTTATCCCCGGGAATAATTGCGGCGTGGGTGGAGCTTAAGCTGAGGAGTTAAAGGTGAAACCAATATGGCGGCCATGACCACGTGATCTCTCACTAGCCACTGCTGGATAAAGGGCTTAGAGGGGGAAGGAGAGAGGGGAAGGGGTGGTGGGAGGGGGAGGGTTGGGGGAGAGGTGGGGGAGATTCTGAGAGTGAAAGGACCGACCATTAACTGATTAAGCTTGGTTCACTACAACCGTTTGATGTTGAAACACTGAGTTGGTAAAAGTTCTGTTGGATGCATGTTTGCTATGCTTTTTATTCATACTGTGCAGCTAAACACTTTCGCGGGCTAATATTTCGTTGTTGGGCATTTCAAAACAGTTGTGTGGAGACAAAGATTCGCGGTGGAGTGCCCTTATCCCATAGAACTGATGTGAAACCGTAATTTTGCGGAGAAAAAATGTCACGGTGCCAGAAATTATTTTGTGGTATTCATGGTATAATTTATTAGCCTATTAATCCCTCTTTTTAATTCTTCTGTCTCCCTTTCTCCACTCTCTCTTATCACACTATTCATTGTACTCTCCTCTTCTCTCCGCGTCCCTTCTCTGCTCTCTGCGTTACTTTGTCCTCTTTTGTATCTCTTCACCTGTCCTGTCTACTCTCCCCATCACCTCTCTACTCTCTCCATTCCCTCTCCTCTCTCCCCATCTCTTCTCTCTCACTCCCCTCCCTTCTCTTCTCCCCTCCCCTCTTTCCCCCTAACCTCTCTTCGCTTCCCATCACCTGACTTCTCTCTTTGCTCCCCAATCTCTCTCTTCTTCCATCACCTCCCTTCATCCATTGCTTCTCTTCTCCACCCATTGCCTCTGTTCTCGCATCCCCTCCTCTTTGCTCCCTATGACCTCTCTTCTCCCCTCCCGTCTCTTCACTCCCTATCTCCTCTCCTCTCTCCACCTTTCTAGTCCTCTCCCCTCGCCCTCCTCACCCTGTAGGCACCATGGAGAGGACTTGCCCTAATACCACAACACCTAGACGGTTCATTAACCTGTAGATATCCAGGTGCCAAGTACAGACAAGCCGAGCTCCTCCATGGGTATTTATACCCCAAATTAAGTCATGACATCAAAACGGAAATTTTATAAAGTGACTTTCGCCGATAGCACTTTTAGTTTTACTTTTTTTCCCCGTATCCAATGAATAATTCCTTGTCTGCAAGCTTACCGGTCATTCATCACTGATGGTATTGAAGCTAGAAACATGTAAAATGTATGTGTTGTTCCGTTTCTTTTTCAACCCAACTTAAAGTCATGTTGATCAAAATGTGGGAACATTCTGTCGAGTTGTTATTGCTACGGGGTTCTATAAAAATCCATAATTTATATTTCAGGGACCTAACATTACTAACATCATTCCCTGTCCTCAGATTCATTTATTTTGGATCTCATGCGGCCATTTTTAACTTCTTGTACACTCTAAGAAAAAAGGGTTCTTTTGGGTTCTAGATAGAACCCCATGGTTCTACCAAGAACCCTAGGGTTCTTCGACACCTAAAAGGGTTCTTCGGGACCACTGGAGGTTTCATCTAGAACCATAGGGGTTCTTCAGCGATTTAAGGGTTCTTTGTGCGCTTGAAGGGTTCTTTAACTCAAAGCAGTTCTACAAAGAACCATTCTTAATTCCGAAACGGGTTTTTTTTTCATTTTTTTTTCTGCTGCATACATTGGTGCATCATAAAAGCATAATAAAAAAAAAAATGTTTTTGTACAAAAACAGACGAATATTTTTTTATTTTTTTTTCATTTTTTTTCATTTTTTTTTTTTACAAAACCGATGAAGCATTAATAATGTATAGCTCTGGTAGTACGCTTTAGCGCCGACGGCGCCGCAACCGGGAACACAGGACTTGGCGTGAGGCGAGGCGAGGGTGCAACCAGGCCCGTGTTAACCCCACCTTGACCTACATACTAGGCTCATGAGCCAGGTACTGGGCGGGCACTGATGTGTGACGGGAGAGAGCCTAGGGTTTGTCACTTACAATCTAACGGCCAGAAGAGAAGCACACTTTTAAATTGACTCACCTGTATGGGAGTCAAGGTAAGTTTATATATTACTAATACGTTTTTTTCTCACATCAGCTCTATAGACTTACTTACTTCTTGTTCATTTCTCTATTCTCTACCTATTATATCACATTTATGATCGCATTATTTAATGGCTTTATACATAATCATGATTGAATTTATATTCTAGGTGACAAGAGGATGTCCTCCCAAACAGACTTGGAGGGAAGAAAGGAATTATCGACTGGAATACTCACTGAAGAATAAAGGAAAATACTATCCACGCCATGAAATGGAATATGTTGAATAATTTGATGAAAAGTGATGTTACTTCAGCAATAAAAACAATAATAAAATCAACCCTGGACATTTTCAGATGGAGGGTTCTTCAAATCAGGGTTCTTCAAATCAGGGGTTCTATGTAGAACCCTACCTATTTTGGCCAGAGGGTTCTTCAAATCCAGGGTTCTATGTAGAACCCTGCCTATTTCCGAAACGGGGGTTCTACTTAGAACCCTCAAAAAAGGGTTCTAACAAGAACCATTAGGGGTTCTGCCATGTCGACAAGCCGAAGAACCCTTAAGGGTTCTTGTTAGAACCCTTTCTTCTTAGAGTGTACATACACATAGAACAGGAGCAAAATATTCATCCGTTCTGTCCTTAGTAAGAATTTTATTTTTCGGAATAGCTGAAACTGACTCGAAATGAATTTTATACAAGTGGAGGAGATTTACGTCACATGCATATATCACTGATCAGTATACACAATCTCGTCACCGCCGCCTATAGCAAAAGAAGCTTTGAGAAAAGGTCCCCAAACAGATCAGGTCAATACTCACGGTTCTTTAACCAACTATTTAGTTAAACCGAAACAGCAAATTATTACATCGATCGTTGCTATTATTGCTACTAAACCAATTGTTCCACCAGATTGAGATGATTAAATAAAATAAATAGGAGTCAATGGTCCTGCACAGTTTGTTTGTTTTGATAAACATCTTCATTAAGTGGAATTATCGAGCAAATGACATTACATAATAATATCAAATGCTAAACATATCACCATGGATGCTGACTATCGCATTCACAATGACAAGATCGATGCCATGTGCCAGATCCGTGTCCAACAAAACAGATACGATGGCTTTCCCTTTATATTATGCCAATACAGTTAGAGACATTTTCACATTCTGCAACGCAATCCTGCCTCTACTTTTACTGCTATACACGTGCACTCCCAGACAGTAATACCTTATAACACAAACATAATGAACTGTGAGATAATGCATGTTTACGCATTGTTATGCAACCGCATATCACTCTAACTGTCATGCTTGACATAAGAATGATTATACGTTAAACTATAATAATTTGCACCAATTTACAAATCATTGAGTCATAAGTCATTAATTCTTTAGTACCCTGGATCTCGGCCCCACATATTTTCCAGCTGACCACACGTCTCGTCATCTACTCATATGACCTATCATTGAGTAACCATGACAACCAGGCAAACACATAGTGAAGTCAAGGCTTTAATTGTGTTCCAGGCAATGTCTTTCCCACATTGAACATCATGTTGGTAGACGCTGTATGCAAGCCTTACGGCATAATTATGTGATACTATGACAAGATTCGTGATTAATTAACACAAAACAATGTCCTGCAATGAGGACAGATGATAAGATGGAGGCTGCCTTTTTCATAGCACATTTCATAGCAATTAATTCATTTATTTATTTGCGTGTCTCCAGCAAAAACTATGGATGGCAGTAGTTTCATATGTGATTCCTTCCGAAGGATTGCGTTGAAAGTTTTCATTTTTAACCGTTAAAAGCTTTTTTTATTATAACTGGAATGATAAAGAAAGGCTTATTTTTTATATTCTTTGCTTGACATTCTTTTCTCTATCATTAGAGGTGATATATAATTTTGTAAGTTGTGTACATGGATTTACAGACCATAGGTTAATTTGTTGAAAGCCACGAATAGCGTCGCTAGGGAGACTGGAGGTATGATGAGACATAGGAGAGTCCTCAGCACCGATGTCCCCGCCTTGGCTCTCTACCAATGTGATCAACATTAGGGAAAGGACATGAAAAATACTTAAAATACATTCCCATGCTGAAAAAATATGGCTTTCTCTGCTCAAAGCAAAATAACATTAACAATGTTAAATGACAGAATCATCTCAGGCCTATGTTTGGGAATGATTAATCTCATGGAAAATTGGAAGTCTGAAGACAAAATTCATGATAAAAATAGCAACAAGCCCTAAACTCACTAAGATACCCGTGAACCTGTTTATCAGAGAAGCAATACATAAGGGAATGTCTGTATCTGGCTTCACCTAGTTGACCTATATAGCTGGTTTATTCCATTTTACTAGCTTAGTTTACTATACTTTAATTTTATTTTATATTCGTTTAATTCAATTCCATTTTTACTAGAAAAACCCTAGGGAAGAATTATGGTTTTCATTAAAGAGAGGGATCTTTTCCAGTCTAAGATTACTGTATCATTATTTTATATGCATTTCCGGAAATAAACATTAAGCATACATAAATCACCTTAGAATTCGAACATCATTCTGGAACAATCACTCACCAGTCGTAAGTGTATACAAAATATCTGAATTATGTGCATTGTAGCAACATGCCATGTGAGCTTACCGTTTAGTAGAAACATTATTCCTTTTGAAGTATACACCAAAACACCAAAACTATCAAGTTGTATTCATGTGAAGTTTGTTACATGAGAGATTCCAACGTTTAGGATTGTACGATTGAGGGTTGATCCTTCCGCAGGGAATGGTTACATGAGTTTTCCTTGGGGCGGGGGGCGGTGTATATCAAAATTGTGCAGGCATGGTGTCCGTGGTTTCATGTCAACAGCATAGTTTAAGCACCATGATTGGCTGATACGCGTTCCGGATGATAACTCAGTTAATAGAGTTGGTACAGCGACCAGATGAAGTTTATTATGATCTATGTATAATTAGCAATATTTTAGTTATAAACATTTAGAAACATTGTTTGAGAAAAAAAACATGAAACATTAAGTCAAGTGGTTTATGCTTTATAAATATATTTTTTGCCCTCCTTGCGTCTTCACTATTAGTTATAATTAGGATCCATAGAATAATCAACAATGAAACATAAGTCAAGTGGCCTTTGTTTTATAACTAGGATCTATGGAATACTAAACAATGAAATACAAGTCAAGGGGTTTATGTCTTATAACTATAGGATTTATGAAATACTCAACAACGAAACATTTGTAGTAATGGGAAGATGGGCAGCAGGCCTGAAGGACCTTCATCTCCCACCCACCACCCAACAAAGACAATGGAGGTTACCTGAGTTTTGATGAACTTTGATATAGGAGTAGGTTTTACTACTAGGAACTATAGAATTCTCCACAATAGACAAATCAGTCAAGTGGTCTATGTTTTATAACTATGATCTATAGAATACTCAACAACTATAGAAACCTCTCCACACATTCCAGCTTCTGTTCCCACTCAATTAACTTCTCTCTCTGGCTCTCAGTCTCACTCCCTCCTTCTGCCTGTTCCTTTCCCCATTATTAGATATGACATATGACACTAAGCATTCCCACCACACGGCAAATAATATCACACAAGCTGTCTTTTTTAAACTGGCATTGGATATGTCATTTATACGGTCCACTTTATTTGTTGCTTCCGTTACTTAGAATATCACACTTGGTGCTGCGCAATTCATGCCATATTCATGTTCTTTAAAGCCTATATCTGGGAATAATCTAATATTGTCATACATTGCTTGCCAGAACTATATAGATCTTAGTCAATGATGGCTTCATGGCAAACTATTACAAATATTACTCTTATAGTCATACATGAATTCAGAAGTATAACATGCATTAATCATGGAATAGTTAACATTGAGTCCTTCACAAATTATATGGCCAAATTTATATACTCAAAGTATACTTAGGCACAGGCTTTTAAAGCACCCCAGGGACAGGTTTATGACCCGATATCTTAAAAGCACAAACTCGGTCACTGCAGTAAATAATGATTTGCCATGTATATTAACTATTATATTAACTTTAATACTTTAACACTAAGCTTCGGTTCAAGGGCATCAATGTGCACTTGAAATTCTCTAAAGATGCTATGGTAATGCAATCTGTTCCCATTTTAGTGACTGCTTACCAGTGGTTTAAACTTCATAAACCAAATTCAACAGTCTTCTCCACCCAACAGGGTCAGTTTTTTTAAAGTATGTTGTTTTGCTATTTGGGGATCTGGGAAAGGGGGCAATTTAGAGTACTCTCAATATAATGTTTTGTCACTGGATCATAATCAATATACTGGTCTTGATATCCCAATTGTATTCCAACAAATTCAGACTTGTGGTTGTCCATTTATTTATGATGATAGGACAAGAAATATGATATTTATGCAAAACAGCACAGATGTGCATGTAGTACGCCTATGTATAACGGCCCAGTACTTGCAGTGTGCCTGGCATTCATGACAGGGAATTAGCCATGTACCATCCCAAAACAATTAGTGGACACACGAGAACACAGACATGGTTATTGTCTGTGCGAAATTATAGGCAAATTATTGTACAAATGAGGTGTGAGACTTAGCCTAGATGCGTGAATTTAAATCTGTGCGAAAACAATATCACTGTTGTGATACCTTTCTTGAAACTTGTCTATATCTTCCGGATGGATTTAGGGATTACATTCTTGAGATTATTTTCGACACTTTGATTATCAAAACCATTCTAACTACTCTATTTATAATGCTCTGTACCATAATTAAATTGTTTATTTTGCTGGCATTGGCCATATTGCGCAAAAATAATCCATACTCACCACCTGGTCATCTTCCCAGATCAGTCCTGACAATTGTATAGCATGAATAGGCTTTGATCTCTGTGCAACTAGGGCTACTGGCCCTAGTTGCCTAGTTTGGGCACAAAATTGAAGGGTGGTTTGCGGACGGGTACACTTCTGTGTGGGCGGGTAAATATGAATGCCATGTATTGTGATGACACGGCGCAGGTGGTGGTGTTTCTATCAAATTTTAATACTTTCAAATATTGTTTGAAAATCTATTCTTGTATAATAGATTAGAATTATCTCATATGTTAGAACATTAATCGTAACTCATCATCGTACTGAGAATCAGTGTAAAATTGTACATAAAGTCGTGATGAAATAAAACACTTAAAACAAACAAATTCTCTGCATTCAATTTGGTGGGTGAAAAAAAAAGTTATTTTCACACACTGCATGCTTAGTACCATATTTCATAATATGGGCCAGTCATTTACCGAGAAAATAAATCATTACAACAGCAACCACTATTATGCCTTCAATCTACAATTGAATTATTAATCGTTATTCATATGATGGCTATATTCCAGGCATATAATGCTCAAGCCAAGTCAAGGCGTCATAAATCGAGAAATCGCCCTCATCACACCTCTCAAATAATCCAAATTTAAGAGAGAACTGGGATTAAAAAGATTAATATAAAATTTAAGAATATCCTCATGACTGCCATTCGTAAATTGAGGCATACAACAGCAACTAACAACTAAATGCTAAACTAAATGCTATGAGCCTGGCTAAAGCAACCCTTAAGGTCTGATTCCACTGGTTCGCTTATATATGTGCTCTTGGCTTGCTCTTGCTGCGCTTGTTTATAGTGCCCTTGTCATTCGCTCTTCATCCGCTCATATTTTTAGCACAATACAAGCACAGGGCGATTCTACTAGTTTGCTTCTTTCCTCATGAAATCAATGGTAAACCACTTGGTGCGCTCTTGTTGTGCTCTTGGACCGCTTCCAAAAGAAGTGGAAAGAGCGCCATGAAGTTGCGCTCAAATCAAACATGTCTGATATATAAGCGCAATGTCCTGTGCTCTTCTAAAGAAGCGCAAATAGCAGTTTTTAAGAGCGCATAGAAAGCGCATAGAAAGCGCATTCACCGATTCTATTGGACCGCTCTGGGTTCGCTCTACCTTTGCTTGTTATGCGTCCAGGGAAATAAAAAGAGCGGGCCATGAGCGGTGCAAAAGAGCGAGCCAGTGGAATCACGGCCTTAGCCTAGACCCCCGCATAGCGCTTATGATGTCACAGCGGTGGGGTGCGAATACACACCCAATACTAAGGCACACTGAGCCCCATTTGTGTACTCATTAGAAAGCTGTGAAAAACCAGCATTAATGATTTTATTTCCAACTTTTCAATCTTTTCAACAAAAAGTGGTTGTATCTAATTATGAATCAAATGTGCAACCAATTGAATATGGGGTACCCCAAGGGTCAATATTAGGGCCTACACTGTTTTTGCTTCATGTAAATGATTTAAAATATTTGTCTATTAAATCAAATGTTCTACAATATGCAGACAACACAATTGTGTACACGTCCACTCCCAATTTACAAGATGTTAGTACAAAAAAATGCAGATCTAGACATATTCTATAGGTGGTGTATAAGTAACAAGTTGCAAATTAATCTGGAAAAAAACCAAAAGCGATGATATCAAGTAAAAAGGCTAAGATAAAAAAGGCTAAAATAATCTCACATTGAATAATAAGCCTATAGAGCAAATAAGTAAATATTTATATCTAGGTATTACCTTCGACTCAATTACTGTGGCCCTTCAGTAAAACAGTTTGATAAGCCAAGTAAATCACCGACTATTTATCCTCAGAAAGGTTAGACCCCTTTTGACAAAATTTGCAGCCATAACTTTGGCAAAATCTAAATTGATAGACTGTATTTGATTACAGTCTTTTTGCCCTAACGCCTCTATAAGGACTAAGCAAAAGAAGAAATTACAAACTCTTCAGAACAATGTATTAAGGGTGGCTTTGAAATGTGATTATAGAACCCCTATCAATGACATGTATATTATAGAGACTAGAGTTATGACATTGGAACAGAGGCAGAGATTTAATTTAAGCAAGCTAGCTCATAGTATCTTCCATCTTCAAGTAACAGGCTATCATAGAGCTAAAAATCCGACATACAGAGATACTAATAATGATAGGAATACTAGGGCCAATACTGCTCCAAAGCTTAACACCCACAGATGTAGAACACAAACTGGTTTAAACTCAGTTTTGGTCAAAACAGCCAAAACATGGAATGAACTTAGCCCACGCACACATAACATAGCCACAATTGAACCATTCAAATCACTTCAAAAGAAATGGCTACTCTTGACCCTTGACTAATTAATTGTTGCTTTAAATACTATATTAATCTACATGGTCCACACTCTTTGACAGTGATTACCACCATGCTCTACTTATCCATTCTAAATTCTACTCTATCTCCACTGACGATATGTGTAATCTTTGTTATATGGGGATCACACTCTAGCAAGTGATTATTCCTCAATTAATTGTGTCATTCATAATGTTCTTTTCATACGCGTTTCACTCAACTTAACCCGCTTATACTGTCTCTAATTGGTCATGGTCCACACTCTGCGACAGTGATTACTACCATGTTATTTACCTGTCATCATATGTATTTTCTGTATTAATACTGGGCTATGTTAGTAACTTTATCCATAATTATATACTTTTCTTCATATCTTTCTACTTTTGTGCTGGGGATGTTAGAATCAACCCGGAAACCCTCTGGGAAATGATCACCCAGCCTAAATTAAATCTTTAAAAAAAATAATAAAAAAAAATAATGAAACTTATGTAAAAGGGAAAGGAGTAAATCCTGCTCGTGCAACTAGGCAAGCTAATGCACCCACTTTGGATTCATTTGCCCCAAAAAATGAGAAAGATTGTAAATGTTATGTATATAATATGTCAAAAACATGGAACATGTTGCCCGCTGACTTGAGAAGAATAGATGACAAAGGCTATTTTAATAGCGCATTGAAAAGATTTATATATCAGAGATGATGAATATGTGGGACAGCCTTGATATTTTATTAACATTATCACATTATTATATTTCCCTAGCATGTGAACCGTGAAATGTGATTTGTAACATGATTAGTAATCATTTCTCGACACAACACTTGTCAAAAACAGCTGGTGATGTCAATCTGAGGACGAATGTATGTAAATCATCTGTTAACGAAGAAACATATATATAGACAAAATGTTTTCTCAGACATATAAAGTTGAAAAATTCGAAAAGATGAGAAATAAAAGGAATCACCCAGGTTACTGGATAATGCGAAAATAAAAATAGAAAATAATTAAAATAATACAAGGAGTAACAAGGCCTCACGCTTTAAGGATATTACAAATATAGTAAATGTAAAAACCAACCACCTCACCAAACTACCCATAAAAATGTGAAGGTGAAAACATCACCAATTATATTGGAGAAGTCACGCCCCTAACTACGCCGCCTAGGTAACCACGCCCCCCTTGGTCCCGCTTATGACGTCGCCCCTGTGTTTACCTATGACGTCATAGTCCCAATGCTTCCACGCCCACCTTACCTTCCACTCTCAACCGCTTCTCCGCCCACGCCACACGTATAATTTTTTCTTTATATGTAACTGATTATATACAAATAGCCATGAGCCTTCATACAGGTCACATCTCATCTCATAATTTGGTAACACATCAAAGTTCAAACAAACCTCGCCATGTGAATCAAGTTATATAAGATGTTTCGTCATATTGTATAAGTTTGTTATTTCTGTAAGATAATAATGTAATGAGTAATACTTCCCTGCAACGACGATGTGTAACAGATTTGCATCATTAGGACATTACGAAAATCACAATTGATTTGTGAGAGTGTAACTGTTGTTTTTGCCTGAATAAAAAAATAAACGTTGGGGGAAAAAACCTCAGATGCCATCAATACCGCCACCACACAGGTGAATCAGCCCTTAGCTCGATTTTTATAATTTTCATTACTCTTGACCTTTAAAGTTTCTCACAGTCCTGATAAACGATATTTGATGTAGCTGCTTATCTTTTTAATTTGCATGTGGAGGTTTTTTAATTTGTAAGTAATCTTGAGGATGCTCAGACTTCCCGTAGTACTTCTAGCTATGGCAAAGTGATACAGGGCAGGTGCCATGCTACAGTTTGGTGTACTTCAACACTCACAGAAGAACGAATATTTTCACTACAAACTAATATTAGATATCAAACAATTTGCAACGATGTCCGCATCACGCAGGTATTTGAATTATCAAAATCAATTAAGAAATAGCGAGACTGGAGTCAATTATCTACCAAATGTTTTAGAAAAATAACCAAAAGCTTCCTTAACATCTGGCAGGTGGTAGTGGCTACAATTACCACTGGTGTTAAATTCGCACACCACACACCGTAACCGGATTGCAAAAATTGTGAGAAACACTTTAACCTTCTATAAAAAAAAATGTACCTAAAGGTTGGGTTCCATGGCCACATTATGGAAACAGTAGCAGCAATATAGTTGTAAGATGAGTGGGTACTATTGACTCCTGTTCCATCATCAGGTTTCTCATAACCCGTTTCTGAAATGGAGAGCTGTCCCATTTCAGTCAAACATGTTAGATTTGAAACGGGCACCAGAAGCTGAAGTAATGGAGAGTTGCATTGTGAAACATAAGGAAACTGTAAACCAACAATAGGAAATTTACATGTGCCACTGTGCATGCCTATTACAGTGTATGCTAGAATGGATTCAGTTCAAATCTGACATACACATATTAAGCAACATTTTTATCGAAAACTGTAAGAATGTTTTCACTAATTTCATAGCTTGTGTAAATGATCTATGAAAACCAAAGTCATGATGGGAAAGATGGGAGCTTGTGAGAGGTGTTGAAACGTGAATAACACATGGGATTTTACATTAGAGCACTGATCAATATTCCATGCTGAACATAACATGTTTTCTATAGATTTTATGCTGTACAATTAGTTCCATACTTCCATGCAAATCCCGATTTAACTGGTGGCTATGCAAATCCCCTATTGCATCCATCACTGTTACCTCCAGTTACTTGCTCAGCTACTGCATTTGCATTATTTTCTTCCGGGTTCCATGCTAAAGTACTAACTGCTAAGTAGTATGGCAAAATCAGAAATTTGTTATTAGGATTGTGAGATTAGCTGAAAAAAATATGTGTTGTAAACCACTCAATTGAACCGATGTCTAAAAAAGCTATGTCACTTTTAAATTATAATCATATTTTATTTCACTGACATTACAATGAAGATAAAATATGAAATCTGAATCCATATCAGCATATCTCTTGCAAAACCTACCGAGTTATGTTACCCGAGATATTGTTTTCGATTTCACCCAACAATAAGTAATAATGAGAATGCTGAAATCTGATACTCAGGATGCACTCCCATAAGTGGCAAAGTGCTTCTACCTTGCTTTCTGCTAAGAGGTTAAAGCTGCACTCTCAGTTAACATCGGTCTAAAAACTAAAGGTAGTGAGTGAGTGAGTGAGATTGGTTGCTTTAGGCCCCTATCAACACATTTAATATGGTTATATCAGGGGCGGGAGAGCTGAGAGGGAGGCAGTTTATGGTCATGCCCAGGAAATAGAGATAGAGGATAATATAGATAGTCGTCTGAAATTGACTTGATTAAGCCATATAGATCTACTCACCAATATAGATACTAGGTATCATCAAAGTCACAAAGCCACTTACCCTCAATATATTTTTCAAATGTGTTTCTAGGAAGCCCTGGTCAGAATGTTTTCATTTTTAGGTGTTTGGTGCTGGTAGTAGCATAAATATTTTTACCAAATTTCAAGATTATATATTGGAGCTATTTATTCAGATCTGTGGTTACCCTAAGGAGTGTATATATATTATTCTATAAGAAGTGATATATTACTAGTGATTGACCAGCAAGAACTATTGCTAACTTGTTGTTCATGCATAACAAAATACATTCATATTTATAAGATGTACTAATGTTTACCCTCCTTGCAATCAGCTTGATCTCATCTTTGCAGATATGATGATATAATTATTATTTATATATAACTTGTGACTCATGTTCCTGTAACACATCACATATATGGTAATTGTAAACAATTTTATACTCCGTCACGGTATGTAAACTATCTTATGTTGTCAGGACACAATGAAAACAACTCTTACCAGTGAGCGTGTTTTGATTAATCTTCCTGAATAAAACATCTGTAAAATAACAAACAAATTGGAAGATTTTATCTGGTTGTTTTTACTTTTAACTACAGAGCTTATTTGTAGTCCACTTTTATATTTCGGAAACCTGCCAAGATCCTTACTGCATTGGCTTCACTTATTATCGCTCGCCGGCGTCCGTTTTCTCGGCCAAGTCAACTTACAAACAAAACTTACAAAACTTACAGAATACAACTTTTTGTATATATCAGCAGAAACATATTGATAAATTCAGTCCTATAAATAATAGTTTGTGTACATTTGGTAAGATTTTCCTGTCGTGATAGCTGAGAATGTAGTTTTAAGTGGCTCTATATACTTGTTTTCTGCTAAGGAAAGATTACCTAGTCTCAGCCAAAGAGTTGCGTGACACAATAAGGTTTTACTATAGCCCTTAAAGATATCTCCTTACAGGCACATTTTCAGAAATAACAAAAGTGTTGAATTACTTTTGTTCAGTAGCACAGTAATCCACAATAGTTGGCTTTTCTAAGAGAGCTAGATATTTCTTTAGACATTTCGCCTACCTACTTTTGTTACACCTACTTTAGTTACATTAATACCTGGTGATGGCCCTTGAAGTTTAAAATATAGTTCAACATATCTGAACCGCTTTCATTCATCAAGGCCATACAAAATATATTCAGATGTACATACCATTAATTTGATTAATCGTCAGCTTAATTGAGCAGTATTTACAAAACGTATAGAGCTGTTGATTGTACAATTTTTGATGATCTAGACATATACCTAGGAAACAGGGTGAGAATATGGAGCCTTTTTGTTGATGTTGTGCTCGCTAAAACTCGCTAAAACAACAGCTATATATAGATCTATTTCTTTCAACACTTTTTATTTCGCGACATGTTACAATAGTGATACTTTTCATACAGTTCAACACACGTGTCGTGATTATCATCACACAATATTCATAAACACTCGTTTTCATGGCTTAAGAAAGATGGGTTTCATGAAAAAAGAAATACTCAAGTAAAAACGAATCAGATAAAAGACCTTTCTTCATAAGATTGCCTCTTGAATGTTGTATGTCAGATCTGAAATGCATCCCAGCCAGCACGCTCCTCGGATATGCAAATCCATGATTGAAACAGACCAGCTTTTCTCCTCAAATCAGTTTTGGTACTGTTCCTTAAATTGTTGGCTTAATGAAGAGAAAAAACACAAGTCTGCACTGATGTGATGGCAATTCACAATATTCTTTTGTGCCTTTGTAAAAGGTAAGAAAACAGCTCCTGATGGAGCGCCATAGACAACAATTTAAACATTTTATCAAAGGAAATGTTTTATATTTGACTGAATGGTGGGCATGGACTGCATTAACCCATATCAACGCCTGTCTGAGAGGTTTAATGAGGTGGAACAATCTGTCATTAGCACCCTTCGCTATAATGCACAAGGCGATAATACAGGTGGAAGGACGGACCTTTGATAATATATTTATAAATGCCAAGGTTGTGCTTAGATGCATTAGGTAAAGATAAAATTTGATGAGAGTACCTATTCAATGCAGGTCTAATCATGGAATAATGATGTAGAGCTCTCATTATCGCCATACATACATACGTATCATTATGGTTGCTAAAGGTGCGTACTCAGCAAATGTTACAGCAAATAAATCTTACCATTGTTTGACCTATGAGGACTGCAGTTATCAATATATGTTCCTACAAGAATTTGAAGTGTTATCGGCGATAATAGGTGAATTGACCGCTACGATTTTTGTGAGTCACTGCATAAAAGATAAATGTGCAGCAAAAACGACACCTTAAATCCTCTGAATCTTGGTCAAATTACGTCCAGATGGGTGGTGTGTTTGCTCATGGAAACGTAAAGTTTTATCCCAATCGAAGAATAAGAATGTTAAGAAAGTGACAGATGTTCATAATAAATTATTAAATTGCGTGATAACTCTTCAGTACTGTTCTATTTTATAGATGGCCACCTTTGAGGCATGTAAGTGTCTTTACACTCTTATAAGCCATATCGTGTAAAAACGATGGGGCATCAGACATCGTGATATAATTTTCCTAATTGAAAAAGAACAGAGTACCACTAAGGATACACACATACATTATTGCATTGAGCATACACCACTGCAGATACACGGGGATACTCTGATTGCAGATACACAGGTATACTCCCACTGCAGATACACGGATATACTCCCACTGCAGATACACACCCTATGGGCACTGAGTGCAATGGAGTGCAATGGCGAGTGCAATACGAGTGCAATGGAGTGCAATGCAATGCCAGTGCAATAGTATTACACTCCTATTGCAGTCAAGTCTCTAGTTGAGTGCAATGGCAGTGCAATACCATTGCACTGGCATTGCAGTATCTTATTCCTTTGCTATATTACATTCTACAACAATCATCAAGTTACATTTATTATTTAGATCACTAAAGGATCTTTTCCCATTAAATTATTGCCGATTTTTTTAATACAAGAATTCCGACTGCAATGCCACTGTATTTCTATTGCGCTACCATTGTGCAATGGCCATTGCATATCTATTGCAGTAATGTATAGTGACCATTTATTGTCTAAATCGTTGGAATTGGCGTTTTTGAAAGATATAGGTGGTAAAACAGCCAAACAATTTTAAAAATCTAGATTTTCGCCCGCCATAGGCCTATATAGGATTTGCATTGAAATCCATAGGCCTATGTCTAAAGTCTAAAAACAATAAATATTGAAATGATTTTAAAATCTTTTCGTCCATATGGTGGGAAAAGTCCCCTAGACTACATAACTAGTAGAGGAAATTTTCGATCAAAATGCAACTTTAAAATCATGGACTTTTTTTTATACAAGATTTCCGACTGCAATGTGAGTGTATTTTTATTGCGCTACCATTGCGCAATGGTCATTGCATATCTATTGCAGTAATGAAGTGACCATTTATTGTCTAAATCATTGGAATTGGCGTTTTTCAAAGCTATATGACCCCCTTGCTCCATAAAACAGGCAAAATTTTCGTCGGAAATTTTGAAAATCTAAATTTTCGCCGTCCATATAGGATTTGCATTGAAATTCATATGACAACTCTAAAAACACTAAATATTGAAATATTTTTAAAATCTTTTCGTCTATACAACAGAAATATATATGTCTCTAGACTACAAAACCAGTGAAAGAATTGTTAAAATTGCTGAAGCCTAAGAGTAATATGTAAAAGGGATATGAGATCAGATATCAGTGTTAAATCTCCATAGGCTAGAGAAAATTCTCCAATCGAAATGCAATCTTAAAATCGACCAGATGTCATAAAAACTAAACTAAAATGAAATTCATGCAATAATCCATTTAATTATAACCTTGGTACATCATAAGCAAGCCATTTTGAAAGATATTCGACCCCTCCCTAGCATGTACAGACTTAAAAATCTTTCGCCGAAATTCCTGGTAAATCCTAAATCTCGCGCCCATAGACTTAGTATATAGGGATTCTCTGTGTGGCCGTAAAAATGCTAAATTTAATGCAATATCTTGAGATTTGGTACACATATTTATCTGACTAGAAGAGATAAACCCTCCAAAAATAGGAACATTCCAAAAAAAGATAATGTGAATAGATCACTTTGAAAAACTTTGAAATTAAAGAACAATGTGCGGGCACAGAATCCAGTGATTGATATCGATTTGAACGTCTTGATGCGGCCGACGAAAATAATGTATTACGGAAGAACTAACTGTTCGATTATAAATCTGAGAGCATGGCTGTCTTCCTGAGAGTCAAAGGGTTCTGGTATGAATTTTATATTCAGATCAAATCATTTTGAGGGAGCTATGAGCTATCTAGTAGAGTGCAATATTTTTTAGTTTTTACAAGTTATTATGTTATTCATATCGATTCGAACGACTTGATGCGGCCGACGGAAATAATTTATTATGAAAAAACTAACCATGCGATTGTTAATCTGAAAGCAGGACTGTCTTTCTGACAGTCATGGAAATCTGGGATAATTTTTATATTCAGATTAAAAGCATTTCGGGGGAGTAATGAACTATCTAGTGGAAAGCAATATTTTTGATATTTTCGATATATTCTCTCTCTCCCTCTCTCTCTCTCTCTCTTTCGCACACACACTATTAACATTCAGATTGATTAGTTGAGGCCATGTTGATAGCTGGTTCAGCTATCGGTTTCCTACTATTCAAATTACATTTTTATCTTGATATATTTAGCCATACTATTTTAAGCAAGACCATCATACAATATAATGATTTAGGTTTGTTATATTTATTTCATTTACTTTGTTCATGGATCTATTTATCCTATTATGAAGGTCCATCATGAGCTGTGTGCCACCATTGGTTTATACATACTAATTTGGTCAAATCCTATTGTAAATAAAGTTAGGTTTTCTTTTCATATCTCAGCCAATAGGGGGGCCTAATTGGAATTTTCTGATGATTTAAGTAGACCTAGTGATTTATTTCTCCTTGAATGGCACACCCAAAAGGCATAATATAAAGAGTCTGAAACAGAATTAAAATTTTCGATTCTCGTTGCTAGTTTGATTAAACCATATATAGTCCCGTTTTTCCCTAGAGGGGAGGCGGCAGAGGTAAGTAAGTGGAAGGGATGGGAGAAGTTTGTGGTAATACGGGCACGCCACCTAGAGTGTAGGTCTCGAACTACAGTTCACATCCGGGCACCACAGGTCAAACATCATGGCCACTGTTTTAGGAGCGATTTGGAATACGAAATATGAATACTTCATAAATGTCATTTATATTCATTTATAGAGTTTTAGACATTAAATGCTATAATAAAGGTTTATGATATTTCACAGACAAAGGAACTAAACAGTCATGGGTCATGTCGGAAATAATCAAATGATATCTAAATGCAAACCGATCGACGGGGGATAGAAGTAATAATAGTGAATAATCAGCTAGCATTTCTTTTTGAATACTATGGCGTTGCAGTGAGTGACAAATAGGGCTCCTGAGGGGGTATCTAATTTCTCTTGTTGCTACCAAAAAACAGCAATTGTCATTTGTCACTAAGTTAAATCCTTTATGCTTTATATAAATGCGTTTGTATCTATCATTTTTCACAGAGAGTATTGGACTGATCAAAGCCGGAGGACACCATGGAGATAAGCCCAAACATGAGAGTCAAGCTAGCAGTACCACCCTTGAATATGGAATGTAAAGAGATATCATGGCAAACGAGGAAGACCACAAGTTCTGCCCCATGTTGTTTTTATTTCGAAATGGAATTATATTTTATTCATTTTTTTTGTTAATTAGTTGTTTTTTTATTGAACCTATTTTTCAACTTGATTTCGGAGCAGGGTCCATTCTTCAAGTAGTCATTAATTCATGTGAATCATATTAAGTTAAATGAGGCTAAATTATTATGGAACGATTAATGTTCACCTCATGTGAAGTATTTTATTTTTGGTTTGTGATGTAAGTATAGCCCTTGCTGGTCATGACATGTGACCATATTGTTATGTGTAAATAGTTGAAATAATCATTTCAAGTAGAAATGTTATTGTAAATATTGTATGAAATGTGTGCCATATTTGTTTTAGTTTGAATGAAATAATTATTGAAACAATAAATTTTCTTGCTTTTACATATGGAATCTCATTGATTAGACATCTACAATGCATCATCAATGCATTGCCACAGCAGTTACTTGAAACTATTATTTCATTATTTTACACATGACTAAAGTGTCGGATCTCGTGGACGCCAAGGGCTTTACATATGTCACAAACCAAAGACAAAATACTTCACAATCTTTAGGTTATAACTATCCTAGCATAATTTCTCTTCACATTATTTCAAGTGCCTTAACAACTGTTTGAAGGTTGGATTCCGCTTACAAAGCCAGTTGGGTCTTACTGAAATTCATCAAAATTTGAGGCAAATTCAATCTTCTCAGCAGAAATAACATAGTTGCCCATCTTTGCCAATGTTACCTAACGTTATGTTTGTGTCGCTGTATGAATGTGTGTATTACTGTTTAGACAATGTTTATAGATTTAAGTGATATGTTTATACTTTTGGGAGAGTTCAGCTCTTGCCCGCTTTTAGTGAGTGTTTTTACAGTAATGCGAAAGAAAGTAAGTGAAAGAAACGGAACAAATTAAGGTGGTAAATGTAATATAATTATTGTTGTTACATAAACATCCTCTCATACCCTCACCCCATCTCACCCCTTCCCTCCTCCACTGACCCCCTCACATACCCTCACCCCCTCTCATACCCTCACCCCATCTCACGCCTCCCCTCCTTCACTCACCCTCTCTCATACCCTCACCCCATCTCACCCCCTCACCCCATCTCACCCCCTCCCTCCTCCACTCACCCCCTCTCATACCCTCACCCCATCTCACCCCTTCACTCCTCCACTCACCCCCTATCATACCCTCACCCCATTTCGGCATTTTTTACACCAGGTTATTCTGAAGTGTATACATATCCTATAATGGGCATCAATTTTGAGTTTTATATACCAGAATGGGGTGATTCTCTTTAGTGAAAATTGTCATATTTGCAAATTGTCATTGCCAGTACAGTACTTTTATGTCACTTCTAGAAAGTATTTTCTGTTAAATTATTTTCTCTATGGAGATATAGCATTGACGCAATGGATTTCTGCTATCAACGACTGGAATATTTTTTAATTTCATGAAGTATTTATGTATAAATATGGTATATTGTACAAGGTTACAGGGTTTTGCTCAATGTTATAGAGTTTATATTGTGGAATTTATTACCCAAGGTTGTGCGCCATTATTGTTTATGCATCTTGACAAATGTATGTTGTCCAAAGCTGGTGCTGATATCAAGCAGCATTAAATGTTTTGACAATTCGGTTTAAATGATGAAAAAATCTTAAACTAACATCCAATAATCAATAATCATTGATAATAATTCGTTAATGGAAAACAATTTAGTACAGTAGTTTTTCAGTGAGAAGGTCCTTGCAATGTTTTTATTATTATTGTTTTTGTTCGTTTTTCCGTGTTCATATTGTTTGTATGTTGCAAATGTAATTGTTGTTTTTCCTTTGCAATTTTTCTATATTCTGTTGTAGTTGGAAACTGTTCTTGGTGTATTCCTTTACGATCCTTTTAAGATAAGATAAGATAAGAAAATCTTTTATTTGCCCAATAGTTCGTTAGATACAATGTGAAAATGACAAAAAGGTCTACATGTCTATATGAAAAGTTAATTCCATTTCTGCCGACAGTTACCATTTATTTAGGAGGCCTTTTTACTGTATTTGACTTAGGCTTTAGTAGAGCAGATTAGAGCCTAAAATTGGATGAATTGTGGGTTTAATGATTAAAGCATGAAAATTCTCACAGTGGTAGATGAGGACCTTAAGAACATTTTAGAACATAGGGCCATCGCGATTTTGCCCCCTAACGACTATGGCAGCCATTTTCCAAAATGGCTGCCTTTTGTAATGGATTCCTGTCTCCCACTGCAAAAATATCACTGCTAGAACAATTTTGACCTTACCTACCCCCCTATATTGAACCCAAGGAATCCACCCATCTCATTGGTTTGTTGCTAGGTCAACATGTTGCTTAGCAATAGCCATTCTAATTGTTTATTTGCCTAGCAACATGTGTTTAAGTGGACTCTAGCTTGATTTCAACCATACCTACCCCCCCTATATTGCACTCGAAGAATCCACCCATCTCAATGGTTTGTTGCTAGGGCAACCGGTTGCTTAGCAACAGCCATACTTATTGTTTATTTCTCTAACAACATGTGTTTAAGTGGATTCTAGCTTGATTTCAACCATACCCACCCCTAAAATGGACCTAAGGAAGAGCAAGGAAACCCCAAATACTCCTAATGTATGTTTCTTCTGTGACACAGCTGCTGAAGGGGATACTTAGGGTTATATATAAAATAAAATATAAAATAAAGTAAAAGAATAACAAGATATATCAGATGGACCTACGACTATCAAGTGTTAGATATGCTGACATTTTTAAGCATCTAATTTGCTTTCTCTTTGTATTTTATAATTAAGATAGTACCATGAATAATACATTTGTACCCTGATCTACCAATAATATACTTTATTGGTCGGTAGAGGACATCATTATTTTGAAAATGATTTAGATGTTCCTTTGTAATAAAGAGATCATTCATTCGAAATATTTGATTATTTTAAATAGGAACTCTTTATGTCAACTCCTTATACTGGGTTGTTGCTCACAGTGATATTGGTAATTATGAGTTTTCAAATTATTATTATTACTATTATGCTGGTACAATCTGCACATTCGTTACCCTTTTTTACATTGATGTGATATGCAAATAAATTAGTAAGCTATATAATGTAACCCTTGTCTTGTCTTCTCTTGCTTCAATTTTGCCGATAATAACTCATCTTTTTTCATACAGCATGGTATAGTACAGTACAGTTATTACATTATAATATTGGATATAAATGAACCATATTTAAAGCTAATATTTTCCGTTTTCACCCCCGCGAAATTGATCGTCCCTGTCCCCCCCGCAAAATTGACCATCCCCGTCCCCCCCTGAATCCTGGCCCATGACGCTCCCGCTGTGCTAAAAATAGATTTCTGAGTGCAAAAAAAGCCTGTTCTATTGCAGTCACATAGCGTTTTCATTGCGCAATGGCTATTGCGGTCACATAGCGCAATAAGTGGTTACACCCATTGCGGTCACATTGCACAATCATTGCACTATGTGAACACAATAGTGAGTGCAATGATTGCACTCAAATGCCCATAGGGCAGGGATACTCACTACTGCAGATACACAGGGATACTCACTAGTGCAGATACTCACCGTGTAAACGCGTTTTTTTCCCAGTGGTAAGCCGCACAGAAAGCTAATCGTAATTGTCCCCGCCCTCGGCGCCGACAGACAAGCCCGGTGCGGTCATGTGGGGTGGGGGAGGGGTTTCGTCATGCTGTGGTGATTATGAGAGGGGTTGGGGAGGTGGTTCTGTACTGACCCACGAAAATACTGCTTAAATATTTATTCGTTTATTCATTCATTGTAATATGAACCATTTATTTTTTATTTAGTTATTTTTATTTAATTGATCAGAAGTAATATTTAACAAGTGTTAGTGAGCATCGCATATACATTCGCCTTGCAGATGTATTCTTGCGTTGCTATTGATACCATTACAATAAATCATCAGAACGAATTATAACTAAAGATCATCATTATACATAATCACATATATCATTACATATTCACGTCTCAGTTCAAATGCTCCTTCAACATATATATTCTAGGTTATTACCTCCAAAAGAATCGTCTAGTCCTGAAAAGGACCTTTATGCACATACACTAAGAACACAGGGACGGGATTACAAACTTATATCAGTTCTCGTTCCTCTATTTCTGTTAATCCATTCCAATGAAATAAATCGCTATCCTTCCCCTAGTATGGCCCAACACCTACTACCATCTACTCCCTGCCTCAGGTAAATCCGCCCCTACTGGCACGCTCTCTCCAGGGGGTTGGGGTTGGGATAAGTATCTTTATTGACCGATAGGAGAGGTCCAGAGGGGTCTTACATGTATACGTTTCCCTCGGGTGAGCATTGAGTAACCAAGGGTAAAACAAAAGCCAGGGTGTCTGACTCCACCCAGTAAACCCCCATAAGGTTAAGAAGGCAGAACACTAAATACCCATTTATATGTCTTATTAATTAATTCAGGCCAAAATACTATAAGTAATAAATGGGTGGACATTCACACGTATGCATATTGATGTGGGCCAAGTTACTGCTTTACTGTTACTGCCCAGCCCCCATAATACATGGGATTGCTTTCCTAATATTTCAGTAGGCAAAGATACACCTCTAATTTGTAAGATGGAATAAGTACAAGGCTGCCAATGTGATCTCTACAATTGAACAGCAACAACTCAGTTGTAGTATGCTTGGAAGGCAATCGCCCTACCCGACTATCACTTATCTATTATTGACTTGTTGTTTGGGGACTTGACTGTATTTTAATGACATGGTTAAAGCATTGTGCTGATGGGTATGATAATACGGTATTTTATGCATTTATTTGTTACATATTCTGTAAAGCTGATTGAGACAGACAGAAGTAGAAGCTGTTGACTCAATACCATACTGCTTTTCATAATGTTTTTGTCTGATACTGAGTCTGATACTGTTGCTTATTAATTAATATAGAACATATTTCTAAATTCAGGGGTATTTGGAAGACTTGTACTCTCAAAGAGAGTACTCCTATTTCCATATATATTGTCTAGTCTGCTACATTGTATTCTAATATTATATCTTTGTTATGGAAATAAAAATTTATAATTATTACTATTATCATTATTACTATTAATACTCTCTGGTATTTATCAGTATGGTATAATCACTGGTGGTGGGACTGGAGTGCTAGTGTCAGCACAAAAATTGACCTCAATCAGGAAGTGACCCATGGGTTGATTTTTGACAGTCGACAAAATGACCTACTCCATCGTAAGTTGACCCCTTCTTCTTTCAAATATATAGTTGGTGTTCAATATCATCTTGCCATGTGTATCGTGTATTTTGGTGTGGCTGTGGATGTGAGTGCGGGTGCGGGTGAAAGTTCAAAATTATGTATTAATTAGCGTATTTTCCTATGGCAAAGAGATTGCGTCCTAGTAGAACTCATGTAAAAATGTGCAAGCATACGTATGTCAGCAGTCTGTAATGAGTAGAATTTAAATATCAATGTTTGCAATTTTAAGAATTATTTTATAAAAAAAAAAAAAAAAAAAAAAATTATTTTCTCATAATAAAATTCCTATTTGTTATAATAATTATCTCTTCTTTATTGATTTCTGCACGAAAGGCTCCTTCAACTGATGTCCTGAATTACAATTGAACAATAAGTTATAATAGCGGTAGTATAGCTTGCCATATATTACCCTGCCTCAGTGTCGTATGCTCATGGGATTGAGCAGGATTGAAAATTAACCTTATGTAGTCAATGTTTGGGATGATTATGGGCTATAACTGCACACTGAAGCCAGGCATTATGGAGCTATAATGCCCTGAACGAGTATAATAGCCCTGGGAGGACATTCCCCTCGCCTATAAACATTGTTTACTGGTTAGAGAGGGCTGAAACCGTCCCAAAACAATAAATAGATACTACCTCCATTTTGAACAGGAATCAGGCCCTGTTGTTGACAATCCTCTTGGCTTTGCCTCAGGCACTATCAAACAAACAGAGCCCTCAATCCTGAAAGTCAGTCAATAGTCCTATAATAATGAGATGGTCCAGATCAAAGAGAGAGCTAGATTTAAGCAGCATTCCCTACTGAATTACTTGTAGTTTAGGGCTCTGGCTTTTAGCAGAAGTGGAGGGCCTCATATCTTATCATGTAGGGCTAATCTTGTTCATAAAATCTGCCTGACAAAGCCTTGATGGATATGCCTTTTACATTCATTGTGTTAGCCATATGCTGTGCATTTAAAAGCAAAACATACCACACCAGGTGGAGGTTAGGCTACAAGGGCATTAGGCTACAAGGGCATTATGCAGGGACTCCACTATGGGAAAAACGGCTGCGACAAATTTTTTGCGACGAAATATCTAATCAAGTGAGATATTTTGCGATTGTTGGCAACAAATAAATGTGTTGCCGACAACCTATTTTACCCCTCTTCCACTAGTGATTTGTGTGGCCGAAGTTTTAGTCATGTCAGCAACGAATTTTGCCTGTCGGCACCGTTTTTTACCTATAGTGGAGTTGCCCTATAATGCAGGGACTCCACTATGGGAAAAACGGCAAAAAACGGCTGCGACGAATTTTTTGTGACGAAATATCTAATCAAGTTAGATATTTTGCAATTGTTGGCAACAAATAAATGTGTTGCCGACAACCTATTTTACCCCCTCTTCCACTAGTGATTTGTGTGCACCAAATTTTTAGTCATGTTGACGACGAATTTTGCCTGTCAGCGCCGTTTTTTACCTATAGTGGAGTCGCCCTATTAGGCTGCAAGTCGTCATTTATGCCCAAAAATAATGATGATGTATCACATATATGGTGATGTTCCACTTTTCAACCTTCAAGATATCTGACATTTTTAGCAACTATAGTTCAGGGACCCCAATCATAGCTTTGCCGCAAAAGTAAGAAGTATTGCTCATCAAAAACGTTTTAGTTGTGATTAATTGTCTTACAACCCACTCAGCTCTGAGAAATAATCACCAAAAGGTTGCTTTAACTGGTAGAAATGTTTCTTTTCTTTTTTTCCCTTTCCTTATCCAATGAATACTTCCTTGTCTGCAGGCCTATCGGTTAGTCCTCCCTGAGGGTATCAAAGCAAGAAAAATGTTCATCTTATATGATGTGTTACCTTATAAGAATGATCCATAAGTCACAGTAATTAGATAGAATGCACCAATAAGTTGGTCTGTGAGTGGGTATCCTTTACATGAGTAGTGAGTAGTTTCGAGTTGTGGAAATGTGTGTATCATTGCAAGTGAAGCTAGGAACAAAGATACACACATTTCCACTACTCGTGTAAACAATATCCAAATATCACATGTTTTCCAAAACAGTATGCATATGTGGGGTTAAAAAAAAACTAAGTTGTGATAGATATAGATTGTGAAAGATATATCTTTGCACTTCTAGTCATAGTACACCCAGAAATTTAGCAAATTCTTGTTCAAACATGTCATCTTTTCAAACATTATGGTATCTCAAAATTATTTTTTTTCGACTTTTGACGCATTCCTTTGTTTTCATAACCCCCCCCCCAAATGAGAATCATACCAACAAGGTGATCTTGTGAATCCAAAACTTACAAAAAATATCACTTTTGTCAATTATACAACTAACTATATAAGTGTATACTTTTTTTCAACAGTAGCCTCTCAACCCAATTATATGAAAGGAAAATAAAAATGAAAAAAGTAGAAGGATATAGTAAATAAATGAGTGACAAAGAATATTCAGTCTGCATATATGTTCTTCGACACAGTAAAAGAGGTGCAGCATTTCTTAGATAAGTGGAACTAGAACTTTTTAAATTTCTTATTAAAGTTGCACTCTCAGCTAATGTCGGTCAAGAGCTAAAGATTTTCTGCATTTTGCTCCATTCTTTTCCAACCTATCAAGTTGTGGTTTGGTTTTGCTACAGGGCTACATATATATATTATATTTGGAGGATCTGGACAAATCCTTTCCTGTGAAAACTTCATTTACAGTCGCTCACTAGGTGCGATTCTTGTGAATAAGTACTGATTAATACATTGAATGTTGAGGAAGTAGTTGAATGTGATTTATAACTGCACAAGACACCGATAAACAGACAAATTCAGTTCTATAGGTCATAATATGAATAAATTTGGTAAGATTTGTTTCTTCATAATAGCTGAGAGTGCAGCTTTAAGTGTAATTAGAGTGTACAAGATTGCAAATACCAAATTCTGGATTCTAATGCTTTCTTACGTGTAACATGGCTGTAGACGAGAAACGGTGACAGAAATAGAGAGGGAGATGAAGATGGAGATGGAAAAAGAGACTGAGAGGGGAGAGCGGATACAAGACAGTGAGAAGTTAAAAGACCCTCATTGCAGATCTCTGCGCATCTTTGGTACCCCTGGGCAAACTGGTGGGAAAGGGAAAATGATCTGGTGATCTCTTAATGTGATATACTGATGTCGGCTAGCCTTGGCCAAAAATTCTGGCCGTGGGGAGATTGGGTTTCTGCTAGATCAGTTTAAGAAATATTTGTGCAAAGCCAGCAAAAGCCTTGTCAGTGAAAATAATGCTTATTTCTGTCACCCCAGGCCTCGCAAATGGAATTACAATGCACAGACGCTTAAAATGTATCTCGGAAATAGTTTTAAAAGTGCCTTCAGGGTAGACCTGATCCAGCACCTTGGTTGTATGCCCATGATCCCACTTGCAATACGGGAGTTTCATGTCCGCCATCTCGAATCTCAATTGGCATGGAGTTTAGGCCACCACATCTTCTATAAAATGTACAATTCCCTCAAACAACCAAAAATAGAGAAAATGAAGTTCAAAATACAGTCCAACACATAATCAAAAATACTCTTAGGATCAAGAAAATATAAAATATACTCATGCATACCTAGTATTCATCATTTCTTTTCAGTCTCATTTGGCAATATTCACTGAATGTGTAGTGCTACCGATTGATCATTTTCCGATGACTTTTCTACACTCACTCTCCCACCCCCCATTTTCTGAGATACACAACACAATTCACCTTTAATATATAATCATAATCACAGATTACTGCGAATAAGGTTTGTCATTGTTAACATCTTGACAGTGGTAATAATCTTCCTTATATTGTAAAGTCTCCATTTAGTATACTAAGAAACATGTTCCCAATATGCTGCATATTGTATTAAATATAATCTTATCTAACTCTTTGTCATACGAACTGATGCATTAAAGCTGCTAACTGTGCCTAGCTCTGTATTAACCTAAATTATTAATCAGCTTTGAATTTACTCCCGCCCAATCCTGTATGATGAATAAGATGAATGATAAAGGGACGCGGAGGGGGTGCAATAGATCTTGACTTGATCCTTATGAGATTGAATTGCTTTTAACCATTATTTTATGGCAAATCAAAATATGAAAAAAAATCAGAATAATATGTGACCAGCCAAGCAGAAAGGGGACTCCAGGGCCAAATTTTCGAATTTGGGTTTATTATAGATTCTAAATCTGCATGTCCTCCTGAGTTAATAACCAAAAAATATAGTTGAAAATTCCCAGTATTTGCCGAGATATGAGCTTTTTTGTAAAGTTATGCCAGTTTTCAGTAGATGATCTCAAAAAGGTTGGGGGAGTGACTCATTTTCCTGTGACACATTACATGTACAAAAAATGAATATTAAATTGTTTAAAAAGAAATGACAGGGATGAACAGAAGGGGAAATGAGCATTATCAAAGTGAAAGAATTTTGTTGATGCTCCAAACATTAGTGAAGTTACAGACTTTCAAAGTTACCTCCCTCTCAGAATTACTAATATAAACATTTGTGACAGTGACGTCATGAATATGATGTGACTCCTAACGGGAATACCAGGAACTATAACTCCCGCGGGAAGGTACCTTTCTGCTTGGCGGGTCACATATGTTGAAACCCTTCTTTGCTAAAGCTGCGATTCCACTGGAACATTCTTTTGATCAGCTGATGGTCTGCTTTTTTATTTCCCCGGAGCGCCTAACAAGCGAAGTTAGAGTGAAACCAGAGCGGTCCAATGGAATTGGTTACAGCGCTTCCTATACTTTAAAAACCATGCTAAAATGCTCAACTCACGGAGCTGGCATCTGCCGAATTTGAGAGATATGCATAATCAATTTAAGGTAAATGTTAATCAAATAAGGTATAAATAATATATATCATGGGTTAAAATATAGACTCAAGGAATATATTTATATTCACCGCCACTCCCGTCGCACACACACACTCCCATATAGTATAGCTTACATAATTAATATTCATACAATGGAGCACAAAGGTTCCTTTATTTTACAAAAGAAGACTACACAGTGAGTCTTTTGGTCCCAGATTCCGTTTGTTCTTGTTTTAACGAGTTAATATATTGTGCAGACGATACCAAAAAAGGCTTTGTACATGTAACCAGGCTTACGGAATATCTTAGCTTTCACCGACCCACCCATCCTTGCACCCCCACACACAAGAGCACACCTACACATGCAGCCATTCTGGACAAAGCTATAATCAAATACACAGTGACCGGTCAGTCCATCATAACTGTCCTTGCCTCCCTACAGTCCCCTCTTATACTGGGAATAAAGGCCCTCAGTCTCAATGCCCTTCAATTAAATCTGAATGACATGCGTAAAAAAATATAGTGACCCTCACTCATATATGTCTCTGCTAGGGGGAGATATGAAGGCCAATCCATCAGGCGTCTATGTAAGACTCTGTGATTGTGAATAGTACATACCTAAGTAATGTGGCCTGGATCGCAAATAGGATATTGGCCAAACCGTCCATTCTTTGTTATCTTTCTGCGATTGGTAATGGTTTTTTTGGTGCTGCTTAAATATATAATATAATTCATTGCAGGGACGGTGAAAGCAATAGGGGATTTACATGTCCGCCATCTGGCTTCTTGATCCGCTTGGAATTATAAGAGTGTATGTCAGTGTAAAAGCTATAGAAAACCAGTTATGTTCAGTATGGACTATTTAACAGTGGTTCCATGTAAAAGTTTTCTGTTTTAAATGATTCCATAATACAGGACTTCATCTTTCCCCTAATGTATTTAGTTTTTCTAGTCATTCACTTACATTATGATTGATAAAATGAGATTAAGTGAATTCCAACGAAGTATTTCTATAGTTTATGTTAGATTGTTTTATATTTGAAAAGAAAAGTCTGTAATAGTTTTGGGGGAACAAATATTAGTAAAGTTGACCATGGAAATGCAAAATGACCTTGCATTTCATACACTGCTCTTGAAATGTGGTATGTATTCATAAGGTGCTAGATCCCCCCAAACCTATGACTCATGTTGTCTGCAGTACATCCCAAATGAAGATCTGGATCGGGAGGAAGGTACTGGAAAGCAATGGAGAATTGCGTATGCCTATTTCTATATTCTTTGTGTGTTTGTTTAGATATTTTATTCAGCGTTGACATTATGCATATTACATTTTTTCAGTACAGACTGATTAGAAGAATAGAAATTATTATAATAGTGTTCGAACACTCTTTTTAATCTGATCAACCTACAGTATAGAATAATGAATAGAAAATAAAAATAAAATAAAAAACCTTCACCCTGGAGGTGTCGAATTCATGACATACAGAAGAACGAAATGCCATGATAAAAATGTGTTATAAGAAAATCTAAATAAAAGTCAATACCTAGCCAGAAGATGATTTAGACTATGGAAAAAAATATAGAAAACACTCCATTGCATGTGATGGTGGGAACAACTGCTGCTCCCTACAGGAATGTCTGTATATTGTATTTATTGTGCTGTAAATAAAAGCTTGCTTAAAGGCTATATATATAGCACAGTAGACTCAGGTATGCGTGATATCATGCCATCGCCTTATGTTCCCTACAGGTCTATTTATTCTTATAACCAAATTCGTTTAACTTAAACTTTTTAAAATTTTAATTCAACATATTTATACTGCCATCAATATCATAAGATGTACAAGGTTCATAGACTCTAGTATGTAGTAATAGCCATGATCTTCCGCCAGGGGCTGTTGTTAGGTGTAGCGTTAATGGTAGAAAAAGTGAAAGGAGGGTTGCGTGAGTGATAGATATTAGTTGGAGAGGAAAGTTGATCCTTAAAGCTGCACTCTCAATTAAAGTCAGTCAAAAAATAAACATTTTCTATTTTGTTCCGTCCTTGATTTGACCAACATTTTGGTGGATTTTGCCTAGTTGTGTTTGCTTCAGGGCCTAATAAAAGCCAACACTTATATTTTGGGGACCTGCCAAGCAGCTTCCTGCGTTACATTCTCTTATTATTGCTCACCAACCGCCTTTTCTATCGGTCAATTCCACTTCAAATTCTTGTATTAACATATAACAGCAGGAGAATATTGATGAAGTCGGTCCTATAATAGTGGAACTCCACTATAGGTAAAAAACGGCGCCAACAGGCAAAATTCGTCGCCGACATGACTAAAAATTCGGAAAATTCGACATGACTAAAAATTCTAGTGGATGAGGGGGTAAAATAGGTTGTCGGCAACACATTTATTCATTGCCAACAATTGCAAAATATCTAACTTGATTAGATATTTCATCGCAAAAAATTCGTTGCAGCCGTTTTTTGCCGTTTTTCCCATAGTGGAGTTCCTGCATAAGTCATAGTATGAGTAAATTTGGTAAGATTTTGTTTGTTGTAATAACTGAAAATGCAGCTTTAATTTAGATGGCAGGATGAGTCCATGTAATACTGCCAGGCACTCACAGTAAGACCTGATACTAATTTCAGATGTGTGTAACCCTTTGTGTCAAAGGAAAAATAAAATACACAATTTATCAATCAATCAATAAAATCCCCCTTTTTAATGCTTATAAACACATTTTAAACAGGTTTGTCTAGGCACAGATATATATGACGGTAGCCATTTGTATATTTTTATTATTCATTTTCAGGCCACAGCTACAGTTCATTGCAAAAAGACGCTTGTTCACAATGTGAATGTATTCTAGCGTTGCCTGTATTTATATAATTTCATATATTATCTCAGATTAAATTCCATGGGCATTATGCAAGTTACTTCAACACAATTTGAGTTTAAGAAAATCATTACAGTACACACTTAACGATTCGATGAACGACTGTAGTACTTAGAAAGTTAAATAAAAGTCATTTAAAATCTAAACTACCCCCGAAGCACCTATTGCCTTGTCTGAGTCAGCTCACAATACATTATCACCTAGAGCTTAACAACTTCATTTGTCAGCAAGTTTGCGAATTATCGTAAACATTTTGGTTGCTCAACTTGGAATACAAATGTGATGTGTAACAGGAAAATGAGTCATAAGTTGCAAAAGCATGTATTTTGAGGTACCATAGAAACGCAGTCATATTATATGGCTTGTCGGCTAGCATGATTAGCTGTGAATAAATACAGAAGAGAAGAAATGTCCTTGAACCATCCAGAAATGCAGGCTTCATTTCACCATAAACATCAATACAAGTAATAAATGTGTAAGAAAAGATAAGAATTTCAAGCACGTCTGGTTGAGGCAAATGGGCGTTAGAGAATTGAGTGTTTACTTTATGGAAGGAGGAGGGGCATTATGACGTTGCGTGAGATCATTAGTTAAGGGAACAGGTGTCGCGGTGGGCGTGGTTCCCAAGGGGCGTTGCCTGGCTCCCGTCGCCAATATACATGCACGGTGATGGATTACTTGCACATAGTCCTGAAATAAGGTATACACGGACCGACACAACCCGGACCACTAAACACCCCAAATATAACAACATCCCTACCAAGACATCTTGTGGAAAAAATGTGATGTGTTACAGCAAAATACAGATAACAATCTGCAAATAAGGGATTTTGAGATACTATCATATTTGAAAAGATAAGATCAAGCGGATTCCAACTGCTCAGGATGACCTCAGTAACGCAAAGACACATTTAGCACAGTCTTGGAATTTGGTACATGCATTATTATTATTATAGTTTTATTTCAAAGTACATGTACATCGAAATCGGAATACAATATCTGCAACCTGCAGTTCATCTACTGATTTTTCCCATTAAGCACACTGAATAGTAAAAAAGATAACCTATTGGGTAAAAAACATTTGCAAAATATCATTTTTCAAACTATGGACTCATTTTCATGGAACCCGTCTCAAATTTCATCGCATGCTCAGAGACATTAAGTAGATGATAGAACTGGAGGGAATACACAACTCTAAAATAGTTTAAAGATTTAAACATATTTAAGGCTGAACAGGTACATCGGACCCTGAGTAGAACCAGATCGCACACATGCCACATAGCGTGTCAGGGAGTAATGGAAATTAGGTGGAAATGGTTGGGAATGTCTTCCACCGATTTAAATAAATTTCATAGGAAATCAAGTTGTTTTCTTTTACATTTGATAGTTTAAAGCGTCCATTTAGACTTGCAGATTGAATTATATCGGCATGACATCGTCCAATTGGTCCTGTTTGGTAGCCTTTACCTGTGAATAATGTGAGGCGTCTCAGAAATATGAGTCTGAAGGTCGCAAAAAGCAGTCTATAGGCTCAGAGTTGTGAGAGTCCCTTCAAACTGAGTCAAAGCCTCTCGCTCCAAACCGCAAAATTCCATTAGACATTTTAATCCAATTAGGATGCATACTCAAGGATCAGTAAAGCCATTAGCGCAGTGGGTGTTCACTGACATACCAATCTTATCTGATATGAGAGGCTCTGAGTCTAAACTGAATGTTTCTGAGGTAATCCTAAGGTGTATATCTAACTATACTTTATTAGTGATTGATAATCCAGAATTAGAGATTTTTGTTTTAAGATTTTTATTGATATTGATATTGATATTGATTTTTAAGATAACTATTGTTTCAAACGTAAAAAGACTACATAATAGATTTTCTAATGGCTAGGATGGTAGGAATCCGTGTCTAGGAGTCTACACGATTCCATCTGTTTAAATCAACTATTCAACAAATCACAATATGGATTTAGATCTGACCACTCAATACAACAAGCCCAAACTGATTTCTTAAAGAAAATTTACACAGATTTAAATTCCAAACTCATGAACAAAACAGTATTTTTGGACTTTAGTAAAGCCTTTGATACAGTTCACCATCAGACTCTTCTAGACAAACTGGCAGTCTACGGAATACAGGGTATGGAGCAACTCTGGTTCAAAAACTACCTGTCGGAAAGAAAACAAATTGTGCAGCTAAATGGTCTAAACTCTAAAGAAGGTACAGTCACCTATGGAGTACCCCAGGGGACAATACTGGGCCCGATACTATTCACAATATACATCAATGACCTACACTCAGTGGTCAAACACGCCCACATCCAGCACTATGCGGATGATACCGTTCTATTTTACAACAACAAAGACAACAATAACCTACATCACAATCTACAACAAGACCTGAATAATGTACACTCTTGGTGCACAGTAAACAAATTATCACTCAACACAACAAAATGTAAAATCATATCCTTTGCCCTATCTCACACGGCCCTGAAAAATCAAATGTCTCTTGCCAAGGACTTGACTCTAGGACAAACGACCCTGGAACACGTACACGAATACAAGTACCTTGGCTTTACACTCGACAACCAACTAACCTTCAAAACACACACAAAAAATACCCTTAACCTAGTAAACGCAAAAATCAGGCTACTCTACAGGGCGAGGGACTCATTAACAACCAAAGCCAAACATGATCTATATAAAATGGCCATTCTTCCAAATTTAGACTTCTGCGACTTTATATATGACTCTGCCCCCAAATCAATACTACAGAAATTGCAATCACAACAGAATAGAGCCCTCAGAATAATTTTCAATAAAACAAAATATGAGAACGTTGACAATGAACACAAAATACTAAACGTTTGGCCCCTACAGGCACATAGGGATAAACACATCTTGGATATGTCTTTCTACCTTGCACAAAATCCAGACAATTTAGACAACAAAAAACTAGCCACCAGGAGCCATGCCCCTGGTAGGAAAAACCTTTTAGTCCTAACGTCAAAATTAACCAAAATCAATAATTCAATGATCTACAAATGCCAAAAACGATGGAATGAACTCCACACTGAGGCGCACAAAATTGAGGACAAGCATGCTTTCAAAAAATACACAGAAAAAACCCTATCGCCCTTTAGACCTGCATAAACCAAACCACAAACACACACCCTGAATCACATCCCTGGTGACTGTATCCCCCACCCACCCCCCTTGGGGGTGTCGGGTGCATGGAAAGGCAACCTGTTCTAGTACCTTGTCCATGCCCCAACTATCTCTCTCTCTTTACTTTATCCTGGGCCGAGTGAGGTAACTTGTTCTAGTGCCACACTCCGTCCCAGATACCATACCACCTGAGCTGCACAATACTTAAATATACTTCACCTGAATTAATCGATTATCAGAGATTCTGCCAACAAGGCAATACTTACTGGAACCATCCACAGGGATGACACCATATGTATAATACTCATAAACCCATACCCCATTTCATCCATATTGTCATTTCATTGTGTAACCTTGTAGTAACCATAGAACACTGTAGTGCAAATAGAGTAACAAAAGAAAACTCAAAACAAAATTCAGGCATCCAATGGAAGAACTAACTAAACACATGTTTACTTAGATTGTTGGTCCACCTTATTGTAAAAACATCAGCAATAAAGAATTATTGAATTGAATTGAATTGAAATGTGTAGGTTTCTCAAAATTCATTTTTTGGTGACTTATGACTCATTTTCCTATTACACATCACATGTGACTGATATCATGTGAAAGAATATCGACCTTGAACTTACAAGCACATAATGTAATTAGTTAATTAGCCTACCTGTTCATTATTTATGTATGCACCAAAATAGATAGTTACAGGCTAGAACTAAACCCTGGTCCTTAAAGAAACATAGACCACGGTGAGAGGGGTTCCACCCATATGCATTTAACTTTTTAAAAACACATGTGACGAACAGTTCCAGACCCGGATTCAGACTCCCCCTCCTATAACCCTACTGCTCATACAAGGCCGTTGTCCACAGAGCTGTAGAATAAACAATTTCGGACACTTTTCACCACTACGCATGGGTTGGCCCTAAACATATCACTAGCAAACTTCAGCCACCCTTCTACATCACGGTCTCATGGCCTAGTTGGTTGCCTGCTCGCCTTTGAAACAGCAGGTCGCAGGTTCGTGCCTGGGACTCGGCCACCTATTTTTTTTCATCCTCTACTTGTTGGGCCGTGTAGAGCTGCCACTCTATACGGCCTTGGACGGGATGGAGGGTGGGTTTGCACTGGGTAGGCCGGGTCGGGGAAGGCTAGCAATTTGAAAAACAAAATATCCATAATAATGTTTCACCATGTGCTAAGAAAAACGGCCTAAAAATATCTAAATTTCATTCGCAAGGCGCCTCTAGCAGCTGCCACTCCACTGGACAGCTATGCACAATCAATAAGTTGATTACTTCCGCCTGACTTTTTAACTGGGCAAGAACATTCTTCCTCATAAGAAACTCTTTACTTGCCGCACAAAGGAAGGAATTGACAAAATGATACAGGTTTGTGGATAAATGGCAGTTCTACCAGCCTTTACCTTTAAGTGGACAGAATAGTCTGACATACTAATTGGAATAATGATAAACTTGTAGTAATTACACAATGTTGATAAGATAACCACATGTTCTGGATCGATTTATGACAAAGAAATGTAAACAGAATTCAGAATTTTCTAAAAAAGAAAAGAGTCGAGAAAGCTTGATATTGAGAAATTAGAATTGAGTACATTAGTGTAATTACGGTAGGCCTATAATAATACATAACAAAAGGAGCTATAACAATATACTAAATATACCTATGGATTTCTAAGATATTGGGAATATATTTAACAATTTTACTATAGTCATTGACCACCATTAAAAGTATAATCACAAAAAAGAATGAAATATAAATGTTTATTAAATTTCCTTAAGGTTATCATCTGAACCATGCAATCTGTTCAACCTCATCTTTTCAAATGATATTTATCATGTTATCTCAAAAGTTATTTCTTTCTACAATGAGTATAGTGAAACACTGCCTACAAAACAGCTTAAGACATGTATTGTTGAGCAACCTGTATTCCAAGCAATTCTAAAGATTGTCTCAGGTGTGTCTGTCTATCGTCAACTGAGACTTCTGTTACTGTCTAGAAAGGAACCTTATCAAGGAAGGTTTTTAGTAGAAGAAACCTATTCAAACTGGCATTCTGTGGGACTCTCTATTTGCAAAGCACCTTTTACGTAATGATTGTCAACATCTTAGTAGTAAATGGAGTTGGCTTGTTGATGCATGGATAAACCCAAAGTAAAGTTTCTGATTCAATTTTCAAGTATTATGCATTAGGTATAATCTTAGAACTAACATTAACGGTAGAGTTCCATTGAACGGGTTGTTCTTACATTCAAGATTAGCGGTTTTGTTTACGCTCATTTTTATCTGGATCCTGAGAAGAAACCTATGCTAAAGAAATTAGTTGAAGGGAAACATGCTATTGCTATTGATATTGGCTACGTTCATTTTCTTTTTTAGCGGCTGTTTCTGAGCATAGGCCTAATAAGAACATTTCTTTTTACGCTCAAAAGGAATCGGAAAGGAAGCTTAATGTGGCGCCACTGCCCTGCTCTGTTCACGCTATTCCTACACTCATTCAAAAAGTCTAAAACATCTGGCTCAAATCAATCATGTTCATTTTGAGCTGAAACTACTCTGGCTTTATAGAACAAAGTGCAAATAAAGCCGCAAATGAATGTAACACACCACGAATCTCATCAGTTTTATTCAGGCTCAAATCTTTGCTCCTCCTGGGCATAAACAAAACTTAAGGGGGGCGTAAGGAGATGCCGACCAATGGAACCCTACTTTAAATCACTTTAGTTTTTAACTTTGGGCTGCCAACTGAAGCGCATGTGTGCCGTTACACTTGTCATGGTAACATGTGACGTTGCGCTCTTAGCAGCTGTTGCGTAGCACTGCATGTTTTGAAAGTTTTCAGATATTGTTCTGATAATTGGGGAAGAAATACGCTACTAATAAGGTTAATACAACAAATACGTATGTAATCAATACTGAATCAGAAGACCCACGTTTAAAAAGGGTAATAATTATCAGCATGTAATTTGTATTAAATTCCTCCATCACTCCCACCTTTATAATTCTCCTAGAATCCACTTTAGTAGGCCTTGAGAAACTGCACTGCCTTCCCGTCCACACGTTCTCATGAGCTGTGTCTGGGAGTGAAAGTGGAAAACCAACCAAAACAGGGGTTTTTCCTTTGCTTTATTACATCCTTATCCCCCTACCCCCTCCCCCCCCCCAATCGGGGAAACTAATTTCGAGATTGATTACAAAACGTACAGAAGTATATGTGTTGTAATCAATCTCGAAAGAGGTCAAATTGATTATTTACTTGCCATGATAGTTGAAAAATTTACAAAATGGTTGTGACCTCAAATTAGAGTTCTTCCAGTTCATGCCATTCTTGCTTGCCTTGACATAGTTACATTTATGGATCTCTAAGTCTAACTCCAATTGTACTACATTACTACTCTGAACAAAGAAGATTGGCTACCAACGCATGTAAAGGCCCATTCACATTACAACGGCCGATTGGTGTACGGCTACCGCACGGCAAAATACACAACGTTAAAGTATTACAACCGGCAGGGATCGGCCGGCTGGTCGTGTTAATGTGAATGGGCCTTTATACCTTCCGTATATAATAAGATACAGATTGAGTCCTTGCCAGTAATGGATTCCAACAGTGCATAAGTGTAACGTTTCATGAAAGGATCTGTTCTAAAAGCTCTGTGAATTTGGCCTGTTGATTACATGGTTACAAGAAGGGGAGGAGGCTTCTGTATCAAGATACAGTTAATTAACACATTAATTGCTTCATGAAGTGACTCAAATCTCCTTACTAATTATCCAACTTCATATCATCACATGTCAAACTCATAATTCCATATCGCTGAGGGAATTAAGATGGGCTTGGTGAAGATCGATGCTGTGAATGTTGCACTTGCATAAAAAATAATATTTTAAATGGTTTTAGTCACTTATACTCCTTCAACCAATGCCTATAGCTTTGTGATATATCAGCCCACCTCCGAGACTGTCCTCTTACTTTAGACTTCCATATACCGACTTCTGTCCGTAAGTTCAACCATATTTCCTTTGCTCATTTCTGTATGTTCTTTAAACAATGCTATTATTGATGGAGGCTTTAAACAATATGGCAATATTGATGAAAGCCTTAATAAGCAATGTTATATAAAGAGAGCATTTAAACGCTGTTGTATTATTAATGGAAGCTTCAAACAGTTTTGTAAATTTAAAGCAGAGTGCTTTGGTAGACTAATCAAGTCCAACGAATTTTCAATTACTGGTGGCTCGTTCTATTATATATGTATTAAGTATGCACTTAAGTAAGACCAAATATTAAGTTAAAATCGTGAGATAAGTCTTGAGTAAGTAGCTGACTCAGTAAATAATCTAATAATAAGTCTTTGTCAGTGAAGGAGTGTATTACACTCGCTCAGGGCCACTCTAAATTGAATTCACATAACACCACAGGGGTGTTGTGTACTCGCGCGTAACTTGGAATGCTAAAATTATGTTTTTCTGAGTGATTTATGCACAAGATCTTTTTGTTGAAATCCTCTGATATTTTGAGGGTAAAGGGCTGTGAGTCATATGAATACATGTGCTAAATGTCTACACAGAATATTGGATATATATCACTGAATTTCAGGTCATCCTTTGGAGTATATTTAGTTACTTTACTGGTAATTGCCTCCCAGAAATATTGCAAACATTTTTTAAACATAAATATATAAAACATACAAAATAAAAACAGCTCTTAGATGTTCTTAATATTTACCATCATGGGAATCCGCTTGATCTCATTGTTTCAAATATTTATGACGATATCTCAATCCCAAATTTTCAGATTTGTGACTCATTTTCCTATGCGCAATGTTATACAAATAGAAGATTTATACAGCATTGTGTTATTAACAGAAACTTTAAATTGTGTGGTACTACTAATTTAAAAGCTAATATAAAACACAAACCTAATTTGAAATTGTTTACTTTTAAAAATAGTTTTAAACAGTCTTGTTTTATCAATGCAAGCTTAAAACAATGTTATAAATGTTATATTATGTATTTCAGAACATGTTTTATCTTTGTTTGTTATAAGATCACTTTATAAAAGAGGACAATTTAAGGTATTATCCATGACGCCCGCAATTTTACTTCTCTATTTCAAAACTTTTCAAGGCGTTTAAAAATAGTTACTTCATTCTACACAGCCACATATCTTGCACTGTGTGTGGTACTAATGTATTCCTCCATGCCATACATCCTCAGTGTTGTCCAGGGTGCATTGTAAAATATAGCCACCTATAGGGTTCACAGCAGCCCAGCTATAGACTCCACCAAGAGCAATGTAGGGCCCCTGAACCTGACACCTAATGTCTCCATATGTGAGCTGCCTTCTGTCATGCAACAGGTCACTTTAATATATGGAATCTACCCCAGGTGAAGTTGCAGTGTAGCCTGAGGTCTTTCTACTGTAATCGAGATACTAAACCAATAGTGTAACTTTACCTAAGGTTAATTCTATTATCATTACACCACACAAATAAATCAAACAGAAAAATATATCAGTGAATACAATAATCCTGGGGCTATGTACATTTATGCGCCAATTTAATGGAATTAATGACCTGACACTGTATAAGCTCGTGCGTATGCTTCAGATGTTTTATTTTTCAGATGTATGTCACCTTTTTGTAAAGTGCTCTTAGGTACTATTAACTAATATGTTGAATCGAATTGAATGGAAGGGTGAGGTAATTTCCATGTTATATACCACTATTGCATAGCAGTGCGTACAATGTTTAAGGTATAGGCAACTGCAGTATAGGCTTGTAATACATTTTATGAGCTGTACCCTGAACCCCTATATCCAGAGGTTACCTATTCAGTCAATTCTGATTTCGCTCACCACAGTAGATAAGAGCAGAGTGTTGAATGAATGGAGCAGAGCAACTGAGGCTCTCTAAGCAGGACGTGAGATTCGCATCGTAGGGGGAATATACAATTACAAAGAAATACATCGACCCAAAAGATTAATTTGGTATCAAATCCAAAGAACATAAAGCTATCACAACCAAAGCACGTACAGAATTTGCTATCACACTCATGGAACATACTAGTTATTACCACCACAAAACATTCAGTATCTTTTTTCACACCTAAAGAACATTGAGTATCAGATCTGTTTTCACACCTAAAGGACATTCAGTATCTGTTTTCACACTCAAAGAACATTCAGTATCTGTAAATACATCCAAAGAGTATTTAGTATTCACATCCAAATGCAAGCCTGATATCTTTCCAGCGATAATAGTTTCATATTAATTGTTCCCTAAATTGTTCCCTAAAGACTTTTCTTAAATTAACTTTGGAATGATAGATCAATTGAGGAACAGTTGACACAACAAGGTAGCAACTAATATTATTGCTTTTTTTTGTATAACAGTCACCCAGATTATGCATAGACATCTCTCTATACATAAAATAAATCAAAATATGAGATTAATTATATCACTAATTCTTTTTGAATTTACATGGGATTAATCCCATAAAGATCCCTGATCTGCCAGATGTGAGCCCATCAAAGGGGCGAAACCATGTAGTGCCAAACACCATCAGTGATGGTGAAAGGGCCCTCCCAAACTTTTTTGATACCTATCAATGTAACCAAGCTAACAACACCAATAATAAATAAGACCATTTTTATTTTTGGCTCATCAATTATATACAGTTGTGGAATATGGGGCCTACATCATTTATTATTATGAAAAAATAAATTGGATGTAATACCCGGGTGTGTCTCTGACATCACACCTGGATACTTGTGCACCTGTCTATGACGTCATAGACCATAGCGAGGCTGAATAGAACGTCGCCAAGTGAGGGTTCCAACCCTCATTACATGGTAGCAGTACTGAAGGGAGAGGAGGTTGCTTAGATCCGTAACATAAACTAATATTATTGCATTAACTATAATTATCAAATGTGACTTCTCTGCTGCATATATATATGCCATTGCATGTGTTCAAAATATATATATGTAGAACACATGCAAAAGCGTCTTTTCATTGATTAAAATCCTTGCAAGGAAAAGGTAAGAACAAAGGGCCTCCATGGAATTAATTAAACTGGATACAATGTACCCAGTGGGAGCTTGCAGACAATAGATTTTAGTATGACTTAATTACAACCTATGACTTAATTAAATTTGAATTCATAGCATGTCTGTATGTTTTATGCATTTTGTTGTACTATTGTGTCCCATCAACTCATTATGAAGAAAAGGAGCTCCCAGTTTGCAGGGCATATATATATTATGTGACAGAAACATGATAATTTCCAAATGTTATTTTCCTACAGACTTCTTTCTAGTAATGTTTTCATTTTATGGTGTCTCACGCTTTTAGTCAGTTAAAGAAACGTTTTGACTTTCAGAATTGTTACTTGATATATTCATGTATTTCTAAGGTCATCCTAAGTGAATATATTTAACAACATTACAAGTGATTGTCCATAATAATGCTAGCCATTTATTTAAATGAGAAAGAAATGTCTATTGGATTTCTTTTTTTTTTAGATATTTTTATTGGCCACACTACATTACAAATTCTTTATTTCATCTTCACTTCAAAATACGCATAACAAACAGAGCTGTTATATTTCATGCCTTGCCCTAAAACAAAATACGATAATACTTGTCTGACATTAAGAATATGGGTGCGATGTTCATTACCACTATAAATTGAGCAATTACATAATAATATTAATTGGCTGATTATATATGCCATGATTATTTCCACTATCCACAAACTACATATATGATCTGTTCCTTATACAGTGTGTTGGTGTTGCTTTAGCTAACATATCAATTACTCTTTGTGATGAGTACATTTCTCATAAACACTACCCAGCTGATCAAATCACTGGCCTATTCTAGTCTATAAACATAGGCATATGTCCATTTCATCGCGGGATAAAAACAGGAGACCAATTAAAAATCATACATGCAAATGCTAATACTATCAAATCTCTATACACATCTAATAGCGGAACTCCACTATAGGTAAAAAACGGCGCCAACAGGCAAAATTTGTCGCCGACATTTCTACAAATTCGGAAAATTCGACATGACTAAAAATTCTAGTGGATGAGGGGGTGAAATAGGTTGTCGGCAACACATTTATTTGTTGCCAACAATTGCAAAATATCTAACTTGATTAGATATTTCGTCGCAAAAAATTTGTCGCAGCCGTTTTTTGCCGTTTTTCCCATAGTGGAGTTCCTGCATAACAGGGCATATTTCAGTTGTTTGTAATCAACGATTGATTTTAGGTTTACAGGTAGATCATTCCAGAAGGATATACCTTCGTACATCAGGGAACATTTGTATCTTTCTGTCTTTGGGAATGTCAGCACAAATAATCAATATTAGCAGTCATATCCTTACGTAATAACCTCTCTTTGTTTATTATATTTTGCTCTGTTCTATACAATACTAATCATATTCGCCTTCCTACAAAGATCTAAGAGTAGGAGGTTGGTTTCTCTCATCTTGGCATTATAGTCTAACCCTTCATTCTGACCATATGCGATTCTTAGAGCATATTTATACGATCTGTCTAATTTTTTGCTCAAACCTGGGTCCCAAAAAGGGTGAAGCATACTCACATATCGGAAGAATATAGGTCTTAAATATAAGCATACATAATTTTGAATTCATATACTTTCTCCTCTTCTGTAGTTCCCCTAGTTTCCAATACACAGTTCTTAAAATACCAGAAACATGTTGATTTAATGTTAATTTTTCATCAATTAGACAACCAAGATATTTGAACGTATATTATGATAGGATGTAACGAGGTTGGTTTCTGACTTACTGTACATGATGCCCACAAGTTTTTTTCGACCAGGTATCTCACGAGCAGCCGAAGAAACAAACTATTTATTTACCTTGCTTCTCTCGATGACCCGCCATATTGTTTTTTTTATACCAAAGCGCTAGACAAGCGTACAACTGATTGGCTAATCACGACGAAATTTACGTCATATGACGTCACGAACAAGCGTGTCGTCATGAGCGAGCCTAACGTCACCCAATGAGAAGGCTTCTTAGATTTAGACCAAAAAAAGTTAATATTTTCACGTGTGGATCCTTTCAACAAAACACCATGGCATGTATTCACTCATTTGCAGTGTGTACAACCCCCGATCGTGGTATAAACTCTATTAATTCTTACGCCATTGCATATTACATCGAGACAATTGTTCATTGTCTTTTTGCTGTTGAAACCGAAAAGCTGTATTTTGGTTTTCTTTTCATTTATGCTAAATAAATTATCCTTGCACCACTTTGTATATGTGTTTATGTCAATTTGACTTTTCTTTATTAGATCTGTTTCGTTCTTGTCATATGATATCAGAGCCACATCATCCGCATAAATGATTACTTTTCAATGAAAAAAAAACATTATCTAAATCATTTATAAATATTAAAAACATAAATGGTCCAAGAATACTTCCTTGAGGAACACCCGCATTCACCTCTCTCTCACAACTAAGTCCACATTTAGACCTTACATATTGTTTGCGATCAAGAAGGAAATTGGACAGTAATAGCATGGAGCCTTTATTCAAACCCAAGTTATATAATTTCTAAATGTTTCTAAACACTTTTAACAAATGATGGTACCTCACAATCCACTTTCGCTACATGTTGACTCATTTCTCTGTGATGCATCACATATGAATAGATCTTCAAAAAGATACAAAAAAATAAGAACCATCTTACTCTGAAGGTGATGCTGTCTATACCAATTACTCATAGGGCATTTACTAGCCTTGCCAACAAGACTTTCATTTTGGTGGACCAGATGTTCTGCTTGATTAATTACTTTAAGCTTGCTAAGTGTACTATTAGCAAAGTAACATATGTTACCCTGACGTATTGGAAAGTACTTCACAACTCTTGTGTCTACTGCAGCACAAGAGAGTGTCTTCTAGCAGACTTTTCCAACTGTCCTATATAGCCAGTCATATAGCTATTATATCACAACTGAGCTTGTTATTAACTCCAAAACAAACAGATCTGCACTATGTGCTTTATTTTGGAAAAGGTAGTTGTGATTTAAAAATGGAATACTATTAATCTTGTGGCTGTTCTGAAATAACATATCAGACACACTTGGAGTGTAAAATTAATGTAATAAATTAATGTGACCAGCCAAGCAGAAAGGGGACTCCAGGGCCAAATTTCCGAATTTGGGTTTATTACAGATTCTGAATCTGCATGTCCTCCTGAGTCAATAACCGAAAAAAATAGTTGAGAATTCCCAGAATTTGCCGAGATATGGGCTTTTTTGTAAAGTTATGTCAGTTTTCAGTAGATGATCTCAAATAAGTTTGGGGAGTGGCTCATTTTCCTGTGACACATCACATGTACAAAAAATAAATATTAAAAAGGAAAAAAAAATGACAGGAATGTACAGAAGGGGGAATGAGCATTATAAAAGTGAAAGAATTTTGTTGATACTCCTAAAATTAGTGGAGTTACAGACTTTCAAAGTGACCTGCCTCTCAGAATTACTAATATAAACATTTGTGACAGTGACGTCATGAACATGTTGTGACTCCTAGCGGGAATACCAGGAACTATAACTCCCGCGGGAAGGTACCTTTCTGCTTGGCGGGTCACATATGTATCATCGTGAGTGGTGAAGACACAAGTGATGGGTACAAGTTACATTTACACTCCTTGTGTTTCTGAAATGCTATTTCGGAACAACCATATCTAGATATACCATATAATATATCTGAACCTACTGGTAGAGTGTATATACACATTAATTTATATATAAATTAATGTGTATTAATAAATGACAATAGTCAACATACTGTATTTTAACCACAATAAGCATGTAATCTGGTGGAGCCCTGCTTTTAACAGCTCGGAGCCCACTACACGCCTGGGAGTTGTGATACAATAGCCTTATTCTACACGACACAGAGCCATAACTTCATACACCTCAGTGACACCTTAATGTCCGCTAAGGTGACAGGCAAGGTCCCAGCCTTGGCCTTGAATTGATTGATGTCCATTTGCAGTAAATATATATAATTCTAGGCTTGATCATTTACTTACTCTCCAAGCAATCTAATAGAGAAATTGTGGCAAGGGTACAACTCGGTTAAGCCTGGCCATGACTCCAGGTCCCTGTTGTATTTATAAGCTAAGGAAAGTAATTTTCTCATTGCAATTCCTTCACTTGTCCATTCCTTCCTATGTGTCAAATTCCAGGCTGGTAGAAATAACCCATACACTAGTGAGTGGGAATTTTTTATTCCAATCCACGGAAGGATGAGAAAATGATTGACTTCCTGACTTCCCACTACAGTTCCTTCCTTACCTAATACAAAGGCCCCTGCTAACATTACAGTCTTATTTGTCTCTGGTGAGGGTGTGGATGTGTGTGGTGGTGGAGTGTGTTGGGGTGTTTGGTGCTTTGGTGTGTGTGGTAGTGAGTAGTGGGTGATTGCTGTCAAATTAGGTAGAAGGATAAATCTCAATGAGATGACTTTCAATTCAATTTTTAAGTTAACTTGATATGTCCGATATGTTTCAATCCACAGTAGGTTCTTCAGAGGATGGTAAGTCAATGAGACATGTACATCCATGTGTAAATTAGAGCAATAGGATGGGTCGCTTGGCCATTGTGACGTGATAAACAAGTAGAGTTGGCCTTAGTTATTTAGTTTGGTAAAAAGAAAAGCGTTTGTGTGTACAGAAGAAGAAGAAGTGATGCTCTGTTAAAGCTGCATTATCAGTTATTACAACAAAACAAATCTTACCAAATTCACTCATATTATAATCCATACAACTGGATTTATTGATATTCTGCTGTTGTATATGTATGTTTATACAAGAATTTGAAGACTATTTACCGAGAGAAAACTGACGCTGATGAGCGATAATAATTGAAGTCATCGTAAGAATAAAAGGATACAAATCAGGATGTTTTAGAAGCCCTGTAGCAACACAACCGCACAAACCATCCAAGGTTTTTGTCCAATGACTTTTAAATGGGTTGGAAAAGAACAGAACATAAAGTAGAACATGTTTTAGTTTTTGACCGACGTTAACAGATTGTGCAGCTTTAATGTATTACATAATAGAAGGTGGTGGGAAGGTAATCTTTGCCATGCAAATTAATAAGCGGAAAATTTTATGAGAATTAACAACTGGAGATCCGATCCCTAAAGTACCCTCAAGGGAAGAATTGAAACTGACATGCTGGTCTGCATGTCTGATCAGGAAATTAAGAGAAAGAATGTTATGCGAAAATCTTGATCAAGTAAGTTTGTTTCTTTGGTTTAATAAAGTAGGCGAAAAGTCAAATTACAGTAAACCCAACACGTCCCGCCTGGGGATGCTTTTCTCAGGGGTTGTTGACATTGAATTCATTAAACAGGAATTTCTTACTAAATAAAACCAATTGTTTTGAAGATATCCAATATCTCTCTATGGTTATCCTACCTCCTCCCAGGACACAGAGGGAGCTATTGAATGTAACAAATGCCTCGAGAAAAGAGTTTTGTTTTCATTACCAGACTTATTCCCATACAACCTTGACATCAACCTGTTTGTAACTTGTTACCAACTACAAACCAACTAGCCTTGATCACTAGGGATGATTATATTCTGCCCCAAGAGTTTGACCAATGGTTCCACACACATGCTTGTCAATGAATAGGAAGGCAGCCCCTTCCAATGCCACCTCCACCAGGCTAGGATGTAAAGAGAAAATGGTATGCATAAACAGGAGGCCCTCTCCTCCCGTTTACACACAAGTGGATACCGATGTTCCCGTAAACGTGCACATAAAAATCCTATAATCCCGTAAATTTATATAAAATGTGTTTACAGGATTTTACTAGTGGATATGCTGGACTGAGTTTAAAAATGTAAGAGGTATTAAAATTGCTTAATATAATATCAGGTCGCTCTTACATAAGATTGATAATATACGAACCGAAATTATGGATGCTGGACTTGATGTAATAGTTTTTACAGAGTCATGGTTACATAGTAATATTCCAGATAATTTAATAGCATGCAAAGGTTATAATATTATACAACTGGATAGAAGTGCAGGTATAAGAGGAGGTGGTATTTGCTGCTTTGTAAGAGACGATTATACTTTTAATACAAAAGAGGATAGTAACATGTCGAACAATAATAGTGAAATTCTGAGTTTATTTATATACAAAGATGATGTTCCCAGATTTAAAATAATTGTGACGTATAGACCTCCTTCTGGCAATATTCATTCTTTCTTCCAGGATCTAAGTAATTCCATGAAGTCATATACTAATAATAAAGATAAGAATATTATAGTTTGTGGTGATATTAATATTGATTTACTTGAAAAGGATAATAAGACTAAATCCTTAAAGGAATTTGCCTCTAACTTTAATTTGACAATTCAAGAAACTGACTTTACCAGATTTGGACTAACAAAAAATTCAATACTGGACATATTTATGATACACTCAAAAATAGATGTATTTGTACAAACCATTGACTACTCATTATCGGATCATCAACCAGTAGTAGCAATATTTAAGAAATTACAAAACAAACCAAAGAAATTAGAATTCTATGGAAGGGATTACAAGAGATATACTTATGACAATCTACATAATAGGTTAAATTTATTTGACTGGAAGGAATTCCATAAAACAAGAGATGTAAATGTATGCTGGGATAAAATTGATAATAGTATTAAAATGTGTGCTGATGAACTAGCTCCCACTAGACTGTTCTCGAATGTAATTGATAAGCCGAAATGGTACAATGTGGACATAGCCAATGCGCATAAAGCAAGAGAAAAGGCTTATAAAAAGGCCAGAAGAACAAAAAACATGGCTGACATACGAACTACTAGGTCACTAAGAAATGCATGTAATAAACTAGTTAGGCAATCGAAATCTAGCTATTACAAAAAGGTATTATTTGCTAACAAAAAGGACTCAAACAAGTTTTGGAAAATTGTTAATGATATTAATGGCAATTATAAGCAAAAGATTAATAGCCTCATAATAGGTAATGAACCGGTGGAAGGCCCTGCATTGGCGGAAGAATTAAATAATTATCATTGTAAGGTTGGAGAAAATTTGAATAAAGATATACAGGTAATACATAGAAGTAGACAGAAAGAAAACATCACCATCGACTGGGATATACCAGAAGTTTCAGAAAACATGGTTAGAGAAAGAATCCTAGAAATAGAATTATCTAAAAGCTCAGGCTCTGGTGAAGTCAATAGTAGAATTTATCGTGATGCTTTTCAAGTTCTATCCAAACAGATAACCCATCTGATTAATGTCTCAATACAAGAAAATATTTTCGCTACCAGCTTTAAACTGGCTAGAGTGGTCCCAATTCCCAAAATTAATATACCCAAGGTAGCCTCAGATACCAGGGCTATTTCATTGACCCATATCTGTGGAAAAATAATAGAAAAGGTACTGTCTGAACACCTACGTATCCATCTAGTTAGGAATAATATATTAAATAAAAATCAGTTCGGTTTCCAACCTGGGCGATCCACTACTGAGGCCTTAACAGAATATATTACGGATATTAACAGTGCACTTAATAAAAAGAAATTTATCATCACATGTTTTATCGACTATAGCAAAGCATTTGATACTATATCGCATGAAATATTACTAGAAAAATTAGAAGACTGTGGTTTATCTGACAACTCAATTAAATGGTATAGATCGTACTTGACTAATGGTCACTTGTAATGGATTTGTGTCTCCTGAAAAATCAATTAATTATGGAGTTCCACAGGGTTCTATTTTAGGACCTCTACTACTGTTCTTGATTTATGTGAACGATTTAAGGTATGTAAATATGAATGTCAAAGTTATCCAATATGCGGATGACACCGTATTATATGTAACATCCAACACAATCAATGAAGGTAGTAATATTATGCAACAAGATTTAGTAAAATTCCAAAGGTGGAGTAGGAGTAATAGGTTGAATATAAATATTAAAAAAACAAAGGTTATGCTCTCCGGCCCAAAAACAAGAATCAAGAATAAAGACCTAACCCTGAGTTTTGAAAATGAGAAATTGGAACAGGTTGAGAAATATGTCTATCTAGGTATCACCTTAGACCCGACAATGAATATGACTAATCAATATAATAGCCTTACTCAACAAGTTAACAATAAACTGTTGATCTTTAAGAAGATTAGACCCAATTTGACAAAAAATGCTGCAATTATAATAGCTAAATCGAAACTACTCTCAATATTTGACTATAGTATTTTCTCTTTAACCCCCTTGACTACACAACAATGGAATAAACTGCAGATACTGCAAAATAGAATACTTAGAGTTGCACTTAAATGTGACTATTATAAGCCGAATGAGGAATTATATATCAAATGTAAAGTGATGCCTGTGGATAAGAGATTGAAATTTAACCTAGGGAAAGTGGCTCACAAAGAAATATACCTAAAACAGGGTGCCAAAATACATGGAAGAGAGACTAGACAAGCGAGGGCTCCCATTTTGGAATCTTTCTTGCCAAATAGTGATAAAGACCTAAAATGTTTACACACAAAAATATCTTCGACTTGGAATGTGTTACCTGACAGATTGAGGGTCCTGGGAGCCTACTATTCAGTTCGTCTCTAAAGAAATATCTACTGGAAGGATAGTTAGGCTTAATTACGAAATTGTTGTCTTCAGCTCCCAATTATAGGAAAGAAAATTGTAAGAAATATAGTATATTATTGTAATGACTGTTCGTGTCCGCCCTCTGCCCTGATAAACTATGATTTTTGCCATGTTGGTATCTTTATATGTATTCATATGTATTGTATGCTGTTTGCTTGTAAATTGACACCAGATAAGTATTTAATTTTTCATATTGTATATACTGCTTGAGAATAATGCACTTAGATTGGAAAATACTTTGCTCATACTGACTCCGATTGAGGAAAACCTTCACCAAATTTTATTGGTTATTGACTATCTGTTGATTTACAAATTGATATGGAAAGTATAGTCACTAAACAGGTGACAATATACCGAATTTGTTGCCAAACGGACTAGATTCTCTCCTTGTCTGGCATTAAGTACAAATATTGTACTACTAATGTATATGCTCCCAATGATTGATTGTTTACTGTAAATTATGTGTATGGTTATATATTACCTGTTTTCACAGGATCCATTATATCAATGACACTCGCTTTAATAGGCCATGTATATATTAATAGACACTAATCTTCATCTCATCACTCATCCTTTATTAAACATTTTATATAACTTTTCTAATTTTCAAGGTTTAAAAATTAAAACTTAAATATAATCTGGCTGTATTAAGAAAATTCCTCTGCTTCTATAAATAGACTGACTAAGTCAGGACATGATGAAAATCACAATTATATCAGTATTTTTGTGAAGATTGTAACTGTCTGTTTACCTGAATAAATTTTGTCCCCAAGAAAAATATGCCACTTAATAATGTCTTGGGCAATAGAGGCGATAGTGACAAACCTATCATATGGTATCACACAAATCTGTTAAGACTATTCTGCCTTCTGCACATCTGCTAATAGAATTAGTTAAAAAGATTTTGCAAAATGTCTTAAACTTTAATTGACAATGACAGTGAAGTGATCAGAAATGCCTGCATGATTACTGCTAGCCCAAACATTCTCCATTATTTCATATGCACTATACTAAGCTGTATAAAATTCTTAAACTTGGGGAAACCACTGTTCAGTCATTTCACCTTCAGACCTTCCCAGACCTTTAAGACATTAGATTGAAAAGATTTATCCAATCTGCACTTGTTCGCTTATCTTTGTAAGATTGATAAGCCATAGAAATTATTAGAAAGCTCTGACTTTTCATCTGGTGTCAAAAACAGCTGTTCCCTTGATAACCGTGAAATTTCGTCTGCTTATAGGCTACTTGCATGGCCCCCATTTTGAATCTTGATTCACATGGAATTATGGGAGTTCAAGTTCATATTATATATTCAGCATGAAATATTTAACAGTGCTCTATTGTCAATATCCAAGGGTTTTACATGTTTCCATAACACAACCCTCTTTCTTTCCTATCATACACTGGGTTTTCATAGATCATTTATACAAGCTATGGTGAAACAAAACACAAGTACACTTACAAATGTGACTAAGTCTTTAGATATTGTACCTCCAAGGCATATTCGCTATTTTATAATTGTTTTAAATTGATATGACACCGTATCCCATGTGCTTGTCTATGAATATATAACAGCTTTTAAAAAACACAAAAATATGCAAATTCCCTATTGTCAGGAGGTTATGGGGTGTATACAGAAAAGTGCTGCCATAATTTGATTCATGACAATTTGATAAGTTGATTATATTGAACAATGAGTATATGATTTTGTTGTTCTTAAAACTACCTGATCTAACCAATGTACCATATTACAACAGCCAGGTGACAAGAATCAACCCATGATATATTAGCTAAAGTTATTGCATCAGGACCAGATGAGAATACCATCACATGATCTAATGCTCTTTCTGAATATAAATATCTTCAATCTTAAACAAATCTTAAATGCAAATCTCGTATTGTGAGGAGGTTATGAGGTTACAGAGGCAAGGATGCTGTCAGCTGCTGGAGCAACAGGAAAGGCTGTCTGAAAGATATCCGTCCTCCGATATGAGCTTGAGTGCAATATGTAATAGGTTTGTCAGCCTCTGATTATGAGGCGCCCAGTGTTACCTACATTATTCAGTCTTTTCCAGGTACATAGGCGGACAAAATTAATAAATGCACAGACAAAGTTTTGTTTAAACTGACACCAAATAGATAGATGCTGGGACAGAGTAAATAAATGCAGTGCCAGAATTCATAAATCATGAATAGCATTAATGGGTTCAATGACCTAATTAATAAATACAGACACCAAACAAATAAATCATCACCAAATTGATTAATAGAGATACCAAAAATTATTAATAGTCATCGAATTAATAATAGAGATACCAAATTAATAGATACCCTGACAAAATTAATAAATAGTCACCAAATTAATAAATGCACTCACAGAACTAATAGTACATTCACTGAATTAATAAATGCACTCACACAATTAATAAATACATTCATCGAATTAATAAATGCATTCACCGAATTAATAAATGCATTCACCAAAATTAATAAATACACTCGCCAAATTAATAAATACACTCACCAAATTTATTAATTTTATTAATTTGGTGACTATTTATTAATTCTGTCTCTGTATTTATCTATTTGGTATTTCTATTTCATAGTTCGGTGACTATTTATTAATTTGGTATCCCTATTCATTAATTTGTTGACTATTTATTAATTATGTGTCTGTATTTATTAATTCGGTCATTATACCCTTTAATTCTGTCCACTACATTTATGTATTCTGTCCCAGCATTTAATTATTTGGTGTCAGTTTGAAAAAGATTTTGTGGGTGTATTTTATAATTCGGTCTGTCTGACGACTAGAAAAACACTGAAATATGTAGGTAACACTTGGCACCTCATACCTGCTGGCGTTAAAGCTATACTTCATGTACATACTGTATGGGTCGAGTGACATTAAGGCTGCACTCTCAGTTAACGTCGGTAAAAAACAAAATATTTCTTACACTTTCTTCCATTCTTTTCCAACCCATCCAAAGGTCATTTGACAGAATTTTCGGAGGATTCTGTCTGGTTGTATTTGCTACAGGGTTTCTAAAACGTTAACGCCTGAAAAAAAAATATATCTTTTACATTTCATTCCATTCTTTTCCAACCAACCCATCTCAATTTCATTCGACAGAAATCTTGGAGGATTCTGTCTGGTTGTATTGTCTACAGGGCTTCTAAAACGTCCTCATTTGTATTTGGAGGACCTGCCAAAATCCTTTCTTACAGTGACTTCACTTATTATCGCTGATGGGCGGCAGTTTTCTCTGGGTGATTACTATTCAAATTCTTGATTAAAAATACATACAACAGCAGAATATTAATAAGCCCAGTCGTATAAATTGGCATAATATGAGTAAATTTGGTAAGATTTGTTTTCTTGTAATAGCTTAGAATGCAGTTTTAATATGTGATGAATGCATTAAAGTGAGGAAAGCTGCATATAACACTCTGATCCCGCTATATATAATGCTAATGCCAATGTAACAACCCTGCTTAAATAAAATGTTTTTAAAAATAAAACAACAAAATTCCAGAGGGCTCGAGGTCTATAGTTAAGTCTTGCCTGATGACCGCAGGGTATAGATCTATAGTGTGGTTGGAGTACTAAAAGGATGTCTTCGCCCAGCGTCATCTATGACAGATGCGGATTAATTTAAAAACCTTTTAGCAAACGCCAAGAAAAACTGGCTTTGAGGAATTTAGGATCGACCGATGTGAGGGATCTATGTCGGAATGTCTGCTCATCAATTTACATCTAATTTGCATTTAATTGAAATAGATTAAAGTTTCCTAAAATACATTGCCAGACACTCTTCCGCTGTACTATCTTTGATACAAATATGGTCGCAGTTCTTTATCTGATTGATATGAAAGCTTTTAGTAAGAGGCAGGACAATGTGGTTGTCTAGGATATCGGATAGATATCAATCTAAGGGGTCATTTATGGAAAGACATTATTTAAATTTCATGTTTTAGTCAGAAAGGCAGTAAGTTGAACCAGGTGACAATGGCTACCCCAGGGCAGGTTTTACATTGACATTCACTATGGCGTACATAGACATACCAAAGGGTGACGTCATAAATATCATATCATTACTTACACCCACCCATCTTTTCCTTCAACTTGGTGAAAAGTCTAGTAAGAACACATATATGTGATGTGTTTTAGAGAAATGAGTCACAAGTTGGGAAAATTGGGTTTTGAGGTATCGCCATATATGAAACGATGAGATCAAGCGGATTCGCATGATGGTAAATATTAAGGACATCTAAGAAGTGTTTTTATTTTGTACGTTTTATATATTTATGTTTTAAAAAATATTGCAATATTTCTTGGAGGCAATTACCAGTAAAGTAATCAAATATACTCCAGAGGATGACCTTCGAAACGCAGGAATATATTCAATATACTGTGTAGACATTTAGCACATGAATCATGTATTCATATGACTCACAGCACTTGACCCTCCAAATATCAGAGGATTTCAACAAAGAGATCTTGTGCATAAATCACTCAGATAAACATTATTTTTGTGATTTGCCACTCATTTCCCTGCAACAATGATACAACAATGATTTCAGTCGTTGTCGTTAGTTGTTTGTTGAATAATGAGTGAGTTTGAGAGAGATATGAGACAGCAGCCCTACCATCTGGTGTCAGGATCAATACAAGGAAACCTGCAGGAAACCCATTGTGCCAAATCTCCTTCGGTTCACTGCATAAGGTAGCCATAGTGTTCCTGCTGTTATTTCCCTTGGGCGAACCCAAATATACCCAACCTCAAAGAGTAGCTTTCACAGCAAACAGTGGCTAACCCCAGTAAGACTAATAGAAGAAAGTAATAAAACTAGGGATAATCATAGATGGGATACAGAGGAGTGAGCCATGGGACGCAAAATGGATATTTTTCAAATTGTTTTATTGACAAGATGTTTTCATTATTGGAGTATCTATCCCATTCAGTCTTATGTATACATGTACGAAATTTCGAAACAGTGTGCCCAATATATTCTTGCGTTTCTAAGGCTAGAAACTACTTAATAATCTCATCTTTCCAAATATTATGATTTCAAAATCTCATATCCATATCTCAAAATCCACTTCTGTTCCCTTTTGTCTGTGACACATCATAAACGAATTTATAAATGAGGCAATACATTGAACCTGGATCTGTTGTACAAGCTAAGAAAATGATTTTATTTGTAGGTATTCCTTTACATGGAGGAAGGAGAACAAACACCTACATGTCATTCCCAGCTTGTATGAATAGCTTATAGACACAAAGCTTTTTTATTCCTACCCACCAAACGAGGGGGAAAACGTGTAGGAATTCACACACACAATTTCCATCTCCTTAGCTGATACAACAGACCCCAGAATAAGAAATGCATAATGTATTGATTCCCTTATCTTTTATTTTCTTGTCAAATATACAAAGGCATGCTAGCATCGATCTAGAAAGTACCACTCAGACTCTATCGAATAATTCAGTAGATGGTCAATTCTCCCGAACTGGGTCCACAGGGGATATTTTTGACTAAAAATATAAATGCATTGAAAGTATACCTGCCATTTAGACATATTATTGTACGTATATTCAAGGGTTTAAAATTTCGGAACACTAATTTCAAAAACTGTGCATTTAGTGGCAAATTCATTCATTCATGTTGTCACCCCGATGCTCTTGGATACAAACATTGTGAAAGTAATAAGGCTCATTTTACATTATATCTTTAAGTTAACATTTTGAACTAAACATTTGGATGAAAATTTGAAGAAATGTTTGTTCAATATTTGTTTTTTGTTTTCAGGTATTTCATGTTAGAATTATCATAATTATACAACACTCAAAGTTCAAGGACATGGCCTTCTACTAATCCTTGTCAAATATTCATTATTCCTCAAAATGAATATTATCTTATTTATTCCTATAGTAAAGAAACATAGCTTTGTCATTATATCTTATTTCGTAGTCCTCAACTTAAACTATCTTATTCCAATTGCTTATGGTGCCACCCCAATGTTACATCGGGGTGACAACTCTAACTTATACTTAATGAGATGAGTAGTTCATTTCATCTAGTGTGTTTTAGGGCGAACAACTTTTTAGTTGTTTATATTTTCTGTCACTTAATTTACATGTTTTGATACTTTACCGTTTCTCTATTTCATGAAATATCAACATACCAGTTTTAGGTGTAATGTGTTTTGAGAACTTGTTCTATTTCCTTTTGGGGACTTTTTGTATTTTCTTCTTTATTTAACGTATTTTTATGCTAACTTCAAGGTTTATTTTAATATTGTTCCAAAATAGAAATTATGAATGAAAGGAAGTCTGGAAGATAAAACATTTAATAAAAGAGGTTGTTGGGGCTCCGCTGAAATTGAATACTCTAACTAACGGGAATGTCTATAATGTTTTAAATTCAATTTTGGGCTGCTGGTTATAGTTTTGTTTTGCCACAAAAACTCAATGACACCACCCTGCAACATGCCATCTAGTCATTGAAACGCTGAATCAATGTTAACCTTAACCTTTCAATTTTCAATGGATGGAACAGGAACGGAAATTATTGATAAAACGCAGGCGATGATATCATTGTACGATGCCTATGAAAATCCATATATATATACCCTATATTCTTTGCTTAAAATGAAATCTTTAATATCAATTTCGGAAAACTTTTGACTATTTGCACATTTAGATGAAAATAACTCTTTTAATCAACCGATGTAAGTTTTTTAATCAACCGTTGCTTCCCCCCCCCCCCACTCCTCCCCTCGCCCATTGCATTTGACGTGATTGTCAATATGCGTCTCATCAATCCCATCTAAAGCTGCACTCCCAGCTAACATCGGTCAAAAACTAAAGATGCTCTACCATGGGTGCACTAAGATTGTGCCTTATAGGCCTTGTAACACCCTCTTAAAGTTACAACTATGGGGCTTGATGATACGAGGGTTGTTGCATTGAAACTCATTTGAGCGAGGTAAGATTTATCTTAGGGGTCTCACAGAGTTCTTTCAGACTAGTCTAAGAAAATAATCGTATATAGTGCCATGCATGTTACGATAATAGGGAGTTGTAAGGCCTCTAAGAGTGGTTCACATTTTATGTTATGGAGATCCGCTTAAATCCTTTCCTGCAGTTGCTTCACCTATTTTCTGTCAGCCTATTCGACTTAAAATTGTTGTATAAACATATAACAGCAGTAGAATATTGATAAATTCAGTCCTATAAGTCATAACTTGAATAAATTTGGTAAGATTTTTTCTGTCTGAGAACGCAACTTTAAAAGGAGAGATCCCAAATCTATTTTAGCAGATGAAACTGGTGGAAGCGTTTCCATGATTGCCCCTGGAAACTTTGTGACTATGTAGCCTCACATTCCCAAGAGGGATGAAGGCAAACGGATATGACGACATCCCATAATGTGCCACTGGTTCTGCACTTTTATGGAGGAAACTTCCACCGGAATTCAGTCATCAATGAATGCATCTAGTTGAAGCTCTCTGGGGCCATTCTTGATCCACCTTTACAAAATAGATTTTCCTGCACCCTATTCAGAAACTGAAGTTTTGTTTATTTTTCCTATGAGATTAAAAGCAATGGATTTCCGTCTACCATTACACATGCTTTGCTAGGCTTTGTTAGGCTTTGCTATAAAATTTGCATTCCAGTTACATCGATCAAAAACTAGTCTTCAGTATAGAATGGAAGATTTTAATCCAGAAAATTTGGAATTGCCTCCATTTCGCACACATTCATGATAGAGCTCTACAGTTGCTGTAAAGTCCAAACCAACCCCTTTATTTCACAAAAAAAGTTATAAGGATTTTGGTCACTGTCGCTGATGTTCACCTGGGTTATAACTACCTTAGGCAGAGATTAAAAGGTTTAATAACCCCCATTAAGGGCCTGCTGTTGCGCTCTTTGTAGGGTACACCCTTTGATTCCAAAAGAATTGTGTTTAATAATTTTCCGACTAGGTGCACTGCATGGGTACCATTCTATACACATTATATCTCCATTATTAACGTTTTTCTTTTTTCAGAATGAATAAAACCAGTATGAAAGCTGTAGTTATCATCCAAGCCTTCCGCTATTACCGTTTTCCTTTACTTATTATATCCTACACTTTGATTATAACAAGGAACAAAGGAGATTATTCCCTCAGGATTAAAATATATAAATTAATGAATATCTATTGTGTAGAACTTTACACCTGCAAGCAATAATCCATCTTCTCTTATTCACCCTTTCATTATCCCTCTTAATAAGCACTTATATCTTATAATATCATCCAATTAAGTATACGGGGGAACTTTGTGTTGCGGCCTGCAGTCTCTACATGGGACAGATCGTCCCAAAATGTGCAACTGGCAGCTCTACTCATTTAGCAAATTATGCTAACATTGTACCAACACATATCCTTATTAGGTATATTTAATTAAATCTAGTGCGTGTTTGATTCAAAATATATGTTCGGTCATGTTGATCTGTATTTTGAACCTCATTTTTCTCTCAAACTTGTGATGTGGGGAGGTGGGGTAGCCGAGTGGTCTAAAGGGTTGGTTGGGAGCAGTGAGTGACATGAGCATGTTTAGGGTTCGGACCTGGACATAGAACTTTACAGTTTCACCTAGAGGAAGACCAGCGTGGCGGTGATCTAGTCCTGGTAACAAATATTGGAATTGGAGTATTTGAGAGAATTGGTGAAGGCGAATTGTACATTCTCTGACGACCTGACTCACATAGTTAGAGGCAGGGGGAGCCACTCGATAAATATAAACGAGTAGCTCAGAGACATCTGGCGGCAGGGTGAGTAATTACTTGAGGGGCAGATAAAGAGTGGCTGGCAAGTCAGACTTAATGGAGCATCTGGGGACGGGCAAAAATGTCACTAAAAGAATGATGATCAAAAGCACCGGACCTGAGGGTGCGTATAGATACCTCGTGATTAGTCTAAGCGAGCTTTACAGTTGAATTAAAAGATGTCCACTAATAATGAGTGAAGATATCTCTATCATTATTTTCAACAGTCATACTATTATGTCTGTGATCTGTAATAAGAAAATTAGTCATATTTTTTAAATGTTTTCCCACAAGAACCCTTTCTCAGAATGTTTTTATTTTTGGACTTTTGTGCTGTTGATAGCATAAATACATGTGTCTAACTTTGTCAAATTCTTGTAACCTTTCGTCAGGAATACAAAATTACATAGAAACTGTCCTTATCAGATGTATAAATATCTACCATCATTGGAATCCACTTGACTTCATCTTTTCAAATAGGCTAGTTCTCAAAATCATTTTTTTGTGACTTATGACTCATTATTCTGTGACACATCACATATATATATGTGTATTCATTATAATATATATATAAATGTATCTGGAGTATGATACGTTGCATGTGTATCCCACTGAGTGGTATATGCAATCCCTCCATGCACTGAACCAGCACAAGTACAGTTTAGAAATGTCCACAAAAAGGCCTTAAAACGTAATCATCAAGATGTCTGACATTTCTAGGGACTACTCTAGTTCAAAGACCTAGAGTCAATCATAGCCTTGCAACAGAAGTATTGCTCATCAAAAACGTTTTAGTCATGCCTTCTCGTGTTACAGCCCACTCAGGCCTGAGAAACATTCGCCAAAAAGTTACTTTTCCTGGTAAAACTTTTTCTTTCCTTTGTTTCTTTCCTTATACAATGAATACTCCCTTGTCTGCATGCTTAGCAGCTATTCCTTCCTTAGGGTATCAAAAGAAGAAACATTAATTTGTATCATAGGCGATGTGTTACAAAAGAATAAGCCATAAGTTGCAAAACAGATATTTTCCAAAGTGTTTTATTCACAAGATTGCTTTGTAGGAATGCTTTTGTCAATAACCGCTGGGCAATTCACTTGTTATGCTTCCTTACATAAATAAGAAACCATTTTTTTTATGTGTTCCTGGTAATAAGGGTTTCTGTAATTATTTCATGCATCAAAAGGGTTATTGAAACTGTATGAAATGTGTTAATATATTAATAGGGGAGATGCATGTCCGCCATCTTGAATCTTGATTCACATGGAATGTGTATGTCAGCGTAAAAACAATAGAAAACCTGTTATGTTCAGTCTGAAATATTTAGGCTACCAGTGGTCTCCTGTAAATATCCATTTGTTCTAGATGATTAAAAAAAACAATACCTCCGCATGCGTTTTGGTTTGAATAGATCACATACCGAAGTTATGATATTGGCAAATAACATTCTTGCAATTTCGATAAGGATGTTGCTGATTTGTTGTATGATTTGAACTGAATGCAACCCAGCATGCACTATAATAGACACAGTGAGAATACAAATCCCGTATTGGAAAGATATCTTCAGAATTACCAAAATTAACATTATTACATATGACACAAGCCAGTTTAAGCAGGTGTTACAGAACATAACAAATTTCAAATTTGAAAGTAGATTTAAAACTGGTAGTGTATGAAGTTCTGAAGACTATGTAACATACTAGTCATGTATCTTTTAGTTCTTGTAGAACGTACTGCTTAAATTCTATTGTAAAATACCGCTTAAATTCTATTGTAAAATACGGTTAGATGTTACAATTTAGGGACTGATGATATTACATTCCTACAGATCAACGCCTCTGAGAACAACAAAACAAGTTTCAGTCGAATCCCATGAAAATCCAAATAGGCGTAGACTTATTGCGGACATTGACAGTCATGAGGAAGGACAGTTTACTTATAACGGCAAATCAAAGTTTATAAAAACTGCTATACTATGAACAATATAATCACTTTAGGCAAAAAGGACAGTCTCTTTGTTACGAATGAATAAGAAAATGAAAGGAATATTGAGATTGTGAATCTGTCAATATGTTCAGCAGAGAAGGAATGGTTTCCACCTCCCACTAGCCAAGCTAGCTATATCTTGAGAAACCCATTGTGGCTTCATCACTCCATTTCCTCCACCCGTTGATGATGCAATGGAAAGAAAGCCTGCAAGGTATTCCATTATATATAACCCATTCACACCTAGAAAGAAGCCAGTCAATTATATAAACATGTTTATGATATATATGCTCAACTATGGGAGCATTGACCGACACTTGGGCTTTAGGTTATTACACAGTGTGGCCAATCCCTTTGAATACCGATCAGGTTATCAGAAGATGTACAAATCACACCTCTACACATTTAGTAATTTCTGCTGAATTAGGCTAAACAATTAGAAATACTATAATATAGGTCTGATTATGTATGGCCTTGATAAAGCCAACCTGCTCGGTTATGTTAATCTGTACTTTGAACCCCAGTTTTTTTCTCAAATTATTGTTTGAAAATATCCTTTATTCAGGACACATTCCATTAGATGGTGACGCTATTCTCAGTTATTCCTGCATGTTTGTTATTAATATACCTTATATATATGTATATTATATCAAGGACAAATCCGAAATAATTATCTCTAGTAATAGTAATTATTACACTATGCTTGAAAAAAGCTATATGGTCATCATAAGAAGTGACTTAGTCACATTTCTCATCAATCTTTTCTTTTTTTAACCTGTTATTGGTCCAGACGATTTATTGATAAAGGGCAAATGTTCGCCCGAAACGTCGGAAACCAATAAAACTCAACCCCCAAACTCATAAACTACTCCTGTCCCTTCCGTTTTGGGGCTCAACCCCATATATAGTATTGGATAATACAAATATCTGAACAGCATATCCCTATAAGAATACAATAAATTTGGGTTATTTTGGTGAATTGTACATTTTCCGTCAACCAGACCAATAAACAGCTCTCTGGTGCTAACAGGCTCTATCCCTTCTACTTGTGCTGTTGGTGAATGGACAGGTTGAGCCATGGTGGGCCCATGGGGGGTAGCAGGGTACAAAGGATGCGCTCAATGCCTGTCTATCTCTATAGTGACCATATCTCTATAGTGCCAATAAACTGGAGGGCCCTAATAACATCTGCAAACCGATCGCCTGCCACCATTGGGCGCTATTTACAGGGCACTCTGGGACTTCCGGTTTATTATACAAGCCCCTAGTCGGCGCATTCGCAATTATGCATATACCACAGACTGGGGAGGCGTCTGAAGTGGATGGAGACATGGTTTGGGGTAAGTTATTTATAGCTATCTGGTGATAGGAGTGGCAACTATAGTGTGGAAGGTGTATATATAATGGAGCAGGGCGTCCGAAAATGTACAATAGGGGATGTACATGTCCACCATTTTGAATCTTGATCCGCATGGAATTATGGGATGTGTATGTCAGTGAAAAAGGTACAGAAAACCTGCCATGTTCAGCATGGAATAGTAATTGGTGCTCTAATGTCAATTCAGGTTATACATGTTTCCAATACACAAGCCTTTATCCTTATCATTATTGCTTTGGATCTTGTAGATCACTTTTGCAATTTATGATAAAAATGTTGCTAAATAATTGTATGTCAGAGCTGAACTATCTATCTTGCACAGTCTATCCTATCTTGCACAGTTAGCTGACAACATCCTTTGTGTTTTTGCTTTGGTATAATAGGATCGTTTCGGGTCTCCATCAATAATATAGATCTGAAGGGCTATTGTATGAATATGAAGAGAGTAATAGAATGTGACCCTCACACGATGGTAGAGTTTGTATGAGTGTTTCTTTGAACATAAGACTTGGGTGCTCCTGGTAATAATACATATATAATTATATACTAATGAGCCTGGTGTAAACCTACACCTCAATGTGTGCTGGGGAAAGGGCTCTGCCTATATAACCAATTTATTTGGCTTAAAATGACAAATACTGGGTATATATAATATCTTGAATACGCTGTAGACATAAATGGGTTAACATCCAATAGAGACTAGAATAAGTATAACTCTCAGACAACTAAGTTGTCATTACAATTGTATTGTCATTGCATTGGTTTTAAACTTTGTTTGGTTATGTTGATTATATCTTGAATCTCAATTCTGTCTGTGTTATTTCAGAGGATTCAATCCTGAAGGCCAACTGTACATTTCTGACAACCTGACCCTTTATATGGCCGAGGGCAAGTCCGATAGATGTATGTGTTTCTATATGGCTCAGGGTCTCCATAGTATGTGCAAATGGAGTTGTCATCTAATTTCCAACCAAGAGCTAACGGCTTAAAGGCTGTCCCTGTATACACATTGAATCTAACCAGCCTGTCTACACAGCTAGATCTTTATTTTATCAATAAAAGCGTGGAGAACGGAATGTCCGTTGGAATAACATAGGCAGTTCGTTCTCCATGTATCGGCGAGTCTGGTTATCCGTTTTCACCTCCTCAAAGCTGTGTTTTGATTGGACAAGAAAGTGACGCACACCTTGATTGAAAAACAAAGTAGTTCCTAACTGGAGAAGATCGAGGCATAAGACATTTATAATATTTTAATAATGTGTTGATCATATAAATGGTAGGAAACATTAAAAATCTAATACATCTAGTCGGCAGAAGTGAAATAAATCTTCAACCAACCACGTTTCTCCCCTTTCACCTGTTCTCCACATGTCTCCAGGCTCTGCAATTACTACGCCTTCCAACACGTGGAGAAAAAATAAAGGGAGAATCTAGGTTAATTCTCTCTATATAGACTCTAGCAACAAGTATATATGGTCTGCTTTAGACTTTTAAAGGATATTATTATTTGGGAATATGATCTCCGATCAAATGAATAACTCCTGCTGTTTTTTGTAACAAATGGAACAACCTGCCCATATAATTGTCCTTACCAGTAGATACTTCACTGATTATCGCTCACCGGCGACAGTTTTGTGTCGGCTGATTTGACTTCAAATTCTTGTATAAGCATATGACAGCAGAATATTGAAAAATTCAGTTCTATAAGTCATAGAGTACATTTTCTGAGATTTGACTTGTCATAATATCTGAGAATACAGCTTTAACCTTCATCAAACACTAACACTAGAGATTCAGCAATTATTAGTAATCCTCCAGTTCCATTTCCAGAACCTTACTCCACCTAAAAAGAAAAACACCTTGACCGCGCCTAATTCTGCAGGCGGGAGGGGGGTATTTTACATTAACATTTCTCTTCTATTGTTATAAAATAACGTCATTTGGCATACATTTCATGCTCACACATCCCTGACATCCGTTTAGAATTCCCCTAGAAATTACCAATTTGTGGACCTCCCTTGTGAATATTGATTTTATCAAATATTTGTACGTACAGTTTGTAAGGTCTTGCAATTTTCATAGAACTGGAGCGATTTGTCATAAGCAACTTTACATTGGGATGTCAATGGTATCATTCTGAACTCAGTGATACCATTGTGATTTCAAGGGCATCATTGTGATACCACTGTGACATCAATAGTATCATGATTTTTAGATTTAGAAAATATTTTATACAGGTCAAAGACATTTTTATACATGAGTACAAATATTCTCAGAATAGCCTGATTTACAATACATTTATTGATAAGTAGATAAAGAGTTAACAAGGTAAATAAGCTAGAACAGTTTATAGGCTTTCACATTATTTCCTCCATATATTATAAGAATTATAGATAGTACTAACAATTTGTTACAATCCAATCTATCAGGATACTATGATAGTATATTTGAGGTTATAGATGTATATAAAATATTCCCAACACCCATGCCGTGCACATTCACGCTGTCCATTATTAATTCATCGAAAGTAACATATAGTTTCACATTGTTTTAGACTTGTGTCCAAAAAAGCATTCATGATCACACCGGGCAAAACATACTTGTAAATCAACGTCAATCAGTCCAGGTGGATTCAGGTGGATTTTTATGAAGTCAATTATATCATTGTAACATCAAGGGCATCACTGTTGGGTCAATGATGCCTCTGTGACGTCAATGGTTGACCATATCAACAACCAGAGGTCAAATGGATATGCGATCCCTCTCTCTGCACGTCAATGATGGACTGCTGCACCTCCTCCATCTACAGCTGTTACATACACAGGCTGCCCAGCACACACATGTGATCTGTCAACTAGACAACATCTTGGTTTATTCAGTACGTTAATAACCAGACGTCCGCACGTCTATGACACATACACACTCATATAACAGATGCATGTGTTTGATTTAGGTCTGGGTTGACATTTACTCTAGAGTAAAATCTAGTCCTGTAGTCATGTTTCCATGGATCATTGAGGGAAGGGTCTAGGGTTACCTTATTGTCACAAGTGGCTTTGGCAAGAATTACCGGTTCTTACATCCTGAGTCTGTAGTCAGGTTTCGCGGGCTGTGATCACCTCAAGTGGAGACTAAAAGGATTAGTGACTGCCATTGATGGGGCTCCTCCACTAGCTTACCTTGTGAACAGAAGCTAATGTTACCACGCAGATGTACCCAGGTTAGATCGCCGACAGAAAGGCTTTTGTGTTTGCAGGGTTTGGTAAGTGGAGGAGGCTGTAGCAAACTGGTGGGGAACATGTTTTCTATCTCATTCGCTACTTGCCTGCATTACAGTTTGGAACATGTATTCATATGAGTTAAAACAATAAACCCTCCGAACATTAGAACATCCCAACATAGAGATCTTGTGAATATATTACAATTATTAAACACCATTTTTACGACTTCCGACTCATTTTCCTGTGGCAAATCCCTAATAGAAACTTAGGATTTGTTATGCAACGGGCCCCCATGTATAAAGGTGAATCCATCAATAGCAAAAGAATACATACAATGGAGCGGACAGGAAGCTATAACTAAAGACATGCGCACTGGCCTGTTCTCAATTACTGCCATGTTTTTCAGCTGTTTCCAGACTCCACACCAGGTGGCAGAACGAGTGTTTCCATATTTACCCATGCCTTCTGCCGTCTCACAAATCAATTATAGATGTGTCTGACACCTGATACACCAGCGTTGCCTTACCTCATCACATTGTGTGTAGGATGCTGCATGTGCAACTGAAGCTGTCTAGTTTAAATACATCTTTATTCAGGGAACTCCGTAATGCAAGCTATGTTGATTGTTATTTCTAAAATGTGATGCGAACAGGAAAATAACAGTAAAAACTCCTGGATGGATTCTGAGATATCATCATATTTGAAAAGATGAAATCAAGTCAATCACTAGTAATTAGTTAATTATACTCCTTAGGATAACCTCAGATATGCATAGATATATTCAATACACAGTCTTGAAAGTTATTGCATATGTAGTGGATACATAATATGGGTCACTCTTCAAGGTCAAGGCTTGCGCAATAATGTATCAACCGAGTCACTGATTAAAAGGATTATTAACCTGCATTTCGGAGGTTGCACAGCAAAAACCACGATGTAAAATGGAAACTGTTCTGTCACAATTGACATCGCCCATGACGTAATTTCATGCAGTGATGTCTATAGGCAATACTATCTTTGTACTCTCTTCTTTTAATCCCTGCCTTGGACAACTTGGGGCTATAACCAGCTTTCGCAAAGTTTAAAAGGATTAATAACCTCCATTTCAGGACTACCGGTGAATTGTTTGCCTCGGGATTATACACCTAACTGTGCGTCAGCAGCCCCTCAATGTTGGGAAGTATTCCTTCAACTGTTCTTCTCATACAAACATATGTATCGTACAAGTAATACATGTTGAGACAAACTTTGATATCTGTTTAAAACTTTACTTCAATATGATTAGTTATGATGCCCACCGTTTGGTGATACTTGTACTACTAACTAGTACAAGCTAGTTTAATCTATTTTCTTTAACTTTTCTAGATTCGGTATTTTTTTAAAAATTGTATTAAACAATGTTTCACATATTTATTTTGTATATTTTCTGTTAAAAAGATAGATATAATTGAGAAGTGATACAATAAATAGACCTATACTGATCTAATATTGCATGTAGAAACATTGCAATGATAAGTGCTCCACCTTGTGTTTTAACCAGAAGATCCCTTGGTAGGAATGTTCTCATTTTGGGAGTATCTACATTTAAGTCGTATGAATACAAATTACAAGACAGTGTTTTAAATACATCCTTGGGGTTCTAAGGCCATTCTATGGAGTATATTTGCTACTTTACTAGTAACAGTCCAGCCAGAAATATTGCAAACCTTTTTAAAACATCAAACATCAAATAATATAAATACGTTTTAGATTTCCTAAATGTTAACATCGTTGGAATCCACTTAATCTTTTCAAATATGATGATATCTCAGAATTCAAAGAGAACAAATTGTCTCAATCCTCCCGTAACTACAGGAAAGTGACAGAAATAATCCCCTGCTAAACAAGTCATTAAAGAGAATTAAGTAGGCGTCTATATTTCCTACTCACTTCTGAAATAAACAAATTGTTCACCTTGTCGCTTAGGTGGGAGTATCAATGGCCTCTACTGGTTAAGGATGAATGGGCAGCTGGGACCTCGCTCAGTCCACAGGTTCTGTGTGGGGAGGCTGTTAGTGAGAGACAGCTATCGTGGGCTCTAGACGATGGGGTGGGTGTGGGTTATAATATTAGCTTCATCTGCTGGGAATATATGTGATGTGTCTCAGGAAAATGAGCAAAAAGTTGCAAAAAAATGATAACCTTCATGGTGTCAGGACAGCTTTTCATATATTTTCCAATAGGAGCCCTTGGTCAGAATGTTTATACGTTTAGGGTGTTTGGCGCTGCTATTACCATGAACCAAATTAAAAGACTATGTACTCAACGTCACAGAGTTGGCACTTATTATATCTATTTATAGCCTCATGGCTAGAGGCTGTGGGTCCCAGAGGCTTTTGTTCTTTGCCTTTTTAATAAGGTCTCACTGCACGTGTCTATTATAGTGCATGTTTAATTTGTATGCCAAGTGCCAGGACCTTTTCACCAACATCATAGCTTGTTGAATGATCTATAAAAACCAAATGACCAACCAATGTTTTCTAATTTTTTCCAAGATTTCAGACAGATGAATCACATTTTTCTTTTTTCTTTTGAAAGTCTCTCTAGACATAGCTAACATACATGTTCATGTATGTTAGCATCAACATACTTTGAAAGATATTATTTATGTTCCCGTATTTAACTCGTCAGGGCGAGAATTCTGCCAAATATATTTTATGTTGGTGCCCCTTTTGTTCCTAGTAAGGGTAAAGCAATATGTTATCTATGTATAAAGAGATTTTGAAGAAAAAGTGATTTCCCGTTTTTCTTAATACTGGAAAAACATAGAAAATCGTCCTTTTCCCATAGTCTTCTATAGTGAACAATAATAAATGTCACGGAAAGGAAAACTAACCAGGTGACATGTTGTCTGTATGCATGGGCCTTTTGGATTCACATAGTAACCATGTTCTTTCACGACGCAAAGTTTAAAAAATTGTTATATTCCGTTTTTTTCTGTTCAACAGAGATACCTTTAAGCAATCCAAAAATAAATACATTACTAGTAAGATTTTTCTGTGAACGAATATAAGTTTCACGACTTTCGATTAATTTTCATCACATATGTGTGTGGGGGAGATACATTTCCTATTCATTGAATAGTCAAAGTCAGATAGCGTTACAGGTTTTCTGGTCTATCTTTACGTATATACTGTATATGCAGAGTGCATGATGGAACCCGCTCTGACTGAGCATTCTGTAGACCATACAATAATTACAATCGCTTCATGTAGGATTCCTTACTTTTGTTCGTTTGTAACGATAATTACTTAAATAATTTTGTGCCGTCCACAGTAAGTTCAAATGTCTACGAATGTGTTCTTTACATCTTTTATAGAGCTTGATGATATATTATCGTATATCAACGTTTCTTCCGCATTTTTTGTGAACATGACGTATGTTTCAAGGATGCAAATTTTATAGCCGGGTTGGCTATAAAACTATGCGGCTATGAAATTATGCAGATGGGAAATTATGTAGCTGGGAAATTATGCAGCTGGGAATTTTGCAGCTAGGAAATTAGGAGGCCATGACGTTAGGCTGACATGTAGGTTGCCAGGGAAATAGATTGGCAAGAAATTCGGTTGCCATGAAAGTATGCAGCTGTGAAATTAGGCTGATAAAAATTAGTGTTAATAAACTATATGTTCAAACATCAAAAGATATAGAAAAACCTTTTAGATGTCTTAACGCTTAGCATCATTGGAGTCCACCTTTTCAAATATGATGGTAGCAACAAAGTACATTTTCTACGACTTAAAATTCGATTCCACTGGATTGCTTGTATATGTGCTCATGGTTCGCTGTTATGTTTAGCGTAGTACAAGTGTAGAGCAATTCTACTAGTTTGCTTGTTTCCTTATGAATCCAATAGTAATTCCATCGATTCGCTCTCACTGCGCTATTGGACCGCTTCTAAAAGACGTGAAAATAACGTCACGTCGTTGCGCTCATATCAAATAGGTCAGATATTAGCAGAACGTGCCGTGCGTTTCTGAAGAAGCGCAAATAGCAAAAGAGCGATCCAGCGGAATTTAGACCCATTTTTCGGTGAGACATCACAAACGTATCAAATTACAATTATTGGAGCAGACAAAACGAAAACATTTGTAATTCCATCACATATTTGTCCTATCAATCTTAACCTTATGTCATTTCATTTCAGGAGTTCTGAAGAAATTAATTCCCTTCACAGAGTCTGAACGCCGTAATCAAACACAAAAGCTGACGATAAAGAACACCATTTATGGTAAAAGCTTCTTGGCTACTGCTTTGAGGATCTCCAGCTGTTATTTTTCCAGCTTGTTTCTTCTTGAAAAGCTGTTTTCCAGCTAAATCTTTCTCTTCTTCACCTATTCCACCCTTTTAATGAAACATCACAGGGGCATACAGGGGATGTGGCATAACAAAATAATTACTTAAAATCATGTGCTTCATATAACACATGCTTGCTAAGCTATTTGTCCTGGCATTGTTAGTGTAGCAAATTCCTTACTAGCTGCTTAGCAAGCAAAAGTAGATAAGGATGGAAAATATTAAGAAGGATTCCCCATGCAACCGGTCCCTGATGTAAAACGACTGTAGATTTAATGACCTTGAAGATAAATTATTCATCTTCAAGATCATTCCATCGGCATTACCAGCCAATTTCAGTTTATAATCACATTTGCTATTTTATGGTCTATTAATTCATGAATCATCTAGAAGTCCCTTAGATAGAATGTTACTATGCTGATTCTTGGCACAAGATCCATTGTTAATGGAATAATTGTTAATGGAATAATTGTTTATTATATTCTTGAAAGGTTTAGACGATAAAATCGGTAAATAACTTCTATGAATGAGGGAGTGGTGAAGTCCCCATATCAAATGTGATGTGTTAAAGAAAGATGAGTCACAATTCGTAAAAATAGTATTTTTCAAATGTCTTTATCACCAGAATGCTTTATAACAATGTTTATATTTTTTGACAGTTTAGTATTTTTCGTAGTGGCAATAATTGAACCAAATCCCAAGACTGTGTGATAAATGTATAGATCTATGCGTTTCTTAGCAGTATATTTAGTTAATTTACTAGTGATTGACCATTAACAAATGTCACTAACTTTATTTTTGTATCGAAGTACTTATTAGACATCCTAATGTTTACCATCATTGGAATCCACTTGATCTCATCTTTTCAAATATGATGGTATCTCACAATCCAATATGTGACTTGCGACTTATTTGACTACCCATCCACCAGAGCACGGCGCTTGGGGATTGGTATTTTAAGACATGTCTAAACTGTGTGCATATCATTAATATATGCCAACAGAATTGATGTGATATATTTTTAGCACTATGTTTAATTATTGTATATATATTGTTTATTTCCAGTTCAGATACAGTTACATCAATATGATTAGGTACAATACAATATCTGGAAATGGGTACCCCATTCTATGCTTATTATAGCTCTATCAGGAGGTCCCGTATTATTAGATTTCATGTGATTATTACTTACTTTAGAATTTACGTAAAATGTACATGATAAAATCAGGCTATACTGATAATATCAAATTGTGTACTCAATCTAAGGAAATGTGTATGACCTGAATAAAATATTTTCAAAATCAAAATCAAATCAAACTTGTAGCTCATTGCCCTGACGCACATCACAAATGGGCCTGCTTTAATTCAATCCCACCGCCATAGATTTAAAAGGTAAATAGTCCTTCCCCAGATCATAATTATTGTTTTTAGCCGTGGAAATGATGTGTGTACCTCTCCTCTACATCTTGCCAAAATTGCCACAATGTTCGTGGAAGTGGGTCAATCGCTCTTGCCTTACCATTTCCAAGTACAGCTATTTTAGCACTAGTCATTTGGTCCGTCTTGGTCAGGTTCCATATAGCCAATCTACGGCCATCTTGTCCACTACCTAGGTCATTGACCCATGCACTGACCGACTGCCACCAATATTACTACTGATGGGGCCGGGTCTTGTCAAATAATTTGGAGGATGCTACACTGAATATGTATGGGTGGCACTGCCTAGAAAGTCTTTTATTATCATTTGTCTTGCATTGTTAAGATTTACTCCAATTGACCTTGTTTACACATTATCTATACATTATGTAAACTTTATTATCATATGTACAAAGGCGTACATTCATAGAGTAAGACTCTTTTACAACAATAACATCTCCTTTCAAAACCTATATAACGAGGTTAAAAGAAGATTAAGTATAATGGTAAAAGCTGGGAAACATAACCCGCAAGCCCAGCAAAAGTGTAGGGAATGGAGTGGGGTAATAGAAAGGTGGTAAAAATGTTGAAAACCTTACGCCTCCTCTGTCTTACCTATTTGCTATACGGTGGTCACCTGATCATCGCATTACAAACCTATAGCTCCGAGATAGGGTCAAGTTTACAAATGTCTCTTTGGGTCTGTACATGGGATAACCCCCCCTTTTTTTCTTGTGCCTGTACCAAAATATAAGCTACGAACAAATTGATTATTACTGATGTTTTATTAGGTATAATATGTATTAAATGCATGTTTTACAGAAATAGCAAGAAAACGATAAAGCAGGGCAATAGAGGACTTGATGTAATGGTGTTATTGGTCCCGCCAACAAGGGCTTTGTTGACATATTGAATAAAGATCCGGTGTAGGGAAAAAAAGACAAAAAAAGGGTTCCACTGCCTCGCTACTACCGCCGTTACTCTGCTACTACTCCCATTTCTTTAGAAGCGGAAACAAGTGGGAGCAAGTAACAGAAAGTAACCCAACCGCGTGCTGAGTGATAGTAACCCAACTGAGTGATAACAGTGGCCTGCTTCACCTCCCACTTCTTCCCGCTACTTCAGCTACCAAGTAGCGGCCGTTTGAAATCAAACATATTTGATAGAAGCAGGAGTACTCTAAGCTTCTAAAATCCGCCAAAAGAAGCCGGAAGTAATGTGGCTATGTAGCTGGACCCAATAGCACCCATCCCCGTTACTCCCCCATTACTCTTCCATAATCAAGAATCCATAGACTCGAAAAAACATTTCAGAAAACAAATAGAACTTTTATATGAAAACTAAAATAGAAAACAGCTAACCAAAAGGCATGGGCCTCTCTCCTTCACCAGCTAAGAAAAAGTATTTTGTAGAAAACTAAAAATGTAATATGACAAAATAATGAAATAAAACCAAAGTCATTAATTAAGCCAATACCATCACAGCCAGATTGTAAAGCTTGGAAAGAAGTATATCGATCCAGCTATGGCCAGAAATCTATGTCATAATGTCACTCTGTACTGAGTGAAACCTTATATTATAAACCTACATATCCTGATTTAAAAACAATAAATACATGTCGAATCGATTTATTGCATTTATCAGTGACAATGCTAGCATATATAATATCTATAATTCGTACTGTATTTCATGATTCCAGCTATGACCAAAACTATATCATATAGATATAACTTTGTACTGAGTGAAACTCAATATGTAAGTCTAAATGTCCAGACTATGTTGCATTCTTCTTCTTATTATTATTAATATTATTATTACTCTTGCCATACTAGGTTAAAATCGTACTGTAGTGTATGATTACCATAGCAAACTTCACAGTCATGCTATTAGGTAATGTTTACCTATGCATAACAGTAGACCGGTGGAAATTAATAATTGATTATGTAATAGTTAATTATGTAATTAATTAACTAAATGCTTAACTTGATTATACCCTGTATTGATATCATGTACCCCTGGTAGCCTTGTTCTTAGTTTATCTTAAAAAATATGGGAACGACTGGAAGAACTGGGATTATCCCAGAATTCTGTCGACCAATTTGTCATTTTCAATGTAAATGTTACTATATTACTGACTAATAAAAGATTTTTCAATTTCAATTTCAAGAAGCGGGAGCGGTAGCGGGGTAGTGGACGCCAGCTATTAAGCTTTACAAAATAAATACATGGAATTGGACGAACAATTCTACAATGTAGTTCTCCCACATTGTCTATTTTCAAGACTCTGTCAAATTGTTTATACTCTTTACCCAAAATGACCACTGCAGAAGAGCAAAATACAAAAATAATGAACATATCGAGAAACAACTTTGATTCATGAAAAGCTTGAAATAGCAGTTTTTCTGTCTTCAAACCTTCCATTCTAAAATGCTAAGGCTCTAAGAAAAAAATGAGACTTGAGAATTAAGAAATCCAGTTTTTGGTCAATTTATCTGAAAAGGAGGCTCTAAAGGTGTGGGGTTATCAAGACTAAAGACATCATGGTACTAATCCGAACCATCTTGAACTTTTACCAAGAGGTCACATTTGTCAATTTCGACCAGCATTCGCTACATAACCAAGCAAAAGCTAAGACTTTTCCAAGAACTATTCATTAAAACCTTTTTAGACTTCTTTTTGCTGAGATTCATTTGGGCGTGTGCAACAAGCGTGTTGTCCCCTATAGATTACCTTACAGGGCAGGGTTTTTAAAAGCATTATTTTTGTGTGTTGGAACAATATGTAGAAGTTAATCTTTTTTCAAAAACAAAAAACCCAAGCAGCTAACAACAATTCCCTGAGGGAAAGAATGGGTTTCAATAAATATATTGAATTAAAAAAGGGGATATCATCCTATCTTAACTCCTGAGGTATAACAAACCGACAGAGAAATGTAGTCAAACAACAAGAACCCTTGGATTCGATAATAAATCAGGTAAGATCCAACATTCAACATGCTTTAAAGTGGCTAAAGCCATGTCAAATCCACGAGGAAATGGCTTTGGAGACCAGGAGGTACTGCCAGATTTAGCCCTGCTGGCAGGAATGAAACTAATGTCCTTTGTACTGACCAGTGCCGACCTGGGTGTTACATAATTCCAGATGTTAACTCAACTGACAGTTTGAATCTCTGCATGGAGTGCAAAAACGATTTTGCTCACTATTTTACCAAATATCTGATATAATATGAATTTCATAGTTTTGATATTCACAGGAGTTTGTTAGGTAGGGTAAGGTGCACCAAATACTAGAAAATGAAGTCGAAATTCCGTTACTCGATAATCTAGCCAGCAACAGTAAGAAGTGTCACTTTAACATTATCTTTTCACTAAAAAGCTATAGTCCTTTGGTAATTTACCGTTGGCCTAGCTTTTTTTTCTCTTTTTTCCTTTTAAGATTTTATTTATACTTGGTTAACCAACTTCCTTGTTCGGGGTTTGTTAGCTTGATTAACTGTGAGGACTATTATTGGATTAATGTATGATATTGAGGGGCTGTTGGTGCACTGTTTGATGCATAATCCCGAGACGAAGCTGTGTACTAGCGAAATGGAGGATTAATAACCTGCATTTCAGGACTATTATTAATCCTCCATCTCGGCGTCCAAGGCAGCGATTAAAGGACGAGAGGACAAAGGCAATATGGTCAATGGAATCACTGCATGAAACTTCGTCATGGGCGATGTCAATTGTGACAGAACACTTCCTTAGCATAGTAACATACTCGTACATCTAGCAATGCGTTTTTGTTGTTTGAGAAACGAAATCCTGAAAAAAATATATCATATTAGTGTACTACCGCCTCGACTGAGACACAAGAAGACCGAGATTCTCCCGAGCCACAATAACCTAGTTGGCATATGCCACACCATCTCCTGAATAAATGATTGTGATGTGTTGTTATAGGAAAATGAGTCACAAGCCACAAAAAAGGAATTTTGAGATATGAGATCAAGCAGATTCTAATAATAGTAAACATTAGGACAGCTAATAAATATCAATTTAATAATAATAAATGATAATCAATTTAAAATATCTCCAGATTTGGTACATGTACTCATGCTGCTGGCAGCGCTAATCACCCAAAGATTGAAGACATTCCAATAAAAGTATCTTGTGAATATAAAGCTTTAAAAAATAATATTTTTGCGACTTGTAACTCATTTTCCTGGGACACATCAGATTTGAACATAACAGAAAAGAGTCATTGATAAGCTTCACTTTCTATGTGCACAAGTTGGTCGAGATGGACGTTATTTCTTGAGTGGCTAACAGTCCATTCGTGAAACCCATCTATTTAGACCACCGAGTATGGACACATCAACAGTATCAATGACGAGTTTTGATACACAGTGATGTTATCAGATAGTTGAGTAGGAATAGGCTCTATAATACTATTAAAGAGATAGAAATCGGATTTCCTCTTGTTAGTAGGGTTGAATCTCTACCAATATTTTATTTAATGGAGGGCTACGCCTCCCAATCTTCATTGGCTGAGAGGTCTGGAGGCCCCGCCCCTTCCTCCGTGGCTTGACAGCCATAACAGACTCATGATGGGTGGTTGTACACTATAGACGCAACTCGTTCCATTACAAAAGGTTATCCGCATTCAATCATACGATCTGTGAATTCTGGACGAGATCACGTCATTTGTAACGTCATGTTTTAAAGTATGAGCGAAACGGAACGTGGTTTACTTCGTGCTATGGCATGAAGCACTTCCAACATGTTCACGGCAGACGGTAACAATGCGTGGCTATACCAGTTCAAAAGCTTGTTACATTCTCTCTTAATATTACAAGTCCCCTGTTTTGAATATGTATCGATCACAAAAACTAGAAAACTCACCCCCAAAACGTACCTTCTCTATAGTCGGCGGACTCAGAGATAGTGTCAGATTTGAACTGAATTCATCCCAGCATGCACTGTAATAGACATGCGCAGTGAAACATGCATTTCCCTATTCTCACAGTAACACAGATGTATAACACCGGTTGTAAATGTGACATAGAAATAAAAAGCTATTTATATTTTTTTTTCTCATTCTATATAATATCCAAAATTGCGATATAAAGTTCTGTATAGTGACACCTGTCTTATTTGCGTCCTCTTTAGAGATTTTTTACACACTCGCAAATGCACGCACAAATGCACTCATAAACTTACTAAAATACACTCACAGCCACCATACAACCCCCTTGCTTCATAAATAACTCGAAAGAACCAGCCTACCAAAAACTTTCTCTTCTATTCACAGTGTTCCACCAGTTGTTCGAGGCAGGTGAACACACAAATACCAACCCATTCATGAGAGAACTCATCAAAAACTGTCTCATAATGTATTGCTATTCTACAGGCGCTGTCTATGAATACTGTGTTCATGTTTATTCGAAGCCTTCATAATATACGCCTGATTCAGTCCTCCCGCCAGTTTTATTCAATATACGCTGTTCTCACATATCCTCACAAAGACCAAATAAAATACATCGGTAGAGAGCAAGATAGAGACATGTGGATGAAAGGTAGAGCACTCTTGCGTCCAGGCATAAACTGTGGATCAGAATGTCAGGAATAGGTGATCTATTAAATGAAAATTAATAAAAAAAAAAATGGATATTTTCCAAAGTGTTTTGTTCACAAAATTCCTTTGTAAGAATATTCTCGATGTTGAGCTATCTAGCGCTTTACTTCGTATGAATACACATGCCAAATTTTATGACAGTGTATTAAGTATATCTTTCCGTTTCTAAGGTCAATCTATGAAGTATATTGAAATATTGAAATAGTTTATGATCTCCTACATGTTAACATAGTTGGGATCCACTTAATCTGATCTTTCCAAATATGAAGGGCTCCCGAAATCCATTTCCATATGTGATGTATTACAGAAAATATGGTAGTCCATAAGTAGTCCATAAAGGTATGTCGACCCTTTTGTCTGTTTATATAGTCTCGTTTGTACTCATTTGTACTCATCGAAAAGGCAAATAAAAAACATCTTATCTTATCTTATCTTAAGTCGGAAGAAGTGTATTTTTCAAATGCCAAGACAAGAATTTCAATGACAAGAATTCTTTATCGGAATGTTTTTATTTGTTTATTGTTCTTAGTAGTAGCAATACATGTACCATATTCAAAGACTGTGTGCAAAATGTATCTATGCGTTTCCGAGGTCATCCTGAGCATTATATTTAGCTAATTTACTAGTGATTGACCATCAAAGAATGTTTTTTTCATGCATAAAATATATAGAAGTACTTATTAGATGTCATAATTTGTTACCACCATTGGAATCGGCTTGATCCCATCTTTCCAAATACGATGATATCTCAAAATCCATTTGTGTGCGGCCTGTGTCTCATTTCTCCGTAAGACATCACATATTTTCCGCAAATGTGGAGCTCACTGGCGTTTCCAGAGAGATAGAGTTAGATCAGGCCTGGAATGGTATAAATAGGGATCACTTTACAGCTCTATGTTGGTCACAGGTAATGAATGGCGCTGGATAAATATCAGTTAATGCTCTCCCCGGTTGGCCATAGGGGCAGCACTGTTTGAAGTGCCCACTATTTACTGTACGGCTGAAGGAGATAGATGATACCTACACTCCACTTCAATCCTTCTGAATCATTCAAGAGATCCAAAGGCTATCACAATGGTGGGATGTTTGCAGGCCCAATATATTGACCTACCTTGTCTGTGTGATTAAATGTGTATTCTCACGTGAATGGATCAGAAGCCTATTACGATTTCCATTTTGAATAACAAATTTAAAACACCTTTATTACAATATAGTTGTGGATTTAGCTTTAAAGCAGCACACCAAGTTGTTTTTGATACGGGCCTTCTAAAACGTTCCCATTTGTATTTGGAGGACCCGCCAAAATCCTTCTCTATGATGACTTCACATATTATCGCTCCCTGGCGGTTTTTTTTGCTCAATCGATTCTACTTCAAATTCTTTTATGAACATATAACAGCAGCAGAATATTGATGAATTCAGTCCTATAAGCCAAGTTAATTGGGTGAGATTGTCTTTGTTATACTAGCAGAGAATCGGTTTTAACTGAGAGTACAGCTTTAAACAGATCTCAGGGGAAATGATACAGCCATGTCATGGCCTCATGCAATCATGAAGCAGGTTTACGCCTTGCTATAAAGACGGAGAAGGAAGCTAAGCGCATACCTTCTGTTATTAATTGAATCCGGGACATTAGAGCTCTTAATGGGTTTTAAGCGGTTCCATAATAATCGCACCTCCCTTTGGTATAACTTGAAGCTGTTCCATTTTACTAGCACCTCCCTTTGGAAGTTTATGAGGCATCAGCAGTTACACAAATCTATTAGAGAGTGCATGTGTCTGCAGGGGGGGGGGGGGGGTATGCCTGTGGCAAAAGCAAAATTGTCTTCCAAGTAATTCATAAGACTCTCTTTCATCTTCTTAAGCCATGGGAACCAATAGGAAATTTGCATGTGCGCAATTTTGAATCCAAGTTTTCTTTCTTTGAGAGAGGAATCCCTGTATTTGTGTATTCTGATTAGATGTCTGCTGGTGGTTAGTTCTTCTGAACTACACCAGTGGGCAGAACTAGTCTGACGTGGCCTTATCTACATTTTTACCTGTTAGCTTTTATGTAATCAGTCTAAAGTAGCTGCGTTGTCACTTTTATGACAACTAGGGGTTAACCTATTTATTCCTTTACATTGTCTGTCATCATTATTGCTTCCAGAGTGACTGTACTCTGTACCATCTATTGTCATTGATCGACTCTTTGTATACTTCACTGAAGACACCTGGGGTCTTGAATCACCTGACCAGGAGATACAAGATCCTCAGCAGATGTATTGGCATGTGATGATGTTTTCAATCAAAATTTATCTAAATATTTGTATGTCAGATTGGAACAGAATCTTTCCCATCATGCACTGTAACAGACACGTGCAGTGGCTAAAGCAAATCCCCTATTCAGCTGCAAATGTGAGCTTGCACCAAGTCTTTCAATCTATCTCATTGCACACATCAAGCAGGGACCTCACTGGTCTGATTCATCAGTAGGGGCAGTAGTGACTCAAATATGATATATATTGATTCTTTTTAAACGAAAAGAAAGACTAAGTATATTTTTGCTACTTTTTTTTCTATTTTTTAAATATCTTTATCGGCCAGATTTTTATTGGCCATTTTAACTTTACTAGTCCACTTAGAAAAATTGTAAACTTTTTTTTCAAAAATAGATATACTCATTACTTATGTTTTAATGTTAACATCATTGGAATCCGCTTGATTTCATCTTTTCAAATAAGATGAAATCTCAAAATCTATTTTTTGTGACATGTGACTCATTTTGACATATTATCACATATCTGAGCATATCAGTTTTAGTACTTCATTGATATAAAATGTATGCTTATTGAACTGTATTTTGAACATTATTTTCTCTCCTAAATATAGCTGACCTGAGGGGTTTACTGAAGGGAATTGTACATTTTCAGGTCATTTCCACGGAGTAAGCAGGAAAAACAACTTTATCTGTCCTCAGTCACGTCACGTGATTAACCTGCGTTCTGCCCACGTCACAGTAAGGCACCGAAAGTAAGCTCTAGGGAAAGGTACATTAGGCGAAGGCTAATTTGTGACTTCTTGTGCTGAGGTGTATAGAGGTGTAATGTGAAATGAGTCACAAGTCTCAAAACATGTTTTTCCGGATATATTAGGCTTGTGTGCACATTATATCCTTATTTTCTTTTATTTGATTACAGCCAAACATTTAACAGTTATAGTATATTTACCAGGATTTCCTGTAATTGGGTGCAATAACAACTTTTACCAAAAAAATTATAGGAGAAAGACGCGCTGTCCCATCAGGGATGTTTTCAGGCGTTGCCCAATCAGAATACAAAACTTTGTGTTTGAAACACGAAAAAAGTACAGTCCATACTTACATAATTATTATAATTATTATTAGATAACTAAACCTAAACAATTTTTTTAAAAATCAAACAATTTGTCTCACACCTTTACCTAGTTTCGATCAGACCGATGCCGAATAGTTTATTTCAATTTTACTCTGTGTAATTACTCTCTCTTATATCGTAGCAAACCTCTATTTGTTTATAAACATAACCGCTGAAGAAGCCTATATATATGGCAAATAAACGATTTTTCAATTAGATTCAATGAATCCCTGCTCGGGATGTGTTCATGTTTGGGGTGTATCATGGTGTTAGTAGCACGAATACATGTGCAAGATTTCAAGGCTGTGCATTGAATGAATATCTGATTGATGAATATCTGAGATTACCCAAAGTATTTAACTACTTTACTAATGATTGACCATGATTTGTTCATGAATAATGATATATCAAAGGACTTATTGGATGTTCTAATGTATGCAATCATTGGAATCGGTTTGATCTCTTTTGAAACTTTCAACAAAAGAACTCTTTTTCCGAATGTTACTTTTGACAGTTAAGCAGTCTTAGTGGTATAAGTGAAGCTGCATCCGCAGTGCTTATGTTGCCACGCCCCCCTTGCTAAGGGATCCCATGTGACGTCATAGTCAACTCAGCTTGAGCGTCCACGCCCCCTCCGCCTCCAAGGATATCTCTATGTCAACATCACTGCGGCAGCCAATCACCGTCTAGCTCAGCGCGACACACCCACCTTAACCCATTGAGGGCGGGCTGATGCCTCAGGCATCAACATCAAACTGGCTCAGGGGACGGGCTGATGCCTCAAGGCATCACACATAATTTGGCTCAAGGGACAGGGTGATGCCTCAAGGCATCAATTTTTTATATAAATTGAAGGGGGCATAACTTAATAAAAAATGAACGGATTTTGATGAAATTTGAAATATATGTATACAAACACACTAGAAATATTTTTATAGGTATGTTGTCATGGAGACAATAATGATGACGTCATAACTAACATATGTAAATGCTGGAAAGTGAATTTGGAGCAAGGTTGCCGCCATATTGCACCCAATTGAGACCCATTATTCTAATTATTGAAGACCAAATTCTAGAAATTATGAAAAAATATGATCAATAACTGTTTACACCTATTAAATGATGTACATATGACACATACTATTTGAAGAAAATATTCTTACAGTGTTTTTAAACCCTAAACCTCATGTTAAACACCCGTCCTGAAGCCCCAAAAGGGGGAAAAGGGCCCCCGTCAGCCAGGCAAGTTATGTGTAAACTGCCCCCGCCTTGAATGGGTTAATGATTCGTAACGGGCCACTCTCACTCTACTCGCCTAGCAGGCAACACCCCGCACAATTTTCGTGGAAAATTTAAACTTTTGAATGTCAAGATGGTAAAGTCAAAGGCTAGGATGTGTGCTAAATGCAAAACTATTCATATTGCTCTTACTGGATCCAACTGTGGTCGTCAAATGGAACAGAGATTGAACAATTTAGAGTCAATGATTCAAGATTTGGTCCATGTCGTTGGAGAACGTCCTCCAGTGGAAGCTAACGTCAGGGCAAGTGGTGAAAGTAGCCATCAACAGGAGGAGGAAGTTACCTTCTCATCTCATCATTCTCGGAGCCCGAGTGCTGACAGTTCTATATATGACGTTTGTAATTCTGATCGTAGGAGAAGGAGGTCATCTTCCTGTGAGAAATCTAAGCCGTTTGACCATACTTCCGTGCTAGAAAAAGGTGAAGAAATTACCAATTGTTAATGTTAGTGAATCTTAAACTGATCACTAAGCTGGTTCTTGATGAAAGGCCTTACGGTGAACTGTCGGGGGTGGTGAATCATGCTGTCACTATGTGTGAAAAGGCCCAATCACAGATTTATCAGTTGAAGGCTAGTGTTTCCTATGACAAGGCAGTTCGTACAAGAGCAAATAAGGTGGGCCTAGAAGCATTTAATGATGTAAAGCAAGAGGAAATTCTCCGTTCATATTCATTTGAGAATTCAAAGCGTGCTATTGTTGACAAAGCGGACAAGAAGAGTTCCGGCTCGGTTAAACGTACAGAAAAGATCTGCTTCAGATTTAATTCTGCTGGGGGATGTCCCAAATCATCATGTGAATTTCCTCATCGCTGTGCTAATTGTCTTAATGATCATTCTGCTAAGCTGTGTATGGTCAAGTCATCGAAATAGGATGTCATGGCGACCAGGCCAAAGGTGAGGAAACCCCTTTGGTTACTTTCTGCAAAATGGCGGCTGACTGTGGACATTTTGACTTTTCGGACACTTATGCAGATGAGTTTTCTCCTGAATCTTCTCTGTTTGCTCATTTTAACCCTATTTATGAACCTGACGATGTTTATTGTGATATTTTTCATAATATATCCAATTTTGTGAATACTGGTAATTGTTGCGAGAGTGGTACATGTATTTTTACTGCTCTGAGTTTGCTGTAGGGTGTAGATATTACTGTTTATAGTGATTGCGCCAAGGGCATTTGTACTTGTATTTATCAGTTAGGAGGTCTCCTGACTCAACTTAAACCTTGTCGATTTGCTTATGCCATGTTTTCTCAAGGTAGTAAATTCATAGAAAAATATTTAAATGTATATTTTGGTATCTGCGATGGATTTGATGTAGTCGACACGATTCCAGAACCTTAAGAATGTAAGAATTACAGCTTGATACTTGATGATGTTCCTAGGAAGAAGATGGACAATATTATCGCAACAGACATAAATGAGGGTTTTATTCCTATCGTCGATTTTAAACCTCATTGTATTCATTCCCTTGGCGCTGTCAGTAAACCCGATGGTGGTATTCGGCCTATTACCGATTGTAGTAGACCTTTTGGTAAATCTGTAAACAACAATTGTGGTTCCTTGATACGTATTTTTACATATAAATCTGTGGATAATGCTGTTAACCTAGTTTGAGATAATTATTATATGTCGGTTATAGACATTAAATCAGCTCATAGGGCTGTAGCTATCAAACCTGAACATAGAACATTTTGTGGATTTGTATGGAATATCAATGGTGTCAACAGGTATTTTGTTGATAATCATATGTGTTTTGGCCTCAAGACAGGTCCAAGTTACTTCAATTCCATTTCAAATTTTGTGGCTGAAGCCTTGCTTAATGCTTGAAATGTAAAGTAGTTAATTATTTTGTGTGTGCTCCTACAGTAGGAGAATGTATAGCTGCCAGAGACACTGTCATTGCTTTACTTAGATATCTAGGATTTAATGTGGCCTGGCATAAAGTAACATCTACTTCTACAGTATGCAAATATTTAGGCTTCAACATTAATTCTACTGATATGTCCTTGTCTTTGCCTGTTGAAAAGGTTAAAAAACTAAATTTTTTGACTAAATCTCTAAAGAAATAGAGTTTATTACAAAGAAAGAACTTGAACGAGTCTGTGGGTATGTGAGCCATTGCTCAACAGTTTATAAAGGTGGTTGTACCTTTTGTAGAAAATTCTTTGATTCTTACAAAGTTATGGCGACTAAACATATCAATCGTTTGAAAATTTCTACAGCCTTTAAAAGAGACTTGAGATGGTGGTCTGCCTTTACTTAATTTTTTAATGGCAGACGTCTCATTGGATGAAATGTGTTTCATCTTCCTATGGTGTCAGACTCTTCAAGCAAAGGATTTGGTGTGTATCTGGACAGTGATTGGTTGGCAGGATCCTGGATAGACAACAATATTCTCTTCAATGACACCCCATGTCATCATTTATGTGATCCTCCTAACGATGGGGTCATAGCATCTAACATTAAATATTCAAGAATTATATCCAGTGTTAGTTGGACTCAAGAGATGGAAACATTTATTCAAGGATCAGACTGTGAAATGTTTCATTGACAATACTCAGGTCATAGGTATGCTCAGGAATGGTGTCAGTAGTAACCCTCAAGCCATGGAATGGTTGTATGAAATATTCTGGGTTAATTTCATCTACAACATTGAACTGGGACCGATTTACATTAACACAAAAAATAATATTGTGGCTGATACCTTGTCTCGGTTACCTTATTTATATGATTATTCACCTGAGATTGTGTCCCTGAAGAAAATAAGCTTGTGTTGCGTTGACTCTATGTTATTTTCTTGTGACAGGACCTGCTCAGTTGAGGAAGAGAGTCAGACAATTGACAATTGATAATACCAGGCTTCAAAGGACCAATCAATGGAAATGTTTCACTACATTTCTTTCTACTTATAAACTCACTTCGAACTACATAAATGTGGACATTATGTGTATGTATGCTGCCTGGTTATCAAGTAAGATGAAACATTCATCTGTACTGTCTTATCTGGGTGCTGTTATTTTTGGAGCCAGGTTAAGGAATATTTTCTGTGTTTCCATGTCTCACCCAGATGTAAAATGTACTCTTAGAGGCATTTTCAATCTCCCTGGATCTTCTATTATACCTGCAGACCCATTACTTCCAGCCCATCTGCAAGAAATGAGAAAATTTGTGAGATTTTCTTCAGAATCAGAGAGAACTGCTTGGGCTATTTTCATGATTCTCTTTCATACCCTATTGAGGATTGGACATGCTATCAACTCTACTCATGCTCTTAAAAGGAGGGATAATAATTTAACTTCTTGGGGTATGGAAATTACAATTAATTCTTCAAGAATTCGTCCTCTCGTCCTTTATTATTCCAGTGGCTAAGGCCAGGAATTTGAACTTGTGTGCTGTGCATCTTCTCAAGCAACTATATATGGAGAGCCCTCATAATGACTTGGATTTCCTCTTTCGTCTATCTGCTGGAGGAACATTGTCATATACTTTCCTGAATAATTACCTAAAAGACTTAGTATTCAGAGCTGGTTTTTCTGGACAATTTTCTACTCATTCTCTACGTCATGGTGGGGCATCCTTCATGGCATCCATGGATTGTTCCCTATCAGATATAAGACAAAGAGGTCATTGGAGATCTCTTTGTGTGACTAAATACATATCTCCTTCACTGGATCCTCAGCTGAAAGTCGACTCAATGCTATGTGATCATCTTTAAATTCTGTGACTGTGTCCTGCGGTTTGGCTGATTGGATATTTGATTATTAAACAGCTTCTGGCTGTTCTGGCCAAACCTATGTCACTTGTCATCTCTTTATTCCCTAGCAAGCGTAGGCATGTGAAGCTTCATCCGCAGTGCTTATATCAACGATCCTATAGCTACACAAAGATATACAACTCCCTGGCCTACTGTGTGACGTTCTGCACACAGTGCCCCCTACAGGATTCTGTGGCACGGTGCCGTGGCTGCCGTGGCCCACCCATAGGCCTGGCCTACAGTAGGCGAGTTTCTGCAGCTACTATCCCTTTTTAATGCTTATTTCTTGGTTGATTACGTTCAACATTAATATTTCAAATTCTGGTTTATGTTTTTGAAATAACATCAACCAGAATTGGAAATGAAATCTAATAGCCTACTGCGCTTTTTTTGGTAAGGTTATATAGGCCTTATAATAGCCAGTATCCCATAGTGAAGTCATCTAATAGTAATGAAAATGACTGGGTAAAACTTGTCGAAATCTGTCCTGGGAACCCTACTTGTATAGGTCTATAATTGAAAATGAAGAAATTATGGGGAGAAAACCACTGTTTTCTTTAATAATAGTCCTATAAAATATAAAATTATAACTTCAAGCTGTAATAATAAAAAAAAACGCAATACTTTGCCCACCAGTTTCTTCACCATGAGAAGTTTGAAAGGAGTCCTCACAGCCTAATTCTTTCCAACGAACCCAAATAAAATGGTTATAATCATGTGTGATCATCCCAAATACAATTTATAGACATCATAGGCCGGAAAACTAAATGACACCCTAAGGACTAAGGGCGGGAGAAAGTGGATAAGATTATAACATTGCAGCAACCCGGCAATGCAGCCTCAAAGCGGGGGCCTAGGAAGAGTTTTAATTCACATACTGCTTGATGTCACTTCTCCAACCTCACAAAGTATTCTCTAATGATTTAGATTTTGATAAATAATCTCTTGAAACACAGACCAACGCAATTTCTTAGAAAAAGAAACACACCTAAAAACCGACATGATTGCATGTGGCATGGCCGCCATTTGTTCTGCACAAAGGTCGGACAAAGGTCGGCATACATATGGTCACAGCTTAATAATAACACTCCAATTAGCTTATGAAAATCGGCAAATTAATTGGAAATTTAGTAGGCAAGTAATATAGGTGAAAAAACTTAATTTTATTCTTGGTACCCCATGAACATAGACGATCACTGCTCAGTGGCTGCCGAGTCACCATAGACGGAAGTACTAATGCAAACTCCCTGCCACGGACTCTCCTAGGAGGCGCTAGTGTTGTGCCTGTTGGCGCCGTCACGCTCCCTCCTATGGCGCACGGCACGAGTTACATATCTTTGTGTAGCTATAGGATAGTTGCTTATATTGCCAGACCCCTCTTGCTACTTCTTGGGGTATGGAAATTACAATTAATACTTAAGAATTCGTCTTAAGAATTCGTCCTCTCCCTTTATCACTCCAGTGGCTAAGGCCAGGAATTTGAACTTGTGTGCTGTGCATCTTCTCAAGCAACTATATATGGAGAGCCCTCATAATGACTTGGATTTCCTCTTTCGTCTATCTCCTGGAGGAACATTGTCATATACTTTCCTGAATAATTACCTAAAAGACTTAGTATTCAGAGCTGGTTTTTCTGGACAATTTTCTACTCATTCTCTACATCATGGTGGGGCATCCTTCATGGCATCCATGGATTGTTCCCTATCAGATATAAGACAAAGAGGTCATTGGAGATCTCTTTGTGTGACTAAATACATATCTCCTTCACTGGATCATCAGCTGAAAGTCGACTCAATGCTATGTGATCATCTTTAAACAGCTTCTGGCTGTTCTGGCCAAACCTATGTCACTTGTCATCTCTTTATTCCCTAGCAAGCATAGGCATGTGAAGCTGCATCCGCAGTGCTTATATTGCCACATCCCCCTTGCTAAGGGATCCCATGTGACGTCATAGTCAACTCAGCTTGAGCGACCACTCCCGCTCCGCCTCCAAGGATATCTCTATGTCATCATCACTGCGCGAGCCAATCACCGTCTAGCTCTGCGCGACACACCCACCTTAATGATTCGGCCACTCTCGCTCTACTCGCCTAGCAGGCAACACCCCGCACGATTTTCATGGAAAATTTAAACTTTATCCTGTGTTTTTCACAATGTCTGATATTGTCTTTTTACTAACCTTATTCTACAACTATTACTTCTGTGATATTCTTAATATGCTATGTATTTAGCAAGCGTCAGCATATATGTGCATGAACTAAATTCCAAGCAAGTGTACAAAATCCATGATTCTTCTGAGGCTTTTCTAAAGATATTTTTTCAAATATAAAATATAGGCCTATAGAAGCAAATTTCGTTAAGATTAACATCACTGAAATCCACCTAATCTCACCTTTACAAATGATATTATGTTGGTGTGGTTTCAATTTGCAGTGCGTTATCAATCCGAATGTAATAAAAAATGTAATGGAGCTGGTCAGAGGAGAGTCTTGATAGGTTGTACAATATATATTATTTATAACAGTTCATTTATATGACAATACCTATCAAACAGCATATTAGCCGCAATAGGCATGCGGTCTGGTGGAACCATGCTTTATCTCAGATTGCAGCTTTGATATTCTGATATTTGTATCAGTAACTGTGTACCAACGTGGACAACACTGCATTTCCCTATCATATTTCTAATCAGTGTATAGGCCTAATTGATTGTTCGGCTTCATCTAGCCTTGGGTATACGGTTCAACCTTTCACCAAATGATCCCTAGGGTAGTAGTGAGCATAATAGAATGATTGGCGTAACTTGTCCTTGAATGTGTAAAATGACTGCATTGAAGAGCATTCCGCTCATTACTCTACAAGCAACTCAAAGGGCAGCAACCCTTGTTATGTAACATTACATAACATTGCTTAACCTAATTATATTTATATTAATTATCAATTAGCACCCATTTATTATCATCATATTTCCATTATCTCCAATTATGATAATACAATAGCATTGTTCAATGCAAGCCTACTGGTCGGGATCTGCCTCTATGTTACATAATATTCCTAGCATCATGGACAAAACTTACTATGCATATCACTGTACAAGGATGTACACTTGCTTCCTTAATAAAGGACAGTTGATTCTCTGACTTACCCAAGACCACATCATATCAAGTAAGAACGATCTATGTAATGGAATCCAAATGGGAAAGATATAGAATTGTGTTAGCATGTCCTTATACAACTCCACATGAGTAGAGATTCAAGATGGCGCATACATGTGATGTGTTACAGAAAGTCCTAAGTCGCCCAAAATGGATCTTGAGATATCATAATATCTAAAAAAGTGAGATCAAGGGTATTCTAATGATGGTAAATAGTAGGACATCAAATAGGTACTTCTATTATCTGTATGCATGAAAATAAAAGTCAGCTATATTTCTTGATGGTACAATCACTAGTAAAGTAGTTGAATATACTCGTTAGGATAACTTCTGATATGCATAGATACATAGAATCAAAAGTCTTGAAATTTGGTACATGTATTCATGTAGCAAGCAGAGCTCGATATCCCAAAATTCAAAACATTTTGACCAAGGGTTCTTGTGGAAAAACGTTTAAAAAATACCCTTTGTTTGTGACATGTGACTCATTGTTCTGTAACTCATGACATATATATGTGTAGTGTCCACACCTCCAGGAGCGCCCAGTATCATTCCATCGCTCAGGATCATCATTCTTCAGGGATAGGGATCCTGGGAGGATCCTTTTTGTACAGTGCCTTAGGTACAGATGAATACTATGTTGAATTGAACTGTTCGCAGCTGCCAAGGCCAAGACACCAACACTTGCAGCTGCTATGGGTAGGGGTACTTCCAGTGGTCTCTTAAAGCTGTATTCCCAGCTATTATGACAAAGCAAGTCAAAAGACAAAAGAAATGGATTTTAAAATACCATCATATTTGAAAAGATAATATTAAATGAACTCAAATGGTGTTAGTATTCAAAGAATCTAAAATGTATTTTTATATTATATGTTTTAAATGTTATGGGGTTTTTTGTTTAAAAAATAAGTTTGCAATATTTCTGGGTGGACAATTAAAATAGTAAAGTGACAAATATACTGCATAGAAAGACCGTATAAATGCAAGGATATATCTAATACACTCTTGGAATTTGGTAAATGTATCATGTTTTGTCTGGCTGTTTACAGCTGCATTCTCAGCTATTTTGACAAAACAAATCTTACCAAATTAACCCATTGCTTGGCTTATAGGACTGTATATCAATATGCTTCTGCTGTAATATGCTTATGTATGTGTTTGAAGTCGAAGTTCAGCTCAGAAATATAGTTGGAGTTGACACTTCAGGAATAATATCAAATTCTAAAATAAAATACTTTTCTAAACTCCTCCTGTTACAAAATGACACTAGGATTAGATCAAAACCAAAGCCGGAGTTCATTTTGAAGCATTAAATATGCTACAAATTAAATACAAATTACCTAAAATTAAGCCAATAACAAATCCCCTCAATATGCAGATCAAAATCATAACCTTTTCCTTAAAAAAACTAAGTGGGCTGATTAAAGCTAACATCTGTCAAGAACTCTGTCACGAACATCTGTCAAAAAATAAACATTTTCTACTTTTTGTTCCATTCTTTTCCAAACCATCCAAAATACATTCGACCAAAGCAGCCGCCCAAATCTTATCCTGCTTATCCTGTTTTTGCTCCGCTGATTCCACTTTAATTTCATGTATAAAGATGTAACAGCAGCAGAGTATTAACAGATTCAGTGCTTAGGTTATAAATTGTGTAAATTTGGTAAGATGTCTTTTGTCATAATAGCTGAGAACGCAGCTTTAATTGAGTGATAATTAACTGGGATAATTGTACTAATAACACGCCCATGAGAAATGAAATACGAAGTTACTAAAATTAAGCTTCTCCAGTAACCAATCTAGCTCAATATGATACTTTGGGCAATTTGTAAGCAGAATCGGGGGTCTTCTACTAGAAACTGGGTCGGAATACTGAGGGTTAAATCGGATTGCAGTTAGAAAAGAGAAGTTGAAGAGTAATGCAAAATGTATAATTGATTGCACTCGTCAGGAGAGCCTTGATAGTAGAGATGGTCCCATTAATCTTTCATACCTTAGATTCGTTATTTCTTAATTATTGTAGAATCACCTTAGGTTGTTTACATAGACTATGGGACAACCTAGATCAGAAAACTGTAGTAAAGTTGGTAAACACCAGAAGAGAGGCGTTGTTTTCTCTGGAGCAGACAGCCGGACAGAGCCCCGCAAATTCTGCGAACCTAGTGTCCAAAAAGGTGCTGCATGCCTTCGGCAAATGGGATACAACCTTGCACATCTTAGCTGTCTGGATGTTGGGAATGGCAAATAGGGAGAGCTACTGGGGCACCTTTGACCTAGATTGCTCGGTAGGGTTGGATCGATGGAAGAAATGAATGTCTAGCTCGAGGACGTTCACTTTGTCACGTAGACAGAGGGTGCCTAAATGAGCATTAGGGGTCCGAGCATTATAAGTGACAATCATGTATAGTTTATCTCTTGTATGTTGGAAATATCCCGATCAAAACACCTAAACAACTGTACATATGATTGTGGTTAGTCAGCTGGAAGGCTCAGGTAAACTAACAACTAAAATTGCCTGATCTCAGAGTTGAGGGCAGGTGTGAGGCCCGGCCTTAAACAGCAATAGGAATGGTATACAAGGTGGGGAAAACTACCATTATAGACTTACCTCTTTTAAAACCGTCCAGAAGTAAATCCGCCCAGAATATATTTTTTCCTGTGATAAATGAGTTGCTTGTGACTGATGTTTAGCTTACAGATTGTCGAATGATAGCATCGATATAAATAAAGGATCTTTGCCAAAACGGCCCTTGCAAACCAGCCGAGAGTTTCCCGGCTACTAAACTATAGCCATTCAACCTACAAGTTGTCAGGCGTTGTGCCGTGCAAGGACTGCATCCAGTCTTGCAGGAAGGCTCCAAGATGACTGCAGGCATTTAGATTTTAGCAGAAGAACCTATATTTTGTTAGCTGTTTAATGTAATAATCCCAGTGTTTCTACCTTGAATATGACAGCCAAATTCCATCATTGTTTTTCTCCTGGACCACGGCCATGCATGGGGGTTTTCTCGCTGTGTGTGCGGCCTTGACCTTGCTCAGTCAGGAGCCTTGCTCAGTCAGGAGGGACCACATGATCAGGGTCGGTAGTCGCTAGTGTTCGTGAGCCCCCAGAAAAATGTACTAAACCGCAGTTTTTGTTGGTTTTTAAAATATCGGCGTATCCAGCAATTCCACCCTCCAAGTTGTCCAGTACTAGCACTGATGTCGATAGAGAGTAACAATAGCGGGGTTTTATGGGAAAGAAAGGGCAAAAAAGACAAAGCCCCTTGGTGTGCGTTACTATAAGCGTTAAACCAAATTTATCAGCATCGTTCGAAACATTCAAGCAGAAGCTACGCTTTGTAAACAAAGGCAGATGGATGCCGACCATCAAGTCGTCTACAGGTGTGTATCTGATGGTATGACAACAGGCTGACAGTGAACAGGATTTACTGTGATCTTTGGCAAGCTCAAGAGCTTAAAGAGACATAAGGTTTCTATGGCGGTTCAGATAAGATGTGATTGTGATTGATATTTATGTTTAAACTGTATGTTGTATGTATGCTCTATGTGTATTTACTCTGGGATCATATGATATTGATACCCTTTTCCACATTTTACTTTTTCTCTTGCTTCCTCCATATTTACATTGAGGTATTCTATTAAGGACATCCTTATTGTCCAGCCACTTCGGTCTGGTGCGATCACCACCCTCCAAAAATAAAGAGGGAGGGGGACATTGTGCTGCCAGCGTGAGGCAAACTGTTTCCAACTCGGTCCAGCACCGCAGTTCTGGCATGTTGGTTATTCTGTCGGTCATGTTATTCTTATGTGTTGCAGCCTGAATATGTAAGGGTTGGTGTCAGCTCATAGAGCCCCCTACCGTGGCAGTGAGAAGGAGGGCCTGTTAGAACCTGGTTGTGTTGGTATTACCGGTTGCAACCTAGATTCATAGCCTCTACAATCCCATTGAAATAAGCTAGACGAATCGTGGCCCGTGCGAAGACCATTTTCGGCGAAAATAAACACAAGCTTACAACCGCCACCCATGCCTCTATAACAGAGAACCTATATGTCTCCAAACCCTATCCAACAGACTTTTCTCCCTTAATTCAATCTTAGACTCCCTAATTCTTTCACCAATCAAAAGGGAATACAATAACTACATGTGTGAGTTTAAAAGAAATCTGAGTCCCAGATGTGAAGATATTAGTGAAATCAAAAAATAAAATGACTCGAAAATGAGACAAATGTAAAATGACTGGCTGCTCTGCATGGGACTCGACCTCACAATGTGCAGTCTGGAAGTCTGACAGCCTACCCAATTGACCATTCAGACTGGCTATAGAGCATGCATATAACCATGCATATAAACACTAGCCATACCTATTGATTCATCGCAATTAAGGTGCACTTTAATGCCCCATTCTCCTCATGTTGATTGAGGAGAATGTGGAAAATGAATCATCTATGAAGTTTCGTGTGTTAAGCGCAGGTGATTTAAAGATTCAAATTATCATAAAATTTGATATTGCATCTGCAATCTATATTTCTATAGTGCAGAACTGTCTAGGTTTGCACGCTTCTCTGGACACTACATAATTATAATTTGTATCATATAGCCGTGGTATACAGCACAATAACAATATTTGTGGCACTGGAAAATGAGTCACAAGTGGCAAAAAATGGATTTTGAAATGTTATCATATTTTGAAAAGATGAGATCAAGCCGATTCCAATGATTCCCATTAGGACATTTAACGGATATTTCTATATTTTTTGTTTGATATTCATATTTTTTAAAAAAAAAAAAAAAATATTTTGGTGGACACTATAGTAAAGTAGGTAAATGTACTCTAGAGGATGACCTTAGAAATGCGTGGATATAATATATCCACGCATTTCTAAGGTCATCCTCTAGAGTACATTTAATTAAATATTATTTAAGTAACTGTCTTGAAGATTTGTACGTGTATTAATGCTACCTCAAGGACTAGATACTCTAAAGGTGAAAGCATTCCAACAAAGAAATATTGTGAATAAAATGCTTTAGTACCAATTATTTGATGTGTGACTCATTTTCCTGAAACATCACAGACGGATACTTGTATTTATTATACCTCTGGGAGGGATGGTATGGTACGCCATAGGCTACAGCATTGGAAAACCGTATTACCCTCTGGGCGGTATTTACATATCATATTTACCGCTGGCGGAATTTTTGTTGGAAAAATAGGCCCATGTTCGCTTCCTTATTTTCTATACTTAAATAATTATTTTCGCGGAATAAAGATACGTTATACATCGTGCGTAATGATAAAATATAAATGACAATAATAAACAACTCTAAAATTACCAATATCGAATATGGAAGGTGTTGAATCACTCATTTGTTTCTAAATAAAGTAGACCCCCGTTCTGGCTGCCTAGTATATAGCCAACTGACAAATAGATCGGCATGCGTAGCCTATATGCCTAAGTGTCAACGCAGGGAGAGCGGTAAAATATCAGACAAATAAAATAATAAACTAAAATCCTTTCATGTCGGCAATGTGCAGGTCCCCAATATGATTATATTATGAATAAAGTTGTTATATTTCGTTTATTTTGACTTAGCTTTGACTTAACCACTGCCGAAGGCGCTTGTGAGAGCAGGCAACTGTCAACAAAATGATCGGTAGACCTAGATCGGTGTGCTTAGCCTACTGAAGGCGTCAGGAAAAATTATGACCAAATAAAGGAAATAAACTAAAATCCTTTCATGTTTGCCGAAGCCTGCCTGTTATCAAACCATAACTTGGTTTTAATAAGATTTAAAGGTGAGTAAAGGACTGAAATTGATTCGAACAGCGCCATGAGTGTGGCTGATGACAGTACGCCTCCCTTACGGTATTCAGGATATTGTGACAGACTCCAGTCGGCGAAAAACGCCGACTTCAACTACGAAAAGTATAGAAATTTGAATATCAAACTAAACGAAATTCATCTTATTAAGTATTTTAAATTGTATTCATGTTTTAATAATCATAATTAACCGAAAATTAAGCGAAATAACGATTCAAAATAGAACTATATTCTGCAGGGCTTGTCACAACCCGGCAGGTGAAGCGCGCATTGATATGTACCAATAGCAAAGATCTGGAACTATAAACATGGTCAGGTGGGAGGGGCAGCATAAGCGGATGTTTTGCCATCGATTTTCATCGAATTACAACCATTTTCTACCTAAAATGTCGGAAAATGGAGGTATAATAAATACAAAATTGACTCCTGGCTGTGTAAGAGGTGGTTATCGCCCTTGGGCTACCTAATTTCGTCGGGTGCTACGCACCCTTACGAAATTAGTACGCCCGCGGGAGATAACCACCTCTCACACAGCCAGGAGTCAATTTTGTCTATAAGTCCCTCCTTAGCCTATACCAAATGGTACGAGTATTAGACCGAGACCATTACATTGCTTCACTCCTTTTCTGCATCGTGTCGGGATCGATTGCAAACCTTACAAAGGATTATTTTGTATTGGTAACATACTGATTTGTTGCGAATGTAAATACCCCTTTCTCTCTACAGCCCAGAAAGTGCTTGGACGCGATTCAAAACACTTTCTATAATTAAATTCTATCTACGCTACACCTCAATGCGCTTCCAAACTGAATCCAAAGTGAAGTGAATCGACTTCTACAATCCACCTATAGTAACTGGTTTCTAGAAGTCGATTCACTTCGCTTTGCATCAGACTTCGCCTTTTCAATGTTATCTTAGCTTAGTGTATGTAGTGTGAACAGAACCAAAGCCAGTCAAATCATATCAATCTAAATTGAAATCTACAGAGTTTTTTTTTATTCTTATTTTTAGATATTTGTAAAGGCCGATGCGATGTTATCTAATAAGATAAAAAAAGACGCGTAACCAACAACGGTGATGGTTTTAGTGCCTGGCCATGCATATCCATAGACAAATTTGACAAATTTGACAAATTAGACAAATTAACATTTAATATAGATCAATATCCTTCTAGTTAATACGGTTAATACACAAATCACTGATATTCCTGTGCTCTTAAGTATACTCACTATCATTACTACAAAATATTCAGTTCATACAATTCTGTACACTCACTTTCGTTTTACCTAGATTCTACCAGTTTCAATTCCATTATTTGTACTTTTTAGTTTTACATCATTGTTTTAGTCTAACTAAATTAATCGCAAATATGAGATTATGACAATAACACATCACACATAATATCACACAAAAATCAATATCAACACAATAAAGTGTGAACAGAACTGAATTGTTCAAAGCACAATTGATTGTGTGTTAATGTGAACAGAACGTTTTTTCATGAACCTGATTAATTGATTTGTAATGATTCATTTCACTAAGTATTGTAGTGTGAAAGTAGAAATAGTGGACCATTTATTATCTCCATCATTTGTGATGTGTCACTGGATAAGGAGTCAAGAGTCGCAAAAAAGGATATTTTTAAATTGTTGTAACACATGAAGCCAGTCTCAAAAAGTTTTGATTGTTAGGGTGTTTAGTGCCGTGAGTAGCATGAGTACATGTACCCAATCTCAACAGTGGCGGTACCAGGGGGGCCTGGGGGCACGGCCCCCCCCCCTAGACCCCTCAAAATGGTCCCTGTGCCCCCCCTAACTCAGAGGGGCAGAGAGCCCCTAAAGGGCCCCTAAAGCACTGCCAGAATTTGCACTTTCCTTCAAACCGATGACTCTACATGTACAACACTCCTAATAACCCCATATATTTTATTTTAGCTTAATAATTCTTTTAACATTAAACTATATTTTACTTACTTTCTATCACATAATTTAGTTTCAGGGCCTCTATTCAAAAAGCATTTTTAGACTCAGAATGTCTCATCAGGGTTTTAAATTTCAGACGGTCTAAAAATTGGTATTCAAACAAGAATCAGTGAGGGTGAACAGTTTACAGTTATGATTTGTTCATAATTTGTACAATTCAGGGTTTTCAGTTATTTCCGTTTCCCAAAGGAAACATGACAGGGTCCAGTAAAAACTAAATTCTGGACAAAATTGCCTATACATGCCTCAAATGTGAGGACTCAAGAGGATCTCAACAGAGACAATTAATTACGTTAATTTTATTATCTTCTAAAGTCATTAGGCAAATTAACTGTTATGCATTGCAATGACATTCCAAACAGGCAAATTCAGAAAATTTTGACCTCAAGTGTGCCCCCCCCGTAAGTAGTAGAGTGAGAGTCATTTGTGCCTCGCTTGGGTACATTAGGGTACCCTTCAGGCAACTCCCCACTGAACCACCAGGTGGCGTCCCAGTAAGGGGGGTGGTTAGGCAACCCCCCACCCAACCACTAGGTGGCGTCCTAGTAAGGGAGGGGCTTGGGGAGGGGAGGGGGAGGGGGAGGGGGAGGGGTGACGCCCTAGTGGGGGTGGGAGGGTAGGGGAGGGGAGGGGGTTAGGTAACTCCTCAACCAACCACTAGGTGGTGTCCCAGTGAGGGGAGGTTAAGGGAAATTATTTAATACACACCCCAACCACTAGGTGTCTCCATAGTTGGGGAGGGTGCATTTACCCCACACATTAGCTCCATGCCTAACAACTAGAGAATTATCCGCTATAGGTGGGGTACATAACACACACTCAAATACGTCTCCCTTTTTAAAAATTTCTTTTCACCCCCCTCATATTGATGCATACCCCCACCACCTTTAAATAAAAGACACTGCCGTGACCCAGGATAACTCCCTCCCAATTGAGCTATCAAGGCGTCTGTGATTTGTTGGAGAAAGTTGGGGATATAACATGACATACAGTAGAAGTGGCTGAGGTTATTTTCGATCTAATGATCCCCCAATTTATGTGTCATCGCACCTGTGATTTCGTGGGGGAATATGGGGATATATGCTCTCATATAGTACAAGTTGTGGCAAGTATTTATTATATGACAGGGTGTTCAAACTATTAACAAACTGCTATTGCTGGAGTTACACATTTTGGTTTTTGAGATATTGCGCAACAGTCACACAACACTCACATTATATATGTTTGTTATGTGTGCTACACGTCAAATCTTGTGAGTGTTATAGGTGTTGGGTGGAGCATTATAATGCGGTGGTTAGGTGTTAGAAATGGGTTATAAAAGGTGTGGGAGGGTGAAGTGGGAGACTATATCTCCACGATATATTATAGAGAGGAGGACATTTGACATCAACAAACCAATATTTAGGCGCATTACGAACCAAAATAGACTATAGCGAAATGTCTTTAATATTTAATAGCGCGCTACTAAAAGGGGGAGAAGTAAAACTTTCTCGCAGAGAAGGGTATGAGCGATATTTTTTCACAATCAGGTGGATGTTCGAGGGAGGAGATGGTCTGGAAATTGCCAAATTTCTTTGTGGGAGAAGACCACAGTTGACGTATTACTCTGCTATTGGAATATCAGTGCCGTTTTTGGACTATGAGAGTTTTAAAGAGTTGAGCTCTCAAAGAGCGAAGTTACTCCGTTTGTGTTCAGCTGATCAGGGTTCATCATTTAATGTTGGCACGTGGGTTGTTGCAAGGACTGATATTGCCAAACACATGGTGACATTTTCAAGTGGAATAGTGCATATCGACTGTAATAAGAAGGAGTGTCGGAAAATGATTTCCAAAATGGATGCGATTCTCCACTACTTAGACCCAGGACATTTAGGGGGTGAGTTGCTTTTAATGTTATTAATTTTTGTCTTCTAAAATGAGAAAATAAATGAAATTGTTTATGGTAGGGTGTGTAAATTTGAGAAATTATAATTTATTTCTATTTGTTTAGGAGGTGTCGACTAGACTGGAAGGATACTTTTCGATGCGGCTACTATAACAGGAATTCGACAATAGGGGGTAGCAAATTGGGGGAGTGGGGAGATTATTTGATTTTTGAGGGAATTTTACATTGTTGTATACAACAAATAGACGTGGAAAAGAAATAAAGACTCAAAATTTATTTTAGAGCGTTGTTTTCTTTTTTCTATTATTATATTGTTTGGGAGGCGGTAACACGGGTAGCCATATCGTGAATAGGGATTCGCGTGAGGGAGTCAGGATGGCGCAAGAGGGAATTGAAGTGGTAAAATACCCCAAATATAAGGATATATGTGTAAGGCGTAGGACATATGAATCCGGACATCATGTTGTGTGTCCCGATGAAATGGCTTATAACGGCTTGTTTCATTTGGGTTCTGGTTCATACCAGTGTTATAACTGCGGAATTGTGTTGCATTCTTGGGTTGATGGCGATATTCCGGCTGTGGAACATTTGAAGTTTTCCCCTGTGTGTCGAGTAGCAAAAAAGAGGGTTAGAGCAAATGCGCACATAACACATATAATGTCTCATTTGCTTACAAAATTGGGTGATCTGGAAAGGAGCATGGTCAACTTTAAGACAAAGAGTGATTTGCGCAGAAAAAATAGGAAGACAGACCAACATAAAATGCGAGAAATTGTTGAAAGATGTAATTCCTATTTTCAAGAGAGTGATGGGGATTGTTGTTAGCGAAAATTATCATCAAAATATATACAATATTTATATGCTTGCTTTTCCCCAATGGGGATGGCCGGTAGGGTGGATGTGTAGTGTGTGAAAGGGGCGTAGACAGGAGTTCCCTCTACTAACCAATAGAAGTTTTAGTTTCAAGATAATCTCGGATTAAGTGAGAGGTGGTGGGGGAAAGAGGGTATATATAGCAGCATTTCAGAAGGGAGAGGACAGTTGGGGTATAGGAGAAATATATACACAATCACAACACTGTTGCCATAATCGACATCTATCAACCAGAATATCAGATCGATATCCATTGACCATCAAATTGGACATTGAATTGCAACACTTCACAACTACACTACTCAACTACTCAAGTCTACTCAACTACTCAAGTCACCATGTCGAATGTAAGTTACTCTCATATTTATATTGATATACTTTTTGTTATTGAGCTAAATTCTAGTGACATGTAAATTATGGGATGGATTTAATGGGGGTGGAGGGATGGGAGGGGAGATTAGACAGTCAGAATGCTGATGAATAAATGAAGTATTGAGGAACACGAGAGTAATACAGTTCAATTATATTTCTCAAATTCAGATTAAGAAAGCAGCGTCATCCAACTCTTTCATGAAGAGGAGGGGAAAGGCGGCTGCAACTATGGAAATGGTGGATGATGTGGGAACGTCTTCATCCACATCTGTGGTGAGTACACTTTTTGAAAGAGCGCATATCGGATTTTTTATTAACACACGTAATTTGCATACAAAATATGTTACACGTAACACACATATGTTTAATTGTGGATAGTTTAAAAGATGGGATTTCAGTCTAAACAATCACGTGTTTTTCAATTTTAAAAGACAACTTCGAACATATTCATTATGTGTCTAATATTTGTTGCGTTATTTGCAGGTGGAAGAGCCAGTGGTTGTTACCCCCCGCGCAAAAAGGGCTAGGTTATCGACTCCCATAACAGTCTACGCGCACAGTACTTCTGCAGGAGGGGGAGATTTCCCTCGCGAGGATATCAAACTGACTGAATTCTTGTGTCTGGAACCGAATATTAAGGACAGTGCGCCCGGTTTTGAGCTCAGGAGGTGGAAGAGCGTCCAGACCGGACCAAATTCGGTTTCCCTCCAAAAAGTTGCGAGGACTGTGTGGCTGACATATCGCCGTTTTATTATATTAGTCGAGAACTTGGAGACATTTAAAGAATTCTTGGACAATCCGAATGGGAGTAAAATCGCGATATGCGTTCATTTGGGGGGCGCATATTACGCCACAGTAGAAAGGGGGTGGGCACGCCTCGATGTGCGCAAGTGGTGGAAACCACAAGACCACAAAACACTCGCCCCCTCAAAAACGGGCATATCTATATCGCTAGCAGAAATAAATGAACTAATAACATCGTGTGAACAAGTCGTGGATAAATACCCTCTTTTATTCACAAATGATATGGTCGAGTGCCCCCATGTTGATGAGGCGTTTTGCCCAGAATGTTCGCCATATGGGGATGTTGTGCATCCCAAATGTGTAAATTCCGTTTAACCATCTCAATTTTGTGCATCCCAAATGTGTAAATTCCGTTTAACCATCGCAATTATGTGTGAATTATTGTTTGCTTATTTTAAAGTGAAAAATACATTAAATATGTACATTTAGGGGGATTATCATAATTTTTAGACAAATAAAGATACAGAGTATATAAAGAATTGAGTTTATTGTTCATTTGCTTTAGTTGGAAATTGACATCGGGATCGAACGAAGGAGCGAGTACATAGGACACAATGGCCCATTCAGAATATCGTGATAAAGAGACGAGTCTATTTCGCAAATTAACAAGGATCCTTAAGGGTGCTTTATGTTGCACAAATTCTAATATTGTAAACCAATCGATTAAAATTTCTAGCCCTTGCAACATTAGTTGTTTTCAAACCGAATGCATATTTTACAAAAGGAGAACAAGAAGGCGGGCAACAAGACAGAGACGTGAACACGCGAATGAGCGATAGTTGTACAATCTTTATTGATATTGGGTAATCCACTACATTTAAGAAATAAACAAATTTAACAAACAATATGTTGTTGTTATATTATTCGACAAATGTAGATATTTCGAATCCCCATATCGCCTTTTATGAACGTGGTAATGACCAAGTCTCCAAATACTCCATTAAATCTGAAAAGTAAAAATAGATCACATAAGGGAGAGTGCATATATAAAATCGATAGAAATATGAATTAATAATAAGGATAAAAGAGGATATATCGAGAAAACACCCACCTGGTGTAGAAGGAGGCTCTTCAAGTGATGCGAAAAAGTTGTCAAATGTGAGAAGTTCATGATTTTGGCGAGCAGACGACTCCCTCGGCAATTCCTCTGGAGTGTTTCTGCAAGAGTTCATAGTATTTATTAGTTGTGCGCATAAATATGTGTGGTAATATAATCTTATGGTAAACAAAAGAAAAAATGAAAACGAAAACGTAGTGTATATGTCACGTACATTTCATTTGGGTGTTTTCCAACGACAGTTTCATTGGCTGGTGGAGAGGGTGTGTCCCCTTTTTCTGTTTTAATCCCACAATCATCTACCAAATGTTGAAGGATGTCACATCTGAAATACATAAGACAATCGTCATGAGAGGGGGAAATATGAGAACTTCAAATTATCGGGTAAAGGCGCATGACATATTATGTGCTGTTTCCAAAAAGCGAGCATTAATGTACATACCGTTTGGGTGACTTTGTCGGCCAATTGTGTGGTGTTTTTGTCGCTCTTTTTACTCGTTTCACTTTATCCTTACTCCCAAGTGGTCTCCCTCGTTTTCTAGAAGGATGTTTTGCGGCTGTTGAAATATCCATTTCTTTTTTGGGAGGGCCGCTGGGTTGTTCCCCAACATGTAATTTTGAAACAAGACATTTCAGTGTATCTTGCTCAAAATACTCTATTTTGTCGTCGAGATTTTTGTCTGCATCTTCCCCATTCCAATTCGCCGACACATCCACCATCTCATTTCGCACTTCCCCCATAATTCGTCGAAGCTTTTTTTCGGCCACTAGATCGGCTAGATACCTTAAATTGGAGGGTGAATTATCAATAATGTATTACGCTTGTTAAATATGGTAGTGTGTAGATGAGATTTAATTATTGAATGTGTGTGTAAAATAAATCATACCTGATTCTCTTTGTCATCCACTTTGTGATGTCGATTGGGATTTCCATTCTGAAAATTCCTATAGTTTAATTCCCCTCCAAGTAAAGCGACTTTGCGATGTCACTTTCTCAAAACAGAATAGAGTTAAAATGCAACATTCTTATTTTGAACTAAATTTCCACCCCATATATTCAAATACTCCAGTCCCCCTCGAAACTCCGCCTCCCCCTTTATTCCGACTATAAACCCCTAATCTAAAATCCGCTTGTACAACAAGCACCATTAAATCACACGATCTCTTACACCCTTTATAGTCCACTTCCTTAACCAAACTATCCTCATGAATGCTTGTAATCCCCCCTACTCACAAAGAATTTACTTTACTCATTCAGATTTACATATATTAACTGACTATAAGATGCTTAAGGGCAAATCGCTAACACCTTCAACTCGCTTTAAAGTGGCGCGCAGCGCAGTGCTGACACCTAACGAGAAACACAGACACCCTCATATGTCCCCTAGCGTAACTTTCCGATACACGAATTCTCGCTTATCCCACGAGATATCTACGCAAATAGACCCACGAGTTGTATCTTTTTAAAATGAATGCCGCTTAATTCATATATGGGGGAAAGATTGGGGATAATATGATGAGAAAGAGATTTTATCCAGGCGATATAAAAAGTGTTCTAAAACTCCCGACGAATGTTCACTTCCGGCGCACATGTTGGGGAGATAGACACGAGGACAGACATATAGCGGGAAGCAAAGATGGATCGAGTTGGATGTCTGTATTTCCTATTTTGTTTGTTTGCAACGCTGTTCAATTGTGCATCATGTTTGAGAAGAAGGGAATATGATTGCGGCGAACGACAGGGGACGTGCACATGCACCAAAACATCCATCACATGCAGGGGTCTTGACGCATATCCATCATCGATCGCTGTGGCGCCTAAACACGTGCTCTCGCTGGATTTGTCAGATGGCTACTTGGAGCTTTATGACTCAAAGTTTTTTAATCGCTTCCCCAACTTGAAGGTGGTTAATGTGGAGACGTCAAAGGTTGAATTCAAGTGCTCATCGATCCCCCCCAAAATATCCTTCAAAATATATGCTGGGTGCGATGAGCCAACATCATCCCCGATTCACACGTGGAAGAAAGCAGCCGTTATAATCCCCATGATTGCAGGAGTTCACTACGGTAAGCTCACTTGGTATTAGCAGATAAAGGGATAAGTTCTCTTCTTCATCGTGAATTACTCCTCATTATTGGGGATTATGTTGATGAGGGATTTGAAAGAGGGGAAATGTGAATACAGAACTGACGTAAATAAATGGGTTAAGTCTCAAATAATCCCACCCAACTTTGATCGAGAAGACTGCTTGACGATTGATTTGCCCGTTGGGTGTGCATGAATTATTTCGTATGCATTAGTTTGCATCCAATCCCAAACAATCTCTGACCCTGGGTATGACCATAAAGCGCCTTTCTGTCTCTTTTCTTCGTCTCTCTCCCTCCTTCTCTATCTCTATTTCCTGCGTATGAACCACCCAATTTAAATGATGATATTGTGGATCAACACCCTCCAAATATGGGTCATTAGTTGTTTAATTGATTTGTGATGTAAAGTCGAGTTTTATTTAATGGGAATGCCCGCATTTATTCACACAGCTGGCAAACGAAACCGAAAGACAGACGATGCTACAACTGCAGAAGCGACTGTAGAAGCAACTCTACCAACATTACCCCCACCCCCGAACCCCACAACCATTGGGAAAAAGCGAAATTACGGAAAACCCGATGTCAAAAAGAATTATGATCCCCCAAGACGTAGTGAGAGAATTAAAAACCTGGCTGACAATGTTCGTGAGGAAGGACGTAGGACACGAGGACAAGGGTGGAAAAAAGTGGCTGGACGAAATGATGACCTGTATTTCGGAATGACCAAGACGCAACTGGCCCCGTTCTTTTGGGTGGCAGTTATTGTCTTCCCCATTATTGCAATATCATGCTTTTTGGTTGTGCTAACAATGTGTTGTCGTTCGAAGTTTTGTTGTGTAAGAAAATGTATTTATTATTTTACTACTCTATGTCACAACAGTCACATATTTAAGGGGGACTACTGCCTGCAGTATAATATGGCGTTCTTTTTATAAACCCCTTTCCTCACCCCCCATTGTATTATGGGTTGTCCCCCATCTATTTGGAATTATAGTTCATATTTGGTGAAGTATATCACATGTATATTTCATAACGACGCCATCAAACTATATAATCACGTATTTACTACTCTATGTCACAACAGTCTCATATTTAAGGGGGTCTACTACCTGCAGTATAACACAACATTCTTTTTATAAACCCTTTCCACATCCCCCATTATGGGTTGTCCCCCATCTATTTGGAATTATAGTTCCTATTTTGTGAAGTATATTACATGTATATTTCATAACCTCGTCATCAAACTATATAATCACGTATTAATTAATCCATATTTCATATAATTTTCATTATATATTGTTATTCATTTATTTTTTAAATAGGGGCGACGTGGGGGGAAACAGAAGTGTCCGGGTTCACTACTAGGTGAAACGAATGAGGTAATTCCATTATTTATTTATTGGGGAGACATATATGTGGGGTGTCAAATTAGAAAGTGGGGAGTGATTTAGAACACAGTAATAACATAATAAGTGCACACAAAATCGTAAAATAATTGTTTTTAAAAATTTTATTGGTTATTCTATTGTCAACTCACATTTGAATCGAAATTATGTTGTTGTTTCATATTTATTTAGAAGAACAGCGATCAAAGCGATGAAGAGACAACTGTATTCGCACGAAGTTCATCAGTTCTCCCTCAACAACAATCAGACCTTTTCGCCTTCAAACAGGCTACACTAAGAAAGGTATACATTTTTATTCACAAAACTCTAACGTTTCTCACATAATCTATCTCCATTTGCGCGTGACTTTTACAATAAACAATTGCTGTAATAGATTCTGTTAATGCTGCATCAAATGAAGCATATATGCGAGTTTGTCCTTTTCTTAAAAGGGGTAATAACCCCTGTTTTGAAGAGGATAAATCAAATTTAAAGAACGTGAAATTTGATTTATATGAAGCATAATCACAATATACTTCCCCTCGAATTGGAGACCTGCAAATTGATGAGTATGCTTGTATATAGTTGTCTTCTTCGAAATTACACTTTATTGGTTCCCCAGGCACAGACCTCCCATCAAGATAAAATGCAATTTCCCGAACCCCGAAATTTCCGAATTTAAAGGGATTTTTCTCCCACTGACCTGCGGCTCTAATAGACTCCACAAATAAAATGCAAACAGATTCTGGGACAGAGTCCATTAGTATATTACTTTCACACCACTGTCTATTTCCCGTCCCTATTGTGTACATTCTAACGTCCCCCTTCACATACGGGTATATGGCGGGATTTTCTTTTAAAAGCTCGTTATGCGCAATCATCACATCCGGATTTATTTTAATGTGGCACATTTTCAAAACAGCTGATTTTATCACAACACGATATTCCACATAAACATTTCCAGCGTTTTTTTCACAATTCATTAATCGAAATTCATCAGTTGACTGGTGTAGAACAATTTTTATTGGAACCCCATTTATTATTGGTTTGCTCTGATTCATAATGCCCAACCTGATTGGTCCTTCAAATTCGGCTTCATTCCCATCTTTTGTGAGCTCAAATCGCTTTTTAAAGCCTGGATTTACAGTTACGAGCCCACTGTCACAACTATCAACATCGTTTCCACCATCTAATGTATACCCCTCTGTTATGAGTATTGTTTTTCGCTCACTATCAGTTGTTTCCATCATCACATCCGCAAAAACTTTAAATGGATAGTTTAAACCAACTCCAACAGCTGTGGGTTGATCATTTATTAAAACCTCAACTTGTCTGAACAAAGATGATAATGGCAAGTTTGATAACCCCACTTTTTTATCTGCAGCTGTTATTGGTTGACCTGTCGACACTCTTTCAATTTGAACTTTAACATACAGGCGAGTTTTTTTAAGACATATATAATCCCCCGAGTTTCCACTAATATAGAATTGTATTGGGGATCCATTATTGATTGAGGATGTGGGTGCGTATCCCCTGTATTCCTCATACTTTACAGCCGAATTTACACTAATGGGAGCAAATAAATCCAAGTCATCATCATGAGCTTCGGCGAAGTTGTCCCGCATGTATTCCATGGTGTAAGTGAATTGAAGCGATGTTTTATGAAGTTTTTTTCTTTTTGGATGGTGACCGTGATTGCGTGTTTTCCTTCCTCTTTTTTCCGCGTGAATGCCCCTTTTGCAGCGAATTCACAAAATTTATAGCTTTGGATGTTTGCGGCTTTTTTGGAGTTTTTTTTTTGAAATTATTGGGCGACGATATGTGTGCAATGCTTTCAGTATTTTTAACACCATCCTCCTCAATTGTTTGCTCCCGAGCCAATGCTTTATTTTGTTGTATAGTTTTCTCATTTTCGGACACCATCTTAACAACAACTTTAGAATCATCCTTCTTACTTGTACCTCCTTCAACTCTGTAAACTCCTCCCTTCTTTTTAAACTTTTTGTTCAAAAGTCTCTTGTAGTGATTTTCCCACTTTTCAATTGATGTTGTGTATGGTACAAGTGACATCATATGAATATCACTTTTTTAATCTCAAGTGAAGTGTGCAGTATGATTTTGAGGCAGCGACTACATTTGGCATTCTATCCTCATCCGCTCTTATATACACCCTTATTTTTTGGATAAAATGTTGTGACACTGGGATATACATCGGCTTACCACGTACCTTGTGTTCAGGAAAAATGCTTAAAACAGGCAAATACTTCCCATACATAAAACTACATTGTACAATATCTGATAAAACTCTAATATTCAAGTTTTTACGCAAAAAATCGGCAGTTCCTATACTACGCTTTGTTGATGAGATTTGACAAGATTGTGGAGTTTTATCTTCTCTTTCTTCACTCACTTGTCGCGTGTTTCTAGGTCTTAAGCGGGGATCTCGCACATGTCCTCCACTAAGCCTAGGCCCTCCCTTTATTTTTTTTTTTTTATTTTTCCTCTCCTTTTGTTTATTCTCCATTTTACCCCCACCCCCACCCTCCTCTTTTTTAGCGTTAAAATCCTCCGTTGTAGTCTGTTCTTCAAGTATTGGGGTTGTTGTTTGTGAAATAACGTCTCTCACACTTTCTTCTGTTATTTTTCTATCCCCCACAATGTTCCCATATGCATCCTCCATGTAAAAATCAATAAGTGCGCATTCCCACCCATGCTTTAAAGTAATGGAGCGCTCCAAACATATTGAAAAATCGAGGGGGGAATTAAAGGGGAATTTATCCAAACAGTCGCTTGAAGACGCAAATATATACATTTTATTTTCTCCGTCGCTTTTTCGTCGTCTTACCCCCAATTTCCCCTCCCTCTATATCCCTTATGTTGCGCACCTGCGACTTTAATGTCCACGTGCTCTCCGAATGTGGATATCCTAACCACTTGATGAGAACTTCTGTTTGCCCTCGTCTGTTTCTCCTCTCCTTTAGTATTTTCTCTATTTCATAATATGTATCGTCATCCACGTGTGTTATTTGGAGTTCTTCTTCATAAAAATGTCCTGAAATTGCTTCATTCTGCCACGACTTTATCGAATAAAACGGTGTGTGTTGTTTCACTAACCGTTCTGTAATTATGAATATTTCTTTTGTCACTTTTTCGTCATATGCTCTGTGAAACGTGGAAGGTATGTAAGTGAGACGCACTTTATCATTCACTTCAAATTTATAGGCTGCTTTTGACCACAAATACGGTTTTTCGTTCTCTATGAATTGTTTTTTCCACAATACATCCCTAGGTGTTTTTCTAGCCGTTAGTGGTGTCATCCCTATGCTAGAATGGGGTGAATTATTTATGGAGTCGACTATTGAATACAGAGCATCAACCCACCTATTTGTATTTTTAAACTTCATTTTTCGTTGTAGACGTATTCTTAATGTTTTTATTGCCCGTTCTGCAAAGTTGGCCTTCTTATCATTTCGAGTAGTAAAGTGGTGTACACCATAATTTTTATAAACTTCATATGCATTTTTGTTTGCAAATTCTGTCCCCATATCTGTCCTTAACACCCTAGGGTGAATATTTTCGAATACGCTCTCCATAGCTGTTGCACATTCAATCCCCGTTAATTGTTTCAGGGGTCTGACCCAAACAAAGTGGGTGAATATATCGACAAATATTAATATGAAGGCGAAACCATCATTATCGTTTTTAAAATAGTTCAAATTTAGCGTGTCCCCATCCCACTGATAATCCATTTCTGACACAACAACACGTGGTCTTTTAAAATTTTTAATGATCGGAGAAAAAAAAGTGTATGAATCCTGTTTCGATAACCATTCTTTAACTTGTTTTAGTGTTATTCGGTGTTTTCCTTCTCTCCGCAATTGCTTATACATCACATTTACACCCGCATATGCGGCACCGCCTTTAGAATTATAATATAGGTTGTGGAGATATTTTTCTTTTTCATTAGTCATTTCTCGCTTTTCCTTCACACCTGCCATTCTGCACACACACGTCTTATTTACTTCAAAGGCACCCAAATCTTATGCAAATCACTCTTTACCTTATGACCAACGCTTTTTTTTAATTTAGATTTTTTGGGCTTTTCAATATTTTTTGAAGTTTTTTGAATTTTAAAAAAAGGATGATTTATCTTTTTGCCCCCATTAACAATGTCAATAGACTCTTTCTTATCCGGTATTCCGGGGGGTGGTAGACGAGTAATAGTAGTAGAGTCACTAATGTTGAGTGGGGGATGATCCGTATTTTCACGCCGCTCATTTCCTATTGCTCGATCCCCTTCTGAAAATGGGGTTGATTCCTCTTTTGGCGGTGGAGTGCCCCTGCCGTTGTTTGTCGTGACGCTGTCTCTCCCCAAATGTCCTTCCTCCCATGCTTTAGCTCCCTCCTTAAGTTTTTCGTATTTTTCGTACGGAACTAACACCATCTTTCTTGATTTTTTCATTGTAGTATTGATTCTAACTGCTCTTTTATACTACGAATAAGAATCAAATAATCGTTAAAGTGTTCTTGAATCAATATTAATTGCTTTTTTTTACACTGTCGAGGTACAGAAAGACTTGAAACGAATCTTTTCCTCTTGTCTATCTTCTTTTGAATGTCGGGAGAATGCGAGATATTCTTCAAGTTGGATGCAATTTCGCATAGAGCTCTGACTTGAGTAGGCGTAGCTGTGTAAATCAACCCTTTGGCTTGGACGCGACTTTTGGTGTTCAATAAAAGTCGTATGTAATCCCTCTCCTGCTTAATGTTAAATGTCATGGTTGTTTTTCGATCGAGGGTTAAAGGGGAAGTGAACATAAACAGACACGTCATTATTCATTTAATAGCACCTTTATTCAGAAAATGTTGGTTGTATCACAGTTCTTTGGGCGTATATACAATTACATCATCCCCAAAAATGTTTGTTTTTAAGCGCAAATCTGGCTTTAAAACATTTTGGTGGGGACTAAGGTCAACAACAATGTACCCATACGGTTTTGATAATACACAATCATTATAAGCTTCAACAAGTACATTTCCCATTCCAGTTTGTCTACCAAGGACAGCAATTTGGTTTACATCCCGCGTGTTTTTGGTTAATATGAAATAGTGGGTATTCACACTTATCGATCTTGATTTTTTACCTTGTTCATACAAGTTTTGAACAAGGTATATAATGGTGGCGTTGTTGTGGTGGGATATTCTAGTAAATAGCTGATCGGCTTTTACATCATTCACTAATTCCGACATCAAATCATCAATAACAACAATAATGTGTTCCCCCTGACTAGAAAAATCTTTTACATCCTCCTCCGAGGGTAAACCTTCGTGAAACATAATGTCCCCCTGCTCCTCCTCTTCAAATTTTTTCTGCCATGCTCCATAACAGTACATAACCTTCTCAGTTTTTAAAGAGAAGAGATCGTTTTTATGTCTCAATATGTTGAACAGTAGAGATGTCTTTCCTGAACCTGAAACCCCCGCTATTCCGATACTTGTTGGAGCTATGAAGAGGGGTCCAACTTGAAGTTCCATATCGATCACAATGTCTCAAACGTAGTTTACGTGTGATAGCCTCCCTAGATACATTGAAACTACCAAATAACACCCTGAAAGCAAGCATCAACCCAAATTCCCCACAATTTTTTCCCACAATTGTCCACATATATTTAATCCAGGGTGCATTTCTGGGGTCACAACTCTCGATAAACCAAATGTTAACCCACTAGTCCAATACTTATCAAAATCAGAACCGGGGTGTACAATCCGCTTGTTTTTCATCGTTTGTAAAATGCAACTAAAATCGCCCTCCATCAATTTATATTTCAACAAAATTATTTTTTCCATAATTGAATCTCGTTTATTGACCCAACCCACATTAATGTTGAATGTCATCCTTTGGAATAGCTCTTTTGTTTCCCCATACCCAACTTCTATTTCCCTACACAAATCGACTTTGTTGTGAAAAAGAGCTTTCTGGTATTGGAAGAGGTGGTCTATTGAAGTAAAGACTTTGCCCTCATAGTGCAAATCCCGCTTGTTGTATATGGAAAGAATGTCTAGACTCCCCTGGATTATGTAAATGTTGAGGGGATATGGGGATAAGACTAGATCTAAAGGCTTTGTTGTTGTCCCATCTGACATAACTTTTCTTTTACAATAAAAATAAGAAAAACCCACCTTTTTTTGCGAGTATGTACACATGGAATTTTTATGGTGGCGAAATCCCCTATTCTCCACCATATTACTTGTTTTCGTTTTTAAACAGTCTAAAAAGTGTGTGTATGGGTCATATACACGCGATTTGTTCACCCCCTTGCAACTCATTTTATACCCACTCAAATCTTTTAAAAAGTATAATTTCGAGCACAATGAAATCATCTCATTCCCCTCAGCCTCCAATTTAAATAACCCGGGTGTTCTTTTGTCATACTTTGAGTGGCTATCGCAGCATTTTCGTGGGAACCATGCAGTTGAAGTTGCTCCATACCCATCAACACACGAATCTGAAATTTGGTTGTCAAACTCGGTTTTCATATCAGGTTTAATGCACTCTGTTAAGTTGTTTTTGGAAAAAGAGATGTAAAGGCTGTCCGTATCCATCTGACAAAGTTCATAATCGCTTCTGTCAATGAACTTATCCAAAAAGTCATAATAAAAAGAGAGCATTCTCAATTTTGCTGTTTGTAGAAGTGCAAAAGCTAATTGAATGGGCAAGTCCAATTTAATTGTTTTTTTAGCCATTTGAATTTCGTACAAGTTGTCAGAGATTTCACTCAAATTCGTAAAAAGGGGGTTATTAACCATCTCCCTAGTGGTATATTCATCTTCAGCATAAACCACATTTTGGTGTTTAGTTTTATCCATTATGAGCGAGCCAAAAGCCGAGTTCCCGATGAGCTTTGTTGTGTCGGCGATGACGCTCGATTGGGGGTTTAAATCACCCTCTCGTCTCGCTGCTGTTACTTGATCTTCAAATGATTTAAAACATTTGGCTGGGGAAAACTCGACAACTTGGTATATTCGAGTAACAACTAATCCGTGTTGCAAATACCACCTCATCAAATCAGAGGATAAAAGTATTCTTGAGGCGGCCATTCCCCCAACAAGTAATCTCCTCGTTGCCCCAACTTTCGAACCCCCATTTGAACAAAAATCCTGCATGTGTTCCCCTATGCACTCGTATGGTATATCCGTTGTACAAAAAATGGGGGAAAACTCTGAAAAGTATTCGTAAGGCGTCACTTTCCTTTTAAATCCCTCCCCCCAAAATTTGGGAATTGAGATGTCCACTTCCAAAATCCCATAAAATGTCCCATCCTCCACACATGAAATGATTTTCTCCTCACTGACACCCCCCTTGTTTAATTTGTAAAATGGTGGTTGGACGTTGTTAATGTTGTTCTGTAAATTGGGGTCATTTCGCACAATGTCATTAAATTCACATTCATATATACACTCATAGTTATAACCCATAGCGATAATGAATTGTTTTTTTTCTTCAACTCTCTTTTGACGGTCTAAAAGTAAGGGGTCACTTGTTGGAGGCATGCACTCGTCGTGATAGTGCCACCAGCACCCGTGAAATTCCCACACCGTGTGAGTTAAAGTGGAATATCCATCCACATAATAGTGAGCAATTCTACACTCCCTCCCACTATTTAATTTATGCGATATTTGAATATTTCTTGTTCTTGAAACCCAATCCATCCAATAGTACATTGAAAGGTGTTTCCAAGAGTGGGTGGGTGCAAAACCATTTTCATACTCCCTTCTAATGTAGTTATAACAGGGTAATGTCCCCCCCAAAGCGTATAGGTAGAGAGAATTTGCGTCAAATCCCTGAATTCGTGCGCAAGGTTTAGATTTGTTGCCCCTAATGTATGTCTCATTCTCCTTTTGGTGTCTAGAATAAACAATTGAAGGTCCCCCCACCATATTTTGATTTAACGTGTGATATAAATCCGCATCCCTCTCACAAAAATTCGTTAGATAGACTCCCTCTTCCCTACTTGCTCGAAACAACATTTGCCGTGCAATGCCCGGCACACTTATCGCCATTTTGAAAACGTCGAGGTGTTTATCAAAATAGAATTGTTGGAGTTTAGTGACAGCCTCAACAAAAGGACCCACATCCAAATTATTGTAATGAATTAAATAGTCCCTAAATGTTCTCATATTTTTCTCTTCCCACAAACGAACTAAGTCCCCATACTTTTCCAACCCTGTTTTTGGTTTCGGGGAACATTTGTTTGAGGCACTCCACTTTTTGTACTCCTCATCTAAAACATTAACCTCCCTCAGATTTGAAAAGAATGAGTCATAGGGGGGCAACTCTGTCTCACTCAGTTTGTCAAACGCGTTCAAATAATCATAGGGGAAATACCCCTTTTCCTCCTCCACTCCATACCCCCGTAGAAATGCAGCATAATTTGTTCCCGGAGCCAAAAAATTCAAAATATCGAGAAATAGAAATTTGGATGTTGTAATTGCGGAGTATGCGTTCCCCTTCTTGATCACAAACACATTTTTGTTTACCCCTGTCTCTTCTCCACTTAATCTCGATCCCCCAAACATACGCCCCCTCTCTTCTTCACCATCAAATTCCCCACCTTCTCGCCCTCCCGTCTCCTCATCACCCTCCCCATCACCCTCCACGTCTTCCTCATCTGTATCACACTCGCTCTCACTAACATCAATTAAAACAAAATCCCCACCACCAAAACCAGTTTTCTTGCGTTTTGTAGTCCCACCTTGACCCCCACATCTCCGCTTTTTTATTGCTGATGTTAGATCAAGCTTCTTTAATAAGTATTTCTTCACAAGGTTTATGTCATACTTGGAAGAATTAAAGCCTAGTACAGGCAAGCGGGATGTATACATCTCAAACCTGTTTTTTAATTTCACAAGATGATCTAACATCATTTGAGGGGGCGATTTTTTCTTTTTACCCACACGACTATATTCCCCCATTTTCCCATCACACACCTCTTTCGTCCACCGCTCTATTTTCTCATCCAGCTGCTTGAAAACCCCCTCCCACTTCTCAATCGCCAATGTATTCGCCTCTTCACTAATTTGCGTCAAATAAAGAACTAGTGAATCTAAAAGAGAATCAGGGTCTTCATCCACAAAACATTTGGGCTCACTATACTTTGGGATGTTGGATGAAACACTAACAGATATGGGCACATGTTCAGTTGTCCACTTCAACTGAGTCGTATCCCCCTCCCCAACTTCTATATCCCGCAACAATGCCTCAAAATCGTACACGCAAAACCACTTATAATACCGCAAATCCTCATTTGTGTGCACCCCCACTTGCTCTAAATCTTCAAAGATGGATGATGGGGGAGTGTAAACTCCCCCAGGGTATTTGAATTTAGTCTTTAAAAAACATTTGTTTGAATGTCGAGTTAGATTCCCCTTTCGATTAAAATGCCTATCACAAATGTTGCACACATATTTCTTCGCGTATGATTCAATTCTACTTATAAAACTAAAGTGATTTTGAAATAAATTGACGTGCATAATGTCGTTGTATAACCCTTCTGGTTTTCGAATGAGAGAGCTGCATAAATGCTCATCCAAAGATAGGACATACACCCCTATTTGAAAGCATTGTTCAAAAACTTTTAAATCCCCCAGTGTCACCCCCTTAAATTCTTTGGGATTATTTGAAATTTCATCCCCACAAAATCCTCGATATACACCATATATATCATAAACTCTCTGTAGGGTGTGAGAAAAAGGTGAGGGCTCAATATGACAGAGTAAACACCTAAACAAACAGAGGTTGTCCATATAATGTTCTCCACGTCTATTTTTTTCTAACAATTTAATGGACGTTGAGTCTTGGAGATGTTTTGGAAAATTTTGCGGAGCACCAATCGGATATGTCCGCCTAAATACAAAAATATTAACATTTGTAATACAAAGTAAAGACCACTTTGTATTCGGTCTGTCAATTCTACCCCACGAATTCTCATCTCTCTCATTAAGTTCTTCAATCAGCTGTAATAAATCTTTTTGAGATGTGATTGATCTCGGGAAGTTGTACACAGTATTATTCAAATAGGCAGTGAAATATCTCAATTCCCCAGTTTCACGATGTTTCAAAATGTATGCAAACGCTATATTGAATTTAAAAGCATCAAATTCACATTCAAATACCTCCCGTAATTTGTCCCCAATACGCATTTCTCCCCCCCTTAAATCTAAAGGAAAGTTATACACCCCCCTTACTTTTCCCCTCTCATGAGCACCCAATATCATCCCCTTGTTTTTCTCATATATATCCCTCAATTCGGGGTATACAACTTCCCCCTCCCCATTTGTCCACGGTGCTTCTATTGAAGAGAAGGGGTAACTGTGAAGTCCATTTTGTTGGAAACATGTTGATGATTTTTGTTTCGATTCCCCCTTATAGTGAGAGTGTTCTTTCCTCCTATGGTTAAATAAATTATGCCATCCTTCAAATTCGTGATCACAATCGTGACACTTAAGTTTTTTTCTACTTTTCAACGAAGCAGATCGTTTCTGGCGAGGAGGGATGGACGTGGTGGCATCTCCATAATTCCCACTCCCCCGTGAAGTTGAAGGTTGGGGTTCATCCCCCCCTGAAATTGATGGTTGGACACCATCACCCCCTTGAGTTGGGGGAACGGGTGGTCGTGCGGTGTTTAATGCCTCCTTTTCCTTTTTTTCACAGACAAGTTCATGAGATCTTTTCTTCACTGGTCTCGAAAGCACTTTCCCGCAATGTTTACAACTCCTAGATTTGATATAAGGTCCACATGAAGAGAGGTGCTTCGCCTTTTCATCCGCTGTTAAAAACCTGGTGTTGCAGTGGCGACAATAGTGGGATTTTGGAGTTTCCATCCCTAAAAGATAAAAATGTCATATCCTTTCAGTACATCCCTCATTTTATTTTATTTCAGAGTGTCAACAAAAAGGAAGTACAAGCCCTCATTCACGAACACGATAAACGACAATGAAAATGCGGACGCTATTGAAGGATGAAATGCTTCAAACCTCATAATGGGAGCGTGTAGCCCCTATCTTACACTTCCTCATAATATTGGATAAAAGCATATTTTTATATTAACAGAAATATCGTTTACGGTGCTATTTAAAGGGATGGACTCTCCCAAATGTCATACTCATTAGAACCCTTCGTTAACCACCATAACCATATTGATGTGTATACTCTCTCTCTCCTCAAAGATGGGGAATATCCCACCGCATAACCCTCATAAATATGGGATAACATCCATATTCTATATTATCACTAACACTCATTAGGGTGCCATTTAGTCTACAGTGCTGGTCTAAAGTCTTCCAAACATTATAGTTGTTATAACCCAAAGGGGTAAACTATTGGCGTGTATACTCTCTCCGCAAAGAACATAAGTCTATAGTGATAGTCAATTAGAAAGCATATAACCAATGTACGTTAAATATGGTGTAACATCCATATTTCTTATTAACCTTAATAGTCATTAGAGCACTATTTAGTGTGCTATAGTAGTCTAAAGTCTTCCAAACATCGTACTTGTTTTAGCCATATGGGTAAACTATTGTTGTGTATAGTAATGGTGTCTATTGATGTGTATACTCTCTCCTCAAAGATGATATGTCTATAGTGATAGTTAATTAGAAAGCGCATAACGCTGTCTATTGATGTGTATACTCTCTCCTCAAAGCTGTTATGTCTATAGTGATAGTCAATTAGAAAGCATATAATCCATCTACGCAATGCATGATTTTTGTCCACGCGCATGTAAAAGTGGAGTCATAACCCCCTCTCCATGAATATATTCTCAGCCTCGTGATAAATTCTATGGCTGAAGCATTTCACTGGTGCTCAATTAGTGGTGATTTTAAACTCATTATGAAATAATTGTGATCTCATAACGCTCAACTAGTGCTACTCATTCACTAGCGATTTTAAACTTATTATAAATTATTTGTAAACTGTTATTGTTTATACTCATTAAAATGTGTAAACATACAAAAGTGGAACTCACCTATTATGTAGTGTTTCTCAAATAAACGACTTTCCAGAAGTTTAAATTGTCTCTTTTGTAGCGACGTCCAACTTATATGTAAGTTTATGTAGAGTAAAATGGATAAATCATCGGACTCAAATCTCCTCCATGTCTCCTATAAACGCGAAATTGCTCACACCAATAGATGAACATTAAAGTAGGCGACTTCAATCAAACGCTCAACCAAATAGAAGGACATGAAAGTATCCCTCCTCCACTATATATATATACACACCCAAACCCCCACCCACCTCTCACTCTCCCCCAGCCCCTCCAAATGGGGTGGGAGGGACAGTAAAGTGGACGCCACCTTGTGGATGAAACAAGTGTTAATGTTATGTGCTCGAATGAAATTATTTGGGTAAATGAAAAAAAGAAAAGAAAAGGGTTATACTCGTCCCGGAATTGAACCGGGGACCTCTTGAAACCTACAGATTGGCGCTCTCCCACACATGAGCTTAGACAAATTGCTTTGTGTTTGTTTCACTCCGAATCTACCCACACTCAAAGTATAAATTATGACATTATAATTATGACATTTTTAACGACTAGTGGGGTGAAACTATGGGGAGCGTGTGTACACTCGTTCAATGATAATAGAAATCATTCAACAGATGGGGGATCATTATTAGTTATGAAGTGTATCAAATCCCTACCCAACCCCAACCCCAACCCCACCCCAACCCTCACGACCATGCCACCTAGTGGTTGGGTGGGGAGTTACCTAACCCCTTCCATACAGCGATGCCACCTAGTGGTTGGGTGAGGGGTTAGCTAACCCCCTCCCCTCCCACACCCTCCTATACTAGGGTGCCACCTAGTGATTGGGTGAGGGGTTAGCCCATACTGGGGGCGCCACCTGGTGGGTGGGAGGGGAATTGGCTAAAGGGTACCCATACTGGGGGCGCCACCTGGTGGGTGGGAGGGGAATTGGCTAAAGGGTACCCAAACGACCCAAGCGAGGCACAAATGACTCTCACTCTACTACTCCCGTAGACCTGAATTCTGGTACCGCCCCTGCTCAAGACTGTATATTGAATATACCTATATGCATATCTGGTGTTATCTTAGAGTTTATTTAACTACTTTACCATCAAGAATGGTCCAAGAGTACCAAATATTGGGCACAAAAGAATTCAACCCATATTTAAAATGGTATATGGTACAGTACAGGACCAACCATCTTGCCACGTCCTGTAATGCCGAACCAAAGAGGCAATATCCAACGAAAACCAAAGGGTATTATTTTGTTACAGCAACTAAAATTATTGTCCTATTTAACAATGTACTATTTACATTTTTATTTATTATGTAGTAGCATAGAACCAAGAAGTAGCTGGAAGAACTGCGACAGCGGAGACTACCTCCTTTACCCACTTGTATAGTTAGAAATGTATGTAGACATGTGGAAATAAAGTTTATACATACCATTCCATGTACATAATCATCCCCATCGTTACAGTTTTCATGGCTCCCTCCTCCTAATCATTCTTCCTAATGCCTTTCCCTTTCCCCAGAATAACAAGCAATAAGCAGATCCAGCAAATTGCACCTCCCCTGCAATGCGCCAGCTGTTTAAGCCCCTTTCCACTGCTAATGCCAGCTAATATGTATACATGCTCCCCACTCCCATAACCATCGCTTGACCAGGTAATCTGAGACGGCCGTCCCTCAGACACAACAAAATGGCATGTATTACAGAAAACTAAGTCATAAGACGAAAAAAAAAAGATTTTGTGATATCGTCATATATTTGAAAAGATGAGATCAAGTGGATTCCAGTGATAGTATTGGGGCATCTACAAGTAATTTTTATACATCTATATGCATAAAGAAATATTAGCGATATCTCCTGATGGTCACTCACTATACAATAATGTAGTAAATTATACTCTTTAGGATAACCTAGATGCACAAATACATTCAATTAACAGCCTTGAAATGTGATACACGTATCCATGCTACTGTCAGCGATACACACTCCACTAATGACAACATTCTGATCGAGGGATCCAATGATCCTGTGAAAATGCCAAACCTGATTCTGATTCTGATTCTGCATGTAATGAAGTGATAGTTTTCCCCTTTTTTAGATTGATGTTATCATCAATCTAAATGGATTGGGGTGAGATCTGTCAATCATTGATAGCATCTTGGCTCCTCCCATCCTGGATATCAGTGTGAAGAATCTGTTGATTCTGATATCAGCAGATGGGATCAGAATCATGCTGGTAATGCCTGGGAGGGGGAGGGGATGGCGTTTAGGTGTGAATTAAAGGGTAGACCATGTGTGAATTAAAGTGGCAAGTTGCGAAATAAGATGCCTCATATGCAAAGGTGTTAAAGGGACCAACAGAATCACATGGAATGACCAGTCATATATGGGATAGGGATTTCATGTTTTCTGTCTCCACTTCCTCTCCCTCCTACTATCCCTCCCTCTCGAACTTTACATTTAACTGACATCAATCTCCGTTTCCCTTGGAAACGCAATCTTCTACATGAACCGGAAATAAATAAATAAATGTAAACTGATCACTGTTAACTATTTCTTGTTTCTTTTCTGGTTTTCCTATAGTTCTGTCTGATATTTCATATTTCGCCGCTTTGTTGAAAAGCCACCCAACAGTGGAACAACTTTCAATAAGAGTGTGTGACAAAATGTGTGCGAAAATGTGCCTGCATTAGTATAAATGTATTCCCGGCTATGCATATGGTCAATTTGTGTGATAAGGCGTGAGAACTATCGCTTAAGGTAGTTTTATAAGAGGGGTGGGCGTATGATGTGGATATATCATAAAAGTTTTCGTCTTTATCATGATGTGATATTTTATAAAAAAGAATGTTGGAGGGGTTTCTAAGTTTAAAAACTGTTGTGGTTATAGACGAAAGATAACCCTATCGATAATGGTATTAGTAGAAATATTATTCAATTAAAAAATTCTTCATTGCTGATCTTAATACGATTTGGTAAGTTATTTCTGGCAAGCCAGTTTTTCCAATGAGCCATCTTTTTTTACATACTTTTGTGTGAAGAACGTTTCAATAACTTAACATTGACAAGACTGACCTTGTAAAGTAATTAGCACTTTAGCACTGTTTATTGTGGGCAGAACAACATGAAAGCCAATGTACCCCGACACAAAAATCAATGCTAAATTGTCAAGATCTCTGTAACCTTGTTGCTTTTATTAATCGTATACTGTACAAAGATATTGTCTGATAATCTTGCACTGACGTGAGGTGCCTAATGGAAAAAACAAAAAACAAAATACTGTACTGTACATACTTTGATCCAGGAGCACATAACTCCAAAATGTTTCCGAACCCGACCACTCTATGTAATTTACGTCGGTTCAAGTTGCTATATAAATGTTAAAATTTAAACTATTATAAAATTATACTGTATCATTGAAAGTTAACATTTTTTCCCTTGAGTCTGTGAGATTATCTCTGTAAAACATTGAAATCAGCTCAATAAAATTTCTTTTAAAAAAAAAATGAAAACGTCCTTATAGGATATTGCGTTTTTCATGAGTGAGTGAGATTGGTTGCTTTACGTCTTTATCAACACATTGAAGTGTTATATAAAGGACGGGAGAGCTGAGAGGGAGGCAGTTTATGATCGTACCCAGGAAATAGAAATAGAGAAGAAGGGAGAGAGAGAGACAGAGAAAAAGAGACAGAAAGGCACTTTAAGGTCTTACCCAGGACCATGCGTTTTTCATGTAACCTGTATATAATATGTAATGTGTTACAAGAAAATCAGTCACAAAACGCAAAAAATGGGTTGTGAGATATTATCATATTTGAAAAGATGAGATCAAGCCGATTTCAATGATGGTAAACATTAAGGACATCTAAGAAGTGTTTCTATATACATGTATGTTTGAAAATAGTTTGCAATATCTCTGGGTGGGCAATTACCAGTAAAGTAATTAAATGTAATCCAGAGGATGACCTTCGAAACGAAAGAATATATTTAATATACTGTCTTCAAATTTGAGACATATATCTATAAGACTTAAGGCGTTAAACTCCCCAAAAATCAGAATAGTCCCACAAAGAGACCTTGTGAATATATCTCTTTGGAAAATACCATTTTCGCGCCTTGTGACTTATTTTCCCGAAACACATCACATATATATATATATATATATTAATGGCCTGAAATTTTAAAACAAAACAGCATCAGCAGGAAACATTGAGTAGGGGACTTACCTATGAAGCACCCAGCAAACACAGCAGCGTAGAGGATCATAAATACGGTCCTGATGTAGACGTCATCGAACGGGCTGGCGGGCATCCCTCCCCCATGTCCCCCCTCCCCAAACGCACTCATATTGAAGTAGTCCGCCGCGAATCCTAGCACCTCCTCCATGCCACCAGTACTGTTCAATACCTGGAGATTGGCCATTACTGAAGAAGGTCCAACTGCTCCAGTATAACTTCCCCCACCACTACTACCAGTACCGTTTGTATTGAAAGCACTATTGCTTGTATTAAGCCCCTGGGGAGGTACCTCCAGGGAAGGTGAAAGGTCCAGGAGATCCAAATGCCCGGCCCGAAGACCCAGGAGGACTCTGCTGGTGTGATAGGATCGGTTAATGCTCCAGTGCCCCTCCTGTACCTGCTCCCCTAGGAAGGTGGTAAGGTGGCTGAATACTGCCCCTACAGCTCCCTTCAGTATAGGCCTATTGCTTCCCGTCCGTTGGGAAAGGTCCATTTCCGCAGCGCTGATTAGGGTTGACACTCTGCGATTGACCTACTGGTGGGAACGCTGGTAGGAATGTAATATACCACCTACACCTCTCGGGTTTCTCCCGAGTTTGACAATTTCAAAGGTAAAGTTTGTATTTCCACCTGTTGCTCTCTTAATAATGAGCAGATCAGATGGTTCGAAGAAATAATGGTAAACTAGTTTACTCAAGAATTGAGCTTGAAGTAAAATTGGCGCTTTGGGTCCAGGTGTCCCCTCGGGGTTATCCCAGATTGGTCAAATCAAATGGCAACGTGTGTATGTCCACCTGTTGCTTTTTTTGATAATGCACAGATGAAGTAGTTTATTCCCTTGTGCGTCTTTGTAGAAAAAAGGAACAATAATCTACACTAGAATTTAATTTGAAGTAAACCTGGAGAAATCAGCAACAGCTAGCTGGATTTGGTCGAAATCTTTAAGAATGATTGAATGCAATGTAAAGTATGAGTTCTCAATGCTGGGAAAAAAAACCACACGATGTAACTTAGAGTGCCTTAGCAGAATGAAATACACATTGTAAGACACGGCTCTTTATGCAGCAATGGCAAGGACGCTAAAAAAACGCTAAAGTTCTCTTTCTAATATCCGATGCTCAATTAGAAATAAAACTCTTGTCCAAAAATATATCCTCACCGATAAAAAGTACATAATCCGTGTGTTGAGGTAAAGTGAAATAAATGGTTCCTGCTAGATGGAAGAGGAGTAATAAATCCTTGAGTAGTCGTCCAAGAATGTATGTTTCTCTCTCCACAGCAGAGGTCTATCCTTCGCCAGATATCTTCCACTTTCTACCTTCTCTCACTCGCGCATAGCATGCATTTACACCACGCCGATCGCATCGCCCTCTTCAGGCATTTCACCTGACCAATCAGATCGCAGGATTCTCGACAGTGCGTGCCTGATTGTGTATCCGCAGTGAATGACTGGCTGAGAGTTGCGCGCGCAGACATTGCATGCCGCGCGGCGCTGCTGCGCGGCGTGACAGATAAGTGGCGCGGTAGTGTGGCTTCAGCATCAATGAAGGTGGTTTGTGATTGTGGTAATGAAGGTAGGGGGCGGGAGAGGCAGGGGCTAGCAAATCTAGGCTCATTTTAGTGTTGAATCTTAGTAATGTAAATGAATGATGCACATTTTTATTGCATACTTTGCCTATGTAAGCCCATTTACAACTTATAAAACGTGTACGTCATATACCCGAGTATTAGATAGTTTACCCAATATCATCTCATATTAATTAGCTTTGTGTTATAATACTTTGATAGGCCTTCACCTTCGATCATCCTTTCTTAACTGTTTGTAGAAGGTCCTGTAGATACTTCTACTTCTACACTTATAGCTGTTCATAGAAGAATGTAATAGTAATAATATATATTGTTATTATCCAGATGATGAATATTCCGGTAATTATATAATGACATCAATGTTGTTTCATCTAACATCCTACATTGATTACGACAGGTATCCTCCTCGAATAACATTTTAGGGTATGAAAACGAGGAAATAACTATAATTATTAGTGTAGTGTTCTCCAATGTGATATTTATTGTCAAACAAAAGTAATATTTTCATGTATTTATTTGTCTAGTTTTTAGAGCTTCATGATATGTATTAAGCTAGAGAGGTGATATGAAATAGAATCATGTCTAGAATTTATGGCAACGCGACAAAACATTCACCATGTGAACATGCGTATTTTTTTATAATCAGTTTAAACCATGCACGGCCTTCAGTAATGAAAGAAAACAAAATACATCTCTATAAATTGACAGGTTGTTGGATTCCATAGAGATGACTTCCCGGCCTGGGCTTTCTTTGGAACGTTTTCATGAGGTAAATCCATTCTATGCCTTGCCAGAGTGTTTTGGTAAGAGGGGAAAGTTGTTCCCCCCCCCCGTCCCCCATTCATATATCTAAAATAAAGATGAGATAGGATAATATGTGAGATGGTATGATAGTGAGAGGTGAGGGGTGATGAGTACAGTGTACACTAATTTATAGCCACTCTTCTACCCATCTTTTATATGGGATATAGTTGGAACGGTATCCCGCTACGACTGCAAGATCAGCCCCGAATGTTATTAAAAACATGTTTTAAACATGTTTTAAACATGTTTAGGACAAACACATCCAACCGTATCCAGGTGTTCATATTATCTGATAATACCCTAATGCGCCCTTGTATACATGTATGTATGCATAGCAAATCATACAAACAATGGTCGCCACATTTGTTTTCAGTCCTCATGCCTGGTACCTAAAAATTTTCTTAAATGAGGAGAATACAATTTATTATTCTAAGGAGACTATAGAATCAGTCATTATACTCACTGACACATTTTTTTACATTGATAAGTGTAATAATAGAACGCCTCTTCATCCATCACATCCTCATCCATAACTCAATACCATGTTTATTCTGTATTCTCTTGCTTCCGCCAGTGAAACGTTTATTAAACCTAATTTGTACACACCACGTTAACTCAGGGAGCACGAAAATAGTTTAATATCAGATTTAAGTACTGTCTCTTGCATTCTAAATAAAGAAGTTTGTTTAAAAATTGACATATATATAATTATGTTCTAAATAATTGTATGTGATACCTTACACAATGCCCATTTTATAAATACTACTCACGGTCTCAGGTACAAGCTTTATACGTATGTGTATGAGACCATGAGTCCATGAGACCCCACATCCAACATGCCCTATGTGCGCAAAGATGGCGGCCGATGGTCCAGAAATGGTCCGTGGGTGTGGATAACTAGGCTCCAGCTACAGGTAGCCGCCCGTCCACACCTGTGGACACACCTGTTACCTCTTGAGACTGGACCAGCAAGGTAGTCCATTAGAGGCTTCATGTAGCCACCTTATTTTCATTTAAGGAAAAGTAGTATAACTACTGAGAATGTATAATGAATTGACACTGATTAAAAGAAAATATATAATTGCTCATTCTGAGGCTGATATGACCGTGATTTTATTATATATTTGTACATAAAGTATGAGCAAACAGTTTTAGGAGGACAATGGCTACATGAAGCGTCCCATTCCAAACATCACAAAGCTGGCTATTTCAGGCTATAATGGTACACATGTTTGGCACCGGAAATAATTAGTCCCATGACCTAACGTATATTTTCAAACATCATCATGAAAAATGGGTCTACTCTGATACACAAGGCCACACATAAATATGGAATCTACTCTTCCTATATGGTGAGTATCATCCTAATTTCTACTTAATTAGTTTCCTTAAAGATATGGAGAAAGAACAATCTAAATATATACATGTTCTATGGTAGAAACATAACAATAGGCTGTCACGCTGTATGATTAAAATACTGGTTCAATTGTCACCCAAAATGGCCTAGCTAGATATAGCCAATGAATGAGCTAAGAATGTACATGATCTAAGGTACACTCACATCACAATAGGCTGTTTTGCTGTGCATAATTGACGGGTTAAAATACCACCCAAAATGGCAGTGATACACAAACAACTCTAATGGAATACAGGTCTATTGGGATTGGTCTTATGGGACCCTATGTGCGAACACTATGTGGGCGTGAACCCTATACTATTAGCGACAGCGGGGCAGGAGGATTAAGGTGAAGCTAGGGTAGCTGACACCTTAAATTGGCCTTGCCTCCATTCACGCTGGTCACTTTACATGGAACTGTATTAGATGATATGAAGAATAGTATTTATAAAACATTAAATCAATAGTATTCAGTGTGTGAAATTAACTCTTTTCTTTTCTACAAATCAATTAACTTTTTTCGTCACCCGGTGGATGAAATCAGAGATTTATCCGCCCCTACAGAAGCACTTCTGTCCTCTTCCTCTCCTTCTGACTTAAATGTCTCTAATTCCAACCTCTCCTTCTCCCATCCCTCCCCCTGACATACCCCTGCCGCCTCTCCTCAAGGGGGGCAAGTTGGAGGGGGGACGACCCATCCTTGTAAGGCTCTTTAGATTATTTAGTAAATATATTTGGCCATCTTTGCCTATATTCATGCATATATATGCTATACACAATGAAATAATAGTTATACAGGGGTGTATTACACGGACACATATGATCTAGGTGAGAAACCTACCTCAAAATGTATAAAGTCCTCATATCCTAGGTTGGACTGACCACTTTCATATTCCTTAAGAAATCTATTGTACACCATTCCGCACTAAGGTAGGTCTGTGTACCCACCTTCGTTGGTGCTCCTATTTCCACAGAATGAATAACAAATATAGTCACAGCTTTCTAACGCGTAAAAAGATGCCATCCCCATACCTACCCATTGGCATGGCTAGCTCAATTCTGTGCGAAAGTGTTTGTAGGTGTGAAGTAAAAAACATTGCTGTAAAAAGTGGATTCACTGCGGTAAGAAGTTCTTGATGTAACTCCTTATTGTGATATTTATGTTATAATATTGCAGAGCGCCAGTGCAGAAACACAAGACAATGTGAGGAGATGAAGGAATATTACAGAACAATCAAGAATCACCGAAAATATTCATTGATGAATATCAACCTCCGAATTATGTTGTCAGTAATTCCTGCTATGTAGACTGAGATGAATTGGTTTTGACTGATAAACATATCTCGATTTTTTCATTGTCTAAAAAGGGTTTTATCACATATAGTGGATATATATCAATATGTATATTGTATATTGATATCAAATGCAATAAAGAGAAATAAAAACATCATTCCTTGTTATCTGCTTTCTTCAGCCTATTATTTATATTCTAGTACATTTTGTTAATATTTAAGACTAGCAAAGTACACGTCCTCCGGACGGTCCCCCCCTCTCCCCCCACTTCCCCCTCTCCCTCTTTTAACTCCGCCTCTTCTCTGTCTCTCATACCTGTTTTTCTCTCCCAACCCCATCTCTGATTTCCCCCTGCTCCTCCCCTCTTCCTCATGCTCCCCCTCCTTGCTTTCTCTCCCTTCCCTCTGTCCCTTCCCCTACATCCTCTCCCTCCAGTCTCCCTCTCTCCCCACACTTCCCCCTCTCCCTCTTTTCCCTCCACCTCTTCTCGGTCTCTATACCTGTCCGATACCCCCCTCTCCCTCCCCTCTTCCTCATGCTCTCCCTCCTCGCTTTCTCTCCCTTCCCTCTGTCCCTTCCCATACATCCTCTCCCTTCCCCTACTCTTTTCCCTTCCCCTCTTCTTCCACACCCCTCCCCCACTTCATGTTTTTATTCAGCACAAAACATTATGTAACAAATACACTATATCTTAGTCATTGCTGACTACTATAACTCAAGTATATTATGTAGAAAAAATGAAAAAAACATTGATTGATCATTTTATTTAATATACACATAGCACAATGATATTAAGAGCAATACATATTGGCACAGTAGCTTGTGGCTAATGACGTAGTATCTCACAGGGGCTTTCCCAGGCTATAACCCTATGTGCGCAAGCCAGTGATTAGCTTTCCAAAGAAGGCTTACTGTATCCTCCAATGGCCATCTTTCACCCTGGCCAAACGTAACAGGTCGCGCAGCTACAGGTGTGTTACTGTAGCCGTCCATAGGATGCTACATGTAGCCGTCTAAGGGAAGCTACATGTAGCCGTCTATGAAGAGCTTTGTGGAGTCATCCATGGATGCTTTGCATAGGTCATTCTTTGGACACTCAATATAGTTAGGGATATTTATAGTTTGCTTTAGGTTTAGGGGTTGAGTACTAGTTATTTTGCAATTTATTTGCCTCTTATGGCCATTTTAGATATGCAACGAATACTACTACTACTACTGGCATGGAAATCAAATAATGAAGAAAACAGATAAGACAGAAATATATTTTTCATTTCTCTTTATTGCATTTGATATCATCATACAATATAGAAATAAATCATCTGTATACATTGAAAGAATCATGTGAGCCTATATGAATATAATAAAATACAATAATAACATAGACAGACAGACATTAGTTGTCTGTCATAGAAGACACCAGAATTGTGCGAGAAAAATATGATGATAATGTACAGGTATATTTAACACATTGCGATTCACTTCACCTCAGTCTATCAGGAATAATATGAATATAAAAATAATTCTTTGGTTAAGTTACTTTCATCAATGATTATTTCCGCCATTTTTCATTGTTCTTCTATATTGCCTGACCTCCTAGCATTAAATCCGGCCGCTGCAATATAATGATAATAATATATATTTGTAATCTAGTCACATGCGTATACATAGACGCTAATACCTATCCTTTATCCATCAAATACCGAAGCATTCTAAGATCATTTGCAAGTAATAAACATGTCTGTGGACCATTGGAATTTAAATAAAATCTAATATGGACATCAATGGTGTATGCCTACAATGACATCTACCAATATGCCTATGTCAGTGAAGTTAAACATTAAACATTTTATGTCAGATGTTGACAAAATCTTGTAACTTTCTAGTTTAATTTTTATTATTTCAAATGCCACATGAATGGCTCTGCAATGGTAATGATGTAAATATTTAATCTTGACTAAGAATATCTGTGCGAATCCACTATTAACAACTATGTTGTGCATTTCACACCTATTGTCACTTTCGCTCAGCTATTGAGTTACGCATGCCAGTGGGTCAGGATGGGGGTGGCATCTTTTTTTCGACACCTATAGCTATTTTTGTCATTCATTCTGTGCGCATAATTCTGCGCTGGGAGATTTTTACACATGGGATGAGTGGCCATTATCAATTTGTACACTGGATTTCATTGTAGAAATAAGGATCACATTTACAATGGATTCAATCATATTAATTGGGAAAGTGAGATATCACACTAGTGGCTATAAACATCGCTATAACATGACCAGGGAATGAATTGGACCTACATGCTTATATTGTGGTGGCAAGATGTCTGTGAGGATAATTAAAAGCCCAATTTTGAGGTAGGTTTCTGATTACTGTTTGACCACCCTCAGTGGGTGTCGGGATGATAGGGGCAAAAACCGTTCGGGACAAATATCGCTGGGTTGATCAGGACAAAACCTAATAATTAACATCCCCATCTCTCTTCCCCGCCTCTCCCTCTGTCAATTATGTGACTACAATAAGTAAACAATCAAGGGCGGACAAACATAATACTGTATGCTTATTTCCATTGCACTTGATCAGTATAATTAGTGTTGTTTGAGTCATACCACTGCCATTTTAAGTGGTGTTTGAACCCATAATTTACGCACAGCAAGACAGCCTATTGTGATATGTCTATACCATAGAACGTGTACATTTTTAGCTCATTCATTCACCATATCACTTAGGAAGCTAATTACCTACACATAAGGAAGATACTCACCATATATGAATAGCAGATTCCCTAATTGTATATAGCCTTGTGTATCGTCAGGTTCCATTTTTCCATTGATCTTTTGCAAATTGTCCCAGGTCTAATTTATCCTAGACTTTTATTTACCTGTACTGGAAGGTCATCAGTCTAAAAAGTGGTTTGATCTTTTACCCTTATAGGGGGATTTAGGCGTGAGTTTCCCATGTGCAGTGCTAATTATGGTTGTCCCAATTTTAGTTTCACTTACCATAAGTCAATTTAACTTTAGCTAAGAGCTTTCATAATAGCCTACTAGAAAGGTTCTATGATGACTGAAAATGTTACCCCTGTGAGCAGAAGATTGTCAGCCATCTTGGATTTAGAGGTCAAAGCAATGTCAAATCATCAGACTGATATCAGATATGAATTCCTCAACCCCCACAACCCAAATAATCATATGCTGGACTGCATGGTAGGCCAAACTATTGAAATATTAATTGTCAAAATGGTCGATGGCAGCCACCCTATGTGCACAAGCCAGTTATTAGCTTTCCATAGGAGGCTTACTGGAGCCTACCACGGCCGTCTTTCATCCTGGCCAAACGTAACCAGTCACGCAACTACAGGTGTGTTACTGTAGCCGTACATGGGACGCTACATGTAGCCGCCCTTGGACGCTACATATAGCCGTCCATGGATGCTGTGCATAGGTCTTCCATGGAACACTAAAAACAAGCTTTTGTGGGGGTATTTATATCTAGCTTTATTTAAGTTTAGTGGTGGGACTAGGATTTCCTTTGGCGCCTCTTATGCTCATCTTAAATAATATAAAGCTAGAGCGATTTCTACAAAAAGAGGTAGAAAAGAAATGGGAGAAAGAGGGGTTTCTTTCTCCCAAATGTTCTCGGAATTTGTTGTATTACAAACCACTTTACTGATCTGTAGAGGTCTGTCCCCCCTCTCTGGATGTCGCCGTATGTGGTTGTGAAGGTATTTGGGGTGGAAATGTGATTTTGAAGCCTTTTTTAAATCGGGATATCCACACTCTATTTCCCTATGTGCACATAGGGCGGCCAAGATGTTCCAGGGATGGTCCATAGGTGTGGATAACTAGGCTCCAGCTACAGGTAGCCGCCCGTCCACACTTTTGGACACCCCCATTACCTCTTGAGACTTGACAAGCAAGATTGTCCATTGGATGCTTCATGTAGCCACCTTTTTTCTATTGGAGTGAAAACCATTGTAATACAGGATGTACACTCATTTGTCACCAATTAAAATCACATATATATATTTGCTGTATCTGAGGCTACTATGACAATGATTATATTATATATTTGTATATGGACGATTGGAAAAAAAACATTTGGGATAGCAGTGGTTACACAAAGCGTTCCTTTACAGGCTTCACAAAGCCTGCTAATACAGGCTAACTGTACACATATTAGGGACCGGAAATAATTGATCATGTGACCTAACGTATTAGTCCAGCGGAATCTCAGAAAAGCATGTTTCGCGGTACGGATGAAGTTTTATTGTTGATTCTGGTAATATAACATGTCCCGAACAAGAATCAGCCGAATGCCACTTTGTATCCCTTGGGGAAAAATTTTTACGGGCCAAAAACAAAATGGCTGCCGAGCGTCCAGGTTTGTGATCATCAATACCCCATAACTTCCTTATTATTGGTGCTAGAAACTTGATTTTTGTGTCTACACCTAGGTTTTCAGGGTCTAGGAACTCATTAATGAACAAACATTGCCAATATCTATAATAGAAATTAACAAATTTGAACCTAAGATAAAGAAATTGCGAGAAAAATATGGAACTTTATTCAGCAACTCAACCCTTCATAGAAAATTAGTATGAAGGTATATATTCCCACCCTAGCATGCAACAGTAACCCTTTTCAACTGTTCAGAACAAAACAAGCACTATTAAGGCCCATTCACATTACAACGGTCAATTGATGTATGGCTGCAGCACAGCAAAATACACAATGCTAAAGTATTACAGCCGGCTTGGATCGGCTGGCTGGTCGTGTTAATGGGAATGGGCCTTCTTAGACAAACCAATGACACCTCCATACATATTAGGCCATTTCCACCAATTTGACAACATTTGGGCTCCTAGACACCCCCAGAATACCAAAAAATAATTTTTACTTTCATCAGTTGATTTGTTATTTTCTATCAACCTCATATATATATGCACATTAAACTGTCAAGTTTGGAACCATTCTGATTATTAGTAATTTTTTTACAGGGGGGGTCAAAAATAGATCCCAAATATGTAAAAATGCTAAAAATAGCATTCCGAATAATGGTACACATTTCTACATAAATGAGGATTTAAATTAAAAATAGATAAAACAAATATGCACATAATGTATTGCACTATTTTGTACTTGATAGGTCTCGACATAAAGATCATAACACCTTTTATTTGGTGAAAATATTCAAACTAGAGGAAAAGTTACAGCCAAATAACCATTCAGTAATGGTAATGATAATGGCAGCGGCAAGGGTGACAGGTCATTGACCCTCTGCCCACATTATTATGCATGTATACACATTATATAACTCATTATATTTAGAATATATATAACATTTATTACCCTTGCTTACTTTTTTAAGTTGACTTGAATACTTGAATTGATTGTCCCTGTCCTGTTTAAGTATTTAGAGGCAAAAATTTTAAACATAAAGATTCTGATATTATATATATGTGAGGGATACCATTTCTGACATTTTGTGACGGCAGACGTGACGTAGACGATGTGACGAAGACGACAAAAGCGTGACGAAGATTTTTTAAGCATTTTCCCATGAAAATCATTTAAAAATGACTCAGAAATTCTTAAGTTCAGTCTACATAGATTGGTATTAAGCAAAGTTAATAATAAATGTCAAATTTAAAGTTTGTTATTAAATTTATGCCTTGAAAGGCTCTAAAAACCCCTAAAATAGGTGTGACGAAGACGACATGAGCTAGGGTACCCACCCCCTTTTGCTGCCATGTTATTTCTCTGCTTTGATTCAAGAAAAACTAAAATCAATACATTTGATGTTCTATACCTATATAATCCGATGCACTCTATCATTATTCATCAAAATATGACATTTTTTTTTTTTTTTATTTATTTATTCCACATTAGGCACACTGCGTGACGAAGACGACATGGGGGGGTACCCACAATTTTTTTTTTTGATTTTTGATGACTTTTGGCCCAAAAATATTTTTTTTGCATTTTTTTTCCACACAGATCATATTCACGTAACCTACTATCACAACATATAAAAAAAAATGTTCAATTTTGAAGATTATTTAGAAATTTAGCAATTCCACGGACTAATGGCTGTTAAAAAAAACGATTTTTGCCTCCAAAATGGGATTTTAAAATAATAAAAAAAAAAATTGGGCTAAAAATGCGAAAAATGTTGTTCCACAGGTTGGTAGAACCATCCAATCAAAAAAAATAATCAAATTAATGATAATTAACTTGATTTAAGCCCATTTTACCCCTTTCCACGGTTGGGGGCCAAATGTTGTCAAATTGGTGGAATTGGCCATATACTGATTAGTCATATCAATATATACAGAAAATTACATCACATATATGACTCTTGCAACATTTTCATCATCATGATGTGATGATATGGTTCTAGTGTGAATATTGTTACATTCTGCTCCAGCATGACAATTTACAGAATTTGGGGCATATCATCCGGGCAACAATGCAGCTACATGTACTAGTAAAAAATGAATGTACACATGTGCTGAAGCATGGTTGGGGACATTTATAAATCTGAACCAACACTGTCCCATAGACCACCCCCTGTTGCTAAAGAGTGGTCTACAGGTAGAAAAATACTTTCAAGAATCTGATCAAATCTCCTCTAAATTGATATTTATCAAACGTAGGACTGCATGGCAGACAATAGTGGAGTGGTGGGGGACTTTGGTGGCAGAGACCTTAGTTTTGGAGCACTTGATATATTTGGGCTTGCCATTTTGGTCAACAAGACATCATTACATGTCTGAGGCATGTCTTAATCATGTGTTCAGTTATAGCACATCAGGGGACGCCAAATCCCTCAGAATTTCAAAAGTGGTTGCCCAGCAACAAAATATGGTTGCCCGGCCTTTCTTTGGTTAAAATCTAGACACATATTAATTAAATTAAAACAAATTAATTTGAAATAAAATAAGAGTAGTAATGTTACAATGACAGCTTTGAACTGCCAAATCAACAAAGACATTAATGAAAATATATTCGACCACCAACTTCAATGAAGTCTGATTTATAATTTACTAATTAATTAAAAAGCGATGTTACATCAATGCTGAATCTATAGATCGTTGTAGGCCTAAAAGTTTTCCCACAACTTAAACTCTTTTTCATTTAAAAAAAGCAAACCTTATTTTTATGAAAGAGCCTGGTTCTATTAATGTAAAACTTGGCTTTCAGAATTATCAAATTCAATCTCTTGTGTTTCGGTTCTTGCCATGGTATGTCTAATAATATATGGGCTCCATTTATGACATCAATAATCTCATGTGATGAACCATATATGCTTTCCATAGCCTTTATGTGTATTACGCAATGGAGCTCTCCATCACACAACAATTTAGTTAATTCTTAATTGTAGAAGTATATGAAAAGTGAAAAAACATTGACGCCCAAATCCCCCTATAAGGGTAAAAGATCAAACCACTTTTTAGACTGATGACCTTCCAGTACAGGTAAATAAAAGTCTAGGATAAATTAGACCTGGGACAATTTGCAAAAGACAGTTCCTGAACGATCTTGGGTACTATTAATATCCCTTATTAATATACTAAAAGTCCCAGAAAATCTAGGTCGGGAAACATGCCCATAATCATAAAAAACAAAATGGCTGTCGTTAAAAAAATGGGCTATAAGTCCAACTACACCAACTATCAGGCCCAACTATCAGGCCATGGACACTAACCGGACCAAAAGGGAAATAGCCAACAATGTAAACCAGCAAGTATTGATTTGTTAGAGCAACTGGAATTATTGTGCCATTTAATAATATAGCTATAAATGAGTAGTAGTATAGGACGAAATACTAGACGGAAGAACTGCTATAGTAGAGACTACCTCCTTTTCCCATCAATAGATTCTCCCCTATTACCTATACATAGTATTCACTGACGTCACGGCGCTCGCCGCGGCTTGCCATAATGTGGGTCAACTTTAGCTGGACATGAGTGCTCCAAGCCTCAAAAATGCAGTTTTCACCTCCGAAAGTTTTAGAGAATGTTATATAAAGTATGCTGATAGGTTATATGGTCATTTTGGAGTGTGTCATGATGGAATAATAAGTATAATTGCCATTAGCAAACATTTGAAACGGGAAATCCTGTCAATCTAGTGTCTCCCGCTATCTATGCTGCCACACATTATGGCTGCCAGTGAGGAGAGCCGCTGACTGGGGTGACGTCATGTGAATACTATGTATACCCTCCCCGCTTTCTTCTCTACTCTTCCCCTCCCCCTTATTTTTCTTTTTACACCATTAATCTTCTACACACAAGAAAAAATATATAAAAAAAATAGTGAGAGACAAATTGCAATTCAATGTAAAACTGTGGAAGAAAGTTGAGACCATATCAGACAAGTATTTGGGCAAGAGCAGGACCAGTTGCTAATCATTGGTGCCGGAAACTATTGTTATATCATGACCTAGCCTGAATAAAGAATTTGAACAAAAAAATTAAATCCATTGGTAGCAATAATATGATTTATAATGTGTGAGAAGGTGCATCTTTTATTTCTGTAAGTATCTGTATTTATGACTGTAAGTGGATATTTTGATTTTTATCATTACTGCGACTCTGCGAACGGAAAGAATAGAAGGAGACGATTTGTAGTGAAGTAAAATATTAAATGAGATTATTCAAATGAGTTAATTGATTATGTAAATTATTATATAACCAATTATGAGAATAACTGATGATGATTATCTACTAGAAAAGTATGCGTCCTCCTGACAGTCACCCTCTCTCCCCACACTTCCCCTTCTCCCTCATTTCCCTCCCCCTCTTCTCTGTCTTTCATACCTGTTTTTCTCTCCCAACCCAATCTCCGATTCCCCCCTCCCTCCCCCGCTTCCTCATGCTCCCCCTCCCCTCTCTTCCTGAGATGAGATTATTCAAATGAGTTAATTGATTATGTAAATTATTATATAACCAATTATGAGAATAACTGATGATGATTATCTACTAGAAAAGTATGCCTCCTCCGGACGGTCACCCTCTCTCCCCACACTTCCCCCTCTCCCTCATTTCCCTCCCCCTCTTCTCTGTCTTTCATACCTGTTTTTCTCTCCCAACCCCATCTCCGATTCCCCCCTCCCTCCCCCGCTTCCTCATGCTCCCCCTCCCCTCTCTTCCTTCCCCTACATCCTCTCCCTGACCTCTTTCCCCCTCTTCTTGGACGGTCACCCTCTCTCCCTACACTTCCCCCTCTCCCTCTTTTCCCTCCCCCTCTTCTCTATCTTTCATACCTGTTTTTGACTCCCTTACTTAAATCTTTACCCCGGGGATTCCCCAGCTCAGTAGCCCATACACGCAGAAACACGCAGCTGCGAGAGAGGTCCCCGTTTATTTTCCATGGCCACTCCACTCGGTACCCTGTCTATTTCGCTCTGGGTCAAACCACTCTAATAGAGAGGGGTGGCGAGTCAAGCCATTCTAATAGAGAGCTAGGGGCGGCCGCTATTTTAGTGCATCACCCCTGACCCCACCAGAGGTTGTGCCACTGTACACATAAGTCTCTCTCTCTCTCTGTCTCTCTCTGTCTCTCTGTCGTTGTCTCTCTCTGTCTCTCTCTCTGCCTCTGTGTCTTAGAATATTGTTTGGGGGAGAGGGTAAATGATAAAAAGGGGGGGAACTGGGGTTCAGGTACCAAAGTCAATATGATGATCCACCTGTTGTTTTTGTCATGAGGTGCGAGTAATGTCATTCCTTCTTCCCCACATCCCCATCAAAGGCATATTCGCCGTGACGTAATTAGTATGGGCCATACCTGTATACCATACCTGTGAGGAGAGGTGAAGGGGGGTGACCAACTTTATTTTCGACCAACTTTTTTTAACGACCCATTTTTTTTACGACCACTATTTTTCCGACCAACTTTTTTTCCGACCAACTTTTTTCCCGACCAACTTTATTTCGACCAACATTTTTTCGACCAACTTTTTTACGACCCAACTTTTTTTTCAACCAACTTTTTTTTTACCAACTTTTTTTATGACCAACTTTTTTACGACTAACTTTTTACGACCAACTATTTTTACCATCTTTTTTTCGACCAACTTTTTTACAACCAACTTATTTTCAACCAAATTTTTTACGGCCAACCTATTTTACGACACTTTTTTTTTACCAACTTTTTTTATGACCAACTTTTTTTTGACTAACTTTTTACGACCAACTTTTTTTTACAATTTTTTTTACGAAAGAATGTCTGTCCACATATTACTCATTATTATTAAGGAGGGGGAATAAAAGGGGAGGGAGAGCAAGGGAGGTAGTCGGGGAGGGGGAGGAGTAGGAAAATTGAAAGATGTATAGGTGTGTATGTGTGTGGGGGGGGGGAGTGCACATTTTTTTCCATGAAACCCTATTATACATCCTCATCTCTCCTCTCCCTCTCTTCTCCCCCTCCTCTCTCTCTGTCCCTCCCTCTCTCGCTCTCTCCCTCCTACACCTTAGGTCTACTACCCTGACATAGGCCCCCTGTGATTTTAGCCATTTTTGGCAATCAAATTAATATCTCCAAATTAAAATAAACGTCCAGTAAATTGTTGGATTCTTATAAGAAGTAGAAACACAACTGCCTCTACAATCCAAGTGCCGAATTACGACCAACTTTTTTTCCCGACCCAACTTCTTTTTCCGACCAACTTTTTTTTCCAACCAACTATTTTTTCAACCAACTTTATTTTACGACTAACTTATTTTCGACTAACTTTTTTTAAAGAAAGAATGTACCTGTCCACACATTACTCATTATTATTAAGGAGGGGGAATAAAAAGGGAGGGAGAGCAAGAAAGGTAGTCGGGGAGGGGGAGGAGAAGGAAAATTGATAGATGTATAGGTGTGTGTGTGTATGGGGGGTGGCAAATTTTTTTTCCATGAAACCCTCTTATTTCAGTCATTCTCATCTCTCCTCTCCCTCTCTTCTCCCCCCCCCTCTCTCTCAGTCCCTCTCTCTCTCCCCCTCCTAAACCTTAGGCCTACTATCCCGACGTAGGCCCCCTGTGATTTTAGCCATTTTTGGCAATCAAATTGATATATATCCAAATTAAAATAAACGTCCAGTAAATTGTTGGATTCCTATAAGAAGTAGAAACACAACTGCCTCTACAATCCAAGTGCCGAAGGCACTTGTCTCTCCAAACCCCATCTCCGATTACCCATCTCACTCCGCTCTTCCTCATGCTCCCCTCTCTCCCTTCCCCTACCTTCTATCCATCGCCTCTTTCCCCCTGATCTTTCCCTCCCCCTCGATCCCCCTCTCCTATTCTCCCCTCCCTTTTCCTAACTCCCCCCCTCCTACACCCTCTCCATCCCCTGCCTCTCTCCAATACCCCCACCCTCTCCCTCCCCTCTTCTTCACTCTCCCACTCCTCTGCATATACCTGTTTTTCTCTCCCAACCCCATCTCCGATTCCCGCCCCCCCGTCTCCCTCCCCTCTTCCTCATTCTCCCCCTCCCCTCTCTCCTTTCCCCACATCCTCTTCCTCCCCTCTTTCCCCCTGTTCTGTCCCTCCCCCTCGATCCCCCTCTCCTATTCCCCTACCCTCAGTACAGTACAATACAGCTACACAAAATGGACAGGACCCTCTGCAAACAGATCTTCCTGGTCCGCCCATCAGATATACCTACCAGAATAATAAAATAAAATACAAAGCACCACTTCTGGATACATTAGTCATCAAGTTAAAGCTAATACAGCACCAATTTACAATGACAACTCACTACAGAGTCTATTATTATGATATGTGATATAATGAGTAATAATTATATTGTGTAAGACATTAACCCAATAGACTTGTTATAATAATAATTGTTTGATAAACCTGTTTACTGAACTAACAGTATTATCTGTCTCTGATAGGACATTAATCCAATATATATTAGTGTATAATGGTTGGTCAATAGACCTGTTCACTGAGAGTATAATAAATCAGGATTGCATCGAAATGTATAATAGTGAGCAATAATTGTCTACGACAAGACTTTACTTCCAGCAAACATGCAAGCAATGATAATAATACTTGGTCGATAAACTTTTTCACCAACCATACCACCATGAATCATTGTTACATCAGTCATTAATACTAGCAAAATAATTAGAATTAAATGAAAATTTAGAAAGATAAAATGATTCTCAGGTGGTAGGTGTAGGGAAGGGGAAGGAAAGGTAGAGAAAAAAGGGTGTGAGTGGTGGGATTAAAAATTCGGTCGCTATAGTGCAGCAATGATCCGGCATTCAAGCCATTATTTAATCCCACAACAATTATACTAGAGAGATGTTAAGTTTTGTTCATATTTATAATCATATTTGTCTCCATCAGCGATGGCTGAGAATAGCAATGAAAATCTAATGCAGACTGCTGAATAAATATATCTTAAACTAAAAAAACTGAACGTTCTGTCTGAATTATTCGCTGTCAGAAACGTAGCTGCTGAGAGGAATCCAATACAATTTATTGAATATAAATGATCTTCTTCTCATTTGCACAGGATAAAATGACCAATCGATCTCAATTTCCATTGCGACATCTTATATCATAGTATCAACTGGAATCAAAGTGAGTTAATCATCTTTTACAGGGTATTTGCATCTGTCAGTTCCATATAGAGTTGTGGGAACTAATTCATTTCAGATAATGTTTGACAGTTGAAAGGGTATGGTCGACTAGAAATCTGATATGTCACAGAAAATGAGATATGAGTCGAAAACTAGATAAGGGAAACTTTCAATTTTACGAAACTGTCTTGGCATATGAACTAATTGGAAAATACGAGAATGGGTGTCATTGGCCGTTACAATATAGAAACTGAGAGGTTTAGGATAGTATGTCCCCTATGAAACTTCAAAAGTTGATATTCTTCAAAGTGTTTCATTTACAAGATCTCTTCGTAGGAATATTTTCATTTTTGGATTAAATTTCAAGACTGCATTTAATATGTCTCGGCGTTTTTAATGTCATGCTAAAAATGAAATTTAATTTCTGCCTAGTGATTGTCTTCCAGAGATATTGATCAGTAATTATTAGGTGGATCTCAGAAATACAAAGATATTATAAGTAATTATTAGATATGATACAGGTTAAGATCGTTGGTTAAGAAATTTGCCTCATCCAGTGTGACGTTTTGTGGAATTCCGCTCCACATGTTAAACAGATGTTTGTTATTTTTGTTGTAAATTACGTCATTACCACATAGGCAATAAGGTACTGCAGCAGGGGCCTGTTGTACAAGCTAAGGAAGAAATTGTCTGTGTGAATTTATATCTTTTTCTTAACATCGTGTTTGATTCATGGGCTTTAGATGGGGAAAATAGTTTTCATCAATTTTTGTTAGATATGAGGAATCACATGACGTTTCGTAGCATTATGCATACTGTACACACTTTAAAGAGAATTGTGATGAATATTGAAAAATATCAACAATCTCCTTATCGTTTCTGTTTTGACAAGCAAATAACATCCTGGGGATTTAATGAAACTGGATAAAATAAAATTCAAGGGTCATTTAATAATTATTATAAGCCATTTAAAGAGGTCCTTTCGTAGCATCATGCTCATGGCTGACAAAATACTGAATTATCTGAGGGGTTATACCTCATAGAGATTAATGGTTCAGACAAATATTTGTGACCTTTATATTAAGATGATGTTTAATTTAGGGGCTTTATGTAGTGAAAATATTTTGTATTGATATCCATAAGCAATGAGCAATCACAGGTCGTTTCGTAGCATTATGAATTCCACCAATATGCCTCTATTTTAAATAGAATAGTACGTTACAGGTTGTAAGATCAATATCTCCTCATTACTTTAGTTTTGACAAATAAATAACTTTAGTCTCTTTAGCTTATACAACAGACCCCCAGTGTCTAGTTAGGTATTGGACTTATTGATTGAATTTTAAGTGCCAATCGTCAGACCATAGTCATTTATACATATCTATAATTATGTCCCTACTGGTGATTCATTGCTCAATTAAATGAAGCATAAACCCAACTTATGGGTATGTTTGTTTCTAACTGTGACCAATAACTTGATTGCCTATTAGAAACTGTAAAGCCTATTTTTTTTTATAAACCTTGCTTCTTTGGACCCAAACTATATAAAAAAATAAGCTAAAATAGACCCTGCAGACATGCATGTATGTGACTAGGGGTTCCCCACTACCCCTCATGTCTTGAATGGGCACTTACAGGCCACTCATGAATGCAGTGGTATGCAGAGCGAAAACCGATACCGAATTTGTTACCTTTAATCAGTTTTTCTTCATTTAAATCGTTTCTCCAGGACATATGATAGCTTTAGAGTGTTTATCTCAAGGATAGTCATTTCATTTCAGGATCTTCGACAGCTGATAATGCATCTTTAATATTAATCGATATACAACATTAATATATATACGTGTGACAACATTGGGGTTAATCTCCTCCTCTAAAAATACAGAGCAGTTGTCTCTTTGAGCACCAGACATGGAGCCCAGAATTACCGCAGGATTCACATGAGGTCATGGTGAAGTCATGGTGACCTGTCTTTAGGTCCTGAGAGATTGCTTGAACACTTCCTGCACACTTTCACATGGAAGGAATCAAAACCAAAGGGAGTACTGGAGCATTTGTCTTCCACTTGGTATGATGTTATTTCAGAAGTGCAAGTGAACCACGTATGTTTAAGCTGCACTCTCAGTCTTAAGCTCTTCCTATGGATCTGAAAATCATTTGATTGACATTGTGGAAGATTCCACCCATGTTTTTGCTGCAGGGCTTAAAAACTACTACATATATGATTCTTATTGCAATCAACATTTAGAGGAATAGGATATTGAGCTTCTGCCAGCAGGTCTTCCAGTCAGTCCTTAACTCAAGAGTAACTAATAAGTAATATTAATTTAATGGTAATCATAAGTGATGTTTTACACACTGCTTACATTGGTGCTTCTTGTAAACAAAATGGATGTGACAATTTGGCTATTCGATTTATATTCTGAAGTACCCTATTCAATTTACATTTAATTAACATAAATTTTAATAAAAACATCGATATTTTAAGCGCTATTTTTGTATCAGGGCTAACTAAAAATGAATAGTACATTATTTAGATACTAGATGAGAATAAAATGGCTACTCTGTAATTCTTTCTTCAAAAAATATTATTGCCATGAGAAACGTATAGAACCGCATTTAATACTGCATTATCAGCTATTTACATCCAAAATAATCTTATTGAATTTAAACAAAATTTACTTATATTACGACCTCATTGATATTCTGCAGCGGTTTCATACTCATACATGCATTTGAAGCCAAATTGGTCGAGAGAATACAGCCACTAGTGTGCAATAATAAGTGAAATGACCACCGGAAAAGATTATTGCACGACTCTGAAATATTAATGTGGACTTTTATGAAGCTCTGTAGCAAAAACAACAATTTGAAATCCTCCGCAAATCTTTGACGAATGACTTTCAGATGTTGGGAAATGAAAGTATGAGAAAATAAACAACCTTTAGATTCTGACTATTATTAGCTAAGAGTTCTGCTTTAACCGCTCAAACTTTTCTACAAAAGTATTTGCGTATTCGATATACAGCGATCTTCCCAACCTTTAACAGATAAAACGGAAATGGAGATTTGTCTGAATTCCTTGTTGAGATTTCCATTTCCCCGTTTCCTTGTAGACAATATCTACGAAAAATACTACTCGTTTTACTAAAGACATAACAGCAAGTCCAGCAAAATAGATCTGAATGGTGCAGGATACAACTCACAAAATCAGCTTAGTGCACCCATTGAGACTCTTCTGCTGTGATTGGTTCAAGGCTGGCATGTGACCTTGAGGCAGACTTTTGATTGGCGGCGGTAATGATGGCAAGACCAGTTCTGGTCGTGAGGTCTCTTCTTGTGTCGAGAACACCTTGTTTAACCCTTGTTTAAGCTGTACATATATAATTACGAAGCTGTTGCCTATAAAACATAGAATAGACAAGACAACAGCATTTCAGTTGAGTACGTAGCAGTCAGCAAATATAATATTCTATTTTTTATGTTTCTTTGTTTAATTTCTTGTAGTTCTTTCTCCCTCTTAAATTGTGATTTTTTTATACTTTATCTCCATCTCTCTCTCCTCTCTCTTTCTCCTCTGTCCTGTCTCTCTGCATTCTCTAACCCCATCCCTCCCCTCTCTGTCTTTCTACCCTCACTCTCCTCTCTCCCCATCTCTCTCCTTCTCTCTCTCTTTCTCTCCCAATCTCTCTCTCCTTCTCTCTCCCTATCTTTCTCCTATCTCTCCTTCTTTCTCTCCCTCCTTTTCTCCCTCTGTCCCTCTCTCTCCCTCTCTCTCTCTATCATTCTATTTAATACTTCAATGATCATTCCTACCACTTTCACTCCATTCATACACAGTCATGAATACTCTCTCTCTCTGACATTCTTTCATTTCATTTTCCTCATACAAATCAATCTACCCTCATTTCCAGGTGCCATCCTTATATCAAAGGGCTTATCTGCGGTCAGCTAAGGACTGTGGCCGCAGTATCCGGGTTGGACCTCTATACTTCTGGGGTTTGTCCCATAAACCAAAGACTCCACAATCTTTCATTTCCGCCATACCCGCTGGCTAATATTACAACTCCCCTATCTCCTATAAATAACTCATTGTGACATTGTGGATTAACAGATCATGACTTCGCTCCCACACTTCGCTCCTTCAGTAACCTGTCAAGATACTACAAGATACATAACAACAGGAAGGTCAGGAGAATGTTTTTTATTTGTTCACAAAGGGACCAGGTGCATATTGGTCACAATGGTCATATATAATGTGTCACAAAAAATGGGTCTATTGTTGCAAAAATTGATATTATTTTAAGTTTGTTCGCCATAGGATTCTTTTGTAGGATTATTGTCATTTCTGGGGTGCTTAGCTCTTGTCGTCCTATAAATACATGTACCAGATTTCAAGACTGTATTCAGAGCCTTCCGTTTCCAAGGCCACCCAATGGAGTATAATTATATTGCTACTTTAATATCGTGATTGCCTTCCTCCGGGTATGATTTATATGAAATATCATTACCTTTTTTTTTCAAACATAAACGAAGCAAACGTACTTATTGTGTTTTCTAATGGTAAATGGTTCGTATTGGTTACAATAGTCATTATCATATTTGAAAGGATGAAAGTGTGTTCCAACGATATTAACGTTAAGGAGATCTAAAAACTATTTCTATGTTTTGTTTGATTTTGTTTAAGTCTGAAAAAGGAGTTTGCAATATTTTTGGGGCATAAATGACTACTAAGGACTAAAGTAGCTACTCCATAGGCTGACCTTAGCAATGCAAAGATATTATTTAATACACTCTCTTTAAAAGTGGTCCATCTGAGAGAAATATATGGTCAATTCTCACGAAATGGGCTAATTTCCCATTTTACATGTTTAGCATGCTATAGATTTGTGAGTTCTAAGAATAGAGAGAATCTACATATACCAATGCATCGGCTGGAGGATAACGATTCATGCCATATGTACTTTTATATATCTAATGTCAATATCTAAGAAATTATGTCCCCAAAATAGTGTTATTTTGGCCCAAAATCTCTCATCCGACCCTAAAATCTTGAAATAAATGATTAAAAATATGCATAAGGAGGGTTACAACACAAGGAATACATCTTATATTATTTAAATGCATATCAGCTTCAAATTATACCTACTGGCTGCATTCTATGACCAAATACAAATTTTCCACAGGCCTCAAATGAATGGCAAAAATAGATGTGCAACCACTTCGCACATTTTAAAAGTGTTCATATTTATGCCAAGATAATAATTTTCTAAGGTATATTATATCTCATTCAAAGAAGTTATAGAAACCCTTTCTAACGAGGTATAAAGGAAAAATATGTATGTATTATCCCCAAGGTTATGAGTGATTCACTGTCTAAAAGGCTGTGTGGCTAATTTGTGGTGCAACCACTTCGCACAGAGTATTCCCTATGGGGTTTGTGTGTATTTAGTAAATATTGCTGCTTTTCAATATCAAAAGCTATGTTGTTAGTCCCTCTAAATGACCATAACTTATTAAACTCCAACTGCTAAAATAAGATTTTAAAAACGTCATTTAATGTGCGAAGTGGTTGCGCAAGCACTTCTCCAGGTGTCCAACCCTTTCTTCCCCCCGATTTAGGGGCTCCGTGGCACCCCCCAGATCAAAAATACTTACCAAAATGCTTTCGTCTCTTAATTCCCCACCTAATGACACTAGTTATGTTCAGATCGGACTATTATTTAAAAGGTTATGTATGGAAAGTTATTTATACATATAACCCAAATGTACAGAATTTTAGTAATACAAAAACTAAAATTTTACAATTTTACAATTTGAAGTGACTGCCCCTCCTGGCACCCTACTATCAGATCCTTACCGCTCCAGAAATTTGTCCATACCTCTCCATGCTACGTGCATACTTGTATACAAGTATATATATGTATACATGTATGTGCAATTGATGGATTCTATAAGCGTGGTTGACCATGAGTACTAAAATGATTGACCATGAGTACCAAAGTGCTGGGCCATGAGTACCAAAGTAATTTGTCATGAGTACTTAAGACATTGATCATGAGTACTTAAGAAATTTGTCATCAATTGGTCATTGACCATCAGTACTATAGTTACAGGTGGGTACAGTGTTACAGTCTGGTTACACTGTTAGTGGAAGTACAGAGTGACTGGATGAGTACAGTGTTATGGATGGGTACAGTGGTACAGGCTGGGTACAGTGTTATGGATGGGTACAGTGTCACAGGCTGGGTACAGTGGTACAGGCTGGGTACAGTGTTACAGGCTGGGTACAGTGTTACGGGCTGGGTACAGTGTTACAGGTGGGTACAGTGTTACAGGCTGGGTACAGTGATAAGGCTGGGTACAGTGGTACAGGCTGGGTACAGTGGTACAGGCTGGGTACAGTGTTACAGGCTGGGTACAGTGTTACGGGCTGGGTACAGTGTTACAGGTGGGTACAGTGTTACAGGCTGGGTACAGTGATAAGGCTGGGTACAGTGGTACAGGCTGGGTACAGTGGTACAGGCTGGGTACAGTGGTACAGGCTGGGTACAGTGTTACAGGCTGGGTACAGTGTTACAGGCTGGGTACAGTGGTACAGGCTGGGTACAGTGGTACAAGCTGAGTACAGTGTTACAGGCTGGGTACAGTGTTACAGGTGGGTACAGTGTTACAGGCTGGGTACAGTGTTACAGGCTGGGTACAGTGGTACAGGCTGGGTACAGTGGTACAGGCTGGGTACAGTGGTACAGGCTAGATACAGTGTTACAGGCTGGGTACAGTGTTACAGGCTGGGTACAGTGTTACAGGCTGAGTAAAGTGTTACAGGCTGGGTACAGTGTTACAGGTGGGTACAGTGTTACAGGCTGTGTACAGTGTTACAGGCTGAGTACAGTGTTACAGGCTGGGTACAGTGTTACAGGTGGGTACAGTGTTACAGGCTGGGTACAGTGTTACAGGCTGAGTACAGTGTTACAGGCTGGGTACAGTGTTACAGGTGGGTACAGTGTTACAGGTGGGTACAGTGTTACAGGCTGGGTACAGTGTTACAGGCTGGGTACAGTGGTACGGGCTGGGTACAGTGTTATGGGCTGGGTACAGTGTTACAGGCTGGGTACAGTGTTACAGGCTGGGTACAGTGTTACAGGTGGGTACAGTGTTACAGGTGGGTACAGTGTTACAGGCTGGGTACAGTGTTACAGGCTGGGTACAGTGGTACAGGGTGGGTACAGTGGTACAGGCTGGGTACAGTGTTACGGGCTGGGTACAGTGGTACAGGCTGGGTACAGTGGTACAGGCTGGGTACAGTGGTACAGGCTGGATACAGTGGTACAGGCTGGGTACAGTGGTACAGGTGGGTACAGTGTTACAGGCTGGGTACAGTGTTACAGGCTGGGTACAGTGGTACAGGCTGGGTACAGTGTTACAGGCTGGGTACAGTGTTACAGGCTGGGTACAGTGTTACAGGCTGAGTACAGTGTTACAGGCTGGGTACAGTGTTACAGGCTGGGTACAGTGTTACAGGCTGGGTACAGTGTTACAGGCTGGGTACAGTGTTACAGGCTGGGTACAGTGTTACAGGCTGGGTACAGTGTTACAGGTGGGTACAGTGGTACAGGCTGGGTACAGTGTTACAGGTGGGTACAGTGTTACAGGCTGGGTACAGTGATAAGGCTGGGTACAGTGGTACAGGCTGGGTACAGTGGTACAGGCTGGGTACAGTGTTACGGGCTGGGTACAGTGGTACAGGCTGGGTACAGTGGTACAGGCTGGGTACAGTGGTACAGGCTGGGTACAGTGGTACAGGTGGGTACAGTGTTACAGGCTGGGTACAGTGTTACAGGCTGGGTACAGTGGTACAGGCTAGATACAGTGTTACAGGCTGGGTACAGTGTTACAGGCTGGGTACAGTGTTACAAGCTGGGTACAGTGTTACAGGTGGGTACAGTGTTACAGGCTGGGTACAGTGGTACAGGCTGGGTACAGTGTTACAGGCTGGGTACAGTGTTACAGGCTGGGTACAGTGGTACAGGCTGGGTACAGTGTTACAGGCTGGGTACAGTGTTACAGGCTGGGTACAGTGTTACAGGCTGGGTACAGTGGTACAGGCTGGGTACAGTGTTACAGGCTGGGTACAGTGGTACAGGCTGGGTACAGTGTTACAGGCTGGGTACAGTGTTACAGGCTGGGTACAGTGATAAGGCTGGGTACAGTGGTACAGGCTGGGTACAGTGTCACAGGCTGGGTACAGTGGTACAGGCTGGGTACAGTGTTACGGGCTGGGTACAGTGTTACAGGCTGGGTACAGTGGTACAGGCTGGGTACAGTGTTACAGGCTGGGTACAGTGTTACAGGCTGGGTACAGTGTTACAGGCTGAGTACAGTGTTACAGGCTGGGTACAGTGGTACAGGCTGGGTACAGTGTTACAGGCTGGGTACAGTGTTACAGGCTGGGTACAGTGATAAGGCTGGGTACAGTGGTACAGGCTGGGTACAGTGTCACAGGCTGGGTACAGTGGTACAGGCTGGGTACAGTGTTACGGGCTGGGTACAGTGTTACGGGCTGGGTACAGTGTTACAGGCTGGGTACAGTGTTACGGGCTGGGTACAGTGTTACAGGCTGGGTACAGTGGTACAGGCTGGGTACAGTGGTACAGGCTGGGTACAGTGTTACAGGCTGGGTACAGTGGTACAGGCTGGGTACAGTGTTACAGGCTGGGTACAGTGTTACAGGCTGGGTACAGTGATAAGGCTGGGTACAGTGGTACAGGCTGGGTACAGTGTCACAGGCTGGGTACAGTGGTACAGGCTGGGTACAGTGTTACGGGCTGGGTACAGTGTTACAGGCTGGGTACAGTGGTACAGGCTGGGTACAGTGTTACAGGCTGGGTACAGTGTTACAGGCTGGGTACAGTGTTACAGGCTGAGTACAGTGTTACAGGCTGGGTACAGTGGTACAGGCTGGGTACAGTGTTACAGGCTGGGTACAGTGTTACAGGCTGGGTACAGTGATAAGGCTGGGTACAGTGGTACAGGCTGGGTACAGTGTCACAGGCTGGGTACAGTGGTACAGGCTGGGTACAGTGTTACGGGCTGGGTACAGTGTTACGGGCTGGGTACAGTGTTACAGGCTGGGTACAGTGTTACGGGCTGGGTACAGTGTTACAGGCTGGGTACAGTGTTACGGGCTGGGTACAGTGGTACAGGCTGGGTACAGTGGTACGGGCTGGGTACAGTGTTACATACAGGCTGGGTACAGTGTTACATACAGGCTGGGTACAGTGTTACAAGCAGGTACAGAGTTACATACAGGCTGGGTACAGTGTTACATACAGGCTGGGTACAGTGTTACAAGCAGGTACAGAGTTACAGGAAGGGTACATTGTTACAGGCAGGTACAGTGTAACAGGTGGGTAAAGAGTTACATATGGATTCAGTGGTACAGGCTGGGTACAGTGTTACAGGCGGGAGTATTATAGAGTTGCATGAAGGGCACTTTGTAACAGGTGAGTACAGTGGTACATTTGGGCACAATGTTACATTGTAGGTTTATGGTACTCTATTACAGGTGGGAACAGTGTTACAGGCGGGTACAGTTTTGCATGTTGGTACAGTATTATATGTGGTTAAATTATGATGTCAGCTTTTCCCATATAATCTCAAAATACATTTTTGGCTCATTTGTGATGTGTTTCCGGAAAATGAGTCACTAGTCGCAATTTCAATGCTGTTTATTAATTATATCAGTGGGTTTCTTAAATCATCCCATTGAGTATATTTAACTACCGGTACTTTACTGGTAATTATCTGCCCAGAAATATTGCAAACGTTTTTTTCAAAAAGAAAAATATCTAACTAAAAAGATAAAAGTACTTATTAGATGTCCTTAATGTTTACATTCATTGGAATCGGCTTGGTCTCATCTTTTCAATTATGTTCATATCTCATAATCCATATTTTGCGACTTATGACTCATTTTTCTAAAACGGATCACATTTGTGGCCCATTTTTCTGTGACACATCATACGTTTTCTGTCCCTAATTATCATAGAATGGCAGTAGGGACATACTCTATGCACAATAATTAGTAATAGGTTTCATATTATGGGGAGAAAAGATGAACCAGCTCTATACTTTTGATGATAGATGGAAACATGGTCTCTTTCTGATGATAAGGTATGTGCGAAGTGGTTGCACAGATTTTTATAATTTGTGCAACCACTTCGCACATTTTCTAGGCCCTGCTTATGATACTATACAATAGGTATGGAGGAATGACTCATTTCTGGTTGAAAAGATAATGTCTTTAAGGCTCTGGACAATGACGAATTACACTGATTAGTTCAATATTTAGTGAATGGAGATAAATGGAAGAAGGTAACCACTGGAAAACTGATATTTCAGATAATCTACCATTTTGCTTTTTCACTCACTAAATATCATGAAATAGGAATGGAAACTTTTTTTTTGACAATAATCCATAATAAGATCCATACTTTGAGAAAGAAATATGAATGAACTGAATCGTTTTGTTATTAATGAAAAAATATTGCATTTTTCTGAAAAAAGGGGGTGTGTGCGAAGTGGTTGCACACACTTTTGGCTCTAAACTTTGAGTAGCCATATCTCAGAGAATAATGTTCCAATTTAGTAGCAAATTTGGATCGTGAAGGCCACATACCACTACTTTCGCTCACCAAAGTATGAAACTAATTGAGAGAACTTTGTAAATTGACCTCCTCCAGGGTTTTTTGGCCCATTCCGTGAGAATTGACCATATATATATATATATATATTCAGCTATTTCTTTTTTGTATCAGTATCAATATTATAGAAATATATAAGAATAAGAGATTTGAGCAATTTGAGATTTTGGCAAGTCAGCTAGAATGAGCGCCCTAAGTTAGCTCCATCATATAAATGACTATTATGTAGGATACATCAACAGGACGTTTCACAACAACATACAACAAACACATGAATACACCAGGAGTAAAATCCCACTGGATTAATCAACTCCCCTAGTATATTTGTCCAAAGGTCAATACAAATCACTAGCTAAAAATCGTGCCACGCTAGAAAACCAAAATGGTGGCCAATACACTGGAGGCCAACACACTGGAGGTTACCTCTAGTGCAACAGACAACAACAGTGCAATTGCTTCAGTCTTCTACTCTGACTCCTCACTGATATTAGAATCAGACGAAGAGGTCACACTTACAGTTGCAAATAGTCAATCACAATCAGATCCCAGTCATCAATTCCCACAGACCTACAAAAGGCTTATAACATGGGGGTACTGGACATGTCACAATGGGAAAAATCGATATCTAGCCTAATATCTCACATCAAAGAAGAGGTTCTAATAGAATTAGGAAAATATTATAGCACAGGTAAAAATGCAGTCCCAGTACAAAAGATCTCAAAGAAATTAAATACTTACAAGAAGGAAGCTAGGGCCTCGAAAAATGATATACAGGACTATGTATGAGTGCAACAAGATAAACAAAGCGAAGCAAACAACGAATTTACCACCGCAAAAACCCAATGGGACACAGCCTTAACTACACTGTACGATGATGCAAATATTCAGCTGGAATATGTACATGGGGAGCTCAACAGATATATATAATCAAAGGCAAGCTAACGACCATCTGAATAAATTGAAAACCGACGTGACATTGGCCCTCTCGAATGCACCCGACAAATGAAGCATGACCGATATGTCAGGCGTAGAATCCAAAATCTCGTCGCTTGAAAATTAAATAAAGGAATGGGCAAAAAGTAAAATTATTACGTACATACATTCCTACCAAGAGATCTTGTGAATAAAACAATTTGTAAATTAACAATTTTGCGACTTGTGACTCATTTTCCACATCATATCAAACGTTGAAAGGAAATTCTGATTCTCGAGGAAAACTATACTGATATATGAATGTTTAAGATGGTTTCATGAGAGGTAGTTCCCTTATTAGCCATATATGGCTTTTTTGCTGGTCGACACTTATTAGGTCTATCCTTCCACCACCTCCTCCTCCTCCCTGCACTGCCAACAGGGCCACGTTTGTAAGAGTAAGATCTGTCCTTAAAATGCGATGTGTTATCGAAAAATGACTCATAAGGCGCAAAATAGATGTTTTTTTAAAGTATTCTATTCACAAGATCTCCTTGACGATTCTTATTCAGGTATTCGTTTATTTGATTGGAAATTTCTACTACATAGAGTAAAAGTATTGCCTGCACAGCATATTATATCTTCTCTAACGGTTCCCGACCAGTTACTAACTTACTAATGAGAAGTAGCTAGGGAATTAACATTGTAAGTTATGAAATGAAATGTTATGAAACGGGCTCCTGACCTCAGGCTTTGCATTGCAGAAAACAGGCGACCTTTCTATACTTAGCCCCTCATCTAGGACCAATTGGCCAAACCCACCATATGCACTCTCACACCACCCTAGATATTTTAGGGCTGCTGGTTGTCTTGAGTTTGGGTATAAATATGTTTCATAGTCTTTCTGCCTATGAGAGAATGTATTCATTTACATGGCCTTGTAAGTATTAAAACATGTATTAATTTACATGTGTTTGAAGTTATATAAACCATTAAGATATTATGTATAAAAGATTGATTAACTATTTGATTATCATTTACTATGCACTTACCTTTCAGACCCCTCCATCTTGTTGGCTTGGCAAGAGCTGGCTGCTTGAATTTGTGAGATTGTAAACGGGGTGGGAGGGGGGGGACCCAAATCTTATCATAATGGTCCCCCTTGGACCTCCCAGTCGGATGACAGTATAGGATACTCGGACCAGAATTCTTGACTGACCCTCCAGGCACCCTACTACATTTGAATCATTGCCATAAGGAAATGAACATGAACAATGATAGAATAATTAAAAATGTAGTTATTACCAATTTTGTTATTAAAGCAACATAAGCAACACACTCTTTAAAACAGCATCCATAACCATGCAAAAATGTATAATCTGAAGGAATTTAGAACTTCCTTGAGATATTACAGATTAGGCAAAAGAAGAAGCAAAATTCCCTGGGTCACCTCCATTACCATGGTTACTGTTACTGTTATGAATTAAAATCTGAATTGGCAAGAAAAATGGCAAAACCAACATTGCAGAGGCATCAAGGTTCCTCCGTACCTTCCTCCTCCTGCCTACTCTCACGTCATTTTATTTTTAGCGAAATTTTATTCGATCTTTTTTCCATTCAATGATAATCTCACAGAGTCCAAGTACAAAAGATATATTTTACAGGGTATGATTATAATGTTTTAAGTCAGTTTAATCTGATTACATATCGAACATGATTTAATTGTCCGTTCCGTTTCTTTAGACATGTATTGATATACTTATGTACACAATAAACGCTTCAAATTTTTTTTGATTTTTTTCCCTCAAACATCAAATAATACCACTCGATTTATAAAATACACAGGGCACATATAAGCAATATACATTTTTCATTGTAATATACCTAACTAGAAGCATATCTATTATCATTTGTACCAGTCGTTGTGGGTCTTGAGATATGTTTTTATATCAGACCATGATCTGTTTCTAATAAATGCAGGCAATTTATTCCACATTACTGGGCCAATAAAGTGAGGAGATTTTTTCACTTTTTCATGTTTTGGTGTAATAACTTTAAGTATTGGGCCTTCATTTAATCTTGTTGCAACTGGTACCTCTTTTAAATTGTCTTGATCTAGATGTTTTCTATACATGATATTCATGATGGCGATTTTAAACCTTTTTTCAAGTGGGTCGATCCTACATTCCATACACAACTCATGTTTGTTTCTGTCATCGTTATAATAAATCGTTCTTACTGCTCTATAAATTACTCATTGTAATTTGTCTCTTAAGTCAGCTGTAGAAAATGGAGAAAACATACTTTCCATATTCAAGTAGTGATAGAATATGTGACTTTTGACTATATTTCTAGCCATAGGGATTGTGAGATATGGCCTTATATTCGTTGAAACTGAAATAATTTACTTAGAGCAGTTGATTTCATCTTTATAAAGTGTTCCTTGAGTGATAACTTGTCATCAATTTTCAGACCTAGGTATCTGACAACCTTAGAGTTTTTTTATCTCGTGCCCTTTTAGGTAGACCTTGTTTAAAGCGTTAAACCTGATCTTTTTTAATCTGTTATTTGTTCCCAGTATCTGTATCTGGCATTTCTTTTCGTTAAGGTCCAACATATTATCTGACATCGATATGTTTAAAGGATTCATAGCCAACTGTCGTTCATCGCAGGCGCAACACCTTCCTAACTCTTTCTTTCTGTTCCCACTTCTTCCCTCCTCTTTTCTATCTCTCTTCGCTCGGTCCATTTAATTTATCATTTAATTTGATCATTCAAAATTTTAATTACCCCTTTAATTTACCTTATCATAATCAAATTTTAATTTTTATCAACTTCTATTAATAAAAACCAATTCTCCAACCCATGTCTTCTCCGTTTTGTTCACAGGACGCGCAGTAATGAAATAACCATTGGCTAAATCTCAAACACATATATTTAGTGATGTTTTGCTGTATATATGGACGTATTACTGGGGATTAAATGTGTTGGTTTTGTTTACCCTCAGCTCTATGAAATTCTTAAATCCCATTTATTATGCTTGACACGGTGGGAAGACATTCAATATGTTTCCGCAGTATATATAACCATTACATCCTTAATGATTCTGACAATTGCAATCAAACTCACGGACAATGTAGGTGTTTTTATATTCTACACAAATCTGCATTTTCTTCCATGGAACTGAAAGTTTTATATGTCTACCGTAATTAGAAGGAGATCGAGATAACAAGAGATGAATACAAGATTTCGTTTCTACCATCGTTTAAATGATTGTTTTTCATGTAGTACATCTGATATGTATGGTAAACGTATGTAAAATAGCCCAATTTAGATTACCTATATGTCAGTTCAGATTTACTCAGATAATTACTGTTGAGTGGATTCTACCATATGTTATGTATGACAGAAAAATGAGTCATAAGTCGGAAATAGGAAATAGATTTTGGGAAACCATCATATTGGGAAAGATGTGATTAATTTTATTCCGGCGAAGTTAACGTTGAAACCCGGAAACATATATGTCTCAGGTTAATTTCCTATGGGATTTCATGTTGTGCATGTATGCCAATTGAAATGTCACTTGAGATATATTCCAAAGGAGATTTTACCTGCTAGCCAACACTCGGTGTTCAATATTGGAGACGTGGAAACTGTATGTTGTAGCCCAAGATAAGAGGTTCTACAGACAAAGGCTGAGAGAAATGTCTTGATGAAATAAATCATCACCACTGATGAAGAGGACAACCAATCCTCTAAACATGTTTGGTCAAGCTTAAATAAACAACAATGGGAAAGAACTTCATCTCTCAGTGTCTTATTGGGTGTTGTGTCACTTGTATACCATCCTGAAATAAAACAAAAATTGATAGACTTTGCTCCGTTTCCAACCAAATGTAAATTGATTGATTCACAGTAAATCTAGGTAGCAATATTAAAGGATTAATGCCTGACATTGAGGGGCTGCTATGAACAATAAATCAGAAATAGAATTCGTCTACCTATTATATTAATTCTATGTTCCTTCCACTGCTACTACAACAACCATGGATTCCATATAAATTGGAATAAAATGGACAAAATTAAGGGTAAGAAAGCATTCTCTCTTTTCTTAGCCTCCAAGAACTAGGTTCACTATATATACTTAAGACAAATGAGTAAAAAGACCAATGAGTAAAAACATGATTTAAGCTACAGACGAAAAAGATGTATAGGAATATCAAGATATACTTTGGAAAAATTACCGTTACAAAAACAATGGAGTAAAAAACACAATTGAAAAAGTATGCATCATTCCTCATGGCTTTGCCATGATGTGTATATTCCCCCCCCCCCCTCATAGGTCTAATACGCTATTTGAGAACAGCCACTGGTTCCATTCGATCTAATCATACTATCTAATTAACAAACGCCAGTGGATCCCCACTGTTGGCAATTAATACAGTTATTTTTAGATTGATGTTATCATCAATCTAAGTGAATTGGGGTGAGATCTGTCAATCATTGATAGCATCTCAACTGCTCCCATCCTGGATATCAGTGTGAAGAATCTGTTGATTCTGATATCAGTAGATGGGATCAGAATCATGCTGGTAATGGCTGGGAGGGGGAGGGGATGGCGTTTAGGTGTGAATTAAAGGGTAGACCATGTGTGAATTAAAGTGGCAAGCTGAGAAATAAGATGCCTCATATGAAAAGTGTTAAAGGGACCAACAGAATTACATGGACTGACCAGTCATATATGGGATAAGGATTTCATGTGTTCTGTCTCCCTTTCCACTCCCTCCTACTATACCTCCCTCTCGAATTATATATTTAACTGACATCAATCTTCGTTTCCCTTGGAAACGCAATCTTCTACATGAACCAGAAATAAATATATAAATGTAAACTGATCACTGTTAACTATTTCTTGTTTTATTTCTACCAGGATTAGATCAATAGTGGTCTTCATCTAGTACCTGGGGGAGGAAGCGAAATTATAGCCGATCCCGGGTTCAAACCCACAGCATGTTGATGCCACTGGACTGACCCAGCACTTTAGACCACTCGGCCAACGAACATTGTGTAGATCCATATTCTAATGTGTCACAGAATACTGAGTCAAAATGAATTTTGAGATATCATCTTATTTGAAAAGATAAGATCAAGGGGATTCAAATGATAGTAAACATTTAATATCTACTTCTATATTTTTGTTATGCCTGATAAATATTATTTTCAGATGAAAAAAAATCTCTTGATGATCAATTACTAGTAAAGTAGTTAAATATACTCCTGAGGATAACTTCAGATATACATGGATATATAAACACTTCCTGAGCAGGGGATCCTGTGAAAAATCATTTGAAAAGTATCATTTTGTTGTGCCTTATTTTCTGTAACTCATGTGTGACTCATTTTCCTGGAAGACATCACAACTGGTGAGCACGGAAGTCCCCTATGGGACCAGTCTCCCCGGCAATCCAGAGCAACATCCCGCCCACAGGAGCAACATACGTGAATGAAGGATACTAACAGAGGCAGGTTAATGAACTCCGCCTACATGATGGACCGCCTCTCCGACTCTCTCCCTACAAATAGCTCCAGTCCCAGCTAAAGCTGCTCCACCAGATAGATAGACTACTAAATGCTGTCCATCAGCTTCACAAAGGTCGCAAACCTGTTCAAGACTGCCTTTGAAGTCAACTTATGATGCAATTCTACAGGTTGCCACATGGCTTAGTCTCATCATTGGATCAGAAGCTGCACCTAACAAGGATCCTGCATTGCTCATCTTTATTAGTGCAGAGTCAGGCTTATTTTGTGCTATAACTGCCGACTGAAGCCATGCACTATCTCTGCTTGTTACAGCCCAAACAACTTTCAAAGCAGTGATTAGAGAGCTTTGGAAGTCCTAGGGCTATAACAACTTAAGGCAGAGATTAAAAGGATTAATGACCTTCATTTCGGGCCTACTGGTGCACTGTTTGGTGTAAGATCAGTTGCAAGAAGCACCAGTACTTGGGCGACCAGCTTTCACCATGCCACTACCATGCTTTATGTCTACTAAGACATATAAATATACGCTGTGCAATTTGCTTATCATCTCACCTACAATGTACCGTACCGTAAGGGATCACACTTTATAGTGACTATTTCCTCTAATTATGTTTATGCTACCTTGATCATCTCGTTTTCCACACTATTATTGATCAGAGTCATGTAACCTGATACCATATTACATTATCTCAAAGGCAGGGTCACACTCCTGTAAGTGATCATCCCTAGTCCAACCTAATCTAGCCTTTCTCTATAATCCTTGGTGGACCATCGTCTGTTTAAACTGGGCCCATTCGGGAACCCCGCTATGGTGGGAAATGTCTACCCAGTATAAATAATATCAATAAAGAAAAAAAATATATTGTGACATATAGATGAATAAAAGCCTTTACACAAACAAACATGAGACAGACTAGAACATAGAATAAAATGGGTGATACCAAGCGACTGGGCAATGTTATTACCTGTAATACAAACCTTTTCAAATCAAATCAGATCAAAGTTACGCTTTCAAGGATCATTTGCTAAAGCTGCGATTCCACTGGGCTGCTCCTTATGTATGGTGGTTCACTCTGCTCTTTTGTAAGAGCCCATAGTGTAGTAAACCAAAAAAAACAGCCATGCAAAGAGTAGTCCAATGAAATCGTTTAATTAATGCACTTTCTAGCCGCTCTTAAAACTTTAGGTTTGCACTTCTTTGGGGCCCTGACGTTTTACAGAACTTTATTTATATACTCACAAGATCTCTTCCATTAGATTTCCATTCACTGGTAATCAGAGAAAAGAGGGGGCCTTTTGCTGGAGATGAGTGTACCACAAACAGTACAATGGGGCCCATATATGGAGGTACTGTAAGGGGTACTGGAGGAGGTACTGGAGCAGGTAAATATCTCGTTTCATACCTTCTCCTGTACCTCCTCTAGTACCTCCTCCTGTACCTCCTCTAGTGCCTACTCCAATAACTGCCTCCGGTACCTCCCCCAATAAACTCCTCCAGTAACCTCATCCAGTAACCTCCTCCTCCAGTAGCTCTTCATCCACTACCTCCTCATCCAGTACCTCCTGTGGTAAATGATCCTGTACTCCCTCAACCTTCTCTAGTATCTCCTCCTCCAGTATCTCCTCATCCAGTACCTCCTCCTCCAGTACCTCCTCCTCCAGTACCTCCTCCTCCAGTATCTCCTCCTCCAGTACCTCCTCCTCTACCTAACTCTGTACTCACTCCAACACTCCCTCCTGTACCTCCATTTGTTCCTCCATTGTACCTCCATTGTACCTCCGCCAGTACCTTGTTGAATAACCCCTCTCCCCAGCCCATTGTCACCCATCACAATTTGTATCACCCCCATAGTATATAGTACATAACCTAGCTAGCTCTACTGTATCAAAGGAAATGTCTACCCCAACCCAAGCCAACTAATCAGTTTCTATTATCATATTTGATTTGATTATACCCTTATATTATGGGATTCAATTATTTTTTTGCGCTTGAATTGCACCATAAATTTCAATAATTTACCTTGATACTTCTAGCCTTCAACTCTGCTTCCCCCGCCAACCCACCCCCCAAAACACATAATTATAATTATATAATATACATATCAATATTCTCACATATATGTTCTTGTATCAATTCATTCAATGTATTCCAAGTAGATATGCCAGCACATTCCTCTCACATTATTCTATCTTGTAATCTTACAGGTTAGATAGGTGTTTTCAATTGAGTTGAATACTACATTCAAAATTCCAGATCCGAGAAGATACAAGGAGATGTGATATGTTGATAAATACAAGTTACAAAATTGCTGCGAGGGTTGTTATGCAAGTGGTGTCTCGTATGTCTGTCATATGTTGTATGTCTCTCGTAACTAAGAAAGGTGAGATACAAAACTAGGAGATATTTCCCACTTACGAGCCCTTTCTTATACAACAGGCCCTATGGCTCCTATCTGGAACCGCTTTAATTAAATTCCCTTTGATTATGTGAGGAATGTACCTTAAAGTTATGCTTCTAATGGAATGGCTGATATGTATGGCAATATGGCCAGGTCAGAATGTATCATATGTGATCATGTCGCAGTGTCACCACTCTATAATGAGTCTATTCATCAGGCTAGGTGTTAATTACCTTATTACCATGGGTTATCATGGGCCATCCGGTCTCATAATTAATTCACATGCCTATCAAATCATTATGGGAAAATGCTGTTTTATATCTGGTTAGAAATAGTTGTCATAGTTGATGCCTGAGAGACATTTGATTTAAAGTAAATTGTGTGTACATTAACATTAACAAAACAAAGTCAAAGGCAATGCTTATTTGTACATCAATTTCCTGGCCGGGATCAGTATTTACTCCTTCTTTATTAGCAGTTGTCACATTATTATCATGAGAGTTATGAGAATTATATTATCCTGTATATATATTCAAATGGGAATATATACAAATTACCATCTGACTATGATAAATGAAATATCATATATACATACAAAATGGACAAACTCTAGTTATAAAGCAAATAAAGTCTATATTATTGTATAAGATAACCAATAGATAAACGTTCAGGTTACTGTCGAAAATACGAAGAAATTCAGAAAATGTACCTGTATGCATGAATAAAAATCAAATCAAATCAAACATATTGAGAAATCAATCAAATTGACAGATATGAAACTAATGTGAAAGTTAAATTATCTTATTGTAACTGTATCTAGAATGCTCTATTTTGAAATGGCAACGCATGAGAACAACCATCTATGTAAGGTTATGAAATTTGTTTAACAGTGTGGCCAATAAAAAAGGTTTAGAACAAAATATATGTTAACACTCTCAACTGTCAACTAACGCCAGGATTAAACTGGCGTTTGTGGGAACGTCTTTGCGTCAAGGTCCTTGGGGGTGTTCCATAATAAACATGGTAGACATAATCTTGAGGGTGTGTGTATATGGGTTTAAGATATCGTAAACATTTACAAGAAAGCTTAAACTTAAGACTGTTCTTAAGAAGTATCTTACTATTTACGATAGTCTTTCTTAATTGTCTGGCCTCGTCATACACAGATACAATTCTAATAATAATCAATCTAATGTCATAGAAATTCTATATGATCATGAGGATGATATTTATGATGCCATATAGGGACGATGAAAAGACATCTGGGTATAAAGGGAACTCTTAAAACCTAATTGGTAGGACCTTTCCTCCACACCCACTGCATAATTATGACGCAATTCATAACCAGGCAGTCTTTTGCCTGCAATGTCTTTGCATCAGGATCATCCAATCAATTTGTGTATATTACAATATACTTTCATAATCACACAAATTAGTCAACCTCTAGCCCATTTCCCGAGCATATATAACTGATATATGCATCGTTAATATGTTATACGCTTATATTGATATTCCCGTATTCAATGAGTTCACTAAATGAATTAGACCCCTCCATACAGCCCTCAGACTTTGTGGTAGGTATATATATATTTTGTAGCAGGAGATGTGATTCACTCACCCTTGTCCACTCCATCACCTCCACTCAATCACTCACTCACTCTCATCTCACTCATTCTCACTCACTCTCACTCACTAATCACTCACCCATACACCGATTCATCCGCTCACACACTCATTCACTCACTCACCCACTCACGCACTTACTCAGTCACTCAATCATTCACTCAGACACTCACCACTCACTCACTCCTTCACCCACTCATTAACCTACTCACTCAGTCACACACCCACCACTTACTCACTCATTCACTCACTCACTCTCACCCACCATCCACTCACTCGTTCATTCACTCATCCACTCACTCACTCATTCAAACACTCAGTCATTAATTCATTCACTCACCCAGTCTTTCCCTCATTTACTGACCCACTAGTTTACTCACTCACTCGTTCGTTCATTCACTCACTCTTACCCTCACTCATCCATCCACTCACTTACTCACACACTCACTCACTCACACACACCACTCTTAGTCACTCACTCACCTACCTCACTCACTTACCATTCACACACCTACACACTCCCTCACTCACCTACACACACTCACATACTGAGTCTCACTCACTAAAAAGTAATGAAACAAGTAATGACTCTTATAATAATTTATTTTTAAATAAGTAAAGTGAGAGCGTGCATATTTGACATCCTGATAAACACCATTATCACTATAGATCTATGTTTTAATAGTGTGATTGAATTATCACTCAGGAATCCACCAGATACGTTCAGTCACTGAACCTTTCCTCATTTTTTTATTTCTTTAATCAAATTGGAATTGAAAATTGAATGGAAAATCCTGTTTTCATACTAATCCATCCATTCCAGAGAATTATGTTATTTTCACATTTGCACCACCCACTTGCGGCCTTTAATTAGTTTGAAGTTCAACCTTTTGCGCAATTCTATATTCTGGTATTTTAATAGGAAATAGCCGGAATGCAATTAGTAAAATTAGAACCTAGTTAGGACTGATATAAAGTTCTGCTTTTCAAAACAAATATGGAAAGCATTTGCGCTGAAGCTTCAATTATGCTAGACTTGGTAACTAATTGGAGGTCCCTTGTTCCTATCCCCCTCCCTGCAGGCTGCGTCTATCCAACAACTCCCATTTGGCAGGATAGATTTGCATGAGTCCCCAATTATCATGACAACAAGGTGCATTTTGTGACATGATGATGTCCTTATCCTTCTAGGAATCATGGAATCCAGGCGGACAAACACTGCTGGATTTGTGTCACAATGTGCCTTGCAGTCAGACCAGATTCATGCAGTGCAAAGTGGTGAATGAACCTTTCCTGAAGTGATTAGAAAGCAAAATTACGGATCAAAACGCTGCATCTACTCTATTGCCTGGTTGAATAGTATTTTTAATTCAACAATGTCGCGTTACATCAATAACAATTGGAAATGGGGTAGAAATTGGTTTTTAACTAATTTACAGCTGCATTCTCACCTATTACTACAAATACAATCTTACCAATTTTACTCATATACGACTTATAGGACGAAATTTAGTCTGCTGTTGCCGTATCTCTATACAAGAATTTGAAGTTGAATCTGCCAAGAGTAAACATCCGCCAGTGTGCGATGATAAGTGAAGTTATCAGAGGAAAGGATTTGGACGGTTCTCCGAAATATAAATATGGAGTTTTATGAAACACGGAACAAAAATCAACCGGACAAAATTCTCCAAGTGTTAGTCAAATGAATGATAGATGGGTTTGAAAGGAACGAAACAACTTAGAGGTAGAATAGCCTATAGATACATTCAGTCCTCTAAATTATAATATGGGTGAATTTGGTTATGTTTATTTTGTCGTAATAGCTAAAATTGCAGCTGTAATACGTCACTTACTTGGATTACCAATGTGCAAAACCTAAATTATATTGACTTGACAAGTATCACATGGGAAAGAGAAAAAATAAACTTTTCTAGTGAAAACTGCTTCCATATAATGAAGTTCTAAGGTAATGTTCTACAGCTGGTAGATGTCCTAGCGGGGTAATGTCCAGGATGGTTATTGTCCAGCGGGCGAAAGTCGGCGGAGAGATGTCCGGCGGGTAGATGTCCGGTGGGTGGCTGTCTTAGAACCATATGCTATTACCCTTTTGTCACCTATATGGCACATACAAATTTAATTTTATCATAAAACTGAACACATGAGTGTCCGTGCCTGACCAGAAGATAACTTTTAACTTGTTCATGCAGCATTTTAAAAATGAAATCCCATATTGATTTATCCATGTATTGAAACTGTATTTACAACTATAACGACAACGAAAGTGTTACATATTGTTTACAACTATCAATATTTTGCTGCTGTTACAGCGTTTTACACAAATTTGAAACCGAATCCACCAAATGAAACATGTGCTCATGGGCGATGATAAGTGGGAAAAGGTTACAACCATGTAATCAACGTGGCGCCTGTTGCATAAGAAATCCTTGCATAGTGAACCTAATGCATTTTCTTTGCAAAGCTATTTTGTCTGGCATAGGTACGAATTTTCTACTGTAATGTAGATTAGCATTGTCTATATGGAAATGTTTGTTTTCAACATTTTATTCAGCATTGACATTATGCATTAAACATTATTCACAGTAGAAACTGATGTTTAATCCTTAGTAGAAAATTTACACAAAAATGATACAGAGTAAATACAGATTTATCACGCAGGTAGATGTGAAATAAGTATAGACATGTAATGATAAAGACCTTCAGACCCGGGCTGTGTCATAATCATGAGATAACATTTAGCACCTTAAAAGTTAAATCTGGGTTTGAATATAATTAAATACACGAAATAACCAAAGAATATTGGTCGTCTACGAAAAGGATTCAAGCTATGTCCTTCCTTAAAGGTTCCTAACCAGCCGCTTATACAAGGAAACGTAGCTATATTAAGGAAGGACTATAGGGAGGTTCAGCTAGTCTAACCTATACGTAAACGTATCCGTATCTCTGATAATACAAACATACATGAAGAGGAAGAAAGAGGTTCAGCAAAACATGGCTGGGAAAACGTAACGGATGATGGATCATATCAAGTAAGTTGTATCATCTCACGATTTTTCAGAATATGTGACCATGGCGCTAGATGGAGTAATGAAGTAAATAAGGAGTAAGATTTGGCCGTATTCATATTCCCGTTGATATCCACAGATACAATAATGATAAATCAATATCACAGAGTAGTAATAGTAATAATTTTATAGTAACAGACAATATCAGAATAGAAAAACAGTTAGGATAAATTAAAAAATGTTCTCAAAATGTCAATGCGATGTAAACACGGGGACTTCTCTTGCTTGAATGTGGCGGTTAGCATGGAACGTGGACGTGGAACTTGTAGCTGCGTTGAGGTTTGATGATGTGGTCTGACGTCATAAGGGATCCCGAGGTAGGGAACATTTCTATTATGACGCGTTAGTCCCCATTGATTGGTCTGAGCTGGCCCGTTATAGACGCACAGAGTGGCCAGCAGCTTTCGCCTCGACTGGTCCCGGCAGGCTTAGAGCCCAGTGAGGACCATAAACGAAGGCTCTAACAGCTCAGTCGAAGATTCTCTTAGCGAGGTGGGCGTGGTCAATATACACACTGATGGATACCCTAAATTATCTTGTATACAGTTACGTAATTGAGGTTTACTTGCATAGTTTGGTTGCAGAACCTCCTTATTTGAAGTGAGTATTTGTTATGCAATGGGCCTTGGCCATCAGAACAGCACGATATTTTCATTCAGCCAAACACTGTGCAATCACATACTGTTCTCAGTTATAGCTGTACATCTAAGTCAATCGAAGCAATAGAAATATTAGAAAAAGAAAGAAAAACAAGAACAAACAGATATTGGTCAAAATTAGCTAGTTTCTAGCACATCTACATATAATAGGGTAAAACATACAGAGTGATACCAGATATTCTGGTTGCTCATATAACTCATATTCATGATAGTCCAAAATATAGGGAAAATAATGTTCGAACAAGGAAAAAGGTATAAACCAACAGTTCTGACAAAAAGATAAAAAAAAGTTTCACATTCAGATTCAGCCAAAGAGTGCATCCGGCAGCTCCCAGATACCTCCGTCTCTATATTGAATAAATCAAGAAAAATCTTTCTCAGGTTATTGTTGAATACATTTTTAACCAAAGAATATTGGTCGTCGACGAAAAGGGTTTAATCTATGTCCTTCCCTAAAAGTTCCTAACCAGCTGCTTAGCAAGGGGAAGTAGCTAAGGAAAGACAATATATGAAGTAAGGATTTGTTATGCAATGGGCCATGGCCAACAGAACAGCAGATGATAACGTAGTGTCTGTAATAGGCGGTGAATTAATCACTTGCCTTGGGGTATCCCTGCTCTCATTCCAGCTACCAGTTAACCATTTGTTTAGCTCAACCACCCCACTATAAATCTACCTCACTCTCTCCAAGTCCATCGTCAATTAATTAATATCTACTGCCCCTTAGATAAACTCCCCTAGTTCTGCGCTATTTATACAAGGTGAATACTGAGTATATTTACAAATAGAGCTGCTCGTGAGTAATATGTATTGTTTATAACACAGGCACTCTGTTGGTAACAGACAATTATTAGGTTTGTGAATCCAATCAATTGCCAATTGGCCGACGCAAGCAGAAATGTGTTCAGGGTGAAATGGTGTACGGTGTTGGTGGTTTGCGGGTGACTGGGGTGGGTTGGGCTGTTCTATGGTATTACATCTATTTAACTACTTCACGATAGGGAGGAGGATCAGATTCAAAATCTGGATAGTGAATATGAGTAAAGACAATCTCTGGTCCGTTACATAACATATCTTCTCCTTCCTTAGCTGCCTTTCCTTGCTAAGCAATATGTAAGGAACTTTTAAAGAATGGACTGCTATACAGACAATGATTTTATTCCTAGAGTAGGAGTTTCCTACCCTTCAGAATAAGAAAATAGCTTAGCAAGGAACATTTTACATAAGGACTGCCTATGCCCACATGAAAGTGGTTTAAATATCCTGGTCGGGCTAAAATCTGAACCTCTTTCCCTAACGTACTAGAGAACTGAGCAAGTACTAGGGAAATGTAATGTCTTTGAATTTGACACATGTATCGCCTAATACAGCTATTCCGACTTATTATCCTCAGCTGAAACAAATCTTTCCGATTACGACCAACAGACATACATATATATACATTTCCAGTCAGGGGCCCAGTCTCGGTCGCCGCTACCTTAATTACCGTACTATTAACCGTATTTCCTACTCCTGGATATATATGTACAATTTTAGAAGTAATTGGTGTAGGAACAAATGCTTATTACAATCGAAAACAACATCCCAATCCAGCAGCCATAACTGCCGGAAGTGAGCATGTGTGGAGGAGAATGCGCTTTTCCTGCCTCCTTATGCCTCTGGTGAAGAGCCAACCCTCTGAGTCTGGATGACTGTATTCTGAAGAAGCAAATATTTTGAGGGTTTACATCGTCCTCTTTAGTCCACCCTCTGCAACCTGAATAATGCCGTTTCCATGGTGGACCCTGCAGGGCCTTAGAAGAGAAGTGTAAATGAAGTATCTGGGGCTTGTTGCACAATGAATTTCAATGAACAAACAGCTACAAACAGGATCGCATCTCCGTTGGGGCCTACTAAAGAGCAGGGACTCAGATGTCAGTTTAATTAACCCGCCACATTGTTAGAAATCATCAATGGTAAAGTGAATTAATGGAAAACGCCTTAAGGCGAATCAGACTGATAATAACGGACACATTATTGAAGAAACAGAAACCTAAACAACTAACTTTCCACAAAAGGTACAAAAAAACTCTACTACTCATAAATAGTGAGATGAAATGAAAAGGAATGAAATGTTAGCATTAGGAAATAAATTGCAAACACATTAATTTGTTACGAATATTGTTTAATGGGCGGTCAGAAAGACCTGCAATTGTGCAAATATATTAACAGGTTGTTCAGCTCTTCTTGGCATAGCACAAATCATGACACAACTTGACTGATACAACATACTTTTGTATTACTTAGAATTCAATATCCGACAATATAGATCTTGTGCAAGAAGGATGGGCATTAATTACAATGAATTTAAAACACTCTATCGGACAAACAGCAGATCTGGAAACCTGTCAGTTGCAGAGACAGTGGTATAGAGTGATCCATAGAAGGTGAAGTATCAGGGGCCTGGATAGCATAGCATGGGTATAGTATGTATAGTATAGTATGGGTATAGTGTCTAGGTAATGCCGAATGTACTCAGATATACCTAGTATTCATAATATGCCATGGCTAATTTAGCAGCGTAAACTAAATGTGTAGAGCTGGCCATTATGCATTTCCTGACAACGCGACCCAAGCGTCTCCAGTCCATAATCATACCTGATGTTGATATATGACCTGTATGACATTTGGGATAAGATGAAAGCTCGGGAGTTTAGAGTGATCACAGTTTCAGTATCTTAAAGCTTAATTCTCTGAATTCTGTAAATATAAATATACATACAATGTATCCAACTGAGGACAGGACCAGCAGGCATCCGTAACATTGATGTTTATAACAAAAAATGTAATAATCATGATTATAATTATCCGTGCTGTATTAATGATACTTAATTTAGGAATTTGTTGTTCAATGTTTTTCATGAAAAGTATCACAATGTTTCGAAATAAAATCTATTTTTAAAAAACAACATATTTTTGTAATGTTTCATTGTTTACACAGCAAGGGCCAGCTCCCACAAGATAGATGGCACTGTTGTTTTCCCTGCAAAATGGTATAGCTTTTGACTGCGGAAATTAAGATACTATATCTATCTTGTTCATCTGGCATTTCCCGGAACAAGCAGTCACAACCCCAGGGCCCTGTATATTGCCCGGCCACTTGCAGATTGTTTCCTGCAATTAATACGCAACAGTAAATGTGACGTGTTATGGGAAAATGAGTCTCAAGTCGCAAAATTGATATTTTTCAAAGTTTTTCTTCAAATCTCTTTGTTGGTATCTGTTCATGTATAGGGTTCCCAGTGCTCGAGGTTTTATCCAATTTCAAGATTGTGTATTGAATATATCTATGCATTTCTAGGGTCATCCTATAAAGTATATTTAGCTTCTTCATTAGTAATGTTCACTCAACAAAATTGCAAAATTTATTTCGGAAATAAAAATATCCAAATTTAACATTTTAAAATGCTTATTAGCTGTCATATTAATGTTTACCATAATTGTAATCCGCTTGATGTCATCTTCTTAAATATGATGATATCTCAACATCTATTTATTGCGACTTGTAACTCATGTAACACGTCACAAATACGATCATCTAAGCAGGGCTCATGAAGCCGGTCACATGAAGCCTATTCAGACTCGTAGTAGATTCAATATTTAAGCTAAAAAGTAGATCTACCCTGAAAATTTGAAACAAAACATTTAGTGATTGTTTCTAGTATTGTTCTGAAGAACATATGTAGGCCTACCGACAATATGTAGAATTGTTTTAAAATTAAATCACACTAAGAATTTTTACTAGATTCAGTATGAAATCGTGTACAAATTTCGTAATATTAATTTTACGCGCTTATCAATGCAAAATGCAAAATGCAAAACTAAATTAATGCTAATTTCCAAAGATTAGCTAAGATAAAAGTTACTCTCAATGGATTGCAACTTGAGTTAGTCCGCATTTATAGATATTCAAGGTTTACACTAGATGACTATTTCACCAATGTCATGTGAACATTGTAACAGACTTGTCCCACATAAAAGTTCCCTCTTTCCTAGAATAAGAAACCATCTGACAGAATCCTAAACATTATTAGAGCATAAAAGTAAAATCTTACCTCACCTAGATAATGGTGACTAAATCTTAAATAACTCCCATTCTGTGAATCTCTCCAAATTGCAAAGACTTCACAACAAAGCCCTGCAAAGACTATACCATCCTCAGATATTTTGACATAATTATGAGATCAAACATTCCTTCCTAACTTTTGTGAAAATAGCAATACTAAAAATACGAGAGCCAACAATGACCCATTACTGAAAACCCTGAGGTGTCAGACCCAAATAGGAGTGAACTATGTATTTGTCAAAACAGCTAAAACATGGAACGAGCTTCATCCTATAACTAGAAACATCGCTACAATAGACACTTTAAAGGCACTACAACATAGATGGCTAATGTCCACTATTAACTAACTCGTATCGTTACTATCCGCCCTATCTGTGTTTTATCTCTGTTAATTCATGCTTGATTGGATAGTACTAGGGCCACACTCCTTGCAAGTGAGTATCCTCTGTACTACGCTTACTCTTCATTATTAGTTATTTTCGATCTCATCTATTCATCTCATCTTTTATCTCTACATCCGATGAAGGCCAACTCTCTGTACAAGAGGTTAGACTCATTTTCTTTTTCAATTTCACTCGATTCTAGTTTAGGCCACGGTTCAATAAGTTATAATTCCCAGACTTAATTTGTCTAACCATTAGTTTAACAACTCTCATCTAGTAATTGCTTCTCACCTGTTATCCTTTTGCTTCAACCAACTGACTCTTTTTTATGAAGGATTATATCCAATATTCTACCTATCGTATTTTATCAACTGATATACTACTTCCTGATCACTCTGACACTTGTGGTAACCCGTTCTATGTACAAGCTGGGATCACTTGAAAATGCTTGTCTCCTAGGAAGTGATTAGTGGAAATAAAGTCATTTAAATTAATCCCCCCCTCCCCCCCCCCCCCCAAAAAAAAAGAAAGAAATACATAAAAAATAAAAAAAAATTAAAAAAAAGATTAATGAAATAAAATATTTTTGTTTGTTTCCCCCAAATACAAATGAGGACGTTTAATAAGCCTGGTAGCAAACATAACCACACATATTCATCCACAATTTCTGTGAAATAACTTTCTGGTGTGTTGAAAAATAATGGAAGAAAAAGCAGAGAATATTTTGTTTTTTACTGACGTTAACTGAGAGTGCAGCATTAATTCATATAGTGTCAGGTAAGATCATAATGACTGCATAATGTATGTGGCATAGCCTATATTCACCTTTACTCATTCAATTATTGACTAAGAGCAGGCCATGTTCTTTGGTCTCACATTGCATATTCATCACTTTCTAAGAATGACCTTCCTTTGAACCATGGCTGAGGCCATTGATTTCTCAGAAGATTGAGGCAAGGTCTTTGACCTCTGACTGTCATATTCTTTTAGGCGAAATAATTTTGTGCTTCTGATTCATACCTGAAAACCTTTTAAAAGAAATGTTTTAGGAAACCACCGTCCATTGGCCACGGTCAAACGGAAACATGCCTATTTGTTGGCCTTAGCAAAGGTATTAGAATGGGTATTGTTTTTCCTCCCCTCAGCCTTTTTCCTCCCCTTAAAGTTGCAGTTAACATCGGTCAAAAACTAAATATTTTCTACTTTTTGTTTCATTCTTTTCCAACCCATCTAAAAATCATTTGAACAACATTTCAGAGGATTTTGTTCAGTTGTTGTTGCCAGAAACGTCCTCATTTGGATTTGGACAACCCAACCGAATCCTTTCTTATGATGACTTCACATATGATAGGGAAATCATGGAATTAAATCTCATGAAATTCATTCATATCATGGATCACTTATAGGATTGAATTCATCAATATCATGCCACTGTTATGTGTTTTACAAGAATTAGAAATAGATTTGGCTGAGCAAAAACAGCCTTTGATGAACAATCAGGAACAATTCATATTATTATTTGCCCTTCAGCACAAACAAAAGGATGACAATTCTTGTCAAATGAGTTCCAGTTGGGTACAAAAGGATAAGAATAAAAGGTATAAACCCAAGTTAACTGAGAATAAAGCTTATATTGAGAATATAGTTTTAAAAAAGGTGATTGCTTTCACAACAGACTGAAGGAAGACTGTTCAATCAATGGATGCCTTCATTAAACACACCAAAGCACAACTGGAGCATCTGTGGCATTTGCTGAATTTCCAGTTGAATTTCCAGTTGTTACAAAAGGGTATAATGAAGTTGGTGGACATATGGGTCAGGTCATCAGAAAATATACTAACTTCCTTCACCAATCCTCTTAAAGCTGCATTCTCAGTCTCATTCACTACTTCAAATTCCTGTATAAACATACAACATGATGACTTTTCTTTTTATCACGCACTGATGGCTGTTTTTCGCTCAACCAATTCCTTCTTCAAATACTTGTATCAAGATAAAAACCAGCAGAACATTCAGAGTCGTACATAGAGTACACAGCCATGTTTGAGGAAGACCCTTTCTCTGAAGAAACAACTGAAACAGGGAAGAAAGTGCTGAAAAGTATATCGCAGGAATGCTGCAAGATCTGGCATGACCTGATAGAGTCAACTGACATCACAAAGAACTGTAAGAAGGCATGGACAACCATCTGAAAGCTCCGGGACTACCCAAAAGCTCTGCCCCAACAGGCCGAGGTTACTGCAAATCAAGTAGCTAACCAACTGCTGCTGAATGACAAAAGCGGAGAAGCAAAACAAAAGACCAAGCTTGACCACAAGAAGTTCAAAAGAGACCTGAACTATACAAAGCCCATGACTCCTGAAGAGCAGAAAAAGGGCATATCCTCACTGAAACCTGGAAAAGCAATCAGCCTAGATAACATCTTAACTGAGCAGATTAAGAACTTTGGACCTGCAGCAAAGAACTGACTGCTCCAGCTATATAACCACTGCTTGTCTACCTGCAAACTACCTAAAATCTGGAAAAAAGCACATGTCTTGTCACTCTTGAAACCAGGGAAGGACCCATCAATTCCCAAGAGTTACAGGCCCATCTCACTCCTTAGCCACACATACAAACTGCTTGAACGCCTGGTCCTCAACAGAGTAGGACCAGCTGTTGACAAACTACTCATCCCAGAGATGCTGGTTTCTGCCCGGAAAGTCCACCACAAGCCAGGTACTCAACCTCACCCAATATATTGAAGATGGCTTCAACAATTTTTTTTTAAAAACATCACTGATCTTTAAGAGTTAGAAAATACGCATGACTAACTAATGTAGTTTTCTTTTGTGCGTTGCCAAAAAATCCAAATTATGATCTTAATCTCTTTTCCAACCATGCAGGTCTCTATCGGACTCCGCTGCTACCATATATAATAAACAATAGCTTCATTCTAAACTATGTGGCCTTATGGGCCTGGCCAGCAACAAGCTTCATTAAAAGAAGTCAACAAGCGATCATACATTTGAACCTACAAGTTCATGTTGTTTACAATAGATCTTGAATTGAGTACTACAAAATAATACATATTGCATAATAGGAAATCTCCCATCAAGACATTTGTTTCACCAATAGATATTGTCACCGCATTTTATGATGTTAAGAACATGACTGTTAAAAGAATTCAACGTCAGACAACTTCCCAACTTAAACAAGATGACTCATATAGTAGAGAACTGGATTTTTAATGTGTACTCAAATAGATATATATCCCAATCTCCCTTATATGGCAAATCGTTCCATATTTTCAGACCTGCATAATACCTGTGATGGGAGGGTTACCGGCATGGTCTTTGTTTATCTCTCAGCTGCCTATGACAAAGTCAACCACAGGCGCCTCCTTCAAAAGGTCCTAAAGATCACTAAGGATATCAACCTAACAGAACAGCATGCTTGAGAACAGTGGCTTCTTCATTGAACTGGGCAGCAAGCGGAGCAGATGGTGCAGGCTTAAGAATGGCCTCCCCCCAGAAAGTGTGCTTGCACCACTTCTCTTCAACATCTATGCCAATGACCAACCAAGAAGTCAGGAGACCAGATACTCTGACAACCTCAGAGTAGCGGCCCAAGATGATGACTTAAGCGCTATGGAGGAGAGACTCACTAATGCTCTCAATGACCTAACATCATACTATGAAGGAAACCACTTCTGTGAAAACCCATCTAAGTCTCAGGTATGGGAATTGCATATGAAACTATATGTGTGAGTTTAAAAGAAAACTGAGCTCCAGATGTGAAGATATAGGTGAAATTAAAAAATAAAATGACTTGAAAATGAGACAAATGTAAAAAGGCTCTCTGCTCTGGGACTCAAACTCACAATCCTGCTTGGAAGTCCAAAGCTTTAACCACTAGGCCATAGGAGAATATAGAAGGGTATATGCATATAAACAATTACATTGATTCATTACAATTAAGGTTTACTCAAGTCCTCCATTGTCCTCATCAGGACTGAGGAGAATGGGGGAAATACACTATTTTTGAAAGTCCCTCTGTTTGTCTTAATAACTCAAACTAATCATAAAAAATATATCTTGCAACTGCATTCTATTTCTATAATAAGCAAATGCATGACTAGTTCTGCATGCTTCCTGGACTGCTGCCTCTCCTTCAAGGCCCATGTTGAGAAGACAAAGGCAAAAGTCAGTGCAAGGAACAACATCATCAGTAAACTGACTGGGACAAACTGGGGCGCCAGCCCAAACACCCTACAATGAACAGCTTGAGCCCTATGCGGTGCCGCTCCGTCGAGTGTGACGGTGCTGCAGGACGGTGCCATGTGACAGAACCGCACCGGCATTCCGTGTTTCCGGATCGGCACCGTCGGCGCACAAATATCCCATGTGATTCCAGCTAAGATACTCAATTGCTGAATATGCTTGTCCAGTATTGGAAAGATCTGTCCACGCTAAGCAAGCTGACTCAGCCATCAATACAACTTGTCACCTAATCCCTGGATGTCTAAGACCAACACCAACAGACAGCTTGTACTTACTATCAGGTATAGCACTACCAGAAATCTGATGCAGTGCAGCAAGCTGTAAGCAATGCCAGTGCTAGTCTACAGATGAACGACACCCCCTGTTTGACCAAACACCAGCAAAAAGAAGACTCAAATAATAAAAAAGCTTCCTCATTGAGCTCCTCGGGTCATGACAGGAAATCAGGTTTACCCGAACCATTGCGCCCAATGACTCCACCAGCACCAGAGTAGAACTATGGGAATGGAGGGGTGCTAACCTCCTAATATCAACATCCATGAGAGTGAGTGCTACAGAAGACCTGCCACCTGGTGCCAACCGAAAGTGGGCTGAATGGAAATGCCTCAACAGACTAAGAAAAGGAGTTCCATAGTGACCCTAAAGAAATGGGGATACCAGGAAAATGAGGAGGATGTGACCCGTGTATATGGCATGGAACCCCACTCAATGGAACACCTCCTGGAATGTCCCCTGCTTGAGCAGGTTGAGGACCTGGCTTCATTCAACCAGAGGGCTAGGGTCTAAACATGGTATATGAATTGTATGCCAATACGAGAAGAAGAAGAAGAAGAAGAAGAAGAAGAAAAGTCATAATCAATTTGGTTAGATTTTACTTGTCAGAATGGCTGAGAATACAACTTTAAGAGAGCAGCCTCTAGAAACATGTCTTACAAACTATTATGATGGATGCAATTGTCTATTTTATATCTTCCCCTTACTCTTCCCCTGTCTAGATTGGAGTCTTATTGCAGCCTAATGGCTCTTGCTCCAGCCTGCAACTTATTTATTACCTTAGGCTGCATGTGTAGCGGGGTTCTGTACACACAAGGCATACACGGGAATACTGATATTTGTGGTGTGTCACAGGAAAATAAGTCACATGTCGCAAAATTGATATTCGACAAGGTGTTGTATACAAAGGATCTCTTTGTAGTAATGAGCCCATTCTTGGAGTATCTAGCGCTTACATGCATCAAATTCCAAACCATCCATGCATTTCTTGGGTCATCCTATAGAGAATATTTAGCTAGTTTACTAGTAATTGCCCACACAAACATATTGCAAACTTTACTTTTTCAAGAAAACTATCAGACTTAAAATATAGAATCACTTAATAGCTAATGTTTATCATGATTGGAATCCCTAAAGCGGTGATTCCACTGGGTCACTTGTATATATATGTGCTTTTGGCTTGCTCTTGCTTCGCTTATTCGAAGTGCACTTTTCATTCGCTCTTTGTACGCTAAATTTATGTTTAGCGCAGTACAAGGGCAGAGTGATTCTACTGGTTCACTTGTTTCCTTATAAAACCAATGGTAATTACATTGGTTTGCTCTCAGTGCATTATAAATATGCTACTAAAATAGGCAGAAAGAAGTTAGATAGCTGCACTCAAATCAAACAGGTCAGATATTAGCAGAACGTCCTGTGCGATTCTAAAGAAGCGCATAGGGGTCAGCTTGTGACCAACTCCATTTGACCACTCCAGTTTCGCTTTAACTTCGCTTGTTAGGCACACAGGGGAATAAAAAGAGCAGACCATGAGTAAATGAAAAAAGCGTCCAGTGGAATCACAGCCTAAAGCTTCAATTCCACTGGATCGCTTGTTTATGTGCTGATAGCTCGCTCTTGCTTCGCTTATTCATAGTGCGGTGTTAATTTGCTCTTTGTCTGTATTTATGTTTAGCGCAATACCCGCACAGAGCCATTCTACTGGTTCACTTGTTCCTTATGAAACCAATAGTAATTCCATCTGTTTGCTCTGACTGCACTATTGAACAGCTTCTAAAAGACGTGGAAATAACGTTATGTAGTTGCGCTCAAATCAAACAGATCAGATATTAGTGGAAAATCCTGTGCTGCATTTTTTTAAAAGCGTACAACCTCTTCAGTACTAGATAATCTAGGTAAATGAAGTATTATTTTTAGGGCTGAATTTTGGAGAGTCTGAAGTTTTATAATATGCTTTCTAGGAGCAGAGTTATAGAAGACGTCTCCATAATCAATAATGGGCTTGATCATAGTTTTATATATTGAAAGTAGAATAGATTTATCACAGATATTGTAAAGCTTAGATAGTGCCCTTACTTTAATGCGAACCATGTTCACTTTTTTAGTAAGGAATTTTCCAAAGTTCAACTGTTTATCAATTTCAATTCCCAGATATTTATATGAATCTACATTCTCGAGTTCTTGCCCTTTAATGCTATAATTGCACATTGAGGTTCATAAGAAACTTAATATTACTTCTCTTCAAACTAGGAGAGAGGTACATATTCTGGAAAGAGCTTTTCTAAGGACTAGAAACTTAGACAATATCGACAGGAGGGAAGTCCGTCTGCGGGGACTTTCGGAGGGGAAAAGGTTAATCTACCCCCATCCATATAATGAGCTTTTCAAAAAATCTTACCTGTATTGCATTCCGACTCTTTGGAATAGCTTAGAACCTAAAGTTCAACTAATTGATACGAGAAAAGATTTCAAAATGTATTTAAAGCACCAGTATCATCTGGCATTTGATTCTTTCCTCAGGTCTGATGAAAAATCAGACTCCTCTCCTATTTAAGTATTTAAGTATTTAAGTGGTACTAGTCCAAGTATCAAGAATATGGAAATTGGGAAAAGGGACTACTCTGGGTATTGTACAACCCCAGACAAAGTTAAGACCGATACAGCGGTGGGTAGGGGAGGGGGGACCCATATTGACTTTTTAGTCAATCCAGATTGTATGAGTGATGTTTTGATATAATCAAAATATAGTATGAGTGTAAGGTTCCTACAAAAACTTATTATAGGAATCATTAGTTTCAAATGTAGTTTATTTTTAACATTGGCTGTTACCCTAATGTTACATAGTGTTAAATGGCATAAGTAGTAAATGACCAAGCCAGTAGGACAAAAAAACAAATAATGAATTTCATGCGTAAACCACATCATTCTAACAACAGTAAATACCATAAGAGTATCTATAGAAGCATGATCTGGCAAATGATTATACTCAGAGGCTATATGAACCTCGTAAAGAGACTGATAATACTACATAATCAGGGTCAAGACATCAAATACCAAGTCAAGACTTCATACCAAAGAAAAAATCAAGACTCCATACCAAAAAAGCAACATCGAAACAACTAAAAATACGAACACTAATGATTGAAATATGGACAAATACTTACTATGCATTGACTTTACAATTTATTTATTTATTTTGGGCGGTCTGGAAGACCTCTTGTAGAGGATTATTAATGCCCATTTCCTATATTATTGTGTGAAATATGTGCGACAACTTGAACTGTCATATGTATGAACAAATATTACGGAATAAAAATCTTTATATATATATTTATATATATACAACTCAACATAGACAAGACATATACAAGACTCCAACTCAACACTGCGGGGGTCACAAAAGAGCAGTGCACCGCCTGTTTAGGATAATTAGCATAGTGAGATGGAGGAGACAAATTACTCTCAACCAGTAAACATGGACACTGTATGTAACCTGTGTCTAGACTTGATATTAAACACCAATCCACTCCTGTGATGCTCCTAGCTACATGTACGAGTAACTCATCCTGTAAATCGGGCCGCTAGAGGGCCTCACGCAATAGCATCATTATAAGTACTAAAGCTGCAGCTACACCAGGTAATAGATGGTATGCTATATGATGTGTCGCAGGAAAATGAGTCACAAGTCGCAAACAAATAGATGTTGAGATATGATCCTATTTAAAAAGATGACGTCAAGCGGATTCCAATAATGGTAAATATTATGACAGCTAATACGTATTTTAAAATGTTAAAGTGACACTTGCCGCTGAGCTCCTGATTTTTTTGACATATGCTTGAATTTCAACAATGTTCTGGATCATTATGCCATTAACCAATACCTGAGAGCATTAATGTATGAAATACAAGTATTTGGAATATATAAGAGTTTAAAACTTCAAATTTCGTGGGGTGCCTCCATCACACTATAGTCTCTCAGACATGGCAGTTGGAAGAGGTCTCGCCGCCTGTATGCCTCTTATCTTAATGAGTTAAGTGATACCAGCTGGATGGGACAGGGTATATAATGTCACTATGTACCTCCTGTCTCGCTCCTAGTTCACATCCCTTTACCATACACTGGGGCAGCACCTGATGGTCTAGTTACTGCTCTCTCAGATTTGAATTCCCCAATGGAACCTCTGCCACATTCTTCATTAACAAATATCAATTAATCTAAGGAATATATAGAGTTGGTATTCCACACAAATGTTCTTACTTGTGCAGGTAATCGAAAACTACAAACATATTTCTAAATGACATATAGTCAAACAGTGTCCTTAGCCACTTTAAGTCTGATATGTTTATTTTTTAAATAAAGTTTGCAATTGTTTTGAGTGGACAATACTAATACAGTAGCTAAATATACTTCATAGGATGATCCTGGAAATGCATAGATATATTCAATACCCAATCTTGAAATTTGGTACATCTATTCATACGACCTCAAGCACTTGAAACCTTAAACATGAAAACATGAAAACAAACAGATCTTGTGAATAAATTACTTAAAACAATATCAATTTTGCGACTTGTCACCTATTTTACTGTAACACATCACATAATTATGGTATAATAATACAGAATATAACTCGAGCAGTGTCTAGGAGGCTGTTTACGATGCCAACTTGTTTTTACTGACCTGAGGTCCTCAGGTCGGTAATAGCCTTTTATTTATATATGGAAAAAGATAGGAAATGACCGTGCATTACAAGCCATCAGTATAGAAAGCGCATTAACGGAATCTATTGGACCGCTCTGGCTGCGCTCAATCTGTGCTTGTTAGGCGCTCATGGAAATAAAAAGAGCGGGCCATGAGCGGGCCAATGAGCGAGCCAGTGGAATCGCAGCCTTAAGGTGGGATCCCACTGGCTCGCTTGTATCTGCGCTCATTGCTTGCTCTTGCTGCGCTTGTTTATACTGTGGTTTTCATTCGCTCTTTGTCCGCTTTTTTTTTTAGCGCAATACAAGCGCGGGGCGATTCTACTGGTGCGCTTGTTTCCTTATGAAATCAATGGTGAATCACTTAGTCCGCTCTTGCTGCGCTCTTGGACCGCTACTAAAAGACGTGGAAAGAGCGCCGTTTTGCTGCGCTCAAATCAAACACGTCAAATATGAGTGCAACGTCCTGCGCTCTTCTAAAGAAGCGCACATAGCCACTTTTTAGAGCGTACAGAGAGCGCAGTAACCGATCCCATTAGACCGCTCTGGTATCGCTCAATCTACGCTTGTTATGCGCTCAAGATAATAAAAAAGAGCGAGCTATGAGCGGGCCAAAAGAGCGAGCCAGTGGAAACGCAGCCTTAAGGACAACAAGATGTAAGGATTTTGATTTGATTTTGAAATTTTTTTATTCAGGACACAGACATTTCCATACGACAGTACGAATATTCCCAGAATAGCCTGATTTTTAAATTTATTTTTAAATTACATCAAGATATTTCTATGTTAACTTCTAAGTTTAGTACACAAAAAAAGAATAAGAAATAAGAAATAAAAAAGAAAAACTGTGTCTAAACTAAATTTTACAACACTAAATTTTTAAATTAATCATTATACCTGCTTAGCGACTGATCAAACTATTCTAGTTTACTGTTACTTCTAATAGTAGTACAGTGATACAAATGGGTATATATCTGATTAGCATACAGATAGTTCTAATTAGATGAGGCTAATTTCTTAAAAACAGTAGTACAAATAAAAACAACAATTACACAATGTTCCGCGTCGTGCTCTTACATACTGACCATTGAATATTCCATAGCTCGTTAAATTATAGCTTTTACAATCTTACATTATTTGTCATCATCTCTTTTTACTTTTCACATGGGCCTACTCGCGAGGTAATACAGCTTCAGTGCAACAGTAATACATGACGTCTTAATTTGAAGCTTTTTGACCAAGATCTTTGGGCATTTCATCCGATTGGTTTTGCTGCAGGGCTTCATAATTATGCACTTATATTTTGGTGGCTTGCGAAATTATTTAATGGTATGGCTTCACTTATCCTTGCTCACTGAAGTTCGTTTTCTTTGGCCAATTTGATATGACTTCAAATTCATATATAAACATAACAGTAATAGTATATCGATAACTTCAGCCCTATACAAATCATAATAAGGAGTAGATTTGGTAATATCTTTTTTTTCTGGCAATGGCGGGGAAAGCGGCTTTAACAATCATAACTGATTTGAAATAGGCCAAGAAAAGTAGGCGTGTTTCCGATTTATATAGTGAAAACTACATAGAAGAGGAGATATAATGCGATGGATCTATATTGTGTTTGAGATGTATGGGTGTATGGGTATGACTAAAGCCTGGGTTCCACTGCCACGCTACTTCTCCTGCTATTTCCATTTTTGACTTTCACATGTGTCTGTTTGAAGCGTCCACTTAACCTCATCTCTTCAAATATGATGGTAATTTGTTTTTTTTAGAAACCACCTTCTAGGAACTGAGAAAAAATGTCGATTTGATAACAACAGTTCTTTCAACGAGAGAATTGTACAATTCAAGGGTGTTTTGGATAGGAAGACTTGTGGGGGGGGGGGGTAAATCAGAAACAGACCTACTTTTTTTGGCCTAACCTATGGTAAGTAAACAAGTCTATTTGAGGATGTCCACCAGAGGACATGAGAAGGACATGTAGCAGGTGAAATAGCTACAATTATCGCCCACTGCAATGCCAGGTCACACAGGCTGAAGCACTTAGTGTCTGTAACTGTTGCCTACCACAATCTTTCCATCCTTAATGCAATAATAACAAGTGAACTCAAATAACACTGGTTATTCCCCTCATTGATAGAGGTGACATCTTTTATTTGTGCACAAACAAACACCAAGTAAATAGGTTGAAATTAAATGCTGCGATAAGGGCAGCCTTAAATCGCAATAAAAGGTTGAAAAATGAGCTAGCAAAACTTAATATTCTACCAAATGATTTGAGAAGAGAGATACATACGCTAGAATGTGCTCACTATCTCGCCACAAATGTATCAAATTTGGATCTTAGAACATTGCCCACCAGAAGTCATGCAGAAAAAAGGAAAAACCTAAAATTAGTACACCCAAATTCGGCCTTCTACCAAAATTGTTTTCGTTACAAAGCTCGCTCAGCTTGGAATAAACTTAGTAAAAATGTAGAGAACCTAGAGGTGAGAAAAGAATTTTGGAAAAACATTCAGTCAACTATTCGTGCTCGTGTTAGTGAGACATAAATAACAGTTACTGTACTCGTCTCTACCTAAAAATGTTTAAACTGTAACTACCTGGATTTGAAAAGCAAAAAACAAATTGTCATACCAATAATCCCTCTCTTAAATTGACCTCTCTAATAATAGCCTGGTGTTCTCCAGGACTGATGATCAACGACAATAATGAAATAATGTATTTTATTTCAAATCTCCCTTGAACCCACTCATGTAAGGATCCTGGTGTTCTCCTTGATCACAAGCCAAGGGATGATATACTCCTTTTGATTAATGTTGAATTGTTGTTTTGTTCTGTTTTATTTTTGTTCACTTATCAAACCTGTATCTATGTAGCCTGTAGGCAAGTCCTCTCTGTACTGTACTGTATGGACACTAAATTTTCTGTCTTGCCTAGTCTATCGCGCATTATTATGTGTAAATATTTTAGCTGTTCTGCCCAAATATCTGTAGAAAACATAGTGTTTAATTCGCTATGATTAACCTGTATTATATTTTACTCACTTTATCTCTTAGCACTTTATCTTCCAAATTGATGGTAACTGCCGGAAGAGATGCTACCTTGTTGTACCATAAAGGCATGTAGACCTATTTGTCAATTTTCCATATTTTTTCTCATTTACCCCAGTGTAACTGTCATTTTTTGACGAATAAAAAACATCTTATCTTATCTTATCTTAAAGCTGCACTCTCAGTTAACCTCGGTAAAAACAAATATTGTCTACATTTTCGTACAGTACATTCCAACCCATTTAAAAGTCATTTGACTAAAATGTCGGAGGACTCTTTCTTTCTGGTTGTTTTTGCTACAAGGCTTCTAAAACGTCCTTATTTGTATTTAGATCACTCACCTGAATCCTTTCCTATGATGAGATGACTTATTATCGCTTACCAGCTGCTGCTTTGGCCCAACCGATTCTACTTCAAATTCGTGTATAAACATGTAACAGCAGTAGAATATTGACGAATTCAGTCCTATAAGTCATAATATAGGTAAGTTTGGTGAGATCGCAGCTTTAAAATCGGTCAAAAGCTAGATTTTCTAAGATTTTCCCATGTATGGGTATGACTAAGGGTGCTACACCCCCTAAAAAGAAATTCTTAAAAAGAGTTCTCATGGAAAAAAGACATTTACAAAATGGAAATAAAACTAATCACACATATTGTTGCATTTTGTGCAGGTCTAACTTGTAGCTTTGTCAGGCTTTGGCAGGTTATCAGGCCAAATGGCAAACCCTAGTGCCTTTCGCGTTATGTAAACATTCAATCTATGACGTCATGCTGTGGCCTGTTTCCCCCATATGTAAACTGGCTATGGCGCTGACCATTGCACAGAGTGGGGCAACTGTGCGACTATCACTCTGTGTACCCATTGGTACAGGTGCACGCTTATCAGTCAGTGTACTATGGATTTTAAAGTTCTTCTTATGTAAGTTATTAATACTGTAATGATTATCCGCAGGGATGTAGGGATATATATTAATTAATATCTCCTTTGTTTCTCCATTCTCTCCCCTACAAACTATTTCGAATTCCCAGCAAGTGTATGTTTTGGTCAAGCTGAGATCGTCACGCCTCAGTCTATTTCACTCTGGCCAGTCCGGGTCAAACCACTCTAATAGAGAGGGGTGGCAGGTCAAACCATTCTAATAGAGAGCTAGGGGTGGCTGCTATATAGTGTGAGGAGTGAATGTCTGTGTGTGTGTGTGTCTCTCTCTCTCTCTCTCTGTCTTTGTGTGTGTCTCTCTCACATGTAACCAAAGGTGCTTTGAGGTGCCAAGGGTCAGAGCAGCCAAGGGTCAGAGCACGCCAAGCTCAGTCACGTCTCTTTTTTTCTCTCTCTCTCCTCTCTCCTACTACCTCACTACCATACCTGGTTTTTTTTCTCTCTCTCTCTCTCTCCTCTCTCCTACTACCCCACTACCATACCTGTTACAAACACACAAGTCTCTCTCTCTCCCCCCTCTCTCTCTTCTCTCTCTCCCTCTCTCTTTCTCTTTCTCTCTCTCTTTTTCCCCGTCCTACCTCACTACCATACCTGTTACAAACAGAAGGAGACTCTCTCTTCTATCTCCCTCTCTCTTTCTCTTTCTCTCTCTCTTTTTCCCCATCCTACCTCACTACCATACCTGTTATAAACAGAAGGAGAGATGAAGTGGGGGCGGGGGATAAAAGGGGAGGGAGACAAACTCTTTCAACCAACTTTTTTTTCCAACCAACTGTTTTTTCGACAAACTTTTTTTACAACCAACTATTTCTACGTCCCAACTTTTTTTTGACAATTTTTTTTTTACGAACCAACTTTTTTTACGACCAACTTTTTTCGACCCAACTTTTTTTTTCTACGTCCCAACTCTTTTTTTGGCCATTTTTTTTTTACGACCCAACTTTTTTTTCCAACCAACTTTTTCCAACCAACTATTTTTACGACACTTTTTTCGACCAACTTTTTTACAACCAACTATTTTTACGTCCCAACTTTTTTTTACGACCTAACTTTTTTTCCAATTTTTTTTGACCAACTATTTTCATGGCAAACTTTTTTCGACCAACTTTTTTCCGACCAACTATTTTTGTGTCCCAACTTTTTTTTCCGACCAACTTTTTTACGACCAACTTTTTTTCGACCAACTTTTTTACGACCCAACTTTTTTTTTTCGACAAACTATTTTTTTGACAAACTTTTTATATAACCAACTTTTTTTTACGATTCTTTTACCAAAGAATGTACCTGTCCACACAATACTCATTATTAAGGAGGGGGAATAAAAGGGGAGGGAGAGCAAGGGAGGTAATCGGGGAGGGGGAGGAGAAGGAAAATTGATAGATGTATAGGTGTGTGCAGGGGGACGGGGTGAAATTTTTTTCCCATGAAACCCTCTTATATCAGTCATTCTCATCTCTCCTCTCCCTCTCTTCTCCTCCCCTCCTCTCTCTGTCCCTCCCTCTCTCTCTCTATCTCCCTCCTACACCTTATTAGGCCTACTACCCCGACATAGGCCCCCTGTGATTTTAGCCATTTGGGGCAATCAAACTAATATAAATCTCCAAATTGAAATAAATGTCCAGTAAATTGTTGGATTCCTATAAGAAGTAGAAACACAACTGCCCTACAATCCAAGTGACGAAGGCACTTGTTTGTATAAAATAGCAGCGGACCTGGTGTCTGACACACTCGAGCTTTGGTTGTTGACCTTTAAATATTAAAAACCATACTTCCCCCGTTTCTCATTACTTATAGTATTAACCAGTTCATCAATGGCTTTAAGGATAGTTCCCTCCACTTCCCGACTATTCATTGACGACTTAGAGCAATTTTGGCTATGAATAGCAATGACTCCCCTGACTAGTCATAGCTTTTCTACATGTCAAAAGATGAGGAAGATGACAAATTTGGTGATACTCAACTTGATCAACCAGACTTCTATGATGGCAACAATATATATTCTTCGATGCACTGACAAGAGGATGCATGGAGGGTAACTGAGTAGAATATAGACCAGTTTGGGAGATTCGGCCAGGGTCTACCAGAGGGATTAATGCAAATCCTAAGTTTACAACCTCTGTCAACTCCTTCACATAAGCCTCCATTCTTGTATGCAGAGAGAATGCAGAGAGAGTAGAATATAGACCAATTTAGAAGAATTGGCCGCCAGGTCTACCACAGCCCTGGACTAATCCCCAGGTCAGCCGTGTTTGTTAGGGGAGAAGCTGGCTTACATTTGGGCACCCAGACATGGATGTTGACACAAATGTGAGTAAATAGATCTCGCTGATCACCCCTGAGACCACGCCCACTTCTGCCTGCAGTCTCAGACAGGTGGAGCTACAGAAGAGTTGTAAATACCCCCAATATCTGACTTTTTAGCTCTGCCTTGCCAGGTTTCAAAAGTTTTCAGATATTGTTCCGATAATTTTGCAAGAAATACAGTACTAAAAAGGTAAATATAACAAATAAGTATGTAATAAATAACGTTCAGTTTGGTTTGGTTTGTAATCAATCTCGACATTGGGACAAATCACACTCGACCTCCGGGGTGTCATGCAAATTGACCCTCCATCTGAATCGATTAAAAAGCCTCTGTCGTGCCATTGGGTATAATAATTATATTTGAAAGATCAAATTAAGTGTATTCCAAGGATGTTAATATTTAGGAAATCTAGAAAGTATTTCTATTTGTTTATGTTTGGTGGACAATTACTAGTAAATCAGCTAAATATTCTCCATGGGATAACCTTAGAAGGGCGATATAGTATATTAATTACAATTGAATTTGCAACATCCATTCACACAATGTAAAGTGCTGGATATCATATATCATTATCAGACCATTCATAACATTAAACCTATCATTTCTATTGTTTACTTTTCTATTTTTTTTATTTTTCTAAATTGTATTTAAGCAGGGTTGCTACATTTGCATTGGCTTTATGTAGCGGAATCGGAGCATTATCTTTTCATTGGAGGTAGATCCATTGGCAGTGAAAATTAAAATCAAAAAAGGAAAAATGGTGTGCCATGTGCTTCTTGCTTTCCCCATGAACTGATTGATAGTGGAGTGTTAGCAGTGTTAGGGCGAAGTCGTTGTACTACCAGTCATTTCATAGCAATAGGATATTGATGGTACTGTTGATTAATAATAGATACGGGAACTATGGAAAGTATATGATATTATTGAATAAACTTCAATTTTGTAGTTAATATTGGAATTATCTCGATGTAGTGAATGATTAATGTTGACTATGTAATGAACCGATTTTGATAATGTGTCCTTAGCCTCACGAGAATAATGATATACATCAAAATGGAACTTGAATACAATTCTTTAAAAAAATATAATTATGCAAAATATAACTCACGCATCGGTGAATGTATATTGAAGTAAACTTGTTTACAGAAAACAAATAAACATAATAAAACAGGTAATTGTGTAAATAAAGGATGTACATAATATAGAAATAATCATAGCACAGTTTGTATATTTGATATTATGTTCAGTTTCTATTGCCTTGATTTGAATAAGAAAAACAAGGGCGTAGGCATCTGGCACAGATATCCATAATGTAGGCGACATGAATAATGAGAAAATGAGTCATGTAAATAGGTTTACTTGTTAAACCTATTTGATTAAGTGATTAAGGAAATAATTGATATGCTAATGAGCCTTTCATTTTGGATCCTTATTGAACTTTCATTTCCTGGTAAGTTGAGTATGTTAGACCACAATTGAGTCAGAGACAGTCACCCCTCCTCATCTCCTCATTCCTCAGTATATATGCACCCTTTTCTCTGTAACAGATCTTAGGAGTACACCAGCTGTTTTGCTCATAAATCTGAGCTGCTCTGAAGAACACATGTCCTGGTTGAGATACTTTGGTACATAACCTTGAAGATGGCAATTATTTCGAGATTTGTAATTAAACCTTTCCGTGCGGGAACGTTGCTAAGTGAGGTTGCTGCGATACGATAACGCGTTGTTATAGTAGTTGCGGTAGACGACGTTGTCAGAAACGTCATGTGCGCAGGGGGCGGAACGTCGCCGGCTCAGCATCAGCTGACAATACTGCAGGGTTGTTTTTCTTCTCTATTGGATTCATTTTTGCATTTACAACCTTTATACGACGGAATTATACAGAAGACACATAGGCATAAGACAAGGGCTTGTGAAAACGCGTCAAAACCTTATTGTTTTGCCTTGAATGGAGGTACATCTCTCCCTTTGGGAAGGAATACTACTGTCGTACTGACCTCTCAATGTCAGAGCAGAGGGAGACCACGTGGACGTAAAAACGGTATAGGCAACATTATAAGGAAAATAGAAATATTTAGCATTATTTGCTATGGCACAGGAACTGGAAAGATAATTTAATTTCATCGACTATTTATTTGGTAAAAATCGACGGAATATTGGTGATTCTATGGACATTTCTCTCTGCCAACAACGTGTTGATTTCAACATGTTATTGAGGTCAGGTGCACTGAGTGCACTGAGCGCTAGCTACTTGACATCACCGCATTTTCATAAGGTTGTAAGAGGAAACGTTCATAGATGAACGTTTCCTCAATGTATGGATCTGAAATTGGATATCCCTACAAGTATCGAACAAGGAACATTGTATCATTATAAGGAATTAGGCCTACATTACTTTTCCCCTGCTGGAAGCTGAGATAGACAAGTTCGAACATCTCAGCAACATGGATTTTTCAAAGATTTACACACTCTGACAGATCTCACTTTCCAGTGTTAAGGTATGAACTTATTTACAACAAGGAAAAGAGTCTAAAAGGAAAATGAGAACGATTTTATTAATCTTAATTTATTTCTGTCGTGCTTGATATTTACTTTAAAAAAAATCTTTTAACATGAGTTATGGCCTTTTGAAAATGAGTATTGGCCTACCTGCAGTCAATGCTTTGATCTATTTTGTCAGTGCTTGATAACGATAACGTCAGTCGTCATGGACCAACTATAGTTGCAATGACATATTGATACTTTAAACTGTTTATCTCTCATATGTTAATCATTTTTTATATATTCAGATAAACCTAAAACACCACTGGGACGTAGATTTGGATGTATAAAATCGTTCGGAAGCGTTTGGAAAAGATGTGCATGCTATATGATATCAAGGCCACTCTTGATCTTAGTGTGAAGGTGAGGGTTCCTAATGCATTGTTTATGTTAGTCCGAAGTATCCATAGAAGCATGTTTCTGGTAATCTAGGCTATAAAAATGATATATTTCAGTTGGAGTTTAGACATACAAAATATGTATGTAATATCCATAAATGTATGTTCATTGTAGAGAGGATGGAACTTGACATTCATATCTTCTAAGGTGTAGATATGCAACATTTGAATTACATATCTGGTTATTGATTTTTTTCAGTAAAACTCGTGTGGAAGGGCCTTGAATATTCAACATTGAATCAGCATATATATGATATATGGACTCTGAACATAGGATTACCGATAGGACTGTGGAATACAAAATCTGGACTTGATGGAGTGAAAACAAAACGTGAAAACAAAACTAGTGATGGACTTTAATTATGAAATGTATGGACTGTGTGGAGTTTAATTCTCCCAATTCTAACAGGGATTGTGTTAATATAAGACCTAGAACTTGGGGAGTGACCCTTGAATTTGTACAGACTTTGATGCGAAATAACTGGAAACAAAGTTAGTAAAGAGGTAAACTTTAACTTAGTATTTATGTTTGTACTATGTTTGCACTTCTCACCCACTACATTTCAAAACTTATTAACGGGGCCCAGCTTATAAACAAGGAAATACGGCACTCAGGGTCTTTATTTTCAACCCAACAGAATATTTGATGTCTTGTTAGTTCAGCCCCATTTGGGCAAGGAGCAGGAGGGATGGTGACAAAATAATACACAATTAACATTAGTATCTCCCAAACCGAAGTGATGTCACATGAATCCCAAAATAAATTTCGATTTGTATCTGGGTGCAGAAATAGAGCCAAAGACTTGAAGATACGATTTAAAGATAAACCTGGTTAAGGTTTATTGTATTTAATTATTATCTATCATGGAGACCACAAATATATAATTATGTTGAATTATCACAGCTTTTTCTTTCTCTCATGATACTGCATCACGCCGCTAGGGACTGGAATATATATGACATAAATCTTATATTGACTGACATAAAAAAGTTGATAATTTCTGTACCTTTCACTTAGATCTTATATCACAGTGATCACGCTGCTAGGGACTGAAATATATATTACACTAATCTTATAACGACTTGACATATACAATTGATATTATCTGTACCTTTCACTTAGATCTTATATCATAGTCATCATGCCGCTAGGGACTGAAATGTATATTACATAAATCGTATATATCAACTTGACATAAACAATTGATAATCTCTGTATCTGTCACTTAAATCTTATATCACAGTGATCACGCCGCTAGGCACTGAAATATATTACATAAATCTTATATATCAACTTGACGTAAACAGTTGATAATCTCTGTACCTTTCACTTAAATCTTATATCATAGTCATCACGCCGCTAGGGACTGAAATATATATTACATTAATCTTGTATTAACTTGCATTAAACAGTTGATAATCTATCCTTGTTTTCTTAATTCATACATTGAACTTCATTTATTCTTCTCTTGGATCCATGGTATGTAAGTTACCAAAATTTTCGATGTGTGATATGCCTTGAAACACAAAGGTAGGCAGAGACTGACATTACAAGTCCCACAACCATATCTTGTCTGGCTGGGCTTGGGCATATGCCCATTTACATGTCTTAGAGAACAAACTTTACATACCAATCGTCTCTTCCTGTCTTCAGGCATACATCTTGTATGTAGCCTTGCTACAGATGATATATTTGTTCGTGGATCGGGATTCAATAATTGAGCAGAGCTAGTGACGTCTTTAATTAAACACAGAGTAAAATCAAACAAAGAAACTCTTTTATCACCACGTTGATTGTACAAAATATATGAGTTCAACTTCATCAGCTCAAGAATATAAAAGAAAAGTTTCTTGGTCCACTTTGTCGACTTTCTTGAGAATGAATAATAATGATACAACTGGTCTGAAAGATCCACCCCACCCATGTACAAGTTATAATCCCTTATTGCTTCTGGGCAGGGTAACTCAGTCTTTGTAAACCGTCCCTCAGCATTACGTAGTGTTCGTTTGCAGGTTCTCATTATGGTTCCATGGATGGTGCTTAAAATATGAATTAACTTCCTGTCTAACCAAGCGCATAAATACATATTCTGACGTTTTGAGTAAATACATTCACCTCTTGATGTTAACTCCGGGTGCGATTTCCCCATCATCTCTTTCGGTAGGCCACTTCTATTTTTTCTTACTGTACCACAGCAAAGAACGCCATGTTTTGAATAAAATTCAAGAAACATTTGGACAGTTGTGAAATAATTATCAAAGTATAAGTGATGGAACTTATTACAGAGACCCGCTGATGTCATCAATTTTAAGCAAACGTCTTCACCCCTAGAACTCTCCCATAATAAGGTATAGCCTGACAAACATATCCACTGACACTTTCGGCGAGTATCCAACATTTCAGTCCCCATTTGTGTGGCTTACAAGGCATGTATTGAACATGCTTACTTCTCCCTTTGTGTGGTATCATTGATTCGTCTATACAGAGTTCTCGCATGGGGTTGTAAACATTTCTGGATATCCGATTGAAGTACTGGAAAACCCTATTTATCTTGCTCATTCCTGTCTCTTCTTGGCCAGTCCAAGGAAAGTTAAGATATCTGAAATACAATAATCAGTATTGCTCATCCTGATAGAATAATCAATTGATTTCCCCACTCCCATAACAATAATTAAAATTCACTACAGATTTGTATTTATTGTAGGCCCCTATATTTGCTATCATAATACTCTGACCGGTTATTTATTTGATCCAAGTAGAAATAATTAAAGTAAACTAATTATGTTTACCTTAGCATGCCCATAAACCTGTCTCGCCGCAGGACCTGGGTGAAGAAGGGTGTTGCCAAACATGTCATCGTTGTCCAGTAGTCCTTGAGTCTTGGTTTCTTGAGCAATCCTATCACAAACGTCAGTGCAAAGAATTTTAACATCTCAGACGTTGTTGCTGGTTTGAATAAAATAGAAAATATTTTATAGCATCAATTATAGAGTAGTATACACAATATAATACATGTTACCAGGAATAATACACCCCATTTTAGTTCGCCCTTTCTCTATATATATATGACCCATTCTCACGAAAGTGGTGCAACCCCCCATTTTTTCCACTTGTTGGTCAATAACTTGGTCGATTCTGATCTGAGAGACAAATGGATTGACCAGATGCATCCGTCTTTACATGAGCATCAATAAGATGTACGCTTTTGTGTATCTATAATGTATACTTTTGTAGTGGATATGAGGATCAGCGCAAGTCTAGTATAGCTTGCTGTTGTTTTAACTCTTATATAACCGGGTCGGCCTTCAAGGTCAAGGTTGGAGCTCCGCTCGCTCAGCCTTTCAAGCCTTTCGGATCTGTTCCGTTTTTACCTTGAATGAAATGTAAGCTTTACCCTAGTTACAGATTACCTTTCATCTTTCTGCATTGACCAGAATACGTACTGTATTGCATAACTGTGATGTATTGTGTATCTCCTGTATCACTTATTCCTGTACGAAGAACATCTTGCCATTTACTTGTACACACCTTGTTATTGTACGGATTGTATTTGTGACTATTCCGGAAATCCTTTCCGTCAGATGTCTTGGTTAGCCCGGCTGACCATGTACCTTGTGATTGCACTGTGGGGGAAATAAAGCTACGGAAACAGAGATCGTTGTCCATGTTTTACTTTCCCTTAGTCGAGAGGAGAATCAAACCTGGGTTGTCTAAGTAATAGCACGAAGGTTATCGCGGGCTGGATAACTAGTGTCACCATTTACTGATAAACTACCTGTAGGAGAGCCTACAGCCCCGGATTGGTAATCGAGATATCCGGGGGTTCACTACAATTGGTGCCGTGCCAGTTCTCGACCTCAGTGCTTTCAGTCCGTTGGTTGTCCCAAATTTCTTCCCGGAAGAAATTGAGACTGCGGTGGCAGTCCGTGACGTCTACGAAAGATGTCGTATTCTGATTCTGCGGCGCAGACGGAAGGAGGTCGTTATGGAACGAAATCGAGGAGACAAGATTTCGTGGGTAGAGACCCGGGGCCGGCAACCCCGAGAAGTCTCCCCGCGGATTTCGAGTCACCTTCCTCTGACCGTGGTGCCAGAGGCGGAGCGAGACCAAAATATTCCGGAGGGAACTTCGCGCAGTGGAGAGGCCCGCCGAACGACACGGAAGATTCTGACCTTCGTGAGAAATTCCGGCAGTCGATCGCGGAAGAGCTCCAAACCCAAGTCCGCGAGCTGATGGATGAGAATTTTGAGCTCCGTAGGAGAATAAATACGGAATCCGTGGACAATGGTCCGGACGGGCGTTTACTTGAAGATCATGTAAAGCCCTCCCTAGAGACGGGGACCCCGCAGAGACGTGAGATGACAGCTCTGGAGTCGGAGTTGCTTGAGATGATCCAGGGGATTGGGAAGCAGAATCCTACCAGAGGTCCCGTGACATCCACGTTTATGGACCAAAAACCGGCTAGTGAGCCTACTGCAAATGATCCGTCGATTGTGTCCGATCAGGGCGGAAGAGACCGAGATCACCGCGGTGTGACGTTCTCTCGGCATACGATGATGACATCTCCGAGGCGAACACGTAAAAGACATGATGACTCTCAGTGGAGAGAACCTGATCGCAAACGACAGGGAAATCATGGCAGAGAGCATGGCCGAGGGAATAGTCCTTCTCGTCATATAAGTCCTGCCGGAGGGCATGCGCGTTCGGCGTATGTTACCGCATCCCCGTTGTTTCCGCAGAGGCGTTCTCAAGGGGACTCGGACAGTTCTGACGAGGATCGACGACAGAGGTCGCCTTCCCATAGATCCCGTAGAACCAACCGGTCCCTAGTCCCTGGTCTTGAGTATGACGGACCAGAGGAATCTGATGAGGAGTTCACGTTTGTTCACCGTGAGGAAGTTGAGAATCACCCGCCGAAGGTCCCGCCGGTGAAGATGTGGGATGGCAAAACCGCGTGGCGGACCTACCTCATGGAGGTAAAGGTGATCGCTGAGTCGCACAATTGGACATCTGCTCAGTTGCTTCGACAATTGAGGTGCGGCACACGCAAACAGCTGGCAGAAATGGGTGACCTGCCAGTGGACGTAAATCTCCGGCAGTTCGTTGAGCACATGGATGCGAACTACGGAGAAAGGTCCAAGTTCCGGTTGCAGGCTGAGTTCTACAACTGTAGACAGACCCCAGGACAAGCCGTTCGCTTGTTCGCCAATGAGGTGGCACGGAAGGGCCGAAAGTCGTTCGGTCGCATGGACAACACATTGAGAGCTGTGTCCCTGCGCATTTTTTTGCAAGGGGTCACAAACGCTGAGATGTCCGCGTGGGTGCGTCTAAAGCAACCACGGGACTTGCAAAGCGCTGTAGATTGGGCGGAGGTATGGGAATCTTGTCAATTGGATTCTCGCTCAGTTACGACCATCAATGCAGCGGAGGCTGCCCTGGTTGTTCCGGAGATCCCTGCACCCAATAGCAGACCTTCGCGAAGAGCATCGCGGAGAGCGATTGTCCAGGCCACAAGCGCAGCGAGTGCTTCAGATTCGTCAGAAGATGGTCTGCAAGCCGCTGTGATCCAGGTCTTGCAAACTTGGAAGGGCGGACAGGGACGCAACGGGAGCGGAAGGACTTCCGGTAGTACTTCTCAGTGGAGAGGGAAATCGGAGAGGCCCCGCGGAAGGTGCTATGCTTGCGGACAGGAAGGGCATTACATCGCCAACTGTCCCAAGAAAGCGAAGAAGGGAGATTCCGAACTCAAGGCGATTACCGACGGGAAAACCTCTGAGTCGGAAAACTCCAACCGGACCGCATAGAGCGCGAAGTGCGATCCGGGGAGTCGATGGCGCTCCGCAGTACTACAATTCGTGTGGTATCTGCACAACACGCGGAAGATGGGAGTGAGGCTCTGACGCCCGTGTGTAGGGAAGCGGGTAAAGTAATACAAGATAGCTGCCCGTTACCGAAAACGGATACTAGTTGGTCGTCTGATGAGACTACTCATCCAGGGATCGGAGTTGATCCAGTGGATAGTTTTGCAGATAGCGATCCTGACGTGCTATGGGGTCGTGCAGAACTCCGAGCTGTTGTCGGTCAAGTGTTAGTCGTGGAGGAAGGTCCCGACAACCTTGCCGTCGTTCAGCAGGTTTCCGGTGATGAGCAGAGAACGCTGAAGATCCGTGATGCATGCATTGCGGAGAGATGGTACGCGACTGTATCTGTGAACGGAGATATCGGTGAATTTCTGTGGGACCAAGGTGCGACGACTAGCCTTGTGACAAAGAGATTCTACGATTCCCTGCATCAACAGCCGCCGATGGCTCCGTCCCGGCTGGCGTGCATGATGGGAGGTGGTTCGCAGATAACTGTTCACGGATGTGCCTTGATTCCCGTGACGTTAGGGAAACGGACGTATATGATTACGTGTCTGGTAGTAACGGGTCTTGCCGGCCCCGAATCCGGGATCCTAGCTCAGGATTTTGCTTTGTTGCACTCATGTAATATATACTGTTCAGGGAAGCTTGCGTTGAGCAATGGCGCTGATGCTGTGAAAATGCACCATTGGCGCGGATCTCGACCGTTGCGGATGAGTCCCTCTGTGAAAACGATTGAAGCTAAGGAGACTGAGGATGGGTATGAAGTAACACTCCGGGAAGCGGTGGTTATCCTTCCTCGATCAGTCACACTTGCTAAGATTGACGTTCGCAGGTGCTCTGACACATCAACAGGTTTGATGTTCGAGCCCGATCAGAGACTGCTGAAGGAATATTCACTGGGATGCCTTAACACTTATGTGACGGCGGATGAAAAAGCAGTGATAGCCTTCAGTAATCCGTCCGGAGAGTCCCTACGTCTAGAGACTGATGTGGTGGTCGGAAAAGTGAGTGAGGTGACGCTGCAATCGTCCCCTGCCACTTGTCCGGAGGGGGTAGATCCGGGGATTAGAAGAGCTATCATTAACTCGATACAGATGGTGGAGTTGCCGTCCGTAGTCGATGATGACCTGATTGCCCCTGACATTCCGGTGCCACCGAGTACGGAATGCCCGCTAGCGAAACTAGTGAGAGAGACGCACTTGACTGATCAGAGTGAAAAGTTGCAAGTTGCGGAGCTCCTGACTGAGTTCCGTGAGTGTTTCGCGTTACCTGGCGATGAGCCGGGCCACACTCACGTTGTCAGACATGTGATTGACACTGGTAATTCCAGACCTATAAAACTCTGCTATAGGCGGATTCCAGTGGCCAAGCGTGACCTAGCGGAGGCTGAGATCTGGCGGATGTACGAGCAGGGACGCATAGAGCATTCTAACAGTCCGTGGGGAGCACCCATCGTGATGGTTGGTAAAAAGGATGGCTCACAGCGTTTCTGTGTCGATTACCGCCAGTTAAATTCCGTGACTGTGAAGGATAGCTTCCCACTCCCTCGTATTGACGAATGCGTCGAGGCGTTAGGCGGAAACCAGTGGTTCTGCACCCTCGACCTGGAGTGTGGGTATTGGCAGATCGCGATGGACGAAGAGAGCAAGCAGAAAACTGCTTTCCTGTCTAGCGCAGGGCTGTTCCAATTCAAAGTAATGAGCTTTGGATTGTGCAACGCCCCTGCCACTTTTCAACGTATGATGGATCGTATGCTAGGCGATCTCCGTTGGAAAGCGTGTCTGGTATATCTGGACGATGTAGTAGTATTTGGGGAAGCCTTTGCGGAGTGCCTCCTAAATCTACGCCAAGTGCTCGAGAAGATCCGGGAGTTCGGATTGAAATTGAAACCCAAGAAATGCGAACTATTCCGCAGAGAAGTGGAATACTTGGGTCGGATTGTGTCACACAAAGGCATCTGTGCAGACCCAAAGAAAGTACAGAAAGTCCGCGAGTGGCCAATTCCGAAAAATGCTAAGGAGATTCGGCAGTTTTTGGGATTCGCATCCTACTACCGTGAGTTCCAGCCGAACTTTTCGATAGTTGCCGCTCCTTTGCAAGAAGTTGTGAACTCCGCCGGGAGGGAGAAGAGATATTCTAAGCCCATAGAATGGTCTCCGGAATGTGATGTGGCCTTCCAGGGCATAAAAGAGTTGCTAACCTCTGCTCCGGTGCTGGGATATCCCCAAAAGGAAGGGAAATTCATCCTAGACACGGATGCTAGCGGGTTCGGCATGGCGGGTGTGCTTTCGCAGATACAAGATGAGAAGGAGGTAGTCCTTGGGTATGCCAGCAACAGCTTGGATAAAGCCCAACGGAATTACTGCGCCACGAAGAGAGAGCTCTTAGCAGTACTAACCTACCTGAAGAAGTCCCGGCATTACTTGTTAGGAAACCGAAACTTCATTGTGCGAACTGACCACGCCTCCCTGCGTTGGCTATTGAACTTTAAAGATCCGACGGACATGCTTGCACGCTGGTTGACTCAGATGCAGGAGTTCGGTCTGGATCAGAGCATGATTCTCCATCGAGCCGGAAAGAAACATGTGAATGCTGACGCCCTTTCTAGAGTTCCGACTCGGAAGTGTGTCCGCGTTGACTGTGCAGACTGCGGAGCGCATGATGCAGTTGTCGCAACGGCAACAGTCAGTCTAGCGCCGCAGGAAGATGTGATCCAGAAAGCCCAGCAGAGCGACCCCACGATCCGGAGAGTTATCGATGTATTGGAAGGTACTAAACCGGTCCCGGACAAGCAGTCCCTGTCCGCGGAGTCCGATGAATACTGTACCTACATCCATAACAGGGGGAGTTTGGAGATGAGAAACGGTGTCTTGTGCTATGAATGGGTTCGGCCAAGCACTGGAAGAACGTACTTACGGAAGATAATTCCTACTGCGCTCCGCTCAGAAGTGTTTCATGCTATGCATGGACCTAAGACTGCAGGGCACTTTGGGTTCCTCAAAACGAGCTGGGCTGCGAAGATGAAATACTTCTGGCCAGGTATGAGGGGAGACCTGAAGCGCTGGCTGAGAGCCTGCCCGGAATGCAGTATGCGGAAGACGAGAGGTGGTGGCGGAATCACCCCCTTGAAAAAGGAATTACACGGAGAACGGTGGAGCCGAGTGTGTTTGGACATCATAGGACCATTCCGTCCATCCCCGCGTGGCAATAACTACGTGATGGTGGTGACGGATCACTTTTCAAAGTGGGCGGAGGCCTACCCTATGCCAGACCACACGGCCGAGAGGTGTGCGGAAGTGCTGTTCCGTGAGTGGATCCTGCGTTTTGGTTGTCCCGTGTCGTTACAAACGGACGGAGCGCCGGAATTCAGATCTGCCTTGTTGAGAAGCATGTTTGAAATGCTGGGCATCGAGAAGCTGTTGACCCTTCCGTATAGACCCCAGTCTAACGGACAAGCGGAACGCTTTAATCGAGTATTAGTCGAGCAGCTATCCTGTCTAACAGACTACAGTGCCACGGATTGGGATATGCTTGCCCCATGTGTTGCCCATGCATACCGTGGAAGTGTCCACGCGAGTACTTTATGTACACCTAATGCCGTGGTCTTTGGCGCTGAGCTGGTGACCCCAATGGATCTGATCTATGGAGTGGAACCAGGAGGCCTGGACTTTCCGTGCAGAGTAGCGTTCGTAGAGAACCTGAAGCATTGGTTGAGGTTGGGCCATCAGTTCGTTCGTGAGAATCTGGGCGTATCCGCTATACACCAGAAGAGAGACTACGATCGAAAGTCCAACCCAAAGCGCTTTGAAGTGGGTGCTGTTGTATATCGCTACAACCATCCGCAGGCCAGTAAGAAGATCGGTCCCAAGTGGGATGGGCCCTTCAAAGTGAAGAGATTCATAGGTGGCACAACCTATGAACTAGAAACAGCACAAGGTATTGTGAGGTGTCACGTCGACTACCTTAAGCGAGCTTTCGATGAGAACGGACCCATCCAGGTGGTGAACTTGGATAGGGCACCAGAGTTCCGTGCATTGCAGGAAGCTGGTCGCGATATCTTGAGGCTGGAGAGAGGCAAAGTCTTGCCCGGGACGGAGTGTCCGACGCGGAGAGAGAAAGAAAAAGTTTCCATAGGCGTTAAGCCGCGGGGAAGGCCGAGGAAGGAACGGAATAAGGAGTGCAATGCTACGGCAACCAAGGGAATGGTCCTTTCGGTAGCTCCGGATCCCCCGGATTCGCCCCAACCTGTAGCTGCGCCACGGAAAGTTGGTAGACCCCGGAAAGCTGTGGCGGAGGCCCCAGTCGTACCAGTTCCGTGTCCTCCGACTCGAAAGAGAGGGAGACCTCCGAAAACTGCAGCGAAAGCTAAAGCTCCTCGGACGCCACCTGCCGTCTACTCTACTGTCAAACGTAGAGGGAGGCCGAAGAAGGCTGAGGCTGCCGCTAAAGTCGGAAGAGGGTTGAGAAAGAGACGCGATGAGTCCCCGGCGGAAGTTGTAACAAGGACACGAGTGCGTCGTCCTCCAGATCGGTTACAACCGGGATCCTAGCCTTGTTGTGTGCAAACCGGGGGGATTTTGATCTGATCCCTCCACCCTAAAAACACAACGAGAAGTCGACTAAGGTTGCAAGACGGAGAAATGCACCTAAGTCCCATTCGGTGCATGAGGCTACCTCGTCTCATGTAGCCGGGAAAGAACCAACAACATCAATTTCGGAGATGAGTAACCCAGAAATATAGATGAGAGCTGTGAGTGGCTTGCAGTTAGACCTATGTTGAGGGAATGGTCCCACTCCGTAGTGTACTGGCTCTGAATCTTGGTTTGGATACCTTGAAATTGCTGCTAGTAACAGTGTCATTGTTGGGTGAATTCACTGGAATTCCCCTCCACCCTGTCTCAGTGGAGAAGTAGTCAGTTTACGTACAGTCAAAAACCTCAGTCACGGGGAGCGTAACTGATCTAAGCATGCAAAACCGGGTAACGTTATCCGTCAGGCAGTGGCGGGAGCATGGCGCTGTAGTAGCGTGGCGGTTAAGTGAACTAGCGTTGCATCAGGGTGCCGCTAGAGGTGGCTGCATCCGGGTTCACCAGTTCGCTCCGCCTCGTGGCTCACTTTGCTCCTGGACTCTGACCTGTAAGTACGCTTTCTACTGTGATCGTTCTATGAGTTGATTTGTCGCATGAAACTTGTATGAATTGATTCTGTAGGATTGCTAGGAAGGAAGAGAGGTATTTTAACATGATACCGATGGTTGTCACAGAGGTGTGCGTCTAGTATAAGACGTAAGTTTTGGTGTTTCTAGTGTGGGGAGATAGAGCACCGAAGCTACGACCCAACCGCCATCTTGGATGTGGACATGAATCGGGCCACGCTACGATGATTTTTCGATTATCTAGCTTGTTTGGTACATTCTATGTTCTCAGGCTTGTGTATTTTATAACTAGAATACTCGGAGAGATCATACTAGTTGTATCCGTTGTCTTTTTGGGCAACTTTTTACCTAAGTTATGTGTAAATAGATGTTCCGGCTGCATCCGCTCCCGTGACTAGAACTTTAATGTTTATGTTATAGGATCGGAGAACTAAAAAGCTGCCAACTTAACCCCTGAGAGTGCCTGAGAGAATCCCGTGTGATTTCCGTGTGATTTCCGTGAGATTTCCGTATGACCCAAGATGAGCCGGACCGAGAGCCGACACGAAGACGATGAGAGTCTGAGCGGAGAGACCACCGAGGAAGAGATTCCGGTGGAAGTGGAGGCGAAACTCCTAGAGCAGGAGGGTGAAGATGAGGTCGCCCCCTTCCAGGCTTTGAGTGAGGCAGAGTTCGCTCAAGCCTTGTCAGACGCCGCTCAGGAAGACCCGGACTCCGTGAAGATTGAGCCCACGGAGAAGAGAACTTCCCCCCGCAAATCTCCGCGCAGAGGCCGGAGTAATGCCACCGAGAGGACTGCTGGACGTGGTCAGTCCAGGTCCCCCGGCAGAGGCCGGGTTGGCAGAGAGCGAGGGCGGAGTGCGGACAAGAAGCATGGGCTGCGCCCCTTGTCCGTGAACGTAGAGCGAATGGACATCGATTCGCCTGGTGTGGCCGGAGCCTCCGCAGTGACTAAGCCTAAGGGCGCGGAAGGCAAACCCGTGGCCAAAACCCCCAAGAAGAGAGTGATGAAAGTTCACCGAGAGAGACTGAGTGTGAGAAGCGCTCGGTTCCGTGATGTGGAGAAGGTAGCAGACCTCCGTACCCTGTATGAGGAAGGCACGGAGTTGTACCCTATTGATCCCTCCACAGACGTCCCCGGGAAGTTTGTCCCGATCGATGATGAGAGTGAGGATGAGTCTGCCGAGTTTACGGACAACCTCATGGAGAGGTATGAGACTCGGCTGTGGCCAAGCCTGTTCCGTAAAGAGCAAACGGACGCAGGCACGTACCAGAAGGTGGCTTATGCTGCGGAACTGTGGAAACCCGGTTTCCGTTGCCCCTTCGCGGTGTGTAGGTGTCCACGAATGAACACTTCTGGCGTCAAGACCTACGCCACTAGAGAGCGCCTGTTCCGCCACTTCTGTGAGGAACATGGTACCCGGAGAGAGGTGTGGACTTGCCCGTCCTCCTCCTGTTTGCAAAGACTAGACAGACGTATCGAGCTGGTACGACACCTTCAGTACGGTGAGAAGGTGTCTCACAAGTCTAGCCGTGACAAAGCCGTGGAGAAAGCCCAAACCGTCACGCCGACCAGGGAGGTGAATACGCTGTTCATGCGGACAACGTATCTTACGAATGCTGATTTGCATCTAGTCCGGCGGAAGGCAACGAAAGCTGCTTCCAAGGACACTGGATTTGCAAGGCCAGCTGCCAGTGCCGCTGCCGGAGCTCCGAGCTCTTCTAAAGCTCAGTCCGGCAAGAAAGGCAAGAAGAGAGATCGATCCCGATCTAATTCCAGAAGCAGTAGCTATGGAATTCCGCCTACCCCTAAGAGGATAGCGACGTGTGCTCAGCAAGCAGCTGAAGGGTTGGTAGCGCAACTACCCCCTCCTGTCCCGACTGCTGAGCTGTTGGCAACCGGAGAGACCGCGGTGAGGGAAGTTTTAGAGCAAGCCTCTGAAGCAGTCCTGACCGTTGAGACCAGAGTCAATGAGGTGCTCCATACGCTAGCGGAGCCCCTGCGTCAGCTGCAAACGGTCCGTGACCAAGTGCAGGAGCTTGCAACACTCAGAGAGGAGAACCGTTGCAACGCTCGTCTGATCCGAGACCAGCGACGTGGACTAAAAGAGAGAGACGACAAGATCCGCGTCCAAGAGGAGATTATTGGAAATCTCCGGGCAGAGTTGGAAGACGCCGGGAGAGAACCCCGTCTCCAGCCTCAGTCCCAAGTGCCCCGAAGTGTCCCGAGTAGTACTGTGACTAGTGCCACTCAGAGTCAGCGACCTGACCTAGCGACGGAAGAAGTGCCTATGCCTTCTCCGTTCCCCGCAACCCCTGCTCCTATGCTAATGGACCAACATAGCATGCAGCGGTTTTTCATGTTTGGTCGCCTCATGAACGAGTTCATGGGTGCCCAACCCGTGAGCGGTGGTTTGGTGCCAAACCCCGCCATGCCCGTGTCATTCCAGATGATGCCACCAATGCCAGTGACCCCTGGAAGAGACAGGCCTACAACTCCTGCAGTGATTGATCCTGCCGATATTCCGGAGCACGGAATGGAGGACACTGAGCAGAAGGAGAAGTAGGTCCAGCTACTGTGTGCTGGGCGTGCAAACCGGGACGAAATGCCCACGGATGTGACTTACGGACTGAGATTTTGATGACGACGAATGGCCGGACGGACTTGATGATGACTTGATTCCTTGACGAACGGAAATGGGGACCCCTGATGTCACTGATGTAACCGACTCTTGATGAATACGGATGCCGGACTTGTCACGGATGCTCTGATGCTAACTGCTTACCGACCCCGGACCCCCCGGAAAGAATATTTTTTTTCCGTGCGGAAAGTGAGAAGTTTTTCCAGCCTAAAGGTTATTACTTTATCTTGACATATTGTACATATAGCTGTAGCAGGTCTACTGAAGCTCCTTCTTGTCAAAGGCTGTTTGAGTATGTTGAATCCGAATGATTCTCATGCTGTAATTAGAGATGTCGCGATTATTGTATAACGTGCGCGGGTCACTATATTGCTCCTGCCTGTACTTTTGAATTCGCATTGTTAATTCTCTATTGGTGCTTTACTTCTTACTTATTTTATATCCACATTGCCTTATAATAATTTACACATTGTAGATTGTGTTACTCCGTTGGGTTAAAAATCTATAAATTATGGAGGGGGTATTGTAGTGGATATGAGGATCAGCGCAAGTCTAGTATAGCTTGCTGTTGTTTTAACTCTTATATAACCGGGTCGGCCTTCAAGGTCAAGGTTGGAGCTCCGCTCGCTCAGCCTTTCAAGCCTTTCGGATCTGTTCCGTTTTTACCTTGAATGAAATGTAAGCTTTACCCTAGTTACAGATTACCTTTCATCTTTCTGCATTGACCAGAATACGTACTGTATTGCATAACTGTGATGTATTGTGTATCTCCTGTATCACTTATTCCTGTACGAAGAACATCTTGCCATTTACTTGTACACACCTTGTTATTGTACGGATTGTATTTGTGACTATTCCGGAAATCCTTTCCGTCAGATGTCTTGGTTAGCCCGGCTGACCATGTACCTTGTGATTGCACTGTGGGGGAAATAAAGCTACGGAAACAGAGATCGTTGTCCATGTTTTACTTTCCCTTAGTCGAGAGGAGAATCGAACCTGGGTTGTCTAAGTAATAGCACGAAGGTTATCGCGGGCTGGATAACTAGTGTCACCATTTACTGATAAACTACCTGTAGGAGAGCCTACAGCCCCGGATTGGTAATCGAGATATCCGGGGGTTCACTACACTTTATTAGTTATGTACAATCTAATCAGGAGAAATACCCAAATAATCACTACCTAACTTATAGTTATTATAGAAAAAAATCCAATTGAATTGATATACATGAATAAAATTTATGGCACAGAATAGGGCATGAAAACCAAACAAAATGATATATTAAGTTTAAATATATTGGCAGAATTTATGCTCCCAACTTAATCTATAAGAAAATGGCTAAATTGAGGTGAAAAAACGTCGCCAGACAAAATGGCTGTGCTTTTTATAATTATTAAATAAATTTTCTCTAAATAGTTTGATTTCATAACCATAGGTATGGAGACATACATATACCACCATTGGAAGATACTTATTCCTTACAATCAGGAGAAAACCCTGATAATCAGTGGAAAAAACGTCGCCACCTGGCGACGTTTTTTCACATATTTTTCCAAATATTAGCCAAATTAAATTATTTTCCTCCTAATGTTTAAATATGGTTAGCTTTAAGAATAACTTGACAAAATAATCTCAAAATAACTCTCCTGATTTAAATACTGGGCTGTATACATTGGGCGACGTTTTTTCTCTTGATTAATGGGCGACGTTTTTTCTCTTGATTGATGTGTTTCAGGAAAATGAGTCACAGGTCGTATAAATTGGATTTTCAGATATCATAATTATTGAAAAGTTATGATGAATTGGATTCCAATGTTGAAAATATTAAGGACATCTAAGACATGTTTCCATAATTCATGTTGGTTGTATTCATATATTCATGTTTGAAAAAAAGTTTGCAATATTTCTGAATGGGAAATTACCAGTAAAGTAGCTAAATACACTCCATAGGACGATCTTAGGAATTGAAGGATATATTTGATACATTGTCCTGAAATTTGGCACAGATATTGCTATGATCATTAGTACAAGGCACCCAAAAAATGAGAATATTCCAACAAAGCAATCTGATTATTTAATCATTATTAATAACATCCCTTTCTGACTTGTGACTCATTTGTCCGAATCACATCATATATTACTCTACTGCAGGAAAACGTCCCCATCCTTGAGTGGATATTGTCATGATGACAAATTTTCAATAAGTAATGATAAAATGGTCTAAAATGGTGTGAGTCATGTATTTAAAACATCAAAAATAACAAACAAGCTGTATATAATTTACTAAATTTGGCATAGATTGGGCGACGTTTTTTCACTCAGAAAAAACGTCGCCCAAATTTGAAGCCTCAAATGTAAATGATTTACCAAAAATCTGTCTATGTATTGATACTCAGTGTTAAAAGTTGATATTTTATTACATCATAAAAGAAAAAATAGAACGATTTGAGAATAAAAGATAAAAAATACAGTCAATGCTAGGATGCTTCATCTGATTTATATGGAAATCCAGTTTCTGACTTTTTTTGTTGTCCCCTATTTGAAAAGATTTTATACAAGAAAGAAAAATCTTTCTTGCCTATTACATCAGGAAAACATTTAGTTAGAGAATGGTGATAGAAATAATTGATGATATACAAATTAAATAAGAGAAATGATCTTTACTAAGAAATATAGGGGTGTGCGACGTTTTTTCATCAAATTTTCTTCACCAATCTTTGATAACCTCCTATACAAAAAATAATGGTCTAATTTAATGGCAAATTCAGATATATTACCGCCTATATATTACCTTCAAACCTACCAAATCTCAGATTGATCAAACAAAATATAATTTTTACCCTTTTAGAATGGGCTGCACCATTTTCGTGAGAATGGGTCATATGTACAAGTAACCTTTATACAATCATGGATGTCTAGCTTTAAATAACTAGAAAATATCCCTTCCATATTAATGGCATGTGTCTGCCTTAAAAATTCTCTGATTGATAACCCCCAAAAATTGACAGCATTCCCTTAATGTTTGGAAAACAATTATTTCGATAGAATTAAGGTATCTGCAACCATCTGCATGTTACAAATTTTTCATGTCAGTCACACATAGGCCGCCGACATGATATAAATACATACCTGGTTCCCATTTGGACTTGTGCCGGCTAGGATTCTCTCTCCTTACTTTTTCTGCATACCTATTGGTAGCTTCTGTGATTTCGGAGACAAATTCCAATGTTAAAAACAACCTGAAATAATCTAGGATTCTTGTAACATTGGTACCAATCTCTTTAGTTGGTCCAGCATTGGTTTCATCGAATGGCTCAAAAAAAGGGTTCTCTAGACCCTTCGGCTGACGAATCCATGTAGACACAGGTGATTCTCTCTCCTCTTCACTTTCCCCCTCACTCTCTGAGCTTGTGGCCTCTAGGTTCAGTCGGATGATGTTTTCTAGTGGGTAGTCATTCTCCCAATCTCCATCCGAAAAGTCATCATCGAGTCCCACGCCGTCAGGGAGTACGGCCTGCGCCATTATTGTTGGCGGTGATATGTCGTCTGCTTTGCAGCGAAGCACGGCCGTGAAACCCGGCCGTGAAACCCGGCCGTGAAACCCGGCCGTTTTGTGACATTTGTAACCATGGTAACAAACTTAAAAGTATATTTTCATGTATCGGAACTTTATATGAGCATGTCGTCCAAAAATTTTAAGAATCCATCTATTATTTATTGTTTTATGTCCACTTTTGTAAATGTCGCAAAAATAGTGCATATATGCACTACTCGGTGAGCACCCGTGATGCATATATGCACTACTCGCCCTGAAAGGGTTAAAGGACTTATGTGACCATAGTAATTACAAAACAGGCATAGTTGTTAATGATAAATATATAGAAACTCTTATGCCAATAATTAGGGATGTGGTATACATATAAGGGTGGGATCAAGAACTTTCATCTTTAAAGCTTATTTACTGGGAAATTATTGTGATCTTGGCTGTCAATTATTTTGATTTATGCTTTATGTTTTAGTGACTGTCTAACTGTCTGTTATTGACTTTGAACTATTATTATTACAATTAACAGTTATTTATGTCCAAAATTAATAATAACTCAATTAGTGAAATTCGGATATGAGTAAACAGACATTATTTTTATCATTTCATATGGGATTTTATATTACAATGTATCTATTGTAGTTATTGTATAATATGAGCTTTAATGTATATTTAACTGAGATATTTGGCTAGATTTGGTGAGCACATGGTGAAGCAAGGATGATTTCTGTTAGCTACCCTCTCTTTTGACCCCAACTACCGGATCTCTGTCACTGGTTCCAGTGGGGGAGTTGAAGGTTCCTTCTTAGAATTAAAAGTTGTCAATACTTCTAGGAACAAAATTCTCGGAAATTATGAATACCCTGTGCCCACCAAGGAAGACAGAACTGGAGTTGGACTTCAAGGTTGTTAGAGGTGTCTTTTGTCAGAATAAGTTACTGGCAGAGCACTGACCAAATCTCTGGACTTCTTTACTTCAACTTGCTTGTAAACTACATCTTCTGTTTGGATAATACAATATACTACTCTACTATAGCCTTACATTATTTCTTCAAATATCCAACCAAACCACTACTCCTTTAAGTAACAGAGGGTCTCTCAACCACAACAGATTAACACAACGAGAAGTACAGAATACAAGATTGGTCGTTGAAGATGTGATGTATCACCGAAAAGAGAGTCACAAGTAGCACAAAATGGATATCATCGTATTTGAAAAGATTAAATCAGGTAGATTCCAATGATAGTAAACAGTAGGAAAACTAATTGTGTTTCTATATTTGAAGTTTGATATTTTTATTCTTGAAAAAAAGTTTACAATATTTCTGGGTGGACATCAATTTGTATAATAAAGTAGCTAAATATACTCTATACGATGACCTTGGATGTGCATAGATATATTTAATACAGTGTCTTGAAATTTGGTAAATGTATTCTTGTTACAACCAGCGTTAAACACCCAAAAAATGAAAACATTTAGACAAGATATTTTGGGAATAGAATATATAACACATCACATATATCTATGCTTATCTGAGGTATTCTCATCCCTCCGTATTCTATTGATGTATAAATGCTAGACCAAACTATCCTACCAACGATGTTATCCTCTTCCTTCAACAATATATATTTCTTCATTCATCATCTACTAAATTTCATCCCTCTAATCTCTGCTTTCTTCTTCTCCACTCACTCATTGTACTATAAGATAATAAGAAAAAGACCTTATCTTTAAAGAAAGAAAGATACTAGTGCTGTTGATTATTTAAATACAAAAGAAATTTGCTGGCAACACCAGTTTGGGTGAGTGATGGGAAATGCTAGAGAATGGGGCCAAATGGCTTCCAGGTCGTGGGATAGTCCCTACATCCCAGAAACTCATTTACATAATCTCTGATGTGTATAACCGATAATCAGACCAAAGAATATGAAACACTTGAACAAAATCCATAGTGGATATAGTGTCTTTTCAAATGAGGTGATATTAAATAATGTATTTGTCCTTTAACAAAATAGAAAAAACATAGATTAATGTTTGTCTTTTTTCTGTGGATGGTTCAAAGATATGAGATTGATCTTCTAAGAAGAGAAAGCTGAAATTGTGCATTCCCAGTTATTATTACGAAAACAAATCTTAACAAAATGAGTCATTGTTTGAATAATAGGACTGACGTTATCAATATTTCCCACTGTTAATGTTCATACAATGACCAGAAGTTGAATAGGTAGTGAGCGATACTATGTGAAACCACTGGAGCAAGATATTCTGCCCAAAATAAATATGGATATATGATGCGCTGTGGCAAATCAACAGGGCGAAAAGAAAGAACAGAACAAAATGTAGAAGCCATTACTTTGACAGATGCTAGCTGCTAATGCAGCTCTAATCTCTCAATAATCCCCTGACCCTATCTAGCTCTTCATACTGTGAGGAGGTGACAGACAGATTAGTTTCACCTGACTTTGAAAATAAATATCTTACATTCAATTTGTATACACTATAATCTACAGATACAGGGGTGGGAGGTATATCATCTACATAGCATGTCTTCCCGTGCGTTCTGACAAAATAGATAAAATTAAAAAGTAGTTTTATGGTCTAGCAAATACATCAATTCAATAGTTAGTGGTTGGAATAGAAGCCAGGGTTCAATATAATTATTGCCAGAGTAGAGTCAATGGTCTGAATAGATGCAGGTAGATAGAAGTGGTAATAGCACTAATAGAAGTGGTGTCGATAGAAGCCAGTGGTCTGAATAGAAGCCTGTGGTCTGAATAAAATCAATCCAATGCCACATTTTGTTTTATTTATAATATTTATACACCGTATCACTAATTACAATAATGCTTACAACTAGTCATGTAACCGGTACAATGTCTTGTTTGTAAATGGTCTGCTTTAGTGATTGGGCCCATGGGTGATATATTCGGTTAAGGATTCCATGATCTTCCAACCATTGCTGTCTCTAACAATCTTTTAGTGCTGTCACTTGTCTAGGTTCTATACTAAGGGACTCAAACCAGGAAGCGTGCAGACCTAGAAGTCCTGTATAAATTTGCATATTATAGAAATAGATTGCAGATGCAAGATATATTTTCTTTTATTAATTTGAATCATTAAATAACCTGCGGCGGACACAGGAAGCTTCAAAATGTATTTCCCCATTCTCCTCAATCACCATGAAGAGAATGGGGGATTAAAGTAAACCTAAAATGTGATGAATCGATGGCCCGTGTAACTGTGCTATATTTCATAACCATAGCTTTAACATAGTAATCCCCTTTGCGTTAGAATGCTAAGGATATATGTCTTATTACTATGGGTTTTTAAAAACATTTTTATTTCTCGAATTTTCACAATGTGGTATGTCTCATTAGTGGCACAGCAATATCGCTAGCTTTGCCTTAGAATGCTAAGGATAGGTCTTATTACGATTTTTAGATTGATGTTATCATCAATCTAAATGGATTGGGGTGAGATCTGTCAATCATTGATAGCATCTTGGCTCCTCCCATCCTGGATATCAGTGTGAAGAATCTGTTGATTCTGATATCAGCAGATGGGATCAGAATCATGCTGGTAATTGCTGGGAGGGGGAGGGGATGGCGTTTAGGTGTGAATTAAAGGGTAGACCATGTGTGAATTAAAGTGGCAAGTTGCGAAATAAGATGCCTCATATGCAAAGGTGTTAAAGGGACCAACAGAATCACATGGAATGACCAGTCATATATGGGATAGGGATTTCATGTTTTCTGTCTCCACTTCCTCTCCCTCCTACTATCCCTCCCTCTTGAACTTTACATTTAACTGACATCAATCTCTGTTTCCCTTGGAAACGCAATCTTCTACATGAACCGGAAATAAATAAATAAATGTAAACTGATCACTGTTAACTATTTCTTGTTTTTAAACATTTTTATTTCTCAAATTTCCACAATGTGGTAAGTGTCATAAAATCGTTAGCAGTACAGAAATTGACCTAGTGATTATCGGCACAGCAATATCGCTATAGCGGTTCTTACGAACGTTGTATTCCACCTGATCTCATCTTGTGATTTTTTTTAAGAAATCTTTTTTGCATGACATTTTCAGATGATCCGGTGTAATCTCATGTATCTCAACATCCTATTGATGTGATTTAAGAGATCTGAAAAAACCAGGGGTCTGTGGGAGAAGGTGTTTAACCTTACAGGTTACCTGAATGAAGACATAGGAGAGAACAGAGCATTTCAAAGAAAGATAAATGGCGAGTTCCAAGATGAAAAAATAAATGTTATGTTCGGATTCGATCGAAAAAGGCATAAAGGTGAAGATCATGAATTGGCTTTTTCTCATGACTAAGGCTTTTATACACCACCAGAAAATACTCTACTATGGTCTACCATCAGAGTGGATTGTTTTTTGTTACGAAGTCAGAACCAAAATATCGACCATATTATGTCAGAGCAGGTATATGCCAGTCGATAAAGAAGAGACAGCAGTGTGGAAAATACTTTACGCGGATATTACCGCCCTGGTTGAGGAAAGTAAATAATTGACTGTCACAAAAAAGGTAGACGGTAACGGTATAACTTTCATTTATATATGGGTGGTGAAGATTCTAATAATAAGTTATCACAACTCCTTTGGAACCGGCTATAGAATAACTTGGTGATAATATTGAGGGGAAAAGAAAGACCAGAGCAAATCTCGATCTGTCTCTAAGGCATATGCCATGAGTCACTTAAATAAACATAACACAAAGACAACTTGGGCCTGGAGAAAACTTAGTCGAAGTGCCACAAGCACAGCCAACCCCCTTATCACCAGAACATAGCGGAGGCGAGAGAAATTAGTTTATATGTCTCTCAGGAGAGGGAGAGAGATTGGCTTTGTGAGTTGGAAGAAGGTAATGGAGCTTCTTGGATGGTAGACAGTGCAAAGTGGAGGTGGCGAGGCGATGCAGGTTCTACGCACTCGGCATTCATAGGAGGGTCTGCATGATTCATCAACTCAATGTCTGTATGAAAAGAGCTGCTCTCTCAACATTCAGCTGTCATATGTAATTTAATGTTATGGAGTCAGTATCCAGACTGCATTCTAACGTATAAATATGTAAGCTATGACTCAGTCCTGATCTATTTTAGGCTCTGATAATGATGTAGTTCCCTTAGACTGGTGCATGTCTGATTTTGTTTGTTTTCTTAAAAAAAATATACTTTATTCCATGATTTGGCCGTGAGAGTACAATATAATCGATATACTTGCCGCTCACAAGGTGTACAATATAAACTCACTGTATTGTACAGTGACGTCACAACCGTTCGAGAGTATAAGGATAACACAGTTTGATGAAATTAATGCAAATAAAGTTGTTTTAGGGTAAGAATCATGGAATAAAAGCAAGAATAGCAAAGTATCGCGTCTTTGGCGGCCTATATTCTCCTCGTATGGCCGAAAAACAACTCGGCCTACGGCCTCGTTGTTTTCGGCCATACTCGGAGAATATAGCCCCCCTCATACGCGATACTATGCTGTTCTTGCTATAATACAGCCTTGACTGAGGAAGTTTGTTTCATTTTGTTTAAAAATGACAAAGAAATATATAATATAATTTATATTTTAATCCGTTTAGAGTCACTATACTGCCCACTGAAGTCCAAGCTTGATGTGCCCATTCGGGTGTAGGTCTGATTTTCCTTTGTTTAAAAAACGAGATTTATCATATTAGAGTCACTTGGCCCGCTTAGCTGGCCTTGAATCCCCCCCCCCCCTCCCCTCCATCAAGGCCAACCGTCATCACACTTCAAAATACGAGACAAAAACGTTTATTGTTTTTATTACATACTTGATCAGTTACTACTGTGCTGTTCAGGGGTGCCTTCAGCTTTTTGTAATCGCGCATATGTGCCGTTCCGCTTCTCATGCTAACACACTTATACCCAAATGATGCAATTTGTCTGGTTTAGGTCGTCACACTCTTAGCGGCTGCTATGTAGCACTTGCTTGCATGTTTTGAAAGTTTTCAAACATTGTTCCTACAATTTGGCAAGAAATACAGTACTAATAAGGTAAATCTAAAAATCAATCTAACAAATCAATATGCAATAAATTCCAAATGGCACCCTGAACGGTTTATATTTGGGTCTTGACGTAATGTCTTTTGAAATGACTCTTTTACATCATATTAACCATCACAATTGGTTTCTGTTGTCAAAATGAAGCAAGGGAAACCCTGCTTTTCTGTTTCTACCATGAATATTTAGACATTTTTTGCATGAAAACCCATTTTGTTCACCCCATTTTTCTCGGAAAAAATTAGTATGAATGAAATGAAGGTCTATATATTTGTCTTCCGCTCATTTAATGTTATTTCTGAGGCATCAAATAATGGCATAAGAATTTATTTATTCATAAATTATATTCTGGTTATGGGACAAAGTGTGTTGGTGTAGGTAAATGTCGCCGTTCAACATCTTTATACTGTGACTGAGGGTCAGAATGTATAAATTCATCACCATAAATGAGAACAGAAATGGTGCTTATCCTTCAAAACAAAGAAACTCCTTCAACTGTCTTTATTCGTGGAATCGACCCATCGATGATCATATTTGGGGCTGACGCAGCAACTAATTATGACGTAATACACCTGCATCATGAGGACCAATCAGCAGCCCGCAACTAATAATTTCTCAGAATATAATTATTATGTTAAATTTATATTAATTATTGTTTTCTATGTTATACCTTTTATGTGCCTATCAGCATATGCAATATGATTTTAGTATCATGGGATATTGCTCTGCTATAACCAGAAATGAAGTAAAGGTCACCATTCGTGATATTGTCGCCATTCAACATCTTTTGTAACAGGTTTAATAGATTAACACATTGCACCATAGGCCCCCTAATAATGGAAAAAATCAAAATAATTAAATTTCTCAAAAACCTCATGTGAACTGAACATCCAAATTTAAACAATTATGAAAATTCATCCTGCTAAATCTATTCTTCCTAAATAAATGATATTTTGAAATAATCGCAAATATTCATAATTGATATATCAGTATTAATGATAGGTGCCATATTGGATTTTATCATATAATTTGACTAACCCAGACAGTATATCGTGATTAATTCTAGGTATGTAGGATGTCACGCCTTACGCACCGCCCCTCCCCCCCCCATCCCTAGCCCTCCCTCCTTCTGTCTATCGCTCTATTTTGAGGGAGGACCCAGAGTGCTTAATGATTGGACGGAAGATGTCTAGACATTGATAAACACATGGGAATCATTAGATGTGGAATATGCCTTGGCCCCCGTCACAATGAACAGCTTCTGACTAAATTTTGTAAATTTCCAATGACACTTTATACACTGGGGAAGGGGAAGCCCACCAATGGTGACAAAAAAAACACTTACATTTGATGTTATTGCAGTTGTTGCGGTTCCATCCAGCAGTTTATTACATACATATGAGCAATTCCACAAATTGGTCGTTCTTTGACCATCCAGGGCCGAAAATACTTAATTTGTTAAAAATGCTTCTATTGATTTTTTTTCGTACATAAATTAGACACATTGGTGCTAATATACATGAAATTGGGAAGGTTAAAGATGAATATTGTGGTCAGGGCAGCTTGGCAGACACTGAGATGCATTCTGATACCAAATCCTAGTTTGGTACCTAGTATTCCACAATATGAACATATATATCCAAACAGGTTTATTTTAAATATATCAAGTCCATGTAGAATGGTTCCCAACATATTTTTTCATTTTTACTATACCAAAGATCCTTAGCAAACGAATAAAAAACAGATCATGCAGTACCCAGGGTCAAGGCTGAATGGTAAAATAAGTTTAAACTATGTTCGACTTAATATTTATTAAACATTTATTTCCAGCATTTTATTAGGCATCCCTTTAAAAAAAATATTTTTAAGGTCCTAAAATCCTGTTTCCCCCACCCCCGACCCCCGCATGCCTAAATTTGAAGTGGGCCGACATGGTAAGCCGATTGAAAAATGTCTCCAATCATTTTTTCCCATTCAAATAAGCAAAAGACGATTTTAGGGTCAAATGGCTGAGCTGACCAATGAGAAGCCTAGAAAAAAGATGGAGAACGACGACGATCTAGAGGATTTTGCGCTGTTGAAAGTAGCAAAATATACCATACGGCAAAATGAACAAGTGTCTAGTAAATTCCAACAAGTTTTCACGGGGAAAGGGGTGGAAGTAGCCCTAAAATATCTCAAGGAAACAGGGTTTACCTAGTATTATGCCTAACATCCAGCATCCAGCTTTACCTCTGTCTTCTGCCTCATATGCTGTCATATGTGACAGTGGAGCACATGACAGCAGAGATGCCATGGTTATGAGGACAGGATGGATGGCCTGCGGTCCAGCCGTAAGAGAGCAAGCAATGAACGGCATGTTTGCTGGTGCCTCCAAACAAACATTGGTTGTGAAACGTCTGAAGTAGCGCGCATTGATACAAAGCAAATTGTTACTGCCATCGTTGTCTCGCTATGTCCTGACATAGAAACAAGGTCAAATGCTATTAAAATTGAGTTTTTGTGTTGTCTTGGTGCTTTTAATATGTAATAAATACCAAATGGCACTGGTTTGTAATCGATCTCGACGTTAGGTCAAATCGCACTTGGGGTGTCGTGCACGGAAAGACTAGCACGAATTCCACAGAGGACAATCCAGACAATGCAGAGCCTGATCAGGTGAGAACGGTATTGGACTTTGAAGATGTCAGAGAAAATGAGAATGTTTATGAGGAACCTGTTAATATTCGAGGCAATGTACAGCAAAGTGCACCATGCACTTGCATGTTTCAAAAGTTTTCAGACATTATTCTGTTAATTTCGCAAGAAATACAGTATTAATATGTTAAATTAATCTACAAATAAATCTACAAATCGGTATGTAATAAATACCAAATGTCACTCTGTATGGTTTATAATATGGTCTCGGGCTTGATAGATTGTGCAACATAGGTTCTTTAGAATAATTGATATATGACAATAACTATCAAACCGCATATTAGCCGCAATACACGGTCTGGTGGAACTCTGCCTTTACTAAGAGGCATTACTTATGCTGTGTGGAATGAATCCACCCCAGTTTAGGCCTACACTGTAATAGGTTTGCCTAGTGAGTCATGCACACCCCCTATTTTGACTAGCATTGGAGATTGTGGGCATTGTGTGATGATTGCAATAAGGGGGGTGCAACAAAAATATTTCTCTTGTACACACATAATTTAAAGGTAAAACCAATGTCATAATATGCACTGCTGCAGGCAGGTGTTCAAGGAACGAATGCATGAATAAGGAATCCTATACTGAGCGTTAGTAAATTTTAGTGGTCCCTGAAATAAAAATCGGCGTTTTTGTTTTACCCAACAAAGTAAAAAGTTAAGTCCATGATTCCTTCTTTTTGCATTGAACCCTGGGATTTAACTTTTACCTTCACTAACTTTAACCTTCACTAATTAAATTCATGGATATGTTTTTAAAATGTTATTATCAGTATTTGCCTTTGGATTCCAGTTGCAGAGGACGTCACATTGACGTAATACCAATACCCAGATCAACATTAGTGATGTGTCACAGAAAAATGATGTAAATTTGATATTTTTCAAATGATTTTGGGAATTGACCTATTTTTGGGGTGTTTATTGCGTATCTAAGACCTCCCTATGGTGTATGTTTAATTAATTAACTAGTCCATCTAGAAATCTTTTTTAAACGGGTTAAAATAAGTGGTACTTATGGTTTCCTAATGGTCAACAACGTTGGAATCAGCCCAATCACATATTGATGGTATCTCAAAATCCCTCTTTTGCTACTTACGGGACATTTATCTGTGACACATCTCATCATTTAAACTGCCACAAGCTCAGCCTCCCCATCTACTTCTCACTCGTTCATCACAATTATAGGCGGCCCTTCCAGCACATTGAAGTCATTGGGTCTAATAGCCTGGGGACTTCTATAGTTGGAGAGAGGGGGTAGAGAGAGGAGAGAGAGAGGAGAGAGAGGAGAGAGAGGAGAGAGAGGAGAGAGAGGGGAGAGAGGAGAGAGAGGAGAGAGAGGAGACAAATTTACTCTATTGTGATGTTTATAAAAGAATTTGAAGTAGATTTAGTCCAGAATAGCATGCAGCACCAGTAAGAGTTCTGTGCTTTATATCTTTCTGTGTTCATTGTTTATTCCATGATGAGGTTAGAATACTCCCCTTCTGTCTGCTGCATAGAAAGTGCATCCAGAAGCAAAACCGCAAGTTTTGATGGCAATTTGGAGTGGTCTTAATTAGGCTATTATTCTGTATAAATATGTATAAATATGTTTTTCTCATTTTCAATGACACTGCCACCACCCCCACCCCCACCCCACCCTACTCTCCCTCCCTCTGACCTTGAAATACATTATTGTTTTGTGTCTAATAGGCCGACAGTCCATGCAGTCTCCCACCTGTGCGAGTATGCATGAACAAGCAGGCCCAAATGTATAGCTTGGTTGTGCTTGTGAAGGAATATGGCTATGTTCAAAAGTTCCATATATTTCTGATGCCTAAACCTGACTCTACCATCTTTGTGTGCATTAATGATGCATGGATTCCTAATGAAATTGAGAGGAAAATGTCTGTAGATGCTATTACAATGGATATCTGATGTGGTTCGAACCTGTGACCCCTCTCCCTATAGTCGAGTGATCCTGTTTATGCATGTTGTGGCTGTGCACAGTCAATGGCTGTCATTAAAAAAACCTGTATTCCCGGCCATCTTGCTATCGATTCAATTACACAGTTTGAAATCATATCGTATTGAAGCACAGTAAGTATATATACTGGCCTTACATTTTGAGGATTATTTTCACATTGCTCCGGTTGAGGGAGAAAGCAATTGGGTTCATTTTTAGGCTGTAAGGCCTCGATAGCAAAATCAGGTAATCTGTAGGCCATTCCTAGGAAAAGGGAAGCGAGCTTTGGTTTTGCCTAGCAGCTTTCAGCCGACACAGGATGTCTTTTCATCCAGGAGAGCATGTCCCACCAGAAAGTGCATGGTAGCTGGCCGTAATAGGTTTGAAGCCCTTATAGAACTCTTTAAATTAACTAGGATATTATATTGTTGAGCAGATAATGAAACCTTAGGCTATTTAAAAGATTTCCTGCCTTTCCCACACCATAGGTAGGGCCTACATAGAGCCCACCCACCCACCTACCAAGCCATGTAGGCGCTACTGTCATATCGCCTACATGGCACCCTGCTCGAAAAATGTAAGGCCAGCTGTGAGCTAGTTTCGAAAATGCGACCTTCCGTGCAGGAGGCAGACGCTCTGCCCCTGAGCTAGTTCCCAAGATTGAGTGTTCCACACTTTAATCTACAGCCTGTTTGAATGGACAGGTAAGCCTAGTGCAGAGTGTTGAAGCTCGGAATGAAATGTGCACGGGACTGGACTAGTAGCTAAACAAAATGTCCGTCAGTGTTTACATCCATTAGAATAACGGTACTGTAGGGTTTGCCGGCATCATTTAGTGAATTACCGGGGGTATGCAAGACCAGGTATGTGTCTAAAGAAAAGTATCATAGATAAGTGTTGCTGGACAAGTTCACATGGTGTTTTTAGGCTGTAGCATGTTTACATTGGTTTCCCATAATTAAGTGAGACAGTGTAGTGTTGAGGCTTTGGTTCTGGCAGTGGAGTCCTGAGCTAGAATTTAACCCTTACAGCTTGTCAGCTGTGGACGGCACTCGTTCGTCAAGCAAAAAACAGCTGCCGGTGAGCGATAATAAGTGCTTTAAAGGATTTGGTGGGTCCTCCTAATACAAAAAATACGTTTTTTAGAAGCCTACTAGCAAAAACAAACAGACAGAATCCTCCAAAATGTTGGTCAAATCACTTTTAGAATATGTTATTTGTACCAACATCAACCATCCAGAATGTAGAGCATACATGTAGATGTCATTACTAAATGGGATGGACAAGAGCTGGGGGAATTAAGTTGTACGTCACCGTGTTATCATGTACACATTACAGGCAAGAAGCCTTAGAGTGGTTAATTGATGCATATTGATTTTAAGAGGCAACGCCTGAGATCATTCATAGAAGATAGTACGTTTTAAGGATAATGCGTCTTTTTGTGACTTATTAAATATGATATCAGTCTAAATGAAAAAAAAGAACAAAAGTATATCTTTGCACTATACCTAGGTCAATCATTATAATAAAGCACATGCTGGGATGGGTTCTACTTTATTTTTATTAAATTGTTTGATTTGCGTTTACCCATATATCTGGGTGGATAATTACTAGTAAAGTAGTTAATATTACCCAATAGGTTGACATTAGAAACACAATTGCCTTTTAAAAAGCTATATTTTATACAGTCTTGAAATTTAGCACATCAAGAACATTCTACAAAGAGATCATGTGAATGAAACACTTTGAATGTCAATGTTCAATCGAGATTCAAGATGAAGGACATGCAAATCTCCTATTGGAGTATTCGGTTTTGACTAGAGTATGGACCCTTGGTCACATGAGACCCATAGTAAAGACAGACCAGATCCTGGCTCCCCTCTTCCTCTTCACCCCGGCACCCCCCACCCCACCCCGCCTCTCCTGTGCATATCGTGTCTGTGATTCATGGATTCTAACAACTTTAACATTAAGGAAATCTAAACGTACTTAGGTACTCTAGTTAACGTTTGATTTATTTTAATATTTTTTTTTGTTCAAATATTTTTATTTTCATACAGGGAACATCTCAACTTACACTGTTTTTCATAAGAGCCCTGTATCTATTATGTACAATTTGTCGTAGGGCATATGCAATATACCTTCTTATATCATTCTTTTATTATACATAAGAAACACATAGTATCTAATGAGAGAAAATTAGTCTAGTTCTAGACTTTATACAATAATGAGGTGATGAATGAGGTGAGAATAATGAAATAATGATAATGAGATGAGGGGGGTTACAGTCTGATTAGATATTTTCTATTTCGTCGTAATGAGTAATGGAAGACATTCTTCGTTATGCTCATGTGTGAGTATGATCGATCTGAATGGGTATACATTCAGCTGATTAGATCGAGCTTTCACTTTCTTTACAATGCAATTAGAAGTATAAGGAAATACTTTAGATAATCACAGTAGAAACAGAGTACTTCTACAGGATAGACTTATATACAGTAAATAATACACAGCACAAATACAAATACATAAATATACATATACATTTCAGACATCAGTAAAACAGAGGTAAAGGTAAAGGATAAGGGGGGCAGAGCGGCATGGTTTTTATTCTCTGCGGCTCTGAATCAACCGTGACGATGTACCATTACATTCTATTGGTTTGACAGCAGGTGTTTCTTAAGATTGGATTTAAATACAAGTGGGTCACCCTGGAGTCGGAGTTCAGATGGTAGTTTATTCCAGACCACTCTAATACTATTATATAAACATTTTGCTTCAGCTTCTGTTTTTGCTTGTAGCGGTCTCAGAGTCGGAGCGAAAGCCCTTCTCGTGTGTCTCGTAGGTTCTTCATAATTATTCATGATATATACTTCTTTATGGGCTAGTTTGCCGATGTTAAATAAAATCCTATTTTCTATGTTCATTACATTACATTCTTTCCATAGTAATTCATTGTGCACATCGTTAAGATGGGGCATGGCCGCTCTCAGAGCTTTATTTTGAAGTGTCTGCAGCTTCTTTATTTTACACTTATTCACTCCATATAGTGAGAATAATCCATAATCAAATAATGATAGTACTTTAGATTTTACTATGTCTAATGCTGCTTTATCAGTCAAATTGAACCTGATTTTCCTGAATATGAAAAGTTTTTGATTTATAACGCTCATTGCATTGTTTAAATGGGGTAGCATTGATAAATGGTGATCTATAATTAATCCTAAGTAAGTGTATTTTTCTACTTGATCAATTAATACTCCGTCCAGGGTGATATTGATTGTGTTGTCTTTCATTTTACATTTCTTCTTACCAAACAGCATACATTTTGTCTTCTTTGTATTTACAAGTAGTTTGTTTGATTTACACCAGGCGCTGAAGATATACATATCGCTGTTCATTTTTGCCTCGCAATCATTAATACTTTTTCCAAAAGAGTAGAGGGCAGTGTCATCTGCATATTGTAGACACATACTATTAATCGATAAATGTTTAATATCATTTACATATATTAATTAGAGCACAGGTCCTAGTACAGATCCCTGCAGGACACCGAAATTTATGTCAGAAGTATTTGAAATAAACTCATCATTTTTTATGTACTGTTTCCTGTCATCTAAGTATGATTTCATCCACTTAATAATAAGGTCGGAGAATTTGCATTCCTTTAACTTTTCCAATAAGATTTCCGGTACTACAGAGTTAAAAGCTTTGGAGAAGTCGATGAAGCAACCTATAGAATAATTATCATTAAAATTGTTTATATTAATATCAGATATAAATTTTGCTAAGCACTCGGTTGTAGAGAGACCTTGTTGAGAACCAAATTGTTTTTCATTCATTATATATTATTAATTCGCAAATAGTCATGAATCTGAGATACTACTATCTTCTCCAAGATTTTTCCGCCAACATGACAAAGAGAAATTGGTCTGGTGTCCGACGGAGATTTAGGAATAGAGACCTTTGGAATAAGTTTCACCATCGATGTTTTCCAGATAGTTGGGAAAATACTAGTTTTTAGTGAGAGGTTTAATAAGAATCTAAATTGCTCATGTAAGATAGAAAAAGCATCTTTGTAGATCTTAGTACTAATGCTGTTACAGCCTGAATTCTTATTTCCCTCTATATTGTGGATTATTTCATTGAGGCTGTTAGAATCAATAGGTCGATCAACCCAAGGTGTCGCCACTGTCTCCACAGAGACAGTTCTATTCGTGTCGGGAATTCTTTGATTAATCTCATATCCTATATTACAATAAAAATCGTTTACCAAGTTCACCATTTCTTTCCCTTCTTCTAACTTATCATTTATTGTTAGTTGTTTAATTATCTTTTCGTCTTTACCACTGATGTCCCCAACAACGCGCCAGAATTTTTTTGTATCCTTTCGGTGAGTGAAAAGTAAGTTCCTGTAGTATTCTGATTTTAGCCTTTTAATTAATATATTACAAGCGTTCCGGGTGGTCCTGGCACGCAATAAGTCTTCTGCCTTTTTCGTTTTATTTGCTATTTTGTAAAGTCTTTCTCGTTCCTTATGTAAGTCTCTGAATTCTGGCGTATACCACGTTGGGGGCACCGATTTCTCTTTAAACAATTTAACGGGCGCGATTTTATCTACTGATTCGGATAATATACCAAACATTTCTGACCAGCATTCATCTGGGTTATTCTTCATATAGTAAGCCTCCCAATTATGTTTCCTTAGTTCCGCATCTAAATTGATTTTAGAGTAGTTTCTAAGATCTCGCCCACTTATTTGTATCTTTGGCCTTGGGGGGTTCACACGTTTAAAAATAATTAGTGTCGGTTTGTGGTCTGATAGGGAGTAAGGGACAATATTAGAGGAAAAATCAATGTTGCTTTGTACTAAGAAGAGATCCAGGATGGAGTTCTTCAGTAGCCCATATCGAGTAATTTTATCTGAGGCCACAGTCAAATTATTATTATTGCAGAAATTCATCAAAGCTTTTTTCTTATTGTCATTCACCGAGATATCTATGTTCTTATCACCACATATAATGATATTACATTTCTTATTGGAATGGCACATACCGATCTCTTGCAATCCTGTAAATCATTGATAAAAGCATTAATATTACCCGCTGGAGGCCTGTATGCGACAAGGACTTTGAAAGTTGGGGCATTTCCTTTTTTTAGTGAGATAGATAAAATTTCACTATTACTGTTAGAAACTAAGCCTTCTGGTGGCACACAATAGTTGTAGTCAGACCTTATAAAACAACATACACCACCTCCTCTTGTACCATAGCTGTGATCCAATCTAATTATATCATACCCTTTAGAAGCAATTAGGAAGTCTGGTATGCCCTTCTTCAACCATGTTTCGGTGAAAGCTATAACGTCAATATTTTTAGTTAGAATCTCATTTCTTATTACATCAATCTTCGGGATTATAGATCTGATGTTATATTGCACCACTTTAAAACCTCTAATATTGTTTAGATCTGACCATTTTAGAACCTTGTCAGCCATAAGAGTGAGTTAAATATAATGACATTAGCTTTACATAGTTGCACCGATCTCTAAGCATGGGATTGTATGCAATTACATTCACAATTAAACTCAACGGCAGGACATCACAGCTGTTCTTATAAAGATTATACTGGGGAAACAACAACACACGTTTATAAGTACTATATATGACGATTGCCCAACCCATCAGACTCGGCGCCTGGTCGCATTGCGACAACAGGCCCTTGTAAGGTGGGAAGGCATGCGTGCATACGAGATACATAAGATTACATATAGTAAATAGTTTGTCAATTGCAATTAGCATGGTTATAGGAAGGCCGATTACAGGTACGATCAGTTTCGAGAATAAATCAGTCCCAAAACAATATTCATTTATATACCAGGTCATGATGGAAATTGACAATTTCAGTGGCCCAATGCTTTAGAACAATATCGTCGCAATGAATGCCGTCAGGTAGTCGCTGATAGAAGTGCCTCATTTTCTTTTTCGATCGTGCATGAACTTTAGAGAATAAATTTGGGTGCCTGATGCCGCGTTGAATATTCAGTTCCATGATCACTTTGTTGATACTGGGAATTGCTGTATTAATGATAGGTTGTAAGGTTGTAAGTGGGTGTTCCCCTGGAGGTGATTCGATTTGTTTAGCTGCACACCTATTAGACCTCCTAGCCCAAGAGAACAACTGTCAGGGATATAATTCAAGCTTTCGATAACTCTATTGTATCTATTTTTCATTAGATCAACAAGGGCCTTTTCGTTATTGTGTGCTAGGCTGATTCGTTTAGATTTAAAATCTTTCCTACAAAAATCACATATACCGCCTGCAATAATAATTCTATTCAGTTGCTTTGAAAAGAATAATTCTCGAGCTTTATCTGTGAGAACACTAAGCTTGGCACCACTAAAACTATAACACTCTATATCCTGATCTGGTGGTAAAAAATGCTGTAGCCGTCTGCCCCTCGAGTCTGTTATTACAATAGTTCTTTTATGGGACAGATCCATCATATTTACCCGAGATTACCAAGCACTTTCCTTGCCTTCTCCTTTTCCTGCAAAGATGCAAAACTCAAAATTATATACCCCATTTAATTGGTTGACCTTAGAAACGCAAAGATATATTTATTACACGCTCTTGAAATTTGCTACAAGTGTTAAACAGCTAAATACCCCGAACTTTCTTACAAAGAGATCTTCTGAATAAATAACTTTGAAAAGTATTTTGCAAACTGTGACTCCTTTTCCTGTGACACATCACATGTTACATGTCTGTGTCCTACCAACTGACCTTCCATGGCTGTCTAGACCTGCTCCGTTTTCAGATACCTATTACTGAGCCCCTGATTACCTGTATCAGTCGCCTTTACATGACTTATTGTCACTAATAGGGAATTTGCATGTACCACTGCGCATGACTGTTACAGTGCATCCTGGGATGGATTCTGATGAAATCTGCCATAGAAATATTTTACAATATTTTTATAAAAAAATTGCAACAATGTTTTGCCCAATATAATTTTGTTGGCGTTCTTTTTTCAATATCATAGCTTTTATAAATGATCTATGAAAACCAAATGCATGATAGGAAAGATCGAGGCTTGGTTTATGACAATATGTATCACACATGGATATTGAGATTAAGGCATTGATTAATATCCATGATCCATTGTCCATTAATAAATATCCAGATTTTACACTGTACCATTAGTCCCATAATTCCATGCAAATCAAGATTTAAATTGGCGGCTACGCAAATCCCCTATTGTGACTGTCTCATGCGACATCAGCCACACCAACGTCTCCCTCTGTTAGTGACACCAGCCTTCAGCCACCTCTTCATCTGCTTCTCTGCTTCTCCACTTCTCCTTTTGCACAAAGCAGAGGCAAAAGTCGTCTGCTTATTGCAGACTAGTGCATGGGGGCGTATCGTAAAGCTGCATTTCTCAGCTATCTTGAAAAAGCAGATCTGACAAGATTAAGTGATATTATGACATAAAGGACTAAATTCATCAAGATTGTGCTGGTGGTGTATGTTAATACAAAGCGAAAACGGCCGCTGGTGGGCGATGATAAGTGAAGTCGTCGCTGAAAAGGATTTGGGCAGGTCCTCCAAATGGAACAAATGGGAACGTTGTAGAAGCACTAGCTAGCACTGTCACAAAACAACTGGACAAAATCTTCCTAAATTTTGGCCAAATGACTTTGAGACTTAAAGTCACTTTTCAAACGACGGATATTGTAATTGTATAATGAATAACTTGTCCACCTATTTTCTTATGACCTTTATCTGTGTAACCCTTACCCATTCCTACAACCCCAACTGTAGCTAGTCACCCTCAGTAGATTATTGGCATACACTGGAAGACCAGATTTTTATCTGAAGTGTACTACCTATTTTGTTTTGCAATATAAGGGGGTGGGGGGCTTCCATTATTATTATTAAGTGGAATGTGTCTGTTTGTATCTCAACCTCTCTTCATAATGTCTCAATGATGAAGACATAGCTAAAAGAAGTGGTCGTCTTTGTATAAAAAAATTCCATATGCATAGCTTTATTATTTCTTAACAAAAATGAGGACAAATTACAAGATGACGGCGCCCATAGTTCTTTTGAGATCTCGTCTCGTTTATATCGCGTTCTTACACTTTCTTTTTGTTCACACATTTTCGATTTTTGATCTTTGATAAAAAATATCTTTTTTCATACTTCTGTGTCTTTTATTCTTCTACATACCAAGTGAACATTGTGGGTTTCCTCTGAAAACTCATTCAATAAGATAATTAATATGACCCCGTTCTTGTTTCTCTATTTAAATGATAATATCTTATAATCAGTTATTTTTTAGAGGAGAGAGCAAGAACGCCGCCCTCTCCCCCCAACCTTTTACCTCATACCATTCGATAGCGAATTCTTCTTAGCTCAGATCTCCAAGATTGTGATCATGTATCCTCCAGGCCTTTTTACTCGAGAAGAATCATATTGATATTCAGGAGAAAGAGTCTGCTATACTCTCTTATAGTTATGTGTAATGTGCTATTGGCTTTCAACACAGCCATACAAGAAAGTAAAGAACCAATTTAGGTTATTTCTTACAAAGTAGTTTAGATCGAGATGGTCGGTATTCGTCCTATCCTGATTCAAAATCTTTACTTTTTAAATTGTTTATATAAATATTTTACATATTAAATAATGAAAACATTCTACATAGCTTTCTCGTGAAAAAGAAACATTTAAAAATAATAATTTCTCACTAATCATTTGTCTGTGGTGCGTTCCATGCATAATATGATACCATACCTCCCAGAGGATTTAGTATAAACTGAACTTAGAAGAGCCTGGAAAAAAGAAAGAAAGCCCCTTGAAAAAGAAACTAAGACTTCTGTGTAAATAGATGCCGATGTTCTGCATGAGTGTAAACATCCGTAATGGAGTCCCATCTTTGTGCGAGTCGAAGTAAACAGGAATGGAAATGGAATTCCGTCATCTCCATATTCAGCGGCTACAAGATCTTCCCCTTGAATAGCCTTCGCCTTTGTAAAGAAATAACAAGAACTAGAACCCAACCCATGTGTGATGTGTTGCAGGAAGTGAGTCAAAAGTTGCAAAATTCAATTCAATTCAATTCAAAAATTCTTTAGAGCTGATGTTATTACATCGCCTTAAGGCGTATGAATACTTGTCACAAATTTGGAGTCAGTGCATTGGAGGATTTATTGACATGCTTACCAAATGTGCGCTTTTCGAATAAAGAAAATATCCCTGTGTTTCCGAGGTCTTCCTATGGAGTATACATGTATTGAGGTACTTTATAGCATTGTCCACCCAGAAATATTGCAAACCTTTTATTCAAACAAGAACAAAAATAATAAAGCATGAAGTACTTTTTAGGATCCCTAGATGTTAACATCGTTGGAATCCACATCTCTTCAAGTATGATGGTATCTCAAAATCCATTTTCATTGACTTCCGACTCGTTATTCTGTGACACATCACATGTATGTGTGGGACATAGGAAGACTTGCATGTCATGTCCTATCCTCCTGAATATTTTTCCATTAATACTCAAACTCGTTCAATAAATATTCAATAGGCGATTTGCATGTGTCACTGAGGATGTCTGTTACAGTGCAACATGGATTCTGATGAAATTTAACATTCAAATATTTGACAAGATTAATCGAAAATTGCAACAATATTTTAACAATATTATAGCGTTTATAGATGAGCTACAAAAACCTAATGCATGATGGGAAAGATGGGGACTTGTGTTAAGGAACCATGTATATAACATATTAATTTGTTGTATATGTTTAATGTGTTATATATTATGTATAATTGATCATCAAACGTTGATAAATATTCCATGTTAAACATAGGATGTTTTCTATAGGTTGTATACTGTACTGTACCGGATTCTATTCTTTCTATTTATTATCTTACTTGACTTATTTTAACTTCACATATTGTACTTATAGCAGCTAACATTTGAAAAGATATTTAGATTGAACTGCAACGAAAGGAAATCCCTCCACAATGGCTCTAGCGAAGTACATACATTATTATACCAGGAAATCCTTCACCGGAAATAGGGGACATGGCTCAGATTCCTATCTCCAGTAGCGGAGATCTCCACAATCTCACTACTACCAGGATTGTGTTTTGTCCAATCCCCCCATCCGGAATCATTAAATGCTTTATTTCCCACGTATAGTAATGTCAGCTGTCATGAGACGCTCTACTATGCAGAGGATTGAAGCACTTGAAAATCCATCTGCCATCTCGTGAAGTCACGCAGAGAATGAGATGTTGAGGCTTTGTCGCCGAGGTATCAGTCATGCACTTGTGGCTTTCTCATTGGCAGCGTGCCAGCTCACTCCATTGGGAATTTGTATGTCTCACTGCCATATCTATAACAGTGCATGCTGGGATAGATTCAGTTCGAGTTTTACATACAAATATTTTGCAACATTTTTAACGAAAATCTAATGGTATTATTGAGGAAGATTTTTATCGAAAACGACAAGAATGCTTTCGCCAATATCATAGCTTGTATAAATGATCTATGAAAACCAAATGCATGATGGGAAAAGAAGGAGGCTTGTGTCAACACGTGGGTATTGACATTGGTGTACATGCGTGAATATCCGATCATGAACATGTTTTCTATATATTTTTCGCTGTACCATGAGTCTCATAATTCCGTGTATATCAAGATTATGATAGTAGACATGCAAGTCCCCTATTATCATCTGATATATCTATCGAGCACACTGGGGCTTCCGTGTCTGGTTCACCCAGATTCTCTAATAAACTGGACTAACCAAATCAATAGGCTGTTAAGAGTTTCTAATAGTTTCTCTAAATAGTCTACCCATTCATTAGAGTTCATACAGATTTAAAGATAAAGAAAACATACATCGCTGGGAGGGGGGGGGGGTAAAAAAAGGTTACAGTCACCTGAGTTCGGCCATATCACCCAATTGACATTAATTACTTAACTTTAATTTATGACCGACTCTAAAGTCACTGGGTATTGGATCACACTCATTGACTATCCTATCCCGTTGTGGCGCTATCTAACTACATCATTATACTAACTTAATGATGCTGGTCAATGGATCACACTCGTTGACAGTGGCTATCCTATCGCATTGTATCATTATTTAACTATAACATTGTACTATTATAAGGTAATGATGAAAACTGTTTCTCTTCACTACATTACTACCATTATCTCACCTTATTACATGTGCTGTCTGTATTACTATGATTCTATCTGTTTTCTTGCGAACAACTCATTGTAATATAGGCTGGGCGCATTAGAACATCCTGGATATCCAGGAAATGTAACCTCAGTTTCAGTTGCAGATTGGTTAGGCTGCATATATCAGTTATTCATATAATATTATTATACTACCATTATAAGTTTATGAACATATTATTGTTACTTTCATTATTACTAGTATTACTATTATTACTATATTTATAGTTATTAGCATTATTGCTAATGCCAATATAAAAGCAAAGCAGAAGTACCAACATTTGGAATAAGTCTCAAAGAATCCTGTGAGAGCGAGGATGGTTATGTGAAATTGATACACTTGTGATATCTGAACATGTATATTTAATGATTCTATTTATGGTTCTTTCCAAAATTAAAAGATTCATATATATATGTATGTTCTCACTGCAGAGACAGAGATAATATTTGTCGATCCTATGTCGAGTGTACCAACACCAACAAACTGTTGCTAGATGTTCTTGGATTTTATATAAATATTCAGTAGGGTACTTGTACACATGTATATGATGATGTTTGAATTGGACCACAGGATATCATCTTTGGAAATAAACTACGTAATCTCAAATCAAAGGTAATAAACTGGGTCGGCCTGAATTAGGCCGATTGTCTGAAAGGTGACCTGGTTCAGTACTCTAGGCTAGTGTAGGCTGTAAGGAGCAACGTAACTGCACCTACCACCACAACTGCAACCCACCTCCCTATTAGCATAGCTGCCACCAGTTGTATTTCAGTGTTAAGTTCTGACTAAGTTCTACACAACACATGTACATGTAGGTTATGTTTATAGCAGTCATAAATAATATCTACAGAGTAAAGTTTGGTCCTATTATACAAATGACACAGTTGCGGTGATACTTTTTGCACCAGTTGAGGTGATACTAGTGAAATTCAGTTATACAGTTAGTGTCATAGTGGAAATCAGTTGGGGTCATACAGTGTGCTATTCCAAGTACAAAATACAAGTAAACTTCAACCGTGGTACATGATTTGAACCCATCACAATGGTGTCATACCTAAAAGGAAGGGATCTATCGATTCAGTTTGTTATATAAAGTATTTTTAAGCAAGATTTCAAAGAAAATCAAGAGTGCCAACAACTTCCCTTCCTCCATCTTGAATGCTGGTAACTGCAGTTGGGGGTCGCAGGTGCCAAGGATGTGATAATGAACGAGAAGGTGTAAATCTATCCTCGATGTAAAGTGGTGAATCATGTATAACAAGTCCTCAGATATAAAATTGATGTACAAAAACCAAACCAAACCAAAGGATTCTTTCCAAATAGTTGAAAGCTGGGAAGGAATTGTCTGTGGGAATTCAGTACTACACGTTTATGGCAAGCCATTTGTGTAAGAATTAGACAAACACTGTTTGTCAACAGACAAACACTGTTTGTCACAGACAAACACTGTTTGTCAGCAGACAAACACTGTTTGTCTAATTCTTACACAAATGGCCTGCATTTGTCAGTGAAAAACACTGTTTCTCTCTGAAAAACATAATTATTAGGGAAAATTTTGTTTTTCTGCAGAAAAGCAATTTAGGTCACACTAAACTTGACAAACAGTGTTTGTCAGAATTTTTCTGACAAACGGTGTTTGTCAACAGACAAACGGTGTTTGTCAGGAAAATTCGGACAAACGGTGTTTGTCAAACAGACAAACAGTGTTTGTCAACAGACAAACGGTTTTTGTCAGAAAAAATTAGACAAACGGTGTTTGTCAACAGACAAACGCTGTTTGTCAGAATGATTCTGACAAACAGTGGTTATCAACAGACAAACAGTGTTTGTCAAAGCAGACAAACGGTGTTTGTCAAAGCAGCCAAACGGTGTTTGTCAAAGAAGACAAACGGTGTTTGTCAACAGACAAACGGTGTTTGTCAAAACAGACAAACGGTGTTTGTCAGAAATATTCAGACAAACGGTGTTTGTCAAAACAGACAAACGGTGTTTGTCAGAAATATTCAGACAAACAGTGTTTGTCAAAACAGACAAACGGTGTTTGTCAAAGCAGACAAACGGTGTTTGTCAAAACAGACAAACGGTGTTTGTCAGAAAAATTCAGACAAACGGTGTTTGTCAAAACAGACAAACGGTGTTTGTCAGAAAAATTCAGACAAACGGTGTTTGTCAAAACAGACAAACGGTGTTTGTCAGAAATATTCAGACAAACGGTGTTTGTCAAAACAGACAAACGGTGTTTGTCAGAAATATTCAGACAAACGGTGTTTGTCAAAACAGACAAACGGTGTTTGTCAGAAATATTCAGACAAACGGTGTTTGTCAAAACAGACAAACAGTGTTTGTCAGAAAAATTCAGACAAACGGTGTTTATCAAAACAGACAAACGGTGTTTGTCAGAAAAATTCAGACAAACGGTGTTTGTCAAAACAGACAAACGGTGTTTGTCAAAACAGACAAACGGTGTTTGTCAGAAATATTCAGACAAACGGTGTTTGTCAAAACAGACAAACGGTGTTTGTCAGAAACAGTGTTTGTCAGAAATATTCAGACAAACGGTGTTTGTCAAAACAGACAAACGGTGTTTGTCAGAAATATTCAGACAAACAGTGTTTGTCAAAACAGACAAACGGTGTTTGTCAAAACAGACAAACTGTGTTTGTCAAAACAGACAAACGGTGTTTGTCAAAACAGACAAACGGTGTTTGTCAGAAAATTCAGACAAACGGTGTTTATCAATACAGACAAACGGTGTTTGTCAGAAATATTCAGACAAACAGTGTTTGTCAAAACAGACAAACGGTGTTTGTCAGAAATATTCAGACAAACGGTGTTTGTCAAAACAGACAAACGGTGTTTGTCAGAAATATTCAGACAAACAGTGTTTGTCAAAACAGACAAACGGTGTTTGTCAAAACAGACAAACAGTGTTTGTCAGAACAGACAAACGGTGCTTGTCAGAAATATTCAGACAAACGGTGTTTGTCAAAATAGACAAACGGTGTTTGTCTTCCTGGTGTTTCCCCTAACTGGATTGCCCTAAACTATTGTTGCCCACTGCCCACTATCATTCCCTCCTAGTGGTTGGCCCCCTACATTCAAGTTGCCCACTTCCCCTGGTTGCCCTATGGTTGGGTTTCCCACTTCCCCTGGTTGCCCCATTCTTGGGTTGCCCACCATACCTCGTTGCCCCATGCTTGGGTTGCCCGCCGCACCTGGTTGCCCCATGCTCCGGTTGCTCGCCATACCTGGTTGCTCGGGTTATCCGCCATACCTGGTTGCCCCATGCTCGGGTTGCCCGCCATACCTGGTTGCCCGCCGCACCTGGTTGCCCCATGCTCGGGTTGCCCGCCATACCTGGTTGCCCCATGCTCGGGTTACCCACAACACCTTGTTGCCCCATGCTCGGGTTGCCCGCCGCACCTGGTTGCCCCATGCTCGGGTTGCCCGCCATACCTGGTTGCCCCATGCTCGGGTTACCCACAACACCTTGTTGCCCCATGCTCGGGTTACCCGCCATACCTGGTTGCCCCATGCTCGGGTTGCCCGCCGCACCTGGATGCCCCATGCTCGGGTTACCCGCCATACCTGGTTGCCCCATGCTTGAGTTGCCCGACATACCTGGTTGCCCCATCCTCGGATTGCCAGGCATACCTGGTTGCCCCATGCATGGGTTGCCCACCATACCCGGTTGCCCATGCTTGGGTTGCTCACCATACCCGGTTGCCCATGCTTGGGTTGCCCACCATACCTGGTTGCCCTATGGTTGAGTTGCCCACCATACCCGGTTGCCCATGCCTGGGTTACCCACCATACCCGGTTGCCCTACCAGCAGAGTTAGGAATCTGGACTAGGGCAACCATGTTAGTCAGGCAACCAAATTCGCCCAATTTACAAGTTTGGCAACCAGTCAAGTCAACAGGGAATGTGGGCAACCGGAATTGGTGTGCAACTGGGGAAATAGGGCAACAATTGAGTTTTGGAAGCCTGTCCAGGGTAGATGGGCAACCAAATTGGGAAGTGTAAGGTTGGGTAAGTTGGGCAACCACTTGTTGCCAAAGGTATGGTGGGTATGTGGGCAACACAGACTGAAGGCAACCAGGAGGCTATTGTTTGTCTGTTGAGAAACACTGTTTGTCTGAATTTTTCTGACAAACACTGTTTGTCTGAATTTTTCTGACAAACACCGTTTGTCTGTTTTGACAAACACCGTTTGTCTGAATTTTTCTGACAAACATCGTTTGTCTGTTTTGACAAACACCGTTTGTCTGAATTTTTCTGACAAACACCGTTTGTCTGTTTTGACAAACACCGTTTGTCTGAATGTTTCTGACAAACACCGTTTGTCTGTTTTGACAAACACCGTTTGTCTGAATTTTTCTGACAAACACCGTTTGTCTGTTGACAAACATTGTTTGTCAGAATTTTTCTGACAAACACCGTTTGTCTGTTGACAAACAGTGTTTGTCAAAAAATTTCTGACAAACACTGTTTGTCAACAGAGAAACACTAAATTCTGACAAACACTGTTTGTCTGTTGACAAAAATCAGACAAACACCGTTTGTCTGTTGACAAACACCGTTTGTCTGTGACAAACAATGTTTGTCAAACTCAAACCTTGTTTTTCTATAGACAAACAGTGTTTGTCACAGACAAACACCGTTTGTCAAGCTTTGAGTTTGACAAACAGTGTTTTTCTATCTTTTGGTTGATATCAGCTGACATCAGTAATTCTAAATATAATATAAATTCCTACCCAACATAGAGTGTACATAGGCTATTCCTACCAGCTGGGAATTCCACACGTAGAACGGAAGCTTTCCAATAGGAGAACATATGTATATTTCCGGGTCAGTCCATTATAGTATTATCCAATAAGATGTATCCTGGACATGACCATCCTGATGTTAGATGTTTGGGGTTTAATCCACTAATTACTAGGTATGTCGAGGTGGACCCCCAGTGTGTGTTGCATACACTACTACTGACGTGGCATAGTCTGGAACTAGTCAGTTGAATAATTAAAGTAATATTCCACTCCTAATTTAATGTAACCTTATGTTATAATATTTACTAATGTAAACCATATCAATATAAGTGATATTATGTAATAATATATTAATTATGATACTGGCATTATTGGTCGTGACACCACCCTAAAGGGGTAGGAATTGCTATCCTTAGCTTATACAAGGGCCTGATGTCATGTAGTGGATCTAGATCTATGTATACAGACTTCCAAGCAGTTCAATAACCTGACGGCCTAGTTTTTATTGTACCACTCATTACACCCTCACTACACTAGTATGCTGACACAATTAGTGCAGTAAGGAAGGCGGTGTGAAGCAATTATAGTTATCTTATGGGACAGCAGAAAGTGTCTGTCTCAATTATCACGGCGAGCGATTGTTTGAATCCAAGCGTGATGGCGGATATGAGACTTGCTATTTACAGATAATGTCACCTAATTCATTACCTGACTATTTCTGGAGTAGGTGATGTCAGAAAAAATGTACAATTAACCCTAAACATGCCCCTGAAATATCCCAAATTAAAGAAAAAAAATGAGGTTCAACATAACCAAAGTAATATTTTAAACCAATGTAGCCAGTATACCTGTATCATTTTCAGTCTAATTTAGAAGATTTTACTAAATGTGTAGAGCTGCCCATTGTACATTTTCTGACGACCTGACTCTGGCAGAGAATCCGGGGCAAACGAGCAGAAGTCAGCAGATCTTGGCGATAAGGAAAAGCGCTTTTAGTATTATGCACGCATTTATGCTACAGTCAATAATGTAACAATATAAGTTACTTGCGTTCATCCTGACTTTTGCCTGCACAAGTTTAATACTTTTTTCTAGTAAGTGTCTGTATACAGTGAATCAGGATTTTTCTGAGAACAGAATCACCGATGTTATGTATGTCCAAAATAGAACATTATAAACTCTAAACTCATTTACATAAAGATTGTCAAAGCTGCATTCCTGACCCAAAATTATTTTTGATTCATTCATTTTCAGACAATTCAGTGAATTGGCGGGTTCTTATACAAGCATCGGTGGTTCAGTGGTAGAATGCTCGCCTGCCACGCGGGCGGCCCGGGTTCGATTCCCGGCCGATGCAGCCTCTATATTTTGTGTTATAGTTGACATGCCTTGGGAATAAATGACATTGAATTTGAGTTATCCAAAAATATTGCATAAAACTACTAGATATAGAATAAATTCCTGTGTCGAATTTACCTGTGTCCAATCAGCCGATTATGTCGACGGGGAACAGACATGCATATTTAACAATTATGTTGTATGTCATAGATGCTCAATGTTTTAGAGGATTTAAAGAGTTATGCAAATATAATTGTAATATACTCTTATGTAATATCAGTATAAAACTGAGGAAATATTTTCTACATTTTGATTCATTCTTTAGCAACTTATCTATACGTCATTTAATAAAATTCTGAACGATTTTGTCCTGTGTTTTAGCTGTAGGGCATCTAAAATTTCCTCACTTGTATTAGGAGGACCGGCCCGAATCCTTTCCTGAAATAACTGCACTTATTATCATGTATTATTGCCCACCGGCAGCAGTTTTCTCAATTCGACTCCAATTCATATATAAACATATAGCAGCAGCAGATTCCTGATAATTTCTGTCCTATAAGTCATAATATAGGCCTAAGTAAGATTTGCTTTGTGGTAATAGCTAAGAATGCAGCTTAAGGTGGTTATAGTCTCAGGACCCCTCAAGGCAGGGACCAATCAAGATTGGGTGAATTCAATCGTCATGCCAGGCAAAAATAGTCTCAGGGGGCCCATGGCTTTAAGGACAAACTGATCTTCCCCTGATCAAATTAATGCGTCACACAAAGAGATCAAAGCTACACTCAACGGGGGACTTGCATGTCCGCCAACTTGTATCTTGATTTGCATGAAATTATGGGAGGCGAATGTCTGAGTAAGGTTCAATAGAAGACTTGCATGTCCACCATCTTGGTGCTTGATTCACATGGTATTAGGGGAATTGCAAGTTAGTATAGAATTAAAGTCTATAAAATCTTTGTTCTTAGTCTCCCATCAGGCTTTCGGTTTTCATGGATCACTTCTATAAGCTATGATATTGGTGAAAGCATGAAAGTGATATTACTTTCGTATTGCTATCCTTGACTGAATAACATATTTTCAAATTCAAATTCTTGGAATTTTCGATTAACATATTAATAAAATATTTGTAAGTCAGACTGAACTGAATCTTCCCCAGCATTCACTATAACAGACATGTGGAGTGGCACATGCAGATCCCCTATGTATAGCGATATTAACGGAAACATTCAATCATATTATGAGCCTGTGATGTCAAACGGTTTTATGTGCTGGTAATCTTGTTATAATGCCGTCTACAACTGAATGAGAGGAGGCCATAGGTTAGGGGGGGAATTGTAGCAGTGCTAGGACACAAGAGAAGGAGGAGTAGCGTAGGAGGCTGAGAAGGTGACCTTGTCCTCGAGTATTTGTACTTTTGTTTGCATTTATTTAAAGCTTCTCGGCTAAAACAAACAGAATATCTAACTAAATTTAGGCCTACTTATACTGTGACTTATATTAAATAGGAATGAATTTCCTGATGACCTTTGGTGGGTCTCCGAAATATAAATGTGGGAGTTTATAAGCATGTCGACCTATTTGTCTGCAACCGACTGTAACTGAACTTAATTTGGACAAATAAAAGATTATCTATTCTATTCTATTCTATAACAAAATCCTACAAAATTTGGGTCAAAAGATGTGTGCATAGGATTAAAAAGGGAATGTCTTACAACAGAACGAATTAAAAGGTAGAACCTTTTGGTTTGTAATCGATGTTAACTGAGAGTGCGGTTTTAACTTAACCTGATATTTTGTTTGAACATATTTTATTTCGAAAAATGATTCCACACAATAATGGTACGTTTCATGCTCTCCAACATTGATGTATCATAAAGGCAGAGAAAGATAATACAAGATACTAAATTCAATATACCACACTGCCATTACAATGATTTATGTGATTTCCTCTTAAAGGTTTAATATGATTGCAATAATAACGAGCTTGGGGCCATTTTGTGTAGACCACACACAAAAACAAGATGATAACATTTTGAAATTCTACTTGGATGTATTAAAGTCTATGTTAACAGTTCATGTTTGGTCATTATTAAGTAATGCTTATTATGTTACAGAAAGCATATTATATATCCTTGTACATGAATGATTTGCAGTGTGTACATAGTCTGTAATTACAAGAGTATAGGGTAACATAGAGTCAGATCTTGGATGGTAGGCATATATAGAATATTAGCATGATGAGCGATTTTGGAAATAATATATGATGATTAATGATAAATGAGTGCCACTTAATAGTTAATATAATTATAATAATGTTGCGCCAGGTTACATAACATTATGGTTGGGCCTATGTATGAATGCATGTATTACTCTTTTGACAATGTTTAGATTTGAAGTAATATGTTTTCACTGTTCAAGCGCTCTGTTCCTCTATCATATATCATTAATACTTGCTTCCCTTTATGTAGTCGAGATGATACTTGTCTGAATTATAATTATCACTATGATTATATAATGTTGTGAAATGAAAGAAACAGAACAAAGGAGGTAAAGGTAGTATAAATGTAATATAATTCTTCTCGTTACTATAACACATATCCCTTGACACTCACCCTCTCACCTCTTCTTACCCCTCCCCTCCTCCACTCACCCCTTCTCACCCCCACCCCATCTCACCGTCTCCTCCTCCACCCACCCCCTCTCATACCCTCACCCGTCTATCCCTCTCCTACTCCACTCACTGCCACTCACCCCCTCTCATACCCTCACCCCATCTCATCCCATCTCACCCTCTCCTCCTCCACTCACCCCCTCTCATACCCTCACCCCATCTATCCCTCTCCTCCTCCACTCACCCCTTTTCATACCCTCACCCCACCTCGCCCCTCCCCTCCTCCAGTCATCCCCTCTCATACTCTCACCCCATCTCACCCTCTCCTCCTCCACCTATCCCCTCTCATACTCTCACCCCATCTCACCCCTCCCCTCCTCCACCCCATCCCCTCCTCCACTCACCCCCTCATATCCTCACCCCATCTCACCCCTCTTCTCCTCCACTCACTCACTCCCTCTCATACCCTCACCCCACCTCACCCTCTCCTCCTCCACTCACCCCCTCTCACACCCTCATCCCATCTCACCCTCTCCTCCTCCACTCACCCCCTCTCACACCCTCATCCCCTCTCACACCCTCATCCCATCTCACCCTCTCCTCCTCTACTTACCCCCTCATACCCTCACCCCACCTCATCCTCTCCTCCACTCACCCCCTCTCATACCCTCAGCCCATCTCACCCTCTCCTCCTCCACTCATACCCTCACCCCATCTCACCCTCTCCTCCTCAACTCACCCCGTCTCATACCCTCACCCCATCTAACCCTCTCTTACCCCCTCACCCCATCTCACCCTCTCTTATCCCCCTCACCCCATCTCACCCTCTCTTATCCCCCTCACCCCATCTCACCCCCTCTCATACCCTCACCCAATCTCACCCTCCCCTCAGCCTCCAAGAGCACAATATTTATATTCATGAATTTATGTGCATCTGTATTGCTTCTTGTATATATGCAAATCACACCGTAAGGTCAGAAAAGTCTATCATCAGGTCAGAAAAGTCTATTGAAAAGTATTGTCAGGTCAGAAAAGTCATTCCTCAGGTCAGAAAAGTCTATCGAAAGGTCAATCGAAAAGTATCAAAAGGTCAGAAAAGTCTATCGTCTGGTCTGAAAAGTTTATCGTCAGGTCAGAAAAGTCTATCGTCGGGTCAGAAAGTCTATCGTCGGGTCAGAAAAGTCTATCGTCGGGTCAGAAAAGGCTATCGTCGGGTCAGAAAAGGCTATCGTTGGGTCAGAAAAGTCAATCGTAAGGTCAGAGAAGTCAATCATTGGGTCAGAAAAGTCTATCGCCGGGTCAGAAAAGTCTATCGCCGGGTCAGAAAAGTCTATCGTTGGGTCAGAAAAGTCTATCGTCAGGTCAGAAAAGTCTCTCGTCAGGTCAGAAAAGTCTCTCGTAAGGTCAGAAAAGTCTATCGTCAGGTCAGAAAAGTCTATCGTAAGGTCAGAAAAGTCTATCGTCAGGTCAGAAAAGTCTATCGTAAAGTCAGAAAAGTCTATCGTAAGGTCAGAAAAGTCTATCGTAGGTCAGAAAGTCAATCGTAAGGTCAAAAAAGTCTATCGTAAGGTCAGAAAAGTCTATCGAAAGGTCAGAAAAGTCTATCGAAAAGTATCATCAGGTCAGAAAAGTCTATCGAAAGGTCAGAAAAGTCTATCGTCAGGTCAGAAAAGTCTATCGTCAGGTCAGAAAAGTCTATCGTAAGGTCAGAAAAGTCTATCGTCAGGTCAGAAAAGTCTATCCTCAGGTCAGGAAAGTCTATTGAAAGGTCAGAAAAGTCTATCCTCAGGTCAGAAAAGTCTATCGAAAAGTATCATCAGGTCAGAAAAGTCTACTGAAAGGTCAGAAAAGTCTATCGTCAGGTCAGGAAAGTCTATCCTCAGGTCAGGAAAGTCTATTGAAAGGTCAGAAAAGTCTATCGCCAGGTCAGGAAAGTCTATCGAAAAACCTAGACAACACATGAAAACAAGTGTTAAAGGTTTTGTTATAGGTCCCTTCCTTGATTGATATCCTATAGCGATTCGTGGATGAAAATCATTTTGGATATGATTTAAAGTATTACTTTGGTAAACACTGGGAAATGTATTAATATTTTGTTTGAATCAGATTTGAATTAGATCTTGTGTTAAAGTATAGGCGATGTCATTTGAGATTTCATGATGTATTTATGTATAAATAGGTATATTGTACAAGGTTAAGGTACTTTGCTCAATGTTATCGAGTTTATATTGCTCAAAGAGAGAATGTAGGGTTTGGAAATATTTGTCATATTAGAGCATTGTAAAGCATTGATATACTGGTGAGAAATGTGAGAAGTCTAAATATATAACCAGCAAAGTTTATTTCAAGTGATTTATCAATCTTTTGTCCTTTTATATCATTCTGCACCAATGAATTGTGCAGTAGGGGTCCAATCGAATAGCCATGGATTTAATGTGAATACAAAGATGAATAAAAAAAAATGAATAAAAAGAGCTGTTGTTTTGTCTTTACTCTGCTTTTATGTAGAATATATGAACCCTAGAAAGAAGTAAAATCCGATCCTATATAGCGCTCCAAAGCACCCCAAAATTAAATATTTCCATTGCCCAAAGTTCATATTCCTGTTGCCCAACGTTCATATTCAGTTGCCTAACGCTAATATATCAGTTGCCAAACGTGTCCAGGGACGTTAGCTAACGCCTCCCCTTGCGTCGGCCAACGTCCCATCCAACGTTGGCTCACTTGAGGGGGGACGTGTGCCTACGGGACTCCCGTTGCTGGCCGCCGAGGGGGCGGCGGCCACGGGTGCCGGCCCCATCGGTGGTCAGCAACGGCCCTCCCGCAAAACAGTGTACATTGTCAGTTCTAATACTGGAGATGGTGTCCGGTGTTTCCCCGGCCAACATTCTCCCCGCCACCAATCTCCCCGCCGCCATTTCCCCGCCATACACTTTCCCCGCCCGTCATTCTCCCCGCCAAATTACCTACCCGCCGACATTTTCCCCGCCTATTTCTTTTTCCTACTGGAGTAGGGATCTTTGTGATGTGTTCTAGGAAAATGAGTGACAAGTCGCAAAATTGATATTTTTCAAAATGTTTTGTTATAAGATATCTATGTTGGAATGTTCTGATTTTTGGAGGGTTTAGCATTTATATTCATCTCGATCTATGTACCAAATTTCAGGACATTGAATGAAATATATCCTTGCGTTCTGAAGGCCTTTGTGTGGAGTGTATTTAGTTACTTTCCTGGTTATTACCTACCCAGAAACATAAATAAAAATATCAAACTTAAAATATAGGAATATTCACTAGGTGTCTCAGTGTTTACTATCATTTGAATCGGCTTGATGTACTCTTTTCAAATATCATGGTATCTCAAAATCCATATTTTGCGACTTATGTCTCATTTTCCTAAAACGGATCACTTATGTTATGTGTTTGGAGATAAGTATATCATGACGATATATCACCCTGTATTGCGTAAGAACATTGCAACATAATGCAATAGATGTTGGTAAAATATATGGTTGCATCTTCACTCAATATTATATAGGTAATTGAAGGGTTTTAAATGTATTTCTTGATTAGTAATTATTATTCGACGAGCAGGGAGGGGGAGGCTAGAGTGAGATGAACTTTCTCCATTTTAGATTCAAGTGGATTATATCAGGGTAGTTTCTAGAAGTTTATTAGGTCTGAAGATTCCATTTTACTTCATTCACTTTGCTGCGTTTCACATCATGATTCCCACTCAACCTGTACAAATTCTAATCATTTATTGGCGGGGAAAATGTCGGCGGGGAGGTTGTTTGGCGGGGAGAATGTATGGAGGGGAGAATGTCGGCGGGGAGATTTTTGGCGGGGAGATTGTTGGCGGGGGAATGACCTAGAACCCATTGAGATATGGGCTCACCGTAGTATATTCGCTGAGGAATGATCATGGTCTTCCGCCAACTGCTGTGTCTAGCTAATACTAGGGGTAAGAAATAGATATAATCGATCCATCAATGACGGTATTCACAGGGATCCCCTCCCTACACCACGTCATAGGTACGCCCATTGTGACGTCAACAGGTATTCCGACAATAATAATTCCACGTCTATTGTGATCTCGCACCTGTACTGGACGTGTATGCCTTTGCTCAAAATGTTTTCTTTCTATTTATGTAATTCTACTTGTCATTTAACTTGCCCACTTAAGACACTCAACAGACGATAATACTCTATTGAATATATACAAAGTGGCAATTAGACCCATGCTTGAATTTGGTGATTTACTATACAATGGCGGATGTCAATCCGATCTTAACAAATTACAAGTTGTACAAAATACAGCAATACGGATTATTAAAAACTTAGACAAACGTGCAAATACAGACACAGCACATATAAACCTTGAGCTAACCAAACTCAATCACAGGAGAAGGACCCACCTGTTAGAGCAGGCTTTCAAGTTAGCACAATGTAATACAAATCTTGATAAACCTTAGATCACTTAAAGGTCGCAAAAACCTTATCTCTATAACACCTAAGTCAGAAAGAATAAAACGATCACTCATTTATGTGATCCCTGTGTTGTGGAAAAGCTTGGCCCCTGGACATCAAAATATTACCGATTTAAAGGAATTTAAATCATTCCTTCGAAACAATTATAAGTCGGATTAGTGATTCATTGTGGGTGTGTTTAGGATTATGAGTCGTTACATGGAGTTCCATGCTCAACATTATGTACAGTATACGTTTCCATAAAGAGTTGTAGAAGTCATATATTATTACTCACTGTCAAACCATCTAGTACAGGATGGTATAGATTAACTTAGTAACACAAACTTAAAAACTTTGTACATATCTAGTCAGATACAGGTGCTATGGACTTAGCCAGACATACCAAGGATTGAGGAGTTATCTTTTGCCTTATATTGGTCCGCATCCAGTACAGGATGCTACAATGTATTTTATTAATGGTACTCCAAGGTTGATTATCAGTATTTCTAGTCTTTATTTCTTAGAATCTCTGTATTTCTGTAGATATTAGATGTTACACGTAGGCCTTAAGCAAATAAAATTATGTACACAATATGCCATAGGACATCTGGGAAGAACAGCTCTGAGCTGACAGGTTTCGTCCCATTTCTCACAAATGTTTTAACGATGTACTGTTGAAGAGAAATAAAAATACGTATATATATGGTCAATTCTCACGAAATGTGCCCAATGGGCCTGAAATGGGGTCTACAATTATTTTTTTCCAAATGGCTTTATACTTGTGTGAGACAGGGTGTACGTACTAGGGGCTAATAATCTCAGTTTGCTACTTAATTGGACAATTGGTTTTAGAGTTACAGACATTTAAGTTAAGGGGTCTTTTAAGGGGCGTGATTACGTCGCAGACCCGTTTTTCTGCACGATATCCATATTTTACATGATTAAATCAATAATTCAATCATTTTTCGTTTTTGTCCTATACATTAAGACTTCAGTGAATAGTATTAGCCATAGAATCAATGCTGAGTTATTTTTTAAGTTATCTTTACAGGAACACCAAGATACGACCTATATAGTTCACAACAGTTTTCCATACATCCCCCTTTTATATTCAGCACCATCTAAAGAATATTTTACAAATGACTATAATTTTTCATAGGCATGACCTATAATATATCCTCAATGTGTGCCAAACCTATTTTTGTTCTTAAATTGTAGCATTTCCTGATTATGAGTTGTCAGAAATATGCGACGTAATCACATGGCCTATTATATATCTGCGTGATTACGTCGCAAATATCCTTTTCATTTAAGTACATCAATATCCCTGCATATAGGATGTATAACTTGCTTATTTGATTTTGTTCTTTAAATTAGGAGTTTTGTGAATGCCATTGCGCAGGAAATTAGTTTCTTGACTTCACCTACAATAATGAGATATCCAAAGCTATAATTTAATCAAGTAAGGTTTTGTGATATAATTATTAAAAAGTCCATTGTTGTTATTGTGAAGAAAATTCAAGAACAAAACTCCTTCACTGTAACTTGTCCATTTCCTATGCTCACATATTTTTATTCAACCACGTCTGCCAAAGCGTACATGTAGTCTTTACTTTTGCATGTAGGATATCAATGGGTTCCTTTATGAAATATTGTCGTTCATTTTTATTGGATATATTACAAATAGCTTCATAGCCCCCGTTCCATAACAATATGTAATCTCTTGGATTGATTCTTCAATGTCTTAGACGACCATCTGGGATGACTGTATTGCATAACTTACTATGACATCTCCTGGAATCCACGATCAATTTTCTATGACTCGTCAGTATTGTCTAGATGAATGTTTTGAATTTCTAACTATAAGACTGGCCCTAATGAGGCCAGAAATCAAATCCGAATATTTATGGTTATGATTATTTATTTCATTGAAAAAATGTCGACATACATCATTTTGGGAGAAAAAATAAATGATGCCATCTTCACTGTGTGAATATCCTACCTTGCATGACAGACATCCTCTACAATGGCCCAACATCTCATTTTCCTATATTAAAGTATCTTAATAATGAATCTAATAATGAATAATGAATATCGAAATGGGCCTATACCAGTGTTCAATGTTAGATGATATCTCTGGAGTTTAATACATTCCACGCTTATTTATTTCTTGTGCTTCAAAATAGGTTTTGTTATTTTCTAGCATTCTTTTAGATGAAAGTAATAAAAGTCAGATTTTTTTAAATTATAGTAAATTGCAAATATAGACAATGTTCTCCCATGCATCAGTTTGTTGTTTTAATGCCTCTCTACTTTTTGTTAGGTCGTTTGAACGACCTAACTTTTATTATAACTTTGCCCTTCGGACCTTGTCCTGGCAATTCTGCCATTTGCTGGCCTGCCCAGCCCCATGCTGCCGCCCTCCTCACCTCCCGATTTACGTGCTCAAATTCGCCAGATCCAATCTGGCGCCTCCGCCTCCACCTCCGCCTCCGCCTCCTCCTCCCGTCATCCCCATCCCCATCCCCGTCCCATCCCCGTCCCCATCCCCGTCCCCCCGGTCATTCCCGTCCTCCGTCATCCCGAGTGCTGCCCCGTCATCCCGAGTGCTGCCCAGAGAGCTGCCCCGAGTGGTACCCAGAGAGGTGCCTCTCGGCCCCTCCTGACTCAATTCAAGTGCTTGGGAGAGCCCACCACTGCTACCAACCTAATACATCCATATGCCTCTGCTTCTTATATAGTCACCTATGCTCATCCAATGAAAAAAAACGGTGTCTTAAACTCAGGTCAAGGCATTAGAATACATACGTTGATTTCACATATAGGAATTGACAGTCAAAACATTGAAAATATGATCGCTTGAGAGGAGAGACACCCAGTGGCAAACTCATGAACAAACCAACCGGAAGAGCAAATTTTGACGCGCATGCGCGAATCGATTTCTACCGTATATCCCTCGTCAGGCCAGATCATTGAAATGAACTCTGAATTATGAACGTTTCGAAGAATTTTGAAAATAATCATCAATCGGATAGCTTCTATACATGTTATACTTAGAGTTTTAAATAATTATTTCCTTTCGATAATGCGATTTTAAGTGTTTTTAAGGGAATCTCCGTGATGATGTTTGTTGCCGTTGCCGGCCATAGCATAGGCATAGCGATCCCACTCGCGTCAACATTTGATGCGTTGTTTAGAACAAACCAATGATTTTACACAATAATCCTTGCATATGAGGTTGAAAACAAGGTTAGATTAAACTCTCAGACATTTATATTCAGTCGCTGGTGTCATATATTGTTATGCTTATTATCGTTGCTATGAGCGATCGGCACTATAAGCCTGACAAGGCCCCTTGTGTACATGACCAGAACATAAACATGGCGACAGCATGAGGCAGCATGTGTGTGCGATCGATGAAATCTTATAAGATATAGGTCTACTAATAAAAAGGTTGGTTAGATTTAATTCGACAAGCTTAGATTAGACGTCCATATATTTATTTTCCGTCGATGGTTGTTCCTGACACTGGCCATTTCCATACCTATATTTGACGACCTAACATAATTCTTTCATTGAGACGAAGATGTGTACTTGTTAATTGTACTTTAAGGCTGGGTTCCACTGCCCGCTACCTCTCCCCCAACTCCTCCCGTTACTTTGACAGTCTATAGCTTCCATTTCATAAGAAGCGGGAACATGCAACTGAAAGTAACTGGAATGGGTGCTATTGCCACGCTACTTCTACCGCTATTTCTACCACTACTCAGAAATTTGAGCAGACAGCATTTAAGGCACAACAAATCCTCCATTTTACGATTCATTATTATGCAATGCAACTGTCATTTATTTTTACGAGTCACAAACAGACCTTGTAGTCGGAAGTCATGGAAAATAAAGTCTACAATATTGTTATGCAAGGCGGCATTATTTGTGTTGACTTTTAAAATGGATAACTATTTATTTTTAAATTATTATTTCATCCTATTATTCCACAATTTATAGATATAGGAATATTCATTGTTGTGAGCTGTTAGGGTTCAAATATAATATCTGGGGACCTGTTATTGTTTCACCAGCAGGATCTCTTTATTGTGATCATACCTGTTATCATTAAGAACATTATCAAAGAAGATGCTCAGAATTGCATCTTATCAATACAATCAACTTTAAAGTTTAATTCAGATTTTTAGCAGGGCAACACTTTTAATGCTTTTACCTGTTATCATTAAGAACATTATCAAAGAAGATGCTCAGAATTGCATCTTATCAATACAATCAACTTTAAAGTTTAATTCAGATTTTTAGCAGGGCAACACTTTTAATGCTTTTACCAAAGAAAGCCTGGTCAGAAGGAGAGATCTTTAGCACAACGCCATTAACTTCAAGAACTTGGCCTTAATCATTTTAATCACTTTTTCATTCATGACAAATAGGCCTTTGTTTGAAGGGTGTGATTTGGGTGCTTCTATGGTCTGAATTACATCTTTCACAGCAACCCACATCTCATCCCTTTGCCCCCACCTCAACTTGCCTCTGCTCCACCGCATGAAAGTGATGAAAAGTGGGTCAATTTCAGCAAAGTCAGTTCTAACAACTTTGCCTATATACCAACTGTTGCCGAATACAACAGCTACAAAATCACCTTTCTGGGGTATTCTTCTCTTGTTCTCTCCACTAGCTCCTTGTTTCTTTTTCTTCATCTTCTCCTTTTCATTCCCATTCAGTGCCCCGGGGCCATCCTCTTGCATTGCACTGTCATCAATCATGTTTTTATCTTCCTCCAGATTCATCACCTTCATTGTCTTGCTACCTTCTCTTTCTTCTGTCATCACATTCTTCGCTTCATCTTCTGCCTCATGAATATTTTTTTCATCAATCACTATCTGGTGTTCCCCTGCATCCCTCTTCCTCTTCATTTCTCCACATTCCCGTTTATCAGTCATCCTCTCTTCTTTTTCCATCATTTCTTCATCAATCACTACATGGTCTTCCTTCTCATTCCTCTCCTTTCTTTCTGGACTTTCTTTTGTCTTTCTCTTCATACTTCTCACTTCATTTGTTTTCATCTCTCCATGCTCTTCACTCATTGATTCTTCATCCATGCTCTTGTTCATTTCCTGTGTCTGTCCATCTCCTTCATCAGTGACAAGCTCATATTCCGATTCCGATCCACTATCTTCCTCAGAGTCTGAATCACTGTCAGATTCTGACTGGCATCCAGTGAGGGTCAAATAATAATCTGGCTCTGGCTGTTCACCAAAGATTTCCCTTGCCAATTCTTCATTTGCATCTACGCCAACATCTGTCTTGGTCCATCCATCACATGATGGGCGTGTCTTGCAGCAGTCATTATTGCATGACATTTCTCTTAGGTAGAGTGCTGTGCCATAATGGCGGATGGTGTGGCACTTTTGAATCCCTCTCACTGGAGGAGCATTGGCAACCTGAGTTTTTGCTCTGACCACATCAGCTAGTTTTGCTTGAACAAAGTGACAGGTGCTTACAGTTGCATTTGCCCACTCCATGAACTCATCTGCGTTGCTGATATAGTATCCTTTCTTAATTGCAATAGTTGCCGATCTCTTGACTGACCCACCGATACCATCACATGGGCCCTTCCCATGGCCTGCCTCTAAATACTGCCAAGATTGTATAGGAGTCTCAAGGATTTTGTTGCTGCGTGAAATTATCTGAACGGCACTTTTGTTTCGGTACTGTGAGCATGGACTGTCAGTGAAGATATGTATGGCATTTAAGGTATTACCTTGATCTTGCATCCACTTTCTCACCTCAGGAATGGCTAATTTCAAAAAAGCAAGTGTTGTCCCAGCAGAATGGGAAAGTTCCCCAGAGACCCCTACAAAGCTCCTATGCATCAGATTGCCCTTCACCTGCATATAGGCCACCATGGGGTGAATCGTTATTTGGCTTGAGCCATAAAAAGCCACGCTAGGTTCATCTTGGAAACAACACGAGAAATTCTCACTGTAGTCCATATGGATCAGACAGTGACCTTGGTCTAGGTTATTCTTCAAGCGATCCAATTCGGCAAATTGGTTTTTCATCCGAATGATATGCTGACGCATGAGACCAAATTCATACATGCAAACAAGGGAAAAATCCTCTTTCTCAAGCTTAAGGTTGAGTCTCTGTGGTTGTTTGAATAGCATTCCTTTCTGAGTGGCTCTCTCAACCAAACGCCATTCCTGGAACTGAACATCTTCTTCTGTGATATCTTCGATGAGCGTCATAATCTCTTTTTCTCCAAAGTTAAGGAATTCTTCTGCAGTGCTGGTCTTAATAATCATTGTCCCCTGCGGTTGCTGTTGTAAAATGGCCTTAATTTTGAGTTTGCAATTGAGACATTTTATACAAAGACACTGTCTTCGTTCAGCATCTTTAATTGACTTGTAAGACGCGGGGATTTTCTTTGCAAAGGATGCAAATGACAGGGTTTGGCGATATTCATCCTTGAATTTCTTCCAAAGATTTCTTTTTGTATCATTCAACGCCCTTTTACCATTGTCCCGCTTAGAGGGAAGGATGACACTATTTTCTGGCTTGTCTACAAATGCCCTGACGAGTTTACATATTCGGACATAAGAGGTTTTTCTCCTTATTTGAGGTTTGCTTTCTTTAAAAAGCCCCTTCCTGCTCACCCCAATTTTGCTTGCCAAAAGGGATGCACATTTAACCTCCTTTCTGCCTGAGGTTGGTTGTGACAGAACTTGTGACTTGACCTTTTTATCACTCATCTTTAATTGGCTCGTCAGGACGTTAAACGCAGTCAGATTTTTGGTAACTTCGGGGTGTTGTGATGGGGAAGCCCCGGAATTGCGCATTAGAACTATGGCAGCTTTTCTTGGTGTTGGCCAATTTATCTCTCCCTCCACCAAACCTATTTTCTTATTTTGTACATTACATTTATTTTTATTTTTTACTTCTGTATCATTTTGATTCATAAGCAAATTGTTGAAATTCTGGACCTCTTCTTCTTTTTCAGCAACTTTTGTTGTTGCATTATCGAGCCTCCTCTTAAGCGAGCGTATCTTGTTATAAAATGGCCTAGCAATCATTGCGCTGAAAACAAAACCCCCAGTGCATGATTCATAGGATTTTTCTGATAACAAAAATAACAACACATGTATCTTTCAAATAGGTGAAGTTTCTGTATTATATATATTAAACAGATATATGTAGCCAGTACCTATAATGATTTAAAAATCAGCTGTATCTTGTACATTGTATATACTGCATAGAAATTCTGCAAGTTCCATATGATATAAAATATATACTACAATGAAGCACCATCTTTCTTAAATTATTATATAACACTTTCTTCAAATGTATCTTATAGCTATATTAATGGTTGGATATATGAATATATGAAATATAAAATGCAAGGATCAATTGCTAAAAGTGAACAAATAATGGTACAATATCTAAATCTTGGAATTCGAATCGACCAAAACGTTCATGGATGACACATTAGGATAGAGATGGGGGCATAGGGTGGGGCCTGAGTGAACTGGAAAATAACCAAGACAGAAGTCATAGTAGAAATGTAAAATATCAAATAAGGCAATAGAACATTAACAACTCACATCACAAAAATATATTTTGAAACATGAATGCCAATATGTGAAGACTAAATAAAAGAATATTGAATACAATGAAAGTTTTCAGAGTAAAAGATATGTAAAATGGCAAAAATATTATTACCGTTTATTGCCATCACCATCTCCAGCTGGTCTAGTAGGCTCTGAGGTAGATGAGGCTTTGCTGTGAGAATGGAAAACAACAAAAACCATGTAATTTCAAGCAAAATAAACAAGTAACCTAGCACCTGAGAATGAGATCACAAAAATATATTTTGAAACATGAATGCCAATAATGTGAAGAATAAATAAAAGAATAAGTAACCTAGCTCCTGAGAGTGAGTGAAATGGAACATAATATATACCATGCAGCAGACATGACAAAAACACTGGACCAGTGAAAAGGAACTTTCACCAGTAGTGAAAAGGAACTTTCACCAGTCCGCCAAAGCTTCACCTTTGAAAATTAGATAACGTAAACTATTAGGACAGGTTTGTGTTTTGCTTCATTCATGCTGGGGTGAAGGGGCAACAGAGATGTCAGTTGTCACTGGATAGTTGGACCAGTTTCACAGGTCTGACATATCTTTCAAATGTCACAGACCACAGACTGGATGGTTTTGCGATGTCTGATAATTGATATAGTTTTAATAAAAATCCTAGTAGCCTAGAAGTGTAAGGAATAAATAAATTAAAAATACCATGCTTTGGGGCAGGATATAGGTTGGGAGGCCGACTCTGGTCCAGAATCATGAATGGTCTCAGCTGCTGGGGTGGCTAATTCAGGGGAAGGGTCGCCCTTCTGCCGACTTGACCTCCGAGCTCCTGTAAGAAAGAAATCATATCAATGCGAATCAAATAATGATTTGTGAGGATTCTCTGACATACAGACTATATTCCTAACAGCAAATACCTTCTCTAGCCATGGTTCGGCCTCGCTGGCCAGCTTTTAATTGTTGGGTGGTCTCATTTTCTTTTTTTTGTGCAGCCCTCCATTCACGCATATACAAATTTCTCGCCTCTCTCGCCTGCTGGGTCTTCTGAGCAGCCGGCACAAAGTATGTCTGTATAAAATTATATAAGATGAGATGAAAGTTAGAATTAATGACATGGCATAGAATCATTTAATTCTAAAATTCTGTTTTCCTCATTTACAGCTAGATTCACAGAATATACTCATACTAAATTTTATTTTAACCACACAATTATTTTATAACTATGGACAGAGGCTGCAATATATGAAACATAAGAATTATATCAAAGTCAGTTGACACAAATAACTTATACATAGGCCTACCATGACACGTTTTGTCTCTTTTTCCCGCCATTCAGGGTTTTCCTTCTTGCGGGCACGGCGCTCGTGGGCATAGTTCCTATCTCTTTCCTTCTGGGCTGCCGATTTGATATATTTAGCAGGCATCTGCAAAGTAATACTGGAGTAATTGTAATGACATTAGGTAACAAAACTGAAGTAATCTCTCACTATATGAGAGAAATTTGCAAATATTTAATAAACAAACATTTGTACAAATCCCCAGTAGTATCAGCATCATTTTGGGCTTAAATCCATTCCATATATATATATATATATATATATATATATATATAGATATGAGTAGATAACCTTGAAACCGCTTAGTTTAAAATGCAGTGTCAGTCTGCTTTTCTGGGATTTATGAAAATAAAATCTTGAATAAATGGTAACCCTAAAATTCTGGTGAAACCATTAACTATTCCCTAATATTTCTTCATGCTAAATAATATTCCATCAAAATTGAAGTCTTTACCCACCACTTAAATAATATTTTGAAAGACTGTTACAGTTTGTTTTTTTCAAATGTCTTTATGTTACTAATATTACAACCCCGCTCAAATTGTTTTCCTTGTTAACATTATTATGCGTCTTCCCATTAACCTTCATACCTCCCTGTGCATGACGAAACCCAATAATTTCCTCAAGTTACATGTTTATAGTGGAATTAGTAGAAAGTGAAATGATATTAGCAAAGACATGGCATCAAAATGTGGTACCCATTTATTCAGATCGACGAGACTGGAGCCATGAATAAAGTATAATTATTGTGAAAAGGCTCCTAAAGAATTTAGGATGAAAAATCCATAAAAATGCTTTTGTACCACTTTCGTGGGAATTGACCTTATATATACATCAATTATTTCCATGAAACAATGTCATATCACTAGCACTGACACTGCCGCCACTGATGGCACTTGAAGCGACGGGGTTGGTTGAGCAGTGCACGGCACACAGCAATGTCTCCCGACCTCAGTTGCCCTGCAGGTTGGAGCCTCTGAAGTTGACTTAGGCCAGACATAGGATCCCAAACTATGTGCCTATAAATATAGCTGTGCAGTCCTAACTTTAGGCCAGGTTATAATACAGCTACCCTAGCTATGCATATGAGGAGCGGGAATTACATTATCAACTTTAAGTTTTACTCCCACTAGCGGAATAACCACTCATCAAAAAAACAATCGATCTTAGCGTATTAGTATAGCCATAGGTGTCGCCGATGTTTATGTTTACCTTGGACCAAGTTATGAATTTCTGATAACAATGCATACTGACAATGGACTATGACTGTAGAAATATAATTTTACCAAAACATTTCATGAGACACCTCGCTAAAACCTGTTGAATTAAAAAAATGTCAGATTGATTGCTTACGGTGATCGATGCACTGGGTCCCGGCGACGGCAGCTGGTGCTTCTTCTGCTTGTCACTGCACTCAAGAGGCGCTGTTCACAAAAAACGATAGTGGCTCCATCTTTCGACGTAATCACGCAGTACCTTTTCCCGCGCATAAAGTCTATGCTATTCACAGGATAAAAGGAGTAGAATCGGGAAACTGTTGTGAATGAAGGCTATTACTGAATGGATAATTTTAATCTTATATTGGATTGGTTTTGTTGTTTAATGTAAAAAAGCACAAGAAATTACTTCTGCGACGTAATCACTCAAGAAATTAGCCACTTTCCATTGAATTTCCATGAAAGGCTATAGTTTGTCTTTAAAACAACGCACAACATTCTCCAATGCCTTATTGGAAAGAGTGGTGCGACCTCTTTAGTATATTATATATAAAGAGGTTGTTTGTGTATTTTGTCCTAATGTGAGAGTGTCCTAAACACCTGCGACGTAATCACGGAAATATTGGAAAAGCACTGTTTTGGGGGGTTAAATGATAGAAATATTGATCCCACATATACAAATGTATATATGACAGGACTCCTCAATGCAATACCAATGCAGCGAAATGATGTACTTGCTTGTAAATGTTAAAGCTACTGAGTTACGGGGCAAATAATGCTAAATATAGGCTGTGGGCACATTTCGTGAGACTTGACCATATATATATTGTTGTAGTGTGGGACGGACTGGGACAGACGGATGATGTATAGGGTACATCCGTCCGCCACCAGGGGGCAGGGTCTCACATTGTGAGTGAGGACGGATCTCTGGAGGGTATAAATAGGGGTGAGATTTTAGGGTAAGGGCAGTTGCAGCCCAGGCATCAAGCAGTCCACATCTACCTTTCAAGATACTTCAATAAATGGGCTACTAGCTGAGACCAAGATTCATCTCTTATTTTTGTAATTGTTAGACAATGCAGGTCGTCCACTCGTCCGTTCGTCCACTCGTCCATTCGTCCGAACTAAGTAGAATGATATTCCACAGAGAACTCAATGGCTTTCTCCTTATGTATTAGTGAAGTAATGATGGCGACAACAATATATATTGCTTATGGTGAATAAACCTAGCACCATGCTAGGTTTCTGGCCATCCAGTCTTCTCATCCATCATTATATATATAAGATCCACCGTCGACATATTCTACAGAATACATCTACTTGTACATATTAATATGAGGTTGGGCATCCATTGAGTGCATGGGGAGATCGCAGGCAAGCAAATTATGCATGAAGTTGACAAATTGGTTAAAGCTGGACTCTCAGTTATCGTTGGTCAAATACTGAACATTTTCTACTTTTTGTTCCATTCTTTTCCAACCCATCTAAACGTTATTTAACCAGAATTTTGGAGGATTTTTTCCATTTTTTTGTTTAGCTAAAGGGCTTCTAAAACGTCCTCATTTGTATTTTGAAGACCCACACTAATCCTTACATGCGGCAGTCTTCTCCAGTGATTAGACTTAAATTTGTGTATAAACATATAACAGCAACTGAGAATACTTATAGCAAATGGCCCGATGGAGGGTTCAAACTGATTGAGACCCATCAGAAAACGGGACGAACCCCGAAGGGGTGAGTTCCCGTTTTCTGATGGGTCGAGATCAGTTTGAACCCGAACAGAGGGCCATTTGCTATTTATTACACACTCCATTTGGATGTTAAAAAATAAATTGAACTTGTTAAGCCTATAGTTTAGCTCGAGGAGGCTTCATTCACCGCAATTTGTAGGCTAGGTCACGTGGTCGGGACGACGTCATCTGGCCTACGCTGCACCAATCAAATTGCGTCTTTGGCCGAACGGCACACGTGAGCGGTTCGTATCAACCGAACGGCACCCCCAAACGGCACCTTTCTAACTGCTCACGTGTGTAATAAAGCTTTAAACAGGCTTCTGATATAAAAGTGATATAAGGTTATCGAGTACAAAACATTGGGTAAAAATGCCTACCCCTTCAATTTAACTTCTGAGTGATGTAGTCTAATAATAATACTAAAATCTAGATAAAAGTAATCCAATCAGCTGATTCAAAATTCTTGATTTGATAGTTTATCATGAGACATGTCGCGTAGAAATGTACAATCGGCAGCTTTACAGACTAAATAAATTCTGTTGAATAGGGATATTGCATGTGCCACTCCGTATGTCCGATACGGTGCATGCTAGCTGGGATAGATCTGGGAGGCTCTGACCGTAGACTAGATTTAATATTTATCCAACAGAACTCTTTCGAGAAATGTCTTCATTGTATATGAATGTTTCCTAAAGAACATTGTCGGAACCGCTTGATTGTAACTTTTCAAACATCATGGTATCTCAAAACCCATACACATGACAAACACAGTCACATATAGGCCTAAAATAAGATAAGATTATTCTTTAATTGCTATAATGGGTTTAATGTGAACAAAAAAGGCTGCGAACTTATCAAATTGTATTTCTTCCAGTTCGTGCCCTGCTTACCAATTATTTGCTATTTTGCAGCCTAATAGGGGCGTTGCACGTCTCACTGCGCATGTCTATTACAGTGAATGCTGGGATAGATTCAGGTCAGGTCTGACATATAAATATTAAGCAACATTTTTTTTAACGAAAAACGCAAGAATGTCTTCACTAATAACAAAACTAGTATAAACGATCTATAAAAACCAAACGCATGATAGAAAAGATGGCGGCTTATGTTATCAAAACATGTATAACACATTAGAGCAGTGATAAACATTCCATGCTGAACGTGGCACGTTTGCTATAGCTTTTACACTGACATGCAACTCCCATAATTCCATGCGAATCAGGATTCAAGATGGCGGACATGGAAATTCACTATTTACCATAATTTTCTACAATGTGTAGTGTTGTCGATTGTACAATTTCTCGCGACCCGACCCCAAAACCACCTCCCTTCCGTTTTATCTGCATCCACACCGCCTGGCCCTATATCTGCCTATCTGCCCCTCTATCTGCTCCTCTATCTCCCCATATTACATAACGCTCCGACCCGCCCGTGCGACGAATAAAAACCAGTTAGATAGCTTCTTCTAATATCTCTAGAGAAAGTAACCTTTAAACGAGGGGCGTTTTTAGATATATTTGCTGGGGAGAGTGGGGGAGGAACCCGAGAGAACTGTTCGTAGTGCCACTAAAGGAATAACACTGTCGACATGAGGTAAGTTTTTTTATTTCATTTTATCGCTTCTTTTTGTTTCTTTTAAAACTGATCTTTCCCAGAATTTCCCAGAATGATTTGGAGTATATCTACAGTGATGTTCGCTATGGCTATATGGGAAGTGCTTAGATAGCAGGAATATCTTAGAACACAGCTTCATAATCGATGTAATGTCATAATCTGAAATTCAACTTTTAAAATCAAAATTTGTTATGAAAAATGATATTATTTATGTCGCTTTATTATTGTATCGCTATTCTAATCAACAAGATCTTCGTAAAATACACATTGATTGGCGACGGAAGTCCAAATCATCATGTCTGGACAGAAATCTTAGCAAAAATATATTGTCATCTAATTTTACTGAAACGTGTTTATTCTGCAATTCATCGACGTTCATTACTTTGATGAATGATCCGAAATATTGTTGGCAATTTTATTGCACATTTTTAACTATTCATTGCGCATTTTTAACTATGTTCACGTACGTTTGAAGCCACGATAAAAATTGTTAGGTGTATTTAGAGAGAGTATTCCAATCCGAGTAGAGATATAAAGAATCTTTTAAACAGTTAAATGAGATTTGTTGCAGGAAAGAGAATCACAAGTCGCAAAATATGGATTTTGAGATATCACCATGTTTGAAAAACTGAGATCAAGCAGATCCTAATGAGGGAAAACGTTAAGACAAATAATTAGTATTTCTATATTTTAAGTTTGAAATCTTTATTTTTGAAAAATAAAGTTTGCAATATTTTTGGATGGATAATTACTAGTAAAATAGCTGGATATCTATACTCTATAGGATGACCTCAGATATGCCTAGATATATTCAATACACAGTCTTGGATTTGGGGAGAGTTATTTATGATACTGGCTGCGCTACGCTCCAAAAAGAAAAGAATATTTCAATATCTGGTGACTTTGAAAAATATCCATTGTGCGACTTGTGACTCATTTTCCTTTAACACATCACAAATGTGTTCGGCAATACATTTCAATCACCGGGGATTGGAAGAGGCATGAGGAGGTTATGGGTTCGAAGCCGGGCGCGCTGCACTTCCACATCCCCTTCTAAGCTCTTTGATTAGATGTATAATGTTAACTAGAATTTTGATTGTCTTCGTAATATCAGCAAAGGCTGATTAAGAAATTTGCATTATATCACAAATACTAAAATTGACATGGAAATTGATGTGTATGCAACTATTCGTCAGAAAAATGGACCATCAGCAGCTCTCATTTAGAACATTCTGCTAAATTAGGCTGAAGAATGATAAAAACTGGCTATATTATCTGAATATATTTGGTTTTCAAAAATCTCTTCTGTCATGTTGAACTGTATTTTTAACCTCATTTATGTCTTAGATTTGGGATATTTGAGAGGAAAAGTGAAGGCGAATTGCACATTTTCTGACAACATCACCCATATATATATGTCTGCTAGCTTGCAAACTAACTTTCAAAATTGCTGAAAATAATAAACACCACGACCCAAGAATTTAATAGCATTGCTCTCCAATCGTCCCTACAGTTCGACCTAACCTTCAGTGCACTTTTTAAAATGATTGTGCTTTTTATTTGTTCTGTCGGAGAACATCACATATATATGTTTATGTAATGCCCCGTCTACATAGGGGCGAATTGGCATGCGAATTGAGCCTTGCGGCAACTCATGCGACTTCAGACGAAATCGCATTGATTTTTAAAACTAAATCGCCCCTATGTAGGGACAGCTGCGACCACTTGCAGACTCCTATGACTAATCGCAGAGGCAAAAATTGCCCCCCACACATGCGAATTCATGTGCAATTTCAGATATGCCAGATTGCAGGTGAAATAATCCAAATCGCATGTGAAAAATCTCAGTTGATGCGATTTCAAATGGAATCGCACATACTTCTACAATGATTTGCATATGTGTAGGGCTAGCCACGACAATTCGTAGACCCCTGTTACTGTCCACGACTAATCGCAGGAGGTCATGCGAATTTCGGAAATATCCGAAATTCGCATGTGATTGCAGGTATGTTTGAACAGGTGTATTTTTACGAATTATTGATGAATCAAAACGATTTTTTCACAGACTATGCCCTCAAAATTGTCTCAAGTATGTTAAGATTTTGTGATTATAAATTGATTTTTTCTACATTTTTTTTAAATTGTCACTAGTACACATCAAAAAATATTTTCGGTCTTATCACCCCCCATTTTCTTATAACTTGAAGTGATCCAAATCGCACATCTGCTGCGAATCCAGACCTGTGATTTCACATCAGTTTGCAGCTAAAATCGCACATGTGTAGGGATTAAAACTCAAATGGCAGAGCATTATTTCTGAAATCGCACAAGTTTCCCGCCGATTCGCACAGGATTTCTACGATTTCACATGCGAATGATCGCAAGTGCCATATTCGCACCAGTTTTTGAATTCGCCCCTGTGTAGACGGGGCATTAGATGATATGTCTAAACAATTACAAATCAAATCAAAAGTATTCTCTCTAATGTTCTTCTCACTTGTTTTATTATAGGTGCTTCATACTGGGATCCCTGCTTCTGGCGCTATGCTATGCACAGAGAGACGAGTCCGTGTGCCAGACCAAAGCACAGCAAGGTAAGGACTCTTTAGATTGATTGATTGATTATTTTATGTATTATTTTTCGAAGCAGTACATAGAAAATTCACAGCACGGTCTTTTTCGGCGTTCTTCCTGCTGTCTGCTGTTAGTCCGGTTAGTATGTTAGTTTACATGAATGATGAGGTGATATAGTTAGTCAGTAAAAGCACTTTGTAGTATCGATGGGGGAGTTGGGGTAGGGGATAAAGACCAGTGTGTAATATTAACTAATTGGCATACTTGAATTGGTCAAAAAGGACCTCTCTTTTGGGGTTCCTATTTAAGGAAATGGAATCCTGACTACGCTCTTTCGCTGGGAGTCTGTTCTATTGAATTGATTATCAAGAATCTGTAAGTAGCTTAATTGTAGTAATATATCTGTCTAAAGAACAACTAACGTATAATAACTGTTTGAATTTATTTATTTCGTATAGTTTGCACGACATTGAGTAAAACGTATCGCAGTAGCGAAATTTCTATGTCAATGAACACGTTAAATAAAAGCAAAAAAGCGGCTATTTCATAGACTAACACTTTTTTAAATCACATTCATGTTTAAGTCTAAATTGATACAGGACTATGCTTGCATTCTGGCGGGTGTTTCTTATGGCTTTATTGCTATAATTCTGTGGTTTTCGTTTAAAGAAATAAAAAAAAATGCCATATATCCTTTACATCCTGTCAATATAGCCTGTACAAATACAGCGCTGTTTGCTGGGGGGCATTATACATGACAAAGGCGCATGCCCTCTATACCTGCGTTCAAACGCATTTCCGGTTCCGCTTCTAGATGATGGCGGTTTGGCCTGTTACTCAGCACTTTTAGCCGACACAACAGTAAAGCCATAGCTAGGATCAAAGTCATTTCCTTGGTGTATACCAGTACGTTCCCCATGCAGTGTGTTATATGCGTCAGTTCATCAGAAAATGTATAATAGGGGATTTGCATGTCTTACTGCCTATGTATATTACAGTGCATGCTGGGATAGATTGACATACAAACATTTAGTAACATTTCTAAAAATAAAATCAAGGATCTTTTCACTTGATTTTACAATATCAGTGTAAAAGCTAAAGAAAACATGTTATGTTCAGCTTGGAATATTTAAGAGTCATCTCGTCAATATTTCATTATGCACTGTCGTTGTTATAGATCATTTGCACAAGCTATGATGTTGGTAAAAAGATCCTTGCAATTTTCGATGAAAATGTTGCTTAATAATGTGTATGTCAGATTTGAACTGAATCCATCCTAGAATGCACTGTAATAGACATGCGCAGTGAGAGATGCAAATCCCCTATTGATGGGATGCGTTAAACACCCCAAAAATTCATCAACAACATTTTGAAAACAATTTCTGTCCGACTTTAGACTCATTTTCCGTTGACACATCACTTGTACATATATATGTATAATCTGTTTTACCAGTGCCTTCAAAATATACAGACATGTCTTGCCTCAGAAAACGACATCAAAGTTCTATGTCAGAACGGGACCTCTGGTCTGGATGCCTCTTACAGAAAAAGCTTCTTGCCAAGCAAATATCTAAAGGAGCTTTGAAGGTTGTCAAATATTGGGGCTGGTTGACCGGAGCAACGCACCAAGTATATGGGACAAGATACTGAATAGTGTACAACTTTACTGCTCACTGTTGTGGCTAAATGAGTGGATCAAATATTCTTTTTTGTTTATTTAGAATTGTTATACAGTGTATCCTCACACAAGTAGCATCAAACAATATTATGTTAAGGTACATTATTGTAAACAAATAAAACAAAAATAAAATACTATTGAAGTCATTAGGAAGGATTCAATTTTATTAATTCAATAATATTGAAAAATTATCATTGACATCTATAGATATACATTATTACTGTTAATAGATGGTATTTCCTTATAATATTTATTAGCAGTTTTTACATCAGGACAAAGGTAGTACTTTCTGTTTTAGAAACAGGTCTTCCAAGTATACCAAAGAAAGGGAGAATAAAATGACATAATATGAAACATCTATGAATCACCATAAGAGTATTGGTATTTTACATCAATTCAGCTATTAATCATATTAGTTACTGATTCATTTATATGAAATATTTATTCATTGTTCATGCTATACGTAGTTGGAATGCACTGAGTGGATGTTTCAAAGGTAAAATGGAATATATAATAAAATGATATAATATATCATTTTATACATATATATATCATTATACCTCCTTGTGTCATATATTATATGACACAAGGAGGTATAACAATATATCAAATATACACCACTCTCCTGATCAGTGACATGTTATTGGCTCATACGCCACTAGGAAACTAGTCCTGCTTTCTGTAAAATCATTTTTTAAACATAAAATCATGGAATAAAATAAGAATACCGTAGTGTGAAGTACTCGGTGAACAATACTAACTTTGTAAGACCAGAAGCAACTCGTCTTCGCAAAGCAAGTTGTCTGCAGAAATCGCATGTGCACAGTTTTCCAAAACAATACACATGCAGATGAGTTAGTCTCATAGGTAAGATATAAGATATTTGTGTTATGATACTGAGAATACAGCTTGAAATTAACAAAATGAATATTAACTCATCTTAAATTACCTCTAAATAAATCAAACATTTATCTCAACGATTTGATGAAATAGTGATTATTAGACCAGGAGTACATATCTCACTGCCCCATCCCAGGTGTACCAAGCAGTAGAAGTAATAACAGTAAAAGGGAAGGCGTATATCTACAAGCAATACTCAGCCTTTACCCTTGGTGTCACTACCATTCACCTATACTACATGGCTAAAGTTATAATATATATTTTTTTTTTAAAGAAATTTTATTGAGCTGATTTCAATGTTTTTACATAGATAATCTCACAGACTCAAGTGGAAAAATTCATATTCGATATTGTACATTGGATATTCTTACAGAGGTTGTTACTTACAAGTTTTTAAATATTAAATTATTTCATTATGCCGACACATTATATATTATGTTGTCAGACTTACATACATTTGGAACATTTGATCCTGAATCATCTATATACAACATTTTTTTATTTTGTTGTAGTAGTGTGCGCCTCACTTCTGTACAAGATTGATAAATCCTTATAATGCACAATCTGATAAAAACAACATTGTTTCCGAGATATTTGGCTTTTTCTTTTGAGTTTTCTTCTCAAGACACTATTACATTCAATTCTCGACATGATTTACATCCAGTTGTTATTCTTCCTTAGATATGATTTTAGGCTATTCCAGTTCTCATTTCTGAGTCGACCATTGAGCTTATTCCAAATGAGTGGTCCCTGGTAGTGTGGACATTTTCTAAATTTTTTGTTTGTTGGTCTTTTTATTTTTAAAACATAACCAGACTGGAGCCTGGTTTCGTTTATTTTCTCCCTCTTTTCTACCAGGTGATCTTTCAGACAGGACATAATTCTTAGTAATGATATTTTGCTTCTTTTTTCGAGAGTTTCAATATTACAATATGAACTTAACTCTTCTGTGATACGAGCATCGTTGGGATACATCATACGTACTGCTCGGTTTAGGATTCGTTGCAATTTTACCCTAATTTTCCCATGAGACATTCCCAGTAGGAATAAACCATATTGAAGAAGTGATAGAACATGAGTTTTTACTATAGACTTCGACATATTAATGGTGAGATATTTCCTAATACGAAATAGTTGGGTCAACTTAAACATTGATGAGTTCTTTACTCTAGTAAAGTGTTGATCGAAGGTTAAGTTTTCATCAACCCTATAACGTAAATAATTCACCACCTTTTTGCATGGGATTTGCTGCCCATTTATTGTGATTTTTATCATATTAGGTTTTTTTATCTTTTTTTTCATGTTTTTGGTACCTATGAACTGGGTTAAACATTTTTTCTCATTTTGTTCACATTTCCAGCTGCTGTCTGGGTGTATTCAGCACATTTTGTATGATCGTTACCTGACACACTGATCGCCGTATCGTCGGCATAAAGCGTTATATAAATTGGATAATCAGGGTTAGGCCTATCTGCTAGATATTTTGGCAAATCATTAATAAATATAAGAAACAAAATTGGTGATTGAGTGATTGACTGATTCATTTATTGATTTATTTATTGATTTACTCGTCATGATTGTCAGGTCAGTGCCTGACAGGAAAAGCCAATATTATAGGAAGGAATATATCAAGGTAAACATTTTTTTAAAGTAAGGATGTTTTTATACAACGGATCCCAGGATGCTGTAGTATTCAGAAAAGCAGTTCCTATCAATGGTGTATTTATGATTCTAACAAATACAAAAATATTGCTATGGTTTGGTTTATCATTATCTATGATTTATCTATGATTTTTATGATTCGACCATTGAGCTTATTCCAAATGAGTGGTCCCTGGTAGTGTGGACATTTTCTAAATTTTTTGTTTGTTGGTCTTTTTATTTTTAAAACATAACCAGACTGGAGCCTGGTTTCGTTTATTTTCTCCCTCTTTTCTACCAGGTGATCTTTCAGACAGGACATAATTCTTAGTAATGATATTTTGCTTCTTTTTTCGAGAGTTTCAATATTACAATATGAACTTAACTCTTCTGTGATACGAGCATCGTTGGGATACATCATACGTACTGCTCGGTTTAGGATTCGTTGCAATTTTACCCTAATTTTCCCATGAGACATTCCCAGTAGGAATAAACCATATTGAAGAAGTGATAGAACATGAGTTTTTACTATAGACTTCGACATATTAATGGTGAGATATTTCCTAATACGAAATAGTTGGGTCAACTTAAACATTGATGAGTTCTTTACTCTAGTAAAGTGTTGATCGAAGGTTAAGTTTTCATCAACCCTATAACGTAAATAATTCACCACCTTTTTGCATGGGATTTGCTGCCCATTTATTGTGATTTTTATCATATTAGGTTTTTTTATCTTTTTTTTCATGTTTTTGGTACCTATGAACTGGGTTAAACATTTTTTCTCATTTTGTTCACATTTCCAGCTGCTGTCTGGGTGTATTCAGCACATTTTGTATGATCGTTACCTGACACACTGATCGCCGTATCGTCGGCATAAAGCGTTATATAAATTGGATAATCAGGGTTAGGCCTATCTGCTAGATATTTTGGCAAATCATTAATAAATATAAGAAACAAAATTGGCCCGAGATGGCTTCCCTGAGGTACGCCTCTGTTGATTGGAATAGTCGAGGAAGTGATATTATTAACAGCTGTTTTCTGCCTTCTATTGGTCAGATAGTTCATTATCATTCGAATTAGTACAGGGTTGATTGATATGTGATGTGTTACACAAGAATAAGCCATAAGTCGCAAAATGTTTCAATGTGTTTTATTCCCAAGATCTCATTTTAGGGATGTTCTTATCTTTGGGGCATGTAACGGTTAAAATTGTATGAAAGCATTTACCTAGACTGTGTATTAAATATGAAAAAGGGCAGGGGAACTGCAGGGGTATTTCACAAAAAAAGGGAGTCTATATTTTCTCTACACTCTACTATAGTATAAATTGTCCAAAAGTCGTGCAGTGCTAAAAGTTCTGTATTGGCATATCATAGAAATAGATTACAGATGTAAGATATACCTTCATGACTAATTTGAATCATTAAACCACCTGCGGCTGACTGACATAGGGGTCTTCATGGTAAAGTCAAAGGTGTATAAATAAAGGTTGTGTTAAATAAATTTAACCGATTTAGAATACTTATTTTCTTATATGTGTTGAAAAGGGCGTAAAGCAACCAATTTCACTCACTCTTATATGCGATTCTGTGTATCTTCATGCCTTATGGAAAAGATACAGTAAATATAACAACCCTTGTGGTCCCATGGTATGGAACTGGACCTAGACCCGGACCTATAAAAATTAACACAAAAGCACCAAAGAAATGTATCTTTACCATTTTCTCTTATTTCTTTCTATTTCAGGTAAGGACCCACCCAAGATCCCCAATAGTTTGACGGTACAGGTTGAGGAATCGGATGCCTCGTCTCGCTACACCAGGACGGCACAGATCAAGTACGACTATGACATGAACAGGGCCATCGTGCTCTTCATGGACTTTGGCTACATGACAGAAGGCCGCCTTTACAAGTATGACACCTCAGAGTACATCGCCTTCAATGCTGACAGTAAGTGCAGACAGCTTTCAAGCTATAACGACAACAAAATTGGTATCATTGTGGATGTATTTATTATCCTGCAGAAACATATGTTTTCCCAAAGTGTCGACTACGATAAATACGGTATCATTAAATCATACCAGTTTTACTAATACATGATGTATATGGTATCATATATATTTATGTATATAAGCTGCCATTATCTAGGCAAAACTACGTCCACACCTGCACACATACTTGTACCAACACCCACCCACCCCCACACCTACATAGAATATCAGGCATCCTAATATATTATTTCAGAACATTAAGTTAGAAAAGAAGAGGGGGTCAATTTTCGATGGGGTGGGTCACTTTTCGATTGCCGAAAATCGACCCATGGGTCACTTTTCGATGGGGGTCACTTTTCGTCATGACACCGGGCCCACACATTCACGAACTCAGAGCAATATTGGGCCCGGCATTATATGACTAGATGTATGAATTTTCTGCAGCTGTTATGTTAATAAAAGAATTTGAGGTAAAATGAACTGAGAGAAAACCATTGCTGGTGAGAAATAATAAGTGAAGCCAATGCAGGGGAAAAGTCACAAAATCACAAAATTGACAGATAATGCACACTGATGTCCGTCCAATTGTATGGTGATATATTGTTATGCCTCCGGCCTATTTTAAATATTAACATTTGCCAAATGATACATGTTTAGCGTAACGCTTTAACAAGCTCTCCTAGGTAAATCGCATGATATAATACAGTTGAAATAGTGGTTCAGAGCTTTAACGACATAGCTCAACTTAAAGTTACAGTACAGTAGCTAAAGGCTATGATTCTAAAGAGAAACCAACATTGAATACCTGGAGAGACAATATTATTCAACCATATAAAATCCAACACTTGATATTAGTATATATAAAATACCACAAGTTGCAAGCGCTAGGAAGACCTGTACGTATAACAGATAGTGCAACCCTATTTCCCGTCGTACATGTAATCTGTATAAAAAGGAAATACAAATTATCCATATATCCTCAATACATAACACCCCCTGGCCAAGAATGGCTCACAGAATCTCTAAATAAGCGGTCATATGGCTGTTAGATGGATAGGGTATAAACAGTACACTCTAAACGCCGATTGCGTATTTTTAAGAGGAAATGCTGGAAATATCCCTCCAAAATATTGTATCTCGTAGTATTCAATCGCGTAATTGGAATCCCAGACAAAGCTAATAAATTCCCTAATCCCCTGTCTGTGCGACAGAGCATGAAGCGGTGGCGCAACCAGCCGTGAGTGGCAGTGCATGAAGGCGTGTGCGCTCACCCATGATGAGAAAGCAGAGAAAAAAAACCTGAACATGCTTGGATTCGATCTAAGAACCTTGGGATTCACAAGCGAGGTTCCTACCCACTACACCACAGAACCAGCTATGAACAAGGCCTCAACAAATCAATCTGAATGCTAATAGTGTGTGTGTGTGAGAGAGAGAGGGAGGAAGAGAGAGAGAAACAGAGGCAGAAAGAGAAAGAGGGGGAGAGGCAGACAGGAGGATTGCAATTGAAAGAAAGTAAGAAAGAGATGGGCGGGAAAGGAGAGGAAGAGCAGGGAATATTTTTTTTCAGGAATATATATTGAATATATCCAGGTATATGTGTGATGAGTTACAGGAAAATTTGTCACAATATAAAAGAAAACTCAAGAATATTGATTTCAGCTTTAGATAGCCCATAACTCCCTCAAAATGCATCCGATCTGAATATAAAAACTATCCCATGAACCCCATGAATGTCAGAAAGACAGCCATGCTGATGCCATGCTAATCGGATGATTAGTTTCTTCGTAATAATTTAATTTCGTCGGCCGCATCAAGTCGTTGGAATCGATATAAAATGTATTTTATATCATTATTATATATCAATATTTTTCAAAGTAATTTATTCACATGATTTCTTTATTGGAATGTTCCTATTTTTGGAGTATTTATTCCTCTTAGTCATATAAATAGGTGTACCAAATCATAAGACATTGCATTGAATATAATCTTGTGTTTTTAAGGTTATCGTATAGAGTACATTTAGTTACTTTATTAGTAATTGTCCAAGATACCTATTTCATGCAACAATGCTAAAAGGGAATATGGATTCATATTCGCACCTAGAGAAAGCCTGTGGGAGGTGTTACTTAAGACAATGGCTAGGCAAGCTATCCCATTTGGGCGCGCTTGAGTGATTTCCTAATCCCCACATTGTGTTATCCCAATGCCTGCTACCGCGTAGAATTATATGATATTATAATTACGCGATACACATGACTCACTATAGGCTATTAATTACTAGATCTAGGGACTTTTCTTAGTGTGTAGAACATCTTTTGTTTCAGATTGATGTTAGCTGAGAGTTCACCTTTAAATGTTGGAAAATTGATATGTGAAAAAACGTTATAAATATGTAGTGTCCAAGTGCGTGACCTTTGGTTGCTGTGAAATGGGTGAGGCTGTGATTCAGCTTAGTCTGTCTTTTCCCCTGGGTAGGTTCCCAAGTAATAGCTAGTTCAGTCATTATAAATATGTTTTGTTCAAAAGAATTTTCAATGTTTGGAAACTAATTATGAGATAGGATATCTATTCAGATGTTTATGACCCTTTTATATATATAAAGATTTTTATTCCGAATTATTTGTTCATACATATAACATTTCACATCATCATATATATTTCATACAATAATATAACAACACCTTAAGACAAATAAAAGATACTTCAATTCAATATATATATATAACACATAGATAACTTAGAAGACTCCAGAAAATAAAACGGTACGATATATACCTATGTATACACAGAACAAATAAAACTGTATATTATATAATTATTTGTATTCCTGTAATACAAATACATGAACTGGTCACTAGCTTCTGCAGAGTAGTTCTTCCCGCCAGAGCTAAACTAAATGTTGAATAAAAGTAATTTGAAGGTGTTACAATCTTACGATGTATGTACCTGTATACAAACGGTCAAATAGGCAAACTTGTATTTCCAAATTCCGGGTTGCCTTATTAACATGTCGCTATTATATTTTCCCAATGTCTGTCTCCTAAATGAACACCACATCTCTAGGCTGAGGTGGGGACTTCACATACATGTGCAGGTTATTGTTAAAGAATTTGCATTGAAAATGTGCAATTATAATGATATCATCAATATACATTGTTCTTCCAGCTGGAGACTGTACTGTGAGGCCAATAGGACCAGACTCAGTGTTTGGCATGGAGTATGTGGATGGGCGACCCCACATCGCCGGACCTAATAAGGTACTGATTGTTGACTCACTAGTGATTGACTGATGGTGATTGAGTGATTGACTGATTCATTTATTGATTTATTTATTGATTTACTCGTCATGATTGTCAGGTCAGTGCCTGACAGGAAAAGCCAATATTATAGGAAGGAATATATCAAGGTAAACATTTTTTTAAAGTAAGGATGTTTTTATACAACGGATCCCAGGATGCTGTAGTATTCAGAAAAGCAGTTCCTATCAATGGTGTATTTATGATTCTAACAAATACAAAAATATTGCTATGGTTTGGTTTATCATTATCTATGATTTATATTAGTGGAATTCATAGTTATATGGCCCTTAAGTATACATGTGAACTATTCGTACTAATAATAGTAAAAATTTAATGATAGTTGATATTAGTCAAAGTGTGGCTTTTACAAGATTCCTTTGTATGAATGCTTTCATTTTGGGGGATCTAGCACTTGAAGTCATATAAATACATATATATGATATATCAAATTTATAGACAGTGCCTATATCTTGCATTTGTAAGATCATCCTATAGAGTATATTTAGCTACTTTATTTGTAATTTTCCACCCAAAAATATTGCACAAGATTCATACCAATTGCTGTGAATCAGGCCTCACCCAAACTCAGGTTGGCAATCTTGACAAAGTAAAACCTAACTCAGTGTAGTGCTGTGGCCAGTATTGCTAGCTGGCCTTGTTACTACTCCTCCCCTATACACTTGCACTGGGTACAGTGACCTTATAATCCACTAGGGGTTTGCAGGGCAGTGCCGTATATATACCACTAGAGGTCAATCTTATACACTGCAGTCTTGTATGTGTGATTACTACTGTATTGTCTTATGTTATGTGTACTCTGTGTTCTCTATGTGACATGTATATTGCAATGTGACACCCTATATGTGTGGTGTATGTCGTTTAAACACTAGTCCCTGTGGGGCTAGTTGGGTCAGGTTCAGTACTGCCTCCTGTAGTACTGGCCTCCTGAGGTGTGTTTGGAGTATTTACAGAGAGTGATTGGGGAATAAAGGAGAAATTCTAGCAAGGACTGAAAAATCTGGGTTCTGTGTTTTAGTATTCGCGTTCCGAGCGTATCTGAATTTATACTAGACACTACACTCAGTTACGTTAGTATCACCGGTTTATTCACCTCATGGATCACCCTGTAGCACCAGCATTGTGCAGTAGGCAGTCATCAATGCCAGGGACATAGGGAGACTCACCATTGAGGGCAAACAGTACAAAAGGGTAGTACAAGAGTAACATGGCAGGTTGCTCTAAAATGTAAGACACATAGTACATACAGATAAGAGGTAGGCTATAACATATAATCTGTAGTATTTGTAATAGGTATAACAGCAACCTGTGAAGCAGGAATAAGATAATACATAGACTTGAAAAAAAAATAGGATATGAACTACATCAATGCCTGTAGTAGAGTTAGTTGGTAAGTACTACAAGCACTGGACAGGTAGACGACCTGGTGTAGAATAGAGTCATTAATGATAACTCTGGGTCCTCTCTATATCTACTTCACAAGCATGTTTTTCAAAAATAAAAATATCAAACTTAATATATATATATATAGAAATAGATATCGATCGGATGTCCTAATGTTTACAACCGTTAGAACTGCTTCATCTCATCTTCTCAAATAAGATCTCAAAATCCTTTTTTGCAACTTGTGACTCATTTGTCAGTAACACTTCACATATTAGGATATAATATTATCATCCATCATTATAACAGGCGCTGTACTTTGGGGATGGGGTGAACCCGACCCAGTTCAAGGGGTCTGCCACCGTGAGGGGCGTAGCCACCAACCAGTGGTCCTCCTGTGTATACAATGATGCCACAAAGGAAACCATGATAACCACTTGGGATGTCTCAGGTATTTATTCTGTCTATATCCTTTCTTCTAGCATAAGGCCTACACCTTTATGAACCTAGTACACTGAAAGAAACCCAGCAATTACTGTGCTATCAAGCAGGTTTGCTTAGTCATTTTTACTCTTTTATCGGTCAACACCAGTAGCAATTGGTTAAGCCAAGTCCTAACATGTAGCCGGAAATATCAGTCATGGTTGAAGTTGATCTTTAAAGGTTGGTCACCTTGGGGTACTTGACTGTAAAAACATAAATTTGAAGCTTGCGACTCATTTTCCTATAACACATCAAATATTACAATGTTGTCTCCAATGAAATTCACCTTAAATATTTATATTTCCAGATGCGAGTAGGTCAATTTTAGGCCAGGAAGGCAATGAGGTCATCCTGAGGATGTCGCTTAGAGGCAAAAGAATGAATGATGCGGGCAGGAAGTTAGATGTCAACAAAAACTACCACTACTTCAACTTTAAAGCATTCGACAAGCAGCAGCCAATGGAGGACTTCCAGGTAATTAGGCTCAGCAATGCACAAACACAAATGTGATGTATCACAGGAAAATGAGTCCTAAACATCACAAAACATGGACTTTTAGAATACCATTATATTTTAAAAGGTGGGAATAGGCAGATTCCAACGATGTTAAACTTTGGCATATGTGATAAGTATTTTTATGTCTTTGTATGTTTGAACAAAATGTTACTGATAAATAGTTAAATATATATATATCTTTAGGATGACCTTAGAAACGCATAGACATATTAGATATATCTAGAGAGAATGGGACGGATCGGCAATAATCGAAAATTTATAGGACTCAAGTCCTATAAATTTTCGATTATTGCTGGCGAGTTCCATTCTATATTTATTATATGTGCATAAAATTTGATAATATGTCATCAGATATCACTGAAAAATACTAGTCTCAGATAGCCCCGCTGCCTCGCTGCCAGCCCCACTGACAGTCCTGTTAGTATATTGATGAATTAAAACGTCCATATCATGGCCATTCCTTGAGCTACATTAATACAATTTATATCATTCAAAAGAGAATTTAATGTTCTATTTAATGATGTAGGTTTTATTATGTATTTCTATGATCATAGTACCAGAATCACGGGTGGATTACCGATCGCGGGGATTTGTTTACATGCTCCGCGGAGAGCCAAAGCTCCGCGAAGCATAACAACAGAGCTATTTTTAGACAACTACATTTCATATAGGACACGTCCTATATGAATATTTTTATAGCACCCCACTTACAGCACTTCTCATATAGCATGCGCGTATAATAAATAATAATATACAGTCTTGAAATTTGATACATGACCACAAGACACCAAATCAAAGCATTCACACAAAGAGATCCTGTGGATAAAACATTTTAAAAGTATAACTTTTGCCACTTGTGACTCATCATCACTGGCAGGTCAGACAATGTACAATTCGCCGTCTCCAATCCTCTTAAATAACCCAATTTAGGACAAAAATAAGTGTCAAAATACAATTCAACATAATCGAACAGACTGTTAGAATCAAGGCAATACTCAGATTTATCCAGTATCTATCAGCCTAAGCCTAATATCTACCAATATTCACTAAACATGTATCGCTGACTTGAAGTTTGGTACAGCTATTCATAACACCTACAGCACTAGTACCAGCACCCAAAAATGAGAATATTCCTATAAAGAAATCTTGAATAATACTTGATCTGTGAATAATACATAGATGGAACATAGCAAGGGGGAAGTCTGTACACTTGTTAGTGACCAAGGGAGCACAGGAAGTTAGAGGGCGTTAGCCCGAGATCTTCTGCACTCCCGAGGTCACTAACAAGTGTACAGACTTCACCCGAGGTTTGTTCCATATTTATTACACCCCATTAATACATAAAAAAAATAGATAAAAATGAAAGAAGTAATTTCAGTTTTTGTTGTATGTATTGTTGTATGCGCCAAGGGTGGCATAATTTACATGTTATGTACCACCTTGACCAAGTGTGGCATACAATGCTGAAGATATAGGCAACTACATCACGGGGGTGTAATAAAATCAATTATGACTCATTGTTCACATCACACACTATTATAACTTAATACCCCTATTTCCCTTGCACTAGGTACCCGCTGGCATATACTGCCCTGGCTTGAAGAGCAGCAAGGCGATCCCCATGCCTAAAAACGCCATCAGGTTCAACCTGGAGACCGTGGAACCAACTATGAAGGTCACCTCCTCTTTGAAGGTGAGTCAAAAGGGCGTTTATTTGGTGGAGCTGTCCAGCGGCTACATCAAAATTATTTTGGGAACTTCGAAATGTTTAACAAGATTACAATTTTATTAGATTTGAAAATTAAATGTTGAGTACATCCTTTGGAAATGAGTTCTAATTGGATTTTGAGAGACCATCATATTTTTTGAAAGATGAGATCCAGTGGATTCCAACAATGTTAAACCTTTAAAAACCTAGTAATTGCTTCTATATTTTATGTTTGACAAAACGTTTCTGATTTTGGGGACAGCTTCTCCTGTTTTATCATTAACGAGCCACTAACTCTCTCCCTAACAATATTCCAGGCTTATTTTGGTATGTTACTGGAAGAAAAAAGAAGGGTTAAAGTAGCAAGCCCATATCAGCTGTCCTTCCACAATCCACTCTTATCACAGATGTTATTTCCCCGAATCAATCGAAATATAAGTAAAACTGTCAATAGATGTAACTCCACAACAGACAAATCATCGCCATCATACTCTTTCATTCATCAATTTTGATCATTATCGTGCCGTTAACAATAAGTCATTATTGCAAATTAAGTGTTGAATTGTTATGGTGTATTTTTGCATTTTTACTGTCGGTAAAAACCTAAAAGACAGTATAGTTATTGTATTCGATCAACCTGAAAAGAAGACAAAGCCTAGTGTTGTCCGAAAACATTAACAAAAAGAAGGTGGCGAGCCATATGAAGGTGTGGGGATTAATCATGATGTGTTTCAGCAAAATGAGTCACAAGTTGCAAAAATGAGATTTTCCAAAATAATTATTTTACAAGGTATCTTTGATGGAATGTTCTCCCTTTTAGGTAGTTTAGCACTTTAAGTCCTTTGAGTTTATATATATATCCTTGTGTTTTGAAGGTCATCCTATGGAGTAAAATCTAGTTACTTCATTGGTAATTGCCCACAATGAAATACTGCAAACTGTTCTTTCAAAAATAGTAATATCAAACCTAATATATTGAAATATTTAATAGCTGTCCAAATATTTAACATCGTTAGAATCGGCTTGATCTCATCTTTTCAAATATGATGATATCTCATAATCAATATTTTGCGACTTGTGACTCATTTACCTGTCACACATCACAATTAAAAAGAAACAAGCACGCCTTCCCCTCAAAGTTACCGGTTCAAGAACTATAAATGTAACCGATATTTGCTCTATGATTCGTCACATCTGTTGTTCCCCTGTGAACCCAGCCTTTCCACAGATTGCCTTCCATGAAACATTGATGCTAATTATAGCTGGTGATTAGGGGGCAATTAACCAGTTCCGAAAGTAATATCTCAAGGCATGCTCCTGAAAAGTAATGAAAAATCTCTTGTCCTAATTTATGTTAATTACAAAATAATCATGATAATTAAGATTGGAGAAAAGTTGTGTTACTTCATTGTAGTTCAAGACATCCTCGATCGCGTTGAGAGATTCGCTCGACAAGAAAGTTTTGTAAAGCCATAGAAAAGACAAATCTGAAAGATTTATATCATGGGTCATTGTTGTTGCTCTAACGTTCTAATTAATCCCTGTGGTACAGCTCGATGTCTCCATCGTTTTCCGTTTGTATCCACAATTAGGCCTGGCCTATATCTTTAACAATCTTAACAATTCTTAACTTCATCACATAACAAAATGGTATAATATGTCTCTGCATGTAAAATTCTAAATCTGAGTGTTGATAAACTAGAACTATGACATAAGGGTTTATATTCCTTCCTCCACTGAACCATTTATTAGCAACTCCGGGCCTCTCGATATACTCACTCACGCTACACTCACTATAATTATAATTGTGTTAGTATTGTTAGACCCCTGAGATCCCAATTGGGTGCCTACATTTTCCTTCAAAACTGCAGTGTGTTTTATTTTCTATTATGTTTATGCTCACACAATTTCCTCCAAAACAGTGTTCAGTTATTATGTAATACATTGTCTCTATCATACAACTCTAGTTAACACAGTTCCCTTCAAAACCGTGTCGTCATGTCGTCAGAATAAGTACAATTGGCAGCTCTAAGCATTTAGTAAATTAATCATATGATATTATCCTGAGAAAGGATATAGCTTATAGATGTATGTCAGTATACTTGGTATTGGGTTATTCAAATCATTATACAGAGAATAGCTAATAAGGCACACAGCAGAAAATTCTGCTCCTCCCATACCAGGTATTCCACGTTAGTGGGATAGTTTGATCAGCACGTCAACGTGGCAAAAACGCTTTATCTGCGAGAAAGGTGATCATCTATCTTGAAATAGTCAGGGATAAGTAGAGCACATTTTATACAGTAAAATGTTAGAAAAAGTTACAATTATGTAAGCGTTTATGTCTGACAGATGCACTGTTTTGTGCATAATCCCAAGCCATTGTTAATTATACACCAACAGTGCACCAACAGGCCCACAATGAAGGTTATTAATCTTTTTAGTCTCTGCCTACGGTGGTTATAGCCCAGACCGTGAAAAAGGGAGGATAAGTACTAGAGTATCATTTGTATTGCGTTCAATCAGAATATCTCTGGGGTTATGTTGAACTGTATTTTGAACCTCATTTTTGTCTTACATTTTGATTTGTTTGGGAAAAGGTGAATTGTACATTTTCTGAAGACCTTGTTTTGTCCCCAATCTGAAAGGATATAAACGTGAAATAGGAAAAATCAAAAATATCCAAGACTTTTCTTTTTGGAATATCCAACACCTTTTTGTCAACTTTCTTTTCCTTTTTGCCAATGTCCTTTTCCTTTTCGGATTATCATTTTCCTTTTAGGAATATCCTTTTCCTTTTTGGAATATCCTTTTCTTTTTGGAATATCCTTTCCCTTTTCCGAATATCCACTCCTTTTCCGAATATCCACTCCTTTTCACCCAAATGTACCATGATGTATTCCTACCCCAACATGACTGGGAGGGAGAAGGAGGGTGAGAGGGAGAGGGAGGGTGAGCAGGGGGGGGGGGGAGAGGGAGAAAGGGAGAAAGAGAAAGAAAGAGAAGACAACATGGCAGGGAAAGAGATGTGTGTTATGTAACACTGCTACACTACAAAGATAGCTGGTGGGCCCACACTCAGGGCTAGTGGATAATGTTATGTAACACTGAGCCACTACTCGTGTGGGTTAGATGTTCAGAAAATGTACAATTCATCTTCACCAATCCTCTCAAATAACCTACATTTCAGACCAAAATAAAGTTCAAAATACAGTTCAACCTAACCAAACAGATTGCTAGGATCAATGCAATGCCAAATATATACTGGAATTTACCTAATATTGACTAAATTAGAGCCTAATTTAGCAGAATATACTAAATGTATACAGCTGCCAATTGTACATTTTCTGAAAATCTGACCCATGTCTCCTTTTGTATGGGTAGAAAAGGGGTGTACCAGGGAGGACATTGATTGGAAAAGAAGGCCAAATCTTGACATAGGTGTCAGAGGAGCCAGACATGGCTTTTCCTGTAGGGGAAATAGGACATACCATAGGAGACATGGGTAAAAGGTGCAGTGACATACTTTTCTGTGGTGATTATCTAAGGGAAATAGTGGAAAAGGAGGCTGACATGGAACTTTTTGTTCTGGAAATAATAAAATCCGGCTGGACATAGGAAGTTAGCAGTTGGAAAAGAATTTGTAATATGACAAATAGCTTGTACCACAGAGAAAAAGTCTGTACTAATGTCATCATTAGTGCATATGTCTACTTTGGGACGCAACAGACCTCACCGAGAGACTAATTATATAATATGCCGGTCACCTTAATACTGACAGAATTCGGTCACAGCTCCTAGAAAATGCAACTAAAAATATCTTTTGCACTATGAATTATTTTCTGTAATTACTACTAATTAACCAATACATCTCTTACACCAGGAATGGTTTGACTTACCGAACAAGCTCGTCAGGTTTGACTACAAGCCAGTGTTTGGTGGCAAGTGGGGCTACAATCCCATCCGTCAAGTGCACGATTTCAACACAGGTAAGCAGTTTCATCCCAAACATTGATATTTTAATTATTAGATAATAAAAAGTAAGTGGTTGGAGCAATTGTCAATGTGGGCTTAGCTTATCTGATGACTCTCCCAATTAATAATACTTGTTGCGACGCAACGCATGCAATATTCACGCTCCTTCAACCAACTTGTTAATTAATACATTAAGTAACAGACACTTTGATATATAGTGTTGATGGAGACAGTATCCAGTGATACTCGCAGAGTCAGGATGTTTAGACAGGCGTCAGAATTTAGATAATAAACGAATAGGTGACAACAAAATCATCACGTCGCATCAGTACATTGCAGGAAGAGAAAATAAAAAAATATATATAATATAATATATTTAAATAATTTTTAATAATATATTTTATAATAATTGTTATCCTGATCTATAGGCAAACTATATCTTTACATTTGTATCTTCTTCTCATAAAACATTCATAATAGAACCCATTTTAACAGCATCTGTATTTGTTTATATTTATATTGTTCACCAAAGTCAGGCAGGCCTAGACAATTGACGTGCCATTTTTGTCGTGGTAATGGATACCATACGACAACCACAAGATAACTCTCGTGGTATCAGCCACGATATTTGGTTGACGTGCATGATATCATACCAACTTGTTGGTATGACGTATAGTACTATAATGGATACCCCACTTAAGACATTTTCGTTATGTTTTCTTGCGCGTAGTGCTGCTTGCATAAACCTAAATTTGATAAACCACTTGCTGCAAAGGCCTCCCTACTGTCGTCGACCTTAGGGAGTATTGTTACCTTTGCCTATTAAATCCAATATTTTTACGGTAGGGCTTTAAATCCTCCCTAGTTAGGGAGATCAGTTCTCACCGATAGTGTCATTATTGTAAACAACAGGCAAATAAAAGTAGCAACAACAACAACAACATTACGAGAGAATTCGTACACAAGAATTGTGCATTTCCTGATGGCCTAATTGGACAGGACAGCCTAGCTGCGTGGCAAAGTCTGTGAGGGCACTTAATAGTGACATCCAGAGCGTCATTTCACTAAATTTCAATAATAGGGGATTTACAGTCCAGAGTTTGTCCGGAAAGAACTATCAGCAGGGGGAAGATTTCCTCCACATTAATCCCTAACCCAAACATGTATCAATTAGTCCCGAATGTAAGTATCAATCAGCAGGTGGTCCACTCATCTTTAAACTTTTTTTTAAATTGTAAAATATACTAACTAAATCATTTTTGGAAGTATTCTCCTGGCCATAAGAACTATTCTCATCTTTATTTCATCAATGTGTGACGACTATGAGGAAAGATATTAAAGCTTTGTATTTATGGTGTGACTGTGAGTGGAGAGAGGCTGGGTATTAAGAGAGGGAGAGAAGAGAGAGAGGGGGATGCCTCAATGGTGAAACACATGGTGTTGGTTAGGTGTGACAGTGCACTCGGTCGTGGTGCTGTAATGGCCTGTTATACATAATATACATTCGCCGAATGGTATTACATAATCGGCCCGTCAGAGCCGCGAAATCACGGTTCTGGCTCTCACTGTTTACATATCCGCCATCTTGAATCTATTCACATGAAATTATGGGAGTTATAAGTATGTCAGTGTAGAATCCTAAAAAAACATGCCATATTCAGCCAAATGTATCGGTGGTCAATTGTCAATATCCATGTGTCATACATGTTTCCATATCTTTAAGCCTCCAAGTTTCCCTTCATGCATTTGTTTTTATAGATTATTTACACAAGCTATGTTATTGGTGAAAGTGGACTAGCAATAGTCGATACAAATGTTGCTAAATATTTGTCCGAGCTGAAATGAATCTATCCCAGCATGCACTGTAACAGACATGCGCAGTGGTACACGTAAACCCCCTATTATCCATCAGGGGCGGTTTCACCTTACTACCATAGTTGCTGCAATTGAATTTTGTGACAGCCACCCAGAATAGATTACATTTGCCCGTATTGATGATTTTTTTTATTATTTAAATATGTTTATTCAGAACAACAAAAATACATTTCAGCGACTAGCGTTGATAATCTCGGCGTTGCCTGATTGCTTAAGGCAAAAGGCGTTTAATTATTTCGAAATAGGAATAAGTCATAGTATGACGATTTTATATAAAATAAATATGTTCAGCACGTAATAATATAGACATTATTGGTACAGGGAGATCTTTTTTCATTGTGATCGATAACATTTTCACTTCAGGTTAGGCCTAAAGTATATTATCAAAAAGAAACTAAGATAGACTTTTTTAAAAACCATGTCTAAAAACAATTGGAAAAAATATAATTCGCGTCGTGCTCTTACATACATGTATACCGTTGGATATTACAATTTAATTTCCACAATTATATTGATTAATCGGTAATGCAATTCATTCTCTATGGTCAACATAAGCCAGGTCGCAAGAAATGTCATACAACATAAAGAAAAGTCGTACAACATTATTCTGTCCAATTCTTTCATTTCTTAGTCCATATCCCTAATTTCTAAATTCCTGGAGCAAGAAATCCTTATAACTCTCCAGGGACATTCTTTAATATCTAGATTAATTTTACATGGGAAAGGGAGAAGGAAAAGAAAAACTTGAAGGCATATCAAAATGCAGCCTCATCTATTAATTATTTTCTGTGATAAAGCATCGGTATACATAACCATTAGGATTATATGTGATGTGTTGCAGAAAGATGGTCACAAGTCGCAAAGATATCGTGATATCATATTTGGAAAGATGAGATCAGGCAGATTCTAATTAGGGGTAGCATTAAGACAAATAATTAGTGTTTCTAGATTTTTAGCTTTGAAAAAAATGTTTGCAATATTTGGGTGGATAATTACTCGTAGAATAGCTATTATACTCTCTAGGATTACCTCAGATATGCCTAGATATTGTACAATTATATACATAGTTCTGGAATTTGGGAAATTTATCTATGCTATTAGCAGCGCTACGCAGCAAAGAGATGGCAATATTCCAACAATAAGAACTGGTGAATAAATCACTTTAGAAAGATGCATTTTGCGACTTGTGACTCATTTTCGTGTAACACATCACATATGATTGAGTGTACTTCCTGACTATTATAATTATGGATTGTTTGTATGGTAAGAAAACAATGAGTAGAAACTGTTATCGATACTCGTGTAGGCGTTTCAATACCAACTATTGTTATTGAGAGTATTTCTACTTCTGTCATTATTGTAACAGAGATCTGTTTATCCAAGCAAATATTTCTTAAAAGAGCATCATATTACTTTACTCTGGATAAATAGTCATCAAACACAAAAGTGACCAATCAACATTCTAAAAATCTAACGATTAATGTCATATCATAACAATTTACGTTCATACATATTCAATTACAAACAATAGCATATCACTATCAGAAATCATATCAGAGTATCAAATGTCAATGCAAGACCAAACGTATAGCGCCTACGATTGCTTCGCATGATAACTTTCAAAATCCCCCGACCCCGACCCCCATTCAAATATCTTATATATTACCTACATGTCGGGGATTGACATGTATTTAGCTTTATATATATATAGAGAGAGAGAATGGGACGAGCCGGCAATAATCGAAAATTTATAGGACGAGATTCGTCCACATAAGCACGATGCTGTAGGCAGAGTGCTTATGTGGACGAATCAAGTCCTATAAATTTTCGATTATTGCTGGCGAGTTCCATTCTATATTTATTATATGTGCATAAAATTTGATCATCATCAGATATCACTGAAAAAGTATTAAAGAACTCTCAGAGAGCCCCTGCTGCCCCGCTGAGAGCACCGTCAGTAGGCTACAACGGTGAGCTGTCAGGACTGTGTGATCATGCAGTGTTTACTTACTGACTTGGTTGAACTAAAACGTTCATATCGTAGCCATTTCTTGAGCTACAATAATAAACCTTACATCATTTGATAGAGAATTTAATTCTCTATTTAATGGTGTGGTGTTTATTATGTATTTTTATAATCACAGGTGGATTACCGATCGCGGGGATCTCTGCGGGGATCTCCGCGGAGACAGCGGAAGTGCTGAGTCAGAGCTATTTTTAGACAACTACATTTTTATAGGACGCGTCCTATATGACTATTTTTATAGCACCCCACTTATAGCACCTCTCATATAGCATGCGCGTATAATAAATGATGTTACAGGAAAATAAATCACAAGTCGGAATATTGGTATTTTACAAAGGGATTTATTCACATGAATTCTTGCTCAGAATGTTTTCATTATTGGGTGGCTTAGCTCCGGTAGTAGCATGAATACATGTACCAAATTTGAAGACTGTATTGGATACATGTATATATATTCATTTTTATTTCCATAAAAAGTTAACAGAAATAAGGCAAGCACCGTCTGGAATCCAGATCTTCCGGGTGAGCCCGAAATCGTTATGTTACAATAAGAGTCATTGGAAGAATTGACATTATATAGTTGTTGAAAATTGACATAAGGTTATACCGTTCAGTTTGAAATTACTGTAGCAAGGTTTATCATGACAAGTCATGGCTTACAGCTTTATGTGCCTGATGATGGATTTTGCAACAATGTTACTAGTACCAACGGTACAGAATACATTTAAGTTTATACATTTATAAACAAGATCAACATGGGTAAAAATATCAGCAACTCTGACATTCACGGCCAGTCCAAATCAAATGACCCCATCCCAAACCTCCTGAAGGTAAACAGTTCTAAGAAAGGTTTTGAAATCTTTCCTGTTTTTACATTGGTGGCCAGGAACTTCAAGGTTGTTCCAGACTTCAGGGACTCTGTGAAAGAGAGATCTCTTTATCTTATCAGTTCTTGGTGTAATAGTTTTAAGATTTTTTTGCCCACATGATTTCTTAAAGGTATGCTTTTAGCTTCGAGGTTTGACGTTCATATAATGCATACTGCAGCTATCCTAAGGAGTATATAATGTAACTACTTTACTATTATAGCATTAATACCCGAGGTTTTGGATGGTCTGAGTGGACTATTGCCTGGTGGACAATTCGAGGGGCGTTAGCCCCGAGAATTTCCACCAGGCAACAGACCACTTAGACCATCCAAAACCGAGGCTATTAGTGCTTTTAGGCCCGGTTTGGTCAGATTTGACTGTTATTTACCACTTAGTGACTTGTATTTACCAGTTCTTTCGACGTCTATAACCCCCATTCATTACCGGAAGTTGCCGGAAGTGATTGCCGTGGTCTCTTGTGACAAAAATACACCCCAGAATCTGACCAAACTGGGTCTAAAGTGTAATGTATAATAGGTAGACGAGGCATAAAACACCTAACCTGTACAATCATTGAATGGTTGATTAGAGGCAAGAATCGGGGGCCTTTTATATCTGCCTGTGATTCCCGCCAATTTTGTCCAGTATTTAATCCATACTGGGCCCTGTTGTATAAGCAAAGGAATAATTTTTTTTGTGTGAATTCCTACGTTTTTTTCCTTTACTTTGTTGGGAAATTCCTACGCTAAAAAGCATTGAAAGTATAGGCTATTCCTTCCCTGCACCATTCTTTCCCAGCTGCTAAGCAAGGAAAACTGAGGGAATTCCTTCAGTCCTATACAATTTCAATATGTTTCTCTGGGAATTTTTCTATGCCTTTTCCTTCCCACCAAGCAGATGTAATCATGTAGGAATTTACTACAATATTTCCCTCCTTGAACCACTCAATATCCCCTGCCCACTTCAAATAACAGTCTTCAAGGTACATGGTAAATGGGGGGACATGCCTTGTTCTCACTAGAAATCAACACTCTTGAGGCACAAACAATTGAGACAAGCTAGGTCAAGGACAAATTTTGATTAGTAACAATGCAACTCTAAGGTTGGTGGTTCAATACCCACCCACTGCTGCTTGTTTTTTTCCCAGACAGGCTCACTTCTCAAGTCCATGGTTCGAATCCCAGCTTGGGAGGCTTCTTTTTTCCAGCCAGATTTATTAAAATTATGTTAATAATCGACAGAAAAATCATCTAAACAGCAGAAACTTTGTACCATAATAATAGCAGATATATATGACTAGTAAAATCATATTTTTGCAGTCAATAAATCCTAAGGAATTCTTGAGGGAACACCTAAAAGGTGTTCCTTAGTTTTCCAGTCTTTTCATGTTTAACTCAGAGGAAAGAATGAGGGGAATTACTTTGGTAGGAAAACTTCTGAGGGAAATTCCTACATAGGGAACAACTACAAGTATCAATGTAGGAAATTCCCACAGCTAAATGGGTCAGTTTCTAGGTCATGCCTGTGGATCTAGGAATGTGTTATATTAATCGTTAAACCCAAGAAATGAGTGAATCCTATGCATCCTATTTACCTTCTACTTTGCTGACCCACACATTTGTTGCCTGGGAATATTCCTACAAGCTGGGAATTTTCTGTAGGAATGAATGTAGTGAGGGAAAAATTCCTACAGAAAAAATTCCTTGCTTAGCTTATACAACAGAGCTCTGGTACTTGTTTCTATTTCCGTCTATCCCTGTAGTTATGTACCTGCCTATGGTAGGTGTGGGTAGACTTGCACTAGTCCCATACCTTAATTAAGTTGTGGTGTAGGGGAGGTGAGGGGTGGTAGTGGGGGAAAGGTTGGGGTAGTTGGGAGTAACGGGCGGGGGGGGGGGGGGTTGTGCATTTAAAAGCAAAAGCTTTTGTTTTTCCTTTGGAAATATATTTTTTCAAAACGGTTTCCGCTGTTTGGCCTCATCAGGTACTTTTATTAGGTGTGTGTTCGTTCCCTTCTCATTATTGTGTGTCGCTGCTGCTAGGTTGCGGCACACTCGAGATGGGAGACGCATACTTCAGGCATTTTTATGGATACGCTTGCAACGACAAGTCGCAACCGGGGAGTGCTCACTCCGTTTTTGGATTTCTACGTTCAACTCTTCTGTTTCTTCACTTCATTCATCAGTCTGTGGGCCCCTGTGACTTGCTCATCTTTTTCTGTCGTTCCTTTAAGGCTCGAAGAGTAGACTTAAAAAGATATCTCACTCTTTGCGTGCACTGAGTGAGGAGCTTTGGGCCCCCAGCATCATGGCCGAGGGTACAGAGAAGGGAGAAAAGGAGACTGTTCCTGCTCCTACGGACCAAAACACCTTGGATAAGATTTTAGAATCTTTCAACTCGTTTTCTGACTCTGTGAAATCTACCCTGAAGGATGTTAAGTCTCGCCTCTCCATCATCGAATCTGGTAAGGCCGAGTCTACCCACGCTTCGTCTCCCACGTGTTGGGAGTTCGATCGGGACTCAGATGAGGATTATTCCCATTATGACAGGGATTATCAGGATTATCATCCTTCCATGTATGAACATCGGGATTTCTATCGTCAGACGAGGAAAAGGAGACGTTCCCCGTCTCCTTACGGCTACCACAACCCCTTTAGGGGTCGTAGGAGGTCCAGGTCACCATCTTCCTCCAGGAGTCACGCTCACTCAAGCCGCCATTACTCTCCTCCACATGCCAAGCGTGATGACTTCTTTAGTAGGTCATCTACCCCGTCCCTCCGGGGTGGGTCCTTGCCAAACCCTCCGGAGAAACCAGAAAAGGAAAAGGAATCTCCCGCTGGGGATACTCCTTCCGGTTCTGGGGGGAACCCCGTCTCTTCACAGGGGAACCCTGGAAGTGACGTCAACGATGCAGCCAAGATGGAGGATCCTAAAGGTAAACAGACTACTTCTCTCCTCAGTTCTCTCGTGGCAGAGATCAACGAGAAGAAGGATTTAGGAAGCCCGGTTGTCTTCCTAGATGTTAAGACTTTCGTTAATGATGTGTTTACCGGTCCACCCAAGGGTAAACTCTTGGATGAACTTAAGGATCGTCACAAAAGACCATCCAATGTGGACAAACTTGGCTGCCCTTTCATTCCCGACGAGGTCTGGCGCGCCATGTCCCCAGGCTCACAGAATGCAGATAAGTACCTTCAGAAGTTTCAGAAGATCTTCCTGGCCTCTGCTTCTGCTCAAACCAAGACTCTGGACTCTTTGTTTGAAATTAAAGGCTTGACTTCTCAGGACGCTAAGGTTTCAGAGGTAGTGGAGAAGGCGATTAAGGACTTACGTGACTCCCTCGCCTTGTCTGCCTTCTATAATCAGACTGTATTAAACAAGAAGCGCAGAGATACCATCGCAGAAAACCTTAAGGAACAATACAAGGATATGGCCACAAACCATACCCGTTTCCCAGCCACAGGTGCTAACCTCTTGGGTGGTGAAGACTTGGAAGCTATGATCAAGTCTCTTGAGGCAAGCAAAAAGATTTCTAACATCGTTGAACAAGCTAAGACTACCACAGGCGCCAACGGTAAGGCCAACAATGGCAACAAGTCGAATAATGGTGGCAATAACAACAACAACAAGGGAAATTTCAATAACCAGCAGCAGAATGCTAAGAAGGGCAACAATTTCAAAGGAAATTCAAAAAACTCCAACAGCCCCTCCCAGAAGAAAGGGGGGTTACAACAACTCTCAACCCCGACGGGAATCCCAATACAACAATCGGAAGTCTTACAACGACTACGACCGAAGGGATTCAAGGGACGACCGAGGTCACTCTCGACGCTAGTTGAGGTAAAGTTGAAAGTGGATAGGATCGCAGGAGATCCCAGACCCTTTACCTTGTCCCCCAGGGGACCCACTCTCATGTTCTTTAACCCTGGAAACCTGTCTAATTATTTTCATGTCTGGCAAAACCTCACCTCTGATTCATCTATTCTATCCTACATAGATGGAGTTACTCTGGAGTTCAAGGATACTCCTTTCCAATATTATAGACCCCAGCAATATGTTTTTGGTCCTACCAGAAAAGCTGCAGTCAACTCAGAGGTGCAGGCACTTATCTCTAAGGGCATCGTTGAGGTAATCGAGTGGTGTGATATTAGATTTCTCTCAAATGTGTTTGTTGTCCCTAAACCCAATGACAAATGGCGTCTCATCATCGATCTAACCATACTTAACACCTTCATGGAGAAGGTTTCTGTCAGCTGGTTTGGATATGTTAGGTTGTTAATCACAAAATGAATAGACAAACAGCTGGTGGTACCTGAAGTAGTGGTTTTGAATTAGCATAAACAGCTAGGTCGGTAAACACATAAAGCACATGTAAGGAAATATGAAAAATGTGAGTCAGTATGGTAGTAAAAGTTAATATCTGTATATACATAGAATAAGTCCCTGAGTCAATATAGCATTTTCAACATAGAAGCATATATCAATGGCGCTTGCCACGCACAAGGCATGTTGCGCTGGTTGAATTGTACATGTTGTGATTATAGGGTGACCTCTTAGTTAATATAATAGTCAATTTCAGTATATACACAACGTGTGTCAGTGTTCAATTCAAATGCATGCAACAAGTATAAATACCCAATACTCAGCGCTTGCCATGCTCACGGCATGTTGCACTGATTGAGTGGACCTTTAGTATTTACATGGGGACCAATATGGTAGTGTGGGGTCGGTACCATATATGTATATAAGCTAAGTCAATAAGCGTTCATCGTACATTTGCAGGGGAATTTATAGTAGGAGATTAATATAACCTATTGAGTTATCATTGCATAGTCGAGTACCGGATTGAGTTAAAAAATCTAAACCATTCTATTGATTTACAAATGCTTGCCACGCACTTAGCATGTTGCATTAGTAAACTGTAGGATGAATGAGTGCGCGCGGAAATTTAGTGTTCTAGTTTTAAAGACTTGCGGTTTTTAGGAGCAGGTTTTTCTGATGTTCCTATAGAATGTAGTGAACGTCATATACACAAATTTTGCGATGGTTTCTTTGGTGAAGTGTAGGCCATCTCTAGTTTTCGAGGAGTAGCGGTGCGATGTGTACAGCTTCCTCTTTTTGTGAATGACGCCTTCTAAGTGGGGCCCAATGACTCGAGCCTTCCTGTTAATTCTTCTGATTTGGTTGTTGATTTGGAGAATAGCAAGGTGGATTTCATCCTGGTCTTCAGTAGATAATAGCCATCCGTTAGTGTATGATTCTAGGGAGATCCCTGGTATTTCCATTACAATTAGGGCCTTGCAGATGGCATTTAGGACACGTATCAGAGGGTAGAGCTCATTGATAAAATGTGATGCGGCTGATTGGTGGTTAGGGAATCGTGGATAGATTTTTCTTCCTTTTAGTTTTTCAGTTAACTCATTGATGCCCGCTTGTACATAACACAGATCGTATTGGTGAAACCAAAATCTTTTGTATGCTTCAGTGTCCCCTAGCCTCGCGCCTGGTAGTGAGAGGCATGTAAAGTTGATATCTACACAGTTATGCTCTCTCAAAAGCGATTGCATCGGCGCATCCCAGTTACGCACTCTGGAATCACCTATTAGGAGGATTTCAAAGCATGGCATGGTGATTAGTTGTGAATAAATATAATTCAGAAATATTACAGTTCCGATCTGATTTTGGCGAGCAATTTTCCACCGACGTTTTTGTAGTCTAGGATCTGGTCTTTGCTAAGGCCGGGAGCATCGGTTAAATGATATCCACACCCATAGTATGGATCAAGTGTGGCCTCATAAAAGGTTGCGTCGGTTGTATAATGCTTGAGAAGGGTAGCTAGATTTGGGTTCTGGTTAAATTTCAAACGCATGCAGTCTAGAAGCGCTCGTGAGCTATTTCTTCTGTCCAGTTTACTGAGTCTGGGATTTGATTGGCTAGCCTCTTTGCTACATAGGGGTTTTTAACCGATTTAATTCTGTCTATTAAGGATTGATCAGCTCCTGACATGAGCGCTTTTCTGGTCTGGTATAGCTGTTCCGCCGAGTTTGATGTTACGTCATCAAAGGTTACTTGGCATGCATACATGTTCGAGAAGGGGCTCATGTGGCCCTGGAATGCTACTCCGTCGGTGGTTTCAATAGTGGAGGCATTTTGACGCGTAATCCCGCTGGGGAGATTATCAAAGCTGTCACGGTCGTAGGTTTCCCCTTCGATGACTACCGAGAAACCCTTTGGTCTTGCGTTCAATTTATAAACTGTTCTAGCGGCGTTGGCAATAGTGCGCGCTTCAGATAAATACACCTGCTCCTCTTCGGTTGAATCTAAGGAGATTCTTATTTTAGCCAGGGCTGGGTTGTTTCTATTGTTGTTCAAACACCGAAATATCTCAATTTTGAGTTTAGTTGAGGGGAGGGTCACTTTGACCGGGCGAGGGTATGCGGCGTTTGCCACTGGTCTGGGCTTCCCTAATCTCTCAGGATTAGTGAAGTTTACATTGAGATTTAAGATTTTGAATAAATCCACTAACTGTTTGTCGAGAGCTACCCCGTCCAGTTCTTGCAATCCCTTAATAATTATCCTAAGATCTCTAGGCCTTTCTGCAGGGAATGGGTAACTTGTATTTGTATTGGTAAAGCAAAGAAGAACGGCACTTTCTCCATACGCTTCATCTCTTCAATGGTTGGCACCCTTGTAGACTTGTGTAGAGGCGTAGACTATGGCCTAGCACACTACCAGATCTTTGCTACCATCAGGAATCACGGGGATTTAGACGGTAGTATGTCTCTCTCCCCCAATTCCATAAAGGACCTTTACTGGTGGAAGGAGAATTTACCTTGGCGAACAAGGAAAATTAGAACCTTCGCCCCCACTATTACCCTACTCACAGATGCATGTGACTATGGTTGGGGTGCTGTCCTCGAAGATGGCATGGCCAATGGTGAATGGGACGACTATGAAGAGGGATATCATATTAATGCTAAGGAGATCTTAGCAGTCAAATATGGCATCTATTCCCTCATCAAGGATGTAGTCAGTACACACATCCTCATCCGTAGTGACAACACTACCACCGTCGCCTACATTAACAAGTTTGGTGGCACCAAATCAGATAATTGTGATTACATCGCCAGAGAAATCTGGCTATGGGCTGACAATGTGACTGATACTGTGACGAGAACTCTGTTCCCTACCTGACTACAGACTTACATCATGGTATTGAATTCCTGTACGACCTCTTTGAGGATGGTCAATCATTTGCATCTATTGGAACAGCCCATTCCTCTCTCTCCAATATCATGTCTTACATTGAGGGCAAAAGTTTCGGTGCCAATGAAACTGTCTGCAGAATCATGCAAGGTTTCTTCAGATCCAGGCCCCCAAAGACACGCTACTCTGAAACGTGGGACCCAAACATTGTGTTAGACTATCTAGAAACTCAGTTCCCACATCAATCGCTCAACCTGGCTCAGCTAACCCAGAAGACTGTGACCTTGCTGATGCTAGTTACAAGCCAAAGGGTCCAGACCCTTCGCACCCTGAAGTGCGAGGACATAGTCTTCTCTACAGAAGATAAAGCATCTATCCTCCTGTCTGAGGTCATCAAGACCAGTTCGGTAGGCCGCGCCTTGGGGCAATTAGCCCTGGAATCTTTTCCTTCAAACGAGAAGATCTGCATCTTAACATGCTTACGCCACTACCTTCTCAGAACAAAGGTTTTCAGACCAACGGATGAATTAGGAAATTCTGTGGGTCCTCTCTTCATCAGCCATGCTAAACCCTACAAACCAGTAGGAAATCAGACCATCGCCAAGTATGTCAGGTGCACTTTGGCTGCTAGTGGTATTAATACCAACACCTTCAAAGCCCACAGTGTTCGTTCGGCTACTGCCTCCAAACTAGCTTCCATCCATGTGCCCATCAAACAGATAATGGACAGGGCGCAATGGCAAAATGAAAACACTTTCAGGAAGTTTTATCAGAAACCGATAAACGTGACAACGTCAACTTCCTCCAGCTTACTCTCGGATCACTCCAAGAAGAGAAAGCAAAAGAAGAAATAACACTCTTCTCCTTAGTCTGTGTATCTTCAGGACTCCTAGTAGTGACAGGAGATCCTTAGAACTTATATATGTAGTCAAGTATATATCTAGGCCTAGAACTAGTCATATATATATACTCTATACTCAGCATCTATTCAAGGATCATTTCTATTTCTCCTCTCCTAGACCTCCATCACATCAAGTGAGCCTCTAGCCTTAACAGTCTTGTGTGTGTGTTGAGATGGTGTTGTGGGGAATTGCCTTTGTTAAAGCTCTCGAGTGTGCCACAACCTAGCGGCAGCGACACACAATAATTAGTAGAATCTACTAACCTTACTCTGTTCGGTGACGTAGATTCGTGATTATTGGAGGAGACAGCCGCTGGTGGAGGTGCACTGGCCCACCCTACCCATCCCTAATTTTGTTTGGGCGGCTGTCTCCATTTATTCCAATATCACATCTTCCTTATTACATCAGGAATAGTATGTGGCAATTCCCTTGGCTAGCTCCCCGGTTAAAAGACTGCCTGAAGTATGCGTCTCCCATCTCCAGTGCACCTCCACCAGCAGCTGTCTCCTCCAATAATCACGAATCTACGTCACCGAACAGAGTAAGGTTAGTAGATTCTACTAATTGTCCAGTATTAATGGAAGAGCGGGCGGTCAGTAGTCATGTTCTTTGCTACATTAGAAGTTATTTTGCAATCTTATATTGGTTAATGGATTTACGGAAAGCAAAAATAATTATTATTTTTAAGATTTTCTTGCTTTTTAGGTCATTCAAAAAAGAGTACAGGTGTTAGTGTGGGCCAGACACCAAGATAAATTATGATTTCAAAATTGAATCCCTAGATGATATATGACCATGTTAAGATAATCAATTGTTTCATAAACATGATAATATACCTTCAAGGGATTCAGTTTTGAAAGCATACAAGTTTAGTGATTGACCATCCGGAATTAGTGCGAACTTTTTTTTCATGCATACACAATTATAGAATTACTTCTTAGATGTGTTAATGTTTACCACCATTGAAATCCGCCTGTTGCACTATTGGCACTGCACCAGGAGCCCCTGGTTGCACCAAGCTGTGCACCAGCAGCCCTTTAATTCACCAAACGGTGCACCTGCAGCTCCTCAATGCACCAAATGGTGTACCAGCAGCCCCTCAATTAATGCACCAATCGGTGCCTAATATCCACTTCCATGTCAAAACTCACCTCAAAACTTTCAAGGGGAGAAAGAGACTTTTGCATTTGTGCCTAAAAATATTCTTATCTAGATACGAAAGACGAAAATACTCAATTTTATTAAGAATTATTTCTTCTACTATACTTGCAGGAGTTGCCTATATAACGGACACGGTGGTAGGTAACTGTACAGCGACACCCATCAGCGCCTCCAGTACAGACGCTGTGAAGGATGAGAAGAACAGACAGCTTGTGCGGATAAAAACCATCTCAGAAATGTTCAACCTCAACCTGGACTACACCTATGTAGGAGAGGTGAGGCAACGTTATTTCATATATCATATTTCATATATCACTAGCAAAGTACCCGTCCTCCGGACGGTCATCCTCTTCCTCTCACTGTCTCTCCCTTTCCTCTCTCACTGTCTCTCCTCCTTTTCTCCCCCTGCCTCCCCCTCTCTCTCTCCCTGTCCCTACCAGCCTTCTCCTCTCCCCTGCCCTATTATCTCTCCTCCTCATCTAGCTCTATCCTCCTGTCCCTCACCCTATCTTATTTCCCACACCCAGTCTCTCTGCTTCTTTCATTCTCTCCTTCCGTCTCCCTCCCGTCCCTCTTTCCTCTCCCCCTCCTCTCCCTCCCATCTGATTTCTCCCCCCCCCCCCCCTCTCACTCTGCTTCTTTGCTCTCCCTCTCCCCATCTGATCTCTCTCCCCTCACGTCCCTTTCTTTTTTTCCTCGCTCTCCCCCTTACCTCTCCCTCTGATCTCTCTCCCATTGCTAGGGACTCTCGCAGGATGCGTTGCTAGGGAATCCTGCATTGCTGCAGATGGTGGGACAAAAATGACGTTGTCCCAGAAAGTCCCAGAAAGGCTCTTCCAAAGGCTTCTCAAACTTTCTCTGGCTAAAGATAGTTGAAAAAAACTAAAAATGGCTTCAAAATCCCATTTCCACCCCAGCTACCTTCACAAACCACATACGTTGTCCCCCGGAGTGGGTGGACGGAACTGTACAGATCAGAAAAACGGTTGGTAACATAATAGATTCCAACAACATGTCAGACAAAGAAACCCCTCTACACGTATATTAGACAGATTAGTAGAGCGGATTGGTGCATAACTTTGGATGAATCATGGGTTTAATGATTAAAACATGAAACTTCTCATGGTGGTATATATGAGGACTTTAAGAGCTGTTTTAAACGTAGGGCCATCACAATTTGGTCCCCTAACGACTATAGGTGGCAGCCATTTTGGAAAATTCCCCAGTCATAAATGGATAGCGACAGTATGTAAGAATGACGTGAACTCCAGTGTTTTTTTTGCTTAATTCGATTTTGAAATTCTTGTTCAAACATACAACAGCAGCACAATATTGATAACTTTCAGCCTATATATGTCATGATGTGAGTACAGTTCGAGAAGTCGAACCGTCATCTGGGGTCATCACTAAGTCACACCTCCGTCATCCAATTCTGCTGAACAAACTTTCTTTCAAACCATTGAAAAATTAGAGGCAAATTAATAAATAGATACAATTAGTCATGGATTGCATGCAGATTGAGCCATTCGTGTTTACATGCGACCAGGGCCAGCTCATTGAACATGGCTTCCCGGGAGGGATTGAATAAAAAGAACATTATTATTTTTTGTTATTGCAAGTGCAATAACCTGATATATTGCATAACCTGTGTGGTGTGCAATATGCAGTATGCGGGGAAAACCAAACAGAGACTGATGCAGCGCATGTACCAACATTTCAGGACTATTAACATCCCTGATTTGTCGCTACATGACACTTCGGTTTTTCAACATTTTGACTCCCCTAATCACAATGGGGAGCATGATGCCAAATTTCATATTCTGGAATTTGTACCTTTTAGCACTGAAAGAGTAATATCTGAAGACGCCCGCAATGAGTTGAAATCAAAATGGATCCACCGCCTGAAAACCATGTCTCCTCAAGGCATGAACATTATGGATGCAATCACTTGGAAAACTCAGTGACCACTTACAGTTTGGCGTTAGTCACCCTAGCTATCTAGCTATGTTGAAAAAAAATTCTACCCATTGATAGCATTACGGGAAACTCACGCCATTCCTGCAATGAGTTACATAACCCATCCATATTCATATCGATATTTCCCTTACTATGATATTCCGCTTTTATTTTGATATTCATATCATAGATATAAAATAGAAGACCACAATAAAATTTAATTATTTATTTATTGCCCATATAAAGACTCTTCCTGGTGATTACGACTGCGAGAAGGTTAGCCAGTGGTTGGAAATTCAATATGGGGGTCACCCTACACCCACCACACATTTAGGGATAAGGCCATTAACTGGTACACAAACTTTATTCCATCTGATTTTTCTTCAGAAAACATTATATTTTGAAAGATTGGCGCTAATTGCCAATTCCACCTATGCAAAGGAGTACATTGTGTATTATTTTTATCTTAATCAATTTATTTGATAAATATAAAAATATAAACATAATCATACTCATTGGTGTTATTTAATTCCTCCAATAATTACCAATTTGGCCAGAAGACAAGTCTCCTGGTAACCAGGGCACCCCATTGTGATGTCAATATGATTATCACTAAGGGAACACTCGGTATTGGAAACCCACTGCTGGATTACGTCATGACGTTCCAGTAGCATGGTAGCTCTTGAAGAAGGTGGAGGAGCATTGTCTCTGTTTAACAAAAAGATCATCTTTCAAAAGAAAGCATATCGCATGATTTGTTTATTTAGTGAGAGATACATGCACATAAAATCCTTGGTACAGTACAGAATAAGTACATTCTGGTATTTGAAACTTCTTTAACTAGTAGATCATGTTGTTAGCAATTAATTGACTTTATTTTCATTTTTGCAGAGCACAGTGAGGGAAATCAAATGTGATAAATGGATAGCGACAGTACGTAAGAGCGATGTCAACTCCACATATGTGTATGAGTGGAACTTCAGCAAGGTGGGTCTGATGTTTTGAGGACTGATGGGAATATTATCATGTACCTTAGGGGCATGTAGTATAAGCTGGTACAGGTGTATTCATAATATATTTTTAGATGATATAGCCTTGATGGTATTTGGCATGTAACTAACTAGACTAAGCGACCCAATGCGGCCCCCAGGGCCGGAGGACCAACACATAACAAAAAACGGGTCACTTGGACCTCCCTCTTAACCATGTGCAGGCACTCACAATATCCTAAAGAAGCTTTGAGTTTAGATGCATTATTGTGTAAATTGTCTGCAGTCATCTGTGCAATAATCTCATTATTGTTTCGTTATAATTTCGCTTTACCTCGCTAGAACAAATAGCTCCGCATTTTTTAATAAACACTAGAGCAGGATTTATAAGAGTGTTAAATTAGTTGATAAGAGTGTGAAAATTCAGCAGTTTTATGGAGGCTTTGTATTGCTAGACAATATTCTGACAGGATTGGAGCAATGATTTATTAATTTTTCTTTCCATCGCCCTGTTGGATCTTACTTGATTATAGCAAAAGAAATATAATCATTCTGGGAGTTAAGTGAATAATCTAAAGTCTATAGTTGCAAAAGGTGGTATTATATTATATTCAATGATGGTAAAATGAAAGATAGTAATGAAAAGTACTCAGATAGTCTATAATTGCTTAGATGAGAAATTTAATCTTGTTATTTCCTTGATATCAGAGGCAATTTTGTCTTTCCGTAGCCTACATTCACAGGCTTAGTGGTTCAATGTAATGCTTCTTCCCCTTATTACAATACATCCAAGTTTTAGCCCAGTATTGTTCTGTAAGAACATAGAAAAGAATAGAGTTAAAGAGTGTTCAGTTACTCACCATTGTATTTGAAAGTAAGGGAATTTCATAATTAGACAAAAATGCAGTTTTCATTAAATTAGCCTTCATTCTTTAACCATGAGATAGCATTAAATATGGGTTTTCCTCACAGTTTTTATCATTTTCTTGGAGCCTGATCTGTTTTCTATCGTATTATATCAGAATATGGTTAAATCAGATCCATAACTAACTAGAATATGACAGAACAGCAGAATTGGACATGGTGGCGATGTAAAGACAAAAAAAATGAGGTATCAAATGTGAGAGGCTCACATGAAGAATATTTCATATATCACGTGGCAAAATTCACCCATTATGTCTCATGATGCATGGATTGCAATGTACTAAAGGACATTTTTCTAGAACTAATATGAAAAATTCATTCTCTTGGCTTTTGTGAGAATGGGTCATATATATATATATATATATATATATATATTGTTATAGAGTCAAAATAATAGTATTTGTTGTCTATTCGTCCTTTTGACGTTTCGCTTGTTCTTAAGAAATAACTAACTTTCTGGAGATGTCATCTCAGGTGACGGTTCGCCCCTCTGGCGATTCGCCTTTTCTTTCTCTAACATTATATGACGAATGTACTTGTCTGACGAATGTACTTAGGTGGCGAATTACAACTACTTGGAGGCATTGTACTGTATTTGATTGGCCTGCTTATGGTCCGCATTTCTACTATAAAAGCTGTGATTGTCATAACCAGAATCAGAATAAAACTGGCTGCTAACTTAGACAGAGCTTGTCCATTATTCTACCAACACTCCTAGTCGATTAAGAAGTATCCTCACGAGTAATCTGACGATTTACCTATCAGGCGAGAAGCAACTAAGGCGAATATCTCTAAGTCTTTATTAAGAAGCGAATAACATATAAGGCGAAAGTACAATGGCCTATTCGACATCACCATCACTCGAACATCTGTGGGATGACCAGCCCCAGGGGGAAGACCCCCTTCATCTAATGAGTCAGCAACTGGACGAAAGGCGAAACCGTATCATTGGTGGCAGCGGTGGGATATGTGATGCCCTGGAGGAAGACGGATCCTCCTCATCCATGACGGATCCACATCCCTTCGCCTTAACCCCGTCGCTGGAAGTTACAGTGAATCCCAGACAGTATGAGAATTGGAGAACCTCTCAGCCAGCTCGAGATAGGAGGGTGAGGGTACTGGACGAAGTACCAAAGCCAGATACCAAGCCAAAGCCAGGGAGTGGAGGAGGCATCGCCACGGCCAGGCCAGGACGAAAGGTGAAAGCTTCACCTCGCATCTATGATGGTTCTACCTCCTTGGGCGATTTCCTGAATCATTTCCAGGTAGTTGCCGACCTAAATGATTGGACTGACAAAGAATGTGCACTGTACTTGGGCGCCAGCCTCGACGGGTCAGCCCTTGCTGTATTGGAAAAGGTCGACTTAGACGCACCAAACAGTTACCTGTTGCTGGTGGAAGAACTGGAGAAACGCTACCAACCTGCTGACCAGCTGGCATTGTACCGCACCCAGTTGAGGCTGAGGAGGCAACAGAAAGACGAGGATGTGAATGTGGTTGCTGATGACATTGAACGAATGATTCGCCTGGCATACCCACGAGTGGACAGAGAGGTGAGGGATGACTTGAGTAGGGATGCCTACATTGCTGCCTTACGTGATGAACGACTGAGACAATGGGTGGTGCAAGCTCGACCAGGGACATTCGCTGAGGCCAGAGCTGCTGCCCTCCATGCTGAAGCTTTCACCCAAGCCGAAAAGGACAGGTACTCTACACCAAAAGGCCAGATCAGAGTCGCTGTGAGTGAAGGGACTAAGAGGGCTGACCCCATGGAGACAGTGTTTGAGAAGATCCTGGAGCGGCTAGAACGTCTAGAGACCGGTAGAAGTCAACCCAGGAGTAGGGGCTGCTTCCAGTGTGGCGAAATGGGGCATTTCAAGCGAGATTGCCCGAATCGGCCAAGACTGCCCGTTGTAGAGGGCCAGCAACCCCAGGGAAACGACCAAGGACAGTGAACAACCGGGATCCTGTCCAACGCATAACCGGTGGGAAGGAGGGATGGATCGCGGTACAAGGGCGATGGGACCCCTCCACAGCAGGAGTAATAGTAGATGGACGATGTAGAGGGGTCATGATCCAGTGGCTAGTGGACACAGGGGCGTGTACAACCATCATTAGCAAGCAAGTCTGGCAGAGCATGAACGAATCACCCCCTCTGAGAGCATCCCCTGTGAGGATAACTGGAGCTGGAGGAATGCCGGTGGATGTGTTAGGGGAAACAGACATTGAGGTGGACTTTGGGACATTGAAAATTCAAATGCCAGTGATTGTGGCTAAATTGGACCAAGGAGGCATACTAGGTATGGATGTGATCAGGAGTAGGAAAGGCCAGGTGGATACAGGCAGCGGTATCATCTGGCTGGAAACCAATGGGACAGTGGCTCCTGAGAGACTGGAAGGCTATGCTTATGCTGCCCATGAGACTACTGTAAAAGCGGGTAGCAGAATGATGATGAAGGTCGAGTGGACAGCTAGGACGGATGAGGACCAAGTACTGATCTTGGAGGACGGAGGATTCGTTCCTGACCTCAGAGTGGCAAGGTCTGTACACACTTCCCAAGCAGGGGGGAGTGTGGCTGAGGTGCTGAACAATGGAGATCAAGACATTCGTGTGCCCAAGGGAAGCAAGATGGCCGTCTGGGTTGAGGGAGAGAAACCCCCACCAGCAGGAGATAGACCTGGGCGAATGAGGACGCAGGAGCAAGAGGAGCAGCTCATGAAAGATCTGTGGGCTCAGACGGATGAGGAACTAGTGGAGAAATGTACCGAAACAATTGATAATCTCTATCGGCAATTCCTGCATGTATTCTTTGTGGAAGGGGAAGAACTAGGAAGGACTGACCTAGCAAAACACCATATCATGACAGGCACCAACCCACCAGTCAGGAATAAACCAAGACGGGTCCCCATTCATAGGAGACAAGTAGTGGAAACAGAACTGGAGCGAATGGCGAAAGGAGGAATTATAGAACCTGCTTCTGGACCATGGGCTTCGCCAGTGGTGTTGGTAAAGAAGAAAGACGGGGGCTGGCGGTTTTGTGTAGACTATAGGGACCTAAACAAGATTACGAAGAAAGACGCCTACCCCCTACCCAGAATGGATGACACCTTGGACATGTTGAATGGGGCTAGAGTCTTTGCAACATTGGACTTGGCGAGTGGCTACTGGCAGGTCGAGATGGAAGAAGACAGTAAGGAGAAAACCGCCTTCTGTACTCATCAAGGGCTATTCCAGTTCAAAGTCATGCCCTTTGGCCTAGTGAATGCTCCTTCCACTTTTGAAAGACTAATGGACACTGTGCTATCTGGACTGGTAGGAGACCAATGCCTGGTCTACCTAGATGATGTGATTGTATTTGGGAAAGATGTGAAGGAGTGCGCAGAACGCCTGGCTGTGATTCTAGAGCGAATCGACCATGCAGGGCTAGTCGTCAAACCCAGCAAGTGCCAACTATTCAGGACATCAGTTGCGTTCCTAGGGCATGTCGTCTCAGGAGAAGGAGTGGAGACTGACCCGTCGAAAATAGAAGCAGTCCAGTCCTGGCCCATCCCTACTACCAGGGAGATGTTGAGGAGCTTCCTAGGCTTCTGTTCCTACTACAGGTCCTTCGTCAGAGATTTCGCCACGATAGCCAGCCCACTTTTTCAACTAACAAAGAAGGATGTTACATTCGTATGGACTCCAGAGTGTCAGACAGCCATGGAAGAGCTGAGAGACAGACTGTGCACAGCACCTATCCTGAGATACCCAGACGCCAATCTCCCTATGACTCTTGATACGGATGCATCTAATAGTGGTTTAGGAGCCGTGTTATCTCAGCGTATAGAGGACAGGGAAATGGTGTTAGGATTCGCCAGCAGATCCCTGACTAAAGCAGAGAAAAACTATTGTGTCACGAGGAAGGAGCTACTAGCCATCCTGTTTGGTATCAGGCGATATCGCTCATACTTAGTGGGAAGCCATTTCACAGTCAGAACCGACCATAGTGCACTCAAGTGGTTGTTGGAGATGAAGGAGCCCGAGGGTCAGTTGGCTAGATGGATGGAAGAACTCGCCTCCTACTCATTTACTGTACAACATAGGGCTGGAAAACGACATGGGAATGCGGATGGACTTTCACGAATCCCCTGTGGACAGTGCCACAGAGTTGATTATGAGGAGGAGGAAATAGTCACGAGTCGTCTGAGAGTAATTACCTGGGATGTGGGACAGAACTGGGTGGAAGAACACCAAACTGACGATCCACTGTGTGTGCTGTTCAAAGAGGCAGTGGAGAGGGACGAGTGTCCAGGCGAACGTGATCGCATACCTGGGCGCGACTGGAACTGGTTTTTATGCAATTTCCAATCCCTAGCCATCCAGTCAGGACTATTGGGGAGTTGGAGATGGACTGGTCAAGGGGGAAGAGAATGGCGAGTGTACATCCCCGTGTCAGCCCGAGAGGAATTTCTCAAACAAGTGCATGAGGGCCCTCTGGGGGCCCATTTAGGCCGAGACAAAACTTTTAGCAAAGCCCGGAAATCAGCCTACTGGCCTAATATGACTAAGGACAATGCCCTGTTTGTCTCCACCTGCATGCCCTGCCAGCAGAGGAAAAGCCCTAACAACAAGAGGAGAACTAAGATGGGGGAACGCCCCCTGAAGGGGCCATGGGAGGAGATGGCCATGGATATTACTGGCCCTTTACCAGAGACTGAACGAGGCAACAAGTACATCTTGGTGGTGACTGACTTATTCTCAAAGTGGACAGAGGGATTTCCCATTCGTGATTTCACAGCACAAACAGTAGCCGACGTCTTAGTCCGAGAAATCATCTGCCGCTTCGGCACCCCCCTCATATGGCACTCAGACCAGGGGAGGAACTTTGAGGCTAGTCTGTTCCAAGAAGTGGCTAGGGTGTTGGGGATATACAAGACGAGAACCACACCATACCACCCAGAGGCCGATGGCCAGACGGAGAAATTTAACTCTACGATGTCCACCATGTTAACAGGCCTAGTGGACGAGGAGCATAGTGATTGGGACTTGTGGGTGTGTTTTGTGACAGCAGCATACAGGGCCTCTACACACACTACCACTGGCTTCTCGCCTAATTTCCTGTCCCTTGGCAGAGAAACCAATATGCCCTGGGATGTAGCATACCCAACCCCCGGAGGGGAACTGATGTCGAGAGAACATTATGTGAGGAACATGGTCACCATGATGGAAGGAGCCCATTCAATCGCCTTCCAAGCCATGCAAGCTACTCGGCTAAGACAGAAGGACTACTATGATAAGTTTACTAGAGAGACTAAGTATCAGGAGGGCCAGTCTGTTTGGATCTACCAACCCATAAAGAAGATGGGCCGGTCCCCCAAGTTTCGCCAGTATTGGACGGGCCCCTGGCTGGTAGTTGAGGCTCTCAGTGACATGATATACCGGGTCCAGAGAGGCAGAAAACGGCGAGTAGTACATGGAAATGTCATGAAACCAGCCAACGTGGGGGAGCGAGTCACCCGTGTATGTTATGACAACACTGAAACTAGGTCGCCGGGGGAAAACCCATTGGCAGAGGAGCCAAGCGAAGCGCCCTTGACTACGAGAAGGGAACCTAGCAACAGTGACCTAATTCCAGAACGAGACGGGCGCCGACCGCAGGCGGCGAGTCACCTAGCAACGCTTCAAACCAATGAGATACATTCTGATACAGGTCCCGCGCGCGGAGCTGTGATAGCGACCTGCCATGACGTCACGTCGCCTGTTCTGAGGATCGAGAGGCGAGAGCGGGAGCCAAACATCCAAATGCAAAAAGGGCATGTAAGGACAATAACTAGGAGTATGAAACGAAAAGAGAAAGAGGATGCCAAAACTTTATGTTCTGACCAAAAAAATCAAATAAAGCAGTTGTGTAACGACCAAGAGAAGGCAGGGAGACCGACTGCAGAGGTGGCGGGGAGGACTGGCGGCCAGCTTGAAGCCAGTGCAGGGGACTTGTTGCTTGGTAGCAGTTCCTACAAAGTATCAGGCAAGAACAATAAAAGCGATCGGGGCTCGGGTGGCTTTTCAGTTCAACTCGACATGGCTTCGAAGCAACTACATGAGTGTCGTTACCCCACCTGCGATTATGTCACCAGAGATAGGGGCCAGGCTGAGGAACATCAACGAGACAAGCATGATGACTTGATCCTGGGCGTGAAGTGCGATCTCTGCCCAAAGATTGTGTACAACCGGAGAAAGCGAGACCTCATCAAGCATCGCCAGAATGTACATCAAGATCAGAGGCTAGACTGGCCTGGGCCGGTTCAGGTGCTAGTGCTCACCTGCCGGCGACCGCTCTCCGGACGAATCGCCACAGAACAAGAGGCGGAGTTTTTCTACCAGGGAATCAGATGTACTCATGATTTCCCAGCTGGACAGAGGGTACAGCCAACCCCCACCCCTGCCGATTCACCCAAGTATCCACCTCAGCCGACTCGCCAGCCCTACCGTCCCCAGGTAGAGCCAGTGACACCTGCGAGGGCCGAGTCACCGGTGCAAGACGGGCTGCTACAGGAGTTCGCCCTGGAGGCGATTGGCCAGACTCCGGGAGTAGTTAAAGTGACAGACCTGACTGACTCCACCATTCCCCCAAGAGCTGTGAGAGTGGCTAGCAAGATGATTAGGCCTGCTTCGCCACTGCCTCCCCAACAAGTAGGTCTAGTGACGTCTGAGACCACCTTCAACGGGCCAGTAGCACAAGACGAGGGGCCGCAGGAGACGGCCACACCTGATGCTGACCAGTCGCCAACCAAGAGTGGATCGCCTGTGCTTCCCACCTCCCCTGTCCGCAACCCCCCTGCTTTCCCCCCAGAGCAGTCCCAGTCGCCAGGTGGACAACTGGCACTGGAGGAAGTCCCACCCCCTGTCAGACAAGAGCCTTCTGTCCTCCATACCCCTCCTCCCCCCTCTACTCCCCAAGGCCAATCGCCAGGAGAACGCCAGCTGCAGTGGAGTCTGACCCCCAGGACCTGTGATAGCCTGAACCAGCTGGTCACTGAGACTGTCAGAGACGTTGCCCCTCCCCCTCACACCTCCCTCAAGAGTGGATCTGTTTTTAGACCGGAGTTAGGACTGCCCCAGTGCAGCCCTATGATAGTGCCAACCAACATCCTTCTGGACGAAGAAGACGAGACTTGGGAATTGTTGGAAGGTACGCAAGTGTGTAAGCTTGCTTACAAGCGTACTTTCAAGTGGGAGACTATCGACCCTCTTCTTCCCTCCCCCAATCCAGAAGGACCACCACATCTCCCCGACTGGCCTGGTTTCCCTCGGCGAGTCAACCGCAGCAAGGTCAAGTGCCGACGGATGCTGGGACACTTTCACTACACCCAAGAGGTGTCTGCCACTTACAGGCTGGAGGAAGAGGATGAAGACATGTGATTGAGAGAACAATTGTGTTAGTTAATGTTGCTTCTCTCTAGAGTGACTAGTTTTAAAAACTTGGGACGTTTTCCACCATATCTACTCCTTCGAATTATTCCAATGGACGCTTTGCTGTGTGATTTTTGCAGAGACGATGAACAATAAGGTATGCTGAACTGTGATTAGAGACAATTATCTCCGGTGCTTCTTGACTACTGTGGCAGCTGATTTCCAGAACAGTATTGATATTTATCTTTTCTTACGGGTCAAGAAAGCTAGTGGGGGGGGATAATGTTATAGAGTCAAAATAATAGTATTTGTTGTCTATTCGTCCTTTTGACGTTTCGCTTGTTCTTAAGAAATAACTAACTTTCTGGAGATGTCATCTCAGGTGACGGTTCGCCCCTCTGGCGATTCGCCTTTTCTTTCTCTAACATTATATGACGAATGTACTTGTCTGACGAATGTACTTAGGTGGCGAATTACAACTACTTGGAGGCATTGTACTGTATTTGATTGGCCTGCTTATGGTCCGCATTTCTACTATAAAAGCTGTGATTGTCATAACCAGAATCAGAATAAAACTGGCTGCTAACTTAGACAGAGCTTGTCCATTATTCTACCAACACTCCTAGTCGATTAAGAAGTATCCTCACGAGTAATCTGACGATTTACCTATCAGGCGAGAAGCAACTAAGGCGAATATCTCTAAGTCTTTATTAAGAAGCGAATAACCTATCAGGCGAAAGTACAATGGCCTATTCGACATCACCATCACTCGATCATCTGTGGGATGACCAGCCCCAGGGGGAAGACCCCCTTCATCTAATGAGTCAGCAACTGGACGAAAGGCGAAACCGTATCAATATATATATATATATATATATAATGTATACGTCAACTTCCAGTCAACTGATTCAGGGGGATCTTATTGTTTAGATTGCCATCATAAAACTGATAATTACTGTCTGAACAGGTCATTGTACTCATGAAATAATATAGATCTGTTTATCTTAAAATTTGCTCAGATAGAAATGACATTGATTGTCATGGAACTTGATATTTTTGGAATAGCCCTCTGATTTAGGTGCAGTTTGTTAAAGACGTCACCAAACGAAATCAATACATAGCAAAGTCTGAACCCTATTACATTGTCCTTCCTATCTGAGAAACATGAGACGATATATTAGATTGAACTTACTGGAATTATGCCTGTAAAATGACAGACCTGAACTATATGACAGTTACTTGATTTTATACATTACAGAAAGAGTGGGCAGATGGCAGCACCGGTGCAAAGATCACTTCTGGTGTGCCTGTGATGATGAGAACTATCATCAGAGAGGTAAATATAGGGAGAGCAATCGTTGCTGTTGTTGATTGATTGATTGATTTTAATTTCCAAGAGGTACATACAGGAAATTGGATTCGCTTTGGTTCGCTCAGGTGACTTTCTAAATTAACAATGTGTTTGTTAAGACCATACTATCTTATTGACTAGAAAATGAGAAGAAAGTTTGGTTTAAAACCATAACATGAATAAAAGAACCTCATTACTGTACATACTTGAGTTGTATATTCATAAAAGTAAAGTTTTGCTGAATCTGTATGTGGAGTGTATGCAAAATCCCCCCTACATGATTCACTGGCTGATTGATTTTGTTTAAACATAGTAAAAATAGCCAGAGGGGAGGTGGTTTAAGTTGCACCTTCAGTCACACGTCCTATTGTTTGGGTGTGTGCAGGGCACCTGGTTGTTGGGAGACACTGATGCTAGGCAACCCATCTGTTGAGTATAGTGAACGGTGCAGTTTGTCAAAATTCATGTCCAACAACTCACCTTTACATTCCCAGAAGATCGGACTCTTTATACACACATAATGTAATGATAATATGAATATTGAATTATATTATCATAAGTTCCCAGTATAGAATATCACTATTAGTCACAAGTATGAATATTTGTGTTACAATACCACCACTAGTGACAATATAATATGTGTGTTTCTACCACTACTAGTGACAGTATCAATATTTGTTTTAGGATACCACTACTAGCAACAGTATGAATATGTGTGTTAGGATACCACTAGTGCAACTACTAGTACTACTAGCGACAGTGTGAATATGTGTGTTACAGTATGAGTTCTGCCACCACTAGTGACATTTTGTATGTTACAGTATGAGTTCTACCACTATTAATGACAGTATGAATATGTGTCTTACAGTATGAGTTCTGCCACCACTAGTGACATTATGTATGTTACAGTATGACTTCTACTACTATTAATGACAGTATGAATATATGTGTTAAAGTATGAGTTCTGTCACCACTAGTGACAGTATGAATATGTGTGTTTCAGTATGAGTTCCCAGTAGAGTACCACTACTTTGACTATGTGGAGGAGGAGCCTGACATCTTCTCATACAACATTGGGTCGTGCTACACCACAGTGAGGAGGATAGACTTCAGGTTCCAGGTCACAGGTCAGCACTTATTCTACTGTAATCTATTTTTTTTCTTTATTTCATTCAGGCCAATATTGTATCGTATACGATTACAAAAACACACTGTCCTTCGAGGATGATCTCAGGCGTTGCCTGACATTATTCTCAGTGAATACAGGTTTTATCAGAGAAACTCAGTAATCGTGGTTCAAGCTGCATTCGCAGCTATTACGGCAAAACAATTTTTACCAAATTCACTCTCATGAATACGATTAGATTTATCAATATTCTGCTGCTGGTATATATATGTTTATACAAGAATTTGAAGTCTAATCACCGAAAGAAAACTGCCGCCGATGAGCGACAATAAGTGAAGTCAACGCATAAAAGGATTCGAGAGGGTCATCCACATACAAATGTGGACGTTTTATAAGCCTTTTACAGTTTTAGCAAAAGCAACTGAACAAAATCCTCCAAACTGTTAAATGGGTTGGAATTGAATGGAACAAAATATAGACCCTTTGACTGACGTTATAGAGAGTGCAGGTTTAAAGGTAAATACCCGTGTTTATTTTCAACTTTGGATTTAGAAAGAATTTAGCGGGAACCCCAAAAGCCTCGCAAATGATTGTATTCCTTTGATCTATGGAGATACTCTAAGACATCAAGCTGTAACAATAATATAGCAATACGCGAGAAATCTCTATACATTATATAAATTTATGTTGCATAAAAGCTGCACTCATAGTATACAGAAATAAATAACCTGAAATGAAATAAGCTCTTGGAAAGAGAAAATCTCTTAGTTCAAAAAGTTATTGTACATGTACAATAGAAACATTTTTATTGCAGCTTCTTAAAGAAATATAGATCCACAACTTAGAGATGATATGAAGGCTTTTTCCGCATAGGCACTCGAAAAGAATGTTGTCTTAGTGAAGACGAATTGCACCGATATTAGCTGAGAGTGTACTGTGTTCCACGAAAATGAGTCACAAGTCGCAAAATTGATATTTTCAAAGTGGTTTATTCACAAGATATCTTTGTGGGAACGTTCTCATCTTCAGGATATCTAACGCCTTGGGTCGTATGAATAGATGTGTGTAGACAGTGTATTAAATATATCCTTGCGTTTCCAAGGTCATACTATTGAGTATTATTTAGCTATACCTGTTAGCTGCCCTAAAGTTTACTATTATAGGAATCGGGTTGACCATATTTCATTAAATATGATGATATCTTAAAATCAATTTTTGCTACTTGTGACTCATTTCTCTCTGACACATCACATATAAAACTGCTCGGAAATGTTATGATATGATGCGCTTGGAAAATATCTTGTCTTGTTGAATACGATTTGCTCCTATATGGAAAGGCCTTGATATTACTTTATGATTTTATTATATATTTTACATGATGAAGCTTGAAGGATTAACCAATAGTTTTAGGATGACAGTGTTTAGATAAAGCGCCATATTACCGACTTCACAAACCCTGCTAATACTGGCTAACTGTACACATGTTTGGCACCGAAATAATTAATCGTGTGACCATAACGTATATTTTTAAACATCAACGAGCCTGTTGAAGATGCACAAGGCTACATATAATTAGGGATCTTCTATATATGGTGAGTATCTTCCTTATTTGTATGTAATTAGTTTCCTAAGAGATTATCGTCAATGGACAAGCTAAAACTGTACATGGTGTCTGGCATAGAAACATAACAGTAGGCTGCATGCCTTGGATGTAATTAAAGTGCAGGGTCAAATCACCACCTAAAATGATTTTCACAAAGACAATCCTTCACATTGAGTGCAGTCATGGGGTGTAAATATATAGTACTGTAATGTGGCTCTCACCTATAGACCCAGAGCGTCAACAACACTTAAAATCAACACTTGTTGAAGTTGTTTACTTGCTAATCACATCCATTGTTCCCTCAATAACATTGTAAAATCTATTATCCAGCACGGCGTGCATATCTCCCAAACCAAACGGAGGAGACCGGCTGATACAATCACTTAATGATAATCACTTAATAAAAGTTTAACAAGCAACAAACAACAAACAAACAGTCCATTAGTAAGCTAATATCCCACTATCCTCAGAGTAATTATAAACCTGCATGGAAACAGAGTAACACATCTTCACTGCCACAGGACTATGTATAGCCTATATAGGTTCCCATGCCACCTTTGTATCCATTAGTAAGCTAATATCCCGCTTTCTTCAGATTAATCAATCCAATTACAGTGTAATCCATATTTCTCCAATGAAGTATAGTGTCTGAATTGGATCTGAATTGATACATCCCATGTGTAGAAATCTCATAGGTCAGAGCTCCTAATATATTGTGTTGGACTGACATATTCCCTCTCGGGAGACCTATTGTCAACCATTCCAGATTAAGTATTGGTGCTTCTATATGCAAAGAATGAATAACAACAAAATAGGTATAGCTTTCTAAGGTGTCAAAAAGATGCTACCCCACCCCGTCATCGCTGGCCATTGGCATGACTAGCTCAATGGCTGAGCGAAAGTGTGAGTAGGTGTGAAATACACAACATAGCTGTTAATAGTGGATTCGCACAGATATGTTGATGAGATGCGATCAAGTTTCCAATGATAATAAATGTTAGGACTTCAACAAATTCTTCAATATGATAGTCCTATATATTTGTATGCATGAAAACAAGTTAGCGATATTTCCTGATGGCCACTCACTATTGTAACATTTTTAGAACAACCTCAGAGATACATAGATACATTCAATATACATGCTTGCAATTTGATACATGTTTTTATATCACTAGCAGCGCTAAACACGCCGAAAATGTAACCATTTTCAACAAGTTTTCCCGTGATAAAAACATCTGAAAAATAACATTTATTGCAACTTGTGACTCGCTTTCCTACAAAACATGAAATTAAATTTTAGTCTATGTTGGTAGCCACTCTCACTCAGCTAGCTCCAAATCCGTGGAGTGTTACAATCTAATATGGATGGGGTATAGTTGACAACAGCAACATTCTGGTTGTTATATTTTCACCCGAAATATTGACTTACATGTGTGTGACAGACTTATAAATGTTTCCCTTCACTTTCCCTTCTTCACAATGGGTGATGCTATTTATGTAGGATTTGGATGGGGTATGTAAATTCATGGAACTATTTTCTAGTTCACCTGCCTGGTCTAATAAAAGTGATCTTATAATGTGTTGGTAGCTGATGGTTAAAGGATAGGCTGCTTGTTGCTAGACCTGTGTCGATTATATTATTAAACATGTATCATTATATTGCAGAGCGGTCGGGATGACACGATCCAGTGTAGAAACAGAATAAATACCAAGAGGTCAAGCAACACTGAAGAACACCCGAAATATTCATGGATGAATCTTGACCCAAGATTTTCATTCTATACCTAATAGACAGAGATAGATTAAGGTGTTTAATGCCTGCACATTATGAACATATTTTTCATCTCTGCAATCATGGTTCGTTCTATGACAGAACCAGAAGACAGTTGTGATGTATTCCAGGAAAATGAGTCATAAGTCGCAAAATTGATATTTTTCAATTCTTTTTATTGAAATATTCTGATCTTTAGAAGGTGTAGCACTTATAGTCATATGAATCCATATCACAAATTTCGGGACATTGTATAAAATATATCCCTGCGTTTTAAGGCCTTCATATGGAGTATATTTAGTTACTTTACTGGTAATTACCCATCCTGAAACATTTCAAACTTTACTTTTCAAAAATAAAAATATTAAACTTAAAATATAAAAATACTTTTTAGGTGTCCTAGTGTTTACTATCATTGAAATCAGCTTGATCTATTTTCAAATATGATGATTTCTCAAAATCCATATTTTGCGATTTATGACTCATTTTCGTAAACAGATCACGATTAAGTACTGTTCCATGAAATAAAGAGAAATACAAAAAGTTTTTTCTGTGTTATCTGCTTTCTCCATCATATTATTTACATTGCAGTACAATTCGTTGATTCCTTTAAATGGCCATAAGAAGCAGCGGAAGGAAATTAGCTAGTCCCCTCCCCCTAAACCTAAATAAACCTAGCTATAAATAACCCCACAGAGGCTGTATTGAGTGGACGGCTACATCTACCGTCTATCCCTGATTCTAGGTCATTCCCCCGCCAACAACCTCCCCGCTGACATTCTCCCCGCCGCAATCTCCCCGCCAAAAATCTCCCAGCCGACATTCTCCCCTCCATACATTCTCCCCGCCAAACGGCCTCCCCGCCGACATTTTCCCGCCAATAAATGATTAAAATGTGTACAGATTGAGTGAGAATCGACCTTAAAAATCATGATGTGAAAGACAGCAAAGTGACTGCAATATTAACATCAATATTAGATTAATTTTAACGTTAGGATTCACGTTAATACTGACTTAACTTTGCGCGAAATTGAGTCCACATATTCTCATAAATATTAACGTAAACAATTCACGTAAAGTTGCCCTTTATTTTTAGTTTATATTGACGTGAATTGCCCTTAAAACCTCGATTTGTTACCTAGATATACGGTCAATATGTACAGTACAGCATGCTTTAATAATCACATGGTAGGTTGTGATTTATTTATTCCCCCTCCCTGCTCGTCAAATAATAATTACTAATCAAGAAATACATTTTAAACCCTTAAATCACTTATACAATAATAATAATAATATAATAAATTCTTTTATTTCATGACTAGGTTACAGAAAATACAGGTAGTACATGTCAGGTCTAGACCTGGTCTTCCCATGTATGCCTAGTAATAATATTGAGCGAAGATGAAACCATATACTTTACCAACATCTATTGCATTATGTTGCAATGTTATTACGCAATACACGGTGATATATCGTCCCCATGGTATACTTATATATCCAGACACATAACATAAGATCCCTACTCCTATAGGAAAAAGAAATAGACAGGGAAAATATCGGCGGGGAAAATGTGGGCGGGGAGGTAATTTGGCGGGGAGAATGGCGGGCGGGGAAAGTGTATGGCGGGGAAATGAAGGCGGGGAGATTGCAGCGGGGAGATTGGTGGCGGGGAGAATGTTGGCGGGGGAAACACCAGACACCCTATCCCTGGATGCTATGGTAACACACCTTTAGCTGCCCCACCTGTTACGTTTGGCCATGATGAAAGATGGCCATGGTAGGCTTCAGTAATCCTCCTTTGGTTAGCTAACAACCGGCTTGTGCACATAGGGTATCACGCGGTTCTATCATACATACTTTATTTTGTGCATCATTATTATTGAAACTTTATTTCCATTTGGTTGTAGGCCTACATAATGTCTATCTGGAAAATAGATATTCTTGGGGATTTAATTACCATATAGGCAAATACTTAGGGATTTTGGAGGATTTTGTACCGTTGTTTTTCCTACAGGGCTTCTAAAACGTTCACATTTATATTAGGAGGACCTGTCCGATTCCTTCCTATGATGACTTTACTTGTCATCGATGACCGGTCGATGACCAGTCGTTGGTTTCAATTCATAATTATAGAAACATAAAACAGCAGCAGCATATTGATACACACAGTTGTATAAGTTTTAATATAAGTAAATTTGGTAAGATTTGTTTTGTCATAGTAGCTGAGGATGCAGCTTTAGTAATTGTACCAAACAGTGCACGAGCAGCCCCACAAAGTTGGTTATTAGTCCTTTGTGTATTTTGCAGGTGACTACAACACGGTAGTAGCCCCCAACCCCAATAGGTTCAGGTACTTTGTACTCGCCGCCATCATGAGGACCACCAGTGATGTGTCGCCGCTACGCATCAATGATCTAGTGGTAAGGAAAATATCTTTTTTGTCAACCTTTCCTACAACAATTACCTTGCTAGACAATATAGGTGTATATGGGAAGGAAAACACCTCTGTAATTATATTTGTTGTAGACTTATGCAAGTTGTTTATTATTTTTGTTTAGAAAAAGGAAAATATCTGTCTTTAGTCAACCAAGGTGTCACCTTATCCAGGAAAAACTACCTTGGTACACATATCATTGCCATTATCTTTAAGGCAAAATATAACTTTCTCTAGTGTTGTATTAGAAATGTATTCAGATGGACCTATAAAAGTGAAACAAATTTATTTCGATAGGGAAGTATCTGCAATACTACATCATTTTGAGGTTATTCATTAGAAATTATTAATCAGGATAACTCACTTTTCTCCCAGTTCCAGTATGTTTAGAAAAATAACTAAATAATATGGAAACAAGAAACAGGAAAGGAACACAAGTCTTCCTTTGAACCAATCAGCTGTACATTTTAGATCTCTGGCTTGCATGATTTTTTGTTCTATAATTCTAATAAAAATCGGAAATATTTGATGCCGAAATTTTGTTCAGAGATGTTGGTAGGTTCAGCATATATGTCTAACAGTGGCATGGACTAAGGGGAGAAAGCTGGGCTAAATGCCCTCTGTCCCAATAGGAAGGTGCCACCTGTCACTTGATGGTAGAAACACATTAAACACTGCAGTGTAGGCGTCTCCAGCTGGACCCTCCTCTCTCTTACTCTCTCTCATTCCTTCTCTTTCTCACTCTCTCTCATCCCTTTTCTCTCTCACTCACTCTCATCCCTTCTCTTTCTCACTCTTTCTCATCCCTTCTCTCTCACTCACTCTCATCCCTTCTCTTTTTCACTCTTTCTCATCCCTTCTCTCTCACTCACTCTCATCCCTTCTCTTTCTCACTTTCTCCCATCCCTTGAATATGGCTGTTAGCCAGTGTCTAGTAGTCGCCAAGCGATGGTTACTTCCAGTTGAGGTTCAGGTCAGCGGTTTACCACTTCCAAAATTACTATATACCAAAGGCATATAAGCAGTATAATATCCCCCATCGATGTATATATATATGCCCCATCCATGTACATATCCACCATCCATGTATATATCTACCATCCATGTATATATGTCCCATACATGTATATATGCACCAATCTATGTATCTATTACCCCATCTATGAATATGCACCATCCATGTATGTGCACCTCCTATGTATATATTCCCCCATCTATGTATATATTCCATTGCCATGAAAAGTAGGTCACCACCCCAACTTTTCAGCAGTAAAATAAAGCAATTTCTAGTGGCTAATAATATGCTAAAAGGCTATGAAGTGATTATTTCCATGATTGAAATGACTGGTAAAAAAGTTTGTTCATTCTGCTTAAATTCTTTGAAATAACCATAGATTCAACTGCAAGTGTCACTAGGTCAAGTCAAGTCAAGGTCAAGGTCAGGAGAACCGACAGGGTAGAAGTGGCCATTTCCTTGATGGAACTCCTGTTAAAATTACTCGTTTCTACTAAATACTTAGTATTTGAGTTGTTTTAAAGACAGCTGAAAGCTATCCACCCAAATTTGTCTACTAATGAGCCTGGTGAACGCCTAATTCCAGGCTGTCATCATATCCAGTCTGGTACCACTTGACCCTTATGGGTCTCGTGGTACCAAATTGGATATAATGACAGCCTGGAATTAGGCCCCTGCCTCTCAGTGTAGGGCCCCAAGTGAGACTGAAAAGCCAATCACCCACCCTCACTAAACTACCTTGTATCATATCGTAGGCCAGTTCACCAAGCTCTAAATATATGTTCACCATTCAGGTATATTATATATATGCAACATCCAAGTATATATTATGCCCCCATTCAGGTATATATGCACCATACAAGTATATATATGCCCCTATCCATGTATATATGCACCATCCATGTATATATGACCCTTACATGTATATATGCCTCATCCCTGTATATGGACCACCCATGTATATATGCACCATCCCTGTATATGCCCCCATCTATGTATATATCCCCCATCCATAAATATATGCCCCATCCATAATCATAAATACCATCCATGCATATATATTCACCATCCAGGTATATGTACTATCCAGGTATATATATTCCCCATCCATGTATATGCCGCCATCCAGGTATATATATGCACCATCCATGTATACATGGACCACCCATAATATACAGACCACCCATGTATATATTCACCCTCCATGTACATATATATTCACAATACATGTATGTATTGTTGGAGTGGGAATTAATGGTATTCGTTATTTGACCGCTAGGAGGAAGAGGGGGAGATGATTGGTTACTGGGGGCCGATTCGTCCCAAAGTTGTTCTAAGTTAGGCTCAATTACATAGTCCATTCCAATGGTCAGCTATCAGGGGTAGCGCGGCAGCTTAGCACAGAAGAGGGACTTAGCAATATAAGTAACTTTAAGTAGGGAAGGTACCAGTGACCTTGGGGTTCAGACGGTTCAGTCCGCGCTCGATCTAGTCAGACATCAGAGAAGAGGAATATGGTTTTCAGCAAGGCTTTATTCTCCAGACACAGGCTCACATCATCATCCAAGGAATGGTCAACCAGGAGTGACAATCTCACATGGCCCACACTGGGCCTTATATAGAACACAAGCAATAAAATAGACATAAAATAGTAGCAATATAGACTTAGTCCACCAGGGTTATAAATGGTGCAACTCGCTATCGCTCGTGCACCATTTACCCTGGTGCACCCATCATTAGAGACTGCCGTCTTCCAAGTACTAAATATATGTACCAACCATGTATATTCACCATCCATGTATATATTCACCATGTATATGTACCATCCATGTTCACCATCCATGTATATATGCACTGCCCATGTATATATTCACCATCCATGTATATATTCACCATGTATATGTACCCTGCATGTATATATATTCACCATCCGTGTATATATGCACCAACCATGTATATATATTTATATGCACCATCCATGTATATTTGTATTTACCATCCAGGTATATATATATGCACCATCAATGCATACATATATACCTCATTCATATATATATGTACCATCCATGTATATGCACCATCCAGGTATACATATATATGCACCATCCAAGTATATATCAGGCATACATAACTCCCTATATATACTAAATCTCATGCTTTTATCTTTGTATTTTATGAAGTCACCAGAAAATATAAAATTCAGATATACCCAGAATTTACTATATTTCAGTCCGATTCAGCTGAATCCATCCCATTTCCAGAGCTGTTCTGTCAATTGCACATTTTCTGTTCACGTAATATAACCCTTTTGACCCCATCCATATATTATATATTATATGCCCATCTATCCCCAAGGAACTCATTTCTGCCCTACCCTACAGGTGACGGCGGCAGAGGCTGAGGGTAAGATGACCGTGTCCTTCAACCTGCTGGACGTGGCACCGGTACAAGGGGATGTGGGCAAGACCAGACCCGAGGTCAGCCTTGAGGACGCCAGTCAAACACTGGCCTCCAATATCAGGAACTACAAATTTATCGTTTACTGGAGGCCTGCTGCTGCAGGGAGCACTGTAAGTATTGGTTTCTCCTGTTTGCCGGCAGTATTAAACCCCATAGTGTTAAGCATTAGGATTTATATCATTAAAGGATTAATGCTTGTTAGTCTCATTCCTCCTCAATCTGGGAGGATATATCTGCACTAAAAACGTGTACTCTCTGGGACACATCGCACCAGTTACAATGCAGTTGAGGTCCATTGCCCCATTGCAATGAAAAGTTTTAGATCCCTCAAGGTCACCCTGCCTACCTGTCCCATAGTTGGCTCAGTGAATTACCCGGCCCCCGCACTCCCTACACATAGTGGTATGCATGCTCGTTCCCAATGTCGCGGGGATAGGGGTGTTATTATACATAATTACCGTCAATTTATTATAAAGTGGTCAATGATCGCCATAAAAATTATGGCTGTGCAGGGACAAAAAAAATGGAGATTATTTTTTGTAAATCAACAACTCACTATTAACTACTTTCTGATTTAAAATTTTAAAAAGTGTTAACGTTTTGTCTTTAAGAATGTCTGCGTTTTTTAGAAAAAAGGGTTAACTAGAAATTTCAGCGTTTTTGAGAAAAAAGGGTTTCATGAATAAAGGGGTACTTTTCCAGCTCAGAATCCGTGAAAAAGAGTCTGTTTTCTGATAGGTAGAACGAGCATATGTCCTATTAATTCTATATGAGTGCGGGGGCCGGGGCGAATTACCTCTTGGAGACCTTGTTGATTAATAATATACCAGGGGCTTCATGTGTTCTCAATGACAGTCATTAACGGTATGATATACCAGTGACCTCTATCTGTACTCAATGGCAGTCATCAATGATATACCAGAACTGCGCTGATTGTTACCAATGATACATCTGTCTCCACAGGTCATTGAACTCCCGGCAATCCCTGCTAGTCTCTCCGTGACGGGAGTAAGGCTGGGACTACCTCCCAAGAACACATCTACAGGAGGATACTCTCCAGGTGAGAACATTTTTTCTACTTTTGTTTCCATCATTTTCTATCTTATTATTATATTTTTTTCTTTCTCTACTATATATATTTCCCTTTCTTCCCCTATCTCTTCCTTCTTTCACCTTTCTCTCCCTCCCCAATCTCTCTCCTCTTTATTCTCTCCCCTCTCCCATCCTCGCTTTCTCTCTCCTCTAGAATATCCCCCCTCTCCATTCGCTCCCTCTCCTTCTCTCTCCTCTCGAATATCCCCCCATTCTATTATCTCCCCTCCAATCTCTCCCCTCTCCATTCTCTCCCCTCTCCATTCTCTCCCCTCTCCATTCTCTCCCCTCTCCATTCTCTCCCTCTCCATTCCTTGTCCTCTCCAATCTCTCCCATTTTCTTTCCCTCCCCTCTCTTTTTTCCTTTCCCTCACCTATCCTTTGTCTCACTCTCTCCTCACCCTTTCTCACTCCCCATCCTTTTTTCTCCTTTCACCCTCTCCTCGTTCTCTCTCCTCTCATTTATTTCTTTTCCCCTTCCCTTTACCTCTCTCTTCTCATTGGTCTCTCCTCTCTAAATATGTTATTTTCAACAAGTATCCCTTCTTCTCGTGAGTTCTTCCTTCTTTATTGTTTTACTTCTTAAAGCTCTACTCTCAGTTAATGTTGGTAAAAAACAAAAAAGCAAGAAAAGAGCTGGAAAACGGCATTTTCCAGTCTTGGAGCACACATGGCCAGCTGACGTTCACAAGGGTAGCCTCACAAAATGTCGAGTAGGTGAGCTTTGCCATCCTTGACATCATCAGTGACCATTATTATAGTCTTAAAGCTGCACTCTCAGTTGGTCAAAAACTGACCATTTCCTTCCATTCGATCTAAAGGTCATTCGATCAACATTTTGGTGGATTTGTTCAGTTGTTTTTGGCTACAGGGCCTCTAAAACGTCCTATTTGTATTTGGAGAACCCCTCAAGTCCTTCAATGTGAATACTTCACTTATTATCGTTCACTAGCGGCAGTTTTTGTTCGTCTGATTCGGCTTCAAGTTCATATATTATATAATTACGTTATGCCGTTTTGTCGAAATAGCTGAGAATGCTTTAATTGTGCTCGCTGCTTTTTCCAGGGCCCACCTTTATGTTCATTTCGCTTCATTGTTTCTCTCACTTCTGGTGGTTGACACGTTCGCTAATTTGAGATGCAGTTCATCTTGATTTGATTTAAACTTTTTATTCACATACATATGTAACTAATGGGTGCATTTTCTCTTTTGGGGGGATTTTACTTTTATATTCATAACTGTATTACTACATCAAATACCCACACTATTCTCCACTGCTCAAATAAACACATACTTGGCAATAGTTTGACCTAAGATTATATTTACTTACAATTTAAATACAATTAGACAATTAGGAGATGATATGGTTACTCCGATATAATGCAACTAACCAACTAACTCTAGTACAAAAACATGAGGATGAAAAACAACATCTTCGTCTGACTCGATGCTAACCTAAGACTCATAGAAAAGATCACTGAAAAATACCTTAAAAAGAGACAAATCCACGAAGGAATATGATACAAGTACGGTAACATATATAGGCTAGCGGCCAAGGGCCAATAAAGCCATTAATTAAAAAGTTACCCTTGCCCACCGTAAAACTAAATTGGAGGTATTGCCGAAAAGGTGGCGAACATTGTTAAAATGGCCTGTCTCCATGCAAACTAGCGATTTTTCTTGTATTTCAGTAACAAAATAGGATTTTAGTGTCCCATTTCTTCACTTTTATTAGTATTGTGACCAAACTTGGGAATACTGATCGAGTGTCTAAGGGTTATCATTTCCTTTCGAATCAATGACCTTAATCAAGGTCAAGGTCACCAAATATGACCTTGAAATATAAAAATAGCAATATTCTGGGATGTGACATCCTATCCCATGAAAACATGGCAATAGAGGATAGAGGAAAATGGTAACCTAACACTAACATCACTTCCATGATACATCATATATGCATGCACACCTATCGCAATAGCGCTCCAGATTTGCTTTCCAATAGGATGGTGAAAGTCCTATCAGCAGCATTGCTTTATCATTGACAAGTTAGGTGATAAGGCAAAGTCAGGTGAGTTTTTCAATTAATCACGGGAAATTGCTTCATACAGGATAGGTTGGGTTACTTGTCTCAATTAATTACGAGAATTCCCAATTATACCTAAAAGTGTCTGTCACTATCTGACACACCTTTCCGATACAGCATTAAACACCCATCAGGACAGTGACGTGAAAGCTTAGCAGAAGAACTATTTTCCAAAGACCATGTACCTCCACTAACGACATTTCTCACTCTCCAATCTCAAAGGTTCGTTTTCGAAGAATTACTATATATGGTGGTGTAGATGTACAATACAAATAGTAGATATGACACCCATAGTGACTTTCCCTGTACAGGGAATAAATATCAATTACATTTCTACATACTTTCCTCCTTGTATTAACACCAAGCTTTAACATGGGTTAACTATTATCATGTAAAACTAATCACATTCTGTAACATTATATTGCCGTCAACAAAAGTTCAGTGACCTGACGAACACATATTTTTCAATTGAAATAGAATAGTATCAAAGACATAGACACGTCTAAGCCATTAACTAATGGCTTAGACTTGTATTGTGTATACACTTGTATTGTGTAAACCTGATAATGGAGTGCCTTCTTTTATGCACCCTCTCATTTTACTGTTGGAAGTTTTTATTGAGCACAGTGTCTGGGAACATATACTGATCTGACGCAAATAAACTTTGAGAAGTATTTGAATTACACTGAAGAATACCTATTCGATTCTTTAAAAAATTTAAACAGTATATAGACTACACAGAATATATTTTTGGGAAGTTTTCACTCTCTAACTATTTATACAAGTTACCAAGATTTCAATAAAAGCAACCATTCACAAATTTGCATTTATTAGCCTTCAAATAAGGCTTTACAAGTTATTGGGGTCTTATACAATATTAGCTGATAATGTTTATAATATATCCATTCCACAAATCTCTATATGCATAAAATCATATTAATTTGTTACTAACACTCTCAGCTAATCATAGAGTAAAAGAAACACTCCTTGTGGCAAAGCTGCATTTGATCTGAACTCTTTATGAATTATGTACATATAATATGCTAGAAAAGCCCAGCTGCCTACCTTGCATTTTAGTTCTTTATTATTATTAGAACCTGTTTTTATCTCTTTAAAACTGCTTTGTTATGGTTTTATCCGTACACAATAATAATAATAATAATAATAGTAAAACTGATAACAGAATCACAACATCACAACGTGTCTAAGTGACAAGTGAAATCTGAAATCTGATTTTATAAACATTACACCTCTTTTATCATATCTATTCGACTATCAAATCTAAGCAAACAAATATCACTAACAATCCACAGGAGTCTGAGTGGCACAGTGAATATTGAAATACAAAATCGCCGATGTAAAATCTTCATTTAATCTCATTTATTTCTTCTAAAGAATTTTCTTCTAAAAACTTTTGTATATATGTCTATACGAACCACAAAGGAAAATTATTGTACTATATCTACACATTATCTTGGCCCGACAGAACTAACCCCGAAAAGGGGAGTCGGTAAACCAAGTATAAATAAAATCTAAAAAAAAAAGAATCCCACCGCTTCGTAATGAACATCTTTCATGAACTTATTTGACATTTCATAAGCCAAAGCAGGTATGTAATATCAAAGGCATAAGAACATTAAAGTGCCTCTCATCTTATCATTCACAACCCTTATATCACAAGTTTGGGTCTTATCATATAGAAATGAGTGAGATCAGCCTATATGATACATTTAGACGTATCACACATACATGTGCTGATACAGCCACAACCGAAGGCGCTTATTTTTGGTGAGTTTTGATTGGCGGAGAGAGTGTGACGTCATAACGTGCTAGCAAATGCTGTTGTTTATGAGGTATGGTTGATGAATACAATATGGCGACAGGCAGACAGCAGTCGATAGAAAATAAAGGTATTTATTGTTGTCTTTGTCCTCCAAAAGAGGGACTTGTGATATAAAACCAAAAAACAAACTCGTCATTGATAAGCTTTAACGTTTCTATGCACATTCGTGGAAAACCGTCCATTTCGACCACGTGCCTTTGTGTGCATAGAAACGTCAAGCGTATCAATGACTTGTTGTCTTTTGTCTAATTATATGCTACATGCCATATATGTGTTGCTAACGGTGTAAAGCCACCAGCTCATACATCTTCATATCCTCATTAAAGGCTTCTTAATATTTGACATCTCAATTTCGGTATACAGTAGGAACGATCACTCTCTTCAGATCAATGGAGGGAAATGATTAATCATGTATTATGCTGTACCACATCACACTTATGTCTTAAACTAATATCCATTTGCCAAATTTCAGAAATTGAAGTTTATGCCTTATTCCGCATTTCTGAATAAAATAATCCGAAGTTTCCAATCCAACAAAGGGCGGCCTTTGCTGCTTGGAGAGTATTAATAGTAAAAAGATGCACAAAGCAGGGCTTAGTAGTCTGGCATTACCATGAGGGGCCAGACTGTCAAATGTGATGTGTCACAGGAAAATGAGTCACAATTAAGTCGCAAAAGAAATGGATCATGTTTGAACAGATGAGGTCAAGAGGATTCCAATGATGGTAAACTTGCGGGTCCTCGTAATACAAATAAGGATGTTATAGACGCCCTGTAGAAAAAGTGACTCGAGTGAATCCTCCAAAATTCCGGTCAAATAACTTTGAGATGTGACGGGAAAGAATTAACGAAACATCAAGGGCATTGGCACATCCAATAAATACCTCTATATATTTGTATGCATGAACAACATTTTCGCCATATTTCTTAATGGTCACTCAAGAGTTAAATATACTACTTAGGATAACCTCAGATATACATAAATATATTCAAAACACAGTCTTGGATTTTGGTACGTGTATTCATGCTACTAACACCACTAAACACCTCACATATAAAAACATTCTGAATAGGGATTTATTGGAAAACATTTGAAAAATGTGACTCATTTTCATGTAACACGTCACAAATGTTTCAAAATCAAATCAAATATCAAATCAACGACCTGATAGCATATTTCCTGCAAGGGTTTTGTGTGTGCAATGGACTACGTGAGTCTATTAATTTGCTACATTACTAATAAACTATACAAAAAGTCCCCATGCCAAGCTCACAGACATAGAATGCAGCAAAAACTGTAATACTATCAGAATCTGCAGGGGCTCTTTGTCCCATTGCAACACGCCATTAGGCAGATGATCTCAGAAGAACGAACACCTCCCATTAGAAGATTGGGAATAGTTTTAGCACTTCAGCTACTTCGGCTGAACTAAATCCCTTGTAGGACTACTCTAACGAAGTTTCTGGTCACATTTATTGAAAGGGATTCTTTGAACGCTATTGAATGCCCTGCATATTATATTAGAATCAATAAGTGAGAATCCGTATCTGGGGTGGAGCTAGCCCAACCTGTGGACAATAAAGAGCATGGACCGTAAATCTGGTTCGAAATAGAGTGGAATCCCGCTAGTATGACCACCATTGGGACTGAACGATTTTCGGTCACATAGCTAGGTGACTAATCTAATAGAGGAAAACAATTCGGGGCTGGTCTTAATAGAGGGTTGGTCTCTATACCGAGGTGGTCCTTATGCGGGGTTCCCCTAGTTCCAATTATGCATGGACGTTTTGCTGAAATTATAATGTTATAACGTTTTGCTGAAATTATAATGTTACATTAGCCGACAGTGTTAGGGTGTATTTGGTAGGGATGGATATTATATGATAAATATGACCCATCGTTGCACTTTAGTTGGGGGAGGACTGTGTTAACATAAGCTCTCAACCATTTTTCATAGCTTTGTATTTTGAAAATAATTGAAATAATTTTACATCTCCAAATTATCAGGTCATTAAGTGACTCTTTTATAACTAAATGTTTCTCCGTTATTTTCTGTTATTGTCTGGTTCTTCTCACTTGTTACAAGATTAATCGTACAGAGAATTGTGTCCATCTCTTCCAGATGTCGTCCATGGAGTTGCTGTTATTTTAAATTCACCTCCATTCGCCATTCTCTTGCTGTGCATTGTAGGAAGCCTGCAAAGAACGAATGGATATCTGTTGTCCATATCTTAACGGTTTAAGCTAATTAGTATGAAAAAGGGAAAATATCTGTAGTCCCTATTCCATACCTGCTAGGCCCTGATGTATGGGGCACCGTTTGTATCAAATATTATAATTTCCACAAACATATGGAAAGCTAAATACAAGTAAACTAGCACTTGTTAGCACTGGCGTTTGAAGGAGATTGAATATTGCATGCATTGCTGTGACATGTGCAATATTCACGTTCCTTCAAACAACAAGGAACGAACAAACAAAATAGTCAACTTTGAATTGAATCGAAAAATACTTTATTTGTCTAGGGTTATACAAGTAACAGTAAGAAAAATAGACAAAAGGGTGACCAAGCGTCTGGATAAAATCCAGGTCTTCCAGTCGCCACCTGGTGGTAGAAAGAGGTCTATACTAACAGAGAGTTGATGCAGAGGGCATACTACAAGTAAACTTTATTCCTGTGTTTAAAATATTGTCATTTGTAACATATTGTCTCCGCTACAAATGGCGCCCCATATTGATGTGCTTATTGGAAGCCTTATCAGATCAAGGTCAAGGTCATCTAATCAGAGAGAAACACAGTCATGGTCCAGCAACCTTCAATAACAATACTGCTAAAAAATTTCAGAAAAATAGAAAAAATATTATATACAACAGAATTCAGCTATCTGATTTTAAACCTGACACGACTGATAAGGATTTCAACCTAAAAAGATAATTATAATTGCAAATCACGGCATTGATAGATGATTTAATATAGAATTTTAATTAACATGAACTAATTAACATGCACTAATTGCTGATTAACTGTGTTTCTCTCTTGCTTAGGGGCAATGGGAGCATTAGGATTAGGCATGACCGTATTGGGGTTACTGATTGGCACTGGTGTCTCATACTGGTTCTTCTTCATTAGACAGCGAGCATAAAATGGGGTGAGTTATATACAGTGAGTTGTGTCACTACTTCTGTCACTGCATCATATCGTTACTCACATACATGACCTATGATCACTCATAGGGTTACAACTGTCTTGCCTAACGATCTCTGGCACTTCAACCTGTCACCCGTCACAGGGCTAAGTGACGGCAGTCTGGTCTCACTATTTCAATCACAACACTTTATGATCACTAACAGGTAGATTATTGTCTCAGACTTTCAGTCACAAGAGTCTATGATCACTCACAGAGCTACTACTCCCTAGTCTCACTATTTCAGCCTTGTCTCAGTACTGTCATCTTGAGGAAATCACATACTGAATAATAATTTCCTAATTTCTAATTTCTCTTCCACAGGTTCGATGGCAGGGATAGCTATAGGATTGCTCATAGTGGGCCTATTAGGAGGAGTAATAATTGTATTCATAATGGGCTTCTTCAGTGGGCAGAAGATGCCTCTGGTGCCTCAACGTGCGGCCAACCAGTTCTCAGCTCACCAAATGGATTCAACTGCTTAGAATTTAATTTTAGTTGAACATGTTTAGAATATGGTCGATTCTCGGCATCTTTGCCTTTTATTCGGGCATTTAGTGGTATATGTGTATATTCATGACGCTTCAAATGGGCTTCTACGGGTGATATTTTTTATTTAAAACATGCCACAAAATCATTTCAATATAATAAGGCATGTATGACAGTTTGAAATCAGTTCAAAGACATTCATACTGTGAGAATTCTTTAGAGATTTGGGAAAGAGATACAACTGAATGACGATGAATGAAATTATGAAATTTGTTAAACCTTTTGTTTTGTCATTGATAAAATACCTTGTTGGACTGTTTGCATAGGGTGACCTGAACCTAACTGAATACTCAGTAGATGCATTCATAATTACTTTGTATACTTATCTCCATTAAAGCTGTATTCTCAGCTATTTGAACAAAAGAGAACTTTCTAAATTAGTCATTGTTTGTCCCATAAGACTGAATTCATAGAACCTAGATATTAAAAAACCTAGATATTCTTTCAAACACTTTATATTTTGGAAAAGCATACTTAATTTCTAGAATCTACTGGAAACTATTATGTGTACATGATCATGCATACATATATTCTACTTGACGTTTCAGTGTAGATTTGGCTTTCCTGAGGTAAAGCACCATATTGTGACCTTGACATAGTTTACTTTATGTAAAGGTCATCGTTCATCTGAAGGCCAGGTCAATAAACCTCCTCAAAGAAACTGTGCGTGCCAACTAAGTTTAATGTTTGGGGAATCTGCAATGCAAATGTCATGACATGTTCTGTGGCCTGTTGTATAAGCTAATGAAGGGGAAATTGAGTGTGGGAATTCCTACACTTTCCCCCTTACGTCAGCAAATTCCTACCCCGCCCCCTCCGCCTATTGTGTGTATAGGCTATTTCTCCAGGCATTGTAAACTTCTGCAACGTCAAGGTGGGATCTTTTGTAGTGACTTGAGGTTTGAATAAAATGTTTCATGCCAGACATTCAAACACTTCAATACTTCCTTAATTAACGTTTCCATTCATTCATTTCCACCCTCCCGGTATTTGTCTCTCTCTACCTATCCTTCCTTTTGTCTGTCTCTCACTCTCTCTCACTCTCTATCCCTCCATCGTACTCTCTATCTCTCTCGCTGCCTGTCTCTCCCTCACTCTCACTCTCTATCCCTCTCCCTGCCTGTTTCTCCCTCTCACTCACTCTCTATCCCTCTCCCTGCCTGTCTCTCCCTTTCTCTCTCATTCTCTATCCCTCTCCCTGCCTGTCTCTCCCTCTCTCTCACTCTCTATCCCTCTCCCTGTCTGCCTCTCCATCTCTCTCACTCACTATCTATGAAGGAATTCCCACAGAGACTGATACAATAGTCCCAAGTGCTACCTGAGGTAAAGGAACCAAAGTATTAAAGTTACATTGTTGATGGTCTGCGGTCAAGATTTGTGAGGTGCCATAAGGAAAAACCTTATCAATCGCAAAAGTTGGATTGTCTCCTTTCGCAAATCTGAGAAGTACTTATATACATTTCCAATGAAGTAAATGGCTAATTGTAAGTTTGACAATCTGTAGTGTGGTTTAAATATAGCAGAAATGTAATTTTGAGATGTAACTACGACTGTAGAATTATTCACACATTCTGCAGACACCCATTCCCTGTTGGTCTCTTTTTTCTCTTTGAAATATGCCTGTTTTTATGTGCCGATTCTTTTTCATCATGTGTCTGGCATGTTTTTGATCAGCACCAGGTGATTGTATTTGTATTTCTCTCTGTATTTCTGTAATGTTTCTGTGGTGACTCACCATATATAGTATCTGTTGATTTCTGTTTTATCTACTGTATTGTGTAATGATATTGTAATGATACATAATGTTTGGCTGAAATAAAAAAAACTTCAATACAAAATCCATGTTTTTTAAAATTGTATTTTAAATTTCGAATTTTCAAATTCAGACAGGGTCAAGAAATTACCCTGACCAGCCAAAACAGGCAAACAATTTCTAGGCTAGACAGAAATAGATCAATGACCATGGCTCACCTGGCTCTGGACAAAGAATTTTCAGATTTGGCTGGAATCACAGGCTATAGTATAAAAAGGCCCTGATCCCACCATTCAGTCATTCAGCAGTCATACAGTTTAGGTGCCTGATGCCTTGTCTACCTATTATCAGGGAGGTATATACAGAGGGAGTAGAAACGGGGATTATGCGCAACAGGTATATAGTTTAGCCACTGCATGCTAGGTAATGCTGCAGTACTGTTGTCACCAATAGTACCACCTGTAGCCCAGGTAGAAAGGGCAATCAAACGACCTGGGCTATAGGTGGTACTATTGATGACAACAGTACTGCAGTGTCACTTGGCATGCAATGGCTAAACTATATACGAGTTGTGCGTCTGCTGCTTCAGTCAATGGGTCGTTTTTACTCCCTATGTATATACCTCCCTGCTATTATACATAATACATGTATATTGGTTACTCTGAATCAGAAAGTTGTGTCCTGCAATAGAGATACATCATAGGGGTCAGTTATTTTTCAAGTGTGCTATTTTGCCAAAATATTGCATTGTCGATGATATCTTCTTTTATAATATATCAAAACTCGTACTTTAGTCTTATTTGACTCCCCTCATCCCACTCGTTCATTACTTTCTCGTACATCTACACCTTCAAAATGTCATATAATATAATGGTCTCTCTTTTTTTCAATAAAAAACATATTATTCATGACATTAAATGTGTGGCCAATCTTCTAGACATTAATCATTCAAATTATCTTGCTTCTACTGGATGGTCCTATATCTGAAGGGTCGCCCATTTCTTGCAATCCAATCTGTATGAAATCCAAATGCATTGATATAAATAGGAATTTTCGAAGTATTTGGTTTTACATAAATCTTTCAATCAGGCTCATTCAGAGTTTTCTGATCAACATTTTTGCAATTATACCGATTGAAGGATATTGTTTTCTTGCATTCCTTCTCTATATTGATATGAGGAAGTTTCTGTTCTTCCTGGCAATAATATGATAGTTAATGAATCAGTTAATAGGGGAAGAGAACGCTTTGCATTCTTCGACAATTATTAAAAGCAGACATAGAGGAACAAAATGATAATTTCACTGGTTTATGATAAAATATGTTGATGAATCTTTCCGGGGAAAGGGGTGGTTTACTTTCTTTTAAAATGTTACCCAACTCTGCAGGTATTATGACACTAATAGGACACTCATTGCATTACAACAATGAAAACAAAGAGTTGTAGACATTATGATATCACTGCTCGGGTTCAGTTGAGTCCTGGAGAACTACATGAAAAAGAATTTGCTAGATATTAATTGTATTGACTTATTTCATATTCCACTGGATTCCCCATGCCCAAATCACAGAAAAGGTGTATAAAAATCACACTTGAATATATATATATGTGATAATTGTAATCCACGTGATACTTCTTCGAAGGTTTAGTGGCGGCCATTTTGTAAAAGTTCTTTTCGACTTGGGGCATGTTCTCCCACCTAGATTTTCCAGGACATTTTTGTGTTGATAAGGCGTAATAATACTAACCAAAACCGTTGAGAAACCTTTTGTTGCACTTTGTCATAGCATAGGCAAGTTTGTGGATACCGTGGGGTGGCAATTTCCCCTCCCAGTCCTGGGCTTACTTTGGAACCTTTTTTTTAGGTAAAGCCACTTCTATTTCATCGAGTATTCTGGAGTGGTGGGAAATGGGAAACGGGCCACGAATGGGCGATCTACTAAACACTGAAAAATAGCAAAAGATGGCTTGAAAACCCTAATACTGGGGTAATTCAATTTCAGTAGAGCCTCAACAACTCCTTTTATTAAATTCCTTAACAATTGCAGTGCCCATGTTTCAAAATCACTAAACATTTTTATCTGTAATCTAAATGACCTAGGAAACACTGTTTAGAAAATTGTCAATTACTTCATTATTTTCTTTAGTATGAACAGTATAAACGCTAAATTAAACAATAACTAAAAGAACAGAGAGCATTACCATCAAATGTTAAACCACGAGGGTTTTGATAAATTACATGTATTATAATCTTCAAATCAATTTTTAAACTGACTAAACATTTTCATCTGTGCAAGCAATATAGTGATGAAACAGGTAAAGTTGTATTTTGATCTCTTGCAAAAAGAAAACACGAAACGTTTCTCCCTTTCAAAATCAAAAAGGCGTATGAACAAGTTCTTTTCAAGTGAACTTTTACGGACCTGTAGTATGAAGCAGTTATCTATGGACACGAGTTAATTTCTGTTTCTATTTCATCCAACTTAGAATAGACGTGGGTAATTGATCGCCGCTGGGAACTTAGAATTGACATCTGCTATAGGGGGATGTGCATATATCCGCCATCTTGAATCTCTATTTGCATGGAATTATGGAAGTAGTATGTCAGTGTAAAATCTATAGAAAACATGCCATGTTCAGCATGGAATATTTACCGGTGCTCTTATGTCAATATCCATGTGCTTTACATGTTCACATAACATAAGCCTCCATCTTTCCCGTCATGCATTTGGTTCTTATGGGTCATTTGTATAAGCTATGATATTGGTGAAAATATTCTTGAACATTTGTATAAATATGTTGCTGAATATCTGTATGTCAGATTCAATGAGAATCTATCCCACAATGCACTGCAATAGACATAGGCAGTGAGACATACAAACCCATGAGAACATTCCAACACAGAGATTTTGTGAATAAATCACGCTGGGAAATATCATTTCTGCGACTTGTGACTCATTTCCCCATAACACATCAAGGCCAAGCTAATTTATTTTCTTGTATAACTCAAATAAAGATAATAAAACATCCGTTTGCAATTGTTCCCCCACCTGGTCACATTTAATCAATTTACATGTAATCAATTGTCAAATATTGATCCAGATCTTTAATCGTTAACGAGAGGTCCAAATCCCATTCAACATACCATGAGGTATGGTGAGGCATACTCCATGCGACCACAACCAGGCAAGATCCGTGGGCTCATGGGATATTAAACTCACCATCTAGTGTTAAGCATGAATGCTCAATATTGCATTGATATATTTACTAGGTGGCGCCACCGACGCTGTGATGGGGGATTGTTAATAAAACTCGGGAGTTGATTTTTCAGCTCTATAGTCTTGTGTAAGAAGTCTTTGGGGTTATTTTTCATTAACAAAATCCTGACAAAAATTAAAACTTTCATATTTAGGTCACTACAGCCTCGACTGAAGAACCCCAGTGACGCTCAAGCATCAATAATGCCCTTGCTGTATGTGCTAATTGAGTTGGTTTTGGGTTTGTATTTTTTACATTTTTTACTAGTACTAAATCACCGCAATGGTGGTCTCCCTCTAGTACCTGGGGGTGGCGGGGGGGGGGGGGGGGGGAGAGGACGTGGAATTGTAGCTGCGCCCAGGTTCGAACCCACAACATGCTTCATTAGCCAGCCTTATTAGGTAGGGTAAGATTTTTCTATGTTGGGGGAATAAATCGGAAAGACCTCGTTGTTGGCCCGAATAACCTGGCATGATATTAGTTACCAATATAACCTACAGGTGGCAGCATATACATATAGTGAACAACTCAGAGCAGAACACAATGATGTCGCTATGAGTCATTCAATAAAGAAAAATACTACTTTCTTTAACTGCTTGCTCTTATACTATAGTCCTTAGTTAACTTTCATCAAACCACCACCATAGCAAAAATGAGACAGCATAACCAATAGCTTGTTTATACTGAATAACTTCACATTAGATTCATTTATTGTTATTAAGAATTTTGGCATAATTCATGTAAGAGTATAAACGAATTTAAAAAGGAGAAAGAGTCAGTATTTTGTATTGTATAGTATTGTCCAACATTTCACAGCAGGTCGTTCCTTCTTTCACCTTTTATTATTTCTTTAGAATCTTGCCCTGCCTTGGGGGGATGGGAAACTTCTGGGAATAATGAAATGGTAAATTGTGCACCTATAAGATGGCTCCATTATAGTGATATCAAATAAGTTCAATATAGGCAGGAAAAAACAAAAAGAAAATGTCTCCCATTGTCTCCAGCTTGGAAAAGAGACCCTCACCCAAGTGAATCAGTACAAATATCTTGGACTGATAATCGATGAAAGGCTTGCATTCAATGACCATGCAACTAATGTGATCAATAAGGTTAAATGGAAAGTCAATTCACTGAGAAAATCCAGCTATGTATTTAACAAAAAAATCAAGACTGATATAGTCAAAATGTTGATTGTACCAGTAATCGAATCGGGTGACATCTTTTATCAAACAGCATGTAAAAGACTCCTTAGTAGGTTACATACCCTTCTGAACTCTGCAATCAGGTATATTTACAAGTTGCAAAAGAGAGAAAATGTAGATAAAAAATATGATGAATTGAATATCCTAAATAATGAAAAAAGGACAAACCTACACACTCTTGAGGCTGCCTTTTACCTTGCTCAATCCAAACAAAATCTTGATCTGAGACAATTATCGACAAGAAGTCACGCCCAGAACAGGAAAAACTTTAAACTCAAAATCCCCCAAACAACATTTTACAATGTATGCTTCGTATACAAAGTCCAGTCGAGGTGGAATGAACTACCCACTAGTGCCAACGAAACAAACTCAAAATACGTATTCAAAAAACAAATGGAAAGTGTAATATAATATTGGGTCTGGTTAATCCTAAACAAGCAGAAGAATTATTATTGTTATTATTATTTAGTACCAAACGGTACCATCTCATGCCAAGCTAATCTAAAAAATTGGAGATCATCGTATCTCTTTGGCTTATCTAATTTTATTTATTTTAATATTTTAACTTATAAGCATATTTTAACTCAAAATTCATACTCTGCCTTGAGCGAGATGGTAACGTCTGGGAGACTTGGATTAAATCTAGATGACTGTATACCTATTTGTCCATTTTTGCCTGTTTATTCTTGTTTATGTAATGTGAGTTCGATAAATAAAATAGTATCTTATCTTATCTTATAGATTTTAAATATAGCCTACACATAATTTATAACAGCTTGATGAAAAATAGTCACACAAATACACTGTAACAATCCTTAGGACCATTGCATGACAAATCCACAAGATAATAGTATATCCACAAGATAATAGTATATATAATTTAATTATCAAATTACATATCGCATTTTCGGAAGCAGCACCCCATTGTTTCCCATTGCCAGAGTCTTTGTATGCTCCTCTCATAGTAAGAATCCCAATTTATGAATTCATGCTAATTCCTTGATTTACCATGCAACCGTTTCTTTCCATGGGTCTGAGCGTCAACAAATGTATTAATTAGCCTTTTCCAATAGTTTCCAATATAAGACTAAACTGAGGTCCAAAATAAAGTTCAAAATAACTAAGCAGATCTTTTTAAATTAATTTTCCGCATAGTTTATCACGATTTGCTAAATATGTGTGTACAGATTCTGAACACCTGACCGATATAAAATAACATAATTTGTAGCCCTCTCCCACTGAATACAAGACAGATTCCAACTAACCGCAGATGTAAAATTGATATGAATAAACGATAGAGGGCAGAAGATGTTTTCAGTCTGACCAGACACTGATATACGACAACACCAAAAGTGCTCAAAATAGTGATCTCTCAATCGAGTAAAAATAACAATAAAATAATCTCGTTGTAATGATATGGATGCAATCGCCTGAAATTGTACAACTCATCTTCAGCAATTCTCTCAAACATCCCTAATTTAAGACAGCAGCTGTGCTCAAAATACAGTTCAACACAACCAAACCGATTTATTTAACCAACGCAATATGAAATACATACCTGGTAAAAATATACCTGATATGTATCCGCCTAATATATTTATCAGCCTAATATGGCAGAACTTACTAAATGTGTGGAAATGTCAGGTGTACATTTCTAGGCTGCATGACCAAACATATACGTCAATCAACAAAACGAAGAATCTCTAACAATCTATAATACTCGTATTTCATAGAAATCCGGGGAGAGTACCATGAGTAAAAAAGTTGCCGGAGATTTCACAGCCGTGGGATTCGCTGCCTAACCGAATTATAATCACGGAAATATTCCTAATGTTAATGCATTGGGGATGAATACACGCTCTAGACTTGAATGAAAACATAATTATGAGTGTAATTGTCATAATATGTGTAATCTAGCCGTTTTATTTGTTTATTCTGTCAAATTTGAAAAAGTAAACTGAATTATTTGTACCAAGTAAAAACATGTTCCAAAGGAGAGAAAATCATTTTCAAATGTTGAACCTGTGCATCATCATCTATTATAACTTTTACTATTTTATTATTGTTTGTGAACTGCAATTGAAGCTGTCAGCTATAAAACCACAAAAGAATCTTACAAAATTAACTCGGATGACTTATAAGTGTTATAAGTGTTATAAGTGCTGTGTTACATATTTATACAAGAATTTGATGTCGAATCGGACGAAAGAAAGCGGCCGCCAGTGAGCGATAATACGAGAAGCCACCACAAGAAAGGATTTAAAGGATATACATATGGACTTTTATTAAGCCATCTAGTAAAAATAACAAGACACAATCCTCCAAAACGTTGGTAAAATGACTTTTAAATGGGTTGGAACAGAGCAGAACAAGAAGTAGAAAATATTTAGTTGTTGACCGATGATAGCTGCGAGTGTAACTTTAATATACATGTTCTGACGACCTGACCCATAACCAACAATTCATGTATAATGAATTAACGACATGACAATCAACTATTATGAACAATTATAATGAAATAATATTGGATGCGAAAAAAGACAAAATATTGCTGGTAATTCTGGAATGGAAAATGTAACAAAGGTATGCATAGCTACAGAGCTAAAGTAACAGGGTCTCTGTGCATTTGGTCAGAGCAAATTCAAGATTCTTCATGTCGTTGATTGTATAGACCCATTTCATTGCTTTTCCAAGCCTATTGCAGTTATGTTCGGGCCCATTTCAGTGATTTTTCAGAACCCTAAGAACGGGACCAGGAGGCCAATGATGTAGACCTATTAACCAGTTTTATATTCAAATCTGATATCATTTACCGTGTAAAAACATCCCTGAAGGATATTGCGTTTTTTCTATGAAAATTAGATATTGTATTGGCCTTAAACTGAATTCTTTTATTTTAAATTACCGTTTATTAACGTTAACTTTGTCGTTCAGTGAATGGTGTGCGAGAGGCTGGTCAGGCAAAAGTCTTCAGTGAGAAACTGAGAATCTCCGACAATTGCAAGCCAAGACCCATGTTATTTTTCCAGGCCCTTTGACAAAAACGATTTTTGCTGTTTTAAAGTTTTTATTTCAGCTGGACATTAGGCAACGTATTCTCAGTTAGAGCTGAATGTGCATTATTAATTGAAACGCATATAATTGAATTTATTTTTCCAAATTGAAGGTTTTTCCAGGCCCCACAGAGACCCTACAGTACAACTTCTCCATGACAGCTACACTTGAGACGGAGGATCAACCATCCTCAATAAAGGGGAATTCGGCTTAACAAGTCAGGACACTTTTATATATATACATATTCAGTATATATAGGGACTGGCCTTAATTGACCATAATAACGAGGTATCCGCACTTGCGATATGGGAAATAACATGTACACTTAGTGTATTATCAACCATGGATTGAAGTCAACAGTCATCCTTGCCAATATGGCAGTGATTACATTAAAGTAGAAACTACAGGAAATTTCAGTTTACCACAACCATCTATTCTGACTGTCCTTTAAGAATTTATAAAACTTTAAAGCAGTTAAAGCCGGTTTACTAAACTAAAGCACCGGTGTTTTGGTGTTTCTGATGCTATTCTAAACTTATCCGAAGTGCATGTTGGTCAGGTGGTTAGAAAATGTACAATTTGCCACCAATCCTCTCAAATAACCCAGATTTTAAACAAAACTGAGGTTCAAAATACAGTTTCACATAATACAACAGATTCTTTTAATCAATACAAAAAAACTATACCCATTATATCTGGTATTTATCCTTTGACAGCCTAATTCACCATAATTCCCATGTGTAGAGCTGCCGATTGTACATAATCAGACGACTTGACCCCTGTATTTGCGTTCTAAATTGAAACTGAAAGTAGCATCACTTCCTTCACTAAACTACATGTGGCTTAAACGTTGAGTGGGAGGCAATTTTCCTAGCATCTCCAGAAAATCGTACTAATAAGGAAAAAAGGGTTCTTCGATTCCAGATGAACCAAAGATACCAAAGGGATTTTATCGAAGGAACTATTTGTTCTAGGAACACATGTAAACCCAATCTTAATTAGATGCAGACCACACAGTGTTTGATAATCTAGAAGTGAAGCATATGAAAGCACACACACATGGTTGAGAGGAAGACTCTATAATCTCACGTAACAAAGTATGCAATAAAAGAACTAGGATGATGAAATATATTGCTTCAACTTTTAAGATGTTTTGCCAGCATCAACAACAATTAAGCTGGTGGTTGTGTCTCAATAATATGAACTGATAGAGAAAATCCACCTCAAATAACCTACATTTAGTGGGAAAATGAGGTTCAAAATACAGTTCAACATAATCAAGCGGACTGTTAGAATCAAGGCAACAACAAACATACTCAGATATACCTTGTATTTATAATTTTTCAAGCTACTATTGCAATGTTCACTAAATGTGTAGCGCTGCCGATTGTAAATTTGTTGACAAACTGCATGACCCTTATGATTGTCACAGAATTATCATATCCCTACACTTATACTTGTTTTACCAGCAAAATCGATCGTAGTATGGTATCGTCAAAACGATAACATACTACGTATTTCTAACCTCAATACATAAACTCCAAACATTATTGGAACAATCTTTTCTGTAGGTGGAATCTTAATCTTTCCATTCTCCATATAAATGTACTGATTTGATAAGACCCAAATCATAAGCTGATGTTTATTCTTGTATGTTACGTTTTACTAACTAAAATTGGACCAATGGAAAAAACCCACAATGGGAGATTCTACACCCAGTATATAAAAGAGCAATGACAACTACAAAAAGAAGTATCTTGATGTGCAACTGGGAATAGATTTAGTGTGTTCGTCACAATGAGATGACTGACTACATAAATATTAGTTAATGTTTTCAAAGTTAAATATATAAGCAGCTAGATAAAAGGGAAGCATGGAAATCTCTTCTTATAGTTGCATAGAATCACGATGAGGGGCGCCACATCTCATAGAGACAATATCTGAGGACCGTGGTCAAGGAAAGACATTACCTTCTATTGTTTTTAGTTTTCAAGACATGATGTTAATAAGATCAATATTATGATGTGCCACAGAAAGCTTGTTGAATCACAGAAAATGGATTTTAAGTTGCTATCATATTTGTAAAGAGGAGATCAAGAGGATTCCAATGATGGTGAGCTTTAGAAAACCTAATAAGTACTTCTATTTGTTTCATATTTGGAAAAACGGTTTCTAGATATAGACAATCAATAGTAAATTACCTAAATATACGCCATAGGATGACGTTAGAAATGCAAGGATATATTCAATACACATTCTTAAAATTTGCTACATGGATGTATAGGGCTAACAACACTAAACACAGCCAAAGTGAGAACAGTTCTATAAAGTGATCCTATGGGGACAACAGCACCTTTTCCTTTCCTAAATAAACATATTAAACCAGACAATGTAAATCTACAATAAGGATACGTTTCGTGGAATGAAGGTACATAGACGTCTTTTCTCTTGAACTCGAGACCCATGGTCTTTAAATCACCTTCAAACTGTCCACGGTAATCTATGGCACTCAGGCAGTTGCCCTGCAAATAGAAAATACCATATCATTATAGTAAAGAGAAGTACTTAGTTTGCATTTGAAAGTACATACACAATTGATCGTGCACATCTGATTTAAAATCTATAATGCACAGCTTCAGTGTGTAAGTATAGCCCGAAATCGTAACCAAAAATTGGCAAGTGGTGTTACTATACAACTCACAAGATAAATAAAAAGCGTGCACATTGCAACATGTCTGAGGCATTATCATAGGATAACAGACCAGAAATGACAAGATCACGATTTTCCACCCATCTGTGTTACTGAGAATTGAAGTACACTTATGATGGATTAAAGGTTTTCGTCTTCAACATGAAGGACATCTAAAAAGTGTCCCTATAGTTTATGTTTGATGTATTTATGCTTGAAGAAAGGTTTACAATATTTCTCGGTGGGCAATAACCAATAAAGGAACTAAATATACTCCATAGGATGATCTTTGAAATGCAAGGATACATTTGATAAAAAAATATTTTGATACATAGACTAGTATGACTTAGGGCGCTAAGCCCTCCAAAAATGAGAAAATTCCTACAAGGAGATCTTGTAAATAAATCACTTTGAAAAATATCATTTGTGAGACCTGTGACTCATTTCCCTTAAACACATCACACATGGACCTAGGCCTGGCGCAAGTGTCTGGATGGGGGAGAAGGTTTACTATACATACAAACATAACACTACTTACCCTGGCAAGCATCCTACCCTCAGGTTTGAGGGCTTTCAGTGAGAGCTCCGTGATGAGACTCGAGGTAGCAAAGTCATATCCATAGCCTGCAACCAGTTATAGGACACTCTCAAGCAAAGTATCTTTATTAAAGTTCATTTTGATTTGTATATACAGACTTATCTATTTATTCAAACATCTATGCATAATGTAGCTTAATATTATGTGATGGGAAACCCAGGGTATTCTTTCAGATGGTATATTGGAGGTATTTTGAGAATAAGTAGGTCCAGAAGGGTTCGGTCCAGGGTGGAACTGTCCATAAAACAAACCCAGGACTTATAAATGTTTAAAAATGTCAAGTGAACAAATAATCGTTCTCCTAAAACGTGATAAATGATTATATTAGGGAGTTCTTTTTTTGCATGAAGGTATGTGCACAAACAAGGGCTCATGAAGCTGCATCAAGTCAAGTCAAGTATTCTTTATTGCATTTGATCGTAAATGACAACGAGGTTATTCAACAATCTAGATAAGCAGCTGCCTAAGTAGTTCTTCCATTGAGTGCCTAAAAGTGCATCTTAAAACAAACGGATCAGGATTTCAGAAAAATGTACAATATTCAATGAAAACTGATTGTCACAAAGCATATATGAGAGGCTTTGGTGTTGCATTGATTAAAAAGATCTGTTTGGTTATGTTGAACTGTACTTGTTTTTGTTGTAACGTTTTTTATGCAATTTTTCATATGGTACATCTCGATATTTGTATCGTTTTTCGCTTGTAGCCAAGTGGATTTCCTTTACATATGATATTACATACACAGTGTACAGTAGATAAATATATATTATTATTAACAGGGATTGATACAATTCTACTGTTATTCTAGTACATGCAATATAATCTAAAGCAGAATGCAGATATAATATAGAAACCTTTCCCTTAATTAAATTTACTTCAGAAAGTTATACTTTCTCCATAGTGGGTCTCTCCTCCCCTTTACTTGCAAGTGGATACCAATACCCTCATAAACGTGCATGTATAATTCCTATGGTCACAGAAAAATCAATCTCAGTTTGATTTTTATAGGACCATAGGAATTCTTGACTGGCTTGACTATAGGACCATCATGGGCCGTTTACGTGAACCATTTTCTAAGTTGATACCCCACTTTACAATATATAATTTAGTACAGTGCATTCAGTTAGTATTTTAGTGTTTTTTTTCATTTTGGTTCATATTTCCTTTAAGTAAGGCTTCAATTTCTGTACTTAGGTGTCATCGTGAATATGGGTTATTTCAAAATATTTGTGACTATTGTACACTTTTTGACGCCCTAAACCAATAGCCATGTAAAGCCAAACTATAAAGGCTGATGCCAATATTGACGCTGCAATATTTTACCTCTGAGCGCCTTCTCCACGGGGAACTCTGTCAGGTCGTTGATAATGATGTCATACTGCTTGTTGCTCTGTATGGCCCTGTGTAGCACCTGTACACAGTCGTCTATCAGGATCTGCAACAACAACAAATGGAGGTTATCAATCCTTTTAGTCTCTGTTTAAGATGGTTATAGCCCCTCCACCATTCATGGTAGAGACTATAGCTAAGAAGGGCTTATGTGTGCAATATAATGGACTATTTATCAATTCCAAATATTTGTAAGTCCTAGCATATCATGGAAGAGCAGGCAAGAAATGGAGGTTATTAATCCTTTCAGTCTAAAGTGGTTATAGTCCCAGGACTTCCCAAGTCAGGGAGTAAAGGGGAAAATGCCCTGCCTCAGGAGGGCATCTATAGGCCAAAATGCACCCCAGCAACAGTAAAAGGCTTAGTACACGCTGTGAACAATTCGGGGGTATTTTGAGCCCACTGGAGGTGTGTGCGAATACTATATAACTGCCCTCATTTTCTTAAATGGCTTGAGGGACTAGGAGGATCAGATCGTCAGAAAATGTACAATCGGCAGCACTAGAAATTTACTAAATTGTGCTACAAAAATGATAAATGCTAGGTATACCAGAGCGTATTTGGTATTGTGTTGTTTTTAATAATCTGTTCAGTTGTGTTGAACAGCATTTTGAACTTCATTTTTGTCTTACATTTGGTTCATTTGAGTTGTACTTTGGAGTGTTGTGTCTAAATTGTAGTCATTTAAAGGATGTGGTTGTGAATGTTCTGATGAGCCACAAGTGTAGACCTACCTGGTGGTGTGGACCCTCCAGCTCATCCATGCTGTCCCCGCATACTGTCCTCATGTGCTCCCGGCACGCAATCACCACTTCTATGTCAATCTAGGCAATAAGTAAATAAATCAAATACATTATAGTTGGAGTAAACCTAATAGCTGAGAATGCAGATTTAAGTAATCAAGAGAGAGTTATTGTTTGGTTCAGCGTTTATACTTTTCATAATCAAAAATAGTGGAATAATTGGCAATTTGTCAAACAGTGATTCCTAAGTAAAACTGAAAAAAGGTAAGTGATGAATGATTTCAAAATAGCTTATTGTGGGCGCATGATATATATGCCCAGCCAGTCGAAATTATAATGTTCAACATGATATATTTTAATCTTTAATTTTAATTTTTAATCTTCATTGGACTTGCATACAATAAATTACATGCATATGAAAATAATAAATAGGTGAAGAGGCATGTCCCATTTTCAACAGATAGCGAATGAATAATTTAAACATCCACGATTTGAATACATTTAAAAACAGGTGAAAGCCAAGAAGATGCACTTATTTGAATAGATGAATAACTAACTAAGTAAATGAATAAATAAATAAATATTGATTCCTAATATCAGAATCCAGAATCCCTAATTTTCTCCTTGGAAAGTAGTGAACCGACGATACCCGGGTGGAGGTTCTTATTTTATTTTTATATTCAATTTTTATTATTTAAATATAATACTCATCGAGGCATGAAGCCTGCTGAGTTAATTTGCAGATTGTATTGAACTTATTTGTATGATTCTGTCCATCAGCTACAACTGAGAAAAGTGTGTAACAACATAATGTCTCTCAGCTGAATAAACATATTTAAAAACAAAACAAACAAGTATTTTGGGCTGAGAAATCACCAAATGTGTATGATGGTGTACAAGGACCCACGTATTACGCAGCACCTATTCAGTAAGTCTGGCATTGATATCAACGGCTTGAGCACTGGCTAATCCCTGACCACTATATAGTGCAACGTCCAGGTTACACAAAGTTCAAACGCTATAATTGCCAGGAAAGGTATTATTATGTAGTGACCCTTGTATAAACGACACGTATATATATGCTCCAAGCAGGAATTAAACCCATGGCCTCTGTATTACATGCCTGACACACCACCATCTGAACTACCATGGCTCCTTGAGTAACTCATTAACACATATATATATATACATGACACCGGTTCTCTGAGGTGGATTCTAGATCGGGAGGCAATGACTGTGATGCGTCACAGGAAAATGAGTCAAAAGTTGCAGTGATTTATTCACAAGATGTGAACGTGCTCAACGCTTTTTTGTAGCATGAATACATGTGGTTAAGACTGTGTATTAAATATATAATTGTAAAGAGTATATTTAACTACTTTACAAATAAAGTTCTGCACACTTTTTTCTAAAATAAAAATATAAAACTCAAAATATAGAAGTTCTCATTAGACTCCCCCTTGATAACGGTCTAAGTCTCATTGTTCTCATTAGACTCCTCCTTGATAAACTGCATATGTTGCCCGAAACGTCAGAACCCCAATAAACAAACCCAACAATTAACGCCCCATGTTCTTCATTTCCTTCTGTTGGATTGAATTCACTCCCTTTGAATATGATCTTATTAGATACCGTAATATATACTATCATTAGAATCTGCTTGATCTCATCTTTTCTAATATGAGGATATCTCAAAATCCATTTTTTGTGACTCTTGACTCAGTTTCCTATAACACTTCACATATATATTTTAATACAGAATGAGCTATAGAAGGCTTACCTCGGCCATGAGCACAAACTTGGGTTGCTCCTTGAGAAGCTCGTGCAGCAAGCCACCATCACCCCCGCCCAGGATGAGCACCTCCTTGTTACGGTAGTCCAGCGTCCCTATGCTGGCCACCGTCTGGGTGTACACCAGGTCACTTTCTCCCAGCACTGGGGGAACAAGGGGCAAGAATATCTTTATAATATGAGTCAGGCTGTCAGAAATGTACAATTTGCCTTCACTAATCCTCTCAAACTACACTGATATAAGACAAAAATGAGGTTCAAAATACAGTTCAACCTATAGCTAACTCGGACAGAGAACACAACAAGTAAATGCAACAGTGGCCATGAACATAAAACATGATACGTTGTAAAGCATTTCAGAAACTTCCTAAGGAATAGCTCCAGGAAAGAGTCACTGAAACTATTAGAAAAAAGCGAAAGTTAAGAGAGTTGAACAATACTGTTTCTAAGGTTGAAATATAAAAAATGTATCTTCAAGCGGTTGGAAAGAAATGGTTACGTTTATACTAATGGACACCGATTTTTTCCCGCTTGCAGATTTGTTAGATTCTAGTTCCAACTATATTAACAGATATTCCTAAACTGTTGATATTAATGTTTCTATGACCATCTGAATAATGAGGTGCAATCCTGTATTGCATACATCTTCTGAAACAATGTTTGTGGCAGGCCTACCACCTCTGTGAACAACTTTGTAGTCATTGATGTATGCATGTTAATACTGTTGATGTAAATTTTGTTATAATCTAATTTACTTGATTACAACGTTCATGCAAAATTGCAATCCAATTGAGCACGGACAATATAATATACAGTTGATGTAATTTAATTCATCTAATATAGCACTATTGATGTAATTCCATTATATTTTATGTAAATTATTTTTTTATAAGTTAAGTGCCTCCTGGCAGATCTATTGTAGAAACTTGTATCTATGATGGAAGGAGTGTACACCCGTTTTCTCAACAGAACGACTGTTTTAATTGTACTTTGAGAAATAACATAATTCATGTACATATACACTGTACTCGTTGGGCAATAAAATTACAGCGCAGGACGGGCAGCATATGTTTCAAATCCGTAATTCGCCCCGCCATAAATCTACGCATGTCCCGTAAACCATGTCCCCGTAGCCGGGGGAGGTGTAATTCATGGTAACGTAGCTCAGATCCCGCTACAAGAGTATGAAAAAAAAGCTGTAAGGCCTGTGGATGTGCGAACTTCCAACCTTCACATCTACAAGCCGTCTTAACCACTACACCATGGCTGCAGGTTGGATATGTTAAGGGGTACCCACACAGAGCTCATTCTATAGCTGATTTGGCCTTAAGATTATGTCTACGATTAAATTCCAACCCCCGATTAATCGTAGGATCCTAAGACTAATCGTAGGACCAATTGTGTTACTTATTGTTCCCCGATTTGGAAGTCACAGGGCCGATTTCACCGCCGATTCGCCGATATTTAGTCATACGATTTGGACATGGAAAAAAAAATGGATTTTTTTCATTTCTACGATCTGTGTTGCCAGTGTGGGCTGTGTCCAAATCAGTCGTAGCTTTCCCTATAATGGTCTACGACTGATCGGGACAGGTCCTATGACATTCCATATAATGGAAAGTCGTGGCCATACCCCCGATTTATCTAGAATATGCTTTTTTTATTTGGGAAAAATAATTTCCGACACTATACCTTTTTTTTACCAAAAACTCAAAATGCTGTAACTTCTAAGGTATTGGGAGTAGAATAATGTGTTATACATCAAATGAAAGGTAATTTTGATGTCTAAAAATGATTTTATATTCACAAACCTGTATGATTGATATTTTGGTCGGTATTCAAGAGCTATTGTATTATATATATACACATCCCCTCAAAAATAAATTCTGTTTTAATTGGTGTTGGATTCAGCCAAAACAGATGCATAGATTCTCTTAAATTGGTTTGTGACTGATTTTTATAAAGGAATAAGTGAAATCGTGGTGCAGTCAACCCAGTGTGGGTTGACTGCACCACAATTTCACTTTTTCCCTGAATCGGGCCAGATTTTGGGCCTGTTATGTGTGGGTCAAAAAAACTCGCCCGATTCTGTTTTTTTACCCGATTTGGGACACGATTGGCGCCACGATCAATTGTAGACTTTGAAATTGTACGATTTCGCAAACCGATCCAGTGTGGGTACCCCTTTAGGCTTAATTCTGCAAGTGATAGCAGCATATATAATTTCTCTTAAATCTACCAATTGATAATAATCTACCTTGCTTTATTAATCGACTGTAATGTTTGTTCCCTATATAGCAATTGCTGCCACCTCTAAGAAATTGTATTTCAGGACATCATGAAAATCACTAATATTTAGTTATTAGTTTTGTTGATCAGCCTTTCCTGAATAAAGATTTTGTGTGCAAAAAAATATGATATAATGTGATGGATTACATGGTTTGGAAAAAACTATTTTTTAAAGTTATGGTGTACATGTCGTATCCCCAGACACTGCTATTTTATTCATCAATGCTACAATGAAATGTGTATTCATGTCCACACCTTCAAGCTTTGTTATATAGCTAGTGATATATATAGCCAACGCAACGTGAGGGTGGCCCAAAGCAAAGGCCAATTACACTTATTTTGAAGGTGTTCTGCCATAGTTCTACGCTTTTTCAGGACAGTGTATATATAACCAGTGGACAACCTCTGCTGTTAAAGTTGTACTTTCAATATGTCAAACAATAACTTGTCATACTATGACTTATGTGACTGCATTTATCGATATGCTGCTGCTGTGAATACTGTGTATATTCTGCTGCACTGTATACAAGAATTTGAAGCCATAGCAGGAAAGGTGCTTGGTTGGTCCCCAAAATATAAAAGTGGATCTTTAGCGACCCCTGTAGCAAAAACAACCCCACATTCTGGTTGAATGACTTTTTCATGGGTTGGAAAAGAACCGAACAAAAGGTGGGAAATGTTTATTTTTTAAACGACGTTAGCTGATAGAATAACAAAATAATAAATTAACAAAACTACTCACTGAGATCTCCATCTAGGAAGAGTACGTTGCCATGTTCATTAGAGTGGACTATTTTGATGTTCTGCCACTTGGAGTCCTTGTTGTAGACACAGCGGTCATAGTCCAGCTCCATCAGTCGCTCGTCCGCTGTCACCGCGTATGGCCAGATGGGCTGCCCTCTCCGCAACGGGGCAAACAAACTATAGGGCAAATAGGGAAAATGTTGCTTTAATAGAGGATGTGCATGTCTTACTGCTCATGTCAAGTACAGTGCAGTCTGGGATTGATTCAGTTCAAATCCGACATACAATTTAACATTTTTATCGAAAAATGCAAGGATCATTTCACCTATATTATAGTTTGTGTGAATGATCTATAAAAACCAAATGCATGATGGGAAACTTGATGTCTTGTTTCATGGAAAAATGGAAACGCATAGCTATTTACATGAGATCACTGTTAAATATTCCATGCTGAACACAACAAGTTGTGCTTTTACACGGATATACCACTCCCATAATTCCCTGCGAATCAAGATTCAAGATGGTAGACATACAAATCCCCTATTAGTATTCTACTCGCCCTAAGATTCCAGATGTAAATAATTATCATAATGCGTATGTTCAAAACAATTGAAGCTAAATCATTTGAATCATACCAAGCTAGATATGTGCTACCCACCATGGACTAACTCTGCATGTAATGAGAATTGAATGTTCTTTAATTTTAACCTCCAATGTACAAAATTGATCAAATATGAAGGCTACCAAACTGGTAAAACATGTCAGGATATGTAAATGCACAATAGATCCAACTAAAAACTGAACTGGTGTCTTGGTCTATTGGTGAATTCTACCTACTCTCAGAATTAATCTGTATTTTATTCAATATTAAGATCATCAGTATGTTTTGCCACGTCGTTATTCAATCGTGAATTCCTAGGCAGTTTGTGATCGTTTATCATTGTCAATGTATACTGTGAATTTTGTATTGTTTGTATATGAGTATTATGCTATATTTGGTAGAATGCCAACGATAAGATTTGTAACGGTGAACCAATGGACTAATAAGAATATATTCTTATTAGTCCATCCACTTAAAGGTAACAGCTGGAAGAGCGACCTTTAACCAGATGCTTGTATGCTTTTTTGTAAATTCCTTCATATGTAACACATTGACAAATAAACAACTTTCTAATTTTCTTATGTATAATAATTATAATAATAATAGATTTATCTCAAAACCATTACTCCTCGCACCGAAAAGGTAAAAAAAAAATCCCTCCTTTATCTAATACCATATTACTGGAATGGGATGGAGATTCATGCGTTCCAGTGCAAGAGTAGGGAGGATCTTTAAGAACAGGGTTCATGCAGGAGACATGGGAGGGGGTAGCGATTGATTAATTATGTAGCGGGGGGGGGGGAGAGCCCTATATTACAATCAGTTATCTCATTAATGCCTTGATATAAAATCCATCATCGTATAAATATCTAAGTAGTATGTTCTTATGATTATTTTTTGAAGGTTTTATTCAGTTGCTATCCTGCCATACTTATGATTCTTAAATAAATCTTTCTAATATGTATTAAAGATTGTCAAATGCATCTAACCACATATAAGGGGTTATGCCATGATTAATGTTGCCATCCATTATGCTCAAAAGCATTTAGACATATATATTGGATGGTCATTAAATGAGAGGAACACCTGCAGTCTGCAGATATGGTATGCCTGATTTTTATGTAACTGTACAATAAAAAGAAATCTATATATGTAGAAATTAAAGGAAACACATAATTATGGAAAGAGACATAATCTCTGTAATTATCTCAGTTCTTCTGAGTATCCCTTATGTTGTGTCTGCCTCAGCTATCATAATTTGTAACATAATTACAGTGGAACCTCTCTATTGAGACCACCCTTGGGACTGAACGATTTGTGGTCTCATAGCGAGGTCTCATTAGAGGAGCTAATCTTATAAGAAGAAAGCCATTCGGGACTGAGAGAAACTGGTCTTAATAAAGGGGTGGTCTCTATAGAGAGGTGGTATTCATGCGAGGTTCCACCGTATGTGTTTCTAATTAAAGATGAGGGGTTATTCAGGGAGCTACTGTACACTTACCAGTTAGATTCAATGCAGTAGTTGCCAAGGTGTTTCCTGAGTTTTCCCTCTAGAGCCCGGATGTACTACAGAACAAGAATGTTAAGCGCGATCAGTACAATTAAATGCATTCTAAACAATAATTATGTCACTCAGTACCAGAGTATAAACGGCTTGACCATTTTATCAACTGTTCTTTTAATAATTTATTTAAGTTATAAAACTGGACCAAGGGAAAATAATAACAAGTTGTCCGGTTGGTATGTGTCATTAGTATCAAGAAAGATGAATGACATTTTTATATCTGCTTTTATCTTATTAGATATGTATTTTATATTTATTTCTTCTATTATGGACCCTCTGGAAGACTATGATATGTTATTATGTAACACAGTGAGTAGATGGACAATAAATGATTAGAAGAATAGTAGATATAGTAGAATGAATTTGAGGAATAAGGAACTAAATAATACAATGACTACCAAAGTATGGCAGGGAGGGAAAACCCAATGGGAAGTAATGTCAAAAGCTTCTGAGATTTACACAATAACCAAAACAATAAGATAGTAGAGAAAGAAACTGGGTGAGGGATTAAGTGGTTAAGTGGTGTAAGGGAGGAGAAATGTTTTATTTATAGGACAAGTGTGGGTTTGAACCCAAAACATGCAGCTTTTTACCCTAGGACAAGTGTGGGTTTGAACCCAGCACCTGCAGCTTTCTACCCTAGGACAAGTGTGGGTTAGAAACCAGCACCTGCACCTTTCTACCCTAGGACAAGTGTGGGTTAGAACCCAGCACTTGCACCTTTCTACCCTAGGACAAGTATTGGTTTGAACCCAAAATCTGCAGCTTTCTACCCTAGGAGAAGTGTGGGTTAGAACCCAGTACCTGCAGCTTTCTACCATAGGACAAGTGTGGGTTAGAACCTAAAACCTGCAGGTTTCTACCCTAGGACACGTGTGGGTTAGAACCCAGAACTGATCCTATTATGTAGATTAACAATTGTCATCTTTCCTCTTACACTAATTAATATTCCGCATGCACCACTCCTTTCCTTCCATACACTGTGGTAAGACTTCACGCATTTCCCTAGTGAAAGTACTCGAAAGGTGGGTCAACTTGTTGCACGCTCATAGCGCTTGTCTGTATTGGCTTTTCGCGTACGTTTCTACTGGCGGCTGCGAGTGTCTAGTGACGTCACCACACGCTAAGCGCGTGAAATCAGTCGCCTTACCGAGGCGGTGGTGGCTTGGCTTGCTCAGTGGTGCATGTAAAAGCTAGGCAGTTTAGGGGGTGGGTGGGGGTGCTTGTGGTGGGGTTTGGGGGAATTAATTGTTTTTTGTTTTTTTTATTTGATTTATTTGTTTTTTCATTCATTGAATTTGGGGTGGGCAGATTTCATCAGTTGCAAAATTTCCGAATTTAAGTGAAATGAGCGCTGTTAGTGTTATATGCAACATTAGTCTATATCAGTGTATGAACGTTTTTGATTTTCTTCCTAACCATTGTATAGATTGTCTATACATGATTCGCACAAATGCAAACACAAATTTGCAAGTTAATCATGATAACACAATTATTGTCCATGGAATCGGCTATCATTAAACTGTCCAGAAATGTAGTTAATGATATTCAGATGTTATATCAAGTGTTGTTTGAAACAGCACAAAAAATGTGCACTGGGTGGTGGTGGTGTTAATCGCTCAATAACAAGGCATGTAACATGCAACATGCGCTGGCTTGTGTGTGAGTGCATGTTGGTGTATTGCATAACAGCAGGACGGCACGCCGGCCATCAGCCCTTTGTTGTGTGTACATATATGTGTGTACCAGTACTACCTGATGAGGCTTGTTAATGGCTGCTCGCATCCTATGCATCCCTATCCCTGCATGTATGTTGCGCTAATTCCCAACATCAATAGGGAAACACAAATATAGTAGACTTGTAAATTTGTTTAGCAGTAAAATGAGCGCTGATATATAGTATGTATTATAGTGTCTGAAATCTGCTATTGATCAATTGTATCCTTGGTTATTGCATTGGATACATAGGATAGGGAGAAGAGGTAGATGTATCAAGTCCAAAGATGAATGTGTGGTCCTTTTTTCAGGACAATCGATGTATATGTAGGAAATTTCCATTCCTATGTCCATAAGTATTACTGAACAATTGAAGAGATTGTATTGTCCAGAAAGTCTGTAATTCAGAGTAAATCGGCGATTGCCTTTGGTCCTATGTCCAGTCCAGCTTGTGGTCCATCCTTAGGCTACATTTATAGCCTCCTACACACGATTATCTACATCTTCCTCCATGACTAGCTCTTTCAATGGTCGGCGAAGTAATGACAGTGTAAGCAGCAGGTGCAGGTTGTATGGTAAAGGGTTGGTAGGTATATAAATAGAATATAGCTGTTTAGGTCGGTCTCTGCCGCCGCGGCCACCGCCACCATCGCCCCCCCCCCCTTGTCACCCTTGGGAATACACGAACTAGACATGTGGTACAGCTCGGCCTTTCGGGTAAAAGCACGCTTATTTATAACAGTGTAGTAGTAGCACTGCACCTAACGGCCCCTGGCAGAAGATCATGGACAATGCTAGACAATAGTCCTTGTGAGCCTTGTATATCCTTATAACTGATGGCTGTATAAATATATTAAATAAAAACAACAACAAAACCTTCAGCTTTCTACCCTAGTACAGGTGTGGGTTACAACCTGGCATCTGCATCCTTTTACCCTAGGACAGGTGTGGGTTTGAACCCAGTACCTGCAGCCTTCTACCCTAGGATAACCATTGGACATTGTGCCTTATGGCACATACTTTATTTCCTTTTTTCCAAACAAAAAAAAAGAAAATAAAATGATAGGCTCTCCAACCTTGCTTATCATCTACCAACTTATTCCACACCAGTAGATGCTCCAATATTAAAGCTGTATTCCCAGTTTTTGCGACAAATAAAATCTTACTAAGTTACCTGCTTGTTTGACCCATATGACTAAATTCGTTGTGTTCTGTTGTGTTCATATACTATATTCCTTGTATACAGGAAGATGAATTGCCGAGAGAAAATGGAGCACCAGTGAGCGATAAAAAGGGAACACACTGTAGGAAACTTTTGGTATTTTTGGAGATACCCAGAGAATGGGCTTCTAATGCGTCCTCATTTGTATTTGGAGGACCCCCCGAATCATGCGATGACTTCACTCATTAACACTTACTGGTGGCAGTTTTCCCTCAGTAAATAGACTTTAAATTCTTGTAAAAACATATAACAGAAGCAGAATACTGACAAACTCAGTCCTGTAAGTAATAATTTGGGTGAATTTGGTAAGATGTGTTTTGTCATAATAGCTGAGTATGTAGCTTTAACTGAGAGCCAAGCTTATGAAGGCATGACTGATGTTCTCCAGTGAAGTGGAACCAGCTCTAATGCCTTCAGGCAACTGATTACCATTCACGTGCAAAGCAGAGACTATATTAGGCAAGGCACCTGAGATGTTAATAACCTTGCTTCCCAGATCAATATATCATACACAGAATCAGTGTGGAGACTGTGAAAGGGGAAAGCCTTTTAAGTCTGGTCTTACAGAAATGTTGCAGAAAATTATATGGACTCAATGTATTACATCATTTTTTATGTATTAGAACACATTGTTGTAAACTTGTAAACTGAAGAAATATCAAAAGCTGAGAAATGAAATAATGTATATTATGTATATCATGTATTTGAATGAATGTATGGATGGGACGTGCTTTTGTGTACTGGATATTATTCGAATTAGTAAGAAATGAAGTATTTTGAGATGAAAAGGGGCTTGGCAAATGATGTCAAAACCCCCCAAAGATTTACAGAGCTGTAAAGTATCTACCGTTGGCCTGTTTTTGTTCGGAACAGAACTTTAATTGTAGCTAAATTGTTGTTTAGTATGATTCTCATGACAACACCTTTTGGAAATTAAATGCATGCTAACCCCGCCTCTAAGCCCTCCATTAAACATAGCACAAATGAAAAAACCCACCCATGAAGTGAGGTATCTAAGGCGAGGTAATGGATCAATATACCCAGAGGTGCTCACTAGCAGCATGTAGTGTAAGTATTCATAGAGGAGCTACTCTTATATGTACATACAGTCTATATTCAAATCCCATCAGCACCTTCAAATAAAGATAATTTAGAGAACAGCTCTAAATATCTCTACTCAAAGCCATGTAAAGGCCCGACGAAATTTAAAAAACTATATTCTACATAACAAGGTAACTTAGTGCAAGCTTCAGCTACATGTATGAGGTCTCACATACTAATCATACATATGATGTTGCTAAAAAGAAGTTTTCAGGGCCCAGAAGTAGAACCTTTCCTGTTTCTGTCCGAAATTAGATGGGAATTTACTTTTAAAGGGTCACTAAACGGATTAATGGTCACATTTTGGGTAACAAACGTTATGGATCCATGAGTACAACACCCAAGTCTCAATTACTAAGATTTCATTGATGACTGACTGATAGTGACTCACAGGTGCCAGGAAGAGGAAGATGAGAGAGGCTCTGTTTAACACAAGAGGACACTGGGGATCCTATGTGACGTCAGAATGTGGCGTCTGAAATGTACACAATGCTTTTCCTGACTTGTATATTGTGTGCATTGTATGTTCATTCCAAGACTTGGCCACATTGTGATGTAGGCAAACAGTGGCGCCCTTAATAGAGTGTTAAAATCGAGAACCACTTTTTTCTTCATCTAAAGAGGTACAAATCGCTGAAAGTTAAATAATAACAAAGTTAAATAATAGCAAAAAGTTGATTTTCTCCTGAGATTTTGGGGTTTAGTGACTCTTTAAAAACAGAAACAGAAACAAGAACTAGACAATGTTAAAAGGTGACCACACAGTTACACTACACTACATGACACACAGTTACCTCCTCAGATAGCTGTAACTTCCTATTGTCTAGAGAGAACATTCTCACACTTCCATCCTGTGTGCAGCACCAACAGAAGGGAGAGAGTGTGTTAACATGTTTTGTGCATCATTATTGTAATATAAGGGCAGAAGTCGACAGAAAATGTACAATTCGCCTTCACAAATCCCAATACATGCCCTCTGAGGTGGGGCATCTTTTTGCCATAGACGCCCACTGTTTGCACTGTTTGGCCATATTGGTGCAGATTTTGGCCATATTCGCTGGCTTCCCTGGCAGTTTACCAGCAGCCCTAAAATGGAGGTTAGTTATCCTTTTAATCTCTGCCTCAGGTGGTTATAGCCCCATAGCAGTGATAAAAGAGCTTTAGCCCATCTTTAGGATGGTTTTGGGCTCTAGTGACCCGCTGAAGCCATACATTATATACCTATAATGCCTCGTCAATACATGTTATTAACTGGTTAGAGAGATTTGACATTGTTGCAAGGGTATTATCAACAACAGGACCCAATTCTTGCCCTTCGTGTCAATCATTAATCCTACAATAGAGCTATTGAGTGAGGCATCAGGAGCAGTAGTCTGATGGGACATTCTCATCAATACAATAGGGGATTTGCATAGCCGGCATTTTGAATCTTGATTCGCATGGAATTATGGCATTTATGGAACTGTATGAAATCGATAGAAAACATGCCATGTTCAGCATGGAATATGTATCAATGCTCTGATGTCAATATCCATTTGTTATACATGTTTCCATAACACAAGCCACCATATTTCCCATCATGCATTCGGTTTTCATAGATCATTTAATAAATAAGATATTGGTGAAAACATTCTTGCAGTATTTGATAAAAATGTTGCCAAATATCTTTATGTCAGATTTCACCAGAATCCATCCCAGGATGCACTATAACAGACAGGCGCAGTGGCACATGCAAGTCCCCTATTATTACAATTACATGTATAACGTGACCCTCACTCAAACTCTCTTAAAGGCCGCCGATTCAGGTAGGATTGCGAAAAAGGTAACATACTAAACCACCAGCCCAGCCTTGATATAAATCAAGTACTCATTAAGTGAATGTGCCGCCCTTGAAAAATCTCACCTCGAGGTCGTAGATCTTATCTTGGTAGTCCTTGATGAGGTGCTGTATGTCAAATGTCATCAGGCCGTGGCTGTAAATCCGCAAAACTCCATGGCTGCAAGGTAGATAGGACCGGTCATTAGGTTTCAGTTGGAAGCTACATAAATTTGATCTGGGTAACAGTAAAATGAGTCACAAGTCGCAAAATTGATATTTTCCAAAGTGTTTTATCAGCAAGGTCTCTTTGTATGAATGTTCCTACTTTTTGGCGTGTCTAGTCCTTGACACGCCTTGAGGTCCTATGAACACATTTCCCAGATTTCAAGACAGTGTATAAAACATTTCCATGCATTTTTAAGGCCATCCTATGGTGTGTGTTTTATTTTATTTGTATTGCTATTCTGAGCCATCGCAGACGAACATGAGTATATAATATTTTAACAAAACTATACACCTCTCTATCGTATAACCATCAAGATATTCATTTGTAGTCACAGGGACAGATCTAGTAATGTTTGGTTTATCTTCTACAACCGTCGACCCTAGTGGTAGCATATTCTTCATTATAAATAAATTACAGTACGCCTATGCAGACACAATACGTTTACACAATAAAAAAAATACCGATTGATAAAAAATTAAAAACCGTAAATAGAAATAAGAGACGCCACGTGCTCATGGAGAGAAAATGATCATACATGGTCATATTGTTAGTGAAGTCTCTCTGAAATAATTTATATCCTGCAATTATTACAATTAATTATGAATATTGTTCTGTTTCCTCTGTTCCGAGAGCCTCGAAGACCTGCGTTGCAGAGGGTTTCATCCAATGCTGATGAATTTTAATGTGAAAATCAGAATAAAAAACTTATATGTAGTCCTATCGACCTCATAGATGCCAGACTAAACAACAGCGTCAGGTTGTCAGAAAATGTACAATTCGCCTTCACCAATCCTTTAAAATAACCCAAATTTAAGACAAAAACGAGGCTTAAAATATTTTTCAACCTGATCAAACAGAATCAGGTATACTCGGATACACCTAGTATTCGCCATTTTTCGGACTAATCTAGCAATATTCTCCAAATGTGTAAAGCTGGCGATTATACATTTTCTGACGATCTGGCCCAATAGTTTATTATGGAGGCTAGTTACCTGTTGCCCTTGCCGTGAAAGACAATGAGTGCGTCTCCCTTGGTGGACATCTCCACCACCACCGGCTCGCCCTCCAGCTGACCCAGTGCCAGCCCACCCAGCTGCTCCACCTCACGCCGAAACTCTGCATAGAGAGAGAATTATAATTATTACATATCATAATATATAATTGTGCAAGTGGGGACATGAAGAGAAGCTGATATATATGGGTTAAATCGTCAGAAAATGTACACTTCGCCTTTACCAATCCTCTCAAATAACCCAAATTTAAGACATGACTGAGCCTGAGGTTCAAAATAAGTAGTTCAACCTAACACATAGATGTAGAATCAGCCCAATCCCAAATGTACTCAAGTCTACCAAGTACTAATTTTGCATCATTCACAAAAAAAAATGTGTAGAGCAGACGATTGTACATTTTCTGCTAACCTGACCCATATATATGAAATTGGTAGTGGAGACTCTGCATGTGAAGTCTCTCTGAAATAATCTATAACCACTAGCGTAGTACCCGTCCGTCGGACCGTTAAGAACAGGTAGGTTCTCTATGAAAGGTATGGTCAAGAATGGATAAGAACTGTTAGATAGAAATCTCTCACCCTCTTTCTTTCACTCTCTCTCCCTCCCTCCCCCCACTCCTTATCTCACCCTCACCCTCTCTATTTCTGCCCTTCCCCTCCCCTCAATTCAATTCAATTCAAAATATTACAAATACGAACCATACTTCAAAAGATATTCTGGTTTTCCAGAATGTTCCTTGGCTAGAAAAAAATAAAAGGTTGTATTTTTAATTAACTATAATTTGTCGAGGTCAAAAGAAATTTGGAATCGATTGTAGTTCCAAGGTCTAGTACATAGTGACAGTGCTATATAGGTGCTATATAGGAGAAAAAGTTTATTACCGTATGATATAACATTTCTCTTATAACAGATAAAATCTTACCAGATTTACTTATATTATGATTTATATGACTAAATTTATTAACATTCTGCTGCTGTACTTATGTTTGCTTCATGCCATGATGCAATTTAGTATTAAGCTATGTTATGTCACACTGTACATAGCTATATATGGTGGGGTGGAGGGGGCACTAGGCCACCTAGCAACGAGAAGCTCCGGGCAAAGGCTTGAGCTAATAAAAGATCACTTCAGTACACGCAGTTCCAGACTCAAGCAGTGATGCTTTAGAGCTCCGTGATTACATCCAACAAACGTAATTATTCATTAAGCGCCAACACAGGAGTGCAGAACATTCTATGCCTTTATTTTCTGCTTCAGCTGAAACATGTGGTATACAATTCATTACCTACATGATAGGCAATGTACAATAATTACAATTAATTAATCAGCATCAATTAATTAAAGACAGTGACATGACGATATGGTTCGTTTTAGGCTTCCAGTTGCACGTTCAGCTACCGTTGGTAAAAAAGCAAATAGTTTCCACTATTTGTTCAATTCTTTCCAATCCATCTGACAAGTCATTTGAGCAAAATTTTGGAGAATTTTGTCCAGTTGTTTTTGCTACAGGGCTTCTAAAACGTCCTTGTATTTGGAGGACCCGCTTGTTATATGTTTATAGAAGAATTGGAAGTCAAATCAACCGAGAGAAAACTGAGTGATAATAAGTGTAATCATCACAGGAAGTGATTCATGAAAAAAAGTTGTTTTCTTTGATGTCCAATTACTAGTAAAGTAGTTAAGTCAATACACAGTCTTGAGATTGGTGTATGGTGAATTTGTTGTATACATGCTACTAGCAGCGCTAAGGACCCCTAAAACGAGAAAATTCTAAGAAAGAGATCTTGTAAAATAAATCACTTTGAACATTTTTCAATGGGGGTAATTGTGGCAGAGGAGAGGAGAGCCACAGATCACACAAACAACTGTGAGAGAACTAAGTGATAGGTGGAACACTGACAACAGGAGATACAAGCATAATCAATATGCTTATAAAAACAGTTCTAAATCTCTGGCTCTGGCTTAGTTTGTGAGCGCTTAATTGAACCACTCATACCTTAGGCATCTATCTCCTCTGAATGCAATGGAGCCTTTTCATTGCACAACGAGCATTCCCACAAGCCTAATTTCGTGCATGCATACGTAAACCAAGGCCTCTCAATGAACACCAGTGTGGCACAAGACGCATTACTGCGGTCCTACTTTCGTGCAGCCTAAGGTCTGCCACGGTCCAAGCTACCACCTCCACCCCTCTTCACCACCCCTTCCCCCTCCCCCTATTCGTCATATTCCCTCTCCACCACCTCCTCCCCCTCCACCTCCTCCTCCCCCTTAACCACCTCTTCCAACTCCACCCCCCCCCCCCCCACTCCACCACCACCTCCACTACCTCCTCCACCACCACTACCTCGTCCTCCACCTCCCCTCCACCCCTTCCTTCACAACCCCCTCTTCCTCCTCCCCCTCCACCACCTCCTCCCACCTTCCCCCTCCCCTCCACCACCACCTCCTCCCCCTCTTCCTCCTCCTCTCCTCCACCACCACTTCCTTCCTTCCTCCTCTTCCTCCTCTTCCCCCTCCACCTCTTTCTCCACCTCCACTTCCCCCTCTTCCTCCTCCTACCCCTCCACCACCTCCTCCCCCTTCATGATTATGTATCATACTGACAAAGCACCTCTTACACCTTCCCTTTCCTTTATTAAAGAAGGTGAGGCTAAATCGTCTCAACTCCTATATAAAAGCCCCTTTTCCTCTTGTGTGGCAAATACGTGGCTCATTGTAGGAGAAAGGCTTTCAATGAGCTATGACCACATAAGAGTTCTCAGTGGGTGAGAAATCCTTTCAACTCCGCTGGGACCATATTTGGATGAAGATTTGTCAATATTAAAAAGATTAAGGAGTTCTTTGTTCATCTTGGGAAGCTTCCAACCTCACTTGCCAAGATTCGATAATCCTTTGTTGTCAAAAGTTCATATTATAGGAATGTTATTTGGACTAGAAAATATACAACGCTGACGTTCTCACAACATCTGTTACGTAAGAGCTATTTAAATAGTTTGAGACCATAGTACGAGGATAGCATTAAAATGTCTTTCCTATACTTTATAGTATGACCTTAGAAATGCATGGATGTATTTACTACATCTTCTTGAAATTTGATACTTTCTATGCTACAATCAGCTGCAGAAATCCTAAGATTGTGTTACAATGTGTATCATCTTTTGCTACTTATGACCCATTTCCTGTAACACATCACACATGGAAAATATCTACGATTTATTGATAATAATCCCCCACAATCCTCCATAATATTGGTCAAATGATGTTTAGATGGGTCTGAAAAGGAACGGGACAAAAGGTAGAAAATATAAGGTTTTGACACAGTTATGTTCAGATGAGAGAAAAGCCTTGCGTTTCATGTTGACCTCTAACCTACAGAGACAGGAATAACCTGGGTTCACTTGAGAGGTCACTAAGGTCTTGTTTCATGCGAGCCAAGCAATCATTTTTTTGTTCTCTCTCTCTCTCGCCGCCTCTCCGACCCTGGTAGACTGGGCGGCATTGGTGGGGCAGAATAGGGCAAAAGCGGTCAGTATAGTCCAATATACAATAGGGGATTCTCATGTCCGCCATCTTGAATCTTGATTCGCATGGAATAATGGGAGTTGTATGTCAGTGTAAAAGCTATAGAAAACATGTTGTGTTCACCATGGACTATTTAAAAATGGCCTCATGTAAATATCCATGTGTTTGAAGCACAAGACTTTATCTTTTCCATCATTCATTTAGTTTTTACAGATCATTAATACAAGCTATGCTATGGGTCATAAGCTATGCAATGTTTCGATAAAGATGTTGCTAAATATTTCTCTGATTGGAGTGAATGCATCCCAGCATGCACTGTAATAGACATTTTTTAACTGTTTTTTATGAATTCTTACAATATCCTAACATTTTCAAAAACATCAAGTTAATAAGAATAGAAGATGAAGACGACGCATATAACAAATATAATATTCAGCGAAATTGTTTTTCTTTTAACCTTTAAGAGATTTATTTTATGGCGATTGAGAGCAACAAGAAAACCATTATATTTCAATATTCTTCTTGGCTAAATACAGGTCAACTAACAAGTTGGTTACAGGTGCATGAATTCATATTGCACAAGTTGCGTAGCAACGAGTGTAATATTCTATAGGCGACTGAAACCAAAGAGTTAGTTAACAAATTTATTATATGCTTTCAAACATGAAAATAGAAAATAAATTGAGTCATAAATTTGAATTTCAGCGGTAATCTTACTACAAATACAGATTGGTTGCCATAACAAACCCACATAACTCACTAGTTAAATACGCAGTATGCGTGAATCACTCTAGATACATTGTTTTCAGATCAAGGCGTGTATAAGAAGGGCTTATGATAAATAATAAATGGAACTAGGTGCTAGTAATTGAATATTAAGTGGATTCGTGAGTTGTTCCATTCCCTATACTTATTTCTTCCTTTAAACCTCCTCCTCAGTCCTAATTTGCCTAGTATATGTAGCACAGTAATGAAAACATAACGCATTTGCTTGCAAAACAAATGTGATGTGTTTAAGAAAATGAGTCACAAGTCGTAACAATCTTCACGGGATTTCTTGGGCAAATGTTCTTATTTTTGGGGTATCTAGCACTTTAAGTCGTATGAATACATTTCCCAATTATCAAGACAGTTTATTAAATATACTTCCATTTCTAAGATCATCCCATAGAGTATGTTTGGCTATTTTACTAGTAATTGTTCACCCAGAAATATTGCAAACCTTTTTTTTTCAAAAGTGAAAATGTCAAACTTGAAATATAGATTTCTATTTCTATACTTGTTAGTGTGCTAATGTTCACCATCATTAGAATCCACCTAATCTCATCTTTTCAAATATGATGACATGTATCTCAAATTCCACATTTGTGCCACTCATTATCCTCTGACACGTCATAATGTAAAATACTTCGAGGTGCAAGGGCAGAGAAATTCAAACCTTTTGGTTTTTAGAGCAAAAACCCTTCAGCAGACCATAAGAATTTCGATCGCTCACACAAAAAAATCGGTTTTTAGTTCATAGGCCATCAAAATGCTTTTAAACAATCAAAAGAAACCACTTAGGTCCTCCCAGCTTAAAACGCTTAGAGCATAGGGACCACCTTTCTCACCTTGCCCTAAACCGACTTTTATCCACTATTCAACTGGGCCTATGCTCTCTTAATCGAATTCAACTGAAGTATCTTTATTTTTATAGCTGCTCTTTCAGTTAGAGTTGGTAAAATACAAACTAATTTCTACATTTTGTTCCATTCTTTTCCAACTCATCTAAAAGTGATTTTGGAGGATTCTGTCTGTTTTGCTACAGGGTTTTTCTCACGTCACATGAGTCATAAATCACGTACGGTATTTATCTCTTTTGAAATTCAAGTCTCTGGTTAACAGAATTCAGATCTCAGATACCATTATTACAAAATAAAGTTTGTGTCTCGTCTTTATAGTTCTTGCTGTTCTTGTCGTAGCACTCAAATGGTTCAACCGCAAAGTCAAATTTTGGCGCAGGCTTCCCATATTTTATCCAGGTTTTGGCATCAAGCCAAGGAAATCACCAATTGATATAAGATTCAAGATTTATGGTTGTGATCAATTCATTAAACTCACAGCTGGATATAGGCACTGCCAACCAAAGGATTGAATTGAATTGGAACAATTTCTTTGTTGATGCTTTTAAGGTACAACCATACAGGCACGTCAGGTTGAAATCCAGGTTTCCCATTGCTTGCTGTGAAGAAGACTTGATGTATGTAAAATAATATTTAAAGAATGGAAATGCATTAAATCTAGCAATGTTCTTCTCTTAATTAAGAGTGTCATACTATTTTCCCTCTGTCTTGAAAGTTAACTTAAGTAAATGATACATAATGGTCTTTGCACACCTGTATCTTTGGAATATTTGTATAGAAATTATTTATACATATAAATTATTTTCATTAATTTAATTTTCGATTTTCTGCTGCATTGAAAATGTATTTGTTCATATTTAATTTTATTTTCTATATTTCTTTAAGTGGACGGACTTCCGTAAAGGACACATTTCTGGCATTGTATCTATACTGAGAAAAAATATACAGTATTTACTAACAGTTATAGATTTTCATGAGATAACGCAGGAATACATTTCAAATGAAAGCCCGTTTCTCGTTACCGGTACGGGTTTTCCACATTTCTGGTGAGACGCTTGGAGTGAAAGGAATATTTCAAAGAGAGTTTCTAGACGCTATGTTCCTTTTGAGAATTTGATAACGGAAACTATTGTGTGTAACGTTATTCCCGATATTTTGGTAATTGACAACAGATTCGGTTCAACTTCCATGAGAAAATATCTCACAGAACTATTAATATTAAAAATTGTATGCATATTTCAGGTTCATACTGCGAGTTGAATAAACTCTCAAGAATTTTAACAAATTCCGAACTTAGCAAATTCTCTAGAATTTAGCAAGTTAAAATATAGCTAATTCAAATGCTCTAGAATTAACCAAATTCTCTAGAAGTCAAATTCTCTATAATTTAGCAATTTCTCTAGAATTCAGCGAATTCAAATTCTTTCGAAAATTTAGTGAATTTAAATTCTCTAGAATTAACTAAATTCTCTATAGCGAATTCAAATTCTCTAGAATTAAACAAATTCTCTAAAAGTCTAAAGTCTAGTCTAGAGGCTAGTCATCCTCTAATTTAACAATTTCTCTGGAATTTAAATTCTCTGGATTGTGACGAATTCAAATTCAAATTCTCCATGATTAACCAAACTCTCTATAATTGTATACATAATTGTCTGACTAACCATATCAGTGTGTCTACACCCATACACCACTAGACATAAACCTAATCTCCCCACACCTCATAGCCACAGATAACACAGGTACAGGGGTCATGGATGTCGGGTGTAATCACATTGTCCGCTAGTATACATGTTTTACAACTTACAAACAAGTGGAAGATTTTGATTAGCGCCATACTTCCCCTCCCCAGAGGACATCGACCCGCTCAGACAGGTAAGTCTGTTTCCTTTCCCTTGATAAAATTATCATTGTGACAATGAAATGCTATCAATAAACAAACAAACAAAACATATGGAGAAAGGATGAAAAACCAGAGCCAAGATTGTACATGTTACATCCCAGATATTATCATATTCATATTATGTGGGTGAAGTCGGCAGAAAATGTAGAATCCCCCTTCTCCAATCCTCTCAAATAACCCGAATTTAAGACAACATTGAGGTTCAAAATACAGTTCAACAGATCTCCTATCTGGGACATGCGTGATGTTTTCCAGGAAAATGAGTCAAGTCAAGTCACAACTGATATGTATGGAATATCTCCGAGGTAAGGGTGCTAGTAGTAGAGTGTATTGGAGATATAATATCAGAGTCAAGGCTTTGGTATAGCCTGACAATTATGAATAAATGAGCAGCAATTCAGTCCTGTTTAGACATAACTTTTAATGCTGAAAACATGGGTATTTATACATGGAGAACATGTGGTGCGCATGCGCGAGCATGCGCATTAATTATCCAATCAGGTTAATTAACATTCATTACCCAATGGTGTGTAATCTTACATATTAACCAAGGGGGGTCCCTATGGTTGACCAATAGTAATCAGGTATGAATATTCATAGGTTAGAGTCAAATAGGGCTTCAACTTACACATCGGTTGTGGCCACCGTCGGTTGTGGCCAGTGGCGACGGTCGAACGGTGACCAACCATGGCCATTTTTGACCGTCGCTCTTGACCGTCCTCGGTATACACATACACGTCAAAAAGTGCCAGAATGGTAACCGTCGGACGGGACCACCAGACTTTTGATTCATAAATTAATTGCTTTTTTCTGTTGTTTTGTTGTCAAACTAAAGGTGCTTATGATCGTCATGAGCCTCCTGTTCACTTCTGGGAAGTTTAGAGTATATTTGTACATTTATTTTTATCGTTTAAATTGATCTATATAGAATCATTGCCATTTTCACTGAATATTTCGATTTGCACCAACAGATTAAAGCTTAATAATCCCCCCAGGGTAGTGACCAAGCTTGTCCCTAACCCTGTACCAAGGCCTGTACCCAACCCTAGGCTGATCCTAATATAAGGCAGGTCTAAACGACTCAAAAACATAACTAAAATACATGCAATACATTTGTTCGAATATGCCTTACAGGTTCTCAATAAATAATCTTTCAATATAGAATAAAAGCTTATAGAAATAAGCCTAACAAGTGTTAGAATGATTTGTATAATGATATATTTGAGATATGGAATCGACTCTATTATAGGAATAATGTCATGTCTAGAAATAAGGTAAATATGGTATAAGGTGGTCATTTATAGACAGAGGAGAACGATTTCCCTCCCTAACCTCAGAATTGTGCAGTTGTAGATCTAGTAGCTATATATAACTAGGTGCGAATATGAATCCATATTCCCTTGTAGCACTGTTGCATGAAATAGGTGTCTGGTGTGGAAGGGTATGTATGTATGTAATGTAATGTAAAATTATGAAAATTGAAGAATATCCTACCAGGAATTATATCAAATTATTTCATTATTCATTATTCATTATTGATAATTATTTCATTATTCTATATTCCATGATCGATAGTAGAGTTATCTATTTGCCTAATAATAAAGCCATTCGTTTCATCTGTGTACAGTTTGAGCCTGGAGGCAAGTAAACATTTCTTAACAAACCCTGTTGTGCCAGGGAAAAATGAGGAAAATAAAATGAAGAGAATCAAGGCAAAATTAAGAATGAAGTAAAATATGAAGGTATTATATTAAGGTTGATAGAGCAAATCAATTGTGTCTAATTCAAATGCATTGTTTGCGATGCCTGTACAATTAAGTTACCTGAAGGCAGGTTATGTTTGAATAAAGGTTTTTTAAAAAATCAAAAAATCGAGTGATTTATATCGTTTCGAACGACTTGATGCGGCCAACGAAAATAATTTGTTACGGAGGAACTAACGATGCGATTTTAGATCTGAAAGCAGGGCTGTCTTCCTGACATCCAAAGGGTTCTTGGGTAATTTTTATGTTTAGATCGGAATTATTTTGAGGAAGCTATGAGCTATCTAAAGCGGAAAGCAATATTTTTTTAATTTTTTTTAGACTTGTGACACATATATCTGGATATATTCAATATATATATTCCTGAAAAAAAATATTCCCTGCTCTTCCTCTCCTTTCCCGTCCATCTCTTTCTTACTTGCAAGAGTTATCCCTGGTAGTACTCACATGTTGGAAACTGATTTAATATAGCCTATAGCCTAGACAATTCTTAGACATTATTACATCGTCGTCACAGGGGGCAATAATACAAAATATTAGTTAATACTAACAAATATTCATACATATTTCCACTTTTTAAGTCGAAATAGTCATTAAAATACCAATAATTTATCATAAATCAATAGAAATGATGAAAATAAATGTACAGATGAACTCCAAACTATTCACCAAAATGGTCATAAGCATATTCGGCACCAAGAAAACACCAACATATCGAAATAGACAGTAAAATATGCCCAAAATGGCTCTAAATTAATAAAAATCGAATGAAATGATAAAAATAAACTTAAAATAAATGTACAAATGCACTGCAAATTGTTCACATGTATCAAGCAGAGGCATCCAAGATAATAACTAACTTCGTTATGGCCACAAACACCCAAAACAAAACAAAAAAATTTTGCTTTGGTCACGTTTGACCGTCCCTTGACGGCTGCCCCTCCGGTCAAAGAAGTACCCCCTGACATCTTTGACCGGAGCATGGACGGTCAAACGGGAGGTATGGACGGTCAAACGGTCCCATGCGACCGTCCGACGGTCGCCTCGGTATCCACTTACACGTCGGTCAAAATGTGCCATGGCACCGTTCGACGGTGACCGCGTGGTACCAACCGACGTGTAAGTGGAAGCCGAGCTTCATGGTGGTGACTCAGAGAAACCTATAAGCTAGTGGCTCCACCTAGCGTGAAGCCTCGTGACTTATGGTCTTAATGATATTCATATTCATATTTCACACATATTAATATTTACTGTTATGCTATTGCATAATCTTACGTAATACCTTATAATTATAAAATGAGGATAAAGTAGTCGTGACACAACATTCTTATTTTTCAAAATGGATTTTGAGATATAATAATATTTGAAAGATGAGATCAAGATAATTCCAATGATGGTAAACATGAAGGAAATCTAAAAAGTGTTTCTGTATTTAATGTTAGAAAAGAAGTTTGCAATATTTCTGGATGGGCAATTACCAGTAAAGTAACTAAATGTACTCGATGGGATGACTTTTGACCATTAAGAAATATCTAAAACAATTTCATCCATGAACAAATATAGAAGTACCTATAAAGATATATATCCTAATGTTGACCATCATTGGAATCTCATCTGAACGATTTTTTTATTTTCATGAATAAACGTTACTGGGTCTAATTATATATATATATTCATGCTATTCTCATAGAACCCATGTACTACAGATTGAAACCGCAACGAACGCAGAAGGAAAAAACGTCAGTGGAGTCAAACCTAAAGGAACGCATAAGGACACCCACATGCTCTTCACAAACCTTATTGTATATGTACAGTCACGATGCTAAACAACCCCTCAATCAAGAAATCACTGCATGTCCATTCGCTCCAACTATGTATGAGACACAACCAATGCTTGCAGAGCCTGTTAATGGTTCCTTTAACACCAGGCGGGAACAGATTTTGTTCTCTCGTTGTCTTTATGGACACACTAGATTGACTCATTTCTCTCTGGAGAAGCGAGAACCACAAACTGAATATATTGCTTGTCAAACTCCACTCACTGTCAAGCATTCTACTGGAATATGCAGACTTTCATGATGGCCGTACAAAATATTTCAATGATCCTGACCTCAAAACATTATTTCACACGGTCAATGGTGTCAATGCCATCAAATATTTAAGAACTGCTGGTATATTCTCTTTGTTATAGTATATTTCATACACAACTCAACTTTCTTTATCGGTCATCATCATCTTTTATATTTTATGTTATTCTCATCTCATTACACTAGCCCTCACTGCAGTGAATATGACCCCACTCGTCGCAGCATTAAGCAACCATCACTCACAGACTACTTATTGCGCCTTTATTGCACCTATTTTACCTCCCATATAGCATGGACAAAGCCTTAATAACGAGTCCCACATAGCACCGGACCAAGGGCTATCAATTAAGTAGAGAGGTGAAGGCTGTTTCTCCATACTTTGTATAAGAACTGTTATGGTTGAATGGATTGTTTTCAAAACCTATTGCCTCAAGTCATCCTTATTGTTGACAGTAGTCTCAGGGTAAAGTACCGCAATAACTGGGTAGCGTGTGTGCACAATATATACACAACCTGGGCCTGGATTGGCTTTAATTGGAGGCACTGCCATTGTGTACAATAAGGCGTTTGTATGTACCGCTGCGGATGTCTCTTATTAAGCCCCATACTTAGATTTGTAAGCTTTCAGGATCTAGCGAAGTCAGATAATCAACGATAATTCGCTTCTGAAATCGGTGCTGTTAGTGATCTCAGAATTGAGTGATTTGGCCCTTCACAAATACAGTCTAGGCCCAAAGATGAGAGAGTCCCTTCAAACGGTGGGAAGGCCTCCCCCCTCAAACCGAAAAGTGCCATTATAATTCCATTAAGACCGCAAAATGTCATTAGATTCCCATTAGAACGCCCGGTCCTGGGCCAGGAAACCTATTTGCAAATTAGGCATCCTATCACTGACATTCTGAGGGTTTGGACCTGGACTGAATAGGCGAAATAGTTTCAGTTTTCTCTGGTAGAAAGTTGAGGTAGGAAGAAGGAGCGGGAAAGCTAGCTCCCAGGTGACCACACAGACAAGCGGCAATACTATGAATATATACATTATTTATCGAGAACATTATAAGGAAACAGATGGTATTTAAACCATAAAATATAATTATATATAGCATAAAAACGTCCAAATTCACCTTCAGTGCTACTAAATGCTACACATTTCCGTCAATGTGACCTTGGATAGTCATGCAATTAATCCCGCAATAACATACATTTGTAATGTAATGCAATCCTAAATACAAATTCAATTCAATACAGGTGAAACGGGTATCATAGGTCCATGGCTCTATCTATTTGTTGGCATATGTGATATGTTGTCCCTTAAGATGGTGCTAATATCCACTCGCCCATAGACTACTAATACTATAGGGTTCCACTTGATCAAGTCCATCAACACTGGCAGGTCAGTCTCGAGAGACTATGCTTGTTGGCTCAAGGCCACATACTAATAGATAAATATATGGCTAGGCTAGGGGGAATATTCTACATACCTTCTCCAGGAATTAGCTATATATAAGGTTTATTAATAAGTAATGTATCAAGGTTGTGACTGTGAGGCCGTTGCACTGCTGCAACTAGTGTATGGTAATGACAAGTCGTCAGAAAATGTACAATCGGCAGCTCTACATATTAGCGAGTTACCTCAATTAGACTGAAATATGATAACATTTATACTAGGTATATCTGAGTATATATATATATGGTATTGCCTTGATTCAGAGAATCGGTTGTGTTGTGTTGAACTGTATTTGACCCTGTATTCGATTATATAAGATTGGAGAACGCCATCTTCACGTGATTTCACCCACACGTTTCTGGGTGATAAATGTACAATCAGCAGCTTTACAAATTCAGTAACTTTTGCTAAATTACGTTGAAAAACGATAAATACTAGGAATATTTAAGTATATCTGGTATTGCCTTGATTCAAAAGATCTGTTTGGTTATGTTGATATGTATTTTATCCTCATTACAGTCTTGAATTTGTTTGATCTTTTTTATAGGATTATTGAAGGTCAATTGTACCTTTTCCGATGATCTGACCCATACACAGCAGTTAAGGAAAATCCAGTCAGGGAATTCCTACTCTTTTCTCCCTTCCTTCGGTGTGTAGGAATACACATTCCTACCTACCAGTGTGAATATAATGTGATGTTTTACGGGAGAATGGGTCACAAGTCGCTAAAAATGGATTTTGAGATGTTATCATAATTGAAAAGATGAGATCAAGCTGATTTAAATGGTTGTAAACAGTAGGACATGTGGCACGTATCTATATATTAAGTTTGTTTTTTTTATTTTTGAAAACAAAGTTAGAAATATTTCGGGTGGATATTTACTAGTGAAGTAACTAAATATACCATGCCCTTAAAATTGCATAGATATATATAATTACTTGAAATTTGGTAAATATATTCATGCTACGAACAGCGTTAAGCATGCATCCCAAAACAAAGATATCTTGTGAATAAAACACTTTGGAAAATATCAATTTTGCGACTTGTGACTCATTTTACTTAAACACATCAAAATTATAGACTATTTCTACCAGCTGAGAGGACTTCACAGGTGCTGGAATACCTCAGTCCATGGACCTGGTGTATAAGCGTAGGAAAGAATTTTGTAGGGGTATCCCAGCTGCTGTAGGAAGGAAAAATCCTTCCTATGTGAAATATTCTCAGCCGGTTGTACACACGGTTGTGGGTCGGTGCTTGTCATTCCTACCCACCGGAGGAAGGGGGAAAAGTGTAGGAATTCTAACCCAGTTTTCCTTTCCTAAGCTCATACAACAAACATGACTGAGGACCTGCTCGGAGCTTCCCCTCCTCCTCCTCCTCCTGCTCCTCCTCCTCGCCCGGCAATGCATAGCCAGCAGGGCACGCGTTTCCTGTATAAGCCTTGCCAGAATCAATGCCTTGCTCCACCTGGCGCCATTCATCCCTACAGCCTGCCTCTCCCACACCTCGCCTTTATAAAACCCTGTGTCCACTAAGCGGCCTTCTCAGTCAGAGATGTCAAAGACTCAGTTGCCGATCATCGCTGAGTGAGACTGTATGTATACATGTATTAAAGCAGCATACTCAGCTATTACGACCAAGAAAATCTTACCAAATGTCGGGCCAAATACATGTACTCGTATTATGACTTATATGGCTGGAGGTTTCAATATTATGCTGGTGCTATATGTTTATACAAGAATATTGGATTTGAATCGGCCAACAGGTCTCGAAATAAAAATGTGGACTTTTATGAAGCACTATAGGAAAAACAACCAGACAAAGTTCTGCAGGATTCTCGTCAAATGACCTTTAGATGGGTTGGAAAAGAATGGAATAACAAGTAGAAGATCTATATGTTTTACCAATTTTAGGGCTGATAGTGCAGCTTTAAATTCAATTCAATGAACGTTTATTTCATTTTATTTGATAATGATGGTTTAATCGATAAACGATTCATTCTTGGGATATTTCTCTGTCTAAATGAACTTTACAACCCAACTTCACAGGAATATTTTAATCATAGTGGTGAAAGTCTAAGATTAATAACCTCCGTTTTGGACCTACTGGTGCACCGTTCACTTGCATGCACGGTCCTTGGTCTATAATAACATTAGGCGGAGACTAAAACTATTAATAACCTCCATTTAGGGCCTGACGGTGCACTGTTTCTCCATACTACACCAAACAACGCACCAGCAGCCCCTTATTGTCTGTTATTACACCTACTCACTGATTTTGAATATGTAACTATACGGTCATTATACTATGTCTTTCTCATATTGTAATATTATATAAAAGGAATATCAGGAAGATCTCAGCGTAGACAGTATATTGAGAGGGACCATTCCTTTTCACAGAAATGTATATTGTTTATTGAATAAACAATTGTTATATATAATTGTTATACATAATTAATCCTGTAATAATAATCCCTTGGCTTCGCCTTGGGACTATAAGCAAACGGGACACCAGTAGCTCCTCAATGCTGGCCATTAATACTATAACAATGTGTTATCTATAGGAACATCACAACAACAAAGTATAGCCCTGCTATCTATTATTTATAAGCAGTTATAATTTGCAGTCACGAAATGGCCTAGTGGATCTAGAGATTGACTCCACAGCAACCAACTCATTACAAAGCAATCCATTACCCGCTCCATCCAACCAAACACATAGAGGGGTAGTATGTGGCAACTGGGTTATGGGTTAATATTTAATACTGCACTGACTTCTCTACAGCCCCTCCACTCCACTTAGCAGTACATCAGCTATAGTTCATCTAATAACGCTTGAAGCGGGATATTGAGGAAATTTCCTATATTCCCAAATATATTTGTATTTTGATGCAATACTGGTTGCAGTGTTTATTATATATCCTAATGTTAACCATTATTGGAATCCGCTTGATCTCATCTTTTCAAATATGATGATATCTCAAAATCCATTTTTTGCGACTTGTGACATTATTTCATAAGGTCTCTGTCAGACCTTCATATGGTCAGGTTGGGAACACCTCTCAACCTGAGCAAACTCAACCTGAGCAAAAGAAGCTCAGGAATAGAAACCGGAATTGCAGATGTATTTTCTCTATGTTCTTATTTAACTGGGAGCAATGTTAAAACATGGTCAACTGATTTCTGTTGCACATATCAAACATGAAACATTTGCATGGTTAGTTACATTTAATAAATAAAGGGGGGGGGAGCTAAACAAGCAACATCCGAGTAGTCGAAGTGGGGGACAACCCATGGACAAGTTGGGGCAGATGCAGTTAGAAGTTGAAGCTCAGGGGACTAAGATCCCGGTACCAGCAATAGCGGTAGACATGGATAACATGGGCATCCTAGGGATGGACATACTCAGACCACTGAAAGGGGTGGTAGACGTGGACAGGTAGACTGTAAAATTCGATCACAGCGTGGTACAGGTGGGACCTGGGGACGTGAGGGAGGGCCTGACAGTGCCCTTGGGTACCTGGATGAACTTACTAGCAACAGTAGGAGAATGGAACTGCCAAGAAGATGTAGTAGCTGGCTAGTGTTGGGCTTATTCACAGCCAGAACAGTGGGTAGAGTGGTGGAGGGACAAATGTGGATCTGAATATCCAATCCAAACAACGAGGATGTAGAATTGCATCCAGGAGAAAGAATGGGACAGTGGGAAGAAGTTGGGGAAGAATTACCAATTGAATCTGATCCGGACATGGACGGGGTGAGACGAAGGGGTCAGTAAATCGATCTGCCAGGATCTCTGGGCACAGACAGTTGAATCAGTGGTGCAAGGAAAAGAAGAATTAGTACAGAAACTGTACCAGGATTTTGAGGATGTCTTTGAGGACATATAAGGTTGAACTGATCAAACTACCCATACCATTGATACCAGAGATCATCCACTGATCAAAACACGACCCCATAGAGTCTCAATACACCAGAAGAAACTAGTGGAGGATGAATTGGATAAATTATTACTTTGGGTGTAGCCGAACCCTCACATAGCCTGGACCTCACCAGTAGTATTAGTCAGAAAGAAAGATGGAGGGTGGAGGTTCTGCGTGGACTACCCACAACTGAACCAGGTAACTCATAAGGATGCCTACCCTCTTCCCTGAATGGACGACATCCTGGATAGCATTGCCGGGGCTCGAGTGTTTGCCACCATCGACCTGGCCAGTCGGTACTGGCAGGTCAAAATGGATGAAGAATCCCTAGAAAAGACTGCTTTCTGCACCCATAAAGGGCTGTATCAATTCTGAGTCAAGCCCTTTGGTCTGGTAAATGACATCTATTTGCTGCAATTATGGGAATCAATAAATCAGGACGACCCCGTACCATCCCCAGAGCGACGGACAGGCAGAAAGATTTAATAGGACCTTGTTGGTAATGTTAATCACTGTCACTGAAGTGCAGGACGAGTGGGATGAATGGTTACCATTTGTGGGGGCTGCCTATAGATCGGAAAAGGACCAAACCACAACTTTCTCCCCCAATTTCTTGGTATTCAGTAAAGAAACCCACCTCCCATGGGAAGTGTACTACCCCACCCCTGGAGAGGAGGCAAACCCATTTGAATTCTTCCAAGATTGTCATCAGAAGATAGCAGAGGCCCATTGGATTGCCTGGGATAACATAAAAACTGAGAGGGAGAAATCAAATGTAAAATATCACCCCTTCCACCGGCTCCTTTAAGAAAGTTATTGGGGCATGGAGAATTTCATGTTTTCCAAGTAAGATCTCCGCATCACACCACCACCATGATGTCAGAGCCAGCCAACTGTGAATTCTAAGTACTACTACGCAGTTTGTATCAACTCCTCTCCAATCTCTGAACATACCAGACAAAGTGACCGCCTTCAACAAGGAAATCATCACTCCTTGGGTTACATTTTCAAGCATCTAAGGTAAGAACCAGGCTAACACAAATAACTGACCTAAAACTATATTCCCTCATTTTAACCAAGACAATGGTTACAGGAAGAGCCAACATATTCAAGTAGGGAGCCATTTATTCAAGGACCAAGTTTGTGTCTGTCCCTCCCGGTTATCAGCCTTCCCTCTTAATTATGTTTAATTTCTACATTAATGTAATGGAACTGTGACCTTCATTGACCAATGAGTCTATAACAGAGACAAAGCCAACAATTGCATAATGGGTGGTCTCCACTGGCTGCAGTAGGCTCTGTGGTAAGCTCTGCAGTAAGCCTTGCAATGGTGCTGGTTGATGAGGAGTGACAAGGTCCTCTCTACATGGTTCACTGACCATGTAAACAAGGTCCTCGTCATTCCTCTCCACCTACAGAACCAGCACAAACCATCGCAAGGCTTACCGCAGAGCTTACCGCAGCCAGTGGAGACCACCCTTAAACTAACACAGGAATATGTGCATAAAGTCCACCAGCTGCATGTCTATTGTTGAGAAAGCGATTAAATATAAAGTCAGTCTGAGCAGCACATATAGATCTCCACAATACATTGGTGACATATCCTATAGACATAAGGGCAATTTGCTGTTGTGCAAGGCTTATTTATCACTTATTATATATATCCACTCCATCTTCATATTTGTGGAATATGCATCTATTGCAAGCAAGTTGGAGGAAATAATTATTTCCTATATTCCTCATGATATTAAAAAGGTATTGAACACAGATAAGAACTAAGCTTGAGTTTGACCTATTACGACTAGAAACCTTGGAGAATGAATGTGGCCATTGATGACAGCAAAAGCAAACAGACGAAATCCTCCAAATTTCTGGTCAAATGATGACATTCATTCAGAGCTTTTAAGCCATCTTTGAGTTGAACTATATCAACTTTGAAAAATGAAGCTTTAAGAAAACGAAACTATGTTCACCATCAAGCAGTTATTGTTATTTTCAGGCACACATAAGAAGAACTTAATTTAGATTGAGATATGTGCCAGCCTTTTGTCCCATGTCCAAGCAAATAATATAAGGCCTTTTCAATAAACATTGCCAAAACACAGCAATTGCCAAAAAGAACAACCAATCTTCTAACCATTGAAATCCCCCACTGTTGAGTCCCACGTGTTAGAAAGAAGCATGCTAAGGTTTGGCAAACAACTATAGATGTGAGAATAGCAAGTGGAAAATCTACCCTTAGTCTATACAAATATACTCAGATATGCCTATACTAATTATCACGTTTCAGTCCAATTTAGCAGGATTTACTAAATGTGTAGAGCTGTCAATTGTACATTTCCTATAATCCAACTCTGTGCAATTAGGCAGAATGATTTACTGCCTCTGGACAGATCGCTCAGAATTAATTTAAGACAGAAACATGGGAGCCAAGGGATCACGCAGATATAAATCCCATGCCTTTCGAAGCAAATCTGACCATGCATCTTCACAAGATTTACCTTGAAATTGTATTCTCCAAATTTAAGCATTTCCAAGGCTTTCAGGGTGCAATGGAAACCCTATTATGCTTCCCAAGTCACTATTGAATGTCCTGGATCAACACCAGTTGGACAGACTATAAACAATACCCTGGACAGACTGTAGACCATACGATGGTTTTAATAATGATCTAGAATCAGTTCTCACTGGACAAACTCTAGACCATACCAGGGCTGGGTTTTTTAATAATGATCTAGAATCAGTTCTCACTGGACAGACTCTAGACCATGCCAGGGGTGCGGGGTTTAATAATGATCTAGAATCAGTTCTCACTGAACAGACTATAGTGGTGAAGCAGGAGCAGAAGCAGCTGCAGCGCTGTAACATTGCTGGCCTCGCCAGGAGCTCGATTAGAGCCAGCAGCGGCATCCACCACTCACTCTACAGCACATTCTCTGCCTCGCTAGATGAATAGCTAAGCATGGCAACAATTGCCTTTAGGCAATCTATCTGAGAATGTTGCTATGAGTATGTGGATTGAAGGCTATTGCATAGAATGCATTGTACACATATTACTAATAGTATTTAACAATATTACACGAAGTCATTATAAAGCGATATACGAATATTTGTGGTAATTATTATATAATGAAGTTTAGAATTTTCAAAAATTATAAAATTATGAAATTAAAGCATTAAAACCTCTCCCTGTCTCTCATCTCCCTGCCTCGCCCCCTGTCTGCCTCCGCCTCTCTCTCTCTCACTCTCTCTCTCTCTCTAATTAACGCTCTCTCTCTCTGTCCCTCCGTGTCTGTCTATCCTTCTCTCTGTCCCCCCCCCCTCCCCTCCACCTCACCCTCTCTCACTTTTTCTCCCTCTGTCCCCCACCCCTCTCTCTCCCTCTGCCCCCTCTTTCCCCCTGCCTCCGCTCCCCCTCTCTCTCTCTCCTCTAGCCCCCCTCTAGCCCCCTCTTTCCTTTCTGCCTCTCTCTTCTCTGCCCCTCCCCCTTCTCTCCCTCTCTCACGGTATTGCTCTGTCAGCCTGACAGATAGCGGGTATCTACGGAAGCCCATCGCTGCCATCTCACCTCTCGCCTCTCACCTCTCGCCTCTCGTCTCTCGCCTCTCGTCTCTCGCCTCTCACTTTTTAAATCTCGCCTCTCGCCTCTCGCCTCTCGCCTCTCACCACGTTTTCCATCTGCATAGTGGAGATTCCACCTTTTACCAATTAAGGGAACTGGAACTAGGGGAATTCCCCACATGTGGCACTTCAATCGCATGTGGCATGGTGGCATGGTAGGCCTACATTGTGTCCTTGCTTTTTATTAGTAAATAAAGGATGCGTTTCAGGATAATGAGTCATAATAATATCTTAAACAATTATAGAAAAAATTATGATGTGTTACTGGAAAACGAGTTACATACAGGGCACAAAAATAGAATTTTGAATTACAATTGTATTTTAACCCTCTTCTTCACTCTCCCACTCCTCTGCATGTAGGACGGTCACCCTCTCTCCCCATATATACTTCCCTCTCTCCCTCTCTCCCTCTCTCCCTCTCTCCCTCTCTCCCTCTCTCCCTCCCCCTCTTCTCTGTCTTTCATACCTGTTTTTTGGCCCAGGAGTGATATCTCTCACCTCTCGTCCCTCAACTCTCCCCTCTCACCTTTCCCCTAATGAGAGGAAATATTAGTCACACTGAATAATGTTTCCAATTCAATAGTCTAATTCCTTGCATACCTTCCAGTTTATATTGATGTGTTACAGGGAAATGAGTCACAATGATATACTGTTTATTTCCCATATTTTCATTCATCAAACTTAAAATTGAGACTGGGAGATATGGAAATATGAGGGAGGGCGGGAGTGGGGGGTGGGGAGACGGGGAGGCAGGAGAGGGGAGGCGGTAGTGGAGGAGGGGCAGCTGGAGGGGGTGGGCGACTGGATTGGGGAGGCGACGGTTTGTTAGATATTTTGGTATTGAATATTGATGTTGTTATGTCCCAAAGAAGACATATGTACCAATGATGACAATGACCCTCCTTCTCCTGCTCACCCTCCCTTTCCCTCTCACCCTACCTCTCCCTCTCACCCTCCCTCTCACCCTACCTGTCCTTCTCACCCTCCCTTTCCCTCTCACCCTACCTCTTCTGCTCACCCTCCCTCTCACCCTCCCTCTCCCTCTCCCTCTCACCCTACCTCTCACCCTCCCTCTCCTTCTCACCCTCCCTCTCCCTCTCACCCTCCCTCTCCCTCTCACCCTAACTCTCCCTCTCACCCTCCCTCTCCCTCTCACCCTACCTCTCCCTCTCACCCTCCCTCTCCCTCTCACCCTACCTCTCCTTCTTACCCTACCTCTCCTTCTTACCCTCCCTTCTCCTCTCACCCTACCTCTCCCCCTCCCTCTCCCTCTCCCCCTCCCTCTCCCTCTCCCCCTCCCTCTCCCTCTCCCCCTCCCTCTCCCTCTCCCTCTCCCCCTCCCTCTCCCTCTCCCCCTCCCTCTCCCTCTCCCTCTCCCTCTCACCCTACCTCTCCCTCTCACCCTCCCTCTCCTTCTCACCCTCATACCTAGAGTCAAGGAAGTCTGCCATTATAAGTTCAGTCTCATTGAAAAAATGGATCTACTATGTGGGAAACGGAAGGCGAGAGGCGAGAGGCGAGACACGAGAGGCGAGAGGCGAGACACGAGAGGCGAGAGGCGAGACTTAGAAGGTGAGAGGCGAGACTTAGAAGGTGAGAGGCGAGAATTCAAAAGTGAGATGCGAGAGACGAGATGCGAGAGGCGAGAGGCGAGAGGTGAGAGGCGAGAGGCGAGATGGCAGCGATGGGCTTCCGTAGGTATCTTACCTTTCTCCAGTACAACCACTGGCTCGACCTTGAAGTACATGGAGATGGTATTCGCTGCCATTTTCCCCTGTCAGATCCTCAGCGAGCGTCGGATAGATGTTCTGATTAGTAAGTCCAGGTTGTTACGAGCTTAAATAGCAGAGGCTAACCATAGGCAGCAATAGATAAGATATCAGAAATGACGGGATAGTTCCACTGCCGAATCATCAACAGAACTCTCCAAGCTATGGCCATATTCCTGGCCGGGACCATCTTCCCCGCCTCAACAGTGGAGAGTTCCACTCTCTAAGGCAGACTAAGGCGAGTGCTGATTGGTTGAGCGCGATTTTCCCGCCACTGGATGGATAGATGGAGTGCTATGCTCCTCCCATTGCACTACACTGGGTACAGGGATGTGGTTTCGATATGCAAACCGAAACCTATCGAGGAAATATGTGATGTGTTCCAAGAAAATGAGTCACAAACTTGATATTTTCCAAGTGTTTTATCCACAAAATCCCTTTGTAGATATGTTCTCATCTTTTTATATCTAATGCCCCAAGTTATATGAATACATGTACCCAATTTCCAGACCATGTATTAAATAGATTCTGAGCTCAACCTAAAGATTATATTAATCTTAAAATATAGCAATTAGCTTATTAGCTGTCCTAATGTAGAAAGTCAGCTGCTATCTTTACGCGTCTTCAGTATAAAAGCCTGTGTTTTTTACCTGAACAACTCAGACTGGATTATGCCCTGTGATGAAGTGACGAGAGTCACGAAACGTTGTACTAATCCCCTTTATTTCTCCAACTACTGAAAGTTAACATCGATTCAAGCTAAAGTTCCCAACGGTTAGTAGTTCCCCCACCCAACATGTGAGTCAAAACATCGATATTCAAATAGTTTGTTCCACAAGATGTCTTCGTAGATGTAGATGTTGGTGGGTTAGGTGCTCTTGAGGTTATCGGTAGGCTACCAAATTTCAAGACTATATTTAACATGGCTCTGCATTTCTAAGGCCAACTCATGCTATCGTGACAGTCAACATGGTGGAGATACAACAGAAAGCTCATAGTGACACAAACGCATACGTATTGCCTGTTGTAGACGTAACTGTCTGATAGTAAATGAAAGGAAAACTATTTGGTTTGAGAAGGAAATCATTACCCAATGTTTCTATTGCGTGTAACAGCTGCAAAGTTGACAGAGTGAATACATTAAAATGCCTAGGCTGTACTAGTATTGATGAGGAACTCTCTTTAAATGGTCGTGTTCATTACATGAATACTAAAATTCATGAATTCATGAAGATGTATATTATGCCATTAACCGAATATGCTAATCCCTTTATTTGTATGGCAAGCAATCGGCTACTAAAAAATCTGGATCGAACAATGAATAGGGGTAATAGTCTGAATAGGGCTAATAGGCTAAATAATAGGGCTATTAGGGCAAATAGCACATGCATGGCCGACAGGTAAATCTAAAAAAGAAACTGAATTTTATCCAATGGTAAAAATGCGGTGACATACAAAAACACAGTGACTGATATAAAAATAATAGGGCTTGTTTGTCCCAGTTGGTATAATTGTATGTTTGTGGATTCCGAGTATATGTACGTATTATAACAGAAAAGAATATATAGATTGAGGTATATTTCATTCATGAGATCGTTGCCGGGAGGGTAGATAATTAAATTTGTTTAGATTATATTCATATCATATCAAATTTGGTAGAATTTGATTAAGTTGTAAAATCTGCTAACTTGGCAAGGCATGAAAATAATCACCAATGTGGTTATGCGTATTTTATAAGAATTTAAATGTACAAGGCCAATACAAAAATATTTAATAAAAAAATCTTGATTTTTAGTAATAGTTTCAGCCTATGTTCAGGCACCTCCAACATTGCACACGATGGAGAGGGACCGGGAGTTACCGCTCACAGAACAGAGTCACCACCTATCTCAGAATATAGACACGGCTCCACCAGACGGTAGGTACCAAACTTATTAGGGTTCAGCAAGTCTATATCGTAAACGTATCCGTATCTCTGATATACAAACATATGTTGAAAAGAAAAAGGTTCAGCAAAACATGGCGGGAAAAACGTAATGTAAAAGTCAAGCAAAATGTTGCATCTCGCAATTCATTTTTTATACATAAAAATGTGATATAATACGGATACAGTTACGTAATTGAGGTTCGCTTGCAGGACGTCCCTATTACCACTATACATTTTTCTTGTTTTCTTTTTCTTTCATTCATTGCTGCCATAAATATATATCTGTTAAAGGTTCATTTTCAACAGTTATAAACAAATCCTACCGAATGTTCTCATATTATGGTTTGTATGGCTGAATCAACCATATTTTGCTGCCGTTATATGTTTATGTTTAATAATCTTATAACAAGAAGAATAAAACAGCAACATTGATTTGATTAATTCGATCCTATATGTAGATACATTTGGTAATATTCTTTTGGGCCTACAGATATGAATAATTTGGCAAATAAAGTATTATCCTATCCATATCATATCAAATGAGAAATTGGTGCTTTACAATGCTTTATAGAAATATCTCGGATAATGGGCGATGTTGAATCCGATATTTTCCAGGGATGGAAAGGGAGCAAGGTCAGTGTTAGCTTCCTATAACCTGTTCAGCAAACAGTCTAGGCGCAAAGTGTAGAGAGTTCCTTCAAACTAAGAGAGCCTCTCGCTCCAAACCGCAAAATGCCATTATACCAGGACGCCTACTCCAGGGTCAGGAATGTCATTAGCGCAGTAGGCGTACAATTATTCACATACCATTCTTATCTGATCTCAGAGGGTGTGAGCCTAGATTTACACGATAAGATCGTGTCACAAAGGTCTTTTGCAACTCTCCTAAATTTACTATTGTGAGGGCTTTAAGATACGAGGGTTCGTGCATAAACTCATTGAAGAGGGTAAGAGGTCACTCAGATTAGTTTGAGTAACAATATTTGTAAATAGTGCAGTACAAGTTACCACTTTTGTTTACCCAGTATAAATTAAAAAGTATGAGGAATACAGTTAATATAAGATCATGTGGTAGTATAATACCCCAAATTGTTAAACCATGCAGTAACGGACATAAATAGATTTTGATTAATCGATTTTGAATTAATTCAAGCCCATCTATTTGAAATAATAAGTCTTAAATATAGTTCTTAACTGGACACGGGTGGAGGTGAGGGGAGGGAGGACCAGCTAGGACCACTCCTTTAGGTAATGAGGCCCGCCATCCTGATACATACTGTTATACATGACCGACATCACAGCCATTACAGTGTTCTGGATGGTCGCCATCAGGCCTGTAATGTCATTCATGATGATAAGACAAGGGGAGCTGTCCCCCAAATCTGAGTTCCTCCATCCTATCCCAGCTGTTGTTTTCATGAGGAGGTGACAGATTTCGAGAGGTTTAATGGAATTCCGTCTTCCACCCATCCCCATCAAAGAGATGTCCCCGCAGTACGGGTATCATGTTACCAACTATAGTTGACGGTAGAAATGTGGAATTAAATGATCTTTTAGTCCAGTTTCAAGCCAAACTGACGCCATTTTTTGGGCGGAAGTAGCATCAGAAGGGGATACTGCGCTGAATATCTTACATGAAATCATGAAATAAAAGTAAGATGACCATAGTGATTACCATTAAAGATTACCATCCCCACACTATCGTAATCTTACTATAATATTATTTTGTATAATATTGTTTTTTTTTCTGGGACAATATTAATTTTGTATGTTTATGCAAGTTTCATGTTGGTGGTGTCTAGGGTATATTTGATGGTGCGCTTCTAGAGAAAATACAAGCAGTGAGGGCGATAATAGCAGACGTAACCGAGGTGAGGTGATGGAACTTTTACTTGCATTAGTCATGGGGAAAATGGCTCAGTTGACCATTAAATATCAAGTTATTTTAGTTACATTACTGGTAAGTGCCCACCAAGAAATATTGAAAACTTATGGAAATATTTAATAGTTGTCCTAATATGTTTACCATCATTAGAATCGACTTGATCTCAACTTTTCAAATATGATGATATCTTAAAATCCATTTTTTGCTACTTGTGACTCATTTTCCTGTGACACATCACATATTACATTATATTATATTGTATCACTGAAACACCTAGCAGAACTTATTATATTTTCAAAAGGTTAACATAATTGGAATCCGCTTGATTCCATCTTTTTAAATATGTTGGTATCTCAAAACGCCTTTTCAACTTAACACAATTGTGATTTTCTGTAGGATATCGCAAATAATTATGTTAATCTGTCTGTGTAGAATACTAGGTCAGGGCAGATCATACTGGCAGGATGCGGTACATCAGGACGCTTTGCCTTCTTTATATCAGTGAGTACATTTCACTTGACAGTATAGTTCTTGTTATCGCCTGTGATGAAGATTTCTTTAACCATCGGGAGCTAATTTCCTTGTGTCATTGAACTCATATCATAACGTATCTTATCTCCCATTCTCTACATCCTGTATTTATACCGAGGAAATCGGTTTAATTACTATCCTTGCTCCAAGAAGAATAAATAGTAAATTATGGAAGCCATTGCTGTTAGTTGAATATTCAACTACAATCACCGAGTTCCATTCACTTGTTGGGTCAGATCGTCAGAAAATGTATAATCGAAAGCTGTACGCATTTAGTAAATTCGTCAAAATTAGACTGAGAAATGCAAAATATTATCTTTATTTGATTATATATCTAGTATTTCGTTGATTTAAAACATATATTCGGTTATGTTGAACTGTATTTTGAACACGATTTTTGTTTTAAATTTGTATTATTTGGGGAAGGTCAATTGTTCATTTTCTGCCAATTTGACCCATTTATAGGTGTATAGACGTGTAAGCGTCATGGCCAGGTTAAACACGCTTAGATCACTCATCACAGGAGTTCGGATATCTACATATATTCCCAAAATATTTCATATATATATGACGACAAAAACATTTTTGCTGGGGCAATGAAGAGAGATATTTATGTTCACAACGCATTGTAAACTGATGATTGATATAAAATTCGTTCAGAACTGATTTTGATCATGTTTCCTTGAGTCTCACTAAAGTATAGATGCAAATCTAAATTGAGCTCAAATACAATTCTTTAATAAAGCGCTGAGCCTATGGGAGTCTAAATTGGAAAATAAATATGAATGAATATTTTGTTCACAATTCTCACAGAGGAAGATGAACGCTCGGCAGGAGGCGCTCGGCAACCGGAAGTGCTTTGATTATTTAATGGCTGGAGGAGATGAGTAGGTCTCATTATATTTCCCCTAATGCTAGTATTTGTCTTGTCGTCTTAAAGCTGCATTCTCCGCTATTATGACTAATTAAGTCTTACCAAATTTACTCATATTATGACTTATAGGACTCAATTCATCAATATTCTGCTGTGATATGTTTATACAAAAACTTGAAGTAAAGACAGTCGAGCAAAAACAGCTGCCGGGGAGTGATAATAAGTGAAGTCGATCATAAGAAATGATTCAGGCGGATCCTCAAAATACATATTTTTAAGGACGTTTTAGAAGCCCTGTAACAGAACAGAACAGAATCATCATCAGAAATTATAAAGATATTAGAATATAAGCCTTTATTTTTTATTTAGAATCTTCATAACTTATCAAAAGGATGGAAGAAAAACCAATTCGAATTCATAAATAGGGAGATATAGATAAAAGAAATATATTTAGAGACAATTTAGTCCAATTGATAATGATGTACTTTTCAGTGATAATTATCTGTTTAGTTCAATAGTGAGTGTCTGTCTTTGACTGCCTTGTAACATATTCCAGTGTACCTGCACTCATGCAGTGTACAGTCGGTGCATGACAAGGCTGGTGCACCACATGACATTAAACCCGTGGGTCAGATCGGCAGAAAATGTACAATCGGCAGTTCTAGACGCTTAGTGACTGTTGCAAAAATAGGCTGTTTAGTGACTGTTGCAAAAATAGGCTGACACATGATAAATACTTGATGTATCTGAGTACATTTGGTATTGCCTTGATTTTACGTCTATATGTAGGCCTAAGGTTAACTATATTTTGAACCTCAGTCATGTCTTAAATTTGAGTTATTTGAGAGGATTGGTAAAGGTGAAGTGTACATTTTCTGACGACCTGTCCCATATACTCGTGAATACCCTGAATACAGGAGACCGAAGTGACTGAGATTGGTTGCTTTGCGCCCTTATCATTGAAGTATCTGTGGGATAAGGCGGTAGATAACAGAGATGTGATACTAGTGCACTATTAAGATATGTCATACCTATATATAGTATACTTGGGTAAAAACATATACTTTGTAGCCTTTATATGGGTCGTATTTTCTCTGATGGAAAAATTTAGCAATTTTAGTCTTTCCCCATATGTGCCTGGTGACAGAAAATCAGAAGTATAGGCCTACAACCGTGTTGTAAAATGCTTATTTGATGGTTGACGAGCCGACGTTCCAGTATTTGTTTGAGGTAAACACAGCCAAAATTGAGGTGAAAAAACTATGCAACCAGGAGGAAATCAGCTAACCATAAACTGTTTTAAAAGCTAGAGAACTTTGCTATTGAGGTTATGCTATCTAGTCTAAAGTGAACATACATGTATCCATTTTACTTGGGCGTTATACAAGAATCGTTTCCATGCATAGCAACATGAATAAATATTGTGGCTAAAATATACAATTAAAGAAACTAAACTAAACAGCTGTGTTGCCCCATAAGTATCTGTAATAAGAGAGCTGTTATTTTGTCATTTAATGTTCCAAGTGACGTCTTCCTATGACTATATCTTCTAATTGAATGTGTGATGTGTCAAAGAAAAATAAGCCTTAAGTCATTCACTTTTGTCAAATGTATAAGTATCGAGAACTACTTTTTATATTCTCTAATTTATATCAACATCTTTGGATTCCGCTTTATCCTGTCTTTTTAAACATGATGGTATATAAAAACCTATTCTTTGCGAGTTTGTTAAATTGCCTAAAGACAGAATAAAACTATTTTCAGTCAATCAATCAATTTCTCCAGTCATGGAAATAACCATATAACCATACATCACAATGCTCAGTGTGAGATAAGCTGATAGGCATCACAATCAGTGAGAGTGATTCAGATAGGACAAGGACAAATCACTTACGGGTGAAATCACCAGATAATGTACAGTTCGTCTACACCAATCCACTCAAATACCATAGACAACCGAAATGTGATGTGTCACAGGAAAAAGAGTCACAAGTCGCAAAAAATGGATTTTGAGATATCATATTTGGAAAGATGAGATCAAGCCGATTCTAATGATGGTAAACAAGAGGACAGCTATTAAATATTTCCATATTTTAGGTTTGATATTTTAATCTTGAAAGGAAGGTTTTCAATATTACTTGGTGGGCAATTACCAGTAAAGTAACTGAAATATACTCCATACGATGACCTTAGAAATACAAAGATATATTCAATGCACTGTCTCGAAATTTGGTACATACATTCATATGACCCAAAGCGCTAAACCACCACAAATGGAGTACATTCCAACACAGAGAAATAAATCACTTTGGAAAATCTCATTTTTGTGACTTGTGACTCATTTTGCTGAAACGCATCACATAATAGAGTAAGATGCGTCATGCGACGGGCCCTGGATTTTTGTAGAGCAGCCAGTACATATCTAAAGCTCATACCACAGAGTTAAATTCAAGGACAGAAGCACTTTATATGAATTGTTATCTTACCTTTGTGAGACACGTATTGTAATAGAGGTGTTTTGTAGTACAATGGCGTCTTGTCCTCATCTCGACCAAATTTACCGAATTAATGCTCCTTGTTCCCTCTTCCACCAACTTTGTTTTTACATTCTCTCTGTCATTATAGAGACCCTATTACCATTCATGTCTCAAATGGAACCTTTTTAAGATGCTGCTTTTAGTTATTGTTGTGCAACAGAGGTACATTCAGAGGCAATGTGAGATAGATACCGAGTGCTCAAGACTGAGGCAATGGAACAGAGAGATTGATAGTACACTATGTAATGAAATGATCGGAATGAAACTTTGCAATAATATTATGATGTGTGAAAAACTTCGACAAGAGTCGGATGTGGTGGTTGAGGTGTAGGAGGCAGAGAGAGAGGAAGAGAAGGAGGTAGGTGGGAGTGGTGGTTGAGGTGAAGGATGAGGAAGAATTGTCCAGATGGAGGAAGAGGCAGAGGGGTTGTGGTTGTGGTGGTGTGTGGTGGGCGGAGGGGGTGGGGCAGCAGAGAGAAAGAGAATCATGACGCAGAGGGGATGAGATATAGGAGGTATAGGAGGAGGCATAGATAATAAAGAAAGAGAAGATGATGGAGGAGAACAACAGTGAATGAATATGGATGTGGTTGAAAAGGAGAAGTGGGGAAGACGGAAAAAGAGATGGGAAGAGACAGGGAGAGAGACACAATGTCAGAAATAGAGAGATGGAGGGATACAGAGAATTTGACAGGAAAAATGGGATGAGATACAGACATAGACAGAGAAACAGGGTAGAGATAAGGAAAAGAGACAGGTCAGCCCTGTTTACCTGTTTAAACTTACCTCTCCCTCCCCTCCCTCCCTCCCTCCCTCTCTCTATATCAGAGGATTGGAATCTCCCTCCCTCCCTCTCTATAGAGAGAGGCAGGGAGGATTTTGGGGGAGAGAGGGAGAGAGGATTTTTGGGGAGAGAGAGAAAGAGGATTTTTGTAGAGCAGCCAATACATATCATATCTAATATAAATATACATATCTTCCTCCCTCCCTCTCCATAGAGAGAGGGAGGGAGGCCCATTATAATTCCATTAAGGCCTAAAAATGTCACTATAATCACATTATAACGCCCGGTCCTAGGCCAGGAAACCGATTAGCAAAGAAGGCATCCTATCACTGACATGTCCACCATTCTTATCTGATCTGATTCTTATTTGTCTCTGGTTTACAATAATCATTTACTGTCATTAGTTTCCAAAATTGATAGCGTGTTCAGACGCACATGCGCTTCAGGTGCTGTTTTTTTTAGACTGTAATGAATATTAATCAGTTACAACTTATAAGTCCTTCGTGAGGCTTGGTACTGTTGATCATTCTCTCTCTCTCATTTTACCTAATATGACGCAAAGATATACTTGATCTATGTTCATTTTGGTTATTAATATATAATACGATGTGACACCGTCTATCTCTTGCTACCATGTGACGAGGACTCATTTTGGTTATTGTTGTTTAGATTTTGGTTATTCTTGTTTTCTACATGTACCTTTTAGCTTTTTTCTAGTAAAAACTTCTAATCTTTGTATGTATACAGTAAATTAGGCTTTCTCTGAGAATAGCATCTTCGATCTTATGTAATTCCCGAATTAAAATATCTAAACTTTAAAGAGAGATGGAATTCATGTGAGATGTAGTGTGAGGTACAGTAATAACAGATTACACATCTAATCGTAACATCTCTATAGCAATTTTATAATGTTGTATCAGGATCAGCAGAGAATAGCATCTACAGGAAATAATGTTTGACTGAATAAACATAACTATGACCAAATACTTCAACTAAATTCTTTCCCACCTCAGGGCCTTGTTCTCATCTGTAGAAGCACCAGAAGATGACCCATTGATAGGCAGACAGATGTTGGAAGAGGTGAGGTAGAAGTAACCGAATATTTTCACATTTAAACTCACTTCTTAAAGCAACATTCCCAACTATTATGACCAAACAAATCGTACCAAATTACCAATCTTACCTATATTCATATTTTGACCTATAAGACTGAAGTCAATATTCTGCTGTTGTTTATACAAGAACTTAAAGTGACACTGACCAAAGCAAAACGGGTGCACCGGTGAATGATTAGTGAACCCACCAGAGGGAAGGATTTGGGTTGGTCGTCGAAATATGTGGTTATATATGACTGTGTAGGTTGCTGTGCTTGTTCTGTAGGTGGAGAAGGGTGGCGAGGTCCTCGAGGACCTTGCATGGCTCTGTAGGTGGAGAGGGGTGAAGATTGCCTATTGATTTGGTTAGACCTAAAGTGGTTGTATTAAATAAATGATGATTTGCTATATTGGGAGTATTATGTGTTATATTGATTAGAATGCTATGGGAATATATAATGTGCCAGGTGGTATAGGATAGTATCTGTTACATTACTCATGCGAGCTCAGATATGAGATTATTCTCTGCTAGAAAGGAAATGCTATTGATGAGGCTGTAGTGATATAAATAATCGATGGGCAGTATCGATCATATGTTATTGATTGACAAGCTAGCTAAGTCTATGATAGTTTCTATGCGTAGTAGTTGGTGTGAAACACATTCATATTAAAAGATGTTCATATATTATTTTGTATTCTATTCTACATTCAGATCAGTGTAGGTGAGAACCAGGGGGCTAGTGCATATTAAGAAATTCTTACTTAAAATTGTCTAAAATTGTTTAAAGTTGCTTAACTATTTTTCCTACTTAAGCAGAAAGTTCCTACAGTAGGAAAGTTAACTGGCATTGTATGTATACAGTCTAGGGTTTGTCCTCAGAGAACTATCAGCAGGGGGAAGTTTCCTCCACCCTAATCCCTAACACAAACATGTATCAATTAGTCCCCAAATGCAAGTGGTGTAAGTATATTAGCAGGTGGTCCACTCATCTTTAAACTATTTTTAAATTGTGAAATATACTAACTAAATCATTTGTGGACATATTCTCCTAGCCATAAGAACTATTCTTATCTTTATTTCATCAATGTGTGACGAAAAATGAGGAAAGATATTAAAGCTTTGTATTTGTGATGTGACTGAGTGGGTGGATTCTTATAAGGAATAGAGGGAGAGAAGAGAGAGAGGGGGATGCCTCAATGATGAAACACATGGTTTTGTTTAGGTGTGACAGTGCACTCGGCCGTGGTGCTGTAATGGCCTGTTATACATAATATACAGTTGCCAAATGGTATTACATAATTGGCCCGTCAGAGCCGGAAAAAAATGGTTGGGACCTAGAGTGTATAGCAAATTGCTAGGTTCCTTATCAGGAAAAGTAGCTAAGGATGGAAAAGGTTAAATTTTAAATGTTAAAATGTTTAATTAAAGCTAAATTATCATCTATTACAGCAAAAAGGATATTGTCAAATATTGATAAATTCAGTCATACGTGTCATACTATGAGTAAATTTGGTAAGGATTTTTAGTTATAGTAGCTGAGAATGCAGCTTTAATGTAAAACTCCAAATAAATAGAAAAAAATGACTGACCACAATCCCAGGCTTCCATATTTTATGCAGACGTAGCCATTGTAGTAAGTGATCCAAGCAAATGAACGAAATTGCATAGCCCAAGTGTAATATGGAACTAGGAGATTTTTACTGAATCGCCAAATTTTGTATTTACACTTTTCCAATATCTATGGTGAAAAATTAGGCTAATAATGACGTGTCATTATAGGGCATTGAATGGGTGGCGCCACCTTCACGACTTATAACTCAACTCTGGGCCAAGTCTGTCAGACACGCCACTTGGACCTTCGCTCGCACCCTAGTCAGAAGCGAAATCCTTGTTGTGATAACCTCCGCTATGCCTCCCAAACCTACCGCTACCACAAAAGCCGCTAAAAAGGCAGAGAAGGCCGAGAAACTAAAGAAGCAGGAGGAGGAAAGGCTTCTTAAACAAACGCAAATAATAGTCGACGACCGTAAAGACGAGGAGGAAACTTATGAAGAACAAGACTTCACGCCAGAGGAGAGGGCCGAGCACGCCAATATGGCGGAATCCGCGGACGAGCATGCTTTACGGGACTCTGCCGGCGGGGAAGACGATGTACCGCCTCAGACGCCCAACAAAGTATTGCCCAGACGTGGTTTACGTGCCAAACGAAAGACTATCGTTACTCCTAAAAGGCGTGGAAGGCCAAAGAACGCCCCAGTAGTTTGTGCTAATCCGATGCAGCAAATGTCAGATATGCTACAACAGATCTGTACGACAGCCATTCAGACTGCGTCAGCCAGTGTCAGTCATCGTGACAGCTACACGAGGCAGCGGCAGTCACCGCCGGCGTCGCACCAAGTATACCGCACGCCTAAACGGTCTAGAGTGGATGTTTCACAAATTGACTTTGAGCAAACCCAAACTGAGGACTCGGACGATACTATAGTGACATTTAAACGCCCCCGGGAAAGGCAATTTACGAGAGATAGCCACCGTCACCATCACGGACGGAGGAAGAAGAAGCATAGTGACTATAGTGACAGCCCGCCTCTACGCAGCCGGCACCCGGCATACTCTTATAGATCACGCCAGCCCGCAGACAGTTCGGAGGAGTCAGCTTCGGATAGTGACTCGCTCCCTTCTCCTCGTCGCTTAACAGCAAGACATCGATCTTCGAAGGTGGTTAAGCGAGCCCTTGACGCACAGTACAGGTCTACAGGAAGACGAGGTAGGGTTGAAATTTTCAATGCGCCTGAAACTTCTCTACCGCCAGATATGGCGGCACGTATCAAAAAACAGAAGAGAGAGTTGTCCCTTGCTGAATATACCTGCGGCTTCGCACGCATGACCATGAATAATGTAAGATACGGGTCGACATCGTGGTTTATGCTCCACCATCTCGCAACTCTAGCTGAGGATACAGCTCTCCGCACTTGGGATTCGGCGCATGCATGGTCTCAGGCGTGCCTGGATCTTATTCTGGAGGAGCAAAATGAGTGGTCCCACACTGATGTATTTAATGATTACCGTGTTAAAATGGCCTGGGACACACAAGGTGCAAGAAGCGTGGATACTAATACGAAGGCAAACAACCAAGCAATCTGTAGAGACTTTAATTTTGACAACTGTGCCCACAAGAACAGCCACACGGATGGCAATACCAGGTTTCTACATGTGTGTGGTTATTGTTTTTTCGCAATGAAAGAGAGAGAGAACGCCCATGCCGTCAAGGATTGCCAAAATAAAAGAACAGCTCAAGCCAATTTACACAGCGGCGACGGCGCTGGCCGAAGGAATAACCAACCATTCCACAAGAAACCAGCAGCTCAGGCTTCAAAAAACTCTTAAACTCCTGTTCCATCATACAATCCCAAACGATCGGTGAGTTGACCAACTTTCAAGACAATCTAAACTGTGCAATTAACTCTGAATCTAATGAATATGTCGGCGTCAGATCATATGTGCCACGCCCCATCCAAGATGGCGGCGCCCATACTAGCGAGAGTGGGCAAGCCAACATGGCAGCCGCTTCTCGTGTAAAATCTCGTGTCCCACGCGATTCTCGCAAGGAACGAGAACACAACCAAAATGGCCGACATAAACACGAACAATCCGACAGAAGCCATTCTGCCGTAGACAAATCTATCTCTAGAGTTAATATCAACAAAGTTGGGTCAATTCAAACCATTAAAAATGTGAACAGGAGAAACAGTGAAGCAATCGATGGCGCAATGTGTATTTCTAATGACAATTTCGTACAATTCCAGGCAGAAACTCACGCCCACGACCGAGAACTTGACTTCAAAACACAAGCGAGTGACGGCGAACAAGCCACGAGAGAGGTGCCTACCTTTCTTCAAAATGTACAGTATCCACATTACGAACAGGTGTTTAATGAACAGGAACTAGTGACCAATGACTTAGACGTCTGTGAGTATGAATTAAATCAAACTTCACTCAACAAATGTGACAGTGATAGCCCACAGAACATTGCCTTTGATGCATATAGAAACTGGCCTTACCCTGATCTCTATATGGACTCTAAAATGGCTGGCATTTATGAAAAGGTAAAAATCTACAATGTTCCCAACTATAAAGGTGCAAAAATACCACTCGAGTCGACGCTAAATATTGAAAAATGGTCAGACATAGCTACAGGACATAAAGGTGACAAAATGGTGTTAGAAGGCGTGACTTTTGGCTTTCCGATGCAATATGTCGGCGGGCCTCGCTACTATGCACAATCAGTGGTGAATCATCCGTCAGCACAGCAACATATGGCGCATGTTAGAGATTATGTAAAGGAAGAAATGGAACATAACGCCATATCCGGACCGTACAAACGGCCGCCTTTCACCCCATGGTTAAATGTCAGTCCGCTTATGACTCGTCCAAAATCTGATACAACCTCCAGGAGGATTATAGTGGACTACTCCTTCCCGGAGGGGGGCGTCAATGATAAAATATACAAAAATCGATACAATTGTGCGCCAGCATATCACCAACTACCCACTATAAACTGTGCAGTCGAGATTATTCGAAAAATGGGCGTGGCTCCTGCTATGGCTGTGATTGACTTGAGCCGCGCATATAGACACTTTCCTCTCTGCCCGTTAGACTGGCCGCTGACGGCAATCATGGTAGATGACGCCTATTACATCGATAAGGTGCTCCCCTTCGGGGCTCGTAGTTCTGCCTTTGTAATGCAGTCTGTGGCGGAGTTTATAGTGCGTGCTTTGCAGAAGAAAGGCGTAACAGCAAAGCAGTATTTGGACGATTTACTTATAATCGGTGAATCTGTTGAGGTAGTAAAATGTCAAATGCAACTAACAATCGAACTTTTTACAGATTTGGGATTACAGGTCGCACGCAAAAAGCTCCAAGGCCCTAGCCACGCAGTAAGGTGGCTGGGAATCGACATTAATACAAAAGAAAATCGCCTCTCAATACCTCTTTCTAAACTTGCAGAAACAAGTTCCTGCTTGGCAAATACACTGCGTCAACACCAAATAACAACAAGCGCCATGCAATCTCTGGTTGGTAAGATTGCACACGTCGCCAAAATTATCGCACCTGCACGCCTATTCATGCAACGACTTCTGGCTGGCCTCCGTGCAGCCGCAGGAGACAAGGTCACCATCTCCCCCTACATAAAGTCGGACTTGAAGTGGTTTCTAAAATACACAGAAGCCTTCAACGGAAAAGCCATAATTCCGCGTCAACAAGTAGTGGAACACATATGGGCCGACGCTTGTCTAAAGGGAGGGGGTGCTACCAACGGTCACCACGCCTATATGTACACATTTACGCCCGAAATGTTGTCTGAGAAATCCATTAACCACTTGGAGGCAATCAATTGCCTGGCAGCTGCTCGGTTCTTTACAAAATCCAGGCACGCCGGGGGCATAATAAGGATTCACTGTGACAATACTGCGGCGGTGTTTGCCTATAGAGATGGTAGAGCTAGAGACCCGACTCTGGGTGCTTGCGCCAGGGCGCTCTGGTATCATTCAATGAAATTTCAAGTCCGATATGAGTTTGTCCATGTCCCGGGCGTACAAATGGTCATCGCTGACGCACTCTCTCGGGCGGCTCTCTCTTCTGAAGAATTACTTAAAGCTAAAGACATTGCCAAAGAAAATGACATTTATATTTCCTGTGCTCGTGATAATATGTTCAACATTCATATGTTCTATTAGGCAGGCAACCTAGGCACCTCGTGGAAGCTGCTCAGGCCAGACAACGCCAAGCACATCGCCCGGGGACAGTCGCAAATAGGCATGCGGCCGTCAGGAAGTATATCGCATTCTGCAAAGCTGTGGGCCACAATTTCAAGCAACCTTTTCCGGAGCTAATATGCTGGTTCATCGAATATTTAGCTAAGTATACCAAAGTCCCTGCTACTATCATAAACACTATTACAGGCGTCAGGACGTTCTTCAAGCTCACGGGGTATGCCTCGGCCTCTCTCTACCATCCGCGGGTCGCCTACGCCATAAGGGGCCTGCAACTGACGCTCAGGCATGTCCCAAAGCCGAAGCTTCCTGTCACGCCACAGATCTTGAAGAAAATACTATTGAATATACACCTCCTCGACTTTCCTACGCACATCAGAGTTGCTATCCTCGTCATGTATATGGGCATGTTGCGTCAGAGCAATCTCGCTCCCAGATCTGGTGCCCTCTTTGACGCCACTAGACACCTGACGCGGGGAGACTGCAGAATAGCATCGGACGGCTCATATATCTCCATAAAGTGGTCGAAATCAATGCAATCATCGCGCCAGGCCACGATCTTATTTGTCCCGACGACAGATGATCCAGTGTTCTGCCTCCGCAGAGCCCTTCTACGCCTCGACAAACAGGCGCCGACAAGAGAGTCGAGCTCCCCCCTACTACAATTCCCTAACGCCCGACACATGACCATTAACTATATAGTGACTCAATGGAAGCGCCTTCTCAAAGCTGCGCACCTTGATTCACGCCTTTTCTCCTTACACAGCCTTCGCCGAGGGTCGGCGTCATACGCTTACAACACTGCCGGAGCCTCTCTCCAAGATGTCAAATCTCACGGGACGTGGGCGTCCGACGCGGTGGCGTCGTATATACGCCCCTTCTCTTCCACAAGAACATCTGTCCATCACGCCCTTAAGCGACTCGCTTAGCGAATCCCCTTGGTTATCTCTTTTAATCTTCAACTATTTATTACCCAGCAATTTCAACAGACAATGTGATATTTATGTGATATAATACACCATTTATTTTTATTCAACAAATGAAAATGTTCATCGCTGGATCTTTATAACCTTTTACCCAAAATAATAAACAAAATGTATTTTAATTTACTCTTCGCCTCCTCATTTAATGAGGCTAATAATGACGTGTCATTATAGGGCATTGAATGGGTGGCGCCACCTTCACGACTTATAACTCAACTCTGGGCCAAGTCTGTCAGACACGCCACTTGGACCTTCGCTCGCACCCTAGTCAGAAGCGAAATCGCCCACCCTCCGCCCTGAATCTTTTACCAAAAGACTCCACAAAAACTCTCCCACGAAGGGTTATCTCTTTTAATCTTCAACTATTTATTACCCAGCAATTTCAACAGACAATGTGATATTTATGTGATATAATACACCATTTATTTTTATTCAACAAATGAAAATGTTCATCGCTGGATCTTTATAACCTTTTACCCAAAATAATAAACAAAATGTATTTTAATTTACTCTTCGCCTCCTCATTTAATGACTGAAAATTTAGTGGAAATTAATGGCGAATCAAGTGTGTAATATGTGGAATCGACCCATCGATGATTATATTTGGGGCTGACGCAGCAACTAATTATGACGTAATGCACCTGCATCATATGGGCCAATCAGTGGCCCGCAACTATTACGTCACTCGTTCTACCTGGACAGTTGGGTCAATATTCAACCTGCACCTGAGCTGCATAGATGTGCAGGTTATTTGAAAATTTTTAATCTTACCTTTTGGTGCTGTGTATGTATTGTACATGTGTTTTTGCTTGTATGTATTATAATATGTATTGGGTGAGAATAAACCCTTGCTTCGCTGGGTTCATGGCCAAACCTTGTCTTCGTTATATATCGATATTAATGGTAAAGCAAAGTCCCCCCAACATATACATGCTTTATAAGTCGCTGTATGTGGTATGAGTGCCTATGCTGTAGCCTATAGCGTTCAATATTATGGGCTAGAAAGGTATAATAAAAATGTGTATATGTATTCACTTGCAGGCTACCCCAGCTGAAGGAAGGGTTGTGTATATTGGTATAACATGTGGGTTGTCTGCGTCCTTTGTGGCCGGCCAACTAGACCTGTGTATGCAGCAGCTAGACACATACACCCCAGTACTCATAGGCTTCAACCCTGTGAATAAAGCCAGGTGAGTAGTTGTTACACCTGGACACATACACATGTATACACCCTAGTACTCATAGGCTTCAACCCTGTGAATAAAGCCAGGTGAGCAGTTGTTACACCTGGACACATGTATACACCCCAGTACTCATAGGCTTCAACCCTGTGAATAAAGCCAGGTGAGTAGTTGTTACACCTGGACACATGTATATATACACCCCAGCACTCATAAGCTGAAAAAATCCAGGTGAGTAGTTGTTACACCTGGACACATGTATACACCCCAGGACTCATAAGCTGAAAAAAGCCAGGTGAGTAGTTGTTACACCTGGACACATGTATACACCCCAGCACTCATAAGCTGAAAAAAGCCAGGTGAGTAGTTGTTACACCTGGACACATGTATACACCCCAGCACTCATAAGCTGAATAAAGCCAGGTGAGTGAGTAGTTGTTACACCTGGACACATGTATACCCCCTAGTACTCATAGGCTGAATAAAGCCAGGTGAGTTAATGTTACACCTGGACACACACACCCCAGTACTCATGAGAAATTCAAATTTGCGCGGGCTTGTGACCTGGTGACCTCGAGTCTCGTTCTCAATCTGGATCCTTTTTACCTGCCTCCAACATCAAATTATACACATAGTTATAGCACCATTATTCTCTAATAAAAATGAATGAAGAAAATGAGTGCACTAACAGAACAAGCTAAATTATAAAATGCTGTTTAGTTCCTCATTTTTTAATTTGTGTTGATAAATCCTCGTCTCCTTTTCTTGCAGAAACTCTCGACCTGATCAGTGGACTAAATCGTTTCTACAGGGTATGAGTAATGCCTGAATTACACTATATGTATCTATTCAAAAGTAACATTGAGAAACAATCTGACTAAAGTATTACATTTTGGTTGGATATGCAAATTGTAGACCATCTTACTCTCTGTGTGTTTCAGTCGCTGAGGAAATGGCCAGGGTTGAAGAGACTGGACAAGCTTTTATTTTGAACCCAGCAATCGGGGTATGTTTATTTTAAACAGTAGACATGCATTTATATTATTGACATACTTTTATATGATAATTATGTGTTTCAGCTGCTTTGAATACTTTAACAATTCTAACACAAAAACTGATTCCCTTTTCCTTAAAAGCCAGAAGCAGTGACAGGGTCCAGCCGTTTGAAAGGCGGCACAGCCACTGACGTCATCCTTGAGGCACTGTTCTGGGATTTCCCTCTGGGGGATTCCCCTCTACAAAAGTATGCATTAGCATTTTATTTCATATTTAGCATTTAGTTATTCATACATTTAACTGTTTTTTGTGGGTTATTTCAAAGAATGAGAAAATTTGAATACATTTCATCAAAGATAGAGTGTGCAGCCTATAGAGAGAGAGCCCATTTCACTAAAGTATAATTATGTACCATATCTTCACCTTACAGTGTAGAGAGCCTGTTTCAATAGTATAATTCTATACTGTATCGTTACCTTACAGAGTAGAGAGCCTGTTTCACTAGTATAATTCTATACTGTATCGTTACCTTACAGAGTAGAGAGTCTGTTTCACTAGTATAATTATATACTGTATCGTTACCTAACAGAGTAGAGAGTCTGTTTCACTAGTATAATTATATACTGTATCGTTACCTTACAGAGTAGAGAGTCTGTTTCACTAGTATAATTATATACTGTATCTTTACCTTACAGAGTAGAGAGTCTGTTTCACTAGTATAATTATATACTGTATCTTTACCTTACAGAGTAGAGAGTCTGTTTCACTAGTATAATTATATACTGTATCTTTACCTAACAGAGTAAAGAGTCTGTTTCACTAGTATAATTATATACTGTATCTTTACCTAACAGAGTAGAGAGTCTGTTTCACTAGTATAATTATATACTGTATCGTTACCTAACAGAGTAGAGAGTCTGTTTCACTAGTATAATTATATACTGTATCGTTACCTTACAGAGTAGAGAGTCTGTTTCACTAGTATAATTCTATACTGTATCTTTACCTTACAGAGTAGAGAGTCTGTTTCACTAGTATAATTATATACTGTATCTTTACCTTACAGAGTAGAGAGTCTGTTTCACTAGTATAATTCTGTACTGTATCTTTACCTTAGTCTAGAAAGCCTGTTTCACCAATACCACTGTGTACTGAGGACGGTACATGGCGGGGACAATGACTCTGTCATAGGGCAGGCCATTCATATAGCTGCACAGTGGTGAGTACAACTTCTGCAAACCATTTCTCTGGGCTTTAGGGTATGCTTGTGTGTATACGGGATGTCAGAGTGTCAGAAAATGTACAATTAGTCTTCACCAATCCTCTCCAAACTTCCAAATTTGAAACAGTATTGAGGTTCAAAATAATATACTTCAACATAACTGAACAGGTTTGTTTTATCAACGTAATATCAAAATATTATTCAGGTATACCTATAGTATAACATTTTATAGCCTATTTTGACAATAGTCACTAAAATTGTGTGGATGTGTGTATGTGGATTTCCATACGACCTGACCCATATATGCAGTACATCCAATAATATGCGATGTGCTACAAGAAAATCAGTCACAAATCGCATCAAAATGATTTATTCTCCTAGTTATTCTCTAAGTTCTCTTAGTAGGAATGCATTCATTTCATCTAATGACCCTAATCGTGTAAATACATGTGCCAAACTTTGAGACTCAGACTGTGTATTAGATATCTCGATGCATTATGAAGCTCACCGTATAGAGTATAATTAGCTACTTTACTAGTAATTGTCCTCCCAGAAATATAGCAAACTCTATATTCAAAAATAAAAATTCCAAAGTAAAAATATAGAAATACTTATTTGATGTGCTAATATAATGTTTACTATCAATAGAATCGGCTTGATCTCATCTTTTTCAATAAGGCTTTATTTATTTTACTCATTTTCTTGTAACACATCACAAATGTTAAATTGCAGCCTAGGCGGGGGAGGTCACCTGCACTATGTGGGAGATGAGAGTCTGGGGGTGATGGGACTGGTGGACGCATCAGAGTGTCCACCCACATTCAGCTCACGTACGTACATCATTAAAGTATAATATTTTAATTTTTGTACCATTTTTATTATTACCATATTATTATTGTTAACCCTAGCACTATTTTATCATCGCTGGTATGTTATGTTATGTGGTGAAGACCCATAGAGGGGAAGGGGATTGCCAGCTACCCATCCATTAGATTTATTTGTGGAGGAGTATAAACTCACTTGCATTCAACTACAGCTATATAAGTAAATACGTGAGGGAGACCGCCCAGCGCGTGTCTCCAGGGAGACAGTACCAGATCTCTATGACGTCACGCCACTATGACGTAATCCTGAACGTTCTCCTGGGCGTCTGACGGCGATCCCCGCACCGCCATTGATCGATCCAGAGACTCAAAAAATTCTTCTGACCGTCAGGCCTTTTTGCAACTGAGAAAATGCCTAAAGGAAAGTTTAATATGTGTAGTGCGTGCGGGGAGAGACACGGGAAGCCGACAGGCAAGAAATGTCGCCGCTTGGAGCTCGATGAAGAGTTACATAGAGAATTCGAGGAATCCTTTGGCACGCCGTCGGCGGCCCAGATGCAAAGTCTTCCGAAAGTGCCTTTCGCGGAGCCAAGCTGCTCGTGGAAACACCCCAGAGAAGACAGGTTGGATGCTATAGAGGCGATGGTCGGCCGAATGAGTGATCTCATGATCAAGGAGAAGAGGAAGAAATCTAGGAGCCGCTCAGCTAGCAGCTCTTCATCCTCGTCAGCCTCCTCCTCCTCATCTAGCTCGGCGAGCTCAGCGTCAGGCCACTCCAAAGCGTCGAGAAAGAAGTCTCACAAGAAGAAGAAGGGGAGGAAACCCTATGCCCAGGACAAACACATCGAGAGTGGAGGTAAGGTCGACTCCTTTGAGAAACTCATGCTTGTCACATTTAAAACGATAGAGCAGTTTCTGGAAGAGGGTATACCTGTCGCAGGCCTTGTGAAACATGGCCGCATCTTGGCTATGAAGGCGTCTACGGGCTCATATGTGGATCGGGCATTCCTTGATTATGATAAAGCTGTCCGAAGCAGGGCCAACAAAAAGGGACCCAAGGCCTTTGCTCGTGCGGACGAAGAAGACCGCCTCAATTATTTCTGCTATGATACGTCCAAGAAGGCGGCAGTGACAGGCAGGCAGGCCACTCGCAAGGGTAAGGGTGTATGTTATCGCTTTAATTCGGATGGCGGCTGCCACTCTAAATCTTGTGTATTTGCCCACCGTTGCACCACTTGTGATAAGCCAGGGCATGCAGCTAAAGACTGTAAGGCGGACAAATCAGGCAGTAAATAGGATCGTTCTGGGGGGAACGTGTTAGAGGCAAGTGAATTTGTTGTTACTAACGTTGGTAGCGATTGTAGAGCGGGCTTAGCAACCACCCGTCTCAACGCTCCTTCCGGAAGTAGTGTTTTGCATCTTTCCCAAGATGGCGTGACTTCCGCCCCGCTCGATCAAATTCTCGGGATCAAATTCTCTCGTTCCCCCGACATGCCCTCTCCTCCGTGATTTTCTGCTGACGGAGGTAGAGCAGTTATGTTCTGACATGTTTCAGGAAGAAAAGTTAGCAGACATTTCAAGTTCTTCGGACTTTATAACAGTTGCCGAGTTGCCTTCCTCCCCGCTGGGAGCAGATGTTGTGTTATTTGAGGACTGTACCATGGGGACGTGTTTGTGTCGCCACAAAGTTGGTGGCTCCCCTGTTCAATTACGCCCTTGCCGCTTTGGCTTTTATATTTACAATGACAGTTGGCCTTGTCTGAGACAGTTTGAGGATGTTTACCATGGAATAACGGACGGTTTTCCAATCGTGGATGAGGAGGTCCCGGAATATGAGTCTGAGAACTATTCGTCAGCACTACAGGGCCCTACTCGGGCTTGCCTTTCCCGTCAGGTACAACTGGAACTTGATGAGGGCATGATCTCTATTTCGGAGGATAAACCACACTGCATACACGCCCTGGGGGCTGTGCCAAAGTCTCAGGGCGGTATCAGGGTTATTACAGACTGCTCCCGTCCGGTCTTCGATTCGGTAAATAACCACTGTACGTCACTCCTTCATACTTTCACATACAAAGGACTGGATGATGTGTCCCAGATGGTATTCCCAGGGGCAGTCATGTCAGTCGTGGACATTAAGAGCGCCTACCAGGCAGTGCCAATACGCCCCGATCAACGCAAGTTTCTTGGCTTCAGATGGAACCTGAATGGGAGGGACACTTACTTTCAAGATAATCGTCTGTGCTTCGGCCTAACATTGGGTCCCTACTATTTCGACAGAATATCTTCGTTTGTGTCATCTGTTCTATCCAATGTCTTCAAACTGAAGGTGGTCCATTACTTGGACGATTTTATCTGCATTTGTGACTCGGTGGGGGACGCCCTGGAGGCTCAACTTATTATGGTGCGACTCCTTCGCTACCTAGGTTTTCATATATCGTGGAAAAAAATTTCCTCACCATCTACAGTGACTGTATACCTCGGTATTACAGTTGATACAGTGAACATGGAACTCCGCCTTCCTCCGGGCAAGCTGTGTAAGCTAGTGCAGGAGCTAAAAAGATATTCTGTCGCCAAATCCATCACAAAAAAGCAACTGGAGCGCCTCAATGGTTACCTTTCCCACTGTGCACACGTTGTCAAGGGTGGGCGCATATTTTCCAGACGCTGCTACGCCATGTATAAGGTTATGGTGATGAAGAACGTCAGGTCCCTTCCTATATCATCAGGCATGAAGGAGGATATGTGCTGGTGGCTCAAGTTCTGCAGTGAGTTTAACGGGGTATCCATGATAGTGTCTGATAGCCACCCTACTCCCCTGGTGACTGATGCCTCCTCACTAGGATATGGGGCATACTTTGGATCCGACTGGATTGTTGGGTTCTGGAGAGAAAATGAACAGTTTACCTGGAATTCCGAGTGTGTCCATTGTCAGCCGGTTCCCAGTGTTCCCCCAAGCGATATTTCTAACATAAACGTCCTCGAATTGTGGGCAGTTGTGGCGGCCATGGAGAGATGGGCCCCCTGTATGTCTAATACCGCTGTCATGGTCTTCACGGACAATATGCAAGTTTTTTACATGCTACAAAAGGGTCAATGAAACCTGCATGCACTGGATCAGGGACCTGTTTTGGCTATGCATGAAGTACAATATCTCATTTTTACCTAGATATATCAATACAAAATCGAATGTTGTGGCTGATACCATCTCTCGCTTAGGCTATGTGTCTACCTGGGCGTCAGCCGCTGCTACCTTACGGGCATCTGACCTATGCTGTCGCAGTGAGCTTGTGAATTTTCTATCTTGCAGGCATGACAAGATTGTCAGCTAAAGCTCGGCAGTATCGCCTCGACTCTGTGTCAGCATCTACCAAGAAGCTACGTCAGAAGCAGTAGGACTGCTACATTAGATTCTGCCGTCAGAACCAGCTTACGCCCCTACCCTGTTCGCCGGAGCAGGCTTCATGTTACATTGTGTTCTTGGCCGAGCACATGAAACCTACATCCATACAGGCGTATTACCAGGCGGTAGTCTTCAACCATGTGGTGGAGGGTCTGGAACCTCCTCGATTATCGCACCCGCGACTCAAATTAACTTTTGCTGGTATTCGTCGCAAGCATGGAACCATCCCAGTGCAAAAATCCCCCATGCTTCCCCACCACCTTCGAGCAATCGCTCAGGTAGTGGATAATTCTGATCTGCGTCAAGTGTTTACATTCACCGCTGCAACTCTTATGTTTAGATCCCTACTACGGGTGTCACATGTGTCTGATTCACCCCACACCCTCAGGAGAGATGACGTCTGATTTGCGGACTGGGGAATGTTGTTAAAAATTAATTCTTCAAAAACTTCAAGTGTTAGGGAAAAATCAGAATTTATTCCCATTAACTACCTTCAAGACAGGAGCATATGCCCTGCTGTGTTACTAAAGAAGTTGTGTTTGAGGTGTCCGAGAGGGCCAAATGCCCCTTTATTCTCGTCGGAGACCCTACCAGTGTTTCCATATAAATTCTTCTCAGAGTCACTTGCCACCTTAGTGACCAAAGCGGGCCTGCCAGGTGATTTCGCGTCCCATTCTCTTCGTAGGGGTGGGGCCACGTTCATGGCCCAGCAAGGCTGCTCTATTACGGACATCAAAGCCAGGGGGTTCTGGCGTTCATCGTGTGTGGACCAATATTTGAAGCCTACGTTGTCGCACAAGACTCAGTTGGACTGGAAGATGGCCAAGCTAATCTGACATTGTCGGTTTGGGGCTGTTTGGATCAATAAACCCCTCAGGGTTTAGGCCCTAACCGCCATCCCGTGTTGTGTATGACTATGTGTGTTTATTATCTGTGTTGCGACCATTCGAGTATATGTGAGGGAGACCGCCCAGCACGTGTCTCCGCATATATCTCCAGGGAGACAGTACCAGATCTCTATGACGTCACGCCACTATGACGTAATCCTGAACGTTCTCCTGGGCGTCTGACGGCGATCCCCGCACCGCCATTGATCGATCCAGAGACTCAAAAACATTTTCATGAATTGATTGCAAATTTATGTTATTTGCTTGGATCAATAAACCCCTCAGGGTTTAGGCCCTAACCGCCATCCCGTGTTGTGTATGACTATGTGTGTTTATTATCTGTGTTGCGACCATGCGAGTATATTAGGATATATACTCATTAAGCTCTCCTTCATTACAACATATATTACGGACTATTATTATTATTATTATTATACTGATCAATACATCAACACATATTATCATCTGTTGTAGGGTTCTTTTGTAATTCTAGGTTCATACCATGATCTTGATCGCAACGAAGGATGATATTTCTTTAGTGAATAGATTAGCTGCTTAGATGTTCTGTGGGGGGGGGGGGGCGGAGTTTTTATTATCATTTATTTTATCATTCATAAAAGGCCAATATAGTATATATATAAGAATCACTGTGACCAAAAAGCGACGTTCTCACACGTTGCCTGAAGTTGATCTTCAGACCTAAATAACAAGTCGCTAGAGTATTTATAGAGGACATGTGACAAAGAACATCTTTAGTAAGGGCTACATACAAAACATGAGTTTTTCCAACGTTTTTCCACGTGAATTATCTATTGGATTGCTCTAACTTCTTGGCTGTAGCACCTATTGTTTTATCAATAAAACTTGGTGCTTCTTTTATATTCGTTTATTCGTAAGCGATAACCGAAATTTTAATATTGTGCACTGAATATATCTATACAGTTCTATGCCTGACGTCCTGAAGGAATATTTACATTACTAATGACTGTCCAGGTAGATATTATGCGAACTTGTATTAATTTATTTAATTATTTACCTGTTTTCCAAATTAGTGGAAATTTGGGTAGAAACAGTGGCTCAATTTCGCTCTTGTATTTTGGAACCTTCATTATTTTAATTATGGAAAGAAATACTTGCGCTTCCAGTAGTAACTTTTAATTTCGGGACGTATTTTTGTTTCTTTCCATTTGAGAATCATATAATATAGTATAAATGTTTATTTTACAGCTCCAGGAAGGATAGGAGGGTTTACAAGGGGAGGTTACCACCTCCTTGGCAACAAACAAGGGGATATGAGCCATGTGGTAAGGCATTGAACCTAGAAATGTGTAATAACATTTGATATAATATTATATTATATTTTTAATATTATTTGATTCTCTTTTAACCTGAGCTGACTCATGAAATAAAAGAAATTCAGAGCGAGTGTGGTTTTGTTTTTCCATAATATTTTATTCGTATGCAACAACCATGACCTTTTCTTATATGGGTTCATCCCCAGTGGAATAGCCAGTTTGCCCTCTCTACATCATTAATTCACTAATTGTATTGAAGGTTATAATAGGAGTTACTCAAAATGTAACACATGTACATTTATATACCAGAGGAGAGTAACACCAGTTTATGTAAAGCATTGCACACGTTCAATTCTACCACTTTCATATTTTTATCATCCGAACAATATTTATTTCATCTCGTCTCAGTTCATCTCATCTCAGTGCACTCCAACAAAATGTGTTACAGAAAAATAAGTCACAAGACGCAAAAATTGTATGTTTCATAATTTATCGCAAGAACTGCTTATAGAAATGTTTTCTTTGACTTGTTTTTAATTTCTTTTTGACAGTTTAGTGTTCTTGGTAGTAGCAATACGTGCACCGAATTCTACGACTGTGTGCTAAGTGTATCTAATGCGTTTCTGACGTCATCCTTAGCATTATATTTAGCTAATTTAGTAGTGATTGACCCTCAACTCCTTTCATGCATATATATATAGAAGTACTTATTAGATTCTAATGTTTACTATCATTGGCAGGTGGAGATAGCATTGGACCACTTCCAGTCTAGCATCCTGCCTCACCTGGAGGAAGGTGATCTAGTGGTTGTCCTGGCCAAAAGTACGTCTGCACATTCGGGTGTAAAATCTGAGGAGAAAGTTGTCATATTTTTGTGTTTTCATTATTAGTCTCATTCAGACATACATCTGCCACGCCTCCTACCAACGAGAAGGCTAATCAAACTTTCTGTGTAATCGTTGTAATCTGTCTGCGTATAAAAATAACGGAATTGATTACAGCGGCCTCTTTTAACTGGTTCGGCTGACTTGAGACATACATCTCTGTGTGTTGCGTTGATTCATTTCTCGCTCAACTACTGACCCAAACTATTACGGAGAATGACCCACAATTCTTCACGGGTATTCAATACATTTGTGATGAGTCACAGGAAAATGAGTCGCAGGACGCAAAATTGAAATTTGTCAAAGTGATTTATTCACAAGATCTCTTTGATACAATGTACTCAATTTTGAGGTATTTACCGCTTTAAGTAATATGAATACATGAAGACTGTGTATTGAATACATTCATGGATTACTAACGTGATCCTATGGAGTATATTTAGCTACTTTACTAGTAATTTGCTTTTATTTATAATTTAATGACATTAAATGTCATTAAATTATAAATAAAAGCAAATTACGGAAATTTTCCTTATGCATGCTCCCAATCCTCCCCTCTGATGTCATTTTTTTATTATACAATGCAGATGGGGAGATCGTCCATTTCCCTGCCGCCTCTAGCAAGTACAAGTCCATCATTGTCAACATCATCACGGACAAAAACCAGGTACATCCATGTGGGTCTGAATTATATTTTGTTACAACTTTAATTGTGTTCGGTTATGTTGAACTGTATTTTGAACCTGCATTAAATCACGGTTATATTGGAAAGGGTTGGTGAATGCAAACTGTATTTCCTCATGCCGTAAACCACGCAAACCTGTTATACCTTCTATTGAATATTTTTTTGAATAAAGTTGTTATTTCGCACACATGTCTACACATTATAGATATCCACATTGCACAACCACACAATAAAACAAACAATTCAAACATTTGTAGTTATAGTTTAGCTATAGGCTACACATAGCTACAAGTCATATATAAAATCTCCTTTTGGTCTTCTTGTAATTATTTTAATATATTTAGGCTCCAATCTCAAGAGAAGAAGAAATCAAACACTTCGATCTATCACTCAACATCGACCTATCGGCCTGTCTGGCCGCCGCTGCTACTGCCACGCCACCTCTAGTTAACCATGTGGACCAGACGTTTACAGAGATTGCGGTTAAGTGGTGCTGCAATGCGCTCACTACGGGCGCGCACGTGCGTCTGGGCAAGGTCTACAGCAACTACATGATTGACGTACAAGTCAGGTGAATAAATCTTGTTAAAAAGAATTGGAGTGAAATTAGTCACTTTGTATCATTCGCAGTGACACTCACGAAAAAGAAGAATCATTATTAATTTAAGCTTGAATTTAAACCAACAAAATATTGGGGGAACATGACTTGGTGAATCCAAAAGGGCAATAAAAACAATATGTCACATGAGTAATGTTTATTTCAGGGAGCACTGACATTTACTACCGTTCATTATGAACTTGGCAACGCGTGAAAAATAATCACATTTGCTAGCTGGTTATGCGTATTTTCTAATTGTCCTGTTAAATGTTTGGCCAATAAAAATATTTAAAAAGAAATAAAATTGTAGAAGTCTATTATGGGGACAAGTTTTTTCCCGTTTTGTCGAGCATAGGCCTATCCAAAAAAAGAAACTTAGTAGCGGCTGGATAAAACAAGTAACCACTTAAACACCCAATAATGACCCCTCACTCACAGACATATACATACACTCCTTACATACTCATGAACTAACATTAAATGCTTATAGTCCTTAACACATATATGTTTCCTTTTCTCCAGCAACAACAAATTATTTCATCGGGCTATAAGGATTATTCGGGTAATGTATCTATTCTAACTAAGACATGCTATATAGAGCTAGGCATATATTTAAAAAAACATATAAACTTTAAATAGAACTTGCAGCTCTTAGAAAGTGGAATATCGTCTGAAAACTAATCAAACATAAGCATGACAATTCTTGTGATCTAAATATTCTAAACTTTAAGAGAAATTCATTATCTGCATGTTTTACATATAGTTATGGATCTTCCCAGTAAGCCTGGGACATTTCGGGGTCGGATTTATAACTCATATTGTATATAATAAATTATTATTATAATATTATACTCATATTATATTTTTGTATTCAACATTTTTATACCGCAAGACATTAATATCTGTCTAGACCTAAGCTCACGGGATGAGAACTATGCTATTCTGCTTGGCGCCTAGCGTGGGCGTTTAACTATATAGGCCTAATGTAACTAAAACAAGAGTTAATGACATTGAAATGATAGTGTCTATCAACGTACATTATACATACACCAGTCACGTGGCTGTTGTGTTGTGAGTGTTGTTCGGTTGTGTGTTTTCCTTATTTATTTTTAAAAACATCTCCCCAGGCGTGTCATCCCTGTACAGAAGCAGAAGCCATGCGTCTTCTCCTGAGCGTCATCCATCAGACTGATGACGTCACACCGGAAATGCACCGACTTCCGGTCAGTGAGCACGTAGCTGAAGCATCAGGGAGGCCCCAGGTACATTAATCATTCATATACATAAGCCTGACTTTCCTCTCTCACTCTCCTCTTCCTGTCTCTCTCACACTCCACTGTTCTTCCCTATCTCTAACTCTTCTCCTCTCTCTATCTCTTGCTCCCTCTAACTCTCCAATCTCTTGCCGCCCTCCCCCCCCCCCCCCACCCCACCCCATCTCTCTCTCTCTTTCCGTCTTTCTCTCTCTCAATATGAAGTGATTTTGGTTGTGCTGTCTATCTCCTCTCCTCCTCTTCCTCCTCCCCCTTGTCCGTCTCCCTCTCTCTCCCCATCTTTCTCTCTTTCAATATCTTTCTCTTTGCCCAGCTTATCGCTAGACATCGCTGAGATTATATTCAAATTATAAATCGATTTACTCACATTTATGCCACAGTTTGCAAAGCTGCAGGTGTGGATTTCGTGCAGTGAGGGACTATTTTCCTTGTCGATCCAAGATATCCGTTGCGTCCAATAGTCATAATCTGTTCGATATATATGTAATATCATAGACTTTTCCTCTTTGTTTACACATATTACGCATACCCAAAATACATTACTAAGACACCTTTTCCTATATAGGAAAAGGATATTCCTATTTCTTGAACAAATAGTTTCATGGCACCGACTATTTCTTAATTACTGAGATCTTTTTTCCCATTACCAACCACTACAAAGCGATTACAATGAGTCTTTTTACTATTACCACTTCCATGTTACCTATGTTCCTTGTCATTTGCTGTTATGACAGATCCCAGCTGCTCCTTTTCGATTAGCATTGGTTCCTTTTTTCACCTCTTTCCTAATGGTAATGGATAGACTTGCACACCTTGTTTTAAAATTTTAAAAATATGAATGTATACAAAGAAATGCAATTTATCCACACACAACCACTTTTTCTTGGGAATTACCAACAAAACAATTGAAAAACTGATATTCGAAAAAGAAAAGCAATACATATGTTGGATATTTCCTATTACACATTGATATGATATTTCCTATTACACATTGATCCAGGAACCGATCGGGGACAAAATGATATCTACAATCAACAGTTCAGCTAAATTTCTAGAATCTCTTCAGAATGATGTAACCTTCATACCACGTTACCAGAAATATGGGATATATCATTTTGGGGCATTTACTATTATTTGGAATTGGATAATACATATTTTGTATATCTTTCATATATTTTTTACCTTTTTTTGTTGTTTTGATGTCTAAAAACAATTGTATGAATGTTTTGATTAAAGAGATAAACCACTGTTATACGCACTGCTGCAGGCGGGAGTTAAAGGAACTAATGCATGAAAAATAAGGATTGACAGTAATTTTTTCAAACTTTGTCTTGAGAAAGTACATGGTTGGAGGATAACAAAAAGCAAAAAAAAATGGATCTCAGCATATTTTTTTTCATTCTAGAGACCAGCAAAGTTTAGTATTGAAGTATGTGGGAAAAATGGATATTTTCTCAGTTTTTCCAAGATTTCAGACAGACAAATAACATTTTTCAATTGAAATGTCTTCTAAACATAACCACTATAGATGTTTACCCTCATGTATGAAAGAACAGGGTATCAACATATTTTGAAATATATTATTCAGCATTGAAAATCTTCAATATTCCTGTTTTTAACTCACCGGGATGCAGATTCAGTTGAATAACTTTTTTAAAAGGTCGGTGACCCCTATTTTTTATTGCTTGAAAGGGTAAAGCAATATGTTAGCTATGTTTATAGAGATTTTTAGGAGAAAGTTATTTTTGTAGTGAATTGTGGATCCTGCTAATTAGTACCGCACTAACTAACGAACATATCACTAACTCAGGTTCTTGGTCCTTGCCAGCTATCAACCTTTATTACCATACACCAACTCTGGAGGCCAGTACTGAGGGAGTACTGAACCTCACCAACACTAGCCCCACAGGGACTAGTCCATACATTATACATAACACAAATAGGGTGTCACAACACCATATGGTATACATACAAGTTACACAGTGAACATACATAACAGGGCAATACAGTAGTAATCAGCAATACAAGCAACAGTGCATAAGATAGACATCTATGGGGATAGAGAGAGAGTATAATACAAGCACTGTCCTGCACCCCACCTGGTGGAATAGACTGTCACTGCACCAGGCACAGCTGTATATAGGAGCCAGGTAGCACAAAGGCTTGTAAGAACTGGCCTTTGTACCACAATGCTCCCCTTCCTTAATGTTTTAGGAGGGTACAACCGTACAAGGCACAAAGTGACTCACAATAAGGTTGAACAATGAAAATATATAAGTAATATGACAGTAAAGTATACAGTAGAAAGACAGTAAAATCAGGAATCCATGCTGGATAATGTATATAAAGACATACACATACAATGCTCATATAATACACGGTTGAGAACAAATTCTCAATATAATCATAGGTGATTACAAACATACAACATACGTGTCAGAGTCTACATAGTAGACAATATATCAGCTGCACACCAGTCCATGTAAATGAAGTAATAGAAAGTCCAGCAACATCCTGTTGAAATGCAATGAAGTAGTAGTAGACTGTCTATTGAAGAATCCATGAAAATAGAAGACTCCATGATATTGTAGCACTGAAGTAGTATACTGTCCAATCACTGTTCGTCATGAGATAAAATCCACCATAATATACATCATAGGGTTGCAGGAACAAGGACCAAGACCGCATCTGTCCGGGTAGTCAACCGCATCCGTCCGGGTAGTCAACCGGGGTAGCCAGACGCTGGGGTACTAGCACTCCCACGCCGCCGTCCGAATGCAACCAATTTCTATTACCTGCTCATTCTGGCTACAGCTGCTTCCCTAGATGGGTTAGCTGCTGCACCAAATTCCCAATTTCTATCATGGAAAATCCAGTTTCAAATCCAGTTTCAACTCAATGCTTATACCCTGTTAGAGATATTTGCAACTACACCAATGTGACCCGAGCAGCCACTTACTACCATCTAAGCTATAGCAATCGAGACATGCACTCATGTAGCTGTTCCTATCTTCTCTGCCGATAGGTCTATACATGCAAGGAAGAATGAATCACGTTGTACGCCGGACAAGTGAAAATCCCAATATCCATAACCAGAAGGGTCCACGTATAGGGTTTTCAATTGATATAATCAGCACAACGCAGCATAATCATACTGAATTACACCAATGAAAAAATACCAGTACTTCTCGTTGTGTCTTTTTTCATTTCCAATGTCTGTAACACCATTTCACCAGTTTTGCCCATAAACACTCTGAGCTCCGGCTGTGTTCTATACTAGCCAAAGTGAGTAGCCAAATTTTCCGGTTCCATGCAAAGCCTGGAAAAAATTCTTTTACCCGAGCAGTCCACAGTACACAATACCAGATCACACAACTTCCATCAGGAGATCCAGCAGAACCAACTCACACTGCCTGCAGTGCACGTCATCCCAATTCCAATTCATCCGATTCAAAGGAATATTCATTCATCATCTGGATTATCAAAACCTGTTTGACCCGGTGACCAACCCTTTTCCTCCAGAACCATGCCACTCCATAACCGTTTCCCCCCATCCTCCACTATCCCCCTTACCCTTTTCGCCCCACCTGCAGTTCGCACACCTACATGTTTCTCCCTGAACACATTCGCTCCACATTTAGCACGCTCCATATTTTACCCGTGAGCGGCCGCAAAATAAACAAGCTTTTCTTTTATCTCTCCCGCCTTTGATAAATGTCATACATGAACATACTTTATACCAGATTGAAGCTTAAATAGTTACCTTTCTGATGATATATATCTTGACGTTATTTGATAATGGATAAAAGGAGATAAATCGATATTACGCAACCAAGTTTAGCGCAAAGATCAACGCCGCTAGCCCCGCCGCTACCATTGCGACATACCTCTTCACAGTTTTTCACATGAAATATTCAATTTATAACCGAGAAATCTTAGGATATCAATGATGATGGGTGGGACTCAAAAGTCAGTGAATTTGGAATGGAATAGTTTAATAGTTTGACTGTAATTAACTATCGAAGTTACAAACACTAGTGCTGAGTATTTTGCCTCTCCCAGTAGAGAGGGAGAAGACAGTACCTCCCCCACAAGTGGGAGAAGTATTGTATTATTATTGTTATTTGTGTTCCTTTCTTCTTTAGATAGATTTAGATTTATATTGCTATATTATGTAATGCGTGAAATTTGGGTTCATTATAATATCCTATATTGAAATATCTTCACTACCTTTGGAGATGAGTTACCTCTATATTATATCATTTGATCTTATAGAATAGAAAGAATAGAAAATCTTTTATTTGTCCAAGATAAGCTTACAGTAAAAGAGAAACAAATGGGTCGACATGCCTATGCATCGAAAATGTCAATGCATTTCTTCCTGCTGTTACCCCGAATTATTATACGTAACATTACCTCACAGCAACTTAGCCAGTTAGGCCATATTATTCTATGATATTTTCAAATCGGAACATAGTATTATCATGGTATCATCCTAGAATTTCGTATTAACATATCTATCAGTTTTCGTCTCTATTACCCTTAGTTATCATAACATCATCATTGCATATCATATTTGAATATTTCCCCATATTGAACCCGATGTGCATGATTGCATTTGTGACCTAGTTTTGAACTGAAACTTTTGACCTGATTGTGACCTGGTGCTTTACTAGTGGAAATCGTAAACAGTTTTGAGGCTCAAACTTGATTTCCTAATGCTCTATGGACCCGATTTATAAATACACTACTGATACTCTCAATGATGCACTACTGACCAGGTTATTTATTGTGATTCTGATGCTCTCAATAATGCTCTTTTTTCCAGGTCAAAAAACTCACTTATGATGCACTCAGCGAGGCTCATTCATACCTTTGTTTTGCAGGTGTTTTTAAATGAAGCCTAACTTTGATGCCAAAATGTAAATATAATGGTTAGAATTATCCAAAAAATGAGGGTACAATGGAAATAATATCTCATTCCCAATGTTCAGAAGCCAAACATTGCTTCTGTGTAGCCAGGCATTACATCGATTAGGGCATCTTATTAACATAAGGCATCCAATACTGTAGTGAGTGTAGCTGCCTACAGGTGGCGTTGGTGAGTGAGCAACTGAACAACCGTCTTGGCCTGCCCAAAGACCTCATAACTTATGTATGTATCCGTGGAAGGTGTTCTGATTACAATATGTTGAAAGTTTGAGTACATAAATTACACAACTGAACTCTATAAGCACCTTAGTTATAATATTCTTAAGTAACCAGATGGGGGTACGTATAAAGGCAAATTAAGTGTATTAGCGGCACTTTCATTGTGAAAAGAATTGTAAAAGTAACCAGCTTATTTGACCTGCCACCTGGTGGAAACTACCGCCACCTGGTGAAAACAACTCGCACAATGTTAAATGTATGATCAGATGCACCATGCATTGAGAATGGGTATGATTTATCGTTCATATTCTTAGGTTTGAAGCCTCTAATATAATTATTTAGCTAATGATACTATTTGATTACGTTATATATGATTAATTCTCCCAATAGGGCGTTATTTCCTCTTCAAGTCTATGGTGTCTACAACTTGTATTTGGGATGATCCCACATGATTATAATAATTCAATTTGGGTTCGTTGGCAAAAATATAATAAGACTTTCTACATTCTAAGGCCAGAATCCTTGCTGCTATGGTGGAAAAAGCATTTTTCTCTGGCTAGAAAATAAGAAATAATAGAATTTGAAGATATATACATACAACTAAATAATTATCTTCTGGGGTCCAAACCTAAAATTATGAATGATCAATTGTTGAATACATAGGCTTCCCTGATTTTTAAAAGGGCAGGGCCCAAATATTAATAGAATTATTAGTGAATTAATTATTTTTGTAACATATCGTCATGTATACCTATAGTAATTGTTATATTGTGATTGAAAATTTTGTATACGTTCTGTATAACTTACTAATTATCATCATCCACAAATGAAAATTAGCAATTTGTGAACATGAGCTTTGAGGACAACTTTGGTTTACTGTATTTCAGCCCATTAGGTGTGGGGTCTGGGGCCCGCCTAGGTTTTAACTAAGAGCACAAAAACAAAACTGTTCATATTAGATGACTGTGTAACTGTGACGATTAATATAGAGGTATATCTCTATAGTTGGCCGGGAATAATACATTTAATTTAGGTAGGCATCCTCCCGGGAAAGGATTGGGTAAAAGCTATGTGACTAGGATTTAAAATTATATTCATGGAAATGCATGATTATTGTATGGGTTATTTTCAACAAATGACACTGAGAAATAAAGAATATATAATTACTTTACTAGTGACTGACCATTATGTATTGTGAACATTTTTTCAGCATTCTCAGCATTTCAATAAGAGGTATTCTTAATTATTTCGGGTAGAAATAACTTTCTAAGAGTCAAGTTTAAGTGTCATTAAAAACCCTTACATGTGGCCTAAATGAATCTAAAAAACGGGAGGTCTGTGCGAATTTGACAAGAGTTTTTATACATAGTTTCATAATGCTCTTGACAAAGGGTCAACAGTGATAATAAGGGCATAAAACATGATTAGACAAATAAATGAGGGTTAATTCTTATGATTTAACCGTTATATAGTGTCCTTGCTGTGTGTCAAAAGGTAGGCTTCTGTGAATACACATAGCCAGTGTTCAGCAAGGTCGCACATATCATACTAGAGCTTTAACACCTCTGTTCGCTCGCCCATACTATACCAGTGGCACTATGGACTCATTGTGCCACCTTTTTAAAGCTAATGCGAATGCCAGACAATGGTTTTAATCAATGGTTCCCTGTGTGTGTTCTGGGGGATAGGTATATAACTATAATGACAATGTCTATCTCTTTCTTTAAAAGAATTAGACCGTATGCAATTTAAACCTGATTTAGATACATAACTTTGATGCACATTTAAAGTGCATGGGATGAGGCACATTTCACCAGGTGCATAACCAGGTACAAAACTGCTTTCTTGAGCTGATTGCAGCTGATTTACAAATGCACATTGGCGAATTAGGAGTGTTATATTAATCATCTATTTATGCTATATGCATTATTGGATAAGAATACACTACATAACAGTTTCAATTGAACCTGATCTTCCATTGTGATGGGCTTCTTTAAGCTTTGCTATTATAAGCGTGTGTGTGTAGATCTGCATTATGCATGTGTGTGAGGGTTACCCTGGGGGGAATTTGCACTAGATTGTCACCCTCACCTCTTCTCCCTACCAGCCCCCCTTTCCACTACCCATTCACAGAGACATAAGTAGAGATTGTTGGTATTTCATTAAAATAGTCTCAGAATTACTGACCATAATTATATGTGATGGGGTATAGGAAAATGAGTCACAAGTTGCCCCAAAAGTATTATGAATTATCATCATAATATGATTATTTGCAAAGATGGGATCAGGCGGATTCCAATGATGGTAAACATTATAACATCTATGATAGGTACTCCTATATACTTTTATGTATGAAAATAAGTTAGCTATAGTTCTTGATGGTTAATCACTATATAGTATAACGTAAAATAAGTAGGCAGAGCATGGTTCACCTTGCCTGTACTATAGTAAAGTAGTTAGGCTTAAATATAGTTAAACATACTCCTTTGATAACCTCGGGAATATATGAATATATTCAATGTAGAGTATAGGGATTTGGCAGATGTATTCATACTACTAACAGTGCTAAGCACTCCAAAGATGAAAAGATTCCAGCCTGAACAAACCACTTCAAAAAAGGCAAATTTTGCAACTTGTGACTCATTTTCCTGTGACACGTCATATATGGGATATACAGTAGAGGTTTAAACATTCTTTCATCAGTACAAATATTTACTTGTTCATAACTTGCTAAGTAATTCAACTGTATGCAGCTAGTGCATTTACACCCGATTTAGATACATAACTTGTATATGCATTTTGAAGTGCATCAGATGATGCACGTTGCATCAGGTGCAGAACCAGGTGCAGAACTGCTTTTTTGAGAGGATTGCACTTCTGTGACTGGTCAGTTGCACTTTTACATGCACTGGTTGATTTTCCAATGCACATCGGGAAGTGTATTAATACAGGTTAAAAAGTTAGATATTATCATTACTCCAACCTCGCCCACATTATCATAGTATTCTTATGTACCTAATTTTCATTGTTCTAGATACTACCATTTACCTGTGCATGACTCTTGTTACCAATCGTGTATACATATCTAACAATAAATATCAAATTCTGCAAAAATATTCCTGCTAAACTAGATTACATGATACCAATGTGTACACCTGATACCAACGCGTACACTCAATAAACATAGGAAAATACCTTTTAAATTGCAAAAAATAACATAATAGAATTTTATTTAGAGGCACAGAATCATTATCAATAATTATAGTTTGGTAGGATTAATATGTTTATTGGAAATATTATACATGTGCAATTACAACTAATTATTATAGGAAGTCATTGCACACATTCTGCCGTTATGAAAACTGCTGTACCCTTCTTCAGAAATGAGCCTGAAGTATACAATTAATGCACAATCTTCACAGGACATTGGGCAACATGTTGGATAAAAATGAAAAGAATTGGACAAACAGTGTTTGCTCTATGAGCATGTGAAATCAAAAACGCTGAAAACGACAAAAAGTACTCCATTTTTTTTTTACGTTTGACCATATTTATATATGTTATAAGACATTAATTTTTCGTTGATTCTCCTTTGATTCAGAGTATTTGATAAAGTTGCCCATTCTCGCAAGCATAAATATAAAATAAACCACCAGTAGTTTCCACAAATATTACAATATATGACTGGGACAGTGATTTAATGACTTAATGTAGATTAATCTATATATCATGAACTTCGACAGCTATTTACAGTAAAACTCTTCCAGTTATAAAACCCATAATTACAGCCTTTTGAGCTCCACATTCAATAATTCGTATCCTCAAATATCATGGTGATTGAAAGAATATTTCATGTACAAAATGGCAAAGAGGTGCGTCTAATATTAGTGCACCAGTAGCGGTGGTGCTGTGCGGGGCTGTGCGGATGCTGTGCGGGTTTTCGGTGCTGTGCGTCTTTTAGTGAGACCCACCTACCCCCTCCCCAGTTCTCCTTCTCTTCCTCCTCCACCACCTCTCTCTTTCTCTCTCCTCTGTATAGCTCAGTCCAGCGGCCAATTTTTTTTTATTCATTTCCGAAGTTTACCAAAAGTCTGAAAAAAATTATTTACTTGTGAAAATGTAACTAAAATTAGCGCCGTAGAAATATGCTATATAGTGTCTGTGCGTTGATCCAGAAAAAAGGTAGAAGAAATAAGTCTATAATGATGTTTTCTTTACACATTGAAGTGGACATATGTAGCTATGTGAAACAGTTTTTTAAAAACAAAATCATGGATAGTTTTTGCAATACACGCCGGAACATTTAGACCAATTATTTCCTTGAAGCTGTTTTAACGCTGTAGAAATATCCTATATAGTGTCTGTACGACGATCAAGAAAATAGGTAAAAGAAATAGGCCTATAATAATGTCTTTGTTACTGATTTGAGTGGACATATGTAGCTATATCATGCAGCTTTTTTAAAAAAATAATCTTGAATAGTCTCTGAGATCAACGCCGAAACATGTAGAGCAAATAATCCCCGGGGTAGGGGTTTAGCGCCGTCGAAATATGTTATATAGTCGGTGTGCAACGATCACGAAATAAGGTAGAAGAAATTGGTCTATAATGAAGGTAGTTTCACAGATTTCAGTGGACATATGTACCTATGTCAAGCAGTTTTCCCTTTGAAATTATCCTGAACAGTTTTTGAGATACACGCCGAAACATGTAGGGTAATTCTTTCCGCGAAACAATGCGTCGGGCTTGAAGCGACATGCTCCATTGAGTGGTGCAGACCACATGGCACAGTGGAGTGGGGTGGAGCGAAAAGGCACCAAACCAGTCTTAGTGTGGCGGAAATAGGTACATTCCTTCTGTCACCACTTTAGTGGGAAAAAGCATGTGGTGCGAAAAGGTGCGGGGAAAACGCACTGGCGGAAAAAGTTAGAGAACCGTTTGACCCTATTCCATCTGATTTCATTTCACAGAATATAATCCTTCACCATCAAACCACAAGTCAATACCTGTATAAATTGCTGTATACGTCTTCACGCACAGTGCTTAATACTGACTCGCTTTGCATAGGCTTATATACAATGGCATGTTCACCTTTCCTCCATAGTGAATTCACCAGATCAATCTGAATTGTACTCATCCATACCAAGTATACTGGAGTCCTATAACCTTGGCAACTTGCATATGTCGCACCACCAAACATTCACAATAACCAACCATTGACAGAACGATCTGTGCTTCCAAGACCCTCGGAGCTTTCCCAGTGGGAGTCCCCAAGCCATCCGAGGAACACCTCCTGCTCATCGCAAGTTGGCTTGATCATGCACCACCATTTTTAATACCACTCCAAACAACAAGCACATTACATGACATTCCATCCAGGTCAACCCACTGCCATGCCAACGATACCTGACATCCCAGGGCTCTCTGACCCTGTTACCATGCCAACCAGGGGAGTCAACCTGCTGCCATTATCAATGATACCTGACAATCCAGGGCTGTCTGACCCTGCTGCCATAACATCCCAGGGGAGTCAACCTGCTGCCATGCCAACGATACACAACATCATGGGGCCTTAGTTCATTCACTGCCATGTCACGTAACCAGATTCAGAGTGACACATCCAAGGACTATCAACCGGAAAAAATCTAGCAGAAAAACTAACTGGAAAACCAGTTAGAAATCCGGGTAGAAACCAGTAACAAATACTGCCACAAACCAGAAGGAAATCAACTGAAATTACAGCCAACATCAAGCTGAAACTTCACCAACATATAGCTGGAAATCCCACTGAAACCTATGTCAGAATGCCACCAGAATGCTGCCAGATTCTGAGCCGGAATGCCACTGGAATGCCATGAGAATGCATCCGGATTGCACCCAGACATTCACTCAGAAGTTCTGCCAAACTCCAGCTCCAGTCCTCTAACCTGAGATTAACTCAAGCAGATCCCACAACAACCTCTGGATGCTTAAATTCAAATTTTGAAAACTCAAATCCAGCAACAACTATGCAGGTGTTATAGGACTACTAAGAGTCAATTTCTGGTCACCCTTCATATACCACCATTTCCTTGGATTACACCTGTTTGTAGTAGAAACATGGTATGGGCTGAAATACCAGGAGAGTACCACCAGAATGCTGCTTATACCAATCTACCTCCAGCTAGAGAAAATTGACTCCAGGTAAAAACCTCCACCTGAGTGGCAGTCCTCCTCCCAGCTGCAGCTGAGGATTTGGATCCACTCTTTTAGTGGGGTCCCTGGCCTGTCAATCCCAGCTTGAGGCATATGCCTTCCGGTTGCTCTCAAAGCAAATCCATGTCCAATACCAGTCACCACCAACACCAAGTCCAATCCAGGTATTTCAGAGCCAGACAACTAGGGAAGTTGTCTCTCCTTCCTCACTAGAAGCATTACACTTACTAGTGCCTTTCTCCAACCAACCAACAAGGACCAACTGGCACGGCACCAAATTGTAGTGAATTGTGGATCCTGCTAATTAGTACCGCACTAACTAATGAACATATCACTACTCAGGTTCTTGGTCCTTGCCAGCTATCAACCTTTATTACCATACACCAGCTCTGGAGGCCAGTACTGAGGGAGTACTGAACCTCACCAACACTAGCCCCACAGGGACTAGTCCATACATTATACATAACACAAATAGGGTGTCACAACACCATATGGTATACATACAAGTTACACAGTGAACATACATAACAGGGCAATACAGTAGTAATCAGCAATACAAGCAACAGTGCATAAGATAGACATCTATGGGGATAGAGAGAGAGTATAATACAAGCACTGTCCTGCACCCCACCTGGTGGAATAGACTGTCACTGCACCAGGCACAGCTGTATATAGGAGCCAGGTAGCACAAAGGCTTGTAAGAACTGGCCTTTGTACCACATTTTCAATTTTTTTTTTATACTGAAAAAACGAAAAAATTATCCTTTTCTCATAGACTTCTATAGTGAACAACCATAAATTTTTAGGCCCCCTAAAATGAAAACTAACCCGGTGACATATTGTTTTTATTGACTTTTTGAATTCACATAACCTTGTTCTTTCACGAGGCAAAGTTTAAACAAAATGTTATTTTCAGTTTTTTTCCCAGTTGAACTGTGGTTTATCTCTTTAAATTATGAACTTTCAACCATAGTTTATTCATAGTTTCTGTTATCATTACGAATATGCCACAAGTTCCATTTCTATCATGTCTATCCATGGTTTTATTACAGGTAGTTCCTGTAGCCATCATTATGGGACTCACCTCCTCTATCATGCAGGAGGCAACAGCTATATGTGCTGCAAACCCTATTATCAGGGAATCTATACACAAGTACCTCACTTCCCATTGAGTGTGCACCTATTTACATGTACTGCACACCCTATTATAAGGACATCTGTAGTGTCCGGACCTCCAGAGGCACCCAGTAGCCATAGCACACCTGTGCACCCAGTCGCACAGTTGTGACTCCGAGTTGACCTAGTTTAGTCAGTCACTCCAGAGGGCATGCCCAGTCGGCACCCATCATATCCGGTAAAGGATCTTCTAAGGGATCCAGGACAGAACAAAGACATCTCCTCATGAAGCCAGGACCTGTAGGTCATCAGATGCGATGCAAGTTCATGATCAATCTTAGCCGTAAAGGTCAAGCCAGCCAAGTCTTCAGCTGCTACCAACTGAGGTGCCTGCAGTACAGCATGTAGTCTCCATTAGTCCTCATTTCTCCCCAGACAAGCATTCCCCCTTGTCTGTGGGGCACACCATAGAATAAAAGTGTTAAAGAGTACTTTCTCTGTGAGTTCTTATTCATAAAACTACCCCAGTGCACATGTGTATAGCTGCCTATGGCTATACCCATGTATTTATAAGATCCATTGCTAACATTCGAAAAAGAGCAGGGTATTGACTCCCGTTAGCGTGTTTCCTCTCTTGCCCTGATAGGACCAAATATAAGAAAAGTATGGCGTCAAAACAGGGCATAAAGCAACCAAATCACCCCACACACACCCTTCCCACAAAACCAGTATCAAAATTAGCTAATGCGACCATCGGTTCAATATAACTCTATACAGAAAACCTCACATTGAGTGTGTACCACGTATTATAAGTGCATCTTTTTCTTCTTCTGTTCCTTTCCGACCCATCTGAAAAGTAAATTGACCAATTTTTTTTTTAAACAGTTTTATTTTGTTACACATTTCACTAGGTGATACATTTCACTGCACGAAACACTCTGATACAAATTCATTAACTTTTTACTGTAGTCTAGCATATTATTATCTAATCATTATCTTTACTGAATGAAACACATTTTTTAGTATAGACAATTTTCGAGATCTTCCTACAACATTAATGTAGCTTGACTCTATAAGATACAATGTCTCAATTTATCATTATTTGACGAATAGAAGAATACATTTTTTTAAATTTTTTTGGCCGACTAAGATACATATTAACACAGTATTATTCCGCACATTTTATAAAACACAGAGGTAGGTAATCATGAGTTCATCCAGAGGATGGAGACAATTCTTATCGATACTCAAGTTTGTGTGAGATTTTTTACCTGAATAAACATTTGACATGTATTCCAGGCTGACCCAGGGCACAAAGGGTTAATTGATGTTTTTTAGATAACTTCTTAAATGTTCCAAAGATTTTAGTTTCTCACAGGCAGGTAATTTGTTCGATAGAATGGGGTCCTGCACATGCGGGGATTTCCTGAACTTTTCTGTGGAGGGTTGCATGACTTTTAAATTTACCCCATCTGCTACTCTAGTGTTTCTTGGCATGGTCTGGATCAGCTCTGGATTTTTTACTCTAGTTGCCATTAGGCCATTAGACCAGATGAATAGACCTGTTAATTGACGATTGTACCTTTTTTATGATGGCAGCATTGGCCATGTTATACATAATTAGGCCATATTCAGTTAGTGGGATGACATGCGATTTGACAATTAGCCTGGCAATATTGTCATTTATGTAATGTCGAATTCTAGCAAATTGATTCACTTTAGATTGTACAAGCCCTCTCATGCAGGTGAAATGGTCACAAAAGCTCAGAGAAGGATCCTTGGTATATCCCAAGTATTTTACAATTTTGGACTGAGTGATAGCAGTCCCATTTACATAGATTTGTCCTAATTCCTTGAAATTGATTTTTTTAAATTTATTTTTTTGTACCAAGAACTTGGACTCTTCTTAGAATTGACATTGAGCTTATTTTGATTCATCCATCTGGAGATGCTTGTTGCTACTCTTTGCAATCTTGTAAGGCATTCTTGTATGTCCCCCCCCCCCCCCTGTCAGTGTGACTGACGTATCGTCAGCATAAATTGTCATCTTCAACTCCCCAATATGAATTGGAGAAGATTGTACATTGTTCACAACAGATGACTAGAACCTCTCTGATAAGTATTCAGAAATTAAGTCAATGGTAAAAAGATTTACATGATATTACCTTAGCTTGTCATTGAGAATTTTGTGATCGATGCAATTAAAAGCCTTTGAGATGTCAAAATATGTGACCATTGTTATCTCACCTTTATCCATGCCCTTTACAATGGGCTCGGAGAACTCAAATACAGATCTATTGGTGGAAAATCCCTGCCTAAAACCTCCCTGTTGATGTGCAAATAACTCGTTCATATTCATGTGAGCTCTTAATGCTTTGCAGATAAAATTTTCGAGAATTTTAGAAGGGACTGGGACTAGTGCTATAGGTCTTTTATTACCTAGAGTACGTGGATTACCTCCCTTTGGTAAGGCAATGACATTAAACATTTTCCACTCTTTTGGAATGCTTGATTGTCGTACACAGGCCCTAAGCAACTTTGTGAATGGTTTAGCCAATTTCTTTAGGTAGAATTTCAGCACAGTCGAATCAACCAAATCAAAACCACTATTTTTTTTATACATCTATCTCATCGATAAACTCAGAGACTTCTTTTTCGGTTATCTGCATCCTAGTACTAACATCTATGTGGATCTTATCATTTAAATATACCACAAAATCACCAGTTGGTATATCAGAGACCTTACCCATGTCATGAAATATCACATCGAGAACATTGCTCGCATCAGAACCTTTGACTGTTCTACCCTCGTATGTATAATTGTTAGGTGAAGAATCAGATTTTTTTTTGCCAATTAACTTATCAATTTCTCTCCAGAATTTCTTAATGTTTTGGGAAGTATTTCTGAATAAGCTATCGATATGATTTCTTCGAGCAAGCCTGACAAGTCCTGCTACATATCTGCGAGAACGTCTTGCTGATTTCCAGTCAGGAACCAATTTAGATTTTTTTAGATTTACGGAAAAGTCGATCTCGTTCCTTTATAGCAGCATGTGACCAATGCGACCAATGCGACCAATACTATGGAGAATTCTACAATGTTTTTTTGCTGCAAGTCTTCTTAAATGTCCACATGAATTAATATTACAACAACCCGCTGAAATCCTTTCCTGTGATGATTTCACTTATCCCTTATACTTTTTGTAACATGCACATTTTTAAATCTCAGGAATTTTTAATATCATGAATATTCCAAAACAACCAATTTGTCCGGAGCAAGGATATTCTAGGATCATCCCATGAAAATCCATACATTAATACAATGAACCAGAATATATTAGCAGAGAAAGCAATTTAATGGGTCACTATAGGGGGGTTATTGGTCACTTTTGAGATGACAAACGTTATGGATCCATTCTCAATCTTTACGATTTCATTTATGACTGACTGAAAAAGGTCTGTTTAACACAAGATGACATTGAGTGTCCGTCAGAACGTCGGATGTGGTACCTGAAATGTACGCAATGGCCCTACTGACTTGTGTATAATGTACATTGCATGCAAAATTTCAAGATTTGGCCTCATTATGAGGCAGGCTAACATGCAGTGACACCCTAATGGAGTGTTAAACTGTGGAACTGCTTTTGTCTCATCTAAATGTGTAAAACTCACTAGATATTAGGTTGCATTAAGTACCAATGGGCCCATTACATTTCTCATAATATTTCTGAGTTTAGTGACTCTTTAAGCCCAGTTTCTTGTGGCAAGTAGTTTGAGATTAATAGTCTGCCATTTCTCCGCCCCATCCACAGGAGGCGCTTAATGCAGACCAGACGCAAGAGGGACGCCAGACCACATTCTTACTACAAAGTGGAAATGCTTGTTGTGTTTTTAGTCTGGCTGAAAAACAAGAAAACAAATCTTTTAGTCTCTGGTTCTACTTTATGTGTCTGGTTTTATTTAGTAACAATTGACAATCACTGTTTCCGTGATGGGTCTAGGTGAATTAGTCTATAGAATATAAGATGTTGTTATTGGTGTAGTAGAATTCCCCCGGTGAATTTTTGCTTGCTCACAGCTGTTGAGTGTTGATGGAGAAGGCACATGGGATACATAGGGGAATGCATAATGGATAATTCTGTTTGAAATTGTACATTTTATTATTTCGATAAAGATATTCCCACTTCATCCGTTTATATATATGTAAAAAGAAAAGAAATATGGTATTTTTTTAGTTTTATTATTCACTGGATAACGAAAAACGTCGACCCCGGTAAAATCACTGTGGGATCTATCCGTCACTGAGTTTTTAGTCAACATTTCTTTCTCGATATTATCATTCAAAATAAGTAGCTTAGCACGTTATATAATAAATGTTACCATGACTTATAGGTTAGTATTATTGTCATCAATGAACTTTTTAAAACTTTGTATGGAAAGTTGCTCAAGAATTATCTGTATGATAAAATGCGGCCAATAAAAAAACATGAGTTAACATAAAACATAACATTTCATAGAAAACTGTGCAATCAGACTAGTTCACTAACGTATAATGAGTAGATTTTTAATCGATACTGACGATAAGGCTCAGTAATTAAAGATATATGGTGAAATAAATGAATTGATTGAAAATATAGGTCAACCAATTACAGTCGCATCATGCCGAATACTTTATCACCATATTTTATTATAAAAAGTCTTATTGCATAATCTGTCAATTCTATATTAAAAAACTTATGTCATGTTCAACATGAGATATCTATCGTACTCCTTCTCTCCCATCATTTGGCTTTATTTATACACGCTATGGTATTGTTGAAAACATTCATCTAATTTTCGATAAAAATCTTGATAAATATGTGTATACATGTTACACCTACATCTCTATATAGATTCAGTTCAGATGTGTGGGTGGTGGTGATACATTTATTGTGTATTTGTATCACTCTAAATGCACATTCAGTAGGTAAAAAAATAGGTGTGTTTCCGATTTATCTAGCTTAAAACTAGATAGGGGAGATGTTAATCATTTTTTAACATTTTCTTTTAGGGAACCACTATCCAGGAACTGAAAGGAATCTTTTTTCTGTCTATTTCATAACAGTAGTTGTTTCAAACATTTACATGTACATATTTTGAGAGTTTTCTGTTTAGGAGGACTTATTTTGATATTAAACTTCTTCTAGGTAAGGGGGGGGGGGGGGTCGGAAACACGCCTATTCCTCTGTTTTGCCTTAAAATCAAAGTTTGCTATTTTTAGAATTACCTGGGAATAAAATAGACCTGGTTTACAGCCTGGAGGAGGCGGTATGTGTGCCACCTCAGTACAGGTGCCCCCGCGTCATACATTCCTACACATCCTCTCTACCTATAACTCTCCACCCTCTCTCTCCACCCATCCATCCATCCCTCACCCTATCTCTTTCTCTCTCCTCTCTCTTACCCCTCTATTTCCCTCTACCCTTTTTTGTCTTCTTTCTCCCATTTCTACTCATCCTCTCTACCTGTAACTCTCCCTCCCCATCTTTCACTCACTCTCTCCATCTCGCTTTCCCTCTCCCCCTCTCCCTCTCTCTCCCTCCCTTTTGTTCTCCCCGTGCCTTCTCTTTCTCTCTCCCGGTCCTCCTTCTCCCCTCTTTCCTCTCTCTCTTTTTCTCCCCTCTCTCTCCCCTCTCTTCCTTTCTTTCTCTTCCTTGCTCTCGCCTCCCCCGTCTTCCTTCTCTCTCTCCTCTCTCTTTTTCTATCTCTACCTTTTCCCCTCTCCCCTACTCTTCTCTTTTCCACTCTCTCTGTCCCTCTCCCGGGGCCTTCTCTCTCCCTTCTCCCTCCATCTCTCTCCTCTCTCTCTCCTCTCTCTCTCCTCTCTCCATCTCTCTTCTTTCCCTCCCCCTGTCCTCTCTCCATCTCTCTCTTTTCTTCCCCCGCATCTCTTTCCCCTTTGTCCTCCTAAGATGTTGGAAAGTTACACAGAGAGAGACTAGCAAATTGTATAACATATATATATAGTAATGGCAACAAATATAATTGGAAGTGTAAGGAAAATAGACAATAGACTATAAAGACTCTACTGCTAAGTGGCATCACTTATTTCACCTATAGTATCCCTGCCAATAGCCATGATAATAATTATGTTACCAGTTAGACCCCAGAGACCTGTTTCAGAAGAGAACCTTGCTCAAAATGTTCCTCACTAAGCTATTCGCCCTCGCTTAAGTAGGAAGTTCCTTCTATAGGAATAAAACCTACCATTGTGTGTATAGGAAATTTCTCCCCTAAAAGTTTCTTACCAGCTGCTTACCAAGGAGAAGTAGCTAAGGAAGGAAAATATTAAGTAAAGAATTGTTCTGCAACGGACCCAAGGTGTGCTTACCACCTGAGGTTCTGGCAGGTAGAGCTGTTGCTTGTTTAAGAGGAATAAACACAGAAAGTACTAGTATCTGGGACTCATCCTGTAGTCCTACAAGCAACATAGCAAGATAGAGGGGCCTCACACTTAGGATCATTCGGGCACTGAAATCTGATTTATTGGTTCATGTAGATCATCTTAAGTGGGTGACCCTCCCGTCGTAGTCTGTCTATTCATCAACTTATTTCACATGGAATCGATGAAGATGAAAATGGAGACCGGTTCCTTGATTTAATGTATTATATGTTATCTTCAGTCTTTGTTTGTGTGTAATAATAGTATTTCTTTTAAATTAATAATTTTCTTGGAAATGGATGTAGTGGGTCAGAGGACCTGATGTTAGTATCTATGAACGTAGTCAAGTTTTTTTTAGTAGAAACGACGCTTGAAAAAAATCGAGATAATGCGTTTTTTCTTTAATTATTTATCCGTTAAATATTATATAGGCTTTTAATGAAATAAGAAATGACAATAACACCATCGTTTATGTCTGCAAGTACCAATCCAGCAAAAAAACAAGAATTGTAAAACCTTACACATATATAAGAAGCATTATTAAAGAAATTTAAAAAATCAATAATCATGAAGACTCTTTTAAATATAGAACTAGACTCCTATATCTGAACTATTCAGGAATTCATACTATTGTATGAAAGAGTTGTGGAACAAGCTTGACACCAACACATACACTCAAAATATTCAAGAAGGATGTTAAAGGTATATACTGCTAAATTCTGCAACCATACTTTCCTTCTTAGGTTGATGACATATTTCCCTCCCCAAGAAGTGTCTCATGACATTACTGATTGTATACAGCTAGATCTACTTTACATTGTATTATCTGTCAATGTTTAACACTCATGTTAACAACTGTTAATTGAATTTACATTTGAACCATTGTATATGCATTTATCCTCACTCTGCTGGAAGTATGAGATAAACGTTTATAGAAAATTAATAGGTTTACTTCAAATGATTTACAAAGTGACTAAACTGTATGAGAGAGACCTCTAGTAGTAAGAAGTAGTGATGTAACTACAGACTGGCACATCTCCAGACAGGGAACTTACTCTCTCGCAGGTAAATAACTGTTGCTTAGAAGTACTCACACCTTTTTTATTCACAAACTAAGTTACTTATTTATAGAGATACACATGCATAGATAGTCCTCAGGGCAATATGTCCTGCTCTACCCGTCCACTGACTGGCGGTAGACTCAGTGCAGGGGTCACGTTGCATAACATATCCTTGCTTAAAGATTTCCTTCCTCAGCTATTGTACCTGGCTAAAGTTTTAAAGTTTTATTTCAGCTAAATAGTATGCAAGATTAGACAAGTAGGGTCAATCCTCACTGGATATGCACAGTCCATTACATATACGTTTCTTATTTTATCTAAGCAGCTGGTAAGGAACGTTTAGGGAAGGAATTCGCTATAAAAACAATCCTAATTTGTATTCCGACAGTAGGAAGTTCCTACCTAAGCAAGGACACATTAGATGATTGACCTCTTAACGAACATCAAGTGGTACTGGCTAGCGCCTTATGACGTCACACTCTCTCCACCACTCAAAACTCACCAATAACAAGCCCCTTCGGTAGTGGCAGAAATCATTTATTTCCAAAACTTATATAGCTGTGAATGCAATTTAAATAAGTGATGCTTAGCAAGGAACATATCACAAAAATTATGCACCAGGCCCCTGGAGTGCCTACTGAGAGTAAGAGTAACCAGACATTGGATTCCTCGCCACGTTCAGACAGCAAAAAGTGGAAGGAAATGTCTTACAGTGCATTCCACACAAGTAGACAGACCCGAGTGATTGGCAAGCACCCATGGGAGGTTATCGTGAAAAGTCAGACCAAAAAAGCTAGGTGTCTTTCCGATTTATAGTAGCTGAAATCAATGTAGGGGGAGATGGTAATTTTTCTCTTTTTTCCATCTTTTCGTTTTTTATTTGTAGATTTACAGTAATCTACAAATACTGCCATTGAGTAGACAAACGTCCATCATTGATTAAAATATGATCAATTGGGGGGCTATGAACTTGTCCTGATATGATTGCAATTGGGGTTAATCTAAGATAAATCAGCAGCAGAAGAGCATGGCTTTAAGATCAAATCTCTGATTATCACACTAAGTATCTGGTCTTGCTCCTTCAGTAATATATCACCAACTCTTGTTTGCTGTGTTATGTAACACCTCTGCCCATAAGACTTCAGCTGTCTGTCTGATTACCATGTAACCTCCAATAAAAGTGCTACATCAAGCAAAGAGTCAGGATATTATATACATATACATGACAATAATTGTCACTTGACCATGGGTTATATATAACTGAAATCTGCAAATGTTTTCCTTCAAGACGGAAATTAATTGAATTAAGCTAACACAATCAATGAATACTTTAAAACAGTAATAGAATTATGAAATATCAACTGCAACTTGTTTATAATATTATAGTAAACCGCCATGCCGGAACGGATTGTTTCCGCAAAACAATAGTTGTTTTAAATGTTCCTTTTAAGATTTTTGGTGAACTTGTTGTATGAAATATCTTCATAATTGAGATACGTTAAGGTGTATTTGAGATATGAACATAGTCATTCCCACTACTTCTCACCTTACTTCCAAATAAATCTTGTCACAAACTTGAAGCAGTCTAAAGCACTTTCAGGCTGAAGCTTTCCTTGAAAAATCAAAAATAAAGAAAGTATTACTTGGTAAAAAGGTAACATATAATAATTATAGCATCGAGCTATGTGACATAAACTGTAGCAAGCTAGTAGCCGCGCCGCCACGTGGTGAATAACTTCACCATTGATTTCTTCCGTTACACTGGATAGGCTACATACAACCACCGCGTCACAGGCTTCTGGGAGGTCCTTGCACCTTTAATTTCATTAACAAACTGAAAATTCTCCTAATATTTCCTTCTACCAAAGCAGATTTTCCCACAGATACCCAATGTCATCCTGGAATACAAGGGCAATTAAACTTCAATTAAGACTTCACCAGAACAAATTACAGAATTTTCACTGCCGGTCAATGAAAGATTCTGTCTGTGAGGACCATTTTATTCCTGGATTGCGGATCTCAGAGTGAGTTACTTGCCAAGGTTTAACTAACACATGAGCATCTCTCTTCTATATGAATGAAAATGTGTTGCACTCGATGGCTGGAATATCCATGGATGTTTACCTAACGAAAGCAGTGATCTTTCTGGTTCTGTGAGGGAGCATATAATTATATGTGATGTGTTACAGGAAAATCACAAGTCATGAGTCGCAAAAAATTGATTCTGGGATAGCATAATATTTGAAAAGATGAGATCAAGGGGATTCCAATCATAGTAAACGTTAGGACATCTAATACTTCTGTACTTTTGTTATGCCTGCAAATGTGTATTTTCAGATAAAAAAAAATATCACTTGTTGGGCAATCACTAGTATATTAGTTAAGTACATTCTCCTGAGGACAACCTTAAATATCCATAGATATATTAAACACAGTCTTGAAATTTGGGATATGTATTTTATGCTACTATCAGCGCTAGACTCCTCAAAAATGAAAACTTTCTAAGCAAGGGTTCTTGTGGACAATTATTTGAAAAATATTATTTTGTTGCGACTTGTGATACATTTTCCTGTCACAAATCACATGTTATTATATTAACTTGAAGGATTACCATACGGATTAGTAAGACACATAGCAAGGGAGGACGCAGGAAGGATCGCTAGGTTCTTGTCTGGGAAATAGAGTACAGTCAGTAAGTAAGTAGCAACATGGGCCAGACCATGCAACTATGTACCTACACACCAGTTAGAACTGACAACCCTGAACCTGTAATATTGTTGACTTTGAGAGTTTGGTATTGAATGGATGTCTAGAATATTTGTTTGTGCCTAAACACAAATAACAGCGTAAATCGTATTGTTATGTTTAATCTGTGAAATTCTGGGGAGAGTTTGAACAGATTGGCATTTTTATTTATTCCCGGGCGAATCAATTACATGTATTTTCAATATATGCATTTCCTTTTTATTTTTTATTATTCCAAATATTTATTCAACCTTCTTTTTCACTGAAGCCACATTTGATAACTGCTTGTCTTTTTATATTTTATTTGTTTTACCTGCATTATAAAGACTAGTCTCTACCTGTCAATGTTAGGGGTTATTTGCTTCTTTTCGGCAACGTCTGTAAAAATAGTCTGTTAAATGTAAGGTTTGATTGATAATAATGATTTTAATTGCAATATTGTTCAAAAATAAAAGTAAATAAAAATATATCAACCCTGATGAAAATACAATTAATGTTAATTCTTTCCAGCTATTAGTGTTATTTCATCCTAGAAAAAAATAACTATCGATATTCTAATTTTCAAAATTTTCTAGGGCAACATATCCGGGTGTACACTTTGCCCCCAATTCAGGTGTATCGTTAGTATCCTGTGTCAGCATAATATCCCATAGTGATAGTTACCATCAACTGCTATGATAGGTGTTGTAGTACAGGCGAGTAAAAGGCCACCTGTCAACACCTCGCGCATGGTGAGTGATATCTCTCCCCTCAACAACTGTCTGGGGAGGACTATATTCAATCCCCGGTAATCTCAGTCTAGGCTCAGTGTTGAGAGATCCCCTCCAAACTGAGGGAAAGCTTCTCGCTTCAAACCGCAACATGCCATTAGAATCCCATTAGTACCCCTATTCCAGGTCAGAAAGGTCATTAACGCAGTAGACGTCCAATCACTGGCATGTATACCATATAAAAACGTTTAAACTTACACTCATGAGGGGGTTATGTTAAAAAATGAGCAAAATAGCAATTATATACAGAGTTGGCAGATGGTAATTAGTTTGGTATTATTCAAACAGAGTTGGCAGTGTCAATTGATTGTTCATCTGATTAGTTAGTATAATTTTCAAAAATTGGTAATTCTTCCAAAAATCATTGGAATGGGTTGTGGGTCAAATTTTAAAAATTCCTAGTGCATATATATATTATTGTAATAACATAATAGGGTAATTAATTTTACTTTTGGTTATATTACATCAAGATATAAAAATGAGAAACCTTTGACGAACGATGTACCATAAATGAGAATGAGAATGAGGTCATTTAATGGGATGATTTAAATTATTTTGACGGTCTACCTTTGCATAGTTTCGTCTACTTCGTAGGTAAGTGAGTGGTATATGAATACCTAACATTAAATATATCAGTTCATATTTCACCAAAAGACTAAAATAAATACAATTTCTACATTGTTGTTTTTGTTTGTGATTTACCCTTTTATTGCTTAAAGCTTCAAATACTGCCCTATAGGCTAAAAGAAATAGTTGCGTTTCCGATTTAAGTCCCCTCCCCTCCCTACCTACATCCAAAATCTATCCCAACTTACAAACACATAAACTGTTTAAAACAAACTTGACCATGCCTAATTTCTTTGGTGATTTTTCTTTACCAAAAAATCTAATAAAACCGGGAAACCAAGTCTTCCTAACCAGGAACCGTTAAAAGTTACATTTCTCTATATTTGAAAAAAGCTATTGTTACGAAATAGACATTTTCTTCAGTTCCTGGATGGTGGTTTCCTAAAGGAATACCATTCCTCCCACTTATTTCTCAGCTAGATAAATGCGAAAAAACTTCCATAGTTTTCTATTGTTCATTGGGGGCGGGGGGCAATTACTCACTCAAATTTCCGTCTTGCATACATTCTGAGTACATTTCATGACAGCGCTTACAAGGTTTACAACATGCTATATCATTTATTAGGTGACCTGAAACCCCGATACCCTGCTATGCAACCCAATACTTTCTCAGATCATACTTGACAGGTTATCTTAGGTTTCACAATAACACAGCGCCACTTTCACACACACTCTACAAACCCTCTAGCTCTCTCACATCCGCCTCGATCATGGCAGGTTTTAGCCTGCAGCATATGTGATGTGTCACAGAAAAATGAGCCACAAGTCGCAAGAAAAATGGATTTTAAAATATCATATTATATTTTTAAAGATGGGATCGGGATGATGCCAATGATGCAAATGTTTAACATAATTTGATAAGTACTTTTATATCTTAGGATGTTCAAAACAAAAGGATACTGATATTCCAGAATGGACAATCATCTTTAGCATATTAAACATACAGTCTTGATTCGTGAAACTAACATTTACAGAAGGGCATCGAATACCTCAAACATCAAAACATTCCTTATGAAGATATTTTGTCCAAAAAATCATTTGGAAAATATCATTTGTGCGACGTAGGACTCATTTCTCAATAACACATCACATGTTATTCGCCAACATTGAGTGTAGGATAGAAAAACATATATGATATGGGAAAATCCAGCTTAACATGTAAATCTAAATCTCTCAAGATAAATAATAGAAGATTGGTATGGCAAATCGTTCTCAGAATGTCTATATTCAAGGCTATCAAATTATGTCCGTTAAGCGTCTGGAGCCTTCAATAATCAAATAATGAAATTATAGCAATTATAGCGAATATAATGTTTAAGATGCACATGTAAATTAAAATAGTCAGGTCCTCGGGAAATGTTTTAGATTTAGAAAATATTTTATTCAGGTCTACTACATTTCCATACGTACAAGCATGAATTTCGCCTTCACCAATCTTTTAAATAACCTACATTTTTTTTAAAAATTGCATTTCAAAATACAGCTCAATTAACAAAGGTAAAGCCAAATATTATGTTCCGAGATATTCCTAGTATTTATCGTTTACTAAATGTGTAGAGCTGCCGATTGTACATTCTCAGACAATCTGACCCATAACACAATATCTTCAACTTCTCTGTGAAGAAACGCAGTTAACTATTAGCAAACTGATTTCCACAAATTGGTGTAATCCTAAAGTGCTTCATAGTATATATCTTTGCGACATTCTGGCAGATATTCCTAATATTTCCCAATATTTTATTTTGGGCTGAATTCTCTGTAATTATCTTTTTTTAGTTCTTAAGATTTCACACAATTTTAGAAATGCAACACATAGCATAGCTTAACTGTTTTTAATCCAATAATCTTTTAACCTCAACGGCACAAAATCTGACGCCTGTATTGCACATCTATCTCTAAGAGCCCAGTGTCTTGTTATTCGTCCATCTCGGGCTGAGAGTAAGGACCTCCTGTGGTGGGGTGAAACCCTCTTTATACCGCGTAAACACCACTTACATCCGCACATTCACACCCTTGAGCAAAAACAAACCCTTGGGAAAAAATATGAAGTGTGAAAACAATGAGAACGCTTAGTAGTACTGCGTATCAAGCTATATTTGGGTAAGGTCATCAGAAAATGTACAATTTGTCTCCACCAACCTTATCAAATAATCCAAATGTGAGATTAATTTGAGATAAAAATGAAGTTATAGATACAGTTTCATATAACAGAACTGATATTGAATTAAGGCAATACCGAAATATGCTCGGCTATACCTGATATGGATCATTTTCAGCCGAATTTAGCCGAATTTACTGAATGTGTAGACCTACCGATTGTACATTTTCTGAAGAACTACCCATTTACGTAAATATTGATTTAATCCATTATCACATTGCTTACTCAGTTTTTTCAATGTTCAATTTCTTTCTTTTTTTTAAAAAATCGTTATTTCCCCCCTTTTGAATTTTATCATAGATCTATATATGATCATATTGATTTACTTTCTTACATATAATAAATTGAAAAGAACATTTCTGCCTCTTGAGTTGTATTCATGTAATCAATATTTCAAATCTGGCACCTTATAATTCACGAGGATAGGAACCTTTTCCTTTTTGAATTTCCTTTCTAAATTCGTTCTGCAAGAAATTCTTTTTAAAACATTTCCTATGCGACGCTGAATATTACAATAGCAAACAAAAACAAAAGTAAACACAAATAAATGTTACTAATTACAGAATAATAATATAGATGTATAATAGATTAGAGATTCCTAATCTGTATTTTAGATATTCTCACATTGGGATAAAGTGCGACAAATTTAAAACATGAAGACGTCACTGAAGAATTCAAAGAGGAAAAAACAGACGTTGATTTATTGCCTTCAAAAAAACTTGGAATGTAACCTTTACACCCCAAGTGAAAAACACTCATAGAACAACAACGTTTAAGTGCATGGGATGAGTTAAATGTGAAAATTGATTTGATTAGATGAACATTGATATTTGCAAATTATTATTGGAACATAGTACATCTATATATGCTTGAAATACATTTTTTAGTTGGTATCCGTAGATATTAACATTTTATTTCATTGTTGTTTATGCTCTTTGTTTTTACATTTGTAGAAATCATATTACATACTGTAAACACATTTATTTTCGCGCAGATAAATTTTCGTGCACTAAACTTGTACTTTCACACCTTTTCAAGGAAGTCTCACAACTTGTTCATGCAAAAATTATACCTTTCGAACAGGATTTATTTTCACGCACAAAGGTGGGTGCGCGAAAATAAATACTGCGCGAACATTAATACGTTCACAGTAATCAGATTTGGACTTATTTGGACTTATTATAAATTAAGTCCATCTACTATGAGTCCATATTTCAACCCATAAGTCCAAAATATATTCAAATTTCCATACATTTATGTCTAAAATTGTCACTTTGCCATGTTAAATATTATCAAAATATATCGGTGAGTCTGACCCAAAACCAGTTAAAATAACATTATTTCAAATCGCAAAATTTGAACGTCACATGGGCGTCACGTGCATGGACGTGCGGAGAACCTACCTCACGTCACACCATGACGTCATAAAAACCATAGCAACCATCGCCGCCACATGACGCACCCACTTCCCTCACGTGACCCTCTGTGACCTTGAACCCGCCTTTATAAGCACCAATGGCAGGAGAGGAAACAGGGAAAGGGCAACCTGAGTGCTCTTAGCAAAGGTTCGCTGACATGGGATGCCTTAAAAGTGGGTAATTCCGAAAGCACATCTGAGAGAACGTCTTAATCTTGTCATAATAGGAACCAAATGTTTGCAAGTGCCGGTTCGTTACAGACCATAGACTGAGATCGTACATCTTGCAGTTGTTAGAATGTGACAGGCAACACTTGTGACACTTGTATTGGAGTTCATGATACAAAATAAAAAAAGTCATGGGAGGTCATTATTATATTTATCGCACGACCTGTTTAGCCTTGGGTTAATAGCTTGCAGGAAAAAGGGTTAACATAGAGATGTTTCACAGTGCGTAGATACATGTGTAGGTACAAATGTGTACAAAGAGGATTTAAATTCCCGCTTTAATTCCCCAAGTTAAGGGTCATGGCGTCAGTTTATGTTCAATAGGCAACTCTAGCCATTAAGTAATCTTTTATCTAAAGATGATGAATATTATGTACTGCATGACCGACATCTATATTCTTGATTCACATGGAGTTATGTGACTTATAGTGCAGTGTGAAATGTATAGAAAAAAATCTTCAGCATGGGATATTGATAGGTGCTTTAATGTCGATATTCATGTGTTATACATCTTTCCATAACTCTGTCCTCCATCTGTCCCATCATGCATTTAGTTTGATTAGATCATTTGTATATGATATTGTGAAAATGTCCTTTAACTTTCACTAAAATGTTGCTAAATATTTGTATGTCAAACCCGAATTGAATCCATCCCAGCATAAAACTGTAACAGATATGCGCAGTGTCACATGCATATCCCCTATTCCCAAAGTTATGGGTCAGATCGTCAGTAAAAGCACAATCGGCAGCTCTACACATTAGTAAAATTTCCAAAATTAGGCTGAAAATTGTTAGATATTATGAATACATATGTCATTATGTTTGATCCATTAACTTCTGGCGTCTTCACCCATATATATATACATGGTCTAAATACCAACCGACCCCTCCGATGGGAAGATAATAGTATACCTTATAGTTACACTTCCAATTAAAATGCGTATTTCCAAGCGTCAAATTTAATCAGATGAATGGACGTAAATTATAACTGAATAATTTAGATGTTCGGTTTCTTAAATTAATGTTGTCTATCAGAATCTTTCAATTATTATAATTTCGAATATTTGTTGAGATTCAACGGCCAACAAAATGACAATGTTTGTTAAAATAGGCATTATGTGCACAGAATGTATATCTTTTTTAGGTAGAAAACGAGTTCCATAGATATTGTAGAGGTAGCGCAGATAGCTGTGCTATTTTTAATGTATAAAACTACAGAATTGTACGTACTATTGGGTAAATATCATGTGCTTTATTAAATGCATTGAATACACACTTTTTGTTGTAAGAACTTTGGGTAAAACTGTTTTTGTTCTATCAATTTGCCAGACCTGGAAAACCTGATTATAAATCAGAAGTGATCGACCAATTATATGCTTCCTGTCAAAAGCAAATTAAAGCATTTATTATTATTACTAGCAACATAAATGTAATTGATTGTTTACCTGTAAATATATGTATTAAAACGCAACTAAAGAGTATCAATAGAACAAGATGTTCCAGAAGTTACTAAAGTATCTATTTAAGGGAGATAAGTACAGAACTACACTAGCCTTTAGCCCCACAGCGAGCGATCCAGCAAAACAATTATGATAAATATACAAGTGAGAGAGAAAGCGGAAATCCAGTCAGCTTGTTACATAAACAGTTTGCCAGAGGTCGCTGGCAGTCTTCCGGTCTGGGGCGATATATTATCGCCCAGTACAAAGTGAAAGAAGGACGGATTGAAGAGCCTCGTTCTGGATTGAAGTCAGACGCCATGTTTGACAAGTGCTGCTTGATAGACGACCTGGGCGTGTTTTTGTAGGAATATAATAGAATCTTAGACTGGAAGTGGAGATATTGCCATATTTGTGTGTCTAATAATAGAGAAGTGGTTAGACGGGGGTGGGGGGGGGGGGGCAGGGAGGATGGTACAGTGGATTAACGAGATCAATGGGATGGGGTTGGGGTGGGAGGGAATCGGTTGCTTTGCACCCTATTTCGACACCATACTATATATCGTATATATTCTGGTCCTATCTGGGCGAGGCAGGTAACACGCTAACGTGATGCGATACCCAGCTCTTTTCTTATATTAGCAACGACTCTTCTACATACATATCATATAAGCATAGGCAGCTATCCCAGTTGACGTGATAGGAGGTGAATGGATGCTTTGGTATGGGATTCGATTATGGGACTCGAAACTGCTCAGTTTGACAAACAGCTTAACCATTACACCACTCCGAGGGAAGGGAGGATAGGATAGCGAGCATATACCTCGGCATGATTCATTTTAATCTGACGTACAGATATTTAGCACCATCCATGGATTATTTGAGAGGATTGGTGAAGGTGAATTGTACATATTCTGACAAACTTACCCATGCGCTAATACTATCATCTCAACCTCTGGGCTAGGTATTTTGGCATTCCCTGTATCATTGCACCTATTGAAATCCCCTATTTAAAAGGCTCTCTCATCAATGCCCCCCTTGCATACCAATCTGCGAGTAACTTTTTCAGTATTACTATTGAGCTCGCAGATTGCTATGCAGGGGGGGGCCAATGTCTTTCTCTCCTCTCGTCTCTTTCACGTCTACCTACCGTATTCAGTACTACCTCTTTTTCCTTTCTTTCTCACCCGGTTAACCCACCCCAACCCCATCACCACCATCATCTGTCTCTATCTCATTCTCTCCCTACCTCCTCATTCTTTTCTCCTTTTCTTCTCCACGCCATCCCCCATCCACTATACTCCTTCCTATAATATGAGTCAGATTGTCAGAAAATGTACAATCAGCAGCTCTACACATTTCCTAAATTCTACAAAATTAGGCTGGAAATGATAAACATTATGTATATCTGATTATATTTAGTAGTACATCCATTAAAAATATCTGTTCGGTTATGTTAAACTGTATTTTGAACCTGATTATTGTCTTAAATTTGAATTATTTAAGAGGATTGGGGAAGGCGAATTGTACATCTTCCGGTGATTTGACCACTATACCCTTAACCCGCACTCACACCCTCTCAGAACCTCTCACAGGACAACCTCTCACAACCTCTGTACTTTTAGCACCACCACCACCACTGCCACCACCACCACCAGCTCCTCCTCCTCCTCCTCCTCCTCCTCCACTTCATTCTCAACGATGAGTTACTCGCGAACACATGTATCTGCTCGGCTAACATGACACAGGAGCATGTCCACCGCCACCAGCCTGGACCCGAGCAGCACAGGAGGAGTTACCACCACGATGATGGACACCTCACACCACCACCACCACACTCCAGTGACTTTCTTATTAATAATAACCTTAGTGCTAATAACCTTACCACCTGGATATTCCACCACCAACAGCATAAACCTAGGCAATAACAATGCATATTCCACGGGATATACAGCGTCAGTATTATTAAATGCACCAGTGAATGTTAGTATTAATTCCTCAAGGGAGATTGAAGAAGGAGATGGGGTGTTTAAGACACAATCAGATGGTGGATTCTACCACCAAACTACAGCCATCCCACAGTGGATCTACGGGAGTCTTTATGAGGAATGGCTGGCTTCTAATAAGTCTATAACAGACAGCGAGTTGCTTGCTTTCTTGCACGTGTTACACGGGGATATATCTAATTTCACAACAAGTCCTTTCAACAAGGAGCATCTGCTCAGGGAAATACAGCGTACCGTGGAGGAGAATGGATTAACAGATAATCTCCTGGAAGCAATGGCTGCCAGGGAGGACTGGCTGGCAAGGTCAAGTCAAGGTCAATCAGCATTCGGTGACCAAGGTCAAGGAGACCAAAGCCAAGGTGACCAAGGTCAATTTAGGAAATACCCCAAATATGGCAACCGCCCGAGACCTAAGAAAAATACGAAGTACAAAGCAAACTACCTAGGACATATCCTCAAAAAAAGAGTGGAAATGTTAAGGCAAACTCCTAAGCAAAAGCTAGAGTTGGTTTTTCTAGTGGATAGCTCTGCAACAGTCGGAAGAGTTAATTTTGCGAATGAGCTCAAATTTGTTAGTAAACTTTTGATAGATTTTGCAGTGGATAGGTTCAGGACACGAGTAGCTCTTGTGACCTTCTCCTCGCAGGACCGAGTGATCCGCCATGTTGATCACCTCCAGTACTCTGATAATGACCACAACAAGTGTTCGCTGTTAGAGAGGGAATTACTGGAAATACGGTACACTGGAGGTGCTACTGACACACTGGGGGCCTTCAAGGAAGCAGAGGTAGGTTGTTATTATCATCATTGTTGTTATTGTTAATTCTCCTTCGTGGGTCAGATCAGAAGATGTACAATCGGCAGCTCTACAGATTCAGTAAATTCTGTTAAATTAGACTCAGTCTAGGCGTAACGTTGAGTGAGAGAGTCCTTTCAAACGAACGGAAAGCCTCTTGCCTCAAACCACAAAGTGCCATTATAATTCCATTAAGATCGCAAAATGTCATTATATTCCCATATTAAAACGACGGGCCCTAGGCCAGGAAATCGATTAGCGAAGAAGGGTGGCATACCAGTCTTATTTGATCTGAGGGTTTAGACCTAGAGTGGACTGAAATTTAGCCAATGCTAGTATCTGACTGAGTATCTTCGGTATTGAATTGATTAAAAAGAACTTGTTTCGTTATGTTAACCTTATTGTTTAGCGTGATATTCGTTCTTAATTCTTTAATATTTGAGAGGAACAAAGGAAAATTGTCCCTTTTCTGAGATTTCTGCCATTGTGCGATTTCACTCTTTTTTATGCTTCTTGTGTTTCTTTCTGTAGCGCCAGCCCCATACCTTGGTCACTACAAAGGGGAGGTGTTACTTGGTAGCTCTATAGATATTGCCCTCCTGTGTATGTGAGCTGTTCCAAGGAGGTTATTATTGTTATCATTATTTGTTATTTAGGGGAGAACCCCTTCAGATCTCAACCATTTATTCAAACTTCAAGTTCAAACTGTCTCATAATAAATGTTCTACATCTCAACGGGTAACAACAATTAAAAAATAATCAATCATTTAATTCGACATCAGTCGACCTATCAAGAAAGTCCGTACAAGGATTTTCCGATTTACTATTTATAGATATAGTAATTATACAAAAAAGTAAAAGGGTAAATAGAGGAAAAGAGAGATGCAACGATGACATCGATAACACCGTCTATGAGTAGTTTCTATTCATTTAGCTTTATAAAACTAGACCTGACTTATTTGTATAATGCTGTATCTATATTCTGTCTAAGTCGAAATGCACATTACATATCGCTAACATAGAACAATATTGAAACATAGACCTTTGCTTTTGGTTTTGAATCGTCATAAAGTATCCAAAAGCGAAAAGAAAACCCAATTTGAATTTTTATCATACAACTTTTTATCAAAATAATATTTTTATTGCACCCCACTTATTGCACCTCTGAAGTGGACTGCACTTATAATAAATGCTTTTTAATGAATGAATGGGGACAATTTATGAATGAACTGGTGACTAAGCAATAGGGGATTTGCATGTACCGTTGCGCATGCCTGGTACAGTGCATGCTGGGATAGATTCAGTTCAGGTTTGACAGGTATTTAGCCACATTCTTATCGAAAATTGCAAGAATGTTTTCACCAAAATCGTAGCTTTGAGATGGAGAATTGTATTAGAGAAACATATATTTACAATGTACATAAGTGCCATAATTCCAAGCGAGTTCCTTATTCAGCCTAGTATGGAATAATTGCTGGCATCCTAAAATAAAGCAATACTCTATTGTTGAGCCCCATTATGTACCTAGTATGGAATAATTGAGAGCATATTAAAATAAAGTAATAATCTATTGTTGAGCCTCATTACATACCTAGTATGGAATAATTGCTGGCATTCTAAAATAAAGCAATAATCTATTGTTGCGCCCCAATATGTACCTAGTATGGAATAATTGAGAGCATATCAAAATAAATTAATAATCTACTTTTGTGCTCCATTATGTACCTAATATGGAATTATTGATAGCATATTAAAATAAAGTAATACTCTATTGTTGAGCCCCATTATGTACCTAGTATGGAATAATTTGTATTGAGATGCTTTACGAGTAAACTAACCTACTTGGATAATGACTAAGGCGGCCCACCGACTGACATATCCCCAATATTTAGTAAACATATCAGAGAAGCCAGAAGCCAGACCTCCGCGGGAGGCCTCAGCTTGAGTAATGCACCCGATCCACCAGGACACCAATAGGGGGGTTGTAGATAATGCTGCATAATCAACCTGTTTTTTCTAAAGTGAGTGAACGCAAATTATACATTTTTTAGAACAAAGTATATAATTGGTCAAAGTTTCACAAGAGTGATATGTCTCATTTGCCAATTGGAGGAGTATTACTATAAGCTTTACTATTTAAATATATATCTAGATCAGGTTACATACTAGTTATTTTGTATACCTCTTTGTGTTAATTAATGTCAATTAGTACTCTCTTTGTTCAATGATCTCTCCACATTGACTTATTTTACAAGTAAGCAAACACAAAGTACCATTTACTTATGCGTTAGCACATAATTATCCACCTTTCTAGACAACTTGTGAGATCATATATATATATAGATTTCATACCTCAAAACCGAACGATATTTTTAGGGGTTTTTTTGTGGTTGGTCATTCGTCTTTAAAAGAGAGGTGAAAAAATCTGTACAATAGAAATCCGTTCAATAGAACATTAAATATCTGGAATTTTCCAGACCCCGAAAATCTAATTTAGCCCTTTTCGGTTGTTGAGGTATTTACATTGATTTTGACCTGAATGATTCATGAAAATGTTTTTGTATGTTCATGAAAACCTTCTTTCTACCATTCTACCATCTAACATTGGGGGCGTCATAAACGGGACCAAGGGGGGCGTGGTTACCTGGCGGCGTCGTTAAGGCGATGTCTCCAATATATTCAGTGAAGGATCACCTGCACGTATTTCTTAAACTACAATTGCTGTAACGAATCCTATGCTTTGCTTTTTTTCATCAGCTAATACCTAGAAAGGTGTACATAACAATTACATAATGTCTCTTGGCTGAATAAACACATTTAAAACAAATAATTGTGAGAAATTACCCAGTAATTAATTTGGTCAATTAATGATGAAGAAGTCGGAGAGATTTGGTAAACACTTGGTCAGTAAATCTAAATCTAAAATTTAGCTGGAAGAATCTGTGGCGTCGATTTGACTTCCAGCCAAGAATTGATTAAATCGAAGGATGTCATGGGTCTATTCTTTACAATAATTATATTTGTAATACCTAGTTACCTTTTCTTATGGCGCCAGAAAAGACTACAATCATTATTTAGTTGTTTATATATAGAAACAGTATTTTGTACATGTACGTATCGGACTAAACACGGGTTAAGCCCTTAAGGGTTGAGACAGAGTAGTACTTATAATTTAATGGTAATAATTTATTTTGTATAGTGATAAGTCTTGAATATGAAAAAATGGAATATGGAGAACATTGAAGGTTGGACCTAGGAAGAACAATGTATGAAAAAGTTGATGATCTTTGTAAATTAACGCTCTGTGCAATAAATAAAAGCATATGTACACAGAGAAGATATAAGAACTGTAACATATTGATGTATGCACGATCCTGAACAGAATGATTTGGCCTCATTTGTTTCTCTTTCGTATAAATACTACATGTACTACAGCTCCATCCTTCTTAGAGCCCTAGTGCAAGTCTAGTACTCCCCATTCATGGACCGTCAGTCAAGGGGAAGTGACCCTAACATGGTAGTGACCATAACATTTATTGCCTTTATTTTTTGCCTAGCGGGGTTTTCACTGCACAGCCATTTATATTTCTTTTTTTTCCTGATTTCATTTTTTAAACAAAACTAAATCAAAGACTTGTGCAAGTCTACTCCATCCTACGTTATGATTCGGAGTGAGATAAACGCAAGCCCGCTATCGGCTTGTATTGATTTAAAAACGATAGAACGAATTTTGTGGGAGTTTATAAACATTTTCATGAAGCTTTGGATTGAGGTCGAGTGGATGTGTTTTTAAAGGTTAATTCAAGGAGACAGTTTGTCTCCTCCTCGATATCTGGCATAGGTAAAAGTGCTGCACTATGTTTCTTTTCACTGTTTCCTTACCGCTTTCTTGGTCGATTGTGCTCTCCTCATCCCTCTCTCACGTCTATATCTCCCTCCCTCCCTCTCCGCTCTCTCTCTCTCTCTCCCTCCTCCCTCCTCTCTCTCACCTTCTCCCTCCCCCTCTCTCTGCCTCTCCGCTCTCTCTCTCTCTCTTTCACTCTCTCTCTCCCTTCTCCCCTCTCCCTCCTCTCTCTCACCTTCTCCCTCCCCCTCTGTCTGCCTCTCTGTCTCTCCTCTCTCTCTTTCTTTTTATCTCCCTTTCTCTCTCCCTCTCTCTCCCCTTTCCCCCACTCCCACTCCCTCTCGCTCACACTCCCTCCCTCTTTCTCTCACTCTCATTCTCCCTCCATCTCTCCCCCTCTCTCTCCTCTCGCTGTGTCTCTCTCTGTGTCTCTCTCTGTGTCTCTCTCTCCCTGTCCCACCCTCTCTAGAAGTAGGCCTAATATGTCTCTTTATTTCGTCATTCTTTGCGTGAATCTCGTGCAGATCAAATGGTGATCTTCACGCATACGTCACGCATCATACCAGATGACATTTGGCTCTAAATGGCGCGTATCATGATCATGAGTCAGCTTTCTGTAGATCATGTTAGAAACATTTAACCTTTAATTCTCTGGAATACAGCATGTCGTTCAGCATCGGTTCTTAGTTTGTAATCCACGCTACTTCTAATAGTTATGTATGTGTGTAACTTATAGCAGAAGTTTTCGTATATAATGTGTAACTTATACTATGTCATGTAACATGCATGGTTAATGCCCTCTGTTACAACAGTTCTGCTGGCCACACCAGAAAGAACATACATAACAAACGCGGTATTCATAAACTATCAGGATATTTCTAATAATCCTAACCGGATTATTAAACACGTTCTGTATCTTCAATGAACTCAGTTAAACAATAGTAAATAACATTATAAATTCAGTCTTAATTACCCAATATTAAATCCCAACCAAACTCTCCCGTATTACACACAACAACGTTCAAACAGAAGTACATCTTCGATAATTCTGAATATTTAGAAGGAAGTGATATATCAAACTTTATATATGGCGAAGCTACCATTTTAGGGTGACTATTTTCTCTTAATGTAATGTCAATATTCTAGTATTCCCTTTGGTAATGTGTGGGTGGATGGGAAAGGTGGGGTGGGGGTCACTTAAAAAATCCGTCGCTTCACAAAATTCCAAAGCTTGTTTCCTATTGTCAGACCAAGATGATCTCCAAAAGGAATTCTAAAACCAGACTCGAGACATTCGCAAAGTTGGCTAAATTATTGTGATGTACAGCATTATTAGGCCCTTGTTGTGTCTGCCACCCTGTCGCTCCATAAAACACGCTTACAACAGCTGTGTTCAGCTATGGTGTAAAAGCTGTGAAGTGTTAGCCTGATAGAGTGGCTTGTTTTACCATGATTATGTTGTTCACTGTTAGATGAAGATATCAGCTCGCTCTCTCTGGGTTTTTTATTTGGAGTGTGTGAGAAGGTATCGTGATAACGATTCTCTGTAGTCCAACCGCAGGCTGCTCTCCTTGTCACATGATTGGATTCTGTGGTAGAACGCAGTCTCATGCTTTAAATTGTTGGTTTTTTCCTTTAAATTGTTTTTACTACTTCCCTGCCACGTTCTCCTCTTCTTTCTCGAAAGCTTGTTTCCTCGTTCACTTTCTCCTTGACCTTGTATTGGAGTTAATATCTCCTCTGTCTGTCTTCTTATTAATTCTCTCTCTCGCTCTCCTTTTCTCCCTGTCTCTGTCGTTATATCACTCTCTCCCCTCTTTCTCCCTCTTTCCCCTCTCCCCCCTCTCCCCCTACTTTCCCTCCATAGCTATCTTAAGTCTCTTAATTTGTCTCACCTCTCCCTGTCCCCCTCTCTCTCTATCACTCCCCTCTCCCTCTCTCTCCCCTCTATCCCTCCCCCTCTCCCCTTGTTCTCTCTCCCTCCCCCCGTTCTCCTTCTTTCCCTATCTTCTATTTTTCCATAGCTATCTTAGTCTCTTTGTCTCACCTCTCCCTGACCCGCTCTCTATCCCTCTCCCCAACTCCAACGTATACTCAAATATACTCTTGAATCCCATTTCTCTCCCCCAACTCCCTCACCCTCACCTCCCATTCCGTCTTCTGCCTGTTTCTACTTCTCTGTCACTTTTGTCCACCCCTCCCTCTCTTTGTCTATGTGCCCCGCTCCTCCCTCATTTCTTCCTGTCTCCCTCTTCCCTTTTATCCCTTTTACTCTCTCTCTGTTGTGGTTTGAAGCATGTTTTCTCTCATACCAAAACTACTTTGTCCCGCCCCCACTTGGTCGTGAGCTGGCACTTATTAGCGCTGTGGTCCAGCGACCGCATCCCAAGCCTTTTATGAATCAGCCTTTCAAGGGAACCATGCTCCTCAAATGGACTGAATAAAATATGCATTAGATGTATAGATTCTGTATTTTTACATTACCACTACGGTATCTTTACGTCTTCGTTTCATTTTCAGTGGAGTGGATGAACTCCCTTTATTTCTTCATTAACAGAATACTATCCAAGATTCGATACTTGAGGTTCGACACTTGGGATTTTATAATACGAAAGGGAAATACAGAATTTTAAAAAAGTGGAAAACCGGATCTATAGTAAATAGTAGAAGTTGAGTGACAAAAGATTATTGAGTCTACATAAATTGGTCCACACAGTGAAAAAAGTTTCACAGGTACAACATATTTTGTTGAGGAATCACTTGTTATAGAACAGAGATATGGGTTAGATTTTTTGAAAATGTACAATTGGCAGCTGTACACATACAGTAAGTTCTGCAAAATCAGAAGCTGCAATTTGGTCAATACTAGGTGAATTCGAGTATGTTCGGCATTACATTGAATCGGTTTGCTTAGGTTGAACTGTATTTTGAAATTAATTTTCGTCTGAAATTTGGGTTATTTGAGAGGATTGGCCAAGTTGAATTGTATATTTTCAGAAAATCTGACACATATACAAAAATCCTCTGAATTTATTATACTTATGAAAATTAGCTTTAACTGATGTATGTGTGACTATAATGACTACACATGCAAGACAAAGGTCATCCTATAAAGTACATTTAATTATTCCATGCCGACCCATGAATATTGCAAACTTGTATTCAAACATAAATATATCAATAGCAAATGAATATGCAAACATGAAATAAAAATAGAAGAATATAAACACTTCTTAGATGTCCTTAATGTTTACCATCATTGGAATCGGCTTAGTTCCATCTGCTTGGATATGATGATATGTCATAATCCATTTGTTGTTGTTACTCATTTTCCTGTGACACATCACAAATTATCACGTGTAGAGGAGATAGAGTGAGCTTGTATCATGTTCACTGAGTGACTCAACTCCATCAGGATCGACTCCCGCTCTCTATGTAAAAACAATTTGTCTGTGTGTGTGTTTAGCTGTAAAATGATATCATGATTAGACTCTTTATTTCCTTTTCTCTGTAATTCTGTTGAACTTTTTTTTCGTAAATCTGCTCAGCTTTTCAGGCACAAATGAAAGATTTGATACCCTGTAATCTAGTGATTTATGTATTACTATATTTGATTTATCTTTTAAATTTGTTTGATCTCATTAATTTAAGATACCATAATCAGTTAAAGAACACGCTTATGTTCTGGTAGCAGTACGTCTTGTGAGATTTTTGTCTTTGCTACATGTGTCAATCGTAAGAAAATGTACAATTAGAAACTCGACACATTTTGTAAGTTCTGCTAAATTAGGCTAAAAATTGATAAATACTTGGTGCATTGGAATATATTCGGTATGGCGTTGTTTCATACAATCGTTTTGGTGATGTTGAACTGTATTTTGAGCATAATTATTTTCTTAAATTTGGGTTATTTGTGATGATTGGTGAAGATGAATTGTACATTTTCTGACAGTTTCACCCATATATATATATATATATATATATATATATGCTCCAGCCTCATTGTCCTGCCCCTCCCCACCCCCCCCCCCCCCACCCCACCCCACACACACAACACATGCAGCTTAAAGTAGTTGTCAATTGTTGTCTCTCCTCTTTCATGTTTGTTCTCCACCCCTCCCAGGGTTATTATAGATTTGTGCCTGAAGGGTAATATAAGTAAGCTCCATTGTTAAAGTATGTATAATCTTTCACTACGCGCACTCTTAGAAAAAGCGGTTCCTCACCCTCTACCATATGTGATGTGTCACAGGAAATTGAGTCTTAATGCACAAATTTGATATTTCTCTTTTTTTTTTAAAGCTTTTATTCACATTCCTGCCTTCTGGGCATCTACAAAGCTTGAACATGGTAATAAAGGTGTATTAGCAAGCGAATGCGCATTGCCATTAAAAATCTCATGCTGTATGAAAGAAGAAAATGTTTCAATTGTTTCCCGATATTTCTCTATTGTTTTCTACACAAGAACCTTTCGTAGGAATGTTGTAAATGTTTAGGTGGCTGATGTTCTTAGTAGTACATTTACCACATGGCATGACTCTGTATGTAATATGTCTCTGCGTTTCTAATGTCATCCTAAAAAGGTATATTCAATTATTATACCATGGATTGTGATCTAGATTTAATATATTTTTAATATGATGAATTATAACTCAAAATCCATTGTTCGACCTAAGACACATTTTTTCAGGAGCATATCACATACATTTGACCCCAGAATGTATTATGGAATTAAAACATTGTTGAACAATATATAATTAATTAATGTTGCATGTCCCTAAAGTCTTATGACGGCAAAATTATACCATTGTGCACAAGATTATATATTATATTTTATAAGATTGGCACAATGATATTGGTCTATAGAATATCTATGGCCTTTAAAATCAAAGATGGCTACTCCCACACATTATGATCCATGTACATAACATTTTAAGGGTTTTCCAGAAAATGTCTTTCTATGAGGGAACTTCTTAAATCTCTATACCCTGAATCTGGAAGTCCTTAAATAAGAATTGTCAATTCTTGGAATAAAATCCTCAAAACATAAGCAGAAATGCTAGAGAGAGTATGGGAATAATCTGGAAAGACATGGAGGGTCTAGTTGGAGTCTTTGACATCGTCTGGCCACCTAGTGAGAAACCCGCGCACTAGATGGCACCTCTGTAGTCGTAGCTGATTGGCTACATCTGGTTGTACTCGTAATGAGTCGCGTTACCATGGTGAGCAAAAAGGTTCTCCTCCACTTTAAAAGAATTCTCATGTGTTTCCCACGAGACTAATCGAGGGTGTTTCAAATTGGCCATTTTTTATAGTTGTCAGGGTGCACGATTTATAACATCAAAATGAACAATGTTCTGCTGCATTTGAAAACCCTTTTGCCATTATGTACTGATGTATCACATGGGTCAGTTTTTTCAAGTTTCTATTTAGCCTAAGTGAAATCTTAGGTCCTTACGTTGCCCTATTACATAGATAGATATATTATGTGTTTCCTATAGAGAGATAAAGAGAGACATAGATAGAGAGACAGTTAGTTAGAGAGATAGTTAGAGAGAGATAGTCAGAGACGTATAGAGAGATAGTTAGAGAGAAAGTCAGAGACATAGACAGAGAGATAATTAGAGAGATAGTCACATAGAGAGATAGATAAACGAGATAGATGAACGTTTATTGGAACAAATCATAGCCCTTCACATATTTCATTACCCTTCAATGTTAACATGAATCAGATCGTCAGAAAATGTACAATCCATACCTCTACACATAATGAATTTTGCTAAATTCGGCTGAACATTTATGAATACTAGTACTTAGGTATATCTATGTATATTTAGTGTTGCCTTGATTAAAACCACCTGTTCGGTTATGTTAATTCGTGTTTTTGTCGATTAACATTGTGTCGATTATAATCTCATAATTTAACTTTTCATGATTTCAAGGTTCAGTTTCAGACTGTCACAGTCACACAGTTCAAATTGAAAAATAGTAATACATTTCAAAATAAATTAAAAAAAATCTGAAGACAGATGAAGTTCCTCAATAAACTGAGGCACCAAATGGGTTTCAAAGACTATTTTTTGTTTGGCGATTTAAATTCCAAAATAATGATGAATTTCAAAAAAAGTCTCAAATGATAATAAATTTTAGTTAGAAACGATTACAGATATGATTGCAAGATATAAAGTGGAATTCACACCTCTCATAAAAATAAATGTTAATCACACATCCTACAGATCTGGAGCAAGCATTCAAAGAATGAATTAGTTTGACCTTGACTTTAACCTTGTTGTCAGGAGGTCCCGAATCAAGACGTCTGATCCGCACTCGCTACTGATAAAAGGTCGCTTTAAATGGTAAACAAAGGATGAAGGACATGAACCATGAACGGTCAATTCTCGGACAATGTTTGCTTGGGTTTCCCCTTCCTTTGAAGCGATATATTGTTTCTATGGCAACCTGTCTCTGTTTACCGATCGCCAACACATATAGAAGCGATAAATCGTAAACGCTACCCGCCCGCGCGAAAGTTTAGATTTGTAGCAGACCACATTTGCATGGGAGGTGGGAACACTTGTTTTAACTTTATTAGCTTTTTAACCTTGTATACCGTAGATGGAGTATTAAAGCTGCATCGAAGCTAATTTCAGTCCAATTCATTCCCAACCTATCCAAAAGTCACCAAAATGATTAATTATAAGATTAGCTAGGATTCACAGGCATACTACTATAGTAGTATGTCTATAGACAAAATATTCGTCTCCGCGGCTGTGGACGAAGACAGCAAAGGCATACGTGAATGAGCCAAAGTTTAGAAAAGAAATTGTTTTAAACCCTAAAAGTGTATTTGATAAAGTGTACCATACTTAGATATCCACAATAAGGCCAACGAAAATAGTTTTTAGTAACTTAAAACTAGTAGGGGGATTGTAACGTTTTTCAAGACAGTGTTTCTATAGGTCATCCTATGGAATACATTTAGTTACTTTACGAGTAATTGTCCACACAGAGATATTGCTCTTTTTCAAACATATAAATTTATATATTGAATTTTTATTCCACCATCTTATAAACAGTTACATGGAATGGGGCGTTGAATTTTACATAGTAGTTCTTCCAATCCACTTTATCAAACATCAAATATAGAAAGAGTTTTAGATGTCCTTAATGTTTACCATCAATGGACTCGTCCCGATCTCATCTTTTTATATGATATCTCAAAATCCATTTTTTGCTACTTGTGACTCATTTTCCTGTGACACATTATTATGGGTTTCTTCTAGCAATGTCCGAAGTATTATCTTTTTTTTCATCATCAATTTTATCATCAATGTCTTATCTACACAAGGTTCCTAATTTGTATCATTATTATATGTATCTATACGCCTTAGACAAAAAGGACTTATACAATTTTTAGAGTTTTTTTTGGCCTTATTTTCTGATAGCTTCTGATCAAAAACTTTATCAATCAGACTCAGCCCACCCCCGCGATTTGTTTGCCGCGCGAAACTTTAGGTCTTAAACCAGACGACATTTAACGCGCTGGTTAAGATATTAATGTCGCAGAACCACTTAAATAAACACTGAAGGTCAACGATACGACCTTGAACTGTTTTAAATGTCAACTAAATGCACCCAAAACTCATCAATGCTCGTTTCCTGACCATTTGTGTATATACCATTCTGTGTTTATGGCCCGCTGTTTTCACATTTATTCGCTTTCCAAGAACTTCCACTATGTGGGGTCGGAACAAGAATTCAAATCGGTTTTCTTTCTAGGGGAGAATTCTTCTCTGAATGCTTTCACAGTTTATTGCGTGTTCAAAATACTTAAATTTGAGTCAGGTCGTAGATCGTCAGATTTCACAAGGAATCTAAACATGTTCCCACAAGAATTGTATCTGTATACAAAATAAGGGAAATAAATAAAACTTAAAAAAAAAGATTATCTATAGGCCCATTACATAGTGTGACAGATCGTCAGAAAATGCGGATACAATCAGCAGCTTTTAAACTTTTAGTATATTCTGCTAGATTAGTCTGAAAACTTATCAATACTAGGTATATCTGAGTATATTTGGTATTGTGCGTTGATTTAAAATATCAGTTTGATTATGTTGAACTGTATTTTAAACCATTTCATTTTGGGTTATTTCGGGGGATTGGTGAAGATGAATTGTACATTTTCCAGTCTAGTCTCAGAGTCTATCAGATAAGATAAGATCGTATGAGTATAAATATACATCAAACATATTAATAAGTTTGGGAAACGTTTAGCTCTGTTAACACAATATTGGCCTTCCCCAACTACGTATGACACAGTATTACTATACCGTGTGTTAAGTAAAAGCCTGAAATATTCGCTGATCAATGCGACCGCAAAAAGTCGCAAAAATGGATTTTGAGATCATCATATAATTCTAGGCTCAAAGGTGACAGAGTCCCTTCAAATTGAGGGAAATCCTCTCGCTCTACCATTAGACTCCCAATAAGACCCCTACTCCAGGGCCAGGAAAGCCATTGGCGCAGTAGGTGTGTTCAATCAGGCCCAGGATAGTCATTGGCGCAGTAGGCGTCCAATCAGGGACAGAAAAGTTATTGGCGTAGAAGGCGTCCAATCACTGTCACACCATTCTTATCTGATCTGAGAGGCTGCATACAGACTAGACTGATATTTAAAAAGATGAGATTAATTAGCGGATTCCAACGGATTCCCTTGGAAAACCATTTAACCTTTGAAAAAAATTCTGAACGGACAACCACTAGTTAATTACCTAAATATACGCCATAACCTAGGATAACTTTAGAAACGCAAAGATTGGTTTATTCAATACACAGCGTTGAATGTTGGTATGTATAGGAATAAAGTCTTTAATGTCTACACACTGTGACTATCTGTACAACTCAATAACCTCCTGAAAGACCTGTACTGTGTGTAGTTCGATCCCTTTCCACACAGAAATTTAAATGTCTTATTGAGGAAATAAAAATTATCATCATTATATAAAAAAGTGAGAACATTCCAAAGTAGAGATCTTGTTTGTGGAGGGTGGGGGCTGTGAAAAGTATCAATTTCTCTGTGACACATCACACCACAAAATGATACTTCTTTTAGTGCTTCGGGAAATGTATATATGAAACGTACCCAGCGTGTGTAATAGATGTAGGTATTTATTACACGTTAGCGCCTGTTGGCCTTCACACACCCTGGGGCAAGGAGTGAAGTGAAGACGTCCCATTCCCGCCATTTTTTCTCCAATACCTCATACCACCAGCGAGCAAATAGACAAACGTATGTACATAGGCTTGCCTAAGGCTCTTACTGATAACTAATAATGTACGGTGCTTAATTTAGTATGTTATATTTAATACATTTTAAATATATCAATTTGATATGTCAATAATCTTTCAACCATCCTTCATCTATTGGGTATTAATGAATCTCGCTGGTCAACATCTTCTTATTTCAATTATACGTACAATATACATGCTACCGCAGATCATATATTAACTTGTAAGATTTATCCCAATAACATTAATGAAATTACCTGCAAGGCTACATAGTGCTACCCACTCAATAATGTAGGTAAAACTTGCTTAACTACTCATATTATGTACTAGAAATATGTATTAATGAAGAAGGTCCTATCCGAAGATTAGTCTATGACAGAGACAAACAACCCATTTCTGTGTAGATACGATATATGAAAAGATTCAAATCCCATAAAAACCCCAACATACAATATTGCAACAGTGCATACCTCAAAACATCATTGTATAGCATCTAAGTGATCACTCGTTTTGTTCTTTGAAATGTAAAAAGATCCTGTTTATAACTTACACAACACAGCAGGGGGAAACGTCTGCTGCATGGTGGTTCTAGGCAAGTGATATCAAGATGGCAGGCTGGTCCCATCATGTATGTTCCAAACTGAAAAAAAAGAAAAATACAGAGGAAATAGAAGGTATTCCAACACAGGATAAAGGTAGGGGTACCTAGGGGAAATGGTGTCAATATAAAGCATGTTGCAGGGACTGTAAGCAAGACTAGTCTGCTGGGGTATCAGATATGATTTGTTGACAGATTCCTCCAGTGTTACTCTAACTATGTCCCACACACACGCAAGGCTTTGTAAGAAGTACCGTATTTACTCGCATATAAAGGACGGAGGTAATACTTTATTTTCTTGACAGATAACTGCAAAAATTGTTTAAGCAGGTCAGGTCCTCAGAGGCGTGCAGGGACAAGGTATAAGTTTGACCGTTATATATAGTATCCTACCACTGCACAAAATGTCTGCTTTTTTTCATATTGTTCTCAGGACATATTTATATTTCTTCTGCTAAATTGTTTGTCATGCAAATGGACGACACACGCCCGTGGGAAAGGTTTTTATAGTGTGTGTCGATTGAGGTAATCGCATACGTAATATAGTGTCTCTGAAAGAGAATGAAGATGAACTAGAATTATATTGAATGAAAGTATCTTTTTTGGAAGACATGTTTGTGTAACATTTATGTTTAATAATGTTTTAATAGAAATTTAATAGAAAATAGAAATGTATAGAAGGTATATTTTTGGTAACATTTATATTCTTTGTAACAATTATATCTAATAATGTTTTGATAGAAATGTAATGGTTTTGACACGACGAATTTCAATTTCGCATACATGTCATATGTGCTCCATAATGCTAAACGCACTCCGATCGAGTGTCCCTATATTTTCCATTATTAGGTCTGTCCGTCCTAAGCTAAAACATGCCAGTAGAATAGACATACATATATGATGTGTCACGGAGGAAAGAGTCGCAAGTCGCAAAATTTATATTTTTCAAGGTGATTTATTCACAAGATCTCTTTGAAGCAATGTTCACATTTTTGTATATTTAGCCCTTTAAGTTGTATACATGTACCCAATTTCAAGACAGTACATCAAATATATAAATTTCTGATAAGGAGTATGTACGCAACTCGTCAAATATTCAAAATCCTTCAACCAACTCGATCGTTATCCTGTTGTAAAATTGACAAGCCCAAATTGTCTAATTTTGAGTTAAAGTTGTCTCATTCAGCCAGACATTCGTCGCGCCCCTACCGGCCAGAAGGCTACCCACACTTTCTTACCGCCACAACGCTCGCGGATTTCTTATCATCCCAAAGTCCAAAGGTACAGGTGAGGTCCAGGTCTGACCGTTATCTCAAAGTCAATCACGTGGGAAAGGAGGGGAGGGGCTGACCGCCAGGTCAGGGGAGGGGAGGGAATACTGATTAAAGAGGGGAGGGGAGATAACCCCGTGACCTGGTCACCACCCAAAGAGATTGGTCAGAGTGGCAGTGGTCACTCTGAGCCTGATTGGATCTCTAATCTAACCTGTCAATTAATTGGACCAACGGGACCAAAGCCAATCAGCGCAGGACCAGGGTATTTCGTCCTAATCTGTCTAGTATAAGAATAAAGGAAAGATGAAAATCGGTCTCTTCCGAGGCTGGTACTGATTTGAAGCATACATCTCTGTGTGTTGCGTTGATTAATTTCTCGCCCAACTACTGACCCTGAATTATTACGAAGAATGACCCGCATTTCTTCACTGTATTATTAGTCTCTGCCTTAGATTGTTATAGCCTGGGTTAGTATTCGAGGGTGTACGGTACTTCTCACTATAGAGAATAAATAGGCCCCTCCACATCAAACAGCTCGACCCTCCACACATGTACCCCGCTCATTCATAATTAATCATCTTTATAGCACCCTCTGAAAGAAGCAAGAATTTGACACCCTTTCTTAAGGCCTTGGGTCTCTCAACACCAAAGTAAAACTGTCATGTTGAAATTCAAAACAACATTACGCCCATCATGTGTATAGCTTGTAAACGGTCCGCCAAATCCAGTAACTATGGTTTACAGTACTGGTAATAGGGGATTTGCAGGTCCGCCAATTTGAATCTCGATTCGCATGGAATTATGGGAGTTGTATGTCAGTGTAAAAGCTATAGAAACCACGTTATGTTCAGCATGGAATATTTGACAGTGATCTCATGTAAATAGCCATGGGGTTTACATGTTTACATAAAACAAAGTCTTTCCCATCATGCATTTGGTTTAATACATCATCTACACAAGCTATGATATTGGTGTAATGATCGTTGCAATTTTCGATAAAAATGTTGCTCAATATTTGTATGTGATATTTTAATTGAATCCATTCCATCATGCACTGTAATAGACATGCGCAGTTTTGACAAAGATGTACTATTCTTTTTAACTAAAGCCTGCTTACTCACCCGTCGTCAATGTCATTAGCTCTTTAAAATTATTCTGATGTGTTACAGGAAAATAAGTCACAAGTCGCACATTCATATTTTTCAAAGGCATTTATTCACAATATCTCTTTGTTGGAATGTTCTAATTGTGTTAGGGTGTATCCCTTTAAGTCGTATGAATTAATGTACCAAATTTAAAGAATGTGAATTAGATATATTTTCTCGTTTAGGTCATCCTATATGGAGTATATGTAATCAGTTTACTGGTAATTGTCCACCCAGAAATATTGCAAACATTTTTCAAACATGAATATATCAAACATAAACTATAGAATGAGTTATTAGATGTGCTTAATGTTTACCACGATTCGAATGCCCTTTATCTCATTTTTTCAGATATGATATCTCAAAAAAATTTCAACTAATTGTCACTCATTTTTCTATAACACATCACAAATAATATGCTAAATGCAGGCTGCCAGGTAGAGAGAGTGAAGAAGATAGAGTAAGTGACAGGGCATTCTTTTACACAGTCTAAGCCCAAACCCTCAGATCAGATAAGAATAGTATGTTAGTGATTACTTCGCTAATCGATTTCCTGGCGTAAGACTAGGCTTTCTAATGGACTTATAATAGTACTTTGCTGTTTGAGGCGAGAGGCTTTCCCTCCGTTTGAAGGGACGCTCTCATCTTTGGGCCTAGACGAAGCGTCACAATCCCGCGGCCGAGGCCGTGGCCTACTTTTTAACCTTTCAGGAGTGACATCAGGCCCGTCAGGTTCAGCAAGGACCATGTATGGGAGTCAGGCAATATCGACCTGTTTGCATAGAAAACAAGTTGCAGGCCCCAAACCAGTGACTGATTCTCATAGATATGGATCCCCTAGACATGATTATGAAGAAAAATCTTAGCTAACTTACAAATTCTATTAGCTGTAGTGAATTTTCTATTTAAGACTCACTCGGCATGAGTCACCCTAGGCGTATGACTCCTACAATCAAGCCCTACACTCCTAACTAAGGCAGCTAGCTCAGTGGCAGAGGTCTCGCCTCCAGACCTAAGGGTTGGGAGTTCAAGGCTCGTAGTGTGCCCTAATTTTTATTTTTTCATCCTCTACTTGTTGTGCCGTGTAGAGCTGTACAGTCAGCCTACACGGCCGGGACGGGACGGGTGGGGGGACGGGACGATGGGTGGCTTTTGCAATGGGTCAGATCAGGGAATACTGGTCATTTGAAAAACAAAATATCCATAATAATGTTGAACAGCAATCATAATCGTCACCCCAAGACGCAACTCGCAGCCGCTACTCACTGGACAGTATACAGGGAAGAATGACAACAACAATACTTGTGCCTACGCCGCGTTCGTGGCGGGTCCAAACAATAGTTTTTCATACAGTGACAATAGAGGCCTGTTATTGCATGTCCCTCCCCTGCACCAATGGTGGTAAATGAGTTGACTTAGTCTACTGTTTCTTGATGGTTTATTCAGACACTCACACACACAGTCACTCGATCACACTTAAGTCACAAAATTGATGTTTTTCGGAGACTTTTATTCACGAGATATCTTTCTAGGAATGATCTCATCTTTGGGGAATCTATAGCGCTCAATGTACCAAGTTTCAAGATTGTATGAAGTATATCATTGTATTTCGAAGGTCATCATATATGGGGTATATTTAGCTACTTTAGTTAGTAATTGTCGACCCAGAAATATTGCGAACTTCGATCTTTTTCAAACATTAACAAATTCAAACATGAAATATAAATTTTCTAAATGTTTACATAATTGGAATCCACTTAATCTAATCTTTGAATTATGATATCAAAATCCATTGTCTTTACCTATAACTTTAAGTTTACCTATATTTTTTCTGTAACACATCACATATGTACAGTATAGGCTCAGAGTTCAGAGATTCCCTCCAAAGTGAGGGAAGGCTTCTCGCTCCAAACTGCAAAATGTCGTTAGAATCCCATTAGGATGCCTACTCTAGGGCTATGACTAAGATAATCTACAAAGGGAGCATTTTCAGGATAATTACTAATTAGACTTTTCACCACTTCAAACCACTTTTTTATTTTAAAAAAAATATATTCCTTCAACATTAGAGAAATACAGGTATCTACATTGCTCATTAGTAAGCGTTTCCCAAGAGATCCTGTGCTATTTGACAAAAAAATCACACACATTTCTTTGCGCGGGGGGGGGGGGGGGCTGCAATTACCAGTAAAATAGCTATATATACTCCATAGGATATATTTGATATAATGTCCTGAAATTTGGTATATAGATTCATATGACAGAAAGTGTTAAACCGTCATTATTCCAACTTGTGACTCGTTTTCGTGTAACACATCATATGTATACAGCGCTAATGTTTTGAAGGATGTAATAGGCTCACAGGGCAGTAATCCATTTAGTTGGATCCATAGATCTGCCTAGGGCTGTAATGTGCATCCTGAATAAGGTAAAAGGGAAGGTCTTACAGCTCTAGAGTGCAGGGTGTATAGTGGTTAGTCGGGAGAGAAGTAAGAAATTGTGGTGTTGTTAGGATGGAAGTGTTTTAGTTCAGGTTGTGTGTGTCGGGGGGGGGGGGGGGGGGGCGGCTGAAGGAAGCATATAGATATGCATATAGTATGTATCTGGGTTTTTTTTAGAAAAATGTTATTGAATCCAGTTCCTTTGCAGAATACAATGGTAATCTCATGGAGCCCAGATGTATTGTTTATGTTTTCCTGAATACAAATTTGTAATTCTAAAATCTTTACCCCGGAAGGTATGGGAAGGACTCTGCTTTTCATCCCCTACCTAGCTACCTCTTTTATTTTTTTTAGCAACTTAAGTATTATTGTAAGGCAAAGAATGTTTTTTTTATTAAAAAATTATTATTTTTTACCTTACACGGTACATATCTATTGTTTAAAATAACTATTGTCACTAAATTCAGCTACAGAATATTGATAAATTCGGTCCTATATCATGAAATGAGTAAAGTTAGTAGGTCTAACTTTAGCTGAGAACACAGTTTAGCTGATCCCATCACATGTATTTTGCGGCCCGATGACGGATGGGCCCCTTCAGCCAATAAAAACACGACCTCCGTTTCCACACTTGGACACACAAGGGCGCCACGGCATAACCTGAGACCACGCATGCGTACTGAGCACTCCACTCCATACTTAGCAATAGTTTTATTTCTCCAAGTCCTGTCATGTAGACACCAGACACCTCATTTTGTTGCGACTTTTTCTCAATTTTTCTTGAAACCGAGAAAGTGGTTGTAATTTTATTAGAGTTGGCATGGTGTTGTCGTGATGCTAACCATCAGATTGAAAAGGTTTGAGTTTTGGGTAAAACTTTCAAATGGAAATATATCATTCATCTAAATAAATTATTATCTGTCCATGCTGTATGACTGGGGGGGGGGGTGCAATGAAGAGGGTGCAACTTAAAATATGTTATTGTACACGTACAATTAATATAAGTTCGAATTTGTTTCCAATATTATGGTCGTCTAAATCCCTAATATCGCCGACTATGAAGAAATGAAGTCAGATCGTCAGAAAATGTACAATCGCTAGCTATACACATTTAAACGAATCTGCCAGGCATATCTGAGTACATTTGGTACTGCGTTAGGTAATAAGAATGATATCAGATAAGAATAATATGTCAATGATTGACGCCTACTGCGCTAATTACTTTCTTGGCCCTGGAGTAGGCGTCCTAATGGGACTTTAATAACCTTCTGTGGTTGGAGTGAGGTGTATTTGTTGATGTCATGTCCCTTATAAGCTATAATATATATAGAGAGAGAGAAATTTATGTAAAATAGTTTTTATATAGTTTTATTGTTGGTACGACCTAAATATAAAAAGGTTTAGTTAATATTCTTTCTTTCTTTTTTTTTGTTTCAGAAAATCCTGCAGATTTCTCGACCGGGATCGCATCGCGCTATCTTCCTGATCACAGATGGCTACTCAAACTATGGTGGGTAATAAAGACATCTCTCTAGATTGATACATTCTTGTGGGTTTTTTGAGCCTACATCACACTTCTTTCCCTTTTTACCCTGCACTCGTGGCCTCCACAAGCATAATACTAATATCTAAGGACCTGTATTTCTTATTTTTTATTATACAAGACATAAATTCGAAGATTTATATGCTTTAAGCTCCATGCCCATTACCATATGACCGTCTGATGTACTCTTTGTAGTTGGCCGGCTGGCTATGGCAATGGAGAGGGGCTTTTAGCCATATCGGTCAGGCAATTTCATAGTATACCCTCGTAATGTAAAATTTTCAGTATAAGCTTGCACTGGTAACAGGTTCTAACCATGATTTCTTTGGGGATATTAAAATATAATACTTTTTAGTTTTATCGGAGAACAGATTCTGAGTTGTATTCGCACAACTGCGAAACTGCACAATGAGCTGGCAGTTCAGAATTGCTTCATGCAGTAGGAGTCAAAGTTGCTATAAACCATTTAAACTTCAATCTCTAAATAGTCTATGATATGAATTTTGCAGGTATTTATATGTATTTTTTACGATTTCAGTGATGGTGGAGGCTGCATTTCTATATACATAGGCCCACTGATACAAATGAAATAATTCCCAAATCTGTCCCCAATTCTTTTTTATTTTTCCATTAGGTTCAACAGTGTCAAGTTTTGCGAATTTCTATTTATTTCTATAATATATATGCAGCTCATTACATATGTGTGGCTGAATAACATCTTAACATACATATAGATATTCAAATCCAGCTGTTTATTGCAGGCGACCCGCGCCCGTTGGCTGATCGGCTGAAGGCTGAAGGGGTGGAGGTGTTCACTATAGGCATCATGCAGGGTAACACAGCTGAGCTGTACGACATGGCCTCACTGCCCAAGGAGGAACACGCCTACTTCTTAGACACATTCGCAGAGTTTGAGGCTCTGGCGAGAAGGGCCCTACATAAAGGTACATTATATAAGTGATGTATTGATGGTTCAATTCAATATATCATTTATTTTCACCTACAAATGTACACAAAAGGAAACATACATCTGAAAGATCACTTTCAGTTTTGTCATTATGGTCCTGGACTAGACTACCGAGCTACATTTAAAAGCGAAATTAAAATGCAAAGTTAAAATGGTTGCTTTTGTTTTTTGTTTATTTTTATTTTTTATTTTCTTATTGACAACAATTATATTTTCAGCTTAATGTAGGAAAATATTATTTGAATGTAAGTGCCATTCTAAATGACTTCTAAATAATGACGACGTCAGTACATACCAATTCTTCAATATTAAATCTAAAGACAAAAAGGTACATTATATATGCTGACTTTGTATATATATATAATTATAATTATACATAAGCTACCCATGGTACATTGTAAGATACCTATATAAGAATTCAGGATCATTATTGTATTAACCACCCCTTGAGAAGGCAAAAAGTTTGCCGAAACGTTGGGAGAATAATAAAGATACATTCAATTCATCAACCACATTCCCTCAACAGCTCAGTTAGTACTCCCTTCCATTAAATCTATATAAAATATTTCTGTCTTAAATTAGACCTGACCCGTGTGTACTTATAAGTTCTTGTTTTATTTCTATCAAAACTGTTTATTATTATACTTACTATTACAAAGAACCGTACAATGATCATTAATAAATAAATGAATATCGTAGTATTTTTTAACCCCTGGCTTCAGTATAGGGGGTTAAGTCTTCAGCAATTTATATTGATAATTACCACAGTGTTGAATTTGCAGTTAAAACAGATTAATTTTATGAGTATTGTAAACGTCTTATTATTATGTTAAAAATGGTATTTGTCATTATATTCCTCCCCATTCAACAGATCTTCAGCCCGGCGACTATTTCCCCCAGAGATTAAAGATGTGCGACAAGCTGTGCGACGGACAGGACGCCTGCTGCGACGCTCGCGCCACCTGTCGATGCGGCACACACACTGGCAAGTACGAGTGTGTGTGTCAGGCAGGTTACTATGGCAACGGACTCAAGGGACGATGTCACAGTAAGAATTTGTCTATTTTTTTTTAATTGAAAAATTGAAGATACATTTTGTTTTGTATCATATCATATCATATCATGCATCTACTATTACCGATTTCTAACTTATGGTTAAAGGGATGTTCTTACCTGAATCTAACAATCTAGACCAGGTTTTTAGTGGGGGGGTTTTATTTGTGTTTATCAACATATGTAGGCCTATATCCTATCTCAAATTTATCCTCGTTTGTAACCAAATTTCGTAGAAATTTCACATCCTTTCATTATTCCTGCCCATTACGACTTCACATCTTATTGTGCCTTATTTGGTTCTTACCCTCGTTGTTTTCTTCTTCTTCCCCTTCTTTTCGTTCTCTTCCATTTCTTCTTTTATTTTTCTCCTTATCCCCTTTAACACCGCCCCCACCCTGTCCCTCTCGATCTCGCCTTTCCATTTCTCTCTGTCCCTCCCACCTGTCTTTCCTTCCATCCCTCCAACACTATCTTCTCGCCTTTCTATCTCCCTCCCTCCCCTCCCTCTTTTTCTCTCTCCTGCCTTCCTGGCTCTCTCAACTTCTGTTCCGGCTTCTGTTTCTTTCTATCCAGAATCTACTTAGCCCCCCCCCCCCCTCTCTTTCTCTTCCTTCTCCTAGACCCTCTCTTTTGTTCTTCTCATCTCTTTCTTCTCTTCCTCCCTAGCTCCCTTATCTCTTACACTGATACATAGTAATTATATTTATGGCATGAATATAACAGTCTTTCTCTCTCCTCTTTCTCCCTGTCTCCTCTAGGCCTACTGCCTGTCTGTCACTCTTCCTCCTCTTAGTCATAGAGGAACTTCAGGTCCTTATGCTACTACTTTCATTCAACAACTTTTACCCTAACATATATTTTTATCCCCCTAGTTTGTCCTGCTGGTACTTACAAGGACGCAGCGACGCCTGGCGACGTGTCAACCTGCATAAAATGCCCGGATGAAAACCACGTGTCTCCAGCCGGAAGTACATTGCTCGACGCATGCGTATGCGAGGCAGGGCATCGTGCCACCGGAAGTCATGGCTGTGAAGGTGAAGAAGCGCGTTTTTCGCGGCAGAAACGAGGCACATCCCAATTTACAAAAAATAAAAGTAAATCTTCGTAAGAATACGTTTTCTTCTCTTCCCCATTTGTGGAGTTTATCACCCCATCCTTGTATATTCACCCCCTCCCCCACGTTTCCACCAATTACACTTTATAACCGTCGAGTTTCTCCCATAAATAATAACTTATCTAAACGTGCTTCGTATTGATATTGTGTGCTGCTTCGTACGCCATCTGCTGTGTGTTTCTGGAACGTCTGGATTATCGCAAGCATTATTTTTCTTCACTGTTTTGAGGACTTGGTCTTGTACACTGTTAGAAAAGTAGGTTTGACAAATTTATCAATATGTGACTCGATGGTTCTCTCTACACCGGTAAATCCCATCTATTTCTGATGCATGATAGATGGATCGGTTGGTGTCTTGGTTGGTTTAGCTGAATTGAATAGAATATTCTTTTATTTAAAACTGCATTCCAAGTTATTACGACCAACAAAATCTGGTGTTTAGTAATATTCTCTTACTTTTTCAAATGGGGAGGTAAATTCTATCATACTATAGGCCTATTAGTGGGGAAATTTAAAACTTAAAACAGGTAGCGGAACTGAACAACATGTCTATTTAGTAATATAATTCTTGTTCTAAATGGGCAAGGTAAAAAGTTGTATTAGCATGGGGTTATTTTCTAGGTAGGGGGTAATCCTGAAGTACACCTATTTTATTTTGGCCTTATTTTGGTCAGGGCACTGTAGGGCTCTACAGTTCTACCTGGGACATCACAGAATAATTGAGAACCCCTTGAGACACTGCCAAACCCGCTTTTTCCAAGAGTGTATGAGTCCTACCCATGGTTATAATCATTGTTTGGGGTAACAGTCGTGACAAGCTGAAAACAGATGATGCCACTTTATTAACATCTTGACAATATCCTTGTCTCGACTCTTCGTTTTTGCCCATTAATAACTTTGCTTTAATGTTGTACTTTATTATGCATGGGTGTGATATTTTAATATAAATATCACACGGCCTGTACGACTGTATGAATATTATCATTCTTTTAACTTTTGTTTAATGTTAATTATTTGGACAATTTATTCATAAAATAGTTTCATAATAAATGCTGTCGGAATTATTGTAAAAATAATTCATAAGAATCTAATTCAAACTCAAGAATATACCAGCTAAGTAGACATAAACATTCTTAGGTCTTAGTCATAGATATATTGGAGTAAATATATTATTTTGCCAAGCCATATTCATTGTGACATCCATTGATAGTGAATTAACATCGCCTGTGTCGGAAAAAGCCAATTGAAATATATAAAATGAAATCAAACTAAAGCTAAATGAATATGCAGGCAATAAATAAATAATTATGTTTCCAGTTCCCGTTCCCCTCCTGAAAACCCTTCTCTTGTGTAAACAAAATATTGCCACAGTAAAATGTATTTCATGCTGGACATCGTAGTGACTATTATTACAGAATAAACCTGTTGCCAGTTATATATATATAGTAATTGGCACATCAAAATTTATTTCAGGCTGAAGATATTAGATTCCATTATTGTTTTTTTCAGATTTATTCACAGCTCTAGTTTGCCCCTCTTTTCAGACTATTAATATCCGAAACTGATTCTATAGGACTCTAAGTGATGTGCTACAGAAAATTGAGTCACACGTCACAAAACGGGTATTTCTCAAAGTGAATATATCCCTTTTCGTCAGAAAATTGTCATTTTTCGCGTATTTAGCGCTGATTGCAGAATGGATACATGTATTGAATATATTAATGTATTCTTGAGGTTAATCTGAAGCCTATATTGAACTATTTTACTAGTGATTGACCATAAAATATATCCCAAACTTTCCTGGATGTCCTAATGTTTCCTATCATTGGAATTGGCTTGATTCCATCATTTCAAGTATGATGGAATCTCAAAATCTACTCTTTGTGACTCATTTCTGTAACTCATTACATATATAGAGTGAGGTAGTTGTTACCAGTTCTTTATATAGTAAATGTTAGCCTTGACTATACAAAAATCCCCCTCTCTGTACCTCTGAGCTTGTTTGAACTGGAATCACACCTATTGTGGGGGTCTTATCAAACTCTTCCTCCCAACAATTGGATCCCAAACTGAGCCATGTCCCTCTCTTATTGCAGACATGATGTGTCCTAAATTGAGTCCACCCCAAAACGGCCACTTTGTGCACGAGTGCGACAACGTGTTTAACGCGGTGTGTGGCGTACAGTGTGACCATGGTTACAAGTTGATAGGTCAGAGTCTGCGACTGTGCGAGGAGGATGGAACATGGTCTGGGGACGAGGCCAGGTGTCAGGGTAAGGTCTTAAATCTGCTCTTTCAGCTAACGTCGGTGAAAAACTAAACAACTTTATTACTTCTTGTTCCATTATTTTCCAACCTAATCTAAAAGTCATTTGACCAAAATATTGGAGGGTTTTGTCCAGTCCAGTCCTGTAATCCACTAGCCAACCCTATAAGTGATTTTTCACCCATTAAACAACCCTATAAGTTGTTACTGACCCCATCAAATGTTCTCACCTTCCTGTCATTGCAGTGAGGAAATGCAAGCCAATCTCTGCACCAAAGAACGGAAGCGTAGAATGTATGAACGGGGACAACTTCACGTTTGGCACCACGTGCCAGTTCAGCTGTGACGAGGGCTTCCAGTTGGTGGGCTCCGTGCAGAGATCCTGCCTCTCCATAGAGTACTGGGACGGCATCCGGTCCAAGTGCAGAGGTACAATAGCGTATTTGTGATGTGCTCCAGGATAATGAGTCACAACTCGCCAAAATTAGATTTTACAAAGTGATTCATTCACAAGATCATTTTATGTGAATATAGTCAGTAGGCAATGCTAGCATAGTCCAATAAAAAAGTCCCTTTTAACTATAACAGTCAAGCAATATAATCAACTTTAAAACTTTAATTAGTTCTCTACCTGTTGACAGTCGTCCCCGCCCCCCTCCTTACATATTTTTGTGAATGTTCTCCATTTTGGGTGGTTATAAGTCATGAATGTATGTACCAAATTTTAAGACAGTGCTTGAAAAATATCCTGGTGTTTTGAAGGTCATCCTAGGGAATATATTCTAGTTACTTTACAGGTAATTGCCCACCAAGAAATATTGCAAACTTGCAAAAGAAAACAATATCAAACCTAAAACTTTTTACCATCGGCTTTATCTCATCATTTCAAATATGATGGTATCTCAAAATCTACGTTTTGCGACTTATGACTCAGAGTCTGTTTTCTCGAACACATTACATCTCCCTTTGTTTACCTACAAAGTTAAACTTATTTATTGAGTGTTATTTCAGGCAACACCGATACTGTGCAGAAATTACATACCACTATTCTTGGATTTGAAAAATAAAATAATTATATGAATACAAAATAATACTAATGATAAATATAATTTCTGCCAGAGATCCTGTGTTCACCACTGCCCCCCTTACTGGACGGTAAGGTACTGATCCCGCAGTGCACCCAGAAGCGCATGCCCGTGGGCAGGACGTGTCACCTCCGCTGTAACGATGGCTACAAGATGGCGGGCCATAACCGCAAGATGTGCATGCCCAGTGGTGATTGGGCGCCCTCGGACCAGGCGGAGAACAAGTGTATTGGTAAGGCTAACAAGCGCCTTCGGTACTTACAACTACAAACTAGTTAGCTTCTTACATCTCTCAGTATTACTTTGTTTGTTTTAAGATTTTTATTTCAGCTAGACATTATGTATCAGGTACATTGTTCTCAGTACTGGCTGATTATCTATACATTTAATATAGTAGTAAATTACTATCAAAGAAGCAATGTATATAGTTGACCTTACAGTATTAAGCATACTAAAGAATAGAAAAATGGTGCCACAGAAGCACTTAATTAAAACCTATCACTCGGAACTGTGTCCAACTCATGATAGACAACTTAGAAGCTAATTCATGAGAAACATAAAGAAATACACAAGGGAACTTGCTCTTTGAAAATATTCTTTGTTTAAAGTCTTTTATTATATTCATCCGGTAACGTTGTATTACAATGATTAGGAGGTGTGGAGATAAAAATATGTATCCTGTTGTAGTGATTTCCGCGCCTGATAAATTATGCTTCCTATTACTTTTACCCAGCAATAGCAATGAAGTATTATCAGCATTCACTATCAAGAGTTGAGCTAATTTCTTCGACTATGGTAGAAATAAAACCGGACAACCATTTCTTGCTAACTTCAGTTTTATTTGACCTTCATATTTGTCTTAAATGTGGGTTATTTGAAAGGATTGGTGTACCTTATCAGGCGATTTTACCTTGATGTAGGTTTTATCTTGATGTAGGTTCAGTAGTCTAGTCCAGGAAAATACAGGAAGACTTTGAAGCAGTCTATAGGCCCAAAGTTGAGAGAGTCCCTTCAAATGAAGTGAAAGCCTCTAGCTTCAAACTGCAAAGTGCCATTATAATTCCGTTAAGATTGCAAAATGTCATTATAATCCCATTAGAACGCCTAGTCCTAGGCCAGGAAACTATTTTGCGAAGTAGGGGCCTAATCACTGGCACATAATTCTTATCTGATCGGAGGGTTTGGACCTAGACCTTATTTTTATGTGAAATAAATAATATGTTCAAATCAATAAATTGCTCCTGCAGATGTGCGCCAGCCAGTCATCGATTGTCCAGAATCAAGGACAGTGAGCACAAGCCCGGATGAGAGTCACGCGGTGGTATCATGGCCGCCCCCTAGCGTGTATGACAACTCAGGCTATGTGCCCCCGCTCAGCTTCATTCCCGTCATGCGTCTGCCCGCAGCGCTCCCTATTGGCACCACCACCTTCTCCTACATTGCGGTGGATAGGAGTGGAAACAAGGGAAAATGCTCCTTTGGTGTCACTGTCAGGGGTGAGTCAAATAAATATATTAACAAATGTATAAATACATAAAAACATAAACAAAATAAATAAATGTACACATATGGAGCTCATGTGTTTGCAGTCAATAAATACGTAACAGGAACCTGTGTGTTTGAAATTGTATAGTCGTTTACTGGCGCTGGCAAATAACATAACCCCCTATGCTTGTGACACTTGTGACACTTGGGCAAGAAAAGAAGTACTTCACAACGTGTGGGAAATTTAGCTTTCATATGGCACTAATCCCATATTGAAGCGGTCATATTATTTGTTTGTTTAAAGATGTTACAGTTTTAATACTTTTTAGTGCAGGCATTTTAGGTAAATTTTAGGCCAAACCCGGAATAAAATAATGTAAAGCTGATTTTTGGATATATGATGCGGGACACATGGGGGAACATTCCCTGAAAAGTCCCCACCTGGGGACCGTGTGCTTTTTGAGATTTTGACGTTTTTGCGTCATTTTCCACAAAATAGCATTGGTCTCTATGGGAAAAAGCACCTGGTTCAGGCCATTATTGCCAACATTAAGAATATTTGGCATTGTTATTTGCAGGGAATATAACATATATAAAATATACTGTACAGGTTGAGGTACCATAGTAAACATGGACGTATGGAGATTCTAAAAATATATATTTCAACAAAATATCTATTTTTTAAAATTTTGTTGCCATGGCAACGGTCAGATTTTGATGAAAAAAGCATTTTCTTAGATCAGGTCATAATATTTGGGGACCTAATTCTCTACATTGTGCATGTTGTGACACGTTTTTTAAATTTGGCATGTTGTTAAATAAGGCCTGAAATTTTCAAAAAGCACCAGCTACAAGTTGGTAGACACCCCTGGTGGCCAGTAGCTGCAAAATTCAAGATGGCCGCCCCAAACAGTAAATATGGCATATCTTGGCTTCTATTTGGTAGATCTTCAACTATAATACCATTTTATTGATGTTTTTAAGTATGAGGAATTCATTTCTGAAGGTAATTTTATGTTCCAAGGTCATTTTCAAGGTCAAAATCCAATATGGCCCCTACTGAGTAACAAGAATGTTATTTCAGCACTTGATGTAGGCCTATATGCATTCAATAGCCCCCTTCACAAATTCCGTCTCCAGTGCGTACCAGGAACTGCGGGATGAACTTCTGTCATTCTGCGCATGCGCAGTTCAGTTGACTCACATAGCTATGCGGGCCAAACCGTCACCCTCCACACAGGCTGCCGGTAGACCTGCAGAGGTGTGACCACACGGCCGCTGACCCCCTACAGCCCGTACGGGAGCCCGTACACCTACGCTTACTTGTTTTTGTTGATACACTGTTACGAAAGTTGCTATATACTAAAATCTAGCGGATAAAATGTCCTCTTGTTAAGCATGACCAATCTTAACATGTCATTTGATAATATTGGATAGCTGATACCATTGTACAATCACTCAAATCCTGGGAGAAGAAGGAGAAAGTTAGAAGCCTATGGTTAATACATAAGGCTTCTGTGACCTGCCCGCGGAGCTCATAGTTCAGCCGTTTTCCGCAGCTCTTGGTATGGCGCTACTGTCAATTTGTAAAGTACCGTATTGGTGTACATATTGATGAATAAGAACAATTCTTTTAGGATCAAGGGTGTGAGGAATCCATATTTTTTTTCACTTTTTTCTTTGTAGGTCATTTTGAAGGTCATGGTTCAATATGGCTGCTGTCAGGAATCAGAATGTCATATATTTTGGCTGCCATTACCACTAAATCAATGTAGCCTATAGTACCAGTTTTTCTATGTTTTAAACTGTGAGGGATCTGTCTCCAAGTCATTTCTCATCAAAGACTGAAATCTTACTCAACAAAACTGATCTGGAAGCCATATTAAATTTTGACCTTGAAAAGGACCTATAATGACCTTGAAGCAGAAAATGATCCCAGAAATGGATTCATGACACCTACAAACATAGAATAACTGCTCTTATACATCGATCTATAGCTCAAAACATAAAAAAATGGTATTTTACTTGGATCTAGCAATAACAGCAGTTAAGATATATGATATTCTGGTTCCTAGCAGCAGCTATATTGAATCATGACCTTCAAGATGACCTTCAAATCAAAAAGTGACATAAAAAAGAGATTCCTCACACCCTTGATCCTAAGAAAATTGTTCTTATTAATGAATAAGTACACCAACGGAATGCATATAGGCCTACCACGAGAGCTGAGATAACATTTGTGTCACTCAGTAGGGGCCATATTGGATTTTGACCTTGAAAATGACCTTGGAACATAAAATTACCTTCAGAAATGAATTCCTCATACTTAAAAACATCAATAAAATGGTATTATAGTTGAAAATCTACCAAATAGAAGCCAAGATATGCCATATTTACTGTTTGGGGCGGCCATCTTGAATTTTGCAGCTACTGGCCACCAGGGGTGTCTACCAACTTGTAGCTGGTGCTTTTTGAAAATTTCAGGCCTTATTTAACAACATGCCAAATTTAAAAAACGTGTCACAACATGCACAATGTAGAGAATTAGGTCCCCAAATATTATGACCTGATCTAAAAAAATGCTTTTTTCACCAAAATCTGACCGTTGCCATGGCAACAAAATTTAAAAAAATAGATATTTTGTTGAAATATATATTTTTAGAATCTCCATACGTCCATGTTTACTATGGTACCTCAACCTGTACAGTATATTTTATATATGTTATATTCCCTGCAAATAACAATGCCAAATATTCTTAATGTTGGCAATAATGGCCTGAACCAGGTGCTTTTCCCCATAGAGACCAATGCTATTTTGTGGAAAATGACGCAAAAACGTCAAAATCTCAAAAAGCACACGGTCCCCAGGTGGGGACTTTTCAGGGAATGTTCCCCCATGTGTCCCGCATCATATATCCAAAAATCAGCTTTACATTATTTTATTCCGGGTTCCATGCTAAAATGCCTGTACTATTTGTTAAACTTCTAATATCACAATAATTCCAGATACTCAGCCTCCACGAGTCGACCGCTGTGTTTCCCCACGCCCCTTCATCGCAAAAGGCCGTCCCGTGCATGTCACATGGGAGGAGCCTCACTTCAGTGACAACTCAAATGAGCCACTCAAAATCTCCCGTTCTCACGAGCCCGGGAGATTTTCGGCGGGAATTAGTGAGGTGGTTTATACAGCAGTGGATAACTATGGCAACAACAACACTTGCGTCATCCGTATCAACGTGCAAGGTAAATATGGATCGTTTTTACTCATTAACAGAAAAATTAGATTAAAAGGGGGTGAAATGTATAATTACTAGCTTTAGTCCAACGTCTTAACCATTATGGGATGTGGTAGAATGTTGTGGGTTCGAACCCGGGTGCCCGGGTGCGGCTAATTTCACCTCCTCCCTCCAGGCACTAGAGGAACACCACCTATCATCTAAGCAATTAACATGTGAAACGAACCCAATTAATTTACCCTTCCCACCCCCTACAGAACGGCCCTTGAAGCCTGAAACGTCGGAAATTCTCAATAAACAGAACCTTAACTAAAATTCCAGTTTCGGTCCCGTTGTTTTTGGGTCATGGCTTCCCTTTTGGTTAAAAAAATGAAACTTTCAATGTTGAAATTTGATTACAGTAGATTAACATTAATTCATATTAGAAGTGCTGTACCTGCAACTCTATCAGGAGAATTGAGTTCGTGGACATTGGGCTGTTATAATTTTCCCTTCATTCTTTACTCCAGACAATGCATGCGCAGACCCTGATGCGCCTAGACATGGTGACGTGCGCTGTACGTCAGCTGGGGTGGGTGTGGAGTGTCAGCTGACGTGTAACCCTGGTTACGCGTTTGCTATAAAGCCTGCCGAGCGCTACTTCTGTGACCTCAACACAGGCTACTGGATGCCTGCCAACCGATGGCCCTTTCCGGACTGTGCAGGTCAGGCAATATTAAGATTTTTAAAATTATCAGCTATGCATGCACACATCAGACACATTTAGATTCTTTTGCACAAGTACCAACTAAATGACTTACTTGGATATTGCATTGGTTTGTATGAGCTGTCAATTGAATAAAGGCATAGACAGTTTTTATGGTGAGCACCAATAAGGTCATATTTGGGAATGGGTGTCACTGGCTGAGAATGTATCTTTAAGATATTGTTTATTCAGGAAAGACATTAGATTTGGGATGTTGTTTTCAGTAAACCATGTAATCCTCTAACAATGCTCACATTGGTATATTAATTCAATTTATATATAGCTTTTTCATCTCGATACAAAATTGCTATATGTACATAAAAATAGAAAGAAAAATACTGAAGACACATGTAGCTACTCATATTTTCGCTTCATAATTAAATAATATTTTTTTGATGCATCATAATATTTCATACGGGCATATGCAATTCCACCACCTGAAGCACGAGAATTACTTCTGGAAGAGATCCACAAAATGGATTTTAAATGTTCCTCTAACTTGTCCTCTAAAAGTCTCGTAAAAGATCACACAAGATCACTTGTATATATTATTATTGTTATCTAGTATTATTATATATGATAGTGCTATGTAATACTTGTAACAGTTATCATACTAGTGTGCATATTCTCCATACACGTTATCTGCATTTTAACAATTTTATTTTGTGAGCATATATTTTGTATTAATTATACATTTTTAAGGATATGTAATAAAACAGTTAACAAATATATCAAGATGGTAGCTATGGTTTTACCCAATTTGCAGTTTCGCATATCTCCAACCATGTGACACAGTTTAGCAATGTGATCCTCCATGCCAAGACCACGTGTGATGACAGGGTCTATCTGACCAGAATAGAGGAAAACTACATCAATACCATCAGTGAAAGGGTAAGATATGTATTGAATTAGGTTACTAAATACGGGAATAATCAGTGCAGAATGAATACCATCAGTGAAAGAAAGGGTCAGATTAGTTTTTTAATTAGGTTCCTAAATACAAGAATAATTACTGGAGAATGAATGCCATCAGTGAAAGGGTAAGACATGTATTGAATTAGGTTCCTAAATACGATAATAATCACTGGAGAATAAATAACATCAGTGAAAGGTATAAGATTAGTTTTTAATTAGGTTCCTAAATATGAAAATAATCACTGGAGAATTAATACCATCAGTGAAAGAGTAAGATATATATTATGAATGTTTTAATGATGTTTGAACTTACAAACTACATAATATTATATGAAAATTATTGTTATACAGGAATTCGATTTCATTAGTATACCAACTAGACTTGAAGATCATAATGTATAAGATAGCCTGTAGAATTAGGAAATTTTAAAATTGCAGGTCCTATAGCATAGCAACCATACTGTAATATCATGTTAAAATTGTATTTCAAGATTGGGAATGGGAGAATTTTACCAACTTCTTTCTGGTGTTCATTTATATATATGTCTTTACCCAAGAGATACAATTTATTCCCAAATGTTCCCCTCGGAAGGAGGAACAATATCTTTCTGCTCCTAGGTAAGGGGTAGCCCATGATTTTGAGCTACCAAGTAAATGCCTTATGATAGATTTTCGTTCATTTTGGTGTGTTTATACTTGTAGATCGATGGATACTGTGGCGCTAATGTCAACTGCGAGGTACGGAGTGCAAATACTATATGTGCCCCACACTTTGTAGGTAAGGAATTATGCAAGAAATAATATTTACATTATGTTATTCTGCATTAAATAACTAGTTCAAACGTCCAAAAAACAATCTAAAAGCCATTTGACCAACGTTTTGGAGGATTTTGTCTGGTTGTCTTTGCTACAGGGCTTCATAAATGTCCTCATTCAGATTTCGGAGTCCTGCCAAAATCCTTTGATGTAGACTGGCTTATGGAACTTACTTGTGCAACAAAAATTGCTAGTCTTATCTTTAGCCCTTAATGTCTTGTCTAAGTTTACATTTTTCATAACACTTTCTCATGTAAACGCATGCAGTCAAATTATATTAACCGTATGTCTCACGGTTTTACTGAGATGGCTGTATATAATATTCAACTAAACTAATCCTATGTCTTGCTTGCAGTTGATGAGAATGAGATATTTACCAACGTTATAGATGAGGTTCCATCTAACAACAAGCCTAACTATAATGACCTCAAGGCCCTCCCATTCGGCCAGGCTAAAACATTGCGCACAGCTTCAAAGAGAGAGGAGAGTCGTCTCAACATCAAATTTGAATTTGAGGGTAAGAAAAGTGCATGATATCTGAACAATTCTAATCGTCTTAATTGAGGCAAATAAATACATCTTTTTTTGTTTAACAAATAGTATATCTCTTCATGTTTAAACATATTCCTATATCAGTGTGATGTTTTATTTCAAAGCAACCTTTGTTTGAGTCCAGAGAAGTAAAACCGTGTGACACACAAACCACTGCATCAAACCCACCCCAGTGACCATGACACATTGTGATACACAAACCACTATATCAAACCCACCCCAGTGACCATGACACATTGTGACACACAAACCACTGCATCAAACCCACCCCAGTGACCATGACACATTGTGATACACAAACCACTGCATCAAACCCACCCCAGAGACCATGACACATTGTGATACACAAACCACTGCATCAAACCCACCCCAGTGACCATAACATATTGTGACACACAAACCACTGCATCAAACCCACCCCAGTGACCATGACACATTGTGACACACAAACCACTGCATCAAACCCACCCCAGTGACCATGACACATTGTGATACACAAACCACTGCAACAAACCCACCCCAGTGACCATGACACATTGTGATACACAAACCACTGCATCAAACCCACCCCAGTGACCATGACACATTGTGATACACAAACCACTGCATCAAACCCACCCCAGTGACCATGACATATTGTGACACACAAACCACTGCATCAAACCCACCCCAGTGACCATGACATATTGTGATACACTTTCTGCTGCAGCAACTTTCTTTATTGATCCAGGAGAGGGGTCGAGGGCTGTGATACTATGGAACATTACTTAAAATTCTACTTTGCACTAAAATATCTACCAAATTCTGACCAATAGTAATATACTATTGTCTATGAAATGGTGGCAACGGCAAAATTATCCTTGAGGAAGAAATAGATGAAAGTGGCACTTAACATTGCAGGTAGAATGGAGATGCACTCTGATGCCCAGAGGAGCCAACAGGAGGCGCAGGTGGAGCTGATGCAGACAGTGAAGGACGCCATCTTCAGACTGCGAGAGGAGGCTGAGGAGGGCGTGTACGACCAAGTAATGCAAGACCAGCCGGTGGTTTATGAGACCATGTCTGTGCAGGCCGCACAGCCCAAGTTTGAGTGTCCAGTGGGCAGCATCCTCAGGGAACAGCTCTGTGGTGGGTGATTCTAAGTGAACTTTATTGTCTCAAGTGTGATGTGTTACAGGGAGTCACAAGTAAAAATAAATGGATTTTGGGATATCAGCATATTTGAAACGATAAGATCGAGATTACTTCAATGATGGTGTACATTAAGGACATTTAAAAGATTTTTCTATATTTCATGTTTTTTATATTTATGTTTGAAAAAAAGTTTGCAATATTTCTTGTCGGGCAATTGCCAGCAAAGTAATTAGATGCACTCAATAGGATGACCTTAGAAACGCAAGAATATATTTAATACACTGTCCTGAAATGTGGTAATGTATTCATAACGCCTAAAGCGCTAAACCCTAAAACCCTAAAACAAAATCAGTACATTCCAATAAACACCACTTGTGAATAAATCCCTTTGGAAAATATCATTTTTGTGGCTTGTGACACTTTTTCCTGAAACACATCATCTATTCTTATCTTCAGGTATTCAATTATAAAAGGCAATATTAGGAACAGGAGTAATGAATATTATTCCGAACGTGTACAAGAGTGTCAGAAATAATTGGGTTCTGTAACGTACCAATCTCACTGTGCATGTCTCTTACAGTGCATGTTTGGATGGAATCAGTTCAAATCCGGCGTACAAATATTTATCCAAATTTTTATTGAAAATTACAATACTGTTTTCAACAATATCATAGAGTATGTAAATGATCAAGAAAAACTAAATGCAAGATTGGAAAGATGGCGGTTTGTTTTATGGAAACATGTAAAACACATGGCTATAAACATGAGATCACTGTTATATACAACTCCCATAGTTCCATGCGAATCTAGATTCAAGATGGCGGACATGCAAATCCCCTATTGCAAAATCGTTGAGTTAAAAACACACAAACTATTTTATGTGTGGCAGGAGCATTAAAAGGTGTTATAATAGGCATTGCAACTCAGGAAACCACCCTGTAACAGGGCGTACATATTGTTTCTCACTTACTCTGCATCTCAGATCAATTCCATGCATCCCTAATTTATATTTAAATCTAGCTCTAACACTTTTGATCACTTTCGACCCATGCAGTGAACTGTCCCATAGGAACATACTACAATGTGATCAACAAGGAGTGCAGCGGGTGTGAGGTGGGCACGTACCAGACCAAAGAGGGCCAACCAACGTGTCTGGTGTGCCCCACCAATACCTCCACCTCTGCCAACAACTCCAAGAGTGTCAACCAGTGCAAAGGTAGGGAGAATTGAATGCTTTGAATTGCTTTGAATATAAGATAGTATTACTATACCATACATTCATTACAATATGTTGGTTGTATTGATGTGTACAACCAATGTATTATTGGTTGCACTAACCTGTATAACCAATCTATTATTGGCTGCATCCATTAGATCCACTCATGACCAATTATTATCCATGTGAAGCTGTAAAGGATTTCCATAGTAACCTTAGTAACCTTGGATTCAATGTTCCCATTGTAACCTATGTGACCTTAGTGTAGATGTTTCCCATTGTAACCTATGTGACCTTAGATAAGATGTTTCCCATTAAACCTGTGACCTTGGATTCAATGTTCCCATTGTAACCTATGTGACCTTAGATTAGATGTTTCCCATTGGATTGTAGATTGGGATTATATTAGTTATCACAATTTGCTATTGCAATATACATCTTCTTTACACCCTCCATATTATGATCTATCATTAATTATCATTCTGAGATTATTAAAATAGTATGCACATGTGCTCTTAATAATTCCCAATGTAACCATTCCTGACCTTGAAAACAGCTGTTTATATTCCCATTCATTAATTAGAATTCTTATTTATCAACAACACCATGGCAGTGATTCCCAAGTCATTTAGATGTCAGAGAAAAAAAAGTTTAGTAATTTTGAAACGGGGTGCTGTACTTGTTAAAAACATTCAATAAAAGGAGTTGTTGGGACTCCACTGAAACTGAACTAAACAACACTATGGCAATAAAGGTATTTTCCCTCTAATAACCTGTCATAAATTGATAGACAGATATATAACTCTAATTGTAACCCTTCCAGGCCTCAGATTAAATAACGTTTTACCTTGTCAGGGCAGTGCTTGCCGGGCAGTTTCTCAGTGAGTGGGTTGGAGCAGTGTGAGACGTGCCCACTTGGCCACTATCAGCACCAGTACGCGCAGTCCTCCTGTCTGCCCTGCCCCGCCGGTAACACCACCCACAGGAGGGGCTCCAGGATGCGAGACGAGTGCGCAGGTACATCAGGTTTCAGACATATATAGTAGAATCTCACATAAACTTTATTTCTACATTTTTACATACGCTTTTACCACAAGTGGGTAAAGGAGGTAGTCTCTGCTTTCTCAGTTCTGCCAGCTACTCCTTGGTTCTGTGCTATTACATGTTTATAAATACAAAATAGCACATTGTTAAATATTACAATAATCTTGGTTGGTACTCAATTGTACCATATAACATTTCAAATATTGCTTGAACTCTTTTGTCCAATATGTGGTACTCTGGGGCCAGTCTGTTCCATATTATCCATGCCTCATACAAGAATGACTCTAAATATTTCGCATTTTCGTTTGTTTGGCTTAGTCACAATCCTGAGAAACAATGATAAGATAAATTGATGGAAACTGCTATCAAACGCCAACGTGGATGTTAGTTTCAAAACATTTTATTTTTCTCAACGTTTTGGTCTGGTCGACCTTCGTCAGAAAAGTCATATAAGATAAAGTACCCGATGATAAGATCTTGCTATTCATCCTAGAATCGCTCAGTCCCAAAGAAGGACTCTACTGTTTATGATCTACCATGAGGGTAAATCTATGGAAACATAGAGAAATTTAAATACTTGCAATTCAAGACACCAGGGAACAAATGAGTACCTCAAGTTTTCAATTAGTGTTTTGCAATGTTTTTACAAAATACAAAATGAAGTAACATATTTTAAAATTATACAGTTCCAAATAAAGTTCCCCATCACCAAGCTGTTTGAAATCAACGTATTTATCTTTCAGGCTAATTTAACCGAATTTAGTGAATGTAGAGCTGCCAATTGTACATATTCCGATAACCTGATCCATATGTCATTTGTCTCTACTTGCCACAGCTGAATGCCCACCTGGCTACGTCTCCAAGTCTGGGCTGGCCCTGACTGAGGACCCATGTCTAGCCTGCCCCCGTGGTTACTTCCAGCCCCTCCAGGGGCGCACCGGTTGCCTTCTATGCCCTAATGAAGTGAGAACACAGAACAAAGCATCCACCAAAGTCAGCGACTGTGAAGGTAAGTGAATGGTTCTATACCATCCGGCTACAATCGTATTTAATCACTGCCTTGACAATTCCTGGGAGATTACCACCTTAGGCAGAGATTGAAATGATTGATAACCTCCATAGGCAACGCATGAAAACATTCATGATGAATACCGCGTCTTTCTGTAACTGTTTTAAATATTATATAGGCCTCTAATGAATAAAAAAGAATAAAATAAATCGGAAGTTGCACGGAAAACACCCCAATAAAATGTAAATATAAATGTTCGGTCACAACTGACACCGCCCATGACGTAGTTTCATGCAGTGATGTCCATAGGCCTTAATATCTTTGCTCTTCCTTGGACGTCTTGGGGCTATAACCACCTTAGGCAGAGATAAAAAGTAGACCCTATTAATAACAGCCATTTCCATTTCCCTTAACAGTAAGATCACTGTCTGAACTCCTTTGTATATAGGACGGCAGGAAAAGAGAAAAGGGAGAAACACTATAGTATCAATATCGCTAGGGGAATAATTATGATTTGTACAATTCAAGTTCATATGGTATAAACTAGAAAACTAGGTGTCCACACTATACATAAAGAGAATGGAACAAGGTAGTAATTGAATAGAGCTAGGTGCTAGAAATGAATAAACAGATTTTATGTATGGCATATATTTAAGGAGTACCAGAGACGGAGGCAGAGCAGTATGAGAATGTGCCCATAGAGCGCCTGGTGCTGAACGAGTGTTTCGCTGAGCCGTGTATGAACCAGGCTTCCTGTCAGAGCATGGATGTCGGCTACCAATGTATATGCACCCCAGGCTGGACGGGTGAGCAGGACTTATATTTTAAATGTTTTATTCAGTTTTTTCCCCATTTCCACGTTTTAAGTATTTGAGTATTATTCCTGTCAAGCCCCTTTTTCAATATATATCTTTAATTTTTATTTTCCTTTCCAACAACTTGCCTAGTGAGCAGGATCTACACTCTTTTTTATTTCTAAATACCTTGGATTTGTATTTAATCATTTTTATTCAGCATAATCATGTATGTGCGGTTACATTATTCTCACTTTATTCTGATTCAATATTTTGAAAACATATTGTTGGTGAAAATCCAAACAAATTCGACAAATGCTCATTCCTGATCATATCAAAAATACAATCTACGTGTACATCAAATAGATAATAGAGATCCTGATAATAAACACATTACCTGGTGCCGTATGTATTCATGACAGTCCAAGTTAGTGATCAATCAACATTCATATTTGTACGTTTCTCCGTGCAGAGGGCAATTCTCTCACATTTACCAATGAACCCTGCATTTCCATTGCATTAGGTCTTTTCATTCCAATTTTTTTTCAGCAAAAACATTGATAATCAAATTCCTTAAATGAATTACATTTTTAGAATGCAGCTTTCTCATGTATCTCTTGAATGCTCACTGGCATTAATAAACAGATTCCATGGGGGAAATCGGGAATATCTATGGGCATGAACTTGTAAATGACGAAGATGTTTCATACTAAGGAGAAATTGTTTCTATACTTGCTATTTGCTATATACTCTGAAGAGAGTGCTAGGAAGTGTTTTTTTTCTATTTTTATTTTACGTTATATGGAACTTCTATATCATGAAAGTAGGCGTTCGGTGGGTGGAACAGTATCGAAGTAATACATATATTTAGGACTCATTTTACTATGTCACATCACAATCAAATATTCATTATGTCTCACCAGCCTTGTACTATGTCTAGGTCAGAATTGTGAAGCAGAGATAGACGAGTGTCTTTCTAACCCCTGCCACCACGGAGCCACCTGTCTGGATAAAATAGATGCCTTCCTATGTCAGTGCCTTGACGGTTATAATGGTGAGTATTGGGGGATAAAGCTCTCAAGTCTTTATTGTAACCTAGGTAACATCTTTTATAAATCATCTCTTTGGGCCTCAATATACATTCTGACCTATATTGTATAGTAAGTAACCATGGTGCTTAATTAAGACAAACTTTACTTAATATTTGCTATCCTTAGCTACTTTTCCTTGTTAAGCAGCTGGTAAGGGACATTTAGGGAAGCAATTTGTTAGTCCGACAATGCTAATTTGTATTCCTACAGTAAGAATATCCTACCTAAGCAAGTAATGATAGCTTAGAAAGGACCGTTTTACGTAGGTGTTCTTATGCAACAGACGTCTGCAGTACAGTGTGGTTGGGTGCCAGAGTCGCCACCTGGTCCGTGAACAATGGAACCACACTGCTGGCTGGGGTGTGGGGACGGTTGCTGTACGAGCCTGCTATTTTTGCTAAACAACTAATAGTTATTTCTATCACCAATAAGATGTTTGCAAGAAATTATTATAGGGCTCGTGAGGGGGCGGGGGTAGTCTCATTTGTCGATTGTCACTAAGAAAATTCTTTTGTCACTTGTCACTTTATTTTCTTTTAAGTTTCTTGCTAAGGTCTAGTAAGGAATACGATTTGTCGATTTAAGGCAGCCCTTATTATATGAATGCTTAGCTGAGAGTTTTAAGTCTAGAACTACTGTTGGTCCCCTACAGGTGACCAATGTGAGCACAATATAGATGACTGCCACCCCTCGCCCTGCGCCAACAATGGCTCCTGTGTAGACGGTATCAGCAGCTACAAGTGCACCTGTGCCGAGGGATTCGATGGTGAGTAAAACATGGTGTCGGGATTTAAAGCTGCACTGTATGTTAATAAGTTTTACTACTTTCTGTTCCACTCCTTTCCAACACATCTAAAAGTCATTTGGCCAACATTTTGAAAAAGAAATATTATCGGATGTCAATACTATTCAATCCTATACACATAATGACCATCATATTAAAAGCTATTAGTATCGAGGTTATACAATATTCTATTTTATTTTATTATCATTATTATTTGTTATATTTTATTAATAGTTTCCATCTGTTTTCACTGCAAAAGACTCTTCAATCTTTTTAGGCAGAATGGAACAGAATTCTTTAAACTTTCTAAGCATAAACCAGCTTTTGAAACTAAATCTACTTCACTTTTTTTTTATCTAAAACATAATTATAGAAAAACAAAATTAAAAACTAATAACTATACTTGACTGTTACTTACCCTGGGCCGGTTTGCTATACGTTAGGTAGAACGTGTGACAACAATATAGACGACTGTCTCTCCAACCCTTGTGACAACGGAGGCGTCTGTCTAGACCACGTGGCCAAATACTCCTGCACATGCGCACCGGGTTACCAAGGCAACCAATGTGAAATTAACATAGATGAGTGCCAAAGTAATCCATGTCGTAACAACGCTACATGCATTGATGAAATCAACAGTTTTCAGTGAGTTTTCCATACTTTCAGTTTCTTGATTGCATGGTTGCTTATTTTCAATTCTTCCCTCATAGTTTGCTGCCATCAATGAATAAAATGATTCATCAATACTGAAGACAGCATCAAGAGAAACCGATATATAAAGGCCAGATCGTCGGAAATCGACAGCTCTACTCATTTAGTAAATTTTAATGAATTAGGCTGAAATATCCGAGTACATTTGGCATTGTATTAATCAAAGAAATCTCTTCAAAAATGTTGAACAATTATGTCTAGATTTGGGTTATTTGAAAGGATTGGTAAAGATGAATTGTATATTTCCTGACTACATCACCAATAACCTATGAAGGGTTAGGGATCGGCTAAATTCGGACCTGCCTCGCCTCGGAATTATGCACCAAACAGTGCACCGACCGTCCCTCAATGACGGTCATTAATCTTTTAATAGACCACCAATGAGATTATTGGTTTGATTCCCGGCATGAACCGCACCATCAACTTAGCGGATAAGCGCAGCGAAGGTTGTAAAAAGTATGATGGCTGCCGTGGTTAGTGCAGTTTCCGCACCTCCTGACACCAACGTATTCATTTAAAGAGTTATTATAACATTCTACAGTATAAAGCAGGTTTGATTATACTACACCCTATTGCCTCCCGGGTGAAGACCACTGCAATAAAATGAAATGAAATGCATGAAGTCATTTATGTTAGTAAAGTTTTCTAACGTTAAATGTTACCTATAGACATATCCAGCATGGGTCCTCCTTGTAAAGGTGAGCACCCCGATAATGAATAGTATATCAAACAAAACTTGAATGCTTTGGAAAACTCTTAAAACGGAGATTTCTGACAGGCGCTCTCCATGAACTCTAACCTACTGTCGATTTTAGTTCAAGCAGTAACTAATTATAGATTGTCTACCATGTTGATATCAACAAGAATGATGAAATGACTTATTCCTGCTTTATACTATGTAGATGTGAGTGCGTGCCTGGCTATGTGGGCAGTCAGTGTGAGACGGACGTGGATGAATGTCTCTCTACCCCCTGCTATAATGGCGCCACCTGCGAGGATATGGTGAACTACTTTACCTGCTTCTGTCTGCCATCTTATACAGGTGCTCTCTGTGAAACAAGTAAGCTAGCAGTTATTATGGTTTCATTGAATTATATTTTTCCAAATAGAGTAGCTGTCTGGGTATAAAATAGACATTTCAAGTACATGTGGATGTTAGTTGTTTCTCTCTCAACAAATACAGAGTTTGTAACTAGGTAGGAATTTATCGCTTGTATATCGATGGTATTAGCTTTCTCTTGAGGAAGGAAATAACCCTTGGTAAAAGTTTTAGTTTTATTTACAAGCTTTCAAGCTCACTCACTCTTCATCAGGTGTAACGAATAATAAAGATATTGATTATCATTAGTGGATTAATTACTGACATTTAGGGGCTACATTTAGTGCACTGTTCATCTCGGGATTATGCACCAACAGTGCACCAGCAGGCACGAAATGGTGGTTATTAATCCTGTTAGTCTCTGCCTATGGTGGTAAATAACAGCCCCAAGACAATTCATGGCACTCCTGGAAAACATGCAAAAATGCAAAGTAACACTAATGAACAAAGTGACCCCAATACATCCGCGATTGTTCTCTCTTGCCAGAACTAAACTCCTCATTCGACATCACATGGGAGAAACAAGGAAGCATTGGCAGCTACCTCCGCCTTGACTGCTGCAGAACAAACCTCTCAGAAGTGACTGTTGCATTTTGGGTAAACACAACGGACAAATCAAACTTCGGCACCCCGCTGTCCTATGCTACGGCCAGCAACGACAACGAGCTGTCCATTACAGACTACAATGGGTTTACCCTCTACGTCCACGGCCAGAACAAGGTCACTGATGTTCACGCTGCTGATGGCAGGTGGCACCACATTGCCATCACGTGGTCCAGTGCGCATGGGCAATGGCAGATTTACAAGAATGGCGTCCAGCAGGATGAGGGTCAAGGTCTTGCAAAAGGGAAATACATTGAAGGTATTGTGCACAAAGCAGAGCAGTCTTTCACAAAACAAAGAGGATTTGATGTTTCTCTATAATATGAGCCTTTTGTAAGGGACTTTTATGCAGGCTCAATAATTCTTGTTCAGTCATCTTCTACTAGTCACTATATCCTTTCTTCTACTTTTTCATTCCTATTTGCCTTTCACTTTCAAATCTCAAAAAAGCTGGTCAATCGATTATGTCTGCAATGCTGACTTTATAAGAGTTTTGTACCACTGGTGCAGTCTACTGCTTGGTCTCCCTATAGGTTTTATTCATCAAATAAATGCCTCATTGTGTTTACAGGAGGGGGAGTGTTCATTGCGGGGCAGGACCAGGACAGCAGAGGCAAGAACTTCAACTCACGGGAAAGTTTCATAGGCAGCCTGACCAGACTAAACGTGTGGGGCGAGGTGCTCACTAGCGAGCAGATCAGGGCAGTGATGAACTCATGTGATGAGGACCACATTGGTTCCCTCATAGCCTGGCCAGACTTCCTAGCTGATGTACATGGCAATCTGGAGAAGAAGGAGTCTGCCTTCTGTAAAGGTAAAGCACAGTCTATTCAGTGGGTCAGACCTTTCTTTCCTTTAGGCTGATATCATATTCAATAAGTTACAGAAAATCACACTATCCTTCAAGGATGATCTCAGGCGTTGCCTCTGAAAATCTTCCCAAGTCTTTTGTTTTGCCTTTGCAATGTAAGGGATTGATTCTGATTTTTGTTATTTGGAGTATAAAAATTATTTTACGCTCAGATTCTTGTGAACTTGGGCATATCCAATGTTCTCAGTAAAGCATAGAAATAAGTGCTAATTATGATTTGAGAGAAAATTCAGGAAAAAGTGTTCTTGGAATTAGTTTACTTATATCCGTCAAGTGATATTTTCAACATGCCAATATCGCTTTTACAGAAAGATTATTAATATTTATCAATTTTTATTTCAATTTCTTAGATTGTGTACCACCACCGCCCATTTCCCACGGTAATGTTACATATAATGCCACGTCAGTAGAGAACTCATACGCAATGTATACATGTGACACAGGCTATGATCTGATTGGTCAACTTAACCGGAAGTGTCGCATCTCATCCAATTGGGAAGGAGAAAGTCCTCTCTGCAGAAGTAAGTTATCTTCATTCTTTTTTCTCATTTAATGTTAGAAATATTTAGAAATCAATCAGTATGTGATAATTGATATGAGACGGAATTGACTGAGATGAAGCTAATGTCCTGATTTGGATTTAATTTGTGTTAAAGAATTAATTGATATGCTTAAGTGGGTATAAATTCATCTCTTTGTAACTTTACCTAGATTTACCAAAATTATTATAAAAAATAATGTTACATCCTAGGGAATGGACAGAGAATTTATCAAAAATTTCTAAAAAGAATGACTACAAATATTCTGTCACATTAATGATTAACTTGTTTTCCCTGTTTTATTTCACTAAGCAGATGCATGAAACGCGGTTCTAATTTGGGCTTTACAACTTTCGGATTTCTGACTTTTGAAACAGCCTTCGAGTATTTGCATATTAGTTGGCCCCCTACATTAACAAAGATACATTAATTTAAAAGGAAAGGAAATAGATTTTATCCATGATTTCTCAACATTTCTTTCTTAATAAAAACACAATATCTTTCACTAATGAAGCAAAAATCATACCTTATGTAAGAAAATAAAACTATACATTTATCAGATGATTATAATAACATGAAAATGAAATATCAACTTGTGTTTCACAGAGAAGAAGTGCCCACGTCCACAACAAATCCTGTACGGTAGGATAGGTGGGCTCTGGTATGAGTATGGGGAGAGCATCAGGTACCAGTGTATCTCTGGCTACAGGCTCATTGGTAACGCCTCACTCTACTGTAATGCTACAGGTGTGTGGGAGGGAGAGGTGCCGAAGTGTCATGGTAAGTTTTTCCATTTAACATTGTGATCCGGGAATATTTATACCTGCATCAGGGAAGTTTATAGAAATGGGTAAATAGACATGTTGAGTACATTTTGAGTTCATGTTCACTTATTTAAAATTATGTTAAATACATAGGCAACTTGCACATCCCAACCTAATACATGCTTAAATTTCTAAAATTATCAAACTGATAATTTTATAAGTCTTTTTAACAGTGTAGTTAATTCCCATTATTCCTAGATCTATCTGAAGTATATTTCTTTTTCTGAAGTATATATAGTTTATGGTCTTTTTCTGAAGTATGGCTCCTATTTGCACATCATCCTTAGGTATGAATAAATAAAATTTGGAATTGACTATATTATAACAATTGACCAGACTATAACAATATTCACATTTACAGAGATAACCTGCCCCATACCAGACATCCAAAATCCACTCCGTCTCCGTGACACCTCAAGACAACCATACAAGCCAGGGGAGAAGATGAGACTTCAGTGTATCCATGGTTACAGGCTTGTTGGTAGGGGGTCTGTGCTATGTGGAGATGAGGGCGAGTGGGCAGACACCCTGCCACGATGTGACCAGATGTTCTGTAGTGAGGCACCCAAGGTGGAGAATGCCCGGCCACAGCATCCCCGTGACAGGTACCAGATAGACTCTGATGTGAGGTATGAGTGTGCGGTAGGGTACACCATGGATGGACCAGACACCATCCACTGCCAGACCAGAGGCTCCTGGGAAGCCATCAGACCAGTGTGCAAGCTGGTTACCTGTATACCACCGCCTGATATACCATTTGGTACAGTGGAGAACACCACCGGAACACTGTTCACCGTGGGCTCAACTGCCTCATATGTTTGCCACAAGGGTTTTGAAATTGTTGGAGATGAGGTACTGGAGTGTAACAGAGATGGTGTGTGGAATTCCTCAGCTCCTTCTTGTGAAAAGATCTCTTGTCCAGAACCAGAGCCCACAAATAATGGTTCAGTCACTTCCCTATCAAATCTCTTCCGTGACATCGCTACTTACGAATGTGATGCAGGTTATCAGTTACATGGATCAAAAAGAAGAATTTGCTCATCTTCGGGGGATTGGAGTGGTAGTAGACCTGAATGCCAACCTGTTTCATGTGGGGAACCTGAGGCTATATCAAATGGTGAAAGCATTGGTTCATCATTCACCTATGGAGAGTCAGTGAAATATGCATGTGAGAAGGGCTATGTGTTGGAGGGTTTCTCACAGAGGTTCTGTGGAGCTGATACACAGTGGATAAACTCCCTGCCTTCATGTGTACCCATAGAGTGCCCCAAGCCCAGGGAGCTGCCTAATGGCAGGGTGGTGGCTGCTGCTTACCGCTACCTTGCCTCCATCAGTTACAGCTGTGATGCTGGCTACAAGCTAGAAGGCAACTCTAGCAGGATATGCGGCTCGTCAGGGGCATGGGATGGAGAGACTCCCTACTGTAAGGAGATCAAATGTATGGAACCTAAAACTCTACTCAATGGTGTGGTCAGTCCCACTGGTCAGGAGTTCAGCCCTGGTGCAGTGGTCAAGTACAGCTGTAATATCGGATATGCTCTCTCTGGGAAAACAACACGGACATGCCGAGGAGATGGGACATGGACCGGCCCTATGCCAAAGTGTAAATCCATCCTTTGCAACAAACCTAATGATATTCTATTTGGTCAGGTCCTGTTTAATGATATGGGCTATGGCTCCATGGCTAAGTATGAATGTGAAGAAGGGTATCAGTTGGATGGAACACCAGAGAGGATGTGTTCTGCTGACACAACATGGAGTGGCTCTGAACCATCGTGTGAAGCCATTAAATGTCCTGAGCCAGACCCAATATCAAAGGGCAAATATGAAGCAGACTCTCTTGAGCTAGGATCAGAAATAGTGTACAAATGTGAACCAGGGTATATATTAACTGGAAGATCCAAAAGAACATGCCTGAAAAATCAGAGATGGAGTCATAAAGCACCTTGGTGCAAGGCAGTAGAATGTACAAAGCCTTCTGAGGTTATATCAAATGGGAAGATGATCAACACTAACTTCACCTATGGAAATACAATACATTATGTTTGTGATTCAGGCTATCAGATAAATGGCCCATCCACACGCACATGTCAAAGTAATGCTAGATGGAATGATACCATACCGGCATGTGAAAAGGTGTCTTGTTCCAAACCACTTGCCCCTCCCAATGGGAGAATAGATGGCCATGATTTCAGATATAAAAATACAGTGACATACAGTTGCAGTCCAGGCTATCAACTCAAAGGAGAGGCTGTGAGAACCTGCCAGGCTGATAGAAGTTGGACTGGGGTTATACCAAACTGTGTCCGCATAGAATGCATCCAACCACCAGACATAGAAAATGGGAAATTAATCATGAAAGACAGATTCTATCGATCTCAAGTTTCTTATGATTGTAATGCTGGATACAAACCTGAAGGTATCACCAGCCTCATCTGTCAGCATGATGGAACCTGGTATGGCAAGTTACCTACTTGTCAAAAAGTCAGATGTACAAGTGTGCCAACAATTGAAAAAGGCATTGTGCTCAATGATGTGAACAGGATTTACTATGGAGATGTCATTGACTTCAGATGTGACCCGGGATATGTATTATCTAATTCCAGCCTCCTGATTTGCTCCGCTGATGGAACATTCACTGGTTCTGTACCAACATGTGTGCGCATCAAGTGTCGGCCACCGTTTGAGGTTCACAATGCAGAGATTTTCAGCTTAGGAGAGAAGTATTCCAGACCTCAAGGTTATGGGGACACAATAGAGTACAAGTGCAGGCCAGGGTATGAACTCCATGGTAATAAGTACCAAAGATGTGATCACAATGGGCAGTGGTCTGACAAACCACCTGAATGCCGACCAGTACAATGTCCACCACCTGAGGACATCATTGGAGGGACACATAGTATAGCTGATAAATACAGATATACAGAACAAGTCATCTATATATGCTATGAAGGCTTATATTTGGAAGGGGAAGGTGTTAGAACTTGTGAAGCAAATCGTAGGTGGTCTGGCTCAATGCCAACATGCATAAGAAATAAATGTAATTATCCTGAAGTTGAATTTGGATATGTTGAAATCTTAAACCCTGCTCTGCGATTGGAAGGCCGTATTGAAGAACAAAATTATTATGATTATGAACTTTCTCCATCTTATGATTATGGGTCTGTGATATCAATAGTATGTGAAGAAGGATATGAACTTTCTGGAAAAGCCCAAGTGACATGTGTTGGCAAGAATAAATGGGAACCTGCTCTCCCGACATGTCATCCAGTGAAATGTGATGCACCTAGTATATCAAATGGTATAGTTAGTTCTAGTGATCCTCTACCTTATCTATCCTCCATCACTGTTTCTTGTCTGGAAGGGTTCACACTAGTGGGAAAAGCATCAGTGAAGTGTTCAGCAGAAGGAACATGGGAGAACCTGCCGCAATGTGATCTTGTCACATGCAATGCGCCTGAATTCTCTAATGGAAACATGCTGGTTGTGAGGTCACCGCACAGAGGCAGTGGCTACCCTTATGGCATGACTATCAAATTAGACTGCAAAATCGGATATTTAATGACTGGTGAAAATATAATAACTTGTTTGGACACTGGTTTGTGGTCTAATCCTGTGCCAGTATGCAATGAGATACGCTGTCCACGACCTGAACTACCAACAGGGAGCAAATTGGTCATTAAGTCTAAGGCAGATACATTCAAGAGAGGATCCAACATAACTATTAGATGCATTAATGGATATGAGGCCAACGGCAATGATATCATCCAGTGTGGCAAGGATGGAATAATCATAGGTACCTTACCAACCTGCATTATCTCAACTTGTCCTCAACCAACATTTGAGAATGGGAAAATCTATGGTAGAGACAGTCTACCCTTAGATGTGTTTCCCATAGGAAGTGTTGTGGCATTTCGCTGTATAGAAGGCTGGCAGCTGAAGGGAAGGAGAGAAATAGCCTGCCAGGAAAATAAAGCCTGGTCTGGGGAGATTCCTGAATGCCATCGCATCAGATGTAATGATTTACATATTGAAAACGGCAGAATCATATCTGCACGGGGTGCAAGTAAATACTTCCTATTCGAAATGAAGGCATTGTTTACATGCAATGATGGGTATGAACTACAAGGAATCGGCGAATTAACTTGTCTAGCAGATGGGAGATGGTCTGGCGCCCCTCCTCTATGCAGCAAAGTAAAGTGTCACCTGGATAGGATAGACAATGCCAACTTCGTACCTCACTCAAGCACTGGAGACTATGAGTTTGGTGACCATGTGATGATAGGATGTGTTGAAGGCTTTCATCTATCAGACTCTACTGCTGACTTGGCCTGTAGATCAGACCGCTCCTGGTCAAAGAAATCCCCTAAGTGCCTCATTAGCTACTGCACAACACCTGTACTGACCAATGGGCAGGTTACCACAGTACACCCTGATGCTAGACAGACCCTGGGTACTAACGTGTTTGGCCAAAGCATAATGTTTGAGTGTGATGCAAGATACAAACTGAGAGGTATTGGTCACTCAGAATGTCTCGGAAACTCATCATGGTCTACTGAACCACCACGCTGTGAGCAGATTCTGTGTCCTCAGCTGGTCATTCAACATGGCAGAGTTGCAAATGCTTTCAGGGCATCGCTAGCGTTAGGCTCCAAAATAAAAGTTCAATGTCTAATTGGTTATGCCCTTTATGGTGACCGCCAACTGACTTGTGTAGGGGACGGAGAATGGCTTGGGACTTTCCCTAAATGTGTTGCTAAACAGTGCCCAATGCCTGCGATATCAAACGGCAAGGTTCTGGCAAGTATGAAGGTTCATAACTCAAGCAGGGAACACTATTATGGGGATAGCATACGCATAGTGTGTAATGATGGATATGAACTTGTCGGTCAGGGAGAGATGACATGCCAGTCTGACCAAACATGGTCTGTTACCTCTCCCCCTCACTGTGACAAGATAATGTGCCCTCCCTTCCCCAGGGTGCAGAACAGTGAGATCATGGTGATGGAGGAGGTTGGTATCTCTGATGATGCCAATAGGTACCTCAAGTATGGGACCAGTGTTCAAGTGGGTTGTATGCCTGGGTATCAGCTAGAGGAAGGAGACTCTAGATTAACATGTGGCATGACTAAAGAATGGATGGGAACTGTGCCTGAATGTAATGCCATCACATGCCCAAGTGTGACACTGGAGAACGCCAACATCATTGGGCGAGCATCACGCCCAAATAGAGTGTTCATGGCAAATGATGTTGTGATGGTACATTGTGCTAATGGGTATAAGCTATTAAATGATAATATCAAAATCACTTGTCAAGAGAATGGCACATGGTCTTCTTCCTTCCCTGTATGTGCTAGGAAGAGTTGTGGGGATCTGCCCCTGCAGAATGGACGCATTATTGGAGACTCATTCTTCTATGGAGACAGAGTTTCCATAGTGTGTAACGATGGATATCAGCTGCTTGGAGCAGCTCAGTGTAGCTGTACTGATACAGGAGCATGGGACTGCATGCCTCTATGCTACAGGATATCATGTCAACGGCCAGCATCCATACCCAATGGTAACCATTTGGCCACTGGTAACCACTTTGGAGACAGGTTAAGATACCAATGCATTGAAGGCTATGAGCTAGAGGGGAATGCAGAGATGGTGTGTCAGGCTGATAAAAAATGGAGCGGAGACCCACCCACTTGTCACAAGGCAATGTGTCCTGACCCAGAGCCATTAGAAAACGGCTACATCAGTGGTGCATCTTATCTCTATGGGGAAAAGATTGAATATGCTTGTGACCGGCAATACCGCTTAGTGGGCAATTATTACTCAGAATGTATGGCAGATAAATCCTGGGGTCCAAGACCGACATGTGTGAGGATCACTTGTGGTCCACCTCCAAGCATCTCAAATGGAAGTCCTTCTGATAACAACTACAACAGTGGGGCTGTATTAAGGTACATGTGTGGTGAGGGATACAGCTCAAGAGGTGATATAGAACTGTATTGCCTTGACAGTGGGGCATGGAGGGGGCGCCCACCCACATGTGAACCCATCACCTGCCCATCACCAATGAGAACACCAAATGGCTTCTTCTTAGGCTCAAAACGCCAGTTCAAGTCTGTAGTAGAACACCACTGTAACAGGGGCTTCAGAATGAGTGGAGACAACAAGCAGGAATGCCAAGCAAATGCTACATGGAGTGGGCATCCCCCAAGATGCAATGTCATCATGTGTAACAGCCCCTCACCCCTGGAAAATGGCCATATAGAAATATCTTCATACTTCTTTGGCAGTGTCATTGAATATAAGTGTGACTATGGGTATTACCTGCATGGGGTGGGTCACCGGAGGTGTACAGAGAATGCCACGTGGACTGGAGAGGACCCACAATGTAGGCAAATTTCATGTCCTGCCCCATCCAGGATACCCAATGGTTACTTTATGGGAACTGATAACATCATGGATGCAAATCTCTTCTTTAGCTGTGATTATGGATACAAGATAAAAGGAATATCCCAGAGAGTCTGTCAGGAGAATGGCACATGGTCAAATGAAGAACCTAAGTGTGTGGCCAAGGAATGCCAAACACCAGATCAACCAGCCAATGGTTATGTCACACTAGCAGGAAAACTAGCAGGAGCCAAAGCCACATTTGGCTGCGACCCTGGCTACACTCTAACCGGGAAAAGTATAGTGATATGTATGGCTGGTGAACGGTGGGATCCTGACCCACCAATTTGCACCAAAGTGGGATGTGACCCTCCACGTGAGATTGAGTATGGCTATTATGATGAGATTTCCTATGCTTATGAGGATGTTGTGACTTACCGCTGTCAAACAGGCTACATCATGCAGGGCAACCATCAAATCACATGCCAAGCCACAGGTCTGTGGACGCTCATAGAAGCACGCTGTGTTATTGGTGACTGTGGGTCAGCCCCACTCATACCTCATGCTGAGATATCAGAACCCTTCTCCTGTGACACAGGTAGATGTGTGTCCTACATATGTGATGAGGGCTATGAACAGAGGGGAGACTATGTTATCCGCTGTGGTGCGGATGGCATCTGGCTAGGACCACTGCCAGAGTGTGTCACCAAATCCTGTGGACTGCCGCCGTTCATCCACCATGCATCAAATATCTACTATGATCTACCCTCTGGTGAACGAGTGGCTGAATACACATGTAACTCTGGCTATGTTTTAGAAGGCAGCAGGAAAATATTCTGCATGTCCAATGGCAGCTGGGTGATTGCCCAAAGACCTGTCTGTTCACCCATTAACTGTGGTCCACCACCCAACGTCCACAACAGTCTTGTCCTTGCCTCAGACCACACCCTCGGCCATTTTGCGAGGTACAGATGCCAGGAAGGGTTTAAACTGGTGGGACATCCTGTGATAGAGTGTAAGCTGGATGGGGCATGGAATGATACAGGACCAGTGTGTGTGGGGAGGACATGCCCAAGGCCAGAGCAGAGCCAGCATGGCTACATCAACAGTACAGACATTACACTGGGCTCCACCATTGCCTATATATGTGACAGGGGGTATGTGGCCACTGGGGAGAGCTACAGGTCATGTGTGGACGGTAGATGGACTGGCTCCCCGCCTACTTGTGAAGGTCAGTGCTATTTCCTATCTACAGCATTTCCTCAACTAGATATTAAGGCTATATGGGTGAAGTCGCCAGAAAATATACAATTCCCTTTCATCACCAGAACCAAACCATTATTTTAATCGATGTAATACAAACTATACTAAATTGGTCTAGTATTTACCATTTTGTTGTAATGACACAAAAGTCTTCCTTCGTGATTTCATTTTTATTTTCTTACTTCAGCTGGATGTTACAAAAAAGCTGGTATCAACCAATAAATAAGTTTATCAAAAAACAATTATAAACATTTTATTAAACATTTTAGCTCAATGAGCTCACATCAAGACCTACATTAAGCGAAAGAGTCTTTTTAATAATTGGAAACTTTGCAATGGAAATAATGCCATCAAAAGCTAGAATCAGAATTGGTTATCTAGAATCCCATCATATTAAACACCTGGCTCTATTTTAATTGACATTGTACCCTGTACATGCCTTATTTCAATACCCTTGATTTCTGATGTGAAGGCTACCATGCCTGAAAAAATAAATGAACAAAAAAAAGAATTACATATTCATGTTGCAGTAATAAAGTGCCCAGTACTGCAGACCCCTCAACATGGACAACTCAGTACGAGGCTGCGAATATACAACACTGTTGTCACCATCTCCTGTCACCCAGGCTACCTGTTGCTAGGCAACCAGACACTCAGTTGTCTAGAGACTGCACAGTGGAACTCTCCCCTACCTCGCTGCTCCTATTCAGGTAATATAGCCTTACCTCATTTTTGGAAGTAATCATAAACAAAAAGTATGTCATTTATCTATTTTAAGATGGACACATGTCTTCACTGCGAGGACTATAACTAGAATGATTAAGACTAATAGATTCATTATTTGGTACTAGTTCACCTCATGTATACAAATTCTATTCTGTTCTGCAGCTTGATGCATGTGCTAAGAGACTTAGGGAACCAGAATATACAATATCTCCTAGTATGTTTTCAATAGAAAACAATATATGTACAAATACAATGAATGCCATTGTTTTCATAATATTGGCTATGTGAAAATGTATTTCGTAGAACAAATAATTTATGTTGACTCAAATCTACCGTTTTTACTTGTGTTATTCTAGTAAGAATTCCAAACTTTCTTAACCAAACATTACCTTGTTTTAACCCCAGCTGGATCTCCGTGTGCCCTGCCAACACTACCAGAGCATGTACATAAGCCTAAAGGACCATTCCACGTGGGAGATACGATCATGTATACGTGTGTGGAGGGCTACATACCCAGTGGTAGTATGGACATTACGTGTACAGAGGAGAAAATGTGGACACGGTTCATAGGCAAATGTAAAGGTAATTATGGGGCAGTATTTAGAATAGCTCAGTGCTTACCAATATGTTAAATAAGAACTTACGTCTTCATTCCAAGCAAGAAGTTACATACCCAAAATAATACAACAATTAGAAGGACAATTAAACTATTTCCATCAATCTGAGCTGCATCACCTCATACCCAATATCTCTGTCTTCAATTGGGATGTGGGGTGGCTGAGTAGTCTAAAGCGTTGGGTTGTGTTGGGAGGAAGACTACCATTGAGTTATCTAGTCCTGTTAAAAAATGTAAAACTGTTTGAATGATGCATTTGGATAAATCTGTTCATGTATGAATGTAGTGATAAGCGATAGAAGTAACCTTTGAACAAATATTGGTAGTCATCTCTCCCTTTCGTAATGCAAACCGAGAGGTTCCAATAAATTCCAACGCCGAGGGCTCTACTTACGTCACAGTAAAAGAGCAAGAATACTCAAAAGGTAAAGAATCAGTGGTGCGATTTTGTTTGAATAAATTTCACATATTACACTCAAAGTGTCTGAAACAGGTTGGGGTTTATTCACATTTGGCCCCTTTCTTACACCCCTGTGTGGCAAAACAGCACATTTTGAAAAACTGACCCTTGTATATTGTGGTAACCTGATAAATCTGTCTGATATTCTTACTTGTAGTTGCCTACTGCGGGTCCCCACGCTGGCCAGACCCTAACTTGGTGGTACGTCTGCTGGGCAGGTCCTACTCCTATGGCAGTCAGATGGTGTACAGCTGTAGAAACGGTCTCACCCCTGCCACACACCCCATCCTCACGTGTACAGCACAGGGCGTGTGGGACAATACACCCAGGTGTACAGGTAGGTTAAAGCTGAACCCTCAGCTAATGTCAGTTAATAAATGAATATTTCCTACTTCGAGTTCCATTCCTTTCCAACCAATTTAAAAGTCATTAAATGACTTTTATATTTTGACCAAAACCAGTTGTTGCTAAAGGGCTTCAAAAACTTCCCCATTTGTAATTGGAGGACCTGCCCGAATCTCTTATTTATTATGAGAATATTGATAAATCCAGTCGTATATAAGTTATGATATGAGTGAATTTGGTAAGACTTGTTTTGTTTCGTCGTAATAGCTGAGAATACAGCTTAAGTTGTGAAGATTTTTTACTTTTTTTTTAGAATTTGTCTATATCATACATGAATCTTATTTCTAAGTTTTTGTTACTTAAATCATGATAACATTTATTAATAATAAACCCGAAGCAAAGCCAAATGATTATACACAAACAGTGCACCAGCAGGCCCGAAATGGAGGTTATTAATCTTTTAAGTCTCTGCCCAGAGCATCGGTTAGGGTAAATGGTTCCTGATGGTTTGCCAATGAGAATCAGTAGAAAGTTATCAATGATTAACATGTCATTTTGCAAAGATCATGCAGATTAATTCGCTTTCGTTTTGATCTTGAAAAGCAAAATTGTGCGCCCTTTATTACTAAAGAAAGAGAAGAAAATAAAATGACCTGACTAGACTCAGGAAACACTCATTGCATGGGCTGGTAGTATTCGCCATTTATATACTTATTATAACAAATAAAAACATTTTTCTTTACCATTCCTTCTTTGTCATTACATGATATATCATTCCACCCTTGCAGCTTCATGCAAGTTTGAGTGTCAGAATGGAGGAGAGTGTATAGGCAGCAACAAGTGTAAATGTCAGTCAGGGTACGCCGGCAAGTTCTGTGAACAAGGTATGTATCTGCTAGCACTTATTCGTATATAAATAATTTTAATTATCAAAGCACAATTACAATAGTCCTTCAGTTGAGAAAGCGGGGTATCTAGAGCATTCATTGCTAATAGAGTAAATGCATATTGGTGGTATATCAGTGGTGGTATATCAGTATGGTGGTATATCAGTGGTAGTAGTTTGACAGATATGTAGGCCTATGGATATTGCATGGATGGAATAGACAGAATATAATGTAGTTATTTACTACCCACTGGTTATAATACCAGCCCAAATATATAGAATCGAGCCCTCGATGAAGATATTCCGGGGAGCCTTGTTCCCACGCCACAGCCACGCCCCCTGCTGTGACATCATAGTAGGTGTGTGACTACCTGCCTCTTATGTAATTGTTACGTCACTCACATCACCTTCCATTACACATTATCTACTGATTCCGCACTGTGCGGACGTGTTTCTTCTGTGAAAATTTTTTTTTCCTTTATTCTCTATTTATTGTAATTGTATTGTTATGAGAAATAAACCTCGCTGTTAGCTAGGTTCCTGGCCACTCCTGCCTTATCGTTCATCATTCCAATAGTCAAGCTCACCCACAGGACATATCTTCTAGAATTTTTTAAAAAAATCACCCAATTTTCATGATTTCATGACAAATATCATAGTAGGAGCTTGGCATAATCAGAAGTGTGAAATCAGAGATGCATCAAATTCCTACCTTTGTTTCCCTGATCATTATCCTTAAATTAGGCAAAACATTGGAATAGATGGTCACCAAAGACTAACTACTTTTCCAGTCTAAATCTGGATGAGAACGCACCTTTAATATATCAAAGTCTAAAGTTAGCTATTTCTCTGTTTCAGCTGTGTGTATTCTACAGTGCCTGAATGGGGGCAGATGTACGGCACCATACCACTGTGAGTGTCCTTTTGGGTACACAGGTCCCAGATGTCAGAAAGGTAACTACATCTTGTGTCACATGTACGAATTTGCCCTGTGAGTGTCCCTTCACACTACAAAATGGAGTGAAGAGAATTGTTGCAAACTGTGGCACAATGCACACAATCCCTTCAAGGCATTGCACTATGTTGAATTTAAATTGTTGCCAAATGTGATGTGTTACACTGTTTGATGTTTGCTGTATATATAATTATATACACACAAACAGTGTACTAGCAGGACGGAATGGAGGTTATTAATCTTTTTAGTATCTGCCCAAGGTTATTATAATAGCCCTAATTTGTTTAGGCAATGACTAAAGCTGCCCAATATCTATCTTAGCTCAGGATAGATAGCGAGGTGCTACAGTATAATATATCTCCGTGTGATTTCTCTCAGATGATCTGTCAGGGTCAATCAAAGTGTTATTCTGATGACTTCCTGATGGTTTCGCCATGGCAAAAAATCACTAGAAAGGTTTTGATTTAGTTTGCTTCAAAAATCAGTGAAAAATACCAAGGATTCCATGGAAATGGAAGAAATGGTTGTCCAACTTCGGAATTTTTCATTCAAATATGCATTTCAGAAGCAATACCGTTAATGACTGAAATATATGATATTATGTTAATATTTGCAGCTGTGTGTCAGAGAGATTGTGCTAATGGTGGAAGGTGTATCCGGCCCAACAGGTGCCAGTGCCCCATAGGCTTCAAGCCTCCCTTCTGTGAAGAGTAAGTTATTATTTGTCATACTGAAAAAAGTGAAATTGAAAACAAGAAATCTACCGTTCCCTACAGATACAAATATTTATGTTACTTGAATCGGTTTCATCGCAAACAAACACCAAGTTTGAATTAGTTTTTTATTATTTATTTCCCAACATTTCGATCGTTGGCGATCTTAATCAGGAGAATGTATGTTATCTATATCTATGACAATACAAGTCAGATTGATTCATGAAGAGATTTATTATATATACATATGATCTAGAGTGAGTTAATTATAAACAGTGCGTACTTCACTAGTGAGGTATGTGTGGTAGACACTTGAAACAGGTTTGTAACATGACTTTTCTGAACGTTGAAGAAGAGGAGAACTATTAAACTGAACTTACTGGTCTGTAGGCCTACGTGAACAAAATAGAATCATTTTAACTGGCCTTCCTATTTTACATCTATTACGTTCAATTATTTTCAGGGCAAGCTACACATACAGCATAGATACACAACAGAGACAAAAGCAAGGGTAAATCAGTCCACTTTGGACTGCTACACATCTGCTGGTTACACATATATGAAATGTTCCAGGTTCGGCTAGAAACCTGCGGGAGATAAGAGAAAAAAGAACTATTATTTTTTTCAGGGAGATTTTAGCAGAAATCTCTTCCTGAAATATTACATTATTCCCCGGTGCTAGATATATGAAATGAATTCTATAGAATATTGTGTCGTTTTATTTACATTTTCTGTCGTCCCATATTCTGGAAAGTAATGTAACGATTGCATACATATATATTTCAATCAATTCATTGTAGAGTTTTGTATTGTTGACGATCAGCAATCAATGTAAATGAATGAATGTAATTTGTATGTAAAGAGTAGATTTGGATATTAATGTAGAAGTTATTGTTATCTATAAAAGTGTATTATACAGAAATGTTAATGATATTGATTGATATGGGTCGGGGCATCGAACTCGATGCAATTGGACAAGCGTCAACAAAATTAATGTCAAAACCGATTAATTAAGGTTTTAAACTGGGTTAAATCTTGAATACTGAGGGCAATATCTGACGGTTTATATATTCTGACCCTCACTGATATATGTATTGTTCAGAGCGGCAGAAAATCCTCTCAAATAACCAAATCTAAGACAGAAATAAGGGTTAAAATCGAATTCAGCATAACCGAATAGATTGTTATAATTAACGTAATAGAAAAACTGAAATGTGGGTTCAAAATACAAATGAAGAGATTTTTTTAAATAATGAAGACCCAAATATACACACATATTATACTATAGTGTGTATCCTTTGATAATTTAAAACAAAATTTACAAAATTATGTGTACAGTTGCCGATTGTACACTTTCTTAGACCTGACTCATTGCATGACTGTTGGTGTTCTCTATTAGGAAGCGCACGCCATTATGTGTAAAGTCGTCTGAGGGGTGTTGCACAAATTCAACGAACGAACGGGATTCCGTCCTCGTTGGGGTCTACGAACGAGTAGGAATAACTACGATTAACCCTCTGTTGCACAATAAATAAATGTTTAAAAGACTTAGTGTTCCTACCTTTACTTTGCCCATGTCCCAACGAACGAGCACATATGAATAGGTTGTGCAACAGGTTCTCGTTCTTAGAGCAAAGAACGAGCAGGGATTTTTACGAATTTTAACGACAACAGAAAGGCTACGAATATGCAACGAACAGGCGTTGTGCAACACCCCTTTGGAAGTATACAATTGGCAGCTCTACACATTTAGTGAATATTGAAAATGACAAATGGCGGACAAATGATAAATATTAGGTATATCTGAATAAAGTTGACATTGCCTTGATTAAACAAACATGTTTGGTTATGTTGAATTGTATTTTGAACCTCAACTTTGTCTTAAATCTGAACTTTTTGAGACGCTTGGTGAAGACGAATTGTACATTTTCTGACGTCCTGACCATTAAATTCTACCTCTTGTGTATACTGTGATGTGTTACAGAAGAAGAGAGTCACAATCGACTTTTGATATTTGAAAAGTGACATCAAGCGGATTCCAAGTTAATGGTAATTACTTTTATTTATATAAATAAGTGTTCAGATTTACACTGAATTTACAAGTTCAAGGATTCACTCCCAGTGTGTGGGTGCGCACATATTTCCTAAGTATGCGGATTTAATTAGGATTGGGCTAGAATTTAAAAGATAAATCATTGACTTACTTTCAGTGTATTATGTTTCAATTCAATTCAATTCAAACTATTCTTTATTTGTACCTAAATATTTAAATATTTATAATAGGAGCCATGTGTCATAAACGTATTCCTGGTCTTCCTGCGTGGTCCCTGACTACAGCGAGTATAATTTTTAGATAATGTGTATAAACATAATGTCAAATCTATTATGTTTTGTGAGTCTGTAGTAAATATCTTTGTTATTACACAAACTGTCTACACAAAATATTTAAACTATTTGGACATAGTAAACCAGCATTAATGAATAGAGTAAATAAAGTAAAATAAAATAAACTGAAAAAAGAGTCAGGGCAATATAAATTATCACGTTTTCCCGACTAAACTTGATATAATGTACAGAGAAACAATAAAGTATGTTATAGATTTTTTCGCTCCTTGGCAGGGCAAAACTGGCATATAATATGGCCACCTATGACGTCAGTCAACATCATGACAGTGAAATACAGACTTACTAAACATAATAGATTTGACATTATGAGACATAAAATATACCCTAAAACATAAATCACAAAGATATGAAACATAAAGTGTGAAAATGAGCTTATACAGTTACAGAATCGCTGTAGTTATTACAAAGTTATTATTATTAAGTTATTACAAAGTTGATTATAGTAACTCACTATTTTCTAAATTCTCCGTGATGAAGTTAAGGAAAGTTTTCCGGTCCTCTATTTGATGAGCCCCAATTCCCAGTTCGTTCCAGTATCTGACTGATTTATAGGTAAAAGAGTTTAATAACATAATGTTATGAATGTTTTCATTATTGAGGTGTCTAGTGCTCAAATGCATGTTCTAAATTTCAAGACTGTATTTAAAATATCTATGTATTTCTGAGGTTCAGGATTATATTTAACTACTTTATTAGTTATTGACCATCAAAAGATACAAGTACCTGAAAATAAAAATGTCATCTTTTCAAATATTATGGTATCTCAAAATTTGTTTGCGACCTGTGGCCCATTTTTGCTGTAACACATCACATGCACGTGAAAGCGAGTTTGAGGTTGGAACTCGTATGATAATGAATTTTAGGTTATCTTTGTAAATAGTATAAAAATGTACACTGAATGTTAAAATTGACTACTTATTGACTATCGCGAAATTCGAATCGCGAAAATTTCAAAGTTCATAATTTGATGTTATGTAATATTTATTTGATGTTATTGCATTTATATTATATATTGACTTTAGAAACTATTGGTAGCAGAATGTATTATTGAGAGATATTAAACGGAAAATGTAAATAATGCCTTCTTATTCACAATCAATTAAAATAAAGAGCAGCAGAAAGATCTATGGTCACATTAGATTTCTTGAGAAATTAATCCATTGATTTAAGTGTTGATTGTCTTGCGATGTATTGTAATAAAAAGTTGGCCTCGTAACGATGTTCCCTGTTCCGTGTTCCTGTATGCAAAACCTAATCGCTAGAATATCTTAAAATAGCTTGTTCACAAAGGACTTGAGAAAAAAATGAGCAAAAAAACATTTCACTAACATCCTAACCCTAGTCACACTATTTGTAATTGGAAGTGTCCGCCAGTTATATTCACTTGCTTTTTTAAAAAATAAATTGTTTTGGTGAAAGGTGTTGCGAAATTGACACCAAACAACTTGGACAGGCAACCACGTAAACAATTAACAAACCTCAACCTCAGTCAGTCAAACTGTAATTAGACCACCATTTAAATTCCCTTGCTCACTCCATCACGCGTAGGATGTTTATACAAGTAATACATATATATATCTGTTACAGAAAATGCGTCACAAGTCACCAAAAAAACTAATATTTTTAAAATGATTTTTCACAAGAACCTTTCCTCAGAAATTTTTCATTTCACCAGTCAATAATAAGTATACAATTGATCATAGGTAATACATGTTGTGGCCAAGAAATGTTTATATTAGGGTAGGTAATGAAGGCTTCTTTCTAGGTGGGGACTTGGTACTAGTCTGCCCTCAGGTGACTCGTGCCTTACCGGTCTGAAGCAAATCAACAACTGTTACGTAAGTCCCTGGTTCAGACACAGAACTAGTTAGACTTGCTGAAGTCCCATTTTTTAACAGAACTTTATTCGGGCAATTTATACATCATCAAAAATACTCTCATTCCGGGGAATGGTTTTCTTCGTGTCCTGACCAATTCTTAGTTAAGTTAATTCTCAGTTTGTCATTCTCCTGAAGAAGACCAAACCCTCCAATTGAACCCTGATGGCTTTTTATCTTTTTATACGAGTTCTGAAAAAGGTTGAAAAGATTTAAGTTCAGAATTGAAGATGATTGATGGTATTAATAATGAGATGGGGTGATACATATACACGTATTTGGCTTAGTAGCCTACACTGTGGCGAGTAATAACTCGGTAGATGCGTTTATTTACCCGTTTTGGGCATGTCAACTTTTGTGCCACGACTATCCGTGTATTAGAACGCGACTATTATGCTCGTTGCGTTAGTGAATTCCTTCTGTACGCGTCGTGTCGAGTTTAATTTCAAGCTAGAACTCAGGGGTGTGACGTCACAGGTGCCAGTAGGGTGGGGGGCGGCGATCCATGACGAAGCTCAAGCTAGCCTGGGTGGGAGGGTGTGTGGTTCAGTCAAGCGAGGAAAGCTTTATAGCGTTGTTCGGGGTTATTAAAATGAATGAATATTATATTGCGTTTCAATTATCCTATTAGAAGTGAAAAGTATAGTAAAATAGAAATGCAGCTAAAATGAATTAATTAAAATTTAAATGCACTTAAATGCATGTGCAGCTTTATTTTAGCTTGTTACGTATCACCCTCATGTACAACACAACTCATATTTGATTAAATTGTAATACATTTTATTATATGAAGCACATAATTATATACAAATATACATCAAAATATACATAAAAAATGTCGAAAGTAGTCAAAGTTCTGCTGAAGAACTTCTTAAGGACTAAACACTACTACATCAGAAAGACTTATATTGGTCAGAAATGCATGCCAACTGCATAATGACCATATCTTTATACATGTACCATCTGGCTGAAAAATAAAAATACTGTTAACACAAAACACAACATCAAGAAGAAACACAGTGCAATATACCTGCTTCCCCTCTCGATTCCCTCTCTAGACACTATATTTAAAATTTATTTCCATTTGCAACAAACGCCCCCGGCTGAAAAATAAAAATACTGTTAACACAAAACACAACATCAAAAAGAAACACAGTGCAATATACCCGCTTCCCCTCTCTAGACACTATATTTAAAATTTATTGCCATTTGCAACAAACGCCCCTTACACAAATGCCTCCGGCTGAAAAATAAAAATACTGTTAACACAAAACAAAACATCAAGATGAAACACAGTGCAATATACCCGCATCCCCTCTCTCGATTCCCTCTCTAGACACTATATTTAAAATTTATTCCCATTTGCAACAAACGCCCCCTTACACAAACGCCTCCGGCTGAAAAATAAAAATACTGTTAACACAAAACAAAACATCAAGAAGAAAAACAGTGCAATATACCCGCATCCCCTCTCTCGATTCCTTCTCTAGACACTATATTTAAAATTTATTCCCATTTGCAACAAACGCCCCTTACACAAACGCCTCCGGCTGAAAAATAAAAATACTGTTAACACAAAACACAACATCAAGAAGAAACACAGTGCAATATACCTGCTTCCCCTCTCTCGATTCCCTCTCTAGACACTATATTTAAAATTCATTCCCATTTGCAACAAACGCCCCATACTGAAGGTAGAAGGTAGTTATCCGAGGGTGGACGGTGTGGCTGTGGCATCGGTTACCAGATTTGGAGCCTTCGTTCGTAATTCCGACAAACGTCCTGTAATGAAATCAAAAGTAATTGTTAGGTTTCACCAGTTTCCTCATTATTCTTGCAAGTGAAACACAATTGCACTTGACAAAAGTATGTATCACACTTAATTATTTACTTTCTGTGTTGTTCCCTATGTGCATTGGAAAATCCACCAGTGCATGTAAAAGTGCATCCGACCAGTCATAAAAGTGCAATCCTCTCAAAAAAGCAGTTTTGCACCTGGTTTTGCACCTGATACAATGTACATCATCAGATGCACTCCAAAAATGAGTATCGGGTATCAATGCACTAGCTACACGCAGTGGAAATAATGGACATCAGTCAAAGTCTAGAGGAATTTATACAATTTGAAAATTATAGTATCTTTGAGTCTGTCTCAAAAATATGTTATATTTCACAGGCCAACATATGAAAACTTTTTTTTTTCAATGTAACTGTTAAACTGTTAATGGCCTATAAAGAATAACATACTTATAAATTAAGCCTCTACCTAAATGTCCTGTTCATTTGTATAAATAGTGATGAATGAAGGAATAACTATTACTTGTACTAAGTAATTCCCTCCCTCTCCCTCACATAGCAATAGCAATTAAAGTGCTTCACTGAGTGCATTATAACTGTTTCTTTTACACCTGGTCAATAGCACATCGTTGGGAGCATATTGTATTTATTTGAGAATCTCACATATATTCATCTGTATAACTTAAACATTCTTAATACTTCTATCCCAAATAATAGTTCAAACCAAATTTGCACCTACAACTACCATAAAATTCTACAACACAATGAAGCTACAACAGGCCATTATACCTGCCACTGCTCACTCACCTGCATGGCATTCACACCTAATGTCGCACATATCTGACACTACATTCTCTGACACCCACACTCAGTCTCTGACACCCATTCATAGAGACCCCTCTCCACTAAACTAAACCATGTAATGCTACCTCCATATTATCCAAATATTACTTCCCAAATTCTTCCCCGGATTTAATCCATCCTTTTATAATTCCTACCACATTATTATCTGAGATTAAATAACTTCCAGAATTATACCAATACACTTACACCACTACCAATAATCTTGCGACTTGTGACTCATTATCCTGTCGCACATCACTTATGGGATATATTGTTAAGATCCAAAACAGGAAAATATTCAGACACACACACATATGTGATCCGTTATACGAAAATGTGTCATAAGTCACAAAATATGGATTTTGAGATATCACCATAATATTTAAAAAGAGATCAAGCTGATTCCAATGATAGTAAACACTAGGACACCTAATATTCATTTCTGTATTTTAAGTTTGATATATTTATTTTTGAAAAAAAAAGAAGTTTTTACTGTTTCCGGATGGGTATTTACCAGTAAGTAACTAAATATACTACATATGAAGGCCTTCAAAATACAAGGATATATTTAATACAGTGTCCCGGAATTTGTTACATAGATTCATGTGACCATAAGTGCTAAACTCTCTAACAATCAGAACATTTCAATAAAGGGATCTTGTGAAAAAAACACTTTGAAAAATATCCATTTTGCGACTTGTGACTCATTTTCCTGAAACACATCACATATATAATTATGATTTTATCCATCAATTGTTTTATCCTTCAAGTATCATTGAATATTACAACACCTACACTTCTTTTCTATGTCCCTTACCTTCCTAAAAGGCCACCCACACAGGGCCGATTTGGCCCCCGATTTGGACTCCCGAGTAATCCTAGGAATACGGCTGAAATCCTAGAATTTGTTTTACTAAATCGGGCCAGTGTGGGTCTGGGCCCGAGTAGTCGGCCGACTAGCCGTGTATTCGGGAGCCTATTCGGGAGATATTTTGTAGCCGAATAGGACGCTTGAGTCCCGATTTCAGCCCCGCATTGAAATTCCTAGGATTAACATTGACATAATCCTAGTATTTCCAAATCGGCCATGTGTGGGTTTAGGGCCGATTAGTCAGTGTAGCCTAGCGTGTGGTCCGGGATGCTGCACCGATGATTCACTATAATGAATCATCGGGAAGGACCTACCGTCTGATCGGTGTGGGTAAGGAATTTAGTACCGACCGATTACCGAGATGGCGCTAGTGGTTTTGTATGCAGATGGCGCAACGATCGTTTGGTGACCTTGACATTCACTTCCAAGATGGCCACCACGAGGAAGACTCGCGCAAGTGGAAAATGCACAATCAACGAAGTGAGTATTTGGGTCAATTAACTAATTACCACGTTAAACCGATTGACGTAATGATACCTTGGCTACCATAGATTCGGTATGCCATGTAAACTTGGGTTGTTCTGTCGTTTTACGGTCGTAAATAGCCTATAACGAGCCTGAATTCACCCAGACACTGACATTAATCATTTTGGGGGGGGGGGGGGGGTTTTTGCATATGTTTACTTATCTGTATTGCCTCCTATAGTGCAAGTATATTGCTACTCATGGTATAGCTGAGTGTATGTGTATAATATTGCAGCCCGATGTGCCTGCCCAGGGCCCCAGACGCACCCTTGGTTTAAAACGTACTGTAAGTAAATTTGGTTATTAATTTCATGTTGATGTATCACTTTGAACTGGTTGTCTAAAAAAATTGTTAGAAGATGCAAAGTCGTAGGTCCTAACTTTGCTAACAATGGTTAATTGTTTTGAATAAGAAGTACAAGTATTTCGATGTAGAAGACATAGAAATGCCTCATGCCCTAAATCTCTTTCTATTCTAACAGATTGCTCCTTCGGCTGATTTTGCTCCGACCGAGAACAAAGTGAAGAAGGGGCGACCGAAGGCAAAGCCTAAGCTTGCGGTAACAGAAAAGGTACGTATTGAAGATATGCATGGTTAACACCCCAACAAAAATTACATATTATAATAACTATGGTTGATACAGATGTGTAATACGACTTAAATTAAGATTACTTCTGGATGAATGTTAGTGTGTATAAATTGATTACGTTTTGCAATTATTTTTTGCAGGAGAATATGAGAGACACTGAGGAAGAAGAAGAAAGCATTGATACCCAACAAACTGATGTAGAGGTTCTTGAGGTAGGCACATGTTTTTCGCTCAATATTGGTGATCATTATTGATATAAAATTATACATTTTTATTTATGTTCAGTGGATCTCATAGTTAAATATTGATTCACTGCTCAAAGTCCCGATTCAAGGTTTCAACGTAGAATAAACTCTTGAAATCTGAAATCTGGTTTGTACACGAAATTTATTTGGGATTTAAAAAAAAAAACTTTGTTAGTTGACTATGTACATCGGGTTTCTAAAATATGTTTTACACTTTTTGACAGGATACGGGCAAGGACGTTATTGAGCAGGCCGGCAGCAGCAGGGAGGCACTGGACCGTTTGGAGGTAGTGTCAAATATTGATCTAATATTGTTATGGAATGATTAGTCATTATTTGTGATAATGATGTTGGTAAACAAAGCATCTACGATATTGGTCAGGGCTAGGTCGAAGAAACGACCAAGACAGCGCCACACTCACACCCTTACATATGTTATAATCACATATATATAGAATTCTATATATATAAGTAATATCTTTCAGACCCTTAGACCTATACATTAAGTCTTAATAGAACCCCGGCTGACTGTATGGTGTTTCATCAATACTACATTATACCACAAGAAAATATATACCTGCAGTATTATAATCGATATTAATAGTTTTTAATATCCTATATTATATATTCTATACATTATGTCTTGACTTTATTTGTTCAGGTTAATGTGACACTCACCCAAGTACAGCAAAAGGCGCGGCAGACTAAGTCGGTGGTTGATTTGGAGGTACGTGGCAATGTGACGCTTTAGGTTTTTGGAGCCAGTTGATATTGAATTAGTTCCTCACCATTGGCCCTGAGTCAACTTAAAAAAAACTCAATAAAAAACGATTGCACTCTTGTAGTATGTGAGTTGCATAAATAAAGTATTCTCTTATCTTATAGTATCTTTTGCCTGTAATATTATGTAAACGTCATTGACAATTGTCTTATATAATGTTGTCCCGATGCACATGTTTCCCTACGCCCATGTTTCTGTATGCCCTATTCAAATAATTTGAACAACCATGGCCTATGTCTTATCATTTATTATGTTTTACACAGGCGGCCAAGGAGAACGAACAAAACAAGTCAAGTTTGGAAGAGGCAGAGGAAGAGACTGGGTACAAAGTAGCAGCACAAACTCTCCAACACAGGGGGTTTGGTGCGAAAAACTTTTCCCCAATTCCTGGCGATGGCAACGGACGGTACAACAACATGGACGATTCCTGGGACATGGAACAGTTCGATTACTGGGGTAACCTCATTACGGCACCACTCTTCCGCGGGGGTGAAAGGCCAGTCAACCTAAAAACACCGAATAAAGTGAAAGAGACAAGAAAGTCACACACCTCTACTCCCCTGGGTAAGGGGCATAACAAATCACCTGGACGTTCCCCACAAACCAAAAAGACAACACCTCAACGTCACCCGAAAACCCCCAGCAAGCGATTGCAAGCGAATGACCACACATCGTCCCCACTCGATAAGGTTCGAGCAATTTCCAAACAATCAAGCAGCCCTCGTGGCAAGAACTGGAATGAGCAGAGTGAGGAGATGCTTGCAGAACTGTGGCAGAACCACCCGAATCTGTACATCAAAAAACACAAAAACTACAAAGATCGGATGCGGAAGGAGGATTTGCTAAATCAAATTGCTTGTGCACTGAATAAAGAGAGTAAGCATATTAGACTTTAATACCATAAATCAATTCATCTTAGCCGTACTGGAATAATCAGTTTAATCAGATTACTTAACAACAGCAGTCTACTAAAATAACTTTCTAGTAATAATTCGGTCTAAAGATTGAACAATTGTGAAGTAAAGGTCTTACTTTTGACCAATTAATGTGATTATTTAGTTAAATCAACCATTTCACCTGCGGAAGTGCAAACTAGCAAAATACAATCAAAACGAAACTACCACATTATCACACTTCACCAGCATAATCTATGAACGAACGACCATTATAGTCTCTCGACTATTATTTCAATTTTTAGTGCTTATTTTCAGAAAGAATCGTGGCCACTCACATGGACACGCTCAGGACTGGCTACACCAATGCCCGCAACAAGATCCTTGGCAAGTCCGGAGATGGCTCTGATGACACTGAATGCACAGAGCGACAACGCTATATTTACCACCTGTGCCGGTTCCTATCTGCGCATGTGTCTGTGAGGAATACCACTTCCAACCTAAGTGATGTAGTAAGTACCAGTTTGTAATACTTATATTCCAAACACTATTTAGGAAAGTAGAATGTTTTGTGTTGGCAAATAGCAGGAACATTATAGTCTGCCGAGTATTTGCACTGGTCACTATACTCAGCACATACGTGTAAACAAACATTAAATGTACATAGTGTACATCTTTGTAATGTAAATAAATATATGATGTATACAGTGACAATGTTTAGATATTCATATTTGTGTATACACAACTGATAAATATGCCTTAATTCAGCCCAGATACTCCGAAAATTGGAGAATTCCCATCACAGTATAATGTATACATGATTTCCTAGGAAGTTGAGCATTTACTGTATCCAATATTATGGTTATATTATAAATGTTGTACTGGTCTGTGAAAATTTTATTACGTACATACATTGCAGGATGCTTCCAACGTTGTTAGTACGACCAACGTGGGCGATACCGAGGAGATTGACTTGACAGGTGGAAGAGTTCTTGAGCCTAAGAAAAAGGGCGATCCCCCATCAGCACATTATGCGGCCTTGCGGAAGGAAAAATCGAATAGCAGCGTTGGCCAGCCTGAGGATGATGTACAAAAAGACCCAACATGGTCGGTGGACGATGAGGCAGAATTCAAAATAAAGAAGCCAGGCAGAAAAAAGTCTTCACACTCTTCTACCAGTGCTGCCAAGTCCGAACCTCTTGGCGAACTGCTAACGGAAACCATGACAGCAATTAAAACCGACTACAAGGCTTTATTGGACAGTAGGAAAGACAAGTCGGTGAACAATACTTGGTGTGAAGTGTTGGCCGCAAAACTCGACCGAATGGAAGAGAGGGTTGCCGACCATTTTAAACTGAAAGTTGACATGATGGCACTGGACGCCCTTGAGACTGGCGCAGTACATATGATTTAATGGGTATGATTTAATAGATATGATTTAAGTTCAACTATTTTCAATTTTAAGTTGGTTTTACATTACAGGCTTCTTTTTTTCTGGCGCGTTATTACCAAACTATGGGCTTCTTTGGCCGACATGGCTTTTTAAAGTACAAAGTACATATTCAACGAACAATTAGCCTTTTCCAGTTAGACTGTTTTCATTTTTACTTTGTTAGTCAGTTATGGCCTGTTTTTGCTCATAAATAGAAGTACATTAACATACTCAGTTTACATTAATGAGAGTACACTTGGAGGAAAGTGTTTTAGTTCAGCAGTTGTCTGTAGGTTCATCTCAGATCCCTAGAGTGTTAAAAGTCATTTGTACTGTCAGTCTGTCTCAGTATTATTTGCTTTTACCGATTTGTATTGCTTTTACCGACTTGTTCGCTCAATCTTCGTCTTATGAAAACCGATATAAAGTCGGTATGTGATAGTGCATGAAAACAGGCGTTTTATGAGTTAATAGTATATTAAGCTGGGGTTTATTTGTTACTTTCTTACATGTTTAGTATTCTGTATGAACTTCGAGCATAACATTCCCCTGTACTTCACATTAATGTTTCCGTTCTGTTCTAAAGAAATGTTCATGAGTCATTGAATAAATGAAATCCAAACTTAAAGGTCTTTCTCCTGTAAAGTTTTCCGAGCATTCCTATTGTAGTTGAATCATTGAGAACTAAACAAATAAGTGTCACTACTTAGCACTTTTTATTAAAGTATTCCCTATTCAGATGAGCGCACAGTATTTACCTCATCGCCCTACGGATACACCTATAGAATTTTCTCACTGGGAAAAAATCAATCAACCACAAACAATCATCAATGTAGTTTTAATACAAAACTATTTACCGTCAAACGTACAACACTGTCTAACGTAGTACCAACTTCATTATGAGACTCTCTTAAAGTACCCTCTCATTATCACTAAAATACCGCAATTGACATTTAAAAACCAACAAGGATGGAACTGAAAGAAACATATCACTGTCCAAACACCACGTCATACTGCCATTCCACACTGCCTTCCCTAATGCAGTAGGAAGCCAGAGTGTCCCGCATATCTTTGGCTGCCTGATAAGTGTTCCTGGGTTGGATTGGTTGCAGGCCCTCCACGACAGCCACTTGTCGCCAGGTTCCAGGACGAAGTCGATGGTCCTCATTCTCGGTATCAACACAATCTGAGGCCATGTATTGGCGACCACAACGAGCCCGCATGTAGTTATGGAGCACACATGTCGCCTTGATAATGTCCTCCGCCCTGTCAACCCTCATACGCAAGTCCTGTCTGTAAATCAGAAACTTTGAGGCTAAGATGCCGAAAGCATTTTCAACTATCCGCCGACAACGAGACAGGCGATAGTTGAAAATACATTGTTCCCGATTCAAGCCAAGACCCGGATATGGTTTCATGAGACTGGTTGACAGGGGGAAGGCGTCGTCCCCAACTAAATAATAACTGAGTTCTCCCTTGATGCCTTGAACAGGGGCAGGGCGGGGAATCCTGAGCGGGTTATTCCGGGACAGCAGTTGTTTCTTCATGCTGCACTTCTTCCAAATGCCGCCGTCGCTACAGGATCCCTCTGACCCCACATCAATATACAAAAAGTTGTAATTCGCATCAACCACAGCCATGAGGACCAATGAAAAAGAATTGCTTGTAGTTGTGGTAGACAGATTCCGAGCCGGGTGGCTTCCTGATCCAGACGTGCTTATCGTCCACAGCACCGAGTACATTTCTCTTTGTACTCACTGGCTACACGCCTCCAACCATCGCTGGTTCTTGGTACCTGTAACATAAAATGTACAAAATAAGGGTATGATAGTAACTAGTAGCATATAGGGAGACAGTTATTCGAAATTATTTTCCATTATTCTTTTAAACCTTCTCTTTGCTGTGATTATATCGTTTGAAACAAGAATGAATAATAATTTAGAAAGAACTCAACTTAATAACTCAATAACTAAACACATCAATAATAACATAATAAAACTTAAACTTTTATCTTTAACTGTTGTTTAACGTACGATCATCTCAAGACATTCCAGTCCTACTACTATAGTAGCTATATAGTAACCAATAATAGCAGGGTATTAGAATCAAGTGGTTCAAGTGCCTTAGGGTTCTCCAGTATTTGTACAGTATGCCATAACCTCTTTAATGTAATTAGATGAAATGGGCCCGATTATTAATTGTAAGGAATTATCTGGCTTACCCGCATGTACAGGGGTTGGAGAACCTGGTACATGGCCTTGCTGGTGTCGTATACTATCGCTGCCACTGTACTCAGCCCCACACAGAACTGCTGGTGCAGGGACAGAAAACCATCGCCTATATTGAATGGAAGCAATTATTATTTTTCATTATTGTGTATTTAATTTGTATATTTATTTAATTATTTTTAATTTTTCATTTTAATATTTAAGTTGGGTACCTTGGATTTATTGAAATATAATGAATATGAACCAAAAACAAGATGAACCAAAAACAAGATGTCATCTGTGCATATTATCAATTAGGTTTAACTGACAAAGTATAATTAAAGTATAATAATAAAAAATAAGGATTAAGTAATTAATTCAAGTCTGAGACGCTTACCCAGGCAGAAGAACCGCAGGGTGATGCACAGACGTAATTCTGCGCTGATGGATTTGCGCCAGTTGGTGTTGGCTTTCGTGATATGTGGTCGAAGCAGCTCGAGAAGCTCCTCAAAAACGTCGGGCGGCATACGCAGCGTGCGCATCAGGAGATGGTATTCCCCATCCTGAAATTAAAATAAAATCATTGTTAATGTTGGGCCTATTAATACAGATGGGAACAACCAATAATAGAAAAAATATATATAAATTTTTTTAAAATAACATCCATAATGTCATCTTATTTTATAATGATACTAAGTTAGGACAGCCCCTAAATTAATGTTGCTGCATAAAAATTAGCAAAGGAAAATAATCTCAAATAAGTAATTAACCCTCTAAAAGAGATGTGGTTTTGGGACTGTTTTGGGACACATACATCAGTTATGCCAGCAAAATTGGCGGTATTTACTTACATCAAACAGCTCTTGGTACAGAGTATACATCGACGGCGGTTCATCCTCATCTCTTTGGCGGAGCCACAGCTTCATCCAGATTCTTGCAGAGGCCTCGTCGCCCATCTCCAAATAAGCTTTTGTTACGGCAAGTATGGCCAAAACAGGACCAGGGTGATATAGCATTATGTCGTCCATCTTGCTAACGCACCGACCGGAAGTGTTCCAAGTAACTCGCACTCGACTGCAGAGAAGAGCTACTCACCCCACCTAGTGTCCTTTTATGCACATCACCCAAATTGGGGGAGTCCAAATCGGGGCTGTGTGGGTCTAGGCGCACCGATTTCAGTTTGAGTAGTAATCGGGAGGCAAAATGCCATATTTGGGACACTAATCGGCTCTGTGTGGGTTGATAACTTAGGCCCGATTCCATTTCTGGGAACTACCAAAATCCTAGGATTTCAGTGCCAACTAATCGGGGAAGCCCAAATCGGGCCACTTTTGAAATCGGCCCTGTGTGGGTCGCCTTTAAGTAACAGGCTTCTTTAAGGTGTATAAGCTTCACTCATATTATATGATCTGTACATGGTTTACACCTACTCACAATATAATATATGAAAAGCCAAAATATTCTTCTTTAATTCAAAGCTTTGTCCATTGATCACTTGTATATATATGATACTTTTATTCAATATTCAAGATACAGTTACATTCGTTATAATATGATATAATATGATTCATGGTTAACAGTATTCGTAAAATCCAGGAAGTGGGTTAGGACCTCTGCTTTAATGCAGGTCTTCTATTCCAACGACCTCCCATTACACAATATGATAATAAAACAATTTCAATTCTCATTTCTTAATGCTAACAAGTTGCTTTAAGTTTGCCTTATAATCCTTCTCGCAGCTGGAATATTTAATATTCTTAATAGAGTTAGCTAATTATTATAGAGACCACATGATATACTTCATTATAGAGACCACATGATATACTTTGTTGAGAGGATTGCAGTTTTGTGACTGGTCAGATGCAGTTTTGCATACAGTGGTGGTATGTACTGATTTCACCAGAGGGCGCAACTGGTAACTGGTGTGCATTTACAATTGTTTTTACAATGAAAGTGCTGCTCATAGACTTTTGTGGAATTTATACCAATATAGATATTTCACACCATGTACATAGGAATGTTATAAGTGATACACTTCTACAGTTTAATTTTGTAATTTATTTGTTGGATGTGGAAAAATATTTTGAACAAACCACCACCCACCATTGCATACTTTATTACCTGAAGTAGAGTGGACCACCCTGGTTCCAAGTACAACTGGAATAATCCTTCCAAGCATTGGGGATGTCTAACAGGATGGACATAATCATGCAATAATTGATGTATTTCCATGCAAAGACAAGGTAACATACCTTGATATATACTCTTTGTATGATATTGGGAAATATATTTCTGTGTAGAATTCACCAGTCTTAATACTGGTGAGATTCAGAGGTATGAAACTGCACTCGCAGAGTGCAACAGAACTGATTTTTATAGCCTGGTCAATAGTGCATCGTTGAGTGCTTCAAAAGTGCATTTTATAACCTGGTTAATTGTGCACCTCTGAGAGCATTAGAAGTGTATTCATAAATCGGGTTGACGATTGACCCTCACAATCGTTTACGTTTTCCACCAGTAAAGCACCAGGTCAAAATTTCCAGGTCAGTAATGTAATCATGCACATCGGGTTATTGGTACCACCAGCGTGAATATAACTAGATCCAGTACAATGCAGTTATGCTACCTTAGTTTATCATACAAAATAAAGTGCTTTGTGCTATTGTTGGAAGTTACTGTCCTACAGTAATCTTCATAAATAAAATCAGAATTTTGTGCGGGTTCATTCATTACGATACATTTATAACTACATACCTTTGGAAAAAATTCAGTGTGATGCTGGCCCCGGCGGCATACTTACAACCGAGGTTGAAGTAGAGGGCGTATAGCATCGCCAGGGCCTGTGGGAACGTTGCCACGTTCTTGTTGACCACAACGCCGTCAGCCGCCAACATGAAACAGACGGCTGTGCACACAGACTGACCTAAAAATGTGGAAACATTAATCAATGAATGTCAGTCACCATTCATAACTATATGGGTTGTGATCAGTTGTGTGACAATTTATTCTAGGAAGCAAGTAAGTCAAATCGTCCATATACAACGACTCCCTGATTGTATGGTTCCTATTTACTTATTAATGCTACGTTGTATAGATTTACTTGATTACAGAATTGTTATAGAAACTGATTCTAAATTCTGAACATGAAATAAGAGGGGTACCTACCACAGTACAATATGCATGGTGTTGCCGGCAGTTCATGGCAGTCGCGGTCTATGTCGGTGTCCTGTAAAATATGAAAATGATATTATTAAATGTCGCTTTGAAATACATGCAGCTAATGATCATAAAGGCGTCATTTTTTGACTGATTACCCTCATTACTTTCTTTGGCTAACAATGTAGTTGCTAAAGCATAATACCATTTAGTCTACTAATAACTTGGTTGGGCCAGTTGGCTGAAATATTGCCACTTTACCTTTGCTTGCAGGATCATCTTCTCCACGGGCTCGTGGAAATACACTGCAAACAGCTTGAACAGTCCAGCATACAGGGGTGCCTCCGACTCCAACTTCCTCTTGGCCTCCTCAATCTTGGTGCTGTAAAATGTTTAGGACATATTTTTAGTACACATTACACAATTAGAATTAGATTTAGAAGCATTGATATTATTGGAAATCAAATGAATTAATCAGCCGGTCGCAGTTTCTGTTATCTGGTATTAACTGAGACTCAATGTTAAACTCAATATATGTGAAATCATGAACTTACAATAGAATTCATTAATTACTTGTAACTATCATTTGCCAAGTATAACTTCCAAGTCTACTCATCTAATTGCGTTTTCATTAACTACATAATTCATTTATATAATTGTGACTGTAATTTACATTCCAAGTACCAAGTATAATTTTCTAGTCTAGTTATCTGATTTCATTATCTGAGGAAATTGACCTACATCACTGTCTCCATTGGTTTGGTGGTCTTTTTGTTGTCGTGCAGGAAGGCATACAGATTGCCTGCCTTGTGGTGGTACGATGTGTAGATCTCTGTGGCCATCTGTACTCCTGAAACACCATATCATACATAAAGTAAATTGTATATAATACTACTGATAATTATGATATTAAAGATAATAACAATAATACTAATGCAAGATACATGTAGGAGATAACTCACTGTGTGATCTTCATTACTTTTTACATGATAAGGGACACAGTTTTATTACTTACCGGTTAGTTGCTGGGCATGCAGCAGGGCCCCTTCCACTGAGAAGAGGCTGGGCCAGCTGGTCATTACGTCTGCTGCAGTTTCTTCTACAGAATAAAGACATACATTCAGAGATATATTTCGATGTTCGTACATGGACATAAGTATGTATAACCATGTGGGTCTATGCATGCACATGTGTATTCACCTTACTCTTCTAATTCTGGAAGCACTAACTATGCAAGTTTGTATTCTGTAGTATTTTACGGAATAAAGACGTAAATTCAAAGATATATATCAATATTTGTTTGTACATGGACATAACTGTATACAACTATTGTGCCTATGCATGCAAATTTTTATTCCCCATACTCTTTCAATGGCGGCAGCGCTAACTAAGACACTTACGTCGAAGGAGGTCCTTGTGCTGCAGGTAGTAGCTGGCCCGCTGAAACTCTGCTACCTGGTCTCCGAATCATCTTGTCCATATGCAGTGTTGAGGTCCTGGTGGATGACCTCCAGGGTTGCCACGGTATGGCCCTTGGGCACGCTTGCAGGCATCCAATCCTGACATCCGTATCTATTCAGACAGTGCATCACAATTAATAAAACTCTTCAAATACCTCTTCAGGCATACAACAATAACTAACAGTGCTATATAATCGATATTTGTATGATCCCAACCACTCAACATTGTTTTCCAAGCCTTTATATTCACTGAAACCTATGCTTAACTCATCTATTCCCGATGTGCATTGTAAAATCTGCCACTGCATGAAAAACTGCATCTGACCAGTCACAAAACTGCAATCTTCACAAAAAAGCAGTTTTCTACCTGGTTTTCCACCTGATGCATGGTGCATCAACTCATGCACTTCACAATGCATATCAAAATTATGTATCTAAATCGGGTGTAAATGCACCTGTTGCATACAGTTAAACTATGTCAACAAGTGATAAATGGACAAAGCTTTGAAATAAAGTAGAATATTTTGGCCTTTCATATGGTAAGTAGGTATGAACCATATCATATACGAGTGAAGCTTATAGACCTTAAAGAAGCCCGTTACTTAGGAAGGTAAGGGATATAGAGAAGAACTGCAGGTATTGTAATATTCAATGATACTTGAAAGTCTTGAAGGATAAAACATGTGTGTGTCTAAATATAAACTTATTTGGGACCTTTACAATATATCCCAAGCGATGTGTGGCAGGATAATGAGTCACAAGTATAAGAACAATTCATATTTCTTAATGTGGTTAATCGCAAGATCTCTTGATTGGAATCATATAATTGTTGGGGTGCTTATAGTACTTCATAAGTATCAATATATCTGCTAAATTGTAAGACTCTGTATTGGATATCGATCTACAAGGTTATGTGGAGGAGTTTATAATAACTGATAATTCCAGCATGGGAGTCGAAAAGGATTCATATGTCCATGAAAAACACAATAATAATAATAATAATGTGTTAATAAGGAACGTTGATGATATTAAGGTTTTATTGTTGTTTATGCAAATTGTTTACTAATGTATTAATGGTTGTTCCCGATGGATAAGGAGGAGGGGGAGAAGAGCTGGGGGTGTCAATTTAGTGCGAATCCCCTCCCAGGGTAACCCTCACACTCTCAAGGCAGGGACAGTCAAAACCTTTGTGTAGTGTATTCTCATTCAATAATACATGTGGTATTTTGGTTTGGTTTGGTTAGTTTCACCTCCGTTAATAGTAATTAAAAGTTAGCAGATATACTGTGGTTTTATTATTTTATTCTGTGAAATTCCCTATTTCATGAAACAGGGTTTAGCCTGACGAAGTCAGGCTTCATTTAGGTTACCTAAATTTTGTCGTACAATTTGGTTTCCCGTAGGAAATCAAGAATATTTTTGTTCATAGATTCCCGCAAAATACTCTGCAGTGTCCTGCGATTTTGCAGGAATTTTATTCTGTGTCTCTTGGTTGCCTGACAATGTATTAAGAGATGCTCTACACTCAGTTGAGTGTTGCATGTCTGACATACAGGAGCCACTTCACCTTTTAGAAGGTGCCTGTGAGTCAGTTTGGTGTGACCGGTACGAAGACGGGTCAGTATAACCTGTTGGGGTCTTGTCAGGTTATCATCTTTGAATTTTGGTGTGATTGCTCGCAGCTTGTTACTATTAACACCATTCCATGTGCGCTGCCAGCTTCGTTTGACGTGTGCCTGCGCCACAGGTACAATGTCTGTGTATGGCATTTGGTCAGCCCCAACAGGGCGCCTCAATGCATTTTTGGCTGCAATGTCTGCTGCCTCATTTCCTTCTATTCCAATGTGGCTTGGCACCCAGCACAACACCACTTCTTTGTCCAGTCTTTTGTTTTCAGTGTATGTCTCTTGAATTGCTTGTATGATTGGGTTCTTAGGATAAAGGTTGGTCACAGCTTCTAGACATGGGTGCGAGTGAGAATATGATGAATTTCTTCATCCGTGAGACCTGTACCCATTCAAGTGCCTTAAGCAGTGCTTTTTCTTCAGCAGTGTAGATGCTGCTTTCCTTGTGGAGAGCCTTCTTCAAGTTCCCAAATGGTGTATGCACGGCAAATCCAACACGACTACCATCTTTGGAACCATCAGTAAAAATGGCTGTATGGCTTTCAAACTGTGTCCTGATTTCACTGTATTGTTTTTCAAATACATGCACAGGAGTCTCAGTTTTCTTGTTTGTGTCAAGGTCCAGGATAACCAGGGGTAATTTTTGTTCCCATGGTGGAGTCTCTGGTGGTTTTTCAGTCATTACTCTTTTCATTGGTACACCAGCTTCTCGGAATAAAGACCTTGCTGTCACTGCCATTGGCTTGATGGCATTTGGCTTCTCCCGATACACAGTGTTCTTGTTGTCAAATATGAGTTTGTGGGCTGGATTTTTGGGGTTAGCTCTGACACGTATAGTGTATTGCAGTGTGAGCTTATCCCGGCAAAACTCCAGGTGGTACACCAGCTTCAATATGAAGGCTTGGTGCAGGAGTTGTACGTAAGGCTCCAAGACAAAGTCTCAGTCCCTGGTTCTGAATGGGCTTAAGTCTGTCCAGGTAAGACTTTGGAGCAGAGGCATACACCATAGATCCATAGTCTAACCTTGATTGGATATACATTTTGTACAATGTCAGCAAGGTCTCTTTGTTACAACCCCAGTTGGGGTGACTGAGGACTTTCAGCAGGTTCATTGCCTTCTGGCATTTCCTCCGGAGGTATTCAATGTGTGGTTTGAAGGAAAGAATCCTGTCAAATACCACGCCAAGGAATTTTACAACTGCTCCACACACTCACTGCTATTTTACTTCATGCATCTACCCGATTGATAAATTCAAGGTCATGCATCTACCCGATTGATAAATTCAAGGTTATGTTGTTAAGTGGGTACTTTTGCTTGGTGTCATCGCTTCCACTGTTAATTGGCAATTCATGTATCCTCTATAATATTGGTTGTAGGCCAGGCCAAGGTAAACAAGTTATTATATAAGCTTGTTCAAACATTCATAGCCATGTTTGTTATTGTTTAAGCTCATGCAATTTTCTACTTATTAAGCTTATGCAATTAGTTAACTCGTTATGCTATTTTACCGCCAAAATGTAGTGATAAGTATTATAGCAGAAATTATATCAGTTTTAATATTTCAAAAAGTGTTCAGCCCACCTCCTCCCAGATTTCGGGGGTCTGTGACCCCCCCCCCTAGATTCAATTCCTTATTTAATGAAACTAGTTATGTTCAGATCGGACTATTATTCCAAGTTATAATAATTTTACTTAGCCAGTGAAAGGGGGTGTATTAAAAGCGCATCCCCGCCCCCCCCCCTAGATTCAATTCCTTATTTAATGAAACTAGTTATGTTCAAATCGGACTCTTATTCCAAGTTATAATAATTTTACTTAGCCAGTGAAAGGGGGTGTATTAAAAGCGCATCCCCGCCCCCCCCCCCCCCCCCCCTGGAATCATGGCTGGACACTAGGACCAAAAATGTTAGTTAGACCCTAAGCTTTCTTTTGATAGAAAGAAAATCAAATTTTGCATTGTCCAGGAGCCCTACTAACAGTGTTGTCCATGATTAACAGGAAAAGGAGTTCAAATGACTCAGGCATGAAGCTCATTCGTCTTATTTTCTGGACTTTAGTCAGAGGTCAAATGGTGAGTCCAAAAAGGAAAGGTGAGTGAGTGAGTGAGTGAGATTGGTTGCTTTACAGCCTTATCAACACATTCAATATGGTTACACATGTATCAAAGGTGGGAGAGAAAGAACACAAATAATTGAAGGAAATAACCCTGATCTTTTCAAACATTTCCAGGAAGTATACACAGTTTGTAACAATCATATGGATGAAAGATTTTCCATAAATTATTGCTTCCTTCTGGATGTAACATTAAGTAAACATGGAACATCATGTGTGCATCTATTATGCACCACACCAGAAGCGTGCAAGTGGTTTGATGATGGCCCAACAATTAAGAGGTATATACCAATTCCTGTTACAGATCCAATCAAGCTAGGCCAGTATCTAGAGCCGAAAAAACTATGACAAGAAAATGGCTATGCAAATTTCTGTTTCAGACCACCTAGTGTACTAATAAAAGAGGTGGTAATGGTAGGGCCATTATCATAGGAAAAACTAAGACTACAAAGTAAAACCCTTGTTCCCCAAGAACAGTTGTCCATGTATATCCACAGTATGTACGGAGATGACTGAAAGAAGACTGGGGCAAGGAAAGCTGCAGCAACAAGATTAAAGGAAACTGGTATATATTGTTGTTCAAATGATATAAATAAGAAGTAAGGTTTACCTTTAAGAATTGAATTTAAGATATATTCACCTAGATACAATTTTTTTACTAGTCTTCAAAATATAGCCTATTCATTTGATAATGGGCTCATCTAGAGAATATTGTGTCATATAAAAGGTAGCCTCTTAGGATAGGCAAGTTTGTGATTGGAAAACTGTGAGGACAGAGAATAACAAACCATTCCTTTTTGTATGATTTCAGTTGTTTTCACTAGTGTGGATAAAGCCCCTGAGAAAGACAGAACTAAAATGGAAACTGGTAACAGTGGTTCATGTTGGTGTCAAAGTGAGGAGAGTGGTGATATGATCAGATGCTGTAATTGCCCTCATTATCCTACTAAATGGTTTGATATGCATAGCATTGGAATGAAACATTATCCACCGAGTGAATGGTATTGTTGAGACTGGCAACATAAGTTCATGCACAAAGATCTCTTAAATCTAGATATCGGCATGGTCAGATGTTTTGACTCCTGCACATCGCACTTGCCGGAAGTATAGGCCTATACGACAAACAGGATGCATGTTTTTAAGGGGTGGGAAAGCAGAATTCTCTCAAAAAGAAGCAGTTGGATCATAGGAGAAAAATAAGGAAATCCCATTATAAAAACGCAGCTGCAGCAAGCTAACATGACATCAACCCATATTGGTGAATTATTGTGTTAAATGTGCATATATCAGCACTAAAAATGAGACAACATGTGGCATAGAAAAAATGACAGCATCTACACAAGAAAAGTCCTGGCCTGGTCAAAGAAATCTTTAATAATTCTAAGGGCCCAGATAATTATTTCAAACGTCCCAGGGGGGAAAGATTGTCCACATGGCAAACTCAAGGTGGAGCATCTCTACATCATAATTGGAAAGGCATCATTATTCGCAGCACCTCGAACGAATATTAAACTGATCATATATTCATGCTGCTTCATATGCATTTGCCAATATTGACCTCATGAGCATGGCAGCCAAGGTACTAATAAGATCAGCTTCAACACTATGCTCAATGACCAACAAAGAAATTTCAGACAAACTTGCTGCAATGCCTGACACTATGACCTACAAGTTGTGGGAACGAGGGCAAATTAGCCACCATGGAATGGTGATTAAAAAGATCATGCTCAATGATAAGACATAATCCAGAAGTATACCGCTGAGTAGTTAGCCTTTGGCTTGTTTTGTTTTATTTTTTTGTGTTTGTTGGGTTTTTTTGGGGTGGGGCCGGGTTGTGGGGGGATGGGTTTATTATGCCGGTATATTGTCACCCGATTTTCAATTGACGGTAACATTATGTACTGTCATTACCTCCGCAAAGCGCTGCCGTGACTTGACAAAACCCTCCCCTCAAGCCCTGTTACGTGGAAAGGTTCCCTGCCACCAGGCCTGCTGCGTGCACTCGCTCGGTTTTACATTCTGAAACCTGAGACTGTCTGAGACATACCTTCGTCAAACTTCTTAACAATCAAAGTAAGTGTTTGTTTTCATAAATCTTGCCATTACCGGACATATGTTCGCCCATAGGTTGCATATGTTATATTTGCTTGTTCTGCTGAAGTACATGGATTAGTTAAAATATTTAGTTTGAAATGTGGCTCCGGTTTGTTTCGGCGTGGTGCCTAGTTTCGATTCTGGTCTTGGCGTAACATTAAGAGTTTAATGCTATTACGATTTGCAGCAGTAACTGTAAATTAGGACTTGAATCTGTAACAATTGTCAGTACATAATTGGTGTGTTTAGTGTCCTTGGTTTGGTTTGGTTTGGTTTGGTTAGTTTCACCTCCGCTAATAGTAATTAAAAGTTAGCAGATATACTGTGGTTTTATTATTTTATTCTGTGAAATTCCCTATTTCATGAAACAGGGTTTGGCCTGACGAAGTCAGGCTTCATTTAGGTTACCTAAATTTTGTCGTACAATTTGGTTTCCCGTAGGAAATCAAGAATATTTTTGTTCCCAGTTGTCCTTGGTATTAAAACGTTGCTGTAGTGTTTGAAACCCGGCGTCAGTGGCATGCTTCGGATAAGTTATCTGTTTGGGGCCATAGGCATAGGCAGACTGTACAGTTTTGTGAGTTAATTGTTTCACCTTGCCTGAACGACTACTTCTTTACACCTAGCGATGACAGTTATTATATGTTATGTCCGGTTAGCATCATTTTCGGTAGTGTTTGAAACCCTGCGTCAGTGCAGTGGCATGCTTTCGGATAACTTATCCTTTTGGGGCCATGGGCAGAATGTACACAGTTTTTTGAGCTAACTGTTTCACCTTGCCTGAACGACTACTTCTTTACACCTACCGATGGCAATTATTATAACTTATATGTTCTGATTTCGTGGTACATAATTTTTGGATACGGTTAGCATCATTTTCGGCGTACACTTCAGTTGTCACGCTCATGTGTTAGTGGTGTGTTTCGGATAACTTATCCTGTGGAGACATTGACTTAACGTTCCCTATTGAAGTGAGGCGGCCAGGTCCTAACTGTATTTACTAACTGGATGTATAGAAGGATCAAGGTGTCAATTAAAAGTGTTTGTGATATTTAATGCCTCCCGTTATTCTTTGTTCAGGTAGTGTTTCACTCAATTGATTCGATTATAGCTAATCTTTTTTTTTTCAGGATATGGCCACTAAACTTGCAGCTTTGATGTGCGGTGGAGATTTCCAGGCCGCCCGCCTGTATGCAATGAGGCCAGGAACAGAAATGATAGCGCTGGGCACTATCTTGGGGGCGCGTGGCTGCAACGGGACTTACCTGATCGGCCAGGTGGTCAAGGTGAAAAAGGGGGGATGGAGGAAGGTTGCGCGTCCACAGGAGGGCCGTAAGGCTTTGAGAGTTGAGGCCGTCTTTTCTTGATCTGGTAGGTGTTATTTGTTGCTAAATTTGTGTCTTTATGTGATCACATTTGTAGTTAAATTGTGTGTTGGGACCGCTGTGCTGTAGACCATATTTTGATATTACCATGCTTTACTAAATTTGCTTGGTTGGCCCACTGCTGGTGTCCTTTTTCTGGAGTAATATCCGTTTAGTGTTTTTTCTGGAATGTTTGCTGTTAGTGAATTCAGTGTTTGCAGGATTGACTTTAGAGAACCGGTCTGACATACTACACTCAGTTATCAACACCGAATTCCTGGGTCCCCAATATGCCCAGACCATGGCGACTTGGGAGGCAGCAAAGGTGGATATCAACCCATTCAGGGCGGGGGCAGTTTACACATATTTTTGCCTGGTGAACGGGGGCCCTTTTCCCCCTTTTTGGGCTTCAGGACGGGTGTTTAACATGAGGTTTAGGGTTTAAAAACACTTTAGGAATATTTTCTTCAAATAATATGTGTCATATGTACATCGTTTAATAGGTGTAAACAGTTATTGATCATATTTTTTCATAATTTCTAGAATTTGGTCTTCAATAATTAAAATAATGGGTCTCAATTGGGTGCAATATGGGGGCAACCTTGCTCCAAATTCACTTTCCAGCATTTACATATGTTAGTTATGACGTCATCATTATTGTCTCCATGACAACATACCTATAAAAATATTTCTAATGTGTTTGTATACATATATTTCAAATTTCATCAAAATCTGTTCATTTTTTATTAAGTTATGCCCCCTTCAATTTATATAAAAAATTGATGCCTTGAGGCATCACCCCGTCCCCTGGGCCAAATTATGTGTGATGCCTTGAGGCATCAGCCCGTCCACTAAGCCATTTTGATGTTGATGCCTTGAGGCATCAGCCCGCCCTCAATGGTGAGTGAGTGAGGTTGGCGGCTTTACGCCCTTATCAACACTTTGAAGTGTTATATCAAGGGCGGGAGAGCTGAGAGGGAGGCAGTTTATGATCATACCCAGGAAAAAGAGATAGAGAAGAAGGGAGAGAGAGACAGAGAAAAGAGACAGAAAGGCACTTTAAGGTCTCACCCCGGACCAGGCACTTTAAGGTCTTACCCAGGACCGCCGCCCTCAATGGGTTAATGAGGAAAATGTCTTGACTTGTGCATCAAACGCAACGTGCATTCTGATGACTGATGCCACGGAAATGCGGGACATATTCAGTCATCGCAACTCCCAGCTGCAGGAAGGACCTCAACAAGCGCAGCAGAACAATCGCAACACCTTGGTTGATTTCTTTCCTGTCGTCCACATAGTAGACCAAAAAGGACACAAACCATTTCACGTCACCTGCGCCCGGGAACTGATGCCCATTGACAACTATGCAGCAGATGCAACAATCCACGGCCTAGGACAATTACTGATGTATTCACGATCATTGCACCCTCATTTCCTGGAAGCAGTTTGGCGGCCAAACAGCCCACAGTACATTCTAGACGTACAGCAATTTTGTCTCAATTTGTTTAGCAACAAACACACAAAGCACAACCAATTGCTCATGGTTGAAGACAGGATTCATACTGCGCTACGCCTGAATGGACAGCGACGGCAGCAATCACAACAAAATTTAGCACTCCATATAATATTCAATAAATCGAGGTATGACAATGTGGATCAAGAACATAAAACACTTAACATATGGCCTTTACAGTTGAGAAGAGACAAACATATATTAGACATGGCGTTTTACATGGCGTAAGATCAGGCCTCTCTCGATCAGAGGAAGCTGCCAACGCGCAGTCATGCAGAGGGAAAAAGAAACCTCTTAGTTCTCTCCTCCAAATCAAATAAAATCCTCAACTCTGTCATAGTTAAGTGTCAGACGAGATGGAACAATCTAACGCCAATAGCCCACAAGATCGATAATAAAATAACTTTCAGAAAATACACGCAATGCCTCCTAGCCCCTAAATGAACTCGAAATACTGCTGGACACTGTTGTCCTCTTTGATGTACTTTATTGTATGTTCTATAAACCTCACTCTGGTCAGTCAGTCGCTTTGTCAGCTATCTTAGTTTAAGCTTTTACAGTGACATTTCGTCCTAAACATTTGTATTGGGCTGCTCCCCATCGCCAAAGGCAACTTGCTTTAGTGCCCAATCTCTATGTCGAGCATACTAATTCATGACCTAGGAACGAACTGTGCTGTACTATTACTGAATTATGTATTATTGAACACGACCATGGATCCTTCTTGATTATGCTTAAACCTAATTACCTAAAATGATTATTTCCTCGTAGTAATTCTAGTCTTATTATGTCTCTATGAGCAGCTACAAATATTGATAGTTAAAGCCTATCCCGCTATGTTAAGTCTACTTCTTGTATCACAGTTGTCTACTGATATGTATACACATGAGTATAAGACTCAAATCTGTTAAATATCTACAAACTTAAGACTACTTGACAGCTCTCAAACCCAAAGTGCTCGATGCCATGTAACTATTCTCTCACATGTCCTGCTTCTATTTTATATAAGCATATTCATATCCTTGCATCTTACTTAATCCATGTGACTGTGCTGCCGTCCGCGCCTGTAAATTTTTGTATATATACCTCCTCTAAAACCAGCTTTGTTGCAATCTAACCGGCTACTTTACTCTGTATGTGTAAGACATGTTGCCGAACTCATGAAGCTGTCTATTATTGTTCTTAGTCAAAAGAAGAGTCTTTTGTTGTTACTATTCATGTTACCTCCTTATTTTTATTTTTGCCGCGGGTTTACTGTGGTTTTTCTTGTATATTGTCCCATAAACAAAGTAATGTAACTGGCACCCATAGGAAGATCTGGCACGCCAGAATTGGATCACCAAAAATTGTTTTGTAAGAGAAAAGACAATAAAGAATGTTTGAAATTGAAATTGAAATTGAAGTAACTGAGAGGACCTTGGGTCAATTATTCGTCAATGTTGGCATAAATGTCCAGGAACTGTATGCTCATGAGGTCAGCGACGCAATCAGTGACATAGAAGAGCACATTGCGCTGATTGTAATAAAGGATAGGAGGATGCCACCTTTTGAAGACTTTGGAACACTACATCGTAACACCTAGAATGCTATGCTAGGTATGAACTTCCGATGCCCATTAGCAACTAGTTACTTGTGTAACACTACCTTCAGGTGGGATCGCAAATGGGCCTGGCAACACATACAGACACAACAGGGCATTGGACAAAATGCGGCACAACGACTGATAATAGTACAGAGGCACATCGGACAGGTAGACATTTGGCGGGATCAGGCTATCTCTTGGTGCGGTGGACAGACCAAAATCCGCTGCCACGACCATCAAGAGAAATTTTTTATTCGTGAAGGAACCAACTCGCCATACTTATGCTGCTGTCGACATTGTCAGACACCCATACGATGGCGTTGCCCCCAGGGGTTCCCCTTACTGCAGTGTAACATTGGTTTGTGCATGCGGCACGAGAAAGAAATTAGGCGAGAAGACAATGTTACGTACATTCAACTCAGACAAGACGTACAAGTACCACCTCTGCCCGGGCCACAGCAGCAACTCCCGGAGGTACCCAACGTGCTGCAAGATCAAGATATAGAAGAACATATTGAAATACAACACCAACAACAGATATATGATGGCTCTGAAGATGTCAGTCGGATGCGGAACAAGAGGAGGAAAGACACATTGCATTGGGTCCTATCATAGGAGGCGACGACAGTGACACTGCTCCACTACCCAAACAAAGTACGTGTGACGTTACACCACTCTTCATGCACAAAGGTACCGATTCACTTCCCGGACCCTTCTTTCTTAATGACCACTTGCAGACCATGGTTAGGACATCGTTTACAAAGCAGCCAACAGTCCAGTGCCAGAGGATACTTCAACATATTTGCTCGGTAACACCAGACACTGTTGTACCCATGCTGTACCCAGAAGGTATCCTCTTCCCCACAATCTTCTGGCGCGAGGAAGAGAACACTGTACTGGGCGCGCTTCCAATTACCGCATACAGCAACTCTCAGGGACGCAGGAGAAATGGGTCAATTGCTTCACTAAAGGATCATATCATGGTTCGCATTTATGACGACACATTACTAACATCGCATAGTGAAGAGTATATGCATTGGTCATCTGATCTCCTAGTCAATATCCATCTAAACCATAATTCTGCTGCTGTGATCGTAGAAAAAGGTCTAGAACACAGTCACACGACGGCTCCACGTTCTCAGGTCGGGAGAACATGCTATTGTTCGATGAAGTACTCTCGTCGTCAAGTCCAGAGACTTGCTTCCCTTATATGCGACCTCAATGGCTTCGACTACTTTTTCACAACCAATTGCAATGATCGTAGAACATTTGGCGTCAGAGAGATTCGTTTGGCAATTGAGGAAATTTATGGGACATTGCAAACTGTATTGAGGGTACACAAATAGTTGCGAATAAGATTGCCGGATGGATGGGTTCTAACAAATTGGCTATTAACTCAAGAAAATGCATCCTACAGGTACTAGGGTCGAGGAGTCGCCTGAGTAAAATCAATTTTGCAAACCTACCTAATATATACATTAAAGGTATAGCAATAAACAAGGTAGAGACTGCGAAATACTTAGGTTTCACAATAGACTCACAAGTGACCTTCAATAAGCACTTTGAAAGAATGAAAAATCTGTTGCAGGTGAAAGTAAACAAATTCACTAGGATCAGATACAAAATTGACGAAAATGTTGCTAGAATAATTTTGATTTGGTTTGGTTTGGTTTGGTTTGGTTAGTTTCACCTCCGCTAATAGTAATTAAAAGTTAGCAGATATACTGTGGTTTTATTATTTTATTCTGTGAAATTCCCTATTTCATGAAACAGGGTTTGGCCTGACGAAGTCAGGCTTCATTTAGGTTACCTAAATTTTGTCGTACAATTTGGTTTCCCGTAGGAAATCAAGAATATTTTTGTTCCCAGATTCCCGGAAAATACTCTGCAGTGTCCTGCGATTTTGCAGGAATTTTATTCTGTTTCTCTTGGTTGCCTGACAATGTATTAAGAGATGCTCTACACTCAGTTGAGTGTTGCATGTCTGACATACAGGAGCCACTTCACCTTTTAGAAGGTGCCTGTGAGTCAGTTTGGTGTGACCGGTACGAAGACGGGTCAGTATCACCTGTTCGGGTCTTGTCAGGTTATCATCTTTGAATTTTGGTGTGATTGATGGTGTGATTGCTCGCAGCTTGTTACTGTTAACACCATTCCATGTGCGCTGCCAGAAGTTGAATATGGGATTTTCATGCACAGTTTAGCAAATAAGAATGTAGTCAAAAAAGTGCAGACCACCCTCAACAGGGCTATACGTATGGTGTTTAAAAATAATGATTATTCAACGGCAGAAATGAAAATACTATTGAATATTATGGATGTAGACATCAGAGGTCAAATTGCCCTGTTGGGACTGATGTATAATAAAACCAAAGATTCAGGGTATCTAAAGGACATGCCAAGAAATACCAGACAGGCAGATGGTCCTAATCTTGTATGTAAAAATGCATTACAGGAAAAATTCGCCAGATCACCCCATTTTCTTGGACCCACAGCCTGGAATAGGCTCCCAAACAATGTTAAACGTTTGGATTGGTCAAACATAAAGGGTTATCTAAAAACCTCCCTAAACTGATGGAACTGTATACCGGAATATGTACTTGCTTGTTTCACAGGATTGATTAGCCAAATGAATTATTTATAGCCAACTGGTAAAGGAATGTCGAACTATTGTGTTTTATTCGATACGGATAGCTCCGATGTATTTGTTTTAATCAGCAGCTAAAAAAATCCAAAAACATGTATGTAATAATAGAATATCATAACAGATCAATTGTATTTTGTATTTAGTAATGATTTAGTCCTCTTTATTTTTCATTCATGAGCATGAAACGTACCAACTTGTTGGAATTTGTCTCTTGAAATAAAAATGTTTAAAAAAAAAAAAAAAGGAAGGTCCCGACATTGAGAAGCTACTGCAGCATCCTCTGCCGTGCATGGGAGCGAACAATGAGATACTTTTTGCACTGGGTTGAACACAGTCCCGATCAACCGTGTGGAAATGTGGTTTCATTATGGGCTCGGTCCGAGTTTCAGTCATCCGGTTCACTTGGAAACAAGCCGCATATACTGAAAATCACTGGAGATGACAAAGAGCGCATTTGGTGTACTTTCGAAGGAATGTTTGACGCTGATGTGTCGCTATACATACCCTGCACAACCGGGCCACACATTTCTTCTAACAATACCCTGCCTCTTTGCCACCCTACAGTCGTGCTGCACCAACGTTCAAGCGGTGGACACAATATTTCAGGTAGCATATGTATGCAAGTACGCTGCTGGCATTGAAGAACACCGTGACGCAAATTTCAACACAACAAAAGACAAAGACACTGTTAATGTTGAGTATGACCCGCTGAAAAATTTAAAAATCAGCAGCCAGGCGAACTATTACAAAGCAGACAAGAACAAAGCTTTGGCACGGGAAATTGGACTCGCAGAAATGAGTTGGTTTGCACTTGGATTACCATTCGTCATTTCAAACGCTCAGTATACTCATGTGTCTTCTTTCGCCTCTGAATACCGTGCGGTCACCAAGCGAAAGCACGGACAGCAACCAGTACCCGGCGCAGGTGAACAACCAAGGCCAATTGTGTCACGGCAACAAATGCCAGTGTGGCGTCAGTTCACTCAAAACCAACAGGTACTCATACATCAATACAACGAAAATGTATACCACCTAGACACTACCTGGACATTTTCAGTTCGGCCACCCGAGCTAATGTTATTTCATTACATGGAGAGCTATCACAAATGGTTCATCAGAAAACAAGCTCGTACTCGCGATGTTCTAGATGCCAACGTTGCAAGATCCCCCTGGATTGATGGTACAGGTCAACGAATTTACATCAGGCAACGGTATGTCCAAGACGCAGTGGCTTACATCGAAAATCTTCTGCAGGAGGAAGAACTTCCTGACCACATCGTTGAACTATACTACAAGATATTTCAACCAATTTTGCAAGACAATGACAGTGAAGTCCATACTGACCTATTCATACGGTTCGTTGACATTTTGGCTACGCAGCGCAACATTGTTGTCTTTCCATCGGTGACACCCTTCCAATTCCAATGTTTCTTGATACATATGCTACTCTTGAAGGGTGTGTTTCAGACAGGTGGATCTGTACAATGCACTTAATTTGCAAACTCCTATGGTCAACGCTAAACTGATTCCAAACAACAATCCAACAAGGGAACAACAAATGGCAGTCATACGCACTTATCTTCTTGATCAGCTTATGTGGTTGCCCATCGGAAACAGACAATTCCACAAAATTACCAAATTCTTACCTACTGCATTGAACGCCTTATTCAATGACAATGCCATCTTAAATGACGCAATGCCATTAGCCACAGACATGGCCATCTCCATTAGGGCCACGGAGAAACTGGCAGAGATGGAAAGACAGTACAGAGCAAACGCTATTAATGTCCTGAGTGGCCAGGGTTTTCCAAATTTCCCAGACATCGAGGGACTACATAGAGGGAACGACATCAGGTACCAACCAACTATAGGCAGAGCTCTGGGACATACGGATCAGTCATTCACAGAGCAGCGGCTTGCACTGGAGGCCCTAGTGGCAGCAATTGATGCATTAAGTCAGCCACTACAAAACTGGTTGAGTAAAACCTAATGAGTGAAAGGTAGTTACCAACGCAGTGCAGGTCCGACAGCCAAAACGATATGATATACAAACACTAGGAATACCAAACGGTAACAAACTGGAGTATAAAGGTCCCAAGATCAACCGTGTGGACTTTAATGATTACGATTGGGTGAAATTTAGCAAATAAGGCTAATTTAAAATCGGTAATTTGAATGGGAAGAGATCGCCGCCTTTTTTCACTTCCGGAGGTGGATTAACCCATATTATCGGTCACTCATCCAGGATTATCGTGTGCTTTTGGATTATCCTCCAATAATCCAATAAAACTTTAAATCATCAGACTTTGTAAACCGGAGCTACTATTAGTCTTTTTCAAGTGGATTATACATTGAATAAACAGAATAACGCTGGAAAACAACAATAATCATGTGCCGATGGATTATCCCACCTCCTCGCCCATGCCCGGCCCTGGAGCTTCATTAGCCGTCAACACTCCGCCGCTATCACCCATCCCGTCCTGAATACAGCAATTCGACATATATTCAAATTGCAGAAGAGAGAAAACGTGGAGAAAAAATATTCTGAACTCAATATATTAAACAATGAGAAAAGGACAGAACTACATACTCTAGAAGCTGCCTTTTACTTGTCAAAAAATAAAGAAAATCTAGACTTGAGAACTATTTCGACTTGAAGTCATGCACAAAATAGAAAAAAATTCAAAATTAAAACACCCAAAACAACATTCTACCAAAAATCTTTCATTTATATTGCTCAGTCAAAATGGAACGAGCTTTCAACCAATGCTCATGAAGCAACCTCAAAATATGATTTCAAAAAAACAGATACTAAATATACTATAATCCTACTCTAAGTCCATATACTTGGAATGAAATTTTTCATTCGAGATTGGGTTATATTGTTTTTATTTACATTTGAATATATGTATGTAACCATACGGTACCATCTCACACCAAGCAGATCATGGTCAGTAGTGACATTGCGTCTCTAATACTCATCATTTAATCTGAATTTTAAAACTTATCTCTTTATTCTCAATCTTTCCTAAAAAGATTATTACTTATAATTTATACTTTATTATATTTAAAAAAAATTAATGCTCGGACCAACGAGATGGTAACGTCTGGGAGAACTGGATTTAATCTAGATGACTGTATACCTATTTGTCTCTTTATTACTGTTATTATTATTATCATTTACCCTTATGTAATGTGATGTTCGATAAATAAAGTAGTATCTTATCTTATCTTATCTTATCTTACAACCGTACGTCAAATTCCCACTCTTAGTAGGTCCTCCAGGCTCCGGCAAAATGTATCTATTACTTATGGCATATACATATGCACTGACATGCGGATACCGGTGTATGTTGACTTGCCTTACAGCAGAAAGGGCGCAAGTGCTCGGTGGCTCCCACATACATAGCTTGTTTGCTATGCCTGTGTTAGAAAATGGCCTACACACCATAAACAACTTGGCTGAAATGAGTCTGGCACGGTTGGCCAGAGACAACATCAAAACTGAATTATTGCGACGCATTCAGGTCCTGGTGGTAGAGGAGATAGGCTTAATATCGGCAGAGACTTTTGCCATCATGGACCTCATTCTGAGACGACTGAGAAACTCACTGGTACCTTTCGGGGGCATGCTGCTAATGGCCTCCGGGGACCCTTTGCAGTTACCGCCAGTTCAAGGAATGTCCATCTGGACTAGCTGCCACTTACTCACCACCTTCAGAGGTGGAATCAGCAGTACAGTTACACATCCGACAAAAATTGGGAGACCCAACAGTTGTGTCTGTGACTGCAACTGCGGTGGACGAGGTGGAGACTGTGAAATTATCAACTTATCTGAGTGACTATAATTTGTTGTATGATTACCAATTTGGTTTTAGAAGTGGTAAGTCAACTCAAGATGCTATTATTACATACTTAAATGCGGTTTACCAGGCACTAAATGAAAACAGTGCGGTACGATCGATCTACCTTGATCTGAGAAAGGTCTTTGATACTGTAAATCATACAAGATTGTTAGAAAAACTAAAATTATTCAGCATTATTGGAAAGGAACATAAGTGGTTTCAAGACTACTTAACAAACAGAAGCCAACAAGTATATGTCAACGACATTCTTTCTAAACCAAAACCAATAGACTGCAGTGTGCCCCAAGGAACAACCTTGGGCCCAATATTATTTAATATCTATATAAATGACCTCCCAAGCTATATCCATAACTCCAAATTCAAATGTTTGCTGATGACACCATAATTTTTAATTCAAATCCAAATTTAGCACAGGTAACTGATGATCTCCAATCAGACCTAAACTCTATGGGACAATGGTGTAAATTAAACAAAATTTCATTAAACTTAGATAAGTCAAAAGTGGAAACAATCTTCCCGAGGCCGGTTCTCAGATCAAGGTGGATCACAGAAAATATGGGGCAACAACCTCAGTATCACCTATCCCTTGATGGTATAATTTTAGAAGATGTTTTAGTATACAAGTACTTAGGAGTAGAAACGGGAACGGTGCAAACTTCACCAGAGATGTCCAACTGCGTCCATGGTGCTTGTACGCAATGATCATAGGCTTTCAAGGCACAGCAGACACCCAGGCCAACAAAGATGCCAGAAGATTTTTGGAATGTTTGTGGCACGTTGCAATGGCTCGCATTCCAACCATCGATAAATCAACATCAATCTACCAAACAGGCTTGGAAGTCTACCACCAATTCAAACAAATTTGCCCGAATTGCACTGGCTGCAGTGTGGCCGTTTAATCAACGAGATTCAGTGAAACGCACCAATACCTCGGATGCGTTTAAGTACTATACTCACGGTCATGATACCGTCATCTACAAACAAGCAGTTAGTTCCACCAGCATTAATATTGTTTGACTTAAGATAGTGCCACAGTAAGGAAAATGTGGACGTTCCTTGCTTTTGATACCATACACAAAAAAGTACCGACTTGGACAGAGACTAATGTCCAACGGTTTAAGGTAGTGCCACCATTGTGGAAATATTTATTTTAATTGTTGCAGTGATATTTTTTGTCTTCTGTCTTACAAAAATGTGTTGGTTAACACAGCTACTACCAACAATGTCAACCAGTACATTTATCACAAGGACAGTGCATAGGAATTAGGTCTAACGTATTGTTTCCATTTAGCCTAGAAAAATATTGCTAAAACAAGATTACGCAGACAAATCACACTGCAGTCAATCTAACCCAAAATGATGCTGAAGATTTGAATTGATATAGTATGTAAACATAGTTGCCCAAGGGGCATTCGGAACGACTTACAGAAGGTTGGTGAACATGAACCAGAATACTAATATTAAGTGAAGTAATTATTTAGTATTGTATGGTGTTCGCTTTGATACCATAATTTGGCTTTGACTCAACACCAGTCAGGAATATGTTAGAGCGTATAGAATCAAATAAATGAGGTGCATAACCTAGTGTCAGACTATAAAAGGTGACAGTCAACGAATTGAGTGAATTGTATTGTATGTTACTTAGTTTTTTATTGTTGTCAGTATTTGGTTCATTTCGATAAGGTTGTGTTGTTGACAACAGGTCATTAATGTTGACTTGCAAAAATTGTTCCCAAGTTCAACGAATTGTCATATGATTTAGTCAATTGGACACGGTGTTTAGATAAGATATTACATTCTAATACAAATTAGATATTAGAATCATTAAATATAGTTAATTGCGCATCTTTTGAGATATAGATTGTCAAGATCGGACAAGTAGAAGTACTGCGCATTTGATTTTTAAAAAATCATGTATAGGCGGCCGAGTGAAGAATGGCGGCCGAGTGAAGAATGGCCGCCGCCCCCGTCCACCATGTTTATCCATAGGCTACACTACAAACAAGATGTTTTGCTCATCAACTTTTGAAGTACTGGGGCTATTGTAAAGATCTTGATATCTTTATAATGCTCTTGATGTCAGTTTTCTTATTGGAATGATAAGAATATAATGTATGTCTTATCATTAAAAAAAATGGTATACATCTGATTTTATGAATTCATTCATGTAGGGCTATATTTATATCGGATATTGCATGATAAATTATCTCTATGTTTGCACATGTACTATAACTATTTATGTTGGAAGAAAACTTATTTTGCTTTTGCTTTTTTGCAGTCTCTAATATGGCAAAAAACAACTTGGGTCCCTTCTGCAATACTGCCTCTTTGACAACTAACGACCTTGTGTCCAGCAACATCTCTAGACTGCAACCATCACATTTCACCAATGGTCTGATATTTGAATTAAAGTCATACCAATATCTACACAGGGCAACGACTGACAAAGCACAACTAATAGAATTGGTAGCCTTGCTCATTCCCTCATCAATATGGACACCAATTATGTCATCACCATTCTATCACCTACAACTGAGATCGGCCGTGGAACATCTTCTTGAGAAGAAAGACGCCTTGAGACGAAGAAAAACGCCTTGAGACGAAGAAAGACGCCTTGAGACGAAAAAAGAAGAAAAATGATATCATCCAACTTTCATCCAGGATCTTCGACCCCCCCATTTCCACCCCAAGAGAAAAGTGAAAAATGTATGTCACCATCATCCAGGCAAGCCATGGTTGATGTGCAACAGTGTGTGTTGGAGGAAGTTCCCTCTGATATCAATGATGGTAAAAAGTCTGTCAATTCACTGAGGCACACTATCATCAAACTGCAGCGAAAGAGAGGCAAGTTATAGAAGTCCATCAAGAAGTCAGAGAACAACTTCAGGAACATCAAGACAAAGTATAATCCAAAGAATGTCAGGAAACGGGAGAGCAGGTATAAGAAAGAGCTGAAGTCCGACCAAGTGAAAATCCAGGATCTTCAAGCTAAGGTGGATCAGCTGGAGCAACAAATATGTGAAAAGGATCGGAGAATCAGAGCCCTGTCAAGCCTTAAATCCTACTACAAAATCAAATCTGAAAACATATTGCAAAATTTCAGTTATGGTGCTGATGATCATACGAAATCTCAATTAGAGGTGAATCAACTCAATCAAACTATATCTACTTTGGAGACAGAGTTGGCCGATTTGCAAAATGGAACATTCAAGCCCAAAACAAAAAATGAAAAAGGGGTGTTTTGTGACAGCACAAGAGAGTGTGTCGTTGAGTTGGTGTCTGTGAATGTGGCAGCAGACAAGGTTGGTCAAGTCTGTATGTGATCATATGTATGGAACTGAATCCAAGATTAATGACTTTCCTCAGAGACAGACAGTACAAAATATTGTGGATGAGTCACAATATTTAATGAGGAAATATTACATCCACAGAATTTCTACTAGCGAGTCTTGGGGCTTGCATCGTGATGGAACCCAACGTCAGAAAGTTAAGATTATGGAAAACAGCATAGCTCTCAATGATGGGGAAATATTACCCCTTGGATATGATGTTGTTAGCCGAGAAACTGCTGCTTGTATAAAGGAAACATCAGTCCATGGATTAACGTCATTAGCTAAGTGTACAAATGACGAGGATTTCCTTATTGCCATCTGTCAAAAGTTAACATTCTTCATGACGGATCGTGCAGCAAATGAAAAATGTGCTAATAATCTCCTCCTGGAATGGAGGAATGAAGTGGTAAAAGAAGGAACAAATGAAGAAGCAGGCAAAGTTCATGCCTTTTTTTGCATGGCACATGTATTGCTTGGTTTTCATACTTATGGTGTTCGTGAAGTATTGAAGATCCAACGTGAGGAAGAAAAACAGGGACATCTGCTTGGTCGTGATGCAAATGGAGCATTCTTTAGGTTTGGTAGAGAGAACATTAGCTGCAGAACATCGAGAATGGTATCAGAACTAGTGGGTCCTCTAGGAGATAAAAAAAACTGAGTTGCGGACAAGTGGCAAGCATACTGTAAATCCAGAAGTATAAAGTCTACAGTGACCAGCTACAGAGACAATCGCTTCAATGCTGTGTTTCAGTGTGCTGCCAGTACCATTCATCACAGAGAACATCTCCAGGATATGCTTAGCAAGATAACCAAACCAAACCTGAAAATAAAGTCTGTGATATTGGACTTAGCAGATGATAGAGTCATGACAATCGTCACAGCACTGGCAGTGATTGGGCTAAAGCTCACTTTGCCCTACTGGGACTTGGTTGTAAGCAAAAGTGTTCAGTTTTGGTTTGGTTTGGTTTGGTTAGTTTCACCTCCGCTAATAGTAATTAAAAGTTGGCAGATATACTGTGGTTTTATTATTTTATTCTGTGAAATTCCCTATTTCATGAAACAGGGTTTGGCCTGACGAAGTCAGGCTTCATTTAGGTTACCTAAATTTTGTCGTACAATTTGGTTTCCCGTAGGAAATCAAGAATATTTTTGTTCCCAGATTCCCGGAAAATACTCTGCAGTGTCCTGCGATTTTGCAGGAATTTTATTGTTTCTCTTGGTTGCCTGACAATGTATTAAGAGATGCTCTACACTCAGTTGAGTGTTGCATGTCTGACATACAGGAGCCACTTCACCTTTTAGAAGGTGCCTGTGAGTCAGTTTGGGGTGACCGGTACGAAGACGGGTCAGTATCACCTGTTCGGGTCTTGTCAGGTTATCATCTTTGAATTTTGGTGTGATTGATGGTGTGATTGCTCGCAGCTTGTTACTGTTAACACCATTCCATGTGCGCTGCCAGCTACGTTTGACGTGTGCCTGCGCCACAGGTAGTGAGTGAGTGAGTGAGATTGGTTGCTTTACGCCCTTATCAACACTTTAAAGTGTTATATCAAGGGCGGGAGAGCTGAGAGGGAGGCAGTTTATGATCATACCCAGGAAATAGAGATAGAGAAGAAGGGAGAGAGAGACAGAGAAAAGAGACAGAAAGGCCCTTTAAGTCTGTGCATTTGGTCAGCCCCAACAGGGCGCCTCAATGCATTTTTGGCTGCAATGTCTGCTGCCTCATTTCCTTCTATTCCAATGTGGCTTGGCACCCAGCACAACACCACTTCTTTGTCCAGTCTTTTGTTTTCAGTGTATGTCTCTTGAATTGCTTGTATGATTGGGTTCTTAGGATAAAGGTTGGTCACAGCTTCTAGACATGGGTGCGAGTCTGAGAATATGATGAATTTCTTCATATATGAGACCTGTACCCATTCAAGTGCCTTAAGCAGTGCTTTTCCTTCAGCAGTGTAGATGCTGCTTTCCTTGTGGAGAGCCTTCTTCCAAGTTCCCAAATGGTGTATGCACGGCAAATCCAACACGACTACCATCTTTGGAACCATAGGTGAAAATGGCTGTATGGCTTTCAAACTGTGTCCTGATTTCACTGTATTGTTTTTCAAATACATGCACAGGAGTCTCAGTTTTCTTGTTTGTGTCAAGGTCCAGGATAACCAGGGGTAATTTTTGTTCCCATGGTGGAGTCTCTGGTGGTTTTTCAGTCATTACTCTTTTCATTGGTACACCAGCTTCTCGGAATAAAGACCTTGCTGTCACTGCCATTGGCTTGATGGCATTTGGCTTCTCCCGATACACAGTGTTCTTGTTGTCAAATATGAGTTTGTGGGCTGGATTTTTGGGGTTAGCTCTGACACGTATAGTGTATTGCAGTGTGAGCTTTTCCCGGCAAAACTCCAGAGGTGGTATACCAGCTTCAATATGAAGGCTTGGTGCAGGAGTTGTACGTAAGGCTCCAAGACAAAGTCTCAGTCCCTGGTTCTGAATGGGCTTAAGTCTGTCCAGGTAAGACCTTGGAGCAGAGGCATACACCATAGATCCATAGTCTAACCTTGATTGGATATACATTTTGTACAATGTCAGCAAGGTCTCTTTGTTACAACCCCAGTTGGGGTGACTGAGGACCTTCAGCAGGTTCATTGCCTTCTGGCATTTCCTCCGGAGGTATTCAATGTGTGGTTTGAAGGAAAGAATCCTGTCAAATACCACGCCAAGGAATTATACCTCCTCCTGGACTACCAGATTTTTTCCTTGGAGATATAGTGTTGGCTCCTCTTTGCACCCTCGCCTTCGGCAGAAATGCACAACACAAGTTTTCTCTGCTGAGAATTTGAAGCCATTGTTGGTGCTCCACTCAGCTAGTCTTGTCAGAGTCTGCTGTAGTATGCGTTCAATTGTTCGCATGTGGGTGCCCTTGTAGCAGATGACAAAATCATCCACATACAAGCAGCATTCAACACTAGGTTGAAGTTGTTTAGTGATGCTGTTGATCTTAACACTGAAGAGGGTCACTGAGAGGATACAGCATCTCTAGAAGTGACTCAGTAGATCGGCGGGAGCAAATTCGTTTTGCCCGCCATTACTCAGTCAACGGACAGTACCGTACCTTGCAGGACAAGAGCACAAGAAATACTATAACAGTTATTCTAGAACATTGTCATGATGGATTTATCCATGAAAGGTCAGTTGAAGTTGTGAAAAGTGGCTTTAAAAAGATAATCCTCGGAGTTTTACAGAAGTAAGCTAGATCATTGTGGGACAACCACGCCGGGAGTAAATTCTCCCAACCAGCAAGCTAACGCCGGCAGATTAACAAGGATTCTATCGGAATTACCTAGCAATAGGTGAATACAGAAGTCTGAATGGCTTAAAGAACAATATTCAGGTAAAACTGATTGAAACTGTGAATGTGTCAAGCTTAATCGATAGGAAATGATCAGATATTTTGAAGTTGAACTGGACTGATTCTAAAAGATCGTCACATTTTGCACAGGGCAAAAGTTACAGAGGAAGAAAGTGTCATATGTAAACATCCGGTTGGCGCATATACTAGCTTAGTGGGCATTTGCATTGAAAGTTGTATCATTGCCACAGTACAGACATATTGGGACCCTGTCTTATCGATTCCATAAAAGTAGATCTATATTTTGATCAATAACATTGTACTTTGTACAATAACATTGCTGTAACGAAAGGTCAGAGGAGAAATACTTCTGGTCAAGTTAACTCATTTCTTGGCTAAGAAAAGGAAGAATTATAATAGCCTATTTTTGTCATCAGATCTTGAATCCACTATGGGAGAACAGGTATCTAACTCTGAGGTGATGGCCATGTTGCGGGAGTTAAGCCAGATGTTCTCTAACTTGTCTCAGAAACTTACTGATTGTACCAATGTTTTCACTGAAACAGCACCAAATATATTCACAAGGCTTGATGTAGTGGAACCAGAGAAAGTGGATGACATACAATGCAAGTTGGATGAGATTATCATGTGTGTCCCAAGTGACATCGATTACGTTACCAAGATAGGCAAAGGGGAAACACCACCTACTTTGCTGAAGTTTAACAATATGAATGGTGGGGAAAAGATCTTGGTGAGAAGAGAAAATCACATTGAAAAACAAGAAAGAAAGGAGCAAAAGACAAGTAGGAACAGTGGGAGATATGAGAGTGTGATAAATGATCACCGGGATTCTATTCTGAACAGGAGGGGGCATAAGATTTATGAAATCGAATTTCTGCCCAAAGAGATATCTCTCGGTTTCCTATCCAAGAAGGAAAATTATCATGAGTGGGGAGGTAATTGGCAGAAAGGGGACGAGATGGGGTGAACCAGGAATTTTTAGATGCAAATGGTTATCCCTATTTTGATAAATTGAGATAAAAGGTCAGATGAAATATTTGAGGTTGGTCTGTAGTATGTGCATACAAATGCTGCATGCATTCAAATATATATCTAAATTTTGTCTATAGATTGTTTATCAAATGTCAGTAAAATCGACTAGAGTAAATTGCCAATATATTATTTGAATTTGATTTACTTGATAGAGTGCTCTGTATGATGTATTTTGAATATGATTAGATATATGTGAGAAATATATAGATAATGTGAGAAAAGATAGTTCTGTACTTGAAATGATTGACCGGATTCAAGTTCTGTTTATTTCTGAGATTAATTTGTATGATATATTTTGAAAATGATTAGAGATCGTTTATGTGAAAAACGATAATACTGTACTTGAAATGATTGATTGGATTCATGTTGTGTCTATTTTTGAGCAGGTGTACCAAGCTATGTTGACTCCCAAAAAATCGAATGAATGTGAAATTATGGTGGAATAAATACCCGGTGTAGGGGAAAAAAAAAACAACAACCAATGCATGGATTTTCATGAAACAAAAAGCAGTATTCTTCTCCTCACGAGATCAAGACATCTGTAATGATTAGAATATGATTAAATAATGAACTATTTTTGATGTGGTAATGCTAGTAAATGAGTCATATCAACTTAAAAAATTATCCCAAACTATATTAAAGTGTGGCAATATTCCTTTTGGTGGAAATATCACGATTTTACCACTAATGATCTGAGATACGGTGGACAAAAGGGTCCACTGTGCCGGCAGAAAGCATGGCTTCCCACGAGATGGAGAGACGTTCTCGAGGCAAACACGACTTACATAGGCTTAGAAATCGAACGAAACGCAGCATATCAAATGAATTCTGACCAACCTCTTTATTTGTATAATCAAACCAGTATATTTTTCACGATTCCACGGATCGTACAGGGTTCAAGCGAACATAGTGGGTCCGCCATTTTTTACTTTGGCACATGCGCTTGACTAAGACATCCAGTTACGGCTAACGGTAAGGCGGTTGTGTTGGCGGGCCTTGTAGCTGCACACACAACGTGGCGGGCCTTGGTGCCCGTGCAATGGACCTTGCTGCTGGCGGACCCTTATGTCCACCATGTCTCAGATCATTAGAGCCCTTATGCTCGTGGATACTATGGAAGCCGTAATGATTAACCATTGACTGAATATAATTGACTGAAAACCAGGGAACGTCTAATCTAACCTGGTTTTCAATCTTATATGCCAGGATTATTGTGTAAAGTCATTCGAAACACTCAGAAAGCAGTTTTATTTTCTTGGCTGGTTACGGTAGGGACCATATCGTGGCCGCCATCTTGTTTTCGTATTGCCGAGCGCGGAGGCTAAAATGCTTTGAAATAGGCTAATTATTCACCATCGACTGAATATAACAGCAGAAAGGTTTAAGTTTAGCATATAGTTCATGGCGTGTGAGAATCGCACATGCGCATACACTACCTCATTGCCATATATGGGTCACGCCTTGCCATATATGGGTCACGCGTCACGCCTTGGAACATATGGGTAGTTAACAAACGCACGCGAAAAGTAACCTCGTTTTGTCGGTGTCGCTATGGTAAATCGAGGGATCGGTGGTTTAATAGTTATATATAGTCTAATCTCCTAGTAGTTTAGTATCCTCCCCTCGAAATAAACAGAGAAGATAATAGTGGTCAGACTAACAATGACCGCTATAACAAATCAAAGAGGGAATGGCCTAGTTCTTACAAGCCACGGGACACTTCTACGCCAGCACCTTCATTAGGAGCCAGTCGTTCCCCAAAAAATTTGTTTGCTTTTCCATTACAATAGACAACACAACAGACACCAAACGTGAATCACCCCTCAGCAATAGCATACCTAAAAGACATTGCAGAATACCTAGACCAATGACGCCAATTCCGCCTTTTGTAGGTAAAAGCGTAGCTTCTCCCAAAACTTTACGAAGGGCATCCCATACACCACTCCTAACGCCACTTAGACCCAAACCGCCTATATTCCACTTTTCTTCTGTATTTTTCCCGGGTTTGTCCGCCACCGCCCGCAGAAACACATACTTTGGACCTACCTACACCGATCAAGCTAGTCAGAATTACTGTACCATACAGGTTGTCGTAAAAATCTTCGAAAATTACAACCAACGATCTGTTAACTCGATTTGAACCACCCACCATTACGTCCATCGGTAGGGGCCTAAGGCTAAGCGTATATAAAGATTTCCATAGGTGCTTGTCTCCTCTGCGCGCGTGCGATGCTCTCGTTCAGGGTTCACTTCTGCCAACCCAAAACACAGTCACCATTTGTACAATGGCTTCCAATACAAATGTAAGATTATCACATTAAAAAAGGTAACAAAATATATAATCTAATTGTCTGCGTTGTCGTATGACTCTGCCATAGATCGGCGGCAGACATAGCCAGGCAAAACACTTGACAACCCTTCTTTCTGAGCAGCAACACAATGTGTAGTGGCCGCGGGTCTCCCGGGTGGTGATGGAGGTCAGACGGTGGGATATATCAATGCTGTCAGTCAACAATTTATAAGGTTAACTATAAGCAACTAATTTATCACAGGAAACAAATATTCTCAATGATTTTGGCGGCTAAACTTCTCTGGATAAGGAGTGTTCACTGGGAGCAGAGCCATTAATAATTTGGTATAATGGCCCTGCTGGGAGCAATCGCCGGGCCATTCACCAGCCCCCCATTTGCACCCCCCTTCTAACAAAATGATTATCCATAATCTAAATATACTCTAAAGGGGGTATAGGCCTACTGAGGTCCTGAAATACCATATACAAATGACTATGAACTTTCAGCCTGACAAAGTGGGATGTGTGTGTGGCCTTACACTAGTTACAGGCCGACACCCACTCTTCAAGAAATAACTCTTCAACCATATAAATTTACCCCACTATGAATAAATAAAACCTTACAACTCAATTATCGTCTTGCTTGTTTAATAATGAATATCAATAAAGTGAAATACGCTTAAATTACAGAGTCCGTCCATGCTGTACCCTTTTAATCCACGTTTTTGTATGCTGAATGGAGGCAATGGCCGCCTCCTCATGCATGTAGCCATGTTGACCCTGTGGGCCAGAGCCCTATGATCAAATTATGTCACATAATGTGTCAAATTAGTTCCCTCACAAAGTTTCACAACAGAACACGATTCCGAAAGCTGATGGTCAGTGACTAACAGATGGAGATAATGAGATGAGGAAAGTAAAAGAATAAATACAGAAAGGGAGAGAGACCAAGACACTGATGCGTCCTTCCCACCAAACTGGCACAAGTTGTCTGGTTTCTGGCAGAGGGCGCACGAGGCAGCTACTGATGAAGTAGATGCGGCGCGCGCCCGACCTTGACATCTTTGGTGCCATTTTTACTAGGGGGCCTCGAGGAACATATGAAACCGGCGGAGCAAAGGCATTACATCGAAAACAAATATATAAGTACAAAACCAACAATCAACATTTTCGTACTTTACTTGATATGAATGTATAAATAAACAAATAATCAGATTCATGGCAATTTTTAACTGTTAACATGTTTTTATAGGCTACTGTGCATTTTAACTCAAATTGTTTAATTGATCTAGATTGCATATTGAGGTTGCTACATTCTGAGCAGACACTATATATAGCCCATGCAAGGGATTTTTCAAATTCGTAGCCCTATTCTTTGAAATAGAGGTGCAGCTCGCTCAGTGCCTACCTGCCGGCTTCTGGTTAAATTTTAGGCCTAGTTTAATTTTATCATCTTCTTCAGGCCCTGGATGATGAGTGTTTGTAAAGTATGGAGGTCATTAATAAATTACTAATTGATTGTAATTAGGTAATTGGGACAGACCTATAATAATTAGATATGATTAGATAATGAAGACATATTAAATGAGCCACTATGGTTTAAGCCTATACAATGATAACCTATCCTTACTAAGAGTTATATAGCTCACATTGGAATGTGTTTGTGCATTGGTATATGAAAATATAGATCAAGCCGGAGGCATGTTGGAACATGTCCCCGGACTTAAATCTGGTTAACAATATACATCTCACCCTGGATCACCGGGATATGGGTTGTATCCTTCTGGCAACATGCGTTTGACCCCAGGTCACCTGATTCCCACCCAACTGGTACGGAGGAGAGACAAGGGATCCAGGCACAAAGGCAGAAAGGTCACATGTCAGGATCTGGTATGATCTGCCATGTAATAAGGGTGCATGTGAACTCGTAAAGATGACATCATCAGCATGCGCATATTGTGTCCTGTACTTGTAGTTATCACGTATTGATTCTTGACTGAGAATATAAATAAAGCCGTCCTGGCCACCCAGGAACACACAACCACTTCTACATTCAACCGTATACCATGTAGTTGGACTCCACATTATTTCTACACCCCAACCTATGGGGACTTCTATATTCTATTTGGTACAACTAGGACTGTACTGAAGATCAGCCAACTTAGCACCCTGGCAGCAATGGTTTCAGGCAGCCCAATTGTATCAAGAGTTCTTTGGAATGGTTCCATCTCAATCACCAGTAATTAATTAGGACAATTAATTAAGGAACCAGACCAGGGACCTCACATGTTGACAGATGTATTTATTGTAACGTTTAGTCAACACGAGATATATGATATTGTAAAATTGACAAGCCTAAATTGTCTAATTTTGAGTTAAAGTTGTCTCATTCAGCCAGACATTCGTCGCGCCCCTACCGGCCAGAAGGCTACCCACACTTTCTTACCGCCACAACGCTCGCGGATTTCTTATCATCCCAAAGTCCAAAGGTACAGGTGAGGTCCAGGTCTGACCGTTATCTCAAAGTCAATCACATGGGAAAGGAGGGGAGGGGCTGACCGCCAGGTCAGGGGAGGGGAGGGAATACTGATTAAAGAGTGGGAGGGAGAGGGGAGGGGAGATAACCCCGTGACCTGGTCACCACCCAAAGAGATTGGTCAGAGTGACAGTGGTCACTCTGAGCCTCGTTTTAATAAGTGTCTGTCATTGTTATCCTGTGGCTGATTGGATCTCTAATCTAACCTGTCAATTAATTGGACCAACGGGACCAAAGCCAATCAGCGCAGGACCAGTGTATTTCGTCCTAATCTGTCTAGTATAAGAATAAAGAAAAGATGAAAATCGGTCTCTTCCGAGGCTGGTACGGATTCGAAGCATACATCTCTGTGTGTTGCGTTGATTAATTTCTCGCCCAACTACTGACCCTGAATTATTACGAAGAATGACCCGCATTTCTTCAATATGATTACATGGGATTACCTAAGATTATATAGGCCTACGGTAATAATGTAATCTGAGGTATATGTAGGCTAATCATACTAAATCTGGGGGAGGGGGCTGAACATAACCTTGCAAATATCAAACTGTTGTAACTTTAGGCCTATAGGGCCTATATAGTAGTAGTAGTAGTAGTAGTAGTAGTATAGGCCTATTAGCAGGCTACCCTTTATTAACATTGCCATAGGCCTACTTAAACTCCCTGAAAATTTAGGTGGGCGAACACCCCTAAAATCACATAAAGCACACACTAAACCCTATAGGCCTACCGGTATATTAAAAGCGCACCCCTCCCCCCACCCCCCACCACACACACACCCAGACCCCCCTGTGGGAAGACGGCTGGACATTCGCCGATTCGGTCCAAAAATGTTAGCCCAAAGCTAATTCATTTAATACCAGGAACGAAACTTTTGCACGAATTTTAAGTGCAATCAAATTTTGCATTGGCCATGTAGCCTAACATGTATAGGCTAGCCCTAATTAAGACTAGCCGTAACTATTTTTCTTCGGTGAAATTATATATAGGCTAGGCCTATAGGTCTTGAAATACCTGGATTAAATTCCGGGAGGACATCTCCTTTTTGTCAAATGAATAAATTATGTACAGCTAGGCTAGGCCTAGGCCTATATATATGAGCGCGGCAGTAATTCCGACAGCCTAATGGATTTTATGATTAATATAAGCGTAGGCCTATAATTTAAATTGGAATTATATGGTAGACAGTAGGCCTACAGATGGGCTATCTGTAAGTGCACGTGCACTGGGTGACAGGTTTTTAAAATTAATTTTATCTCCATTATTAGCTATTATCTTCCTTTTTCTGCTCGATCTTTATAGTTAATTACATTTGTCCTGGTGTTGATCGATACCGTAACCGTACCTGGTATCATATTAATTTTTATGACACACCTAAGGAGAAATGACACTGCTCCATAATCGATGATGTGCTTGTTATCTTGACGAAATGTTTGTGTAGATTTTGTTATTCAGGTAAAACAATCTTAAATATAAAAATCCCCGCGCCCGTCCCCGCGGCACGCTACTGCATGCAAGTTCTTTACCCAACCTCCACAAGGGGTGTTTGGGAGGTGTAACGGCTTAGAGGCATCCTTGCTCAATGTTTTGCCTTTTATCACACTTCATTTCCGGGTGAGTATGACGGCGGGAAAGTTTGGGACGCTGTTGTTTTCTTGGTGTTTACGTCCAATCTAGAGATAGGAAAGTTGTAGGTTAAACATAATTGGGTAGAATACGGCATGGGAACATCGTCATTTTGGTATAGGCCTACTGTCGCTAGCGTTAATAGATGTCTGTAAGGTTTGATTCGGAACACGAGACTAATAGCAATAGGCCTAGGCCTACACGAGACAAGGGATGTCGTAGGGGGAGAGTACAGGGTGTTGGCACTGGGGATTTCAGGGATTTGGGTTTCTGGGATGGTGGTTATTTGGGTTTCAAAATCAGTGTCAAAGGTTTGTGTTTGTGTTTTTGGTACTATGAGCTGGGTCTCATCAGAATCTACGGAGTCATTAAGGAGGGAATCCTAGAGAGTAGCCTACAGTGAATTAAACTTTTAAAGGAAACAAAAGCCAAAGTTAGAGAAAGAAAATGAGAAGTGCAGTTGTAAGCAACCAGTAGCAATACATTGTAGACCCAATGAGCAGGAAATAGTTTTTCTACAACTAAAATTCAAACACCACTTTAAGAAATAAATGTGCAAAGCAAACAAAGGAAGTAAGAGCATAGTTGTTAGGCTTAAAACACAAAACCACCAAAGTTCCAAAAAGACACACCATTATACATAAACAAGGAGGCGCTCTAGCTGTTCACAATTCTTTATTACTTAAAGTGGAGGCAATCTTACATCTTTCCAGTCATAAAAGTGATAATGACTACGTGTGTACAGAGTATAACATAGCAGTAAGTATAAGTGTTGTACAATTTATAAGGATGACAAGTTATACAATCATGAAGTTCGTATGAACGTGAGGTTATACAATAATCCTAGTGATGGGGAAGTGAGAGTAGATATATATAAATGTGATATTGTGGCACATAAAGAATTAATTAATCATTGAAGTAGGTTTTACTCGTTATTGTGTGCCAAAGGGGACAGGGCGGAGCCCAGTCCTCTAAGAGCGTGGTGGACTGAGTTGGTCTTATTGTTATTGTAGGCTACGGGGTAGTGTAAGCCTTGTAGGCGTCGGAGGCCGACATCCCGTGAGCCTTGAGATCATCAGGAGTTGCTCCTTCTTGGTTATAGACATAAGAGGCGCAACCCCGTCTGAGGCTGTGTAATGTGAAAAGTGAGGGATCATATTTAAGTGATTTCATGATTATTTTCCACTGTTCGTTCAAGTATGTCACTGTCACCGGGTTCCTGTGAAGCACAGCAGCGGGGAGTTCTTATGAGTATCTGGGGCTTTCTTGTCTCTGTTTTGTAAGGCCTTAGTGAGACAGAGTTTTTCGGAGGCCGCAGTCGGGACGAATATGGTGGTAGGCGATTTAGATGACTGCATAGTTTTTGACCACTTTAGTTTGAGTTTTACACCGTCTGGCAGGATTGTGGCGTCTCCTCTCGTGAGGTGACGAGAGTGATCAAAGTCTCTGGCCCTCCTAGGTCCCAGATTGCTTTGGCGAAGCATGGCCAAAAACATTAGGAGGACCACCAGTCTCATGACAGTAGGGTATGCTAGTGATTTAGCTCGGTCCATGACCTTCTCGAGCATGGATAGGGAAACTGGCCGCTTTGGTTTGGGAGTATGCCTCATCTCTAATTCTGTCCCTCTTAGGGCAAACCCCACCCTATCATGGTAGAGTGGGGCAGTGTCCATGCCCGCCAGCCTGAAGAAAGTTCTAAGATTAGTGATGTTAGTTCTTATGGTGGCCGGAACCTTTGTGTGTTTTGCGAGATACTCTATGTACCACCAAAGTGCCTGGTCCTGGGTGAGACCTTAAAGTGCCTTTCTGTCTCTTTTCTCTGTCTCTCTCTCCCTTCTTCTCTATCTCTTTTTCCTGGGTATGATCATAAACTGCCTCCCTCTCAGCTCTCCCGCCCTTGATATAACACTTCAAAGTGTTGATAAGGGCGTAAAGCCACCAATCTCACTCACTCCCCAACATATGTGATGCTGTGTTAGGTCTTTAATTTTGATATTCATTGCAGCACAGAAAGAGAAAAAGTTAGTTGCTGCTGACTCGCGGTTAGCAGATGTGGATGGCCTGTGTGCTTGTTTCTGTCGTTTACACGCCGCCTCTGCCAGGGCCGCTGCCTTCTTTCCTAAAAGAATTTAAGTATTGAGAATAGGCTGTGATTGACCTTAGTCAATCTCAGCCTATTCCCTGCCACCACCTTCATGCCCCTCTCGTGGTCTTGTTCAGAGAGGCACATTCTGGAGAGAGCATCAGGGACCTCCATATTTTCCCCCAGGACATGGGCCAGTCGATAGGTTACTCCCATAGAGAGTGAGAGGAACCAGAGAGCTCGAGCACATGCGCCAAGGGTATTGTCCCTGGCGCGCCCTCCTTGGTAGGTGTAGACTGAGGCAGTATTGTCGCACTGTATGAGGATCTCACCTCCTCTGTGGTGGTGATCTGTGAATAGCCTGGCTGCTGCCAGGCAATTTAGGGCCTCCAGGTGGTTGATGGAGAGGCCCTGTTTAGTGGATTCCATGAACTTGTAGGAATATGCCCAGGAGCCATCTGTTGGACCAGATCCCTCCAAGCACGCTGATATTGTAGCTACTGTGGTTAGTCTGGGGAATATACACTTTCCATTGAAGGCATATATGAACTCCAGGAACCATGAGACGTCGGCTCGGACTGGCTGTGTGACTTGTATTTCTTCTCCTCTTGCTGCCCTCATTGCAGCCAGCAGGTGCTGCATGAAGAGGCGAGCCGGGATGGCTACATGAGCTACTCTGCCGACCACCTTCTGCATTGTGGTTGTTGATATGTGTTTTCTGGTTAGGAGAGCAGCCAAACAAGAGCGTGTCTCTTGTATTTTACGGTGTGGTATGGTGAGGAGGTTGTTTTTGGTGTCAATGTGTATCCCCAGCCATGTGACTGCTGGGGCTGGGCCCTGTAGTTTCTTGACTGCGACACTGAGACCTAGCCCAGAGAACAGTTGCATTGCTGTTCTCATATAGGCTCGCACTGTCTCAGTATCCCGGCCGAGGAGGAGCAGGTTGTCAAGATACATAAGTGTTTTTATACCACGTCTTTCCAGGGCCCTGACAATGAACATTGCCACTGACTGCATCACATACGCCGATGACCTGGCGCCAAACGGGAGTACTTTATCCACATAGAAACTCCCGTGCATTCTGATTGCTGTCAGGGGCCAGTCGAGGGGGCATACAGGGAAGTGTCTATAAGCCCTTGATAGGTCTATCACTGCTAATGCCTTGACCGAGGTATTCTTAATATATTCAACAGCATTATCCACAGTTGGAAGATTATGGTATGCATGCTTAGAGTTGTATCAATTCATTATAATGTATTTGTTTACCCCACCCTCCGGGTACGAGAAGTCCATGATGATTCTTCTTTCACGTGGGTCTGACTTGGGCCTAGTCATTAGTGGGCTGACGTGTGTCCAGGGCACAAAGAGTGGAGTGTGATTAGGGCCTCGTCTCAATGTCTATGTATGACTTTATGCTCTCCGGGTGTTGCTGGGCAGACATGTGATTTTGTATGTCTACTTGGTCCAGCGGGCCCCCTGTATACTGAAGAGGGAAGCCATATTTTACCCCATTCAGTACCATATCGTCGTCAGCATGGCCTGTGACTTCCTTTTCCCATTCTTTGTGTATAAGTGATGTTTCAATCTGGATTTTGGCCTTCTTCCAGTTTGGGGCGTTTGATTTTTTGACAGTCATGTATATATTTGCCATGGTTGTGTCCATAGCATGGTGCGGGGTGGGCCAGTTATCATATGAATCAAATGAAGCATTTTGGCCTACCTGCTGTTCATCTGTTATTGTTATGCCCGTGGGGCTTGTATCCAGTGCTGATGCTTGCTGTGTATTGATATCCGAGATATCCTCTATTTCCAGGTTCTCTGAGTTGACACACTGTGCTTGTAATTGAGAGTTGCCCTGTGATATAGAGTCCGTGTTGATGTTGAGGGGGCGTGGCACCCGCGTGTTGTTTGTGTTTAGTACGGGCACTGCGGTGTTGTTGTCACCTGATCGCTTGCACTGGTGAGTGTACGTACATGTCCCGAGCGCCTTCTGTGGCGCGCCATTGCTTTTATTTTGGGCGCTTGCTTGCATAACTATCTGAGATGTAGCAGATTCAGATTTATGTACCGTTATATGTTCAATTTTGTTTTTGTTTGAGTCATTTTCGTCAGTTCTTATCGTAATTTCACTTTCCGCTAGCTCCGAGGCCGAGTGTTGTGGCTGGTGGTCGCCATGACAGTTATTCCTTACCTCGTGTAGCAGATGCGCTGTGGTGGGCGTGGTGTTGCTTTTCGCCCGATGACTCCCGCGTGCTATTTTTTTGAGTTATTATTATTATTATTATGAAACTTTTATTCAATAAACATGTTACATTTCTGAAATGTTATACCGAAGTGGAATGTTCCCTCTCAATGTACATTTTACTCTGAGGTTTTCCAGGTTTCCCTTCAGTAAATAATATAAAATGGCAAAAATAGACATAATCAATGACATAATAAGATACAGTAAATATTATTATCGCTATGAGTTTGATTCGGCTCGGTTACTAGAGTACGAATGACAGTCTTGGCATTGTCCTATAGTCCGTAAGTTGAGTTTTTGCCATTAGGAGACCTGTCTTGTTTAGGTTGTTTTCTGAGTCAGGGACGGTTTTTAAATGTGTAGTAGTGTTCTCTTTAGCCTTAAAGCTTAAGTATGGGTATCATCCCAGAGTGACTATTAATCGTTCAAGAGGTTATATCACGATACAATTCTCGAAAATACATAGTTATTCACATTGTTATTCACATAATAAGAGAGTGTGATTCAGAACTCGGAGAGGTATAACATCAGTAATCCTATATCATTGAAGACCATTTGGTCTAATTAATGTTCACAGTAATATTCATAAATGACAAAGTTTACAATATACCATGTTTATGGTAACGATGGTTTACACAGGTATGGACAATACATTTTGACTGCAAGTCAATTCATCCTGTACTACAACAACAATACATTCAGCAGGTGAAGACCTACAATACTCTGCTATTCATTCAAATAATTATTCATAAAAATCAAATTATCGTTATATCGATCTTAGTTTACTAGGCATTACACGCCTGGGATTTTGGACATCATGAACCTGACATCATTCATACATCAGTTACCTTCGGCATGTGCTGGCTTTTTGTAGAAGCCAGGTCCTTTCTTCTGGAAACCTAAAAAAACTAACCAAACCAAACCAATCACTGGGAGGAGGGGGCAAGATTACGTGGGATGGGTAGATGAAAGAGATCTCAAACAGATGGTGACACTTAGACTGCCATAAATGTCGGAACAAGGCAGCAAGGGCTTAATAAATATCTAATTCGCTGAGTGATTGTGACATGTGCTAAATTAGTTAACATATGGGGACTGGCGCGTTAGTCAAGTTGTATCCAGGCAATAACAATTCCTCGGCCCTACGGGCCTGTGGATTATTCCTGATACAACATGCCTAACGCTTCGTCCCCATGTGTTAACCAATACATAATTAAAATAATCAGTGGTGAGTGCTAATTTATTTATAAAGAAGCCTTACAAAAATCCCCATCTCTCTTATCAATTTCAAGTATTTAGTGATGAACTTTTGGATAGTAACAGGGAAGGTACTCAAGTAAATATATCATACCATATGAAGTATGTGAGATGAAATTAAAGTCAATCCGAAATGGGGTAGTATATTAATTCAAAATAATTAGAAATTAAAAATTCATTATGGTTGGTGCAAATTTATTTTTGAACAAGCCCTTCAGAAATCCATATATCTCTTTTGATTGAAATAATTTTGAGCTAAATTTTTAGATATCGGCCAAGTTATTGTAATTGTGGATCAGATAGAACCAGCAAAAACAATTGCAAGTGGGGGTTGAAGAGCACTCACCAACCCACGCCAAGCGGGCTAGGTCAAATGTGATGGCGCTTTGATTTTCTCAGGATGCTTGGCTTGAAAACTGATCAAAGTATGACATATCATACATCAAATTAATCCTCTATTTATGCTCTTTACAATGGCATATTTGCTTACCTGTTGGATTCATCCATTTGGCTGCAAAAACCATTTCAGTTTTCCAATGCATTTTTCGTCAAGTTATTGTGGTCGTAGAAAATTGAAGGTAGGGCTGGAGTGAAGCCCAAACCCCCTTCTCATTGGCTAAAACAATGGTTAAGAGCTGAAAGTGGCGGAACCTAGTGGCAAAGGCAAGAACAAAACACTGTCCGACCGTGCGGTGCCAAGGGGGGAAGCCAAAACTCATTTCATTTTACTCATGCGATATTACCTAGAGAAATATTACAAATATAGCAATATAATCATATTCACCGGCTAGCTTATTGTTTAAGCTCTATGAGGACATCTTAGGTTTAGTGATATGATATGTCTAAGCATGACGACCACAGTTTTAATAACAGTGAGAAAGCAAAGTGAACATTTTCACACTGTGTGACGGCCTGTTCGCGCGTAGCTAGTTTATTCCGGTGTAGGCCTATTTGTTTATTTCAACTGCTACCCTCGCACACCTTAATTAAATGCTATGCTTTGCCACAAATTTTCTCGCTGCCCTATTTAACCAAAGGCTAGCCTATTCCTGACAAGAGTTAATTCTAATCCTTCTACTCTGTTTCAATGGGACAGTCGAGATGGATTCTGTCTATTAAACCAGGGGCAAAGGCATGCAAATAAAGTATCACACATCACCCTTTATTAAACTTATTCTTTTGCAACACAAATATGACTGAGATCTAGATCTCAATCTCCCCTTCCTATCTAGTCAGACTTTAATTTGGTTATAGTTCGACTTATATTTGTCCTAGAAAGCTGAAACAACTTTTAAAATGCTCACACATAGATTAAGGATTCCTCCTGTCTTACTAGATCTTAAGTACCACTTTCTCTTCTGCAAGAAATTGACATTCGAAGTACCGTGGCGGGTGAGCAAGGCACTACTCCAGCATTACATGCATGAGAAATGACTATTATCACTCACACCTATTTTCAGCGGCAGGGACCCTACCGTCCAAGGCCTGGGGCCTAACGTCCCCTGGCCCCAACGTCCCGGGTCCGATCTGAACAACCACACTTGCGCTTGCAAAAATCACAGCAAGTGCACCAACCACACCTGCAGGGTAATGGGTACTTGCCATCACATCCAGTAGATGCCGGATAGAATTTATCTTCCTCTGCAACTCCTCTTATGTTAAAGGGCTCAAGAACGAGTCTGCGATGACAGTTATTATTAAAAAAATCATTATTTCTGCAATGTACTTATCAGCCCTGGCAACAGTCCGCCCAGTAAAATACACAATAGCGGTGCCTTTCAAGCCTGGAGTTCTTGCACAGCGGCCTATTTGCTGCCACAGAGCATCAATGTTTCCTGGAATCCCAAACGTAATAACCCGATCAATGTCCTCAACGTGGTAGCCCATTCCTAGCTTAATGGTGGCGAACAACAAGGGGATAACTGAATCAGGCTTTTCATACGTCCGGCGGATGTACTCGCCAGTTACCCCAGTGGTGCGTGAGTGGTACATTGATACCATGCAGTTAGCGTACGTTTGTTTCCCATTGCAATAGGCTGCCTTTCCCAACTCCAGAATCACTTTCTAGTGAAGGGCTCCAGCATCATCCATTGATGTGGTAAACACCAATGTATTTAGTAGCCTTTAGTATTGTTGACAGCTCTGGGAGGCGGCGGTATGTGTCCCTGAATGTGTTGCCCCTGAAAAACAGCTATACATTTTGAATCTTCAATGGTGTTTATACAAGGATGACAATTTGTATGGGACTTGCCCATCTGAGGCCAAATAAAGGAAAGACTTCTTTTCTTAACATTAGGTAAATTTGTTTATGCACAATATATTATCAACATATTGATCAAATGAGGTCAATGTTCAGTTTGAAATTGAAAACTGTAAAGCTCTCTTTTAACTTACCATGATGTGATACAGTGGGACTCATCTACAGCAATTACAACAAGTCTCTTTTTGTACTGTTGACACAACCCTTTTCGCACATCCTTTCTGGTGGTCATCTCAGGTGTAGCTAAAATGCTCTGAACTTGTCCACCATATAGTGCTGAAAGCACAATTCATAATACAGAAGGATTGAGTTTCCTAAATAATGATCAATGAACAAGAAAATAACATAACGACAGAAGCTAAATATCATCTCTTATCATGTTCACAGTGCAGGTCGTGTAAAATAAAAGTGGGAATAGTTAATGTTCAAGTGATATACCATTATGCAAAAACACACCTGGTCAAATATCAGTGGAGGTAATACATAGGTTAGGCTCTTGCCGTAGCCAGTACGGAGACTAACAAATGTGTGCTCGTGATTCAACACTGACTCAATCACTTTCCTCTGGTTCGTTCGCAGTTTGAGCTGCTTGAAGGCCGGGTACTTGTGGCTGATGGCCGTCAAGTGTCCATCCAGGAACTCATACTGAAGAAGGACATATACAAATGAGGACACACAAATTAGTAATAGTTCATGTAACAGTAATGTGTGGATGAGTCAAAGGTGTTCTCATGCAGTAGTCAGTGAATCTATAATATGTTTAATAGATGTGAACACCCATATATCCTAAAGACAGCCATTTTACACACACACCATATCAGTTTAATTATCCCACTATGAGATGCTGACTAGCCCCAATTATTTAGCAGAAATTGAAGGTGTGAAGAGAATTGATATAAGATGAGACATAATAGCTATGAAGATGCTGCTAAATAAAATTGTGATGTACAATGGGACATATATGACTATAAATTTATAGTATCCAATTACACCATTACTAACCATATTTTTTTTAATGAAGAGCATCATGGTCATATTATTTCATGCTGTCATATCGGGCACAAAACTATTAATGAAATCTGCTCTTCCTGTGGCAATGGAGATTTCATTTGGCTTTAGGCGGGTTACCAAAGTCTGCTGAGCTGTGTAGGCTGCCCATGATTATAGTTATGTAGGCTATCCCATTACATTGCCTTGGAAGCTGACTGGGTTACCAAAGTATGGCCTTGTGTATAACGGCCACTAGTAGTAATTAAACATATACGTACGGTATTGTGGGGGTCTTTCCTCCTTCACTCTCATAGGATGATATATATATATGAATGTATCGTGTTAACAGGCCCAAAGCAACTATTCCTCACCCTTCCCAATGGAACATTTATGATTGCTTAATTTTTTCCAAAGTTAACAATATTTAATGATATTCTATTAATGTCTAGGGAACCAACGGTTGTTATTTGTGAATTTAAATTAGTTTTAAATTATATTTTTTTAAGTTCCCTAAGTTTTTTGCCCAATCCTGGAGAATGACATCATCCAGATGAATTCCATCAGGGAGATGGGCATAACTATGTCGGCAACGTTGGTACTTCCACTTGTGTACTTTTGACTCAAGCCAAACATGATGGATGCCACATTGTTCATTGATGAATGAGTTGATATTAACAACTGCCTGGTTAATTGCATGTTGCAGTGTGCAAGTTCCGGGCAGTCCATTGCGCTGGTTTATATGCACCCCAATGAGGCCGCCAAATCCAATCCTGTGGGTTGGATATAGGCCCAGTGCCACCTGACGTGCTTCCTCATACCGTCCCATCAAAAACCAATGAGATACCAATGTGGACAGACTTATAAGTAATCTTGCTTCCAGGTAGTAGTACTTACAAACCTTGAAATAATGTAATCTCAACTTATATCAACAGTGCCTTTCTGTCTCTTTTCTCTGTCTCTCTCTCTCCCTTCTTTCCTATCTCTGTTTCCTGGGTATGATCATAAACTGCCTCCCTCTCAGCTCTCCCGCCCTTGATATAACACTTCAAAGTGTTGATAAGGGCGTAAAGCCACCAACCTCTCTCTCTCTCCTAACACTAACTAGGAAATATGATATGATTTTTGTATTCATGGTCACATGATAGTTCTGGCACACACTCTGATACAACACACTGCTCTTCCTTCATCACAATTCTATGACAGTGATTGATCTCCATGTGTCACATACAAGTGAACCTGTCCCACCAGATGCCCATCGCATTTACACATCTAATCATACAAAAAACTCATTCAATGCTTACTTGTTCTTCCCATTGGTGAGGAAACTTTCCCACTGCTCGGGAAGTTTCTGGTCATCGCTAAAAATGTGCCTTAGATGTGGACCCTGATAACAAGTCAGCAGACAATGGTGGCCATTGATCATCCATACCAGAATTCTGACATAGTTTTGACCTGAGCATCCATGCAGTGTTGTAGAGGGTAACAAGATGTTGTGTTGTCTGTGGCCTACGCTTCACTGGAGATCCACCAACAGATCTTTCAGTATCTTCAGTTTCTGTTTCAGTTTCTGTGCTGGAGTGATGACATAATTTCAACAAAGGATCCAGCTGAAACATTATCAACAATTACCAGTTTACTAGCATTCCTCTTAAGATGGCAGCTGCGGATACCTTTTTTGAAGTCATTCCTTCATTCTTCCACTTCAGTAGGCAACGCTCGAAATACGTTGTCGAACGACAATCGCGTCTTTTTGTAATTATCTTGTAATTAATGTCTGGGCCTGTAAATGAAATAATAATAATAAAAAAAAAAGAGTGGGAGGATCAGATAAGATATACATAGGGGTGCTTAATATCACAAACAAAATATAATTCTATGTACACACTACTTGATTTTAACTTTGTGGTATACTAAGAATTAAATGAAATTAAGAAGCTGCCCTTTTGGTTTCTGTTCTTCTGGACTCAAGTGTGTTATCATGTTCATCATAGCGAGGCAGTAGCTTCTGTCTTGCCTCCTCTAAGAGCTGACCCAGCTTCATTTCAGTAGCTGCTCTGTCTGTCATCCTGGATGTAATGTTCAAGAGCATTTTGTTACCAGCTTCTGTGCAATTGTTGGAGAGATCTGTGATGTTGTAAAATATTCTGTAGTACCGCCATAACATCAGCAGCTGCCATAGTTGTTACCTCCCGGACACTAAGAACCCAGGTCTGTCCCAAGTTGTCAACTACATGGAACCCCTCAATTCTTACATCATATTTGGTTGTCTCATCTGACAGCAAACAGGTGTTTTCTTGGGTGACAAGAAGCTCTTCTGCAATATGTTTTTGTGCAGCGATTAATCTTGGTACATTCATGTTATTAATACATCCCCTGTATTAATACATCTTCCCTGGAATATTGGATACATTTTTGTAGACAAGTTTCAAAATGGTTAATAACTGATGGAATCATTCTGGTACTAACCTGGCACTCAAGCAGCTTAAAAATACATTTTTGCATGTCCACTGTTTGTTTGTTTTTATTCATAAGCTCATGTATCAAGTACAACATTTTCAGCCTATAATAACATAATTAAATAATAATACATTACTTTATGAAATATCATACAATCACTAGTCAAATTAATCATACATGTAAACTTTTTTTCCTTTTTGGGTATAAGGTAAGGCAATGAATGATTTTGAGAAAGATGATGTGAGGTCATGGATTTTGGATGATCATTGATGCCGTGCATCCATACACAAGAGTCCCAAAAATCAATATTATATACTCCATAGTATGTACTCCATTTTCAAGGGTGATGACTGTTTCAGGATTATGAATCATTTCCGGAAGCCATTCATTTTCAGCTGTCAATTCCCTACACTGCTCTTCACTTGAGAAGTGATCTCATCCAATAATTTTGCAAGTTCTCTCTCAATGTCCAAAATGCTGTTCTTACTTCCCTGAATGTCTTCCTCCTGATCAATAATTTCTGCTACCTTTCTGATTTACATCTATAATATCACACTTGGGAGTACTGCCTCTTCAGGCTTATACTTTTCATCAGTAAAAGGGCTTCCAAAACTTTCTAATTTATTTTATTTTCTTCCTTTTGTTTGTCATGCTCAGTACGTGGATTTTCAGTTGTGATTTCTACTTTCATAAGTTGGCATTCCTTTTTTTCAATTCATCAATCACCTGTAGACATTTTTGTAGTTAAGAGTAAAGTTCATTTCTCTTAACATTAGATTCAGTTAGTTCTTGCACTATATCATCTGTGTCAGTGTTAGCCAATCTATTTTCAGGATCTTCAGTATGTGTATATGATGGTCTGTCATTTACCTCAGTATTAGCCGGTGATGGTATCATCCAATCACTATCTAGGAATAAGTCAAAGTTGAACTGATGTTTGGTTTCCCATTCCTACTCTTCAGCAGTGAACTTCTTCTTCCTCCTATGACAAAGTCAATGTTTCTTTGTATTGCCTTTCTTGATGGTATGGGGAGAGTTTTTGATGCAATATATTGCTATAAAAAGTTTATGGTTTCCTTTATACAGTTCAGTCTGATAATCAAGGACTTCCCTGTTTTTCAAGATGAGTGCAGGCTATGTGACTTAAAGTTGTCAGGAATGCTAATTGCATTTAGTGCTGGTTGGTTGCATGGGTTGTGAAAAGTCAGCAAGAAGGTCCTGGGTAAGACCTTAAAGTGCCTGGTCTTGGGTAAGACCTTAAAGTGCCTTTCTGTCTCTTTTCTCTGTCTCTCTCTCCCTTCTTCTCTATCTCTGTTTCCTAGGTATGATCATAAACTGCCTCCCTCTCAGCTCTCCCGCCCTTGATATAACACTTCAAAGTGTTGATAAGGGCGTAAAGCAACCAATCTCACTCACTCACTCACTTACTGCTTGACTCAGGTTTGGGTCATGTGCTTTTTATATTTGAGTAGGGTATTGAATTTTATGGTGTATGCAGTTCTCACAAATAAAAATAACTGAGCTCGTTTCATGTCATGCTGAAAGTCTCCAGGCACAACCACTTTTTTCCCTTTCGTTTCTTCTACCACTTTTGCCTTCTCAAACGGCCATGAAGCGAATACCACCTTGACCTATATTGTACCTGGACTTCTCCAGAATTCGCATGTTCATGGCTCTTGTGAATGTAGCTATTCTTGCCCAAGTGAGTCCTACAGTGTAGTTGCTGCAAACATCAGGTTGCCTATTGGAACATGCACTCACAGGAAGAGGAACAAAGGTAAGCTGCAGGCTACTATGGTTCAGATGGAAGATCAATAGTTTCTATAATCAATTGTTTGATAACTTCCATTCAGATTTTTTTTCAGTGTACTTTGCGATGGATTTTGCCCAGAATCCCTGCTTATCTTGTGATAGGTAGCAGCCATCAAAGTCAAGTTTTGTAGAATTTTAGGTAAATGATGCATTTGAAGGGTTGTTCCTATGAACTTGTCTACTTATCCATGGAGTAGCTGCATTGTGTTGAGAGTTGAATCAAGTTAGGGAGAGGGTCATGAAACTTTAACTTGAGTGGATTTCTCTCCAGCCTTTCCTTCCTAAATAATGTCCCAATTTCATGTGCATTTAATAAGTTGGGTTATATTTCCTTTTCAGAAAGTGCCCAGTAGCCACAGTTCCTGTTTTGCACCTTGGAATGGATTTATCCAATTGACTTCAGGCATTTGCATGAAATTCTGTACATCATTTTCATCTCAATGTATTCTTGTCTGTTGTAAGTCTTTATGCTATGCATTCAACTCATCATGTCCTTCAACAGGCGAAGAAAGCTCCTGTATTCTGCTAAATCTACTAAACTAAATCAACCACTGGCTGTACTGTACCACTGGTTCATGCAGAATATCTATCCCAACTATGATCATGTCTTCATACACTGGCTCTTCTACTGCAACATCCAGAATATCTGTTTGAACTCTGATCATACCGTTCTCCTCTTCTTAAACTCCCTTCAACCACTGGCTACTCTACTGATTCATTCTTCATTCTTTTCAATTCCCACCTCAGTTTTCTGCAAGGCAGCTGCACAGCACAGCATAAAGCAAGAAGTGACTTTCATGTAAATAAAGTTGTTGAAAGGAGATATAAGCATTTTCCCAATTCCCTCCACAAGCAATTGTTTCCAATTTTTGATTGATTTGTTCTCTCTGATTTCTTAACTTCTTCGGACATCACAAAAAAGATGTAGCAGGTTTGTTACTGGAGTAACATGTTCAAGGAAAGTATAAACATTTGTTATATCTATGGATCTTGTACTCCCTATCACTATCAGTCTCCACAATAGAAAGCTGTCCCAGACTTCCCAGCATCTTAAGCAATACAATAAAATTCATATAAATTCTATATAACCCTAGGCTGTTGTATAATGTTTGTGATATATACTTGTTAAGCTCAGGTTCTGGTCAGCAACTGAAGACTCTGGATGCTCTTTGTTGTTTGAAGCAGAGAAACAGGCACTCTCAAACTTGTTAATGACGTGAAGTACTTCAGGTTAAGAAAACTCAATCACATCCTTTTCCTCCTGACCATAGAGGGCTTTTACCCCACTATCCTCCTTCAGAAAATTGATACTGTGCTCCTGGCTCTGATCTGGTTCCATCATTGAGAACTTCTTATCCCCATGTTACAAAACAAGACTTCCTCTCAATGAAGGCATAATTTGTGTCCAAAGTTGAAAAACCATGGGCACTTCATAGCAGGTATTGTGGGTCAGTGGTCGATCACCAACTTCCTGACCCAAAACAAAGCAGTGGTTAGTACTGTATCCACACTGATGAATCAGTTATTTCAGGCTATTTCCAGGTTTTTTTCCAGTATTCTCCAGTAATTCAACATGCCTTAACAGTAAATTTTTAAATAGAAATTCATTGATCAACATATCTTAGAATAATTTGGTTTAATACATTTGAATATATTGATGATTATGTTAGGTTGAGATCAAATGAATTGAAAAAAACAAACACAATTTTATTGTGAGGATTGCGATCACCTGTATGGTCTGACAGAAAGTATTATAGTCTGTAACACTTTAAAGTAAAATATAGTTAAACTATCTGGCCTAGATATCAAATACAAGTCAAGTCATAATTATTTTAAAATCTGTAAAAATCATTCTTTGATGCATCTCATTTAAGAGCCATATTTAGTATGTCTATGTAAGTTCCAAGAGATCAAAAGGTATATTACCCAACAACAAATAGTGAAGAGGGTGTCACAATCAAATAGTGAAAAGCATATATATTACCATCAAATAGTGGAAAGTATCTGCCCTTATGACATCGCCTTGTCATATTTTCTATTATATATTCTTGTCTTCATTACACTTGAAACAAAATCATTGTACACAATCCTTGAATAATTTTAATGATGCCCTCTGAACGTTCTCACTTTCATCAATAAGATCGCAATTAAGGATTTTTTTTCTTTGTTTGCTTATATACGGATGTGGGATAGAGAAGGAAGGTAGTGAAGGAGAGACGAAGGCCAGAGATGGAATGTATGCTACCCCAATCTAGGTTGTTTTCTATTCTTCGACCTCAGCTGTTTGGTAGCCATTGTGATTTTGCTAAAGCGGAAATGCCAGCCTTTGGTTTATCTTCAGCCTCTCCCAATACCCTTCTGTGCTGCCATAAGAAGGAACCAATTCCAGCTCTCTCTGACGACTTATGGTCATGTCTGAAGGGCTTTTAAGCAGGTCCAGATTGTCGCCTAAAATTTCAAAGGAAACCTAAGTTCCTAAATTTTTCTTTCCTGGCATACATCATGAGAAGTAGTGAAGATGTTTGATGCTGCCACTACATTGTGGATTAAGTGACTTGATTTGATCTGCATTTGTGGACCAAGTAACACTAAGTTTAATGTTTGTGGGCCATTTCTTACTTTCTGAGGGTTCAAGTTAAGGCTGCTAGTAACCCCCTCCAATGTCATACAACCTTTTTTGTATATAATTATGAAATTGTAGTTTGGAAAATGTTACAGACTTCAATAGTAGATAGGGACTGTCATGTGCCTGCCCATTCATCTTTGGGGATCAGGCTATTCGCCTGATTTACGCCCCAACCCTGGCATTTTTACATGCACAAGGTGTATTCAGATATGGCAAATTATTGGTGAGTGAGTGAGTGAGTGAGATTGGTGGCTTTACGCCCTTATCAACACTTTGAAGTGTTATATCAAGGGCGGGAGAGCTGAGAGGGAGGCAGTTTATGATCATACCCAGGAAATAGAGATAGAGAAGAAGGAAGAGCGAGACAGAGAAAAGAGATAGAAAGGCACTTTATGATCATACCCGCAAATTATTGGGATTATATATTGGGAATGGATATGAGATGGAGTTTATAAAGATGAAAAGAGATGAAAAAGATATACAGTTATATGTTTAATGGTTGAAGCGTGCTGTGGCGTTGTAATTGCTGCAAGCCTATCTAAAGGTGTCCTTAATCAATCTTTTGAAAGCCAATGGGTTTTGTGTTTGTCTAATGTGTGGTGGTAAATTGTTCCAAATGCCTGCCCCATGATAGAGGAATGATTTTCTATATAGATCATATCTAGGTATTTCTTGCAGCAACACAACCCCATCAAATCTTCTGGTGATTCCATGAGCAATTTGTTTAAAGATTTTGTTATTCTCATTTGCATAAACATTGTTATGTACTAATTTGAGAAGGTTAAAGTCCATTTTTTGTTCAAAGAGTAACGTTTTTGTTTGTTGATGTAAATCTATAGTGGGATATAACCTGGGCAGTCATAAGGCAATTTTTTGTGCCCTATTTTGTATAGTTTGGATTTTGTCTCTGGAATTTTTGTTCAGAAAAAGATAGCAGAAATTGAACCATTGATTTTGTTAGTAATAAGGCACAGCTCTTAGTAAGGGAGGGTCTGATTAGTTGAATGGTCCTTAGGCATGTTGATGCCTGAGAAATCAGCTCTTTGAAACTACTATCAAAATGGAGATCTTGTTGTAATGTAATACCTCAGTATTTGAATTTTTTTACCCATTCAATCTTTTGATTATTATCTATCACAATAGGCGAATCCAAGTTGTGTACCCTGAGCTGGGCTCATTACCAATGAACATACATTTTGTTTTCTTTATGTTAATACTAAGCTTATTGAAATTGCTCTAGTCTATTATCTTTTTGCAGTGGTAGTTTCTATTAATTTGTTATAGGAGTTTTCTAAGGTCAATAAGACAATGTCATCCGCATAGAGCCTGATTTCGCCATCCAAGACAAGATTATTAACATCACTTATGTACAAAATAAACATTGTTGGCCCTAAAATTGAGCCTTGTGGGACACCAGTCGTTATATCCGCTAATTTGGATTTTTTATCCATGATTCTTATCTGTTGGCCTCTGCCATTCAGATAACTTTTAAATAATTCTTCAACGTTTTTTCCTACATTATAGAACTTTATCAATCAATGGGGAGTGGGGAACACAATCAAAGGCCTTACGATAGTCAAAGAAAGTGCAGGACATTTATGCCTTTTTGTTAAAAGCTGTTACTAATTTACCCAGTAGGAATGCTACACATGTTGTGGTTGATTTATTTTTCCTGTAGCCATATTGGTTTTCAGAGAACATTTGGTGTTCTTCAAGATGTGTCTTGATTTAAACACTACAGCTTAGGCACATGAAATGAATACATACCTTTACCCGAAATGGCCTTTCTTTTGATACTGTCTAGGTTCCTTCCATCTTTGTGCAATGGCCGTTGCTTGGTAGGTCTCTATGTATATATATATATATATATGACCCATTCTCACGAAAATGGTGCAGCCCATCCTAAAAGAGTCAAAATTAAATTTCTCTTTCTCTCTCTCCCTTCTTCTCTATCTCTATTTCCTGGGTATGATCATAAACTGCCTCCCTCTCAGCTCTCCCGCCCTTGATATAACACTTTAAAGTGTTGATAAGGGCGTAAAGCAACCAATCTCACTCACTCACTCACTAAATTTTGCTTGATCGATCTGAGAGTTGGTAGGTTTTAAGATAATATATAAACGGTAATATATCTGAGTTTGCCATTAAATCAGGCCATTATTTTTTGTACAGGAGGTTATATCATATTGATGTAGAAAAATTGGTGAAAAAACGTTGCCCACCCCTATATTTCTTAGTAAAGATCATTTCTCTTATTTAATTTGTATATCATCAATTATTTTTATCACCATTCTCTAACCGAATGTTTTCTTGATGTAATAGCCAAGAAAAGTTTTTCTTTCTTGTATAAAAAACCTTTTAAATCAGCAACAACAAAAAAGTCAGAAACTGAATTCCCACATCAATCAGATGAAGTATATTATAATTGACTGTGTTTTGATTTATCATTCTCAAATCGTCCTATTTTTTCTTTTATAATATAATCAAATATCAGCTATTACCCCTGAGTGGGAATAGTTAGCCAGATTTTTGGTAAATTATTCATATTTAAGGCTTACAATTTGGGCGACGTTTTTTCACTCAGAAAAAACGTCGCCCAATCAATGTCAAATTTAGTCAATTATATACAGCTTAATTGTTATTTTTGACGTTTTTAATACATGATTCACACCATTTTAGCATTATTTTTTGAAGATTTGCCATTCATCACAATATCCACTCAAGGACGGTGATGTTTTCATGTAGTAGAGTCATATATGATGTGTTTCAGGAAAATGAGTCACAAGCAACAAAAGTGGTGCTATTCAAGGTGATTAAATCATCAAATCTCTTTGTTGGAATGTTTTCATTTTTGGTGTGCCTTGTGCTAATGATCACAGCAATATGTGTACCAAATTTCAGGACAGTGTATTAAATATATCTTTGATATATTGTTGCATTCTTTTCAAAGAATAGTAACAAGAATATGTTGCATTCTATGATGTCCATACCTCTTCCATGTAATGTATTATAATCACTCATATACATAAAATATATTGATCAATCTTTTTTATTTTGTTATAGGAAGCTACCTAAGGAACTGTTCCTTAAAACTGAGCAGGATATAAACATCAAAAACAAATTATTTCTTGAGTACAAGGATTCAAATAGGGGCGACGTTTTTACGCTGCCAAGTCATATATTGAGTGATAATTGTAAAAACGTCGCCCAATCTAAAGTCTAAATAACTCACTTATTGAAACCTTGACAGTCACTGAAGATGATTTTCCACAAAGTTTAAGACCATATAATGGTAAATAAATGGAAAATGATTTAATTTGGCCAATATTTAGCTCATATTCTTATGTAAAAACGTCCCCATAGTGTGGAAAACTCCACTAATTTTTATGATCAGAGTCACCTAAGGTCTGAGAATTTTCCAATGGTGGTATTCATGTGTCTGCCAACCTATGCTCATGAAATCAGACTTCTTAGATGAAATTGATTTTATTATTTTAGAAAGCACAGCTATATTATCTGGCGACGTTTTTACACCTCAATTTAGCCATTTTCACATTAATTGACTTAGGAGCAAAAATTCTGCTGATATATTCAAACTTAATACATCATTTTATTCGGTTTTCAACCCTCCATTCTATGGCACACATTTGATTTATGTATATTCATTCAACTATATTTTTTTCCAACATTACTGTGAGTTTGGTAGTGATTAATTGGTTCTTTTCCTTGATTTGATAGTACATAATTAAAAAAATATACATCACAGATACACAAAAGTATATACTTTCATAATGCTTATGCCAAGACGGATGTAGTTAATCAATTCCTATGTATTTAAGATTAATATTGAACAAGATATTGACCAATATATGGAAAAAAGGGGGGTTTGCACTACTTTCGTGAGAATGGGCCATATATATATATATATATATTGGGGTGGTTAGATAACCTTTTTGGTGTAGGCGTACATAGTATTGAGGCCCATTTGTATTGGTCAAACATCTAATAGATGGTCACCGCGTAGGCATGATGTTAAGGCAATGTGCCTTAAGATTAAATGTTCTTTCAATGAATTCTTCCAAACAGTCAATTTTAATGCAGACTTTCAAGCCAAAGTGTTTTCTGTATTCTAGTGGCATTGATAACCGCAAATTTTCTCGTCAGACCAATAAATGAGATTCTTTCATCTGATTGATATACATGACATGTATTACACTGATAAACGTGCATGATATTGTTGCTTGTGAAACCCCAAATCTGTAGCCTAAGTCGTTGACAGGAAGAGTATGACGCAATTTCATCAGAACAGAAATAAATTTCTGAAATTTGATAAAATGGGTACTAGTACTTTCTTAAATATATGCATCCAAATGTTCAAAAACTGCCATAAGGACTGATAAATTGGGGAGATCAGTATAATAATTGACTTTCTTGTCATCATTTTTAAAATGATCAATTGTTATTTTTATGTTTATTTATTTTTTCATGGAGTTTCAAATTAGCTGTGAAAAGTCTTTGACATTTGGCACTGGTCAAGGCAAAAGACTAGGATTTGAAAAATAGCTTTCCATAGCTTTGGTGCAGGGATGCCAGTCAGGGTCTTAAAAATTGACTGAAGATATTCTGAGCATTGTTAGGCTGGGTTGTACGAGTGCTGCAGGCGCGAAGCTCTGAGAGGGGGGGTTTGTGGGGGTTCCCCCCCCTAAGAAAATTTGGAATAATCCTCTTTAAATTAATTATTAATACTAAAAAGTATTTAGGTTATATCAACTAGCTGCAACATGTAGTTTTAGGAAAATATTCAACTTAACCTGTCAGATAGAATAAACCAATCATTTAAGAACTTACCTGTCCTTGTCCCTGTCCCTGTCCTTGCCCCTGCCCCCTGTCCCCTTCCAAGGTGACTTATAAGGTTGTTTTGTGCAATGTAGGTCTGTCAGAGTTTTTTAAAGTGACAGGCCCTGCAGCAGAGGTTGTTTTTTGAGATACTTGTAGGGGTCGAATACAAATAAGTGAGGGAATCTTTTGTCTGTTTTTTAGCGGATGAGGAGGGTTTGGCTGATGCAGTTGAATGCTGTTTCTCCTTCCCCTGATGGGATTTATGTGACAACTTTTTTACTTGTTCTGGTCCTTTATTTTCATCTGAATGTTTGCTGGAATTCTTGTCCACACAAATAGAAGTGTCCTTTTCCTCGTTTTGATCTGAATGGGCTTCTTTTTTCCCTCTCTGGTGGCAGTTTTTCTCTTTTGATTTCTTCCTCTTCTCTTTCTTTTTTTTCTTCTTTTCCGTCTGCAGCTCAACTTCTCTCCTTTTTTGTTCTTCCTCTGTGTGATGTTTCCTTATTTTCTCCCTCTCTTTCTCTCTTCCGGGAGTCTGTTCACAGGTGTCCTTTGGTTTTTTCTTTTCTTTCTTTTTCTCTTCCTCCTTCTGTTTGTTAATCGAGTGAGCTAACTTCATGTTTCTGCAAATCACATAATCAACTGGATCGTGGATGTCTTCCCGATGCATATAATTTAATGCCATTGAAGAGTAAGGCCCTGTAACCTTCTGTGCGTTAAGAAAGTAACTAACTGGTACAATTTCTTTGTGCAGTGATAATTGAGTTCATAATGGAGAAGGACTGTTCTACTCTTAATATGCACTTGAATCATTTCCTCTGTTATTATGACTTGTATGTAATTTGTTTGTCGGCAAACATGTATTGCTGTTTGTCTTCTCACATGATATGTTACTCTTAACCCAATGGACTTTATTGCATACAGAAAAAATTGCCCAATCTTTCTCTACAGCAGCACCAACCCAAACCTACTGCCATGAAGGGAGAGGCTCTGCTCCTCGTCCAGTGATGGACCCACAACCTTTTGAAGATGTTCTTATCATCAACCAAACATGGTCAATTCTATTTTTTTAGCATCTAGTGTGGTAAAAAATGGTCATTTTTCAAATAGGTCTAAATCAGAAGCTATTCTTATATGAGGGAACTAGTTGTTTGAGGGTTTTTTTGCATAAATTGGTAAAATCTCTGGATATTAACTGGGCTATAGGGGATGGGCCTAATGAAGCCCAAAGTAATGTGATTTATTCAAATTTGTGTTAATTTTACTAAATAAGTATTCATATCTTGATTTCTTTTTCATAATATGATAAGATATATATGTATAATTGTCTCAGGGTCACAGATAATTGATTAAATTAATTTTAGGTAATAACTATGGATTCGAAATTAGGGTGTTTCCTTATGCAAATCATAGGGCCTGCAAGTGTGTCACAAGAGCGGCCGAGATTGGCCAAGAAAGTGGTGTGTCGGGACCTGTCAAAATGCCGGGTATATAGAGTCACTATGGGAGATAAAGAACATAATCTAATACATCATTCAGGATGGTCACAATCTTCACCTTTTTTTGATTATTGATAACTGACACGTTGCTTATGAATTCTAGGCATTTACATATATTATCTGATCTTTATATTAGGGAGAAAACTGCTGTCATTTCCGACGTAATGTTATGATATAGGGGTCACCAACGCGTTGGTCCCCAAGTGGGGTGCCGTCAGTGGGGGTTTCCCAACCTAGTTAGAATGAGGTCACGAGACTAGCGGTCCCTATTGTATTTTAAGTATGTTACATAGTTGTGATGAACGTCACCGTATCAATGACGAATAATTATTCCCCTCCTTTATTTTGTAGTTGAGTGTGTCTGACATGTTGTGAAATTTGAGGAGAAATTTATACAGTTTTTCAATACTTTATAAGCTCCTAGCCTAAGGCATACGCATGGTATGTATTTATATTGATATTGATTGATTGATATTGATTAGGTTTGGTACCAGAATGTAACACTAAGGAATGCATATATGCATTCATTGTATGTTCTGGTAGGAACATTATAGCATTCAATTGTCATGATTGATATATATGGTTGTAAAAATATTACTTACAATTTCAGGATGCAGTGCACCTCATCCACGAAAATTCCCGAAATATTTGATGCCATGTTCATAAAACGTTCTCTGTACTCATTTAGGACTGATTCGGACTTGCAAAAATTATTTGAGCCTTTTCGAGTGGAGTTTCAGTTGCAGTAGAAGTACAGCCACTGACATTCTCAGGTTCACAAGTAGTGCTAGTATAATCATCCCTGACATAGACTGCCCTTACGCCCTTAGCTGACAGTTCCTTACTATGTGTCCGCATTAATGCTACCAAAGGAGATATCACAAGAACTGTAGTATTTATAAGTTCTGGCCCAGGATCACTGGTTTGTCCTCCTCTGACAGCATGGAAAGCCAATGGTGCTATCTCAAAAGTCACTCTTTAGACTACCAGTCAGGGAACACATAAACACATCTTTCCCAGAGAGAAAACCCCTGACTGCTTCCAATTGATGTGGCCTCATGTTCTTATAACCAAGACAAGCTAATCCAAAATCAATTGCTGGCTGGTATGCCACGTTATCTAGACTTGGTATTAGCTTAGAATAAATGATAGTAGCAATTCAATTACTCCCGATGTATATGCTGTGTACATGTACATGAACTGATACAAACACACTTTTTGAATTTGCCTCAGATAAGCTCCGCTTGCTGTGATTGGATAGAAGCTAGAGATAAGGTCAGGTCAGTGTCAGGTCATGTGCATGCATCAGATTTGATGCTGACAAAGTGTGGCAGGACTAGTACTTCCATCAATCCATACAAGTCCCTATGGCTAGCGATCGCCCAAGCATCAGTAAGGCCTTTGCTGTGTGCGCTCATGGAGATAGGCGAGTCTACTTAGTGCGAGTCTACGGTATACCTAGGGTTGACTATTACGTACCTATCAAAAAAATATATAAAATATTCAAACAGAATCTCAAAAACGTCATAAGAGATGTAAAAGTATTTTGGTTACAGAACTATTACAAATTTGATCTACATATATATACATTCATTATGTTCACATGACAAACACTTATTTTTTTGGCCCATTTCAAGTTTTCTAAAGCTGGAATTGTGAATATTTGTTAAACCCCCAAAAGTAGGGTTCGGATTGTAGCATTTTCAATGGCGGATTTTATGAACTGCACAATACATGTCTAAAGTCAATATCCCTGAAGATATGTAACAACCTTATGGACTCAAAAAAAATAGAATTGACCATATTATGCTAAACACTCACTCACAACTACAAAAGGCGGAACTCATAGATGGTACACAAGCAGACCCGATCTGTAGCCATTGCTGAGTAAATAGAAGTCTTCCCGGGGTTAGCACCACATGGGAAGAGTAAACACTATAACAGAGACTATGTACAGACTAAGCTGGATACAACGGAAAACCTAAGAGCTGAGATTCCACACAGCAATCCACAAAGTGTACAATGATGACATCCTTAACAATGACGTTACTAAGCACCCCAAGTTCACGCTGGTCCTGGGTAAGACCTTAAAGGGCCTTTCTGTCTCTTTTCTCTGTCTCTCTCTCCCTTCTTCTCTATCTCTTATTTCCTGGGTATGATCATAAACTGCCTCCCTCTCAGCTCTCCCGCCCTTGATATAACACTTCAAAGTGTTGATAAGGGCGTAAAGCCACCAATCTCACTCACTCACTCACTCACCCCAAGTTCACACAAGCAAATACAAAAGAATTGAAGTACAGGGAAAAGAAAAAGGACCAAGGCGACGATGCCACAAACAACAGTAAAACTAAGAACTTTGCTGATCAAATGGTGTGCGTTGAGAACCTGGTGCACACAAAATATTTTGTACAGAGTTTTGTATACTCAAAGAGCAAGGTGCCATCCGTTATACTCTATTAGCCTGAACACCTATGCCTCGAGAATAGGAGACTTAGGCTGGGACTCCAATATGCAACCAAAATACAGAGCAGCAGACGAAACCCTGCACACAGTGCTATCTTTGGTGAAAACAACAGAGATCTTTTTTATGCCAGACCGACCTACATCAAACCATTTGGTCTGAGATTGAGAACCAGCATTAGAGAACTTGATGCAGATGTCAACATGTTGTCCTCAGTGACTACTCCCAGCATCCCTCCTTGGCTCAGGAGAAAACCTAACATCATTTTTGACCTCACTGTAAGAAAAAACTTACATATCTCGAAATGTTTAACAACATTAGATCCCACTACTTCAACCATGTGGCTTTTTACACTGATGGCTCCAAAGAGGGCAGGAGGGTATCTTCTGCTGTGTTTGGCCGTACAGCCAGACTGAGCTGTCGGCTTCCGGACCATTGCTCCATCTTCACTGCTGAAGCCAAAGCCATCCTGATGGCTCTTGAGTGTATTGCTGATGCAGACCACAAATCATGCATCATTTTTAGTGATTCCAAATCTGTCCTGCAGTCTCTTGCCCATCTAAAAACTGACCATCCAACAGTCATGTGCATTTATGACAAACTCCCTGACAGATGCTGACTATGATATCCAGTTCTGCTGGGTTCCTGGTAATGTCAACATTCCAGGAATAAATTTGCTGACAGAGCTGCTAAACAGGCCCTCAATCAAGAAATCACTGTATGTCCATTCCCCCCATCTGACTTAAGGCCCCTCATTAAAATACATACCCAGTCCATTTGGCAAAGTGAATGGGACCAATGTGTTGGCAACAAACTACATGAAATACAACCAATGCTTGCAGAACCTATTAAGGCTTCCTTTAATAACAGGCGGGAACAAGTGTGTTCTCTTGTTGTCTTAGCGGACACACCAGACTGACCCATGTCCACCTGGTGAAGCGAGAACCACAACCTGAATGCATTGCTTGTCAAACCCCACTCACTGTCAAGCATATCCTACTGGAATGTGCAGACTTGCATGATGCCAGTGTCAAATATTTCAACGCTCCTGACCTCAAAACACTTTTTAAAACGGTCAATGGTGACAATGTCATTAAATATCTAAGAACTGCTGGTCTGTTCTCTTTGTTATAGTCTCTTTCATACAAAACGAAACTTTCATTATTGTTATATCCATTTTATTTTTTGTTTTATTTGTTTGTGTTATTTACAGCTGGACTGTAAACTAAATCACTTTGCTCATCTCATCCCACCTCATTAACTCTCATTGCCATGAATATGACTCCACATGGATGTCGTCATGGCATTAAGCAACCATTACTCACTCACTCACCTGAACAGCAAAATGATATACGGCAATTCCCGGAAATTATCCACCATCGTGGTCAGAGGCAATAGTTGTGCCAATTCCTAAACCAGGAAAAAACCCAACGTTGGCCCCTAGCTACCGTCCAATAGCCATGACCAGTTGTATGGCCAAAACAATGGAAAGATTGGTGAACAACAGGCTAGTCTACTTTCTTGAATCGAAAGGGCACCTTTCAGTTCACCAATCCGGATTTCGTCGAGGACGCAGCACAACAGATCACCTAGTGAGCCTGGAGAGCTGGATCCGAGATGGGTTTGCTAACAAAGAACATGTGGTCAGTGTCTTCTTTGACCTGGAGAAGGCATATGATACCACCTGGAGGTATGGGATCATGAGAGACATTCACAAGCTGGGTTTGAGAGGAAGACTGACTGGATTTATTGGAAACTTCCTGACGGATAGATCTTTCCAAGTCCGCCAAGGGTCAGTCCTCTCCGAAAGTGAAGAGCAGGAAATGGGTGTACCCCAAGGCTGTATCCTCTCAGTGACCCTCTTCAGTGTTAAGATCAACAGCATCACTAAACAACTTCAACCTAGTGTTGAATGCTGCTTGTATGTGGATGATTTTGTCATCTGCTACAAGGGCACCCACATGTGAACAATTGAACGCATACTACAGCAGACTCTGACAAGACTAGCTGAGTGGAGCACCAACAATGGCTTCAAATTCTCAGCAGAGAAAACTTGTGTTGTGCATTTCTGCCGAAGGCGAGGGTGCAAAGAGGAGCCAACACTATATCTCCAAGGAAAAAATCTGGTAGTCCAGGAGGAGGTAAAGTTCCTTGGCGTGGTATTTGACAGGATTCTTTCCTTCAAACCTCACATTGAATACCTCCGGAGGAAATGCCAGAAGGCAATGAACCTGCTGAAGGTCCTCAGTCACCCCAACTGGGGTTGTAACAAAGAGACCTTGCTGACATTGTACAAAATGTATATCCAATCAAGGTTAGACTATGGATCTATGGTGTATGCCTCTGCTCCAAGGTCTTACCTGGACAGACTTAAGCCCATTCAGAACCAGGGACTGAGACTTTGTCTTGGAGCCTTACGTACAACTCCTGCACCAAGCCTTCATATTGAAGCTGGTATACCACCTCTGGAGTTTCGCCGGGAAAAGCTCACACTGCAATACACTATACGTGTCAGAGCTAACCCCAAAAATCCAGCCCACAAACTCATATTTGACAACAAGAACACTGTGTATCGGGAGAAGCCAAATGCCATCAAGCCAATGGCAGTGACAGCAAGGTCTTTATTCCGAGAAGCTGGTGTACCAATGAAAAGAGTAATGACTGAAAAACCACCAGAGACTCCACCATGGGAACAAAAATTACCCCTGGTTATCCTGGACCTTGACACAAACAAGAAAACTGAGACTCCTGTGCATGTATTTGAAAAACAATACAGTGAAATCAGGACACAGTTTGAAAGCCATACAGCCATTTTCACCGATGGTTCCAAAGATGGTAGTCGTGTTGGATTTGCCGTGCATACACCATTTGGGAACTTGAAGAAGGCTCTCCACAAGGAAAGCAGCATCTACACTGCTGAAGGAAAAGCACTGCTTAAGGCACTTGAATGGGTACAGGTCTCACGGATGAAGAAATTCATCATATTCTCAGACTCGCACCCATGTCTAGAAGCTGTGACCAACCTTTATCCTAAGAACCCAATCATACAAGCAATTCAAGAGACATACACTGAAAACAAAAGACTGGACAAAGAAGTGGTGTTGTGCTGGGTGCCAAGCCACATTGGAATAGAAGGAAATGAGGCAGCAGACATTGCAGCCAAAAATGCATTGAGGCGCCCTGTTGGGGCTGACCAAATGCCATACATAGACATTGTACCTGTGGCGCAGGCACATGTCAAACGTAGCTGGCGGCGCACATGGAATGGTGTTAACAGTAACAAGCTGCGAGCAATCACACCATCAATCACACCAAAATTCAAAGATGATAACCTGACAAGACCCGAACAGGTGATACTGACCCGTCTTCGTACCGGTCACACCAAACTGACTCACAGGCACCTTCTAAAAGGTGAAGTGGCTCCTGTATGTCAGACATGCAACACTCAACTGAGTGTAGAGCATCTCTTAATACATTGTCAGGCAACCAAGAGAAACAGAATAAAATTCCTGCAAAATCGCAGGACACTGCAGAGTATTTTCCGGGAATCTGGGAACAAAAATATTCTTGATTTCCTACGGGAAACCAAATTGTACGACAAAATTTAGGTAACCTAAATGAAGCCTGACTTCGTCAGGCCAAACCCTGTTTCATGAAATAGGGAATTTCACAGAATAAAATAATAAAACCACAGTATATCTGCTAACTTTTAATTACTATTAGCGGAGGTGAAACTAACCAAACCAAACCAAACCAAACATGTGGTCAGTGTCCTCTTTGACCTGGAGAAGGCATATATGATACCACCTGGAGGTATGGAATCATGAGAGACATTCACAAGCTGGGTTTGAGAGGAAGACTGAATGGATTTATTGGAAACTTCCTGACGGATAGATCTTTCCAAGTCCGCCTAGGGTCAGTCCTCTCTGAGAGTGAAGAGCAGGAAATGGGTGTACCCCAAGGCTGTATCCTCTCAGTGATCCTCTTCTGTGTTAAGATCAACAGCATCACTAAACAACTTCAACCTAGTGTTGAATGCTGCTTGTATGTGGATGATTTTGTCCTCTGCTACAAGGGCACCCACATGCGAACAATTGAACGCATACTACAGCAGACTCTGACAGTATATCTGCTAACTTTTAATTACTATTAGCGGAGGTGAAACTAACCAAACCAAACCTGCGTGATGTTACGTGTATGTTCCCGCTAGATGTCACATGGATGTCTACTCACGAACATACTCAGGCAAACCGTAAGTAAAGTTTACACTTTTATTTATATTAATCGAGTTTGAATTAAACATCAGTAGGCCTAGTGCATTTAGAATTAACTTGTGGTCACTAAAACTTGAATGTGTATGTCTTGAAACGTGGTAAGCCGGGGTAGGCTGAATGTAGCAATAATGTTGAAAACTTTGATGTTGTGGTGGGGCCCTTGCCTGCATGATGTTAAGTGTGTGTTTTCGCTAGATGTCACGTGGATGTCTACTCGCGAACATACTTAGGCAAACCGTAAGTAAACTTTTCACTTTTATTTACATTAATCGAGTTTGTATTAAACATCAGTAGGCCTAGTGCATTTAGAATTAACTTGTGGTCACTAAAACTTGAATGTGTATGTCTTGAAACGTGGTACGCCGGGGTAGGCCGAATGTAGCAATAATGTTGAAAACTTTGATGTTGTGGTGGGGCCCATGGTCTTCTGGACACTTGTAACCCTACCAAAACATACGCTACGTTTAGTACATTTCTTCAGATCGCTTGGTTCATAGCAAATGACTTCATCAGTATGTTAAGGGAAATATCGATTTTAAAGTTGAGTGTCCACGTTATGCATTCTGTCTTAAAAGTTAGGTTATTTTCTTTCTGTTGGAACGTAAGGCACTGCAACTTTGACCGATCATATGGTAAGCCTACGGACACACACAAGCCTCGTACAGCCATCTTCACTGATGGTTCCAAAGATGGTAGTCGTGTTGGATTTGCTGTGCATACACCATTTGGGAACTTGAAGAAGGCTCTCCACAAGGAAAGCAGCAACAGTTTTTCTAACAGTATCTGAAATGATGGCTGCATTAAATGCGTATGTCGGTTGGCTTTTCATGTATGCAATTAGTATAATTACCTACAAGACTACATGGGTTCTCGCGGTCCTGGGTAAGACCTTAAAGTGCCTGGTCCTGGGTAAGGCCTTAAAGTGCCTGGTCCTGGGTAGGACCTTAAAGGGCCTTTCTGTCTCTTTTCTCTGACTCTCTCTCCCTTCTTCTCTAATTCTATTTCCTGGGTATGATCCTAAACTGCCTCCCTCTCTGCTCTCCCGCCCTTGATATAACACTTCAAAGTGTTGATAAGGGCGTAAAGCAACCATTCTTACTCACTCACTCACTCAAGGATTAACATACCAGACTTCTATACACTATGAACCGTTTCCCTACCAGTAAATGAACTGTCGCCTGCATTAAAATATTGTCTCCTTGCGACATTGATTATGACCACAGTACACTCTGATACATGAATACATGTTCCAATTAATTAATTGAACGGGTGGTACCTGTTAACAAATAACACATTAATATAAATTGTGATTCTTTGAACTCCATGTTGGTTTAACCAGATACAAACATTACCCTTGGACAAATAAAGTGGTATCCTAAGACGATACACACATTCACTCTGAACATAGTACACTGTGATATGTATCAGACATTAATGTAGGTTTACTAACCAACAAAATACTTTTAACTGTATGTTTCTTGAGTCTGTTAACAACTATACCAGTGGTTCTTGCATCCACCAAAAAAATAGATCCCTAAAACAGTTGACCATTTACCGGTATTAAAACCATATCAACTAGTGTCAACTACTCGTTTTCCGTGCTTGTTGGTGTGAGCTAGTATAACTATGTTTCAATACTTCCCTATTACTAGTTTTTCCTTTGCTCCGATTGCATCAATATATCAGGTATTGCACTAAACTTTGTTCATGTGAAAGAGGTAAATTGAAATTTACTCTTGTAACTGATTGCGTCACTTGTACCTCATTGCAGAATTGTCAATCCTGCGCACTTTATAACCCTTTGTGTACATTGGTATTAATTCCTTTTGTAATTAATTATTTCAGGGAAATCACGTCTAGGAAGATCTTTTATGTGAAAACCATGAATAGTCAAGCAAGCATGGTGCTGTTCCGTGCAGTTGGTGTTGCCTGGCTGGGGGCCTACATACTCTTGTTCCAGCCGAGTGATGACAAAGAATTTTTATATGATATCCCTGTGATAGAAACCGAGACATCACTATTGCCTTTGGAGAACCATGGCAATTCCCCCAGGCACCTTTTTCCAGAGTACAAGCAGCTGACGTTAAAATGTTTAGCTTATACGGACATGCACTTGATCTTGAGTTTACACAAGTTGATGTCGTCTACAGATGTAATTCCGAGGCCTGCGATGGCAGTCATGGTCCTGATCGTGCCTGCTTTGGCATTGAGGGTGGCGGGGTGGCAACCCCCTGTGTGTCATTGAAAGTGACGTCTGCAACCCTGGACGTGTGTGACAGTCTTGTGTCACAACGTTTGGCAAGGCAGTACCTCGCCCCCAGTGTATCTTGTTGTAAGTAATTATCAATTGAGGTCAAAACTTCAATTACATTATTATTATGATTATTATGATTATTTTATTCTTTATAAGTAACCCTCTAGCTGGTCCTGGGTAAGACCTTAAAGGGCCTTTCTGTCTCTTTTCTCTGTCTCTCTCTCCCTTCTTCTCTATCTCTATTTCCTGGGTATGATCATAAACTGCCTCCCTCTCAGCTCTCCCGCCCTTGATATAACACTTCAAAGTGTTGATAAGGGCGTAAAGCAACCAATCTCACTCTCACTCAGTGACATGTGGGTAATTAAATTCTTACTGTGTTTGGGGAACATGAAAATAGCGATTAGGTTAGGCTGTGTCTGTAAATTGCCCATGTAACCTTTTGGACAATAAATTGCAGTGATATGCTAGATCATTCACATCTTTTGAGGAAGTGTAAACCTTTCGCCTAATGGCAATGTATCTGCAATAATATTGGAATAATCTAATCTTTAAATTCTTAAAATTGGTAATACATTTCTAAATGAGTCCTTTACATTGCAGCCCAAACTGTCTGCTCCAAATTTTGACGTTGATGATTTGGACAATCTAATCCAGGAATCCCTATTGCTGTGCCAAGATGCAGGTATCCCTTGGGTTGTGGCCGGCTGGTATAAGAGTGCCATCTCCGGTACAAGCCTTGTCGCCAAGGCATCGAAGGTGCACATCACCTACATTGCACCTGAGAGGGCACTGCCTACCGTAGTGCCACTCCAACCAGCGGCGAACCCAGTGGACAATGCAGGTCCCCAGCAAGGCGCACCAGCTGATCCAGCACAAAACGCAGCAGGAGGCAATGATGAAGCAGAAAATGGGGAAGATGCACCAGCAGCTGAAGGACAAAACGCAGCAGGAGGCATTGATGCAGCAGAAAATGTTGAACATGTAGCAGCAGATGGAGGACAAAACGCAGCAGTCGGTGGCGGTGGCGTAGCGAATTATGTAGCACAAAATGGAGGACAAAACACAGCGGTCGATCGCATAGCGAATGATGTAGCACGAAATGGAGACGCGGTTTAAGTTTTGTTTTTAACATTTATTTTAAATGACGTTATATATCTCAACACATCTTCCCTCAATGCACGTTGTGTCCGTATTATCTAATGACGTGAATGTTTGGGTAATGTGTGTTATAGCGAACCTATCATATATGTTGCTGTTTAACGCCAATTTCCACATGACGTTGACCTTTGTAACTCTTATCTGTTTTTTACTGGTTTCATTATTACTAGATGAAACATAACTTGACTAGTATTGCATTAATATTTTCATATTTGTATGTACACTAGGTTGTAATATACATTAATTTAACTAATTTTTGAAATACACTTATGCTTATTATTCCATGTTCCGGCATATGATGCTTGATTGTGAACATCGATATTGCTTTCAATCTGTTGTATCTGTTAAGCATTGGACATCCATGTGTTGTAAATGTTTATTGGGGTTTTTTTTAGTGAAATTGACGGTTATTTTAACTGGAAGGCTCTGTGTTTAGCAGCCTAATATGTTGATGACGTGGTGTACCTGCTACCTGCCTTGTGTTTTGTAGAATGTGTCTTCTACATGATACGTGATCTCAGTGATCTAAGTCATAAGTGATGATTGCTCATTACTCAATAGTTTTTTTGGACGTGTTTATTTTCAGACAAAAAAATAGGAAAATTAGCAGAGATAACCGCCGCAAACAGTTAGCGTTTTTATAGATTATCTGCTATAACTTCTGTCGGTATTTCATAGTATTTATACAAGTGGTGAATGTAATATAATAGAAATTTCACATCTTGTTTAGAAAGAATTTACATAAATGTATGATGGACATGTGAAAATAGAAATAATGAGTGATGAAATGTACATTCTATATTCGCATTTTAGTTTAAGGTGAGGAGTGAGAGGGAGAGCAAGCTGGGTGAGGGGCCTGATTTAATCTTTATCAAGGTAAAACTTTTTAATTTGATTTTTGAACATAATATTGTCCTGAATATTTCGCAACCAGATTGGGAGATTGTTCCAAGTAGAGGCTACTTGGTATTGTAGTGACCATTTATCAGAATCTTGGGGAAGGATAGGTGCATCGTATTGTTGAGTTGCTCTAGCTCTGTATACATCTTCATTTGCTCTAAGCTTGTTGGTCCTGGGTAAGACCTTAAAGTGCCTTTCTGTCTCTTTTTCTCTGTCTCTCTCTCCCTTCTTCTCTATCTCTATTTCCTGGGTATGATCCTAAACTGCCTCCCTCTCTGCTCTCCCGCCCTGGATATAACACTTCAAAGTGTTGATAAGGGCGTAAAGCAACCAATCTCACTCACTCACTCACTCTAAGCTTGTTGACTGCAGTGAAAGCCATTTTGGAGAGAAGAAAATCTATACGATTTCTCAGTATCATAGTTTTCGTTTGTTTATGAATATCAATAGTGTGGGTTATATGTGGGCATCTAAGGGCAATCTTCAGGGCCTTATTCTGTAATTTTTGAATCGTTGATATTGTTTTCTTATTGCATCTACTAATGTATGGGGCACTTTTCTGTAATCTATAATTGATAAAATATTAGCCTTTACCAGGAGCAGAGCACTTCTTTTGTTAAGATTTTGACGTATAATTGATAGTTGATAAATCCTATAATTTAATGACTATTAGAATATTGCTTTGTTCCTGGAAGCTGAGTGGGTTATCAATTGTTACTCCTAGGTAGGTATAGTGTTTTACACACTCAATTTTGGTATCATTTATCATTAGTGAGAGGGAGCTATTTATTTTTTTCTTCTCTCCAAATAAGACTGACTTGGTTTTACTAGCATTGATCAGAATTTTGTTACAGGTTGACCATTCATAAAACTTGTTGAGATCTTTGTTCATGCTTTTCTCAATTTCTTCAATATTTCTCATAGTTGCGTACAAAACAGTATCATCTGCATAGAGCAGAAATTTACTAGTAAGATTTAATTTGTTTATGTCATTAGAAAAGATTAAATAGATTATTGGCCCTAATATAACAGGGTTTACAAGTTTTCTGCATGCACAGAAGGCATAAAATATTAAATTTATATTGATATTTTTGTTACTGCATGCTCAATACTCACATACTCATTATGAACTAGGAACACAGAACTTAAATTGATATGTTTTATTCATGTTGTGGGGAATAAACATTTTATATTCACGAGTTGATGATTTGGTCAATCAATGTCTGATGGTATATTTCTTGGAAATGTCAATATTCAGGAACTGTCAATATTCAGGTATCTGGTATCCAGAGTCATTTAGATTGTTCCGCTTGATTATCTTTAGATAATAGATAGATGTTATTAGGGAGGTGGGCAGGAAGAAAAATCTAAGTCCGACTGTCTGTGGACGAGAGAGAATTTAAGAGGACGTGTGAACGTCAAGGCGATGACGACACGGAACGTAGAGAGAAATTAACGTTCCGTTCCCGCCACAATGACCCGGTGTTAATCATCACGATCAACACCGAACACATTATGAACTAGGAACACAGAACTTAAATTGATGTTTTATTCATGTTGTGGGGAATAAACATTTTATATTCACGAGTTGATGATTTGGTCAATCAAAGTCTGATGGTATATTTCTTGGAAATGTCAATATTCAGGAACTGTCAATATTCAGGTATCTGGTATCCAGAGTCATTTAGATGATCCAAACCGAGGTCGATCTCGGCTAGGGCGCGATGGACCGAGGTAGTATTATGAGGCGGAGGAACCAGATAGGAGCTCACGGCATCCGAGTGCCACGTCCCGTGATTCTTGACATCCTGGATATTTGCCCCCTTCTCATGGAAGACAAATTGGGCACCGCCTCGCCTGAGGCCGTGAAGAGAATGGGACGAGGGATCAGCGCCTGCCTGCTGAAGAAGAAGGGCCCACTGCTTGGAGATGTATGACGACGTCATCGGGTTACCATCATTGTAGGAGAAGAGGGGGCCTCTTATTCTCCTAGCAGACATGGCCTGAAGATGATAAAGGAAGGCAGCTCTGGGGCAGAAGATGCTTCCTGGTATGGCCTTGAGAGAGATGTTGGTTGGGGTGGAAGAGGACTGCATCGATTTTGACCATTTCAATGCAACAGTGATACTGTGTGGGTGAATAGTGATGTCACTGTATGTAAGCTGACGTGAAGGGTCATATTCTGAAAGGGTTCTCGTGAAGATGTTGGATTGACGTAGAAACCCCTCGAACATGAGTATGACTGCTAGGGTAATCTGGGTCGAGTATTGGTGGTGCTGAGCAGCTAGCAGGCATGTTTTGACGAGAGCAGGTGATGCAGGCGCCTTCGGCGCTGGGACATGTCGAATGGTTAGCTGGACTCCCCTGAGTGCATTAGAAACACAGTGGTGGCTGAACGGAGTATGATCAAGGCCCGAGTTCTTATAGAAGGTGGCTAAGAGCATTGGCTATGGTGCCCGGGATGGAGCCATTAAGGACGAGGTACTCCACGTACCAGCAGACATGACGGGCCTCAACATTGCAGTAGTCCAGGTCCATGTGAGTGCAGAATGACAGAAAGAGAGCAGCCGCCGACAGCCTATTCTTCACAGTGCCGGGACGATGAGCTGCTGTCTGCCTCTGTTGCGCTGCCGCAGCTAGCCTTGCAGCTGTTTTGCCTAGTAGAGATGGGAGACAGAAAACACACTCTCATTAACTTGGCGAGGCACAAGATTATTTCGTTCAATTAAATCAATAGCACGTTGTTGATGGAGGGCTGATAGAGGGGCTCTAGAGAGGGTATCAGGTATGTCCATGTATTTTCCTGGTACATGGATGTATTTTAGGGAGACCTGGTACTCAGCGGCAACAAACCAAAGGGCCCTGGCACATGCTGCCAAGGTAGAGTCTTTTGCACGACCCCCTTTAAATGTCTCCACAGTAGCAGTGTTGTCACAATGGACCACCAGTATCCCTCCCTTGTCAGCCTGAGATATGAATGTTCTAACAGCCGCAACACAATTGATGGCCTCTAAATGGTTGATAGACCTTCCTTGTTTGTCGTGATCAGTGAACACATATGTATAGCAAAACTGCCCGTCGGTGGCACCTGCTCCGACCAGGCATGCATCTGCCCAGATTTGTCGAACTACAATGGCCTTAGGAATGATAGACATTCCATTGTACCTGGGGAGGAAGGTTGTAAACCAGTTGAGATCCTTTTTGACATAGTTGTTAATAAAGATCCTACCTCCCTTAGCAGCACGAAGTGAGGCAAGCATTTGATGCAGGAAAAGACGTGCTGGGTGTACCATCCAAGGTGTGCTATTCTACCAATAAGTTGTTGCATTTCTTTAGTCGATATGGAGGGGCGAAGCTCGGTCGCTGCCAAACTGTTGTAAATCTCGATGAGCTTGTCCCTCTTTATTGATATTTGGTTCGCCACCGTGTCAAACTCTACCCCAAGCCAAGTGACGAGGAATGATGGAGGTTGGAGCTTCTTTTCTGCCACCGTGAGACCTAGCCTTTTGAACATGTCCAATGCTATATTGTAATGAGCATTGAGTGAAGGGAGATCAGGGGCAATGAGAAGTAGGTCATCGAGATACATCAAAGGCACAGCCCCTCTCTGGCGCAATGCTCGTACCAGGAAGGTTGCAACCCTTTGCATAACCAGTGTGACGAGATTCTAGCACCAAAAGGAAGCGACATATCGAAGTAGAATTTTCTCCTGTGGCGAATGCCCTGCAAGGGCCAGTCTAGTGGACATACCGAGAAATGTCGGTATGCCCTTTTGAGATCAATTACAGCCATGGCGACAGGGGAGGCTCCTGTGCCTCTAATACTGTCGATGGCCATATTAATTGTAGGTAGGTTGTGGTGAGCTACAGTGTTATTAAACCTATTTTTCAAAATAAATTTATTCACTCCCCCATCGGGGTAGGATAGGTCCACAATAATGCGTCGAGATCCGTCCGACTTCGGACATGTCATGAGTGGGCTGACTTTAGTCCATGGGCGAAACGGGGGTTCACTAAATGGGCCAGCAAGTGCCCCAAGCTGAGATTCGACTAACACATAATTATCAATACTATCCTGGAAGCTCTTAGCTGAGGGATGATTGTCACTATACTCGGTGTCACTGATAGGACCACCGGTGTATTGCATGGGGAATCCGTATTTAATGCCTTGCAACACCATCACATCATCTGGGTGCGCGGTTGCGAGGGCCTTCCATGCTGTTACACATAAGGAGGAAGGAATGGGTATCTTGGCCCCTCTCCAGTTAGGGAGTCCCACCTCCTTGACACGATTATATATATTTCTGAGATCACATGATACCCTATCAGATGGAGACGGCCAGTTATTATATTGATCGAATGATTTATTTTGGCCCACCTCCGCTTCAGATGCACCAACTGGGTCATAACACTCATCGATAATAGGGGGTTCATCGTCAATACACATTTTCACATCACTGATTTTATGAGAATCACATTTGTCAGAGCTGGCTGTGGCACAGCGAGAGAAATCATGGAAGCTTACCAGTTCCGATGTCGTTGACACATCTCGTACTGATGGGGGCGAGGCGTCGAGGCCTGCCTCTGCTGATTTTCCATTAAATTCTTGAAGATAGGGAGTCCTATCCGATTGGGATTGGTGTCGATCGACACATTCATCGACACTGTCACATTTGTAGCGTTGAAATTGTTCTGATTTCTGATTAATTTCACCAAAACCACCTGCCGATGTGGAGATTTCACTACCGATGACGCCATCTTTGCTAGAAGAAGGAACATCGTTGGGCGCATGAGCACTAGGTTTGTTTACATCCGCTGACAGAACTGGGTCAGCTTGGATAGCACGAGGAGAACTAGGATATGTAACGAGAACACGTTCTGAAGTATAAACACAACTTTTGCCTACACAATTATTATTATCGAGTAAGCTAACACATGAGGTGGGTCCTCCCAGCCTCGCTTTAACTAGTTTTTTGATGACTGATAACTTCCATGATTCTCTGAGGCATTGGTAGAAGCAGTATCACTCGATTTAGATTTAGACCACTGCTGCTTCTTGAAGCCTGATTTATCCTGGCCCTCCTTCAGGGCAGCATTCCTGCGATTATTGCATGCTTTTGATGTATGGTTGAGCTCACGATTTTTTGTGGCGTAGAAGCAAAAGCCACAACAATGCACCATCGTGAGTACACCTTCCGAGTGAGCAAATTGGCTATCACACTCATCATTATTAAACTTGGGGCAAGGTACGTGGACTCCTGCCTTGTTAGAGGGTTTCCTTGGGAGCCAGCTTAACCTAGTACGGTGTTGTTGTATTTCAGTATCATCATCCCAGGTGAGAGATTTGTCGAGGACGTAGTCCATGACCGTCTGGGACCACACGCGTGGACCGTCCCAGCCGTGGGACGAGGTATCCTGAGCAAGCTGGGATGTATGAATAGCAAGTGCCAGCTCTTTGGACCCCGGGGTAAGATATGCCGATAACATTTTTGCCATTCCACAAGTATATTCAGCGAAAGAAAGATCACGGTTCTCTTCTTTCACCTTTGCAGCCATGTCTGGGGTAAGGGAAGTCTCGGGAGTAATAAACTTTCGTGACTTCTTAGCTTTCGGAGTTCCCATGCTAGATGACTGTCTTGCAAGTGCCTTTGATATGCTATCGTTGTGCTTATAAAGCCTCTTCAAGTGAGCTGGGGCAGGCATGTCGTCTGAAGACGATGATGAAGATCTGTCTGCATTTTCCCTGAATGGATGGCGGGCCTCAGCTGGTGTCTTGAATTTCCTTTTCCTTGTCTTTTTCTTAGGAAGAGGATTGATGAACTCATCCGAGCTCGAGACTGAAGAGGACGAGCCGTCCGATGAAGAAGTGGAGGAGGAGTCAACAGGCGCCCACCTCACCTTCTTGCGCCGTCTTATCGGAGGAGCGAAGGCCTCGTGCTCATCAGCGCGGGAGGACGAGAACTACTAGTAGTCGCCCGTGGCTGGCCACACCCAAACTCTGCCATCGTATCCCTCCTAACTGACTTACACAAGGACTTGATGTATCGTTCCATCTTAAGAAGCTTCTTGGAAGGGGCTTTCTTGGATCCTTTAGCCTTCTTCTTCTTCATTCGGATGACGCGCTTTTTCGCGCCACCAGCCTGTTGCTGGCCTGCACGAGGCGGTGATGGCGGTTTATCCTGCTCGCCGTCCAACAGTAGCTCCGGATTTCTTCCTGTCTGCCTCCTTGTCCCGATGACTCTTGGCTGAACAGGTTTAGCCTCCTTGCGACCAGTCTTTGCCCGAGCCATCTTGGTGTAAATGTGGACTTGAGGGAGGGAATACCTTGATATAATACCCTGAAGAAAAATCTAAGTCCGACTGTCTGTGGACGAGAGAGAATTTAAGAGGACGTGTGAACGTCAAGGCGATGACGACACGGAACGTAGAGAGAAATTAACGTTCCGTTCCCGCCACAATGACCCGGTGTTAATCATCACGATCAACACCGAACACATGTGCTACGTTCTAAACAGCAGTTAACATGATATGGCTTTAAGCCACAAGTTAAATTTCGATCTTTGTGTTGTAAATCTGTTCTGAAGTCAGAGTCAGAATATTAGCTTGAAAAAGCCACAATGAAATCTTCCATGAGTTGTCTACTTGTAACAGCTTTATGACTTCGATGAAGGGTTAATTCTTGCCATTTTTTGTTCAAGCAGCAGTCACCGAAGTCCGCCCTCTGGCAGGAGACCGACTGTTATTCTTGTTTTAATCCTGGGTGTCTGCGGCTTGCCTGTGAATGCACAGGCGTCATGCAGACCTAAGATTTAGTTGCTCTTGTCTAAGATTTAGTTGCTCTTGTATAACGTATAGTTTTAGTTCTTGGTTCATTCATTCATAACTTAACTTAAAGTGGCTATGGACACTGTTTGACTATATGTCATTTAGAAATATGTTTGTAGTTTTCGATTACCTGCACAAGTAAGAACATTTGTGTGGAATACCAACTCTATATATTCCTTAGATTAATTGATATTTGTTAACGAAGAATGTGGCAGAGATTCCATTGAGGAATTCAAATCTGAGAGAGAAGTAACTTGACCATAAGGTGGTGCCCTCAGTGCATGGTGAACTAGGAGCGAGGCAGGAGTTACATAGTGACATATCTACCCTGTCCCATCCAGCTGGTATCACTTAACTCATTAAGATAAGAGGTGTCTGGGACTTTCCCCTCACCAACCGAATTGTGTCTGGCAGTTGGGTAGGGTGACTCCAGCACCCTACGAAATTGGAGTTTTAAACTCTTAAATGCACACAATATATGTAATTCCTACATTAATGCTCCAGGGTATACATTACAAATATACTAATCTAGAACATAGTTGAAATTCAGGCAAACTTTCCCCAAATCGGGAGCTCAGTGGCATGTGTCACTTTAATGCCTTGTATTACAGAATTGATTTGTAGTGTCACATGTACACGTATGTTTGTGGAACCACGCCACGCAATAAGAATTGATATGAGAATGTATTGAGTTCAAGACGTTTGTTATTGAGAAATACTTCTAAGTCTGTGTTAGTCTATAGAGTTAGTAAATTAGGTTCAGTGTATTCCTTTTAATTGTAAGTCAATTGGTAAACAATATTAGTATGGATGCAGTTTGCTTCTGGCATTCCTCCTAGTCCTTTGTGGTGAGACCATGTATTATGTTCATTCATAAGACTTTATAAGTAGGTTTCTGCTTGAGAAGAGTAATTTTGTCTCCTCAGTTGTAGTCGAGAAGTTGACATAGTGTGACCAGCTATGTTGCTTATTTCGCTGTGATTTAGAACATGCATTATGTACATATGTGTTATGTTGGGTATCCCCTAGTTTTGATTAATTGGTGACATCTTACTCCCCAACATTTGGCATTTATTCATCACTGCATTTGTGTCGTTCATATCGGCCATTTATGTTATAAATGCGGTGTTTTTCTGGTGCTAACAAGATGATAAGTAAATGTTGCTTTTATCCTCATTGAACTTGCAGTAGAAGTGTTGTCATTGGTGCCTTTTTTTTATTGACGTTCACTGTAGGTGTTTTTTTTTATTTCTAGCAATATTAAGTCCGTCTGTTTTAGGAACTATATGCATTTAACAATAACGTTTTACAGGAAATAGAGACCCAAATTCACTTAATCGTTTAATTTTTGTTAGCTGCCAGTTAATGTGATCACTTAATTATATAGAAACCAAATCTTGGCGTTGGCTCGATGTTGCAATGTATGTCGTTGCTTCCAGGAAATGTATTATATTTAGTCATCTTGTGAACAAACTAGTTACTGTTTGTATGTAAATTCGTTGAGGATCTGATGTAATCAAAAACTGTCAAAAAGTTGTAATGGCAATTTTCCTAAGCCATTGTTACTACCCATTTCATACTGTCTGTTTCTAATAAAGTTGAAATGAATGAAGTCTCCTCTGTATGTTTCTTCCATTAGCGAGCACTTTATAAGTAATATAGTTATACTTGCATATCGCAACTTTAGGAAACTTTTAAAAAATGTGGTTTCCTCTTTCTTTTCTCTTCTCTACCAAAAAGTTTGTTTATTAGTGGAGTAAGTGTACGACAATGGCGGCAGTTCACCTACTAGTTTAATGGGATTTGAAAATAACAGTAATCTTTTAAAATTCAAAAATAATCACTTATTTAATTAATAAAACTGACGATGTTGACAGGAATGTTTTCATATGAAGAGAGATCTAAACAATACTTTCGTCTGACTTTCCGGGGAGATTCCCTCTACATGGACGTCAATAAAAGTATGGTTGAATCAGTAAATGAGATCAATGATGCTAATAACTTTACTTATCTATTGAAATTTCCCACATTTCTTTCTCCTTGTAGTTCCAAATAAAGATAATTGATGTATGTCTATAATGTACGCAACCAACTCTCATAGTGTGGGCATTTTAATGTAATAAATCAACCTGTTTGAAAGTATAAATTTTTCATACTTCAGTTATTTTTACCTTATGTCGTGACTGTGTTCGTATGGTGATATACAGTACAATGCCCGTCAATAATTGAAATTGACTTCTTTCCTAGTTGTGCCCACCTAATGGTGACGTACAGGGCTAAATTAGTGAGAACCTATTTAAATTCCGAGTTGCCAGCACACACATGTGTTTAACTTGTATGAGTAAATTACTAGTGCCGTTGTACAGGAACAATGGAGCCAAACCTATAAAAAATCAATGCTGACTGCGAGGCACATGCTCACCGTTATGAACTTGTTTTCTATTATCTTTAACCCGTTATATAATTAAGGATCTGTAGTAACATGGCCAAACATAATATTTGTGAAACCTAACTATCTGTAATCGCTCTTTAGTGCATTTTGCCACACCCACAAAGACATATTCAGACAAATATTAATTAGCCGATCAACCTCATTACCAATTACATGGGTTTTTTTTGAGTTCCTTAATAGAATGAACTCCATAGTGAAGTCGACAATGTGCAATATAGTATGAACCCTTGTACATTTACCTGTACAATTCCTGACCCTGGACAAGAGCACAAGTAGCATTCCTCGGTCCCACAGTGTGTATGTCCTGCCTTGTGTGGACAATTGCGTTGCAAGTAGCGGGCACGTCTCCCCAATGATCTTGTGGATAGTTGATGCCACATAGTATTGCAGTGGCCATTGTAAGCGACGGCCTTTCCCCAAGCGGCTACCAATTACGGTTGGGGACGTCAATCTTGGCACAATTGTGAATGTTGGCCAGTCCACTTGAATTTCGTTGAAGTTTAATCGTTGACCCGGTGGAAGGAGTGTCACTGTGCATTTAAGGTTGAGTTCCACAGACCGTTGTTGGGTATGGTTGTGTGGGATGTTGCGTATAAAGCATAGTTGTCCCTGAGAAAACTGTGGTGAAGTAGTTGTTGCTGCAGAGTTGTAGGTTAGCCACATCAGGGCTCCCACATACAGGAACAAATTCTCTGGTTCGGTAGCCGAGCGATTTAGACTGTTAATAGCTGCCCGGTCTGCTGCTACCCAATTACCTGCACTAGATTCCACTTCATCTATGGCTTTGTAGATACTCCACTGAACGTGTGGGTCTTGTTGTTTGTTCGTAATGTGTGCCAGGACTGCCTGTTCCACTGCTTTTTTAGTAGGTAGTACTCGTAGGGCTCTAGGTGGTACATCTTCCCAGGTCGATACAAATGTGGTTTGATTTGACCGTTGTTGTATAATGGCTCTGAATTCTGTAATCTCTTCTTCCACAATGTTGTTGGTCCGAATGATGTCTATGAGACGGCGCAAGTCTCTGTCTAGGGCACACCTTACGTAATGTTGGCACCTTATAACCGTGAAGGTGGTCAGTAGGTGGCAGCTGGACCATATAGGTTGTCCGGTGACTGGTGGCAACTGCAGATGGTCACCTGTTGCCATGACCAGTATTCCCCCAAATGGAACTGGGGAATCCCTAATGCGCCTGAGTATCAGGTCCATTACCGCAAACTGTTCAGCTGATACAAGCCCTATTTCCTCGATTAAGAGTATGTGTATGCGTCGTAAGAGTTCCATTCTTTGTGGTTGGCGTGCGAGCTGTCCCAAGCTCATTTCGGCCATTCTGTTTATTGTAGTCACACCAACGTCCATTACTGGCAAGGCAAACAACAGGTGTATATGTATGCCAGCCATTACTTGTGCACGTTCTGATGTCAGCGCTGTCAGCATAACTCGGTAGCCTTTCGACAACGCATACAGAAATGCCATGAGCATGAGGCCCCTGGTGGCCCAACCAGAAGTGGGAACTTGATGTAAGTGTTTCCCGGTATTTCCAAATCGTCAATGGCATTTGTTAGTGCCTGGAGGGCCATCTGTTGCTCTCTATATGATTCATTGGTCTGTCCTGCAGCCTGTGTTAGGACGGGATTGTATGGGGTGCGTTGACCGGCGTTAAGAATGTTGATGTCTGGAAAGTTTCGGAAACCTTGCTGTGACAACATGTGAACTGCCTTAGTTCGGAAGAGGGCCTCCAGTTGTCGCAGTTGTTCTGTTGCTTGAATAGATATTGCTGCATCCGTTGCCAGTGGCATTGACTCATATCTAATTTGTCCATCTCTGAACAGTGCCATGAGTGCACCTGGTATGAACTGCAGTATCTTAGTCAATTGTCTGGTTCCAATTGGTAGCCACGCTGTTCCAGCAAGTATGATTTAACAACAGAGTACAGTTCCTGGTCGGAAGGATCTATAGACGGGACTATGTTTGCATTGACCATGGCTTGTCTTAAGTTTGGGGCGCTGTACAAGTCGACTTCAGTGGTGAATTGGCCCATTGTAAGCAGAAGGTGTACCAGAAATCGTGGAAATTGGAACGGGGTTACAGTTGTGAACACAATGATGTTTCTTGCAGTAGCTTTGTGGTCCACAAATCTGCGGTAAAGTTCATTCTGTGTTCCTTGTTCATACTCATTTATAATGGGTAGGTAGTAAAATTGCATCATATATCAGTGTAGCTGCTGCTGCCATCGCGTTTCGCTCTGTGGTGCGATTGTGGACATATGTGACAGCTTCCTGAACATACTTTTGGCACAAGTAGATACGATGGCCTGTGCCATCAACCCATGGCGACAGTGCCAATTGTTCATGTAGGTCTGGGACTGCGCCAGTGCGTTTCCTGATGAACCACTTCGCATATAATTCCAGGTGTTGTATTACTATCAGTTCCGGTGGCCTCACTGAGTATACCCATGTTGTATCCAAGTAATATACATTGTCGTAGAACTGCTGTATAATGATAGTCTGAGTGTCTCTGAATTGTCGCCATTCTGGAAGTCTTTCTCTTGCTATGATTGTTGGTGGATCATCACCAGCTCCTGGTGCTGGTGCATGTGCATTTCTTCTTTTTGTTATAGCCGCTCTGTATTCCGGTTGGAAACTGGAGATATGTGTGTATGTTTCGTCTGTCATAATGAATGGAAGGCCCAATGTGAACCAACATATTTCTGCGAACCCAATTTCCCGAGCGAGAGTGTGATTTGTTTCCTTTGAGTAGTATTTGCTTTGGCTACTTATTTTCAAGTTCTTGAGGTCGTCTGCTTTTGTTTCCACCGTGTCGCTGTCTTTCCCTTGTTTAAAGTGTACATCCCGGTGCTCCTCAAGTCCTGCTCTTGGAATCTTGAATCAATATATTGTGCATTCGTGCAGGCTTGGAGTGCGCTGAACATACTTGGAACGGTTGGAATGAAAGTTTCGTTTGGATTTGCTGGGTAACACCACCGACCACCTATAAATCGTTCATCTACCTGTACTCTGCCATTGGGCAATGTTTCTGTCAACCCCAGTAGTTGAAATAAGTCCACACATTGTTGGTCGTACATGTTTGTCTTTGCATCGAAAGTGTAGTCCATTGCGGGTGGGTGTTGTTGCACTCTACAAATGCGTTCGCCGTTTGCTAGACGTTTTATGCAGCGGCTGTTAGCTTGTGCACATCGATGCATGTGTATAGTTGAGCACAAGTCGCGCAGTGCATAGTACTCTGCTTCAGTTGCGACTATGCCAGTGCGTATGAGTGATGGCAGGTCTGTTGTGGTTTCCGCTGTAAAGATATCCTCCAGTTTGCAACGTATACGATGGAGCTTTGTTGTGTGGTCACCATCTGCTACCTTCAGAAATCCATGGACATGTGGTTTATTTCCCAAAGCCCCATGGCTCTGGAATTCGTACCTGGCCCACATTGCTGTTACCCGGCCACATGGTTCTTCTGGGCTATGTTGCAGCCATCGCAGGAAATATCTCATAGTCCTTTCCCAAGATCTACATAGAATGGCACAGTACGATTTCAGTGCATGACTTATGTTAACTTCTTCCGGTCCATGCACCTGATCAATGGCTTGGCAAATCACTCTAATGCCGAAAGTCTTCCTATCATTGCATGTTGCGTTATAAAGTAGTCAAAGCCTTTGATGTCCCTCATTAGAGCAGCTAGCCTCTGCACTTGGCGGCGTGAGTCAACTTCATCAAAGGGCAGTGTGCTCTCCTGACCGCGAAATGCTGTGCCATCTTGTGGTTGTCGTAAATGTTCAAGGCCTTTTCTTACGAGAATTGCTGCTGAGTTGCCATTTAGATGCAAATTAACCAGAACATCAAAGGCCCAATGTATGTAGTCTGTATCATGTGAAGTTAGTAATGAGTCATCACGTACTCTGACAATGAGATGGTCCTGCATAGTTGCAAGATCCCCTTTAGCTGACTTCCGTGTCTTTGCACTGTATGTAGTTATTGGCAGCGCTCCTATAATACTGTTGTCTTCCTTCCAGAAGATAGTAGGAAATAATGTGGCCTCTGGGTACAGCAGGGGGACGGTGGTATCCGGTGTAACAGAGCACAAATGTTGTACTATTCGTTGGCTTTTGACACTTGGTTTTCTGGTAAATTGCGCATTGACCATAGTTCGGAGATGGTCATTTAATAGAAAGTGTCCTGACAGGTTGTCACTGGCATCTTCTAGATATATAGGACTTTAGTTATTGTCTGCGGCCGATGGTAAGTTGTCGTCATTTTGTGGAAAGAAGCCCACAGGATTATCAATTTCGGGTGGTTCCACCTCTTCCTCCTCATCCGCAACTATCTCTCCATCGTGTAAATCTTGGTTGACGGGAATGTTTTCATCATCTACGGGAAAGGGTGGCACTGGTTGAATGGGTCTATTTAAGTTGTCAGCTGGCTGGTCGTTTGGTCTGATGTCTGTTATGTCATCAGCAGCTGTCAGATCCTTTCCATGTCTTAAGCACACCCCTACCATGCACTGAATGGCTGCAAAACCCTGTGGACACCTCCACCTGATGGGCGTCTCACAGGCATGCAGCATGTGTGTGGTGAGTGTACACCCTCACGTATGAGGAAGGACTGATGATGTTGCGAGCACCTCATCTTGGTCTGTCCACCACACCAGTTGATTGCCTCAGTGCGATGTTGCGCGACTTGGGCATTATGTCGGACATAGATAAGTAGTCTCTGCGTGCCGGGTGGTTGGTTTGCCTCATTTGTTTGTATGTGCTGCCACTGCCACGATGCTTCCCACCGCATGACCATAGTCAAATTGTAATGTCTGCCTGGTAAGCAACTTGCTGTTATGCCTACCATGAGTGCCCAAGTGTTGTCATTGACTGTTAGTGGGAGCTGTAAGCGTGTGAGTCTACATTCATTCAGCACAAGCAAGGCCACGTCATGAAGTGTGTCTTGCAATGTCTGTGGGATGTCCTCCACATTTGTGTGTGCAACATGAATGTTTATGTTCAGTGCACTGAAGAAAGTTGCCACAAGACTCTCCTTGTGTCTGTTTTCTCGTTGTACATTGTGTAATACCGTCTGGGCGAGTGTGTTTTCCAGATCAAGTAATGCTCTGTGTGTTGTCATCGGTGACCTTCGCTGGTGGTGGAGGTCAATGCAAATTTGTTGTATAGAGTTGAGGTACTGCGGTCGGTCTGAACGCCAGTAAGCGTCTAAAAATCTACGGTGCAAGTGTCGTGAATGTAGTAGCAGTTGCAGTATAACCTGTATTGTTGCGCCTGATGAGTAATCATCAATGTCGACCATTTGGCGTACATGTATGTGGCACTATGAACCGTTTGTGGCCACATTGATCAGCCGAATGGACAGTGATTAGGTAATCTAAGTACCTTTTGTTTGTGACGGTGCCATTGGCATTGTTGTTTTCAATAGCAGCATTGCGTGTGTTGAAGATCTCGCGTAGTTGTGCTGCATCAGCCATATGTATAAGAGTAGACCCTTTGACATATGCAGGCATGTTTTCGCCTCCAAAAATGTGTTGTACACTGGTCCAGAAAGCCATGTTCCGCCTCACGTATGAGTTGCCCATGAAAGGTGAGTTAATGACCCAGTGACGTACATCACTCCGGTGTTGCATAACTAAACCAGCACTTGCGCCTTCTCTGTTTGAGAGTATGTTGGTTTGGTTTCGCCGGCCTAGCTTGAAGTGGACAGTCCTGCTGCACTCCCCGACTGCTTTAGGACATTGAATGACGTAGTGAAAGATCTAGTCTTGCCAATGCGTATGTAGTTGGGCCTCACTGTCACTGGTGCATGTTGTTTGTGATGTGTTGGTGGAATATTTTGCAGGGCGGGATGCATTGGTACATGTATGTAAGTTGATGATGGAGGGGCGTGTGTTGAGGCATGGCACATAATGATTGAAGGGCCACGTACTGCATCAATGATGAACGTCGGAGCAATTTCCCATTGAAGTGACAGTCTTTGTGGACCAATCGGTGCGTGCCCCAGTCATTAGTAGTGGGTCTGCGCCAAATGCAGTGAAGTTGGTGATGTTTTGGGCAATGTAGTGATGCATCTGGAGTAAGTCTGCTTTATCCCATAGCAGGTCGTCCAAATAGATCGAGCATCCCAAGGGGCATTTAACCTGTGGAAAGCAATGCTTATCGACTTGTTTAACTATGTCTGCAATGCGACATTCTACAAATGCTTGTTTTAAAGTCCCTGAAATCGTGTGTCACATCCCTGAAATTTGAGTCAGTAGCCCATATACGCCGGAGGGCTAAAGGGAGATCATCTAGGATCTCTTCCCACATATCTTTCAGTGATTGTACGAGAATACTTTTGATGAAGTGTGTCGTTGCTGTGATTTGTCCAAAAATGAGTGAGTATATGACTGCTGGCCACGCACATTGCCATGTTTGTGTTTTGTTTATGTCTGTGTCTCTAGTTATGTATGTAGCACATAAGTTACAGACATTGATGTGTAAGCCGTTGCGGTAGTTGCAATCGCCGAACCGTCTGTGGACTGGATTTTCAGGGAGCGGTTGCAATTGAAGGGGATTTGCCATTGTACCATTGCGATGGCAACACGAGCAGAGCAACCAATCAACTTCATTGTCACTTGAATCCATTGTCTTTGATATGTGAATCTTGTGATATGAGTACAAATGTGTTGTTTGTAGTGAGGAAATATATGCTGTCGTTGTCGGTCATAAAATGGTAAATCGATTCTAAATGTCTGAATCAACAGTTTTGAGTATGTGTGTGTATGCATTATGGCCGGTTTGAAAAGAATGGGGACCACACTAATACAGTGTACAATGAAAACCTGTTATTGTGAAATGACAATCAATAGGAACACTTTTAAATGACAGCGAGATGGTTAATGCGGACACCACATTAATATGTATAATGCTGAAAGACGTCATCTTTTACTGAAGGACATGTGTAGGGGTGTTATCCCCTAGAAATATATATGTAGTGACGTTTGTACTGAATCGTCTGAACCCGGTTGAGTAGTTCGTCCTGATGGGCATGCGTCTGTAAGTCTAGTAGTGGCTTGGTTTGTATTAGCTGACTGCAAATATAATTGTCACAGGTGATAGTTATATTTCATATGTGTTAGTTATTATCCCAAGCGTTAAAAATTGCTTAAGTGTAATGAAGGAAGAACCGTTTGACTGTAGGACCAACTTGGAATCAAGAAACCATGACATATATAGTATACCCAATTTGACCCTTTCTGCATATGTATGTAACTAAAAGTATTTCTCAATTCAATGTACTTGAAATGTGTGAGTGCCTAATGGTTTTACAAATTGTGGAATACATGCAGTTTTAGTTGTATTTAAATAACCATGTTGGGGCGTTAATTCTCATTGATAACTGCGGTGTGTTTGCTAGTGGTTACGTCCTTAATTGTGTTTTTATCGTACCTTCAGACATTTCTGTATGAGTGGGAAGTTGTTGGTTTTTGAAGTGATGGCTTCTTCGTGAAGTGGTGACACTCCTCCATAGCTCCGGATGGATGTTATGTGTTCATTTGCCTGCAAAATGTAATTCCAATTTATTGTCTTCCATTCTCTGAATGTTAATTTTGTAATGGTAATATCATGATCAGGGACAAAGTAGGAATCATGAACAGTGTAAACGGGTATACTTCAATCTTCATTTGAAGGCAGTGCCACGTTGTGTAATACTTGTATTAGTTTTACTTTGTACTAGTCTGTATTTTGATTGGCATTATTTACTCACTTCCATGAATTAAAAATTCCTTGCACTGTGCACTGTTCCTGGCCGAATATATTTCACTTCGTGACTGACGTCTGCCTGACTTTGGTCCTGAGTCTGAATATGCACTTCTGTTTTCAAGAGAAGTATTCATTTCAATATTCGTTTTAATTTTTCCACGTTTGTATGACTAAGAAATGAAATGAGACCAGTTGTCGTTTATTTTCTATTGTGAATGTAGCACTTAATTGTGACTAAATTTGTTGCAGCCCATAAGTTGAATTAAGGATGTGAATGCAGTGACCCAATATGATGTTAATTACCTTGTTTTTGATCGTGTTCTGATGAGTCTTGTGCAGCTGTTACGGGACGTCTGTGATGATGTTGGGGTAAGAGAGGGTACGAGGTGATGATAGGCCATGTGCTTGTGTCTAAGGTGGCGTTTCTATTTCCATTCTGCCAATAAAATAATGGTACATTCATACGTTGATTGTTTGGATATGTATGTGGATTAAATCGTTATAATATTCCACCTTTATCTAGTAAAAACCCAACGAATAATAATAGTAGTTAAATAATGTTATTAAGTTATAGGAATGAAATGTAAATTCGTTTCTGTAGTGCTTTGTTACGGAATATATTGAATGTAGTGTCTTGAGAAGTAACATTACAAGGTAGACAAATAATAATAGTTAAATAATAGTATCCAGTAATTGCTCCAAATTCGGTTGTATTGTGGTTTGCTATTAAATTTATTGAAAACCGTGCGTTGATAAGTTAAACCAGGCGATGTGAGTTCCCACTATTAATAGCCACTGATTGTCGTCCTCATGTGAGAGTAAATAGGAGTGTTATTTTTTGTTGTTACCTGTGTGGCATCCTAATTAGTAGGCCTGTGTACTACATTTAACCTGCTCCATCCAAACAAATTTATGTGTGTGTGTGGGTTGACAATAGTGTAAGATGTGACTATGCTCCATGATGCGTGAGGACGATTGTAACCCCTAAATGTTAAATGTCAATGGGTGTGTTTTAATCACGGTTAACTGAAATCCATGGCAATTTGTATGGCGGGCGTTATGCCTCGGTATTGTAATGATGTGCTGCCGTCTGGTGTTAGTTATGTGCACTTGTGTCGTAACTTCACTGTATTGCCCGGTTTTATGCTATTTTGCAAGTATTACATCAATTTATAGTACTGCTAACTAAAACCCTGAACATCATACGAAGTTTGTGGTCGTACACATGTTACTTTTACCCGAATCGGAGCTTTTTAGGCGTATGACTCAGTTTCATAAGTGGTTCTGTGTGTGATTGATTGAGAGCCGAAATTTGTTCTCCCTGACTCTGCAAGTGCATTTGTGAATGTCAGGGTGCAAAACGATGTACCTGTCTGGATTCACATCTTCCATTGGCGCGGTAACAAAAGGTCAAAGAGTACAGTATATTCTCACCAGACAGACCCGGCTAATATTTGAGATCCCCGGCTTATATTTGAGAGATGCTTTTATTGTTTTCCTGACCCCCCCAAAACCAGGTCTGTATTCGAGATAGGCTTTTAATCAGGTCCGGCTTATAAACGGGCCACTACGGTAGTCCCATTTCTGGGTGAATAACCATAGCTGGTCCCACTTCCCAGGTTAATGAAGTTTTCTTGGTCAACCAATCGTTTCTCGCACCCAAAAACAACTTTTCGTTTGCTGCAAAAGCTGTGAAGGGTACATGACTTGCGATAAAATGGTGTAGTTGCATATACTCTGCCCTGTCCCACAGCACATCGTCGACATACATAGAACAACCCAATGGGCACCTTACCTGGGGAAATGAATGTTTGGCTACAAGTGACATAATACAACCGATTTGACCCTGTTCCATGACCTCCTTGAAACGGTCAATAACTGGCGTAGCATCACAAAATGCTGCTTCTGACGCCCACCTTAACCTAAATATTAACGATATATCGTCCTGTGCTTCTGACCACATGTCCCTAAGATTCCTAGTCAATAAATGCATTAAAACCTCAACTTTTATTCTGATTGTGCCTGAAAGAAACGACCATATTACTGCGGGCCATGCATAAGACCAAGTGTCCTTTTTTCCCACGTCTGTGGCTCTGTCGACATACAATGCACAGAGTTGGCATAACAAGGCCTGTGGTTGTTGTCGGTAGCTTTGGTCCCCAAACTGTCGTCGGACTGGTGCATGCGGTGGTGGTCTGAAGTTCAGTGGATGTTCCTGCGTCCCATTTCTGTGGCATGCAGCACAAGTCAGAACATACAACTCGTCATCGTCACTATCCATGGTGCTGACTCTGAAATAGTCATACAAATGGTATAGTGTAAACGTGATGCTATTGTACTTAATTATATAATTGAGTGAACTTAATTAAGTTTACAATTGAATGAACTTAACGTATTATTAAAGATTATAGCCACATGTATTTTTTCTTCAGTGTAAGTGTTAGAATGCCCTATTTAAATTACTTGATTTTTGTAAACAATGGTGTTGGCAATTACTTTTGTTTGCTGTACCTGGTCAATGTGTCAATGGTCTGTGAATGTGTTGCCGTCCAGTTTTGTAATTTCTCATGGTTCTGTGTAATTCATGGGCCCTTGTATTGGTGGGGATGTTTCCCATTTTCCCTTGTCCACTGGTCCTCGGCTGTTGATTCTGCGTGAAAAATAATATTCTATAGTATAGACTGCATTGTAATGTAATTATTACCATTTATTGTACTGTGATATCAATTAAATGCTTTGCAACCAATTACAACTTTCGGTTTGAATCCTTCTTGAAGCTCGAGGGAGGTAGGCAATGTAGGGATGTGGGGAGGTAGGGATGTGGCAATGCACAGAGACCATCTACCTTTCTCCTAATAAAAAGCCTCGATATGACAGGAAAGTTATTTACCATTACTCATTAAACCAGTTTTATGCTATTTGCCATTGATTTAATCATGCCAAATGCATATGATCCGCCCCCAACCAAACAGCTACGCAACTAGCTCATGGTGCCTGTTGTCAATTTGTGTATTGCATCATGTTGGAGGGTTTTTTGGGGGATTCATATTGAAATAAAGAAATCCCATGTATATAACAAATCTCTAGTTTCTGGGTAATAGGCCTATAACACATTCATAAATGTTTCAGCTGATTTGCGAAAGACTTAATTTCTTACATTCACTAGACTAGACTTGAGAGCCATGATATTAGTCGGTCGGCCACTTCTCTCTGGATTCTTTCTTTGGACATAAGAATAAAGACATCTCAATATAAACTTTCTTGTTAATAGAATACACGCTCACGTTTTTACAAGCATCATACCATACATACGCCCTCCCTTCCTGAACTCTCACCCGGTCCAACTGGAAGAGGTAGGTATATAGCGATATAATACACAACCCAAGTGTAAAATGGAAAAATTACCCCCCACCCCCAGAGCATTCAAGTTGTGAGACATAGCACTATACCAATACATCAACACTCATACCATGCAATACTAACGGAGATCAACCATCCATTTTGAATTTTGAATAAATAATAGTAAATGAATGATAATAGTAAATCAGGATAGGAAATATCTCCTATATACAGGAAATATCTCCTTTATTTAAACGGTATGCATTTGAAGGCTAGATAGATGAGTGATTAATTCATAATAGTTACATTATCAGGGTGGAAAAGCCTCACCTATATAATATATGCATACGCATAATGGTCGCATGAAGTATTAAATTCTAGCTCTGCCTGTACTTTGGATGGGATAGTACTCTTTATAAACGTATAATACATACATGTGCATGTATACATAGAAAGAGGTAATAATTTCTAATGGTAGGACGTCGGACCCATACGATTAAAGAACATTGGAAGATATACCCCCTCTTTTAAGACAACTAATAGCTTGTTATTATTATACAACGGGACATATACAAACATAAGAAGCTTTTAGCTTAGTTTTAAAGAAAATATTGGTGCTGGCTACATTGATCGCGCCCATAGGATTAATATAGAGAAATGGCGATCTTAATTCTCTCTGGATGCTTTCTTTGGGCATAATAAAGACAATGAGCCACCACTGTGGAAGATGTGAGAGGAGGGGAGATCGTATAAATCTACACCATTTAGTAATGAGTATTGAAACGAGACAATTGATAACATTAGACTAATTTATTTATTGTTCCAATACACATTGCTACATTACACATAAAACGCCTCAATACACATTGCTACATTACACATAATTCGCCTCAATACACATTGCACGCATAATCAATATACAGTCACAGTTAAAAGGGCTGTACTGACTCATCAGTGTCCAGGCAGTCAAAGCACACATAACCCTTCCTGCTTATGTCGACTGGCGCTGGACCCGCCGCATGGCGCAAATCTTGTGGGTCGGCCCACGGCAGAGCAGGCATAGCAGGTACACCCTATCGGTAGAGTAGACGACCGTAGCCGCACTGCAGCGATCCAAAGGGCACCTTTCAGTTCACCAATCCGGATTTCGTCGAGGACGCAGCACAACAGATCACCTAGTGAGCCTGGAGAGCTGGATCCGAGATGGGTTTGCTAACAAAGAACATGTGGTCAGTGTCTTCTTTGACCTGGAGAAAGCATATGATACCACCTGGAGGTATGGGATCATGAGAGACATTCACAAGCTGGGTTTGAGAGGAAGACTGACTGGATTTATTGGAAACTTCCTGACGGATAGATCTTTCCAAGTCCGCCTAGGGTCAGTCCTCTCCGAAAGTGAAGAGCAGGAAATGGGTGTACCCCAAGGCTGTATCCTCTCAGTGACCCTCTTCAGTGTTAAGATCAACAGCATCACTAAACAACTTCAACCTAGTGTTGAATGCTGCTTGTATGTGGATGATTTTGTCATCTGCTACAAGGGCACTCACATGCGAACAATTGAACGCATACTACAGCAGACTCTGACAAGACTAGCTGAGTGGAGCACCAACAATGGCTTCAAATTCTCAGCAGAGAAAACTTGTGTTGTGCATTTCTGCCGAAGGCGAGGGTGCAAAGAGGAGCCAACACTACATCTCCAAGGAAAAAATCTGGTAGTCCAGGAGGAGGTAAAATTCCTTGGCGTGGTATTTGACAGGATTCTTTCCTTCAAACCACACATTGAATACCTCCGGAGGAAATGCCAGAAGGCAATGAACCTGCTGAAGGTCCTCAGTCACCCCAACTGGGGTTGTAACAAAGAGACCTTGCTGACATTGTACAAAATGTATATCCAATCAAGGTTAGACTATGGATCTATGGTGTATGCCTCTGCTCCAAAGTCTTACCTGGACAGACTTAAGCCCATTCAGAACCAGGGACTGAGACTTTGTCTTGGAGCCTTACGTACAACTCCTTCACCAAGCCTTCATATTGAAGCTGGTATACCACCTCTGGAGTTTCGCCGGGAAAAGCTCACACTGCAATACACTATACGTGTCAGAGCTAACCCCAAAAATCCAGCCCACAAACTCATATTTGACAACAAGAACACTGTGTATCGGGAGAAGCCAAATGCCATCAAGCCAATGGCAGTGACAGCAAGGTCTTTATTCCGAGAAGCTGGTGTACCAATGAAAAGAGTAATGACTGAAAAACCACCAGAGACTCCACCATGGGAACAAAAATTACCCCTGGTTATCCTGGACCTTGACACAAACAAGAAAACTGAGACTCCTGTGCATGTATTTGAAAAACAATACAGTGAAATCAGGACACAGTTTGAAAGCCATACAGCCATTTTCACCGATGGTTCCAAAGATGGTAGTCGTGTTGGATTTGCCGTGCATACACCATTTGGGAACTTGAAGAAGGCTCTCCACAAGGAAAGCAGCATCTACACTGCTGAAGGAAAAGCACTGCTTAAGGCACTTGAATGGGTACAGGTCTCACGGATGAAGAAATTCATCATATTCTCAGACTCACACCCATGTCTAGAAGCTATGACCAACCTTTATCCTAAGAACCCAATCATACAAGCAATTCAAGAGACATACACTGAAAACAAAAGACTGGACAAAGAAGTGGTGTTTTGCTGGGTGCCAAGCCACATTGGAATAGAAGGAAATGAGGCAGCAGACATTGCAGCCAAAAATGCATTGAGGCGCCCTGTTGGGGCTGACCAAATGCCATACACAGACATTGTACCTGTGGCGCAGGCACATGTCAAACGTAGCTGGCAGCGCACATGGAATGGTGTTAACAGTAACAAGCTGCGAGCAATCACACCATCAATCACACCAAAATTCAAAGATGATAACCTGACAAGACCCGAACAGGTGATACTGACCCGTCTTCGTACCGGTCACACCAAACTGACTCACAGGCACCTTCTAAAAGGTGAAGTGGCTCCTGTATGTCAGACATGCAACACTCAACTGAGTGTAGAGCATTTCTTAATACATTGTCAGGCAACCAAGAGAAACAGAATAAAATTCCTGCAAAATCGCAGGACACTGCAGAGTATTTTCCGGGAATCTGGGAACAAAAATATTCTTGATTTCCTACGGGAAACCAAATTGTACGACAAAATTTAGGTAACCTAAATGAAGCCTGACTTCTTCAGGCCAAACCCTGTTTCATGAAATAGGGAATTTCACAGAATAAAATAATAAAACCACAGTATATCTGCTAACTTTTAATTACTATTAGCGGAGGTGAAACTAACCAAACCAAACCAAACCAAAACCTCTGATATTACAACCATTTTTACATGCTTTTTAACAAACATAAGCGTCGCCAACAATGTAATCAGTTTACTTCATCTACAATACAAATGCTTCCATAGTTACCTTTTTTTTAAATTGTGGAGCGAAACTAACATGTAGCAATGATAATTGAATTATTACATGGAATGAGGGTGCACCCTTCAGGGAGGGTGTCTGGAGCTTACCATGTAATGTGACGATACTTATTCCTGTGCCTTTTGTGTGAGAAAAGTCTGTCTAATCACTCACACAGAGTTAACAACCATACCCAGTATGACTGAGTCATTCAATCTAGGCCTGGCAGTACATCTCATTATACAACCTCAGTCATGGTAAAATATTCAACCTTAAGGGGGCACTACAAATAGGATGGAACACACATTGCTCCAGTTGTAATATCATTCTATGATAATAACCTTACATGACTTGAATTATGAAATGGGTGTAGAACTGGGTCGGAATGGGTGGCCCACTGCATGCTACTTTAGTAATAAACCTGATCAATGATGTTTGAAATCAGTTATCACTGAAGTGCGTCACAATAGACTTTGGGGATGACATGGCTTCTATCTGTCCATATTATTGGTGATGACATGGGTTCTATCACAGTCTATATTATATGGTGCACTTTCAGCTCTACTTGGTGGACAGGTTCAAGTCATATTAGCCACCCCAGAATTTACCACCAGGAAGGATGTGCGTAAGGGTTTGTGCATCCTATACGAGAAGCGACTCATAGTCATCGCAGTGGACGAGTCGCACTGCATCACTTCATGGTGAGAAAGTAAGTCACTTGACAGAATAAAGCTCTAAAAGAACACAAATACAGTCTGTTGATTATAATCTTAAGAAGTATCCGTAGTTGTCTTTGTTTTGGATAGGTTATGGATATGATTGTAAAGTCTTCTATAATTACCCACTGGTCTAAACACAATTTAAGCAAAGGGTAGGTTATTTCATTGCTTTTGTCGATTAGGGCATTCAAAACTCAAGCCAGAGCACCATACATATAGAATGATGATTTTTTTTATATAAACAACTTTGTATAATAACATACTAGTCAGTTAAGTCATCAGAGAGAAAGAACCAAAACTACTGCTGTATATTACTATGTCATATTGTTACTCTACAACAGACTTTGTAATCACCAGAAGGGGCGGAAAACCTCCCACTATGCCAGAGAGTTCTCCCCTTCATTAAAAGCATTTATAAATGCTAATAAAAGTATTCTAATCTAATTAATCTAAGTGACTAGACTATAAATCTGGACAACATAACTTCTTACAAAACCGTTCCATCAAATTTAAAAACTATAATAAGAAACGTTTATAAATAAGAGTAACAATTCATGCTAATTTGAATCATGCTTTGTTGGACAACCATCTGTGCCTTTGCTGAATGTATACATGTTTTGCAGGGGCAAAACATTCAGGGACACTTATCGTCGGCTCCCCGAACTGTCCACTCTTCTGAATGCACCTTGGCTATTTCTAACCGCAACAGCCACACAAGAGGTGCAGGACGATATCCTGCGCATGTTCCACATGCCCAATGCCACTCTGGTGGCAATGATTCCTGATCGGTACGTCAAGAGTCATTTGATTGATAACCTTTTTTTGCATCAAGACCCCCAAACCCTTATCTATTACAAATACAAATAACTCAGCAAGATACACACAAGCCTATATCCCCTATAACCGTCATGACTAATTATTGGTATATACAAAAAACAATTAGGGTCTTAAACATGCTGTTATTTAGTCCCAAATAAATGATGACTACACTTTCTTCTTGTTTCAGACCAGAGATAGAGCTGGCGTTTGCAAGAACTTTGCACAACATAGACATCCTTGGTTGGCTACTCGATGATTTGCGGCGCAACAGTCGCAACATGAGAAAGACGCTTGTGTTTACGACCTCAATGAACGACGCTGCAGCCCTTTATGAGAAGGTCACGCTGGAGTTGGGACCAGCAGCCTATAATAATGGAATACAGTTTCCTCAACTGCATGGTGTCCATGTACCACTCACGAACAAGCTGGCGCTGGCACTGCTAGCTGGCGAGTATATACCGAAAACCTTTGCCAAGCCTGATTCAGTCATCAGGTTGTTGTTTTCGACTATAAAATTGGGGATGGGATACCATATTGAGGATATTGAAAGGGTGGTCATGTTTGGGGTTCCTGGTAATGTGGCAGAATTATGGCAGGAAATTGGTCGCTGTGCACGTGCTACAGGCATGAAAGGCATGGCTTTTGTGTACTTCACAGGGAGAACGGTGGCAAAGTCAGATAGGTATGTTGCGAGCATATCCAAACGGCTTAACAGTCAGTGTCATCGGAGCATGGTGCTAGAGCCATTTCATATTAGAGGTGTCGAGGAGGATAAGTTCTGTCCACCATCTGAAGAATGTGCAGGTAACTGCACTTCATCCTGCGCCTGCAGTTTTTGCACTTGCTGTGATTTCTGTAAGCGTCAGTGCAGTTGCTCGGCTGCATCATTGGGCCTACTTGCTCAACAGATGGCAGGGATTGACATTGTTACTGATGACAGTCAATCAGATTGAGAACCTCATCTTCTATAACTGTTCTAAGCAAGTGCCCGCGACGCATACTCAGCAGGTTCTTATGTTTTTCTAGACGCTCCTTGAACCGACCTGGGTCATTCACTCCTGTGAACAGAACAAAGTCTGGAAAGCAGTCATGGTGACGTCCAGGGATGTCTGCAAAAAGTTCTTCATCTTTAAGCTTGGTCACAATGAGAAGAACATCATTTTCATACTTAGCTCCTGTTTTCCGGTACCTCCGGCCGTTGCAATCCGTTGCCTGTCCGAACAAACAATTTCTTTGTTTATATATGTTAAGATAACATTGTATTTTCAGCATATAGTACTGAACTGCCCAGTCATAATTATTTGTTTATGTCTATATTCAGGTGTACAGAACACTTTTAACAAAAATCAGAGTTATACTGCATAATATTATAGTCAGTATCATTGAGTTGTTGCAGTGGAAAGATTAGATTTTATTAACCCTATCCATACGCCAAGTGCGCGGGAAAACAGTGGCCCAACTACACTGAGCCTGTCACTAGGGCGCGTTTCTTATGACAACGCAGTTGCTTAGATACGCATAGCAAAGAACGGCTGCACAATACTAAGTTGCGTCGTCAAATACAACGGTACTTTAGCATGGCAGTCCATACGAAAATGTTATATATGTGCACGTTTTACTGAATGAAACAAAAATGACTGACTCAATAATCAAAATATTTTCTACACATATACTAGAGGTTATATGCTTCACATAAAAGGAATAAAAACTATATGTCATCATGACAAAAAAAAAGTTGCAGCCATTAGCGAAAATAGACCACTTAGAGTGAACCAGATTGGGGGGTTTTCAGGCCATGTTTTGAGGGATAATGTCAACTTTGCTATGGATATCAAATTAGAATGTTGCAAACATATGGTGAGAAATATTCTTTATTTAATATATGAACGAAAAAATGTAAACAAATTATTATTTTTTATAGAAAAGTGGTTTTAAATGAAAACAAATAAAAAGATGCCTCAAGGCATTGTGGCGTTATTTGCGGGCAATGACCTGAGGCATCATGGCGTTGTGAGCCTGGGAGTGCGTCAAGGCATTGTGGCGCACTTGTCCTGGGAGTGCATCAAGGCATTGCGGCATTTTTCACCTGGGAATGACTCAAGGCATTGTGCAGTATGGATAGGGTTAAGAGAACATTTGTAAACCATATGGCACAAGGACTTGCTTACCATTGACCTGCTCGCAACATACCTACTTTATCTGTGGTTGATTATATGTTGGTATTTTGGGAATATCATTCCCAAAAGTCACCAAACCCATTAAAGTTTTATGAACCTTAATGACAAGGGGCGTAGCCAGAGGTTCTGGGTAAAATCTTGGCAAAAGTTTTACTAATGTTGATCACCAAACAGTATTACTTATCTGTGGTCTTGATGTATTTATGTTATTTATGTTATATTATCTGGTAGAGATTGAGTGTATAAGCAAGAATCTTCAATAAATCTACATAACCTGAACAGACATAGGTTGACATCTCTCTCCTTCCTCTGTTTACATTGGGAAAAAAATGAGTTATAATTAGGTAATTATCTATGGTTAAAATTCCCCACTTATGAGGATGGTTTACAGCATTTCGATTACCACACTATTAGAAGCCTAGGGAATTCAATTCAAATTATCCTTGGATACAATATATGTTTAGCCGGTTGTTGGGCCAAAACTTAGGTCTTACTTACCTTATCATATATCCCTGAAACCTCCCGGCCCAAACCAACCATGTGTCCATGGTTTCTAATGGTTGTTTCCGTAAGGTGGCCTCGTGAAGTGGAAACGCTCTCTGTAATAAATCATCTTACATTTATGTTTACCAAACATCAGTTTAAATGTTGTGAGTGCACTAATAATCAGGATGCAAGTTGTCCTTTAGTTGACAGGTTTCCTTCAATCGCCTCATTACCAAAATCTGTATAGTTCTATTAAGGTATTAAGCTAACATTCACTTCAATTATATGTCTATATGCGTAATTCTTTCAGGTTTAAGCACTTGTAAAGCATATTTTTGTCAAAAACTTTGAATACCCCAACTTGCATCCCTGTAATAATAGAACTGTCAAATTTGCCTGTGACACCTTTCAAAAATTTGAAAAACATTATATATACATGTACATATCCCAAGTTTGTGATTAACCTTGACAGTCGGTTTAATAATTCTGAATACAATTATGGCAGAAAGTCATACTAAGAACAGCTGATATGTTAGCTTTAATAGGGCAGACTTCAATAGATAAGGCTGATTAGTGGGAAGTTAATTATCTTGTGGGAAGTTAATTATCTTGTTAAGATTACACTACAATTAAGTGAAGAAATAAAAAACCCACTAAATCAATACTTTACTTTAAAATTAGGGTCATACCTTTAAAATCCCTGTTGAAGTGCTCCATCTGGAGATCTGCTTCGTTGTTGTTTCCCTCCCCGCCAGAGGCATTAACAGTCCTGGCCCATTTTAGTTGGAAGGCAGTTCAGTAGTCAATTTTTCTATTTATTTTAAAACATGCATTAATTATGCCATGATAGGTGTGCGTATTCACAAAAACATGGCCAGATTAGCCCATGGCATAAACATGCCTGGATTGCACTAGCGGAATCTGCTTTTCGAACGCAACCAATCTACAACGTTATTTTGATTGGTTGCATAAATTTAGTTGCGCCAATCAATGACGCTCATTTCATGACGCAACATTGTAAGCACTTGTTTTTGCCGAGTCCGAGGTTGCCGTAGACTCTAATACTAACGCCTTGTTATTTTTAAGTGGCCGTAAAAGAAAAACTAAGTCGGTTTGGTGTACTTCTATCAACTTTTCCCTAAATTATAGAGTTAGGCTTAATCCCTGTAAGTTTTATGCAATCATTACCAATAAATTATTATCTGAACCCCTGCATATACCTTAAACTGTTGCCTATGAATATACCAAGGTGAATCTTACTTCAAGAATAGAAAGATGAGGTCGACTCTCGATACAATAGCAGACTTAACTGATGACATATTTAATGGAAGAAACAATGATGCCACAACCTTTGCCGTATTCTTTGACCTGAAAAAGGCCTTTGATACGGTAAACCATCACATTCTCTTGTCAACGCTAGAAAAATACGGTATTAAAGGCAATTTATTGAACTTACTGCGCAACTACTTATCAAACAGAACCCAAGTCACCTCTTGTAATGGCACTTTGTCAACAGTTAAAAATATCTCGTATGGGGTACCTCAAGGTTCCATATTAGGTCCTTTACTGTTTTTAATGTATATAAACAATGTTGAAGACTGTCTTGTGCACTGTAAGGTTAAACTATTTGCTGACGACACTGTTATCTACTGTACTGAAAATAATGTTAACTCTCTAAATGCTAAAATACAAGAGGATGTGAAAAACTTTTTCAATTGGTGCCAGGCCAACAAGCTCACACTTAACATATCAAAAACCAAATGTATGCATTTCAGAGGCCCTAGATCGAGAGTAGGTCATGTCGAACCAAACCTTTTTATAAATAATACCCAACTAGAAAATGTAACAAATTATAAATATCTAGGCATCACGCTGGATACTGCACTGAAATATAACGTACAAGTTAGAGAAACCCACAAAAATGTCAGTCACAAACTTTATTTATTGAGAAGAATTGCTAAGATGGTTCCGAATTATGTCTTAATGAAAATTTTCAAGGCTCATATCTTACCTCTATTTGACTATGGTGATGTTATCTATAGTGGATGTGTAGCGGGTGAACTGGACAGACTACAGATCTTACAAAACAAATGTTTAAAGGTGGCTCTAAAACTACCTAGGTTAACTGACACTCTTTTTGTTCATCGCTTGGCCTGTGTGCCCAAACTAGACGACCGTAGAAAAGCTCATGTACTCAATTTTGCTTTCAAGAGGAGTAGAAAGCCAAACTTCCTCAACAATAACAACCGAAACACTAGATTATGGGATGGTCCTATTCTTTTGACACAGAGACCTAAATCTACTTCTTATGACTTTCACTGTGTTCAAAGAAAAACAGCAATACTATGGAATAATCTTGATGCTGAATCGAGAAATATCGAATCTTATATAAATTTTAAGGCCTTAACCAAGGCCGAAAGCTTGGTACCATTGTACTTATAATGTCACTTACTACTCCTATTCTTCATCCATCACCTTTTCATCGTAGTTTTCTTATAGTCACCTAGATAGCCCTATTTCTTTCTATGTGTATGCTACAAGTTATAGTTATGTTTTACCATCAGGTAATGGCCAATCATACCAGACCTAGTTTCACTAGGACTGAGGCTATTTCCTACCTCTTGTATACAGGTGATATCTTATGTATATTGACTTTGTTACGTTTACTTATATATGTACTTGTTCCTGTATCGATTGACAAATACTCTTAATAAAAAGAATGGCCAGCCGAAGATGCCAGTCAGCTGGGGATGGAATTAGCGTTATGGGTTTGTCCTTCCACATGTTAACCTGGCTTTTAATGGCATTACTTCCACGCTCAACACTGAGTCCGTCCCCAAATAACACGGTCGGCCGATACAATCCATCCTCCATTTAGGGGACATAATTCTCTTGGTAGTGGTAAAGAATATCAACCATATCAGCCGACCGGTTCTTATCCTTATTGAGAACACCCAGTGGAACCTGCAATATATCTGACCAAAATCTTAAAATTATCTCTTTTTGTCCTTTTTCATTTGGTCCAAAAGTGTTAATATTCATCATATTAACATCACATACTCTGAATTTATACCAAATTTATTATAATTTATACCAAATTTATTATAATTTAGGACTGGGGAGTTGGTTTTAAGTTGCTTTTGGATGTTATCTATTGATAGATTACCCAACGTTTCTGCTTTAATTGGGGCCGGTAGTGCAATAAGCCTATAATATAGATATGCCTATTAGAATTTAGAATTAATACTTCATTGTATGATTGTATTGTACGCTACCATATGACTTTTCTGTCTAGATTCCTGGCTGTACTCATGGGGGATGTGGAAGATAACTTGCTCTTTCAGGCCCTTGAAACAGTCCATATACTTTATGAGGATGCGCTGAACGAGAACTTTCATCTCCCATATTAGTAGCTGCATGTCCTCGTTGTTTGGCAGCAGTCTCTCCAGCGGGATCTACAGTGGCAAAGATGAAACTGTACAGTGTAGAGATAGGCAGACTATCTAAAGAAAAGAAGCTGATAGTGCCACAGCCAAAAAATGAAATATTTAGGAGGTCATTTGTCTTAACAAATCTGTGGAATAACCTTCCAGATGACATCCAAAATACAAAAACGAGAATCCAGTTTAGACAATACCTTCGAACAGCCTATATGAGTGAATTTGAAGAATATCTTTCCTCTGATTTAATGTATTGGGATGTATTTGAACCGGAGAAAGATAGTTTTTCTGCTCTTAACTAAGCACTTGATATCGTATTGAAATAAAAAACTCAAAACTTTAAAAAGACTCGGTTAAATCAGTTGGAAATGGGCAGTGGTACCCCACTGCTAATGACCAGATGAGAGCTAATCACCCTGCTGGGCGGCAGAGATCATGGAACCTGTGATAGCAGGAGAATATCTCTCTCCTTTTTATTACTCTAAGGTCCTACCCAGGCGGGACGGTGCTCCCCGTAATGTGCGCGTTACCTCATCACATATGTTTTTTTCGCTCAACCCAAACTTTCATTAAATTCCCACTATATAATTTACAGATGTAGAGAGGATCCAATTGGACATTGGAAATTTGTACAATTAAGGTTGTTAGTAGCTACTGAAAACTGTACAGAGGACTTCCGGTTCGCGCCTTTTCTGAGAGAAAGCTTTTCGCTCCACTAGGAGCATTAACCCGTTCTTTTTTTCAGCAAAAGGTTTGAGCAGCTCCTCGTGTAGGAGCAAAGTTTAGTGAACTATCAAGGACACTACAGAACATTGTCATTTACCTTGTCGTGAAACGTATAGGAAGATATTTACAGAAAAAGATCGAAGTTACCTAGGATCGGGATTATCGCCCAGGAAAAGATCGATTCTCAAAAAGTGGACAGTGATTTAAGACAAATAACGATTACCCAAAGCCAGGAGCTAAAGAAATATCCAACACACAAGGATATTCGGATATACAGTGCTATAATCCAGGATTATAAGTAATCTAACAGATTATCAAGGTAGGCAAGCATAAGTAGCGCCATCTTCAGGATCGAAGTGACATAAACATAAGAACTAGTTGTAATAAAACCCACCAGGTAGGGCCACCATCTCACCAGCAAAGAAGCTGCGAGAGATACCGAAGGAAGTGTTGAAATACAAAAACAGTAGTTGTGGACTTAACACAAACATATAAATGTAACAAAGCCTCCAAATCTGAATTAAAGCGATTTAAAAACTTTTAGCAGATGTGACAAGTGTTCTAGACCTCAAAATGTTGATATAAAGTGAATGCAATAACAACATAGAAGCAGAGCGGAAGTACATGTCGGCCATTTTGAATAAAAGGCAAAAGTTCTAAGGAGCCATAGGAATTACCAACCTGACCTATCTCAAATACCCGTTGCAACGCTAGACATTCATGTCGACGACTAGAGTGATAACAGACAACAAGGAACAGGGTGTCAAAAGAGGCATTGAAGAATCGCCTGATCACTCAAGCAAGCAGTCGAAACTAGCCAAACCGAATAGTAGAGAGAAGCCTAATATAAACATGGCTGGTGTTAAAGGTGCAAATGCAAACAATAGTGGTGTTAAACAAAATGATGAAAACAAAAAAGAGTCTGATCCGGGCCTTAGAGTTTTGATTGCATCTCTCGCTACAGATCAGGAAGAATCCAACAGAAAAGCGCAAGAAAAATACGCGGCAGTGTTAGCACGTTTAGATCAACTTGATGCGTTGGAACAAGATGTAAATACAATCAAGGAGGGCTGTCTGTTCAGAGATGAAGAGCGACTGAAAGCCCAGGAGGATAAAATGGTTGTTGTAGAAGAAAATATAGCACACCCAAGGGACACAGATTACCTACACGAGCAACAGGCTAAAAGAGAGAAAGACCAAGAGTACATAGTGAAAGAAACCAAGAAATTGGAAAGAAACTTGCTGATTCTAGGCATAAAATCAGGAATAGGAGAGTCACAAGAACAGCTAAACGAAAAGGTAGATAACATAATTATGAACTACTTAAATCTGGCCGACATTAAAGTGGTGAAATCCCTGAGAGTAAGTTCAAAACAGGACATGCCTATCAAAATTGAGCTGAAAACTGCCGAACAAGCAAACCAGGTGTATGAGGCTCGAGGGAGACTTAAACAGCATGACGATGTCAACGTAGAGAAAGGAAAAGGAATGAACATTCGTAGGGACACTCCCCACATTGTACGACAAAGATTAACCAAAGTCAAAGCAATAGCCAGTGCAGCCATAGCCCAGCAGTATGAGGTCGAAAAGTTTGGGACAAATATTAAAATAAATGGCATATTTTACAGACACGACCAGCTAGATGGCATCCCGTCCAGCTTATTACTGTCTAATTTGTCCAAGAGAGAAGATCAAAAGGCAGTAGTGTTTTTCACGTCAGAAAACCCCCTCTCCAATCATCACAAATCTCCATTCCGACTAAATGGGGTTAGGTATGAACATGTGGAACAATACCTGTTCTTTCAGAAGGCAAAGGTAGTTGGAGATCCAATCAAACAGGACATGGCAATGGCAACGAGAAACCCAGTAGAATGCAAAAGGTTTATGGCCAACGTGGAGGACCCTAAGAATCGTTGGAAAGACCATCGAGAGGAGCTGCTCCTTCAGGCACTCAGAGCAAAAGCACGACAGAATGACTTGGTGAGGAATTACCTAATCCTTACTGAAGACAAAGTCATAGGAGAAGCCTCACCCACTAGCAAATTATGGGGCATAGGAATGGGTTTAGATCACCCAAATGTACTGGATCAGGAATCATGGCCACCAAATGGAAATTTGCTAGGCAAAACGTGGATGAAAGTGAGGAAAGAGATCGCTGACGACATGAAGAACCAGCAACCCCCCGAAACGCAGATGGATGATACCCCATCTACATAATTTGTACTGAAGTGTGATAGTAATCTTGAAGAATGAACCTTCCTTAAAATGTCTTCCAAGTCTACAACGAACAATACAGCCTCGATAAAATTTATTTCGTTAAACATTAATGGTCTGAACAATGTGGTTAAGAGGAAAGCTGTTTTTACACATTTTAGTACATATAATAATACGATAGTAGCTCTTCAAGAGACACATTCTAGTGAAGCTAAAGAAATTATTTGGAACTCTCAATGGAGAGGACAAATATATTATTCGCACGGAACCTCTGCGTCCAAGGGTGTGCTTTTCCTGATACCGAACGATTTAAGGAAAATGGTATTATCTACACATAAAGATAAGAAGGGAAGATGGTTACTTTTAATGATGAAAATTAATGGAAGTATTTCTTGTGTATTTAATATATATGTACCAACAGCTGATAAGCCTGAAGAGCAATCATTATTAATTAAATCGATAAAAGAGAAAATACAAGAGTGTGACCACGATAACCTGATTATGTTGGGAGATTTTAACGCTGATGTTTCATACAAACCAACTAGTGTCCAAGGGGTCAAATTAAGAGATATGATAAGTGACCTGGATTTAAATGATGTTATTGATTCCAAAGAGCTGGGTTTACCCCCTTTCACGTGGTCGAGACTAGAACAAAACTCTAGGTTGGATTATGTATTTGTATCAAACAATATTGCCAGTAAAGTTACTAAATGTTCTACGATTTATAACACACAATCTGATCACAGAGAGGTACACGCTGATATTATGGTGTCCAGACCCGACAGGGGAAGAGGTTACTGGAAACTGAATAATATTCTGTTAAATGATGCTAAATTTGCATACGAAGTAGAAAAATTATGTGAAAAAGCCCAGGAAGACAAATTGAATCCAAAACTATCTTGGGAATTTTTTAAACTAAAGGTCAGAGAACTTGCGATAAAACTAAGTAGTGAAAAGGCAAAGTTAAAAAGAAGCCAAATCGAAGAGAATAGAAAAATCCTGATGTCATTAGATACCAAGAAACGGTTGAATTTAGAAGAGGTAAATGTACGAAAGAAAATTATACAAAATATTAGAGAATTCGAGATGGAAAAAGCAGAAGGTGCTTTACTAAGATCCAAGGCTAAGTGGGCGGCCGAAGGAGAAAAGCCCTCAAGATATTTTTGCTCATTAGAGAGGTATCGATCAGAAAAGAAAGTTATCAATGTTTTAAATATTGACGGTGTGATAAAAAATGAAAAAAATGATATAATTAATGAGGGTCAGAAATATTATGAAAAACTGTATAGCAAGGATTCCATTGATGTTAGAGACATGAATAACTTTGTTAATCCCGAGCATTATATAAAACTGGACGAAGCTGACAATAATTTACTATGTCGTGAAATTACTCCAGAAGAGGTAGAAAAGGTGATAAAAGGTTTTAAAAAGCATAAGTCCCCCGGCTGTGACGGTTTTGGGGCTGAGTTCTACCAGTTCTTTTGATATTGTATAAGTGATCTTTTTATGGCTATGTTAGATACATGCTTAGTTGAGGGTGAAATGTCTGAGAACCAAAAGCGTGGTTTAATCTGTGTAATTCCAAAAAAAGACAACGATTTAACACTATTAAAAAATTGGAGACCAATAACACTGTTGAATGTGGATTATAAAATCATTTCAAAAGTCTTAGCGAACAGATTAGCATTCTTCATACCTAATATCATAGCAGACGATCAATTCGGTTTCATAAAGGGTAGATTTATAGGATCTGCCATAAGAAAGATTGACGATATACATTCATGGTTGGAAGATCAAAATGAATCTGCATTAATCACATCAGTCGACTTCTCAAAAGCTTACAACTCTATAGATTGGGTTTTTATCGAAAAAGCCTTGAGAGCTCATGACATTGATGAACTGTTTATTTCTTGGATAAAAACATTGTTAAAAGAGTCTAAAGCTACCTTTATGAATAATGGCTTTAGCTCAAATTGGTTCAAGATAGAGAAAGGTGTAAAGCAAGGGGACCCCATATCCTCGATTCTCTTCATAATCGTAGCAGAAAAATTGTCTGAACAGATAAGGAGAAATGAAAATGTAAAGGGAATATCATATGCAAATATCGAAACTAAGCTAGTACAATTTGCAGACGATATGACTTTGTTAGTCAAGGATGAATTCTCACTGGTCCAAGCTGTTCGTGTCATTGAAAATTTTTCTTTAGCATCAGGTTTGTCCTTGAACCCTAGTAAGTCCAAAGGTTTCATAATCGGAAATATAAACATTACAAATAGAACCTTGCTCCGTATAGATTGGACTGACAGAATGAAAATCCTGGGAATAAATCTTCTTAACCCCAGAAACGAGAGCGAAATGTTCAAAATAAACAGTGAGGAGTTATTAAACAAGATTAAAGATACTATTAATGCATGGGGAAATCGTTTCCTTACCATCAAGGGTAGAGTCATGATCTGCAATGTTTTTTTGTTGCCTGTCTTCCAGCACGCTTTATCATGCATTCACTTTAGTGAACCGCTTTTGAAAGAAATAGAAAAAATTGTTCTAAAATTTGTGTACAAAAGCGACCATCACAATATAGGAATAAACTTCCTAGCACAAAAAGCAGGGAAAGGTGGACTAAATTTGAGGCTAATCAAAGAAATATATCTTACAAATAGGATTATGTGGGTAAGACGAATTCTTTTAAACAGAGAAAAATCCTGGTTCAAGATCCTTGAAGCTTACCATCAAAGGGACATAGACGAAATATTCTTGTGCAGGTTTAAGCCCTCGATAGCGATAAATAGTTTCTATAAGGAGCTGTTCGAAATATGGAATAAATGTTATTTTAAAATAAAGCCAGAGAGCATTGAGCAAATTCTTAAAGAAAGAATATGGGCGAATCGGTATATAAAGGATAAAGGTCAGATGTTATATTGGTCCACGTGGAAACAAAGAGGCATAACAGCTGTGGGGGACATTTTCAATGAAATATGATGACCACCAACGAGCTTGCTTCAAATTATGATTTTAACCCTTCTTGCTTTTCTAGACAGCTCCTAAAAAAAGCTATACCTAAGGAATGGATTAATACCATAAAGAGGGAAAGAAATTATATTATAAATAACTCTGTAAATTTTGTCGTCGAGGACAAAATCCTAAATATTGTCGAATGTAATGCAAAAATAGTATATGAGCAATTCATAGCTAAGCTGAAACCAAAATGGCAAAAGTTCCAGAAATGGCAACAAAAGTTAAATATGACCAAAGAAAAGTATGACGAAATCAACTGGGAAAATATTTTCTCTTTGCCATACAAGACCTCTACTGAGGCAAGGTTACATGTGTTTCAATACAAAGTCCTCCATGGTGTACTAACGTGTAATGGATATCTTAAGCAGATTGATGTATTAAAGAAGGATACATGCTCCTTTTGTAATAAGAAAGACGATATTGTTCATTTTCTAGTTTTATGTCAAAGAACAAAAAACCTATGGCTGAATATACTTAGATGGATATATGACAGCGGTTTTATGAACAAAAATATAGGTGGAAAAATGATATTCAACAGAAGAGGTAACAATGTAATCATAAAACCCATCGATATTATATTTGGAGTGGAATTAACAAATACAAATTCCAAGATAATTAATTGGATTATCCTACAAATAAAATCATTTATATACAGACAAAAGCTGTTCGCGAATGGCTTTGTAGATACTCTATCTGCAATGTACGAACTACGTATGAGATGTAGTGTGGTGCTCCACACTTTTAATTTCAGTAACACAAGCAAGGAAGAAAAAGTTGTATGGAGGCGAACAGCCGAAAGTATATCGGAATATATTGAATTGTTGAAAACTCAATAATAATATTTGCCTCTCAGCGGCCAAATACCCTTGATGTTAAACCGGTTAATATTCTTATATCAATGTCTTTAGAATTGTAAAAGCCCAGATGGCAGGTGTTAATGAATAAAGTCGTTTGTAAAAACAAAAAAAAAAAAGAAAACTGTACAGAGCCATAATGTTAATATGCTATCAATTTAAACTGTGATAAATTAGATCTACCCGTAGAAAGAGGGGGTAGACAGGTCGCCACCAGTTAATACCACATAGCTGAGTTAAATAAAGGTTTAGGAGTTCGGAAATCCTTTGAAAATCACATAAGTCTAAATTACTCTAAATAAAGTTGGGAATTACAAAGATATACTAGTTTTATTCTTTCACATTCATTGTAGTGTCTCCCCAGTTGTAGGCCTACGCAGATGATTAATGATTAAACATTGATTTAATTTATTATTTAATATTTTGTCAATGGCCTTTAAGGAATAATACAATGAGAAGTTAATTTGTATATGTAAGGTATTCTTCCGTTTGGGAATTGTGAGACATTGATTCAAATTTGATTTGATATTTTGATAACTATATACACTTAGGAAAATTACCCGCTCAACTTAGTAAAGTTATTTCCGCGCACTACATACTTTTAGCATACGGCAGGGCGGTTTTCTCGTTATTTTCTCATTAAAACGGCGCGGATAAGTCCTGTAGACCACCTCCCCATGGGGTAACTGGAGGAATTTGTATTACCCGTTACTGTTGGTGCATGGCAGTAACTAAAGACAACAGCTACCCGAGTTAGATCTATTAAGGCTGGTGATGGTTCATGGCTAGTGATGGTAGGCTGGTGATGGTGCATGGCTACAGTAAAGCGGTATCAAAACGTAGAATTGAAATCAATTAGACATGTAAGATTTATTTGATCTAATATATACTTTTATTCCTTCTGGTTGGTAAAGCGTTGTACAAGAACACACAAGTTGTACAAGAACACACAAGTTGTACAATAACACACAAGTTGTACAATAACACAAAAGTATTCAGTAATGAAGATCATTACCTGTATACATTGCATGCTAAGTATGGTTTACTTTTTGTCCTTGTCAAAGTGGAAATGGAATTCCACTCGGCAGTCCTTGAATTGTGCCTGGTTGAGGAATTTCTGCGCTTCCTCCGTGGCGTGCCTCACTGCTTGCCTCACAGACACTGGTGTGGATTGTTTAGGAGATGGAGACACAACAGGCCTTAATGACCGGACGGGTGAAATCCCCTCTAATCCATCCACAGAAAATAAGTCATCATCTGAGGCATCCGAAGATGGCCTTGGAGGGGTGACTTGTGATGGGACTTGGGAACAGGGGATTTTGCCTGGGCTATCGAACACAACTTCCTCAAGTGATGCCTGGGTTATTAACCTCCTAATTTTGCCTGGTGTAAGCTGGACAGATATCTCTTTCCTCTTCAAAACTGTGGTGTGAGTGGTCGATTTGGGGGAATTCCCCACTGGAATGGCTTTATTGGGGGTGGCAGGAGGAGTAGAGGGGGCAGGGGAGGGTGCAAGGTCGAAATTACCCACACTGAAGGGAGTAGGAGGCATATCTTCAGTTTGGGATGTTTGGACCGGGTGGGCAGGGGGTGGAGGATCAATGACATCAAACACAGGTGCTGGGAGTTCACTGTGTGTTGAAGGGGTAGGGTCAGAGGGTTTGGGTGCTGGGGCAGGCAAAGCCTCAGTTGATGTACCGGGGAGGGCAGGAATGATTTGGGCAATAGATAAGGACATAGCCCTTCTGGTTGACATGGAAGTTTCACTGTAGTGGTTAATACTTGCGGCATTCTTGTGTCCCAAAACAGCCTGGATGTCTTGTATTTCATACCCAGCATTCCTTAGGGAAGTAATACTAGTGACCCTCAGACAATGGTTTGTATATCTCCACGACAACGATGCCTCAGTAGAGATATTGGGGAGAAAATTGCCAATAGTATTGATACCATGGGGTTCACCTGTGTACCAAATAGGGTGGGATGAAGAGGCATTAAAATCTGGTTTCTGGAAGAATGCTTCGGAGTCAGGGCTTAGTTTAGATATGTATTTTTTTAGGGAGAAGACGGGGCACAAGCTGGTTCCTGTGGCCCACATCAGCTGGGATTTCCCTGTATCCTTGCCTTCATTGGCCTGGTGATTCTTCTCCAGAGCATTCTTGTTCAGATATGCATATTCATTACCTTCCTCATCCAAAGCAAAAGATATGTCTGTGCCCTTCATCTTCCTAAACCCTTCACGGCCTCGACGACAAAAAAACAGAGCTACTTCAATGTATGACTTATACTGAAGTGCCACTGGAGTATCAACACCAAGTACACCAGAGGTGTACATCTTCTTTAAGTCTGATTGTGAGACTGGACGGAATTTGCGTGTTTTTTTGTTTTGTCCAACATCGGATTTTTATTCATTAAACATGTTAACATAGAAATGTATATTCAACGGTGTGAGAGGAAACATTCACCTGCTCATTTTTTATTTTTGCTCTTGGAGTTATTCCATATGTAAAAATAAAAGACACAAGATGTTATCAACTCTGCTTTTTGTTGATTTGTTAAATCAGTGCGGGTTTATACACGCGAAAAGGAGATATTACATAAGGTTTTTCAAATATTAAAGACAAAGTTTTTCCACCTGTCGTAGAGTTTGCTAACCGAAGGGTTGTATTTAGCTGCCACCTTCATCGCTTCGACCCTATTTTTAAATTCGTTTAAGAAAGGTTCCAACCTGATATTATTATTGCCAAACAGCCTTTGCCTATGTATATAGGATTTGGCTGCCAGCAAAATAAAATTGACTCTATGCGTTTTGGGGTCATTACCCAGAAGACCTAGAATAATATTCTCTACAGAAGGAGCTTCTTCGAAAAAATTCCGCAAGTCTCCTGCATTGTTTAACCAAGCAGTTAGATCAATCCAAAAGGCTCCGACAGGCTCACATTCCGTGAAGAAATGGACGATGCCATCTTCCTCCTCGCAATATGAACAGGTCGGGCTTTCCTTGATTTTGATTCTCTTCAAATATTGATTACAACAAATATTCCTGTGCAAGACTTTATACTGTAAAGCTTGCAACCTAACATCATGTGTGGCAAGGTACGGAGAGGAAAAGTATGCTCCCCATTCTTTTTCTGATCTGATTGGATTTTGAGTTCCTAAAATTCTCGGCCACTTTCTAAATTTCTTCAAGTCTAATTTTTTGCTCTTTAGTAGCGCTGTATGAATTTGTTTGGCGGAGATGCCCTCAATATTCATTTTTTCCGACCCTATTTTGATTAGGATTTCATTTCTAATTTCGACTCCGTTGCCTTCTTGGGCGACAGTTCTTAGCCAATCCCTTGGGATGGCATGCTTGAGCTGAAGCCGGAATTTGCGTGTTTTGTCCTTCCCTTCTATCCTACGTGTACGTAACTGTCCTCCAATGACATTGTTGGTGGCAATGAAGGAAGGGTCCTTCTTGAGAGAAACTTGGCGGCAATAAGGAGGAAGTGTTAGGTGACGTTGGATAGCAGCACGTATACTCAGTAGACTTTGGTTGGAATACTCTTGTCCATCTTTGTTGCGGATTTCAGTGAAGAACTGAGCCAAAGTTTCCCCTAGAACTTGATCTGACAGTGTCTCAAACGTCAGAGGCAAGTCTCGGTCGGTCAGCCAGTCTGCACAAAGATAAATGAACAAATATTGAAATTATACATAGGTAAAACATAAATGATTGTGGATGCATAGGTAGAAAGAAAGCAACAGAAAACAAGCAATATATTAATCAATGTCTAATAAGAAAACAATGTTTACTATAACAATTTTTTTCCTCGTACTAAGATCCTTGGACGCATTAGCTCTCGTCCAGATCGAAAGGAGGTAAAAGAATTAATTATTACTGTTTACTATAAGCACAGATGAAAGAGTAACTAGAGCCACTTCAGATTAGAGGGGTATTGACATAGAGAAGGGCGTTGATAAGATAAAGGGAGAACAGGGGCCGTATCGCTTCTCTATTGGAATATAATTAATGAATGCTTTAGGTGGGTGCGTAACAGGAGTCCATCACTGATATATTTTACTAGACATTTACTAGACACAATGCAGGCGGTTCGGGTACAGTAATATCTTGAATGAACAACTAATTAAAAAAAATTATTAATATTTTTACTGATATGAAGAGTGATGGTGTGATTCAATAGGAGAATTACATATATACAAATAGTTGCTATGTAACCTACTAAGTAGGTAATATGGTATAGCCTAATGCTTACCTGTAGGGCAGGATTCATGATGGCCAGTGCTTCGGGGCCTAGGTCGAGCTGAGAGGCCAGCTCCGTCTGAAAACTGAGTGAGGGCCTTAGGAAATTTGCCCCCACCGTTAGGGCCTTCTGGGTATCCGCAATTCTAATTCCGTAAATCCAACATTGTTGTTGACAATTGTTGACAGACTCAACAACAGCAACCTCCCATTGGTTATTAACGATCACATCAACAAATGCTCCTACAGCAAATTTTGGGGGCTCCATGTCTGTCTAGTGCCAGTGCAGGAAGTGAAGTGGCACTCACTGGAGGGTGCATAGAATTCCAACTGGAGGACCAACTATAAAAAACGACTGTCCAGGGTTATGAACCAACCCAAAACACGGAAACCTCCTGGGTGGGAATTAGTGGCATTTTTATTGTTGAGCAACAAAGGAAGGATGATAAAAATGGGATAACGGTCGTCTGCCCAACCATGATTGCTCAATTTGTATTTTATTTTATTGCCTTGATAGTGAAACCGCCCTTCCAACCATGATTCCTCAACTTGTATTTCATTTTATTACCTTGATGGTGAAACCGCCCTTTGTATGCTAAAAGCCTTAGATGCCGCCAAACATGGCCTAGAACAAAGACACTACAGTAATCATAGAAGCACTCCTACGTCGTGCTTCTATTCTCTGTAGTGCATTGAACTAGGCCTGCTCGGCTGCATCTAAGTCTTAAGTAAACCTTTTCACGCAAGCCAGTATCACACCTTGTTTATGCATTAGTTAGATATTTCACGCAAGATTTACTTTCACGCCCAAAGGTGGTTGCTCGATTGATTAGCTTTCAACAGCGGAGACTGAAATAATACTAAAATGTACCACTCAGATTGTCTCTGATGCGAATCAATGATACAAATTACACAACGGAAACAGGATGTAATAAAGAGATAAAAAAGAATCGGCATAATTAAGTTCTCAAACCAAACCAAAAGATATATGTAGGTATTATTCTAAAGGTTGTGATGTTTTCAGGCGACCGTCAATTTAACAGGTCAAAGGTCTGCAGAAGAAGATAAGGTGGATGTTAAATCGAGCGCAGCGTCGTTCCCAGGGCATAATCATTACATATGGACGTATGGATCTATGTGCGCTAAAAGTAGCAAGTAAACTTAATTTAATGTATTATTGTACGAGAATACTAATTTACTTAGGAATGTATATTGATTGACATTGCAAGCACGGCTAATATAATTAGCACCGATAAACACACTGTTACATTATGATGTTTATAGTTCCCGAACGCACCGCCGGAGGCGCGGGCAGACAACGTCAGGCAGAGGCACGAGGCAGAGCTGAATAAATAAAAGTTCTAGATAGTTCAAGCACCAACTCTTATGACTTCTCTAACTCACACTTCAACAAGCTTTCTAACAAAACATGGTGGCAGCGGTGAGTAGAGTTGTGATGCAATGATTCATGGAACACTATAAAATTGTGAATATTCTGACTGTTCTAAGCCCATGCCTGCTGGGTGATAATAGAGGAAAATCGCTGATCGTCGTCCAATAACCCACAACGTTATTGCATGCTCCTCTTCTACATGCCTAAAACTGTGTCCAGTAGATTTGCCTGTAGTGTTCAATCCAGAGGATATAGGAACATCATATCTTCAATGCAATAGAAAGTGTTGACATTATCCAGTAGTGATTCTGCATGTGTGAAAGTTCCCTCTCTAACAAAGGTTATTGATCTGTGTAGTTGTGTACTGAGAGAGTGAAATTTCTATAAATACATCAAGATGCCTGATCCACCACCAGTTTTAACAAATGTTCCTTTCCCCGACAAGTTGTCAGCTTCAGGTGACCTAAGCCAGAACTGGAAAAAGTTCAAACGAATGTGGGATGTCTATGAAAAAGCATCTCGTGTTAATCAACAACCCAATGATATTAGAGTTGCTACATTTGAAGCATGTTTAGGGTCAGAAGGATTAGACATTCTTGACGGACTGAAATTTGCTGCTGGGGAAGACAAAGCAGACTTTGCAGTTTTATCTAAGAAATTAGAAGAGCATTGTGTGGGTAAAACCAATCAGACATTCGAGAGATATGTTTTCAACCGTAGAACACAAGGTTCAGATGAGACAATTGACAAATATGTATCATGCCTTAGGATCTTGGTTAAGACATGCAACTATGGTACATTAGAAGATGAATTGATATGTGATCGTGTAGTGCTAGGATTGCGTGATGAGGCATGTAGGAAAAAGCTCCTACAAGAGGATGACCTACTTCTTGATAAATGCATTAAAATATGTAAGGCATTTGAATCAACAGAAGTGCGGCTGAAGGAAATGACTCAATCTGAACAAGTCCACAAAGTGTCACCGGTACAGCAGTCTAAGAAAGGTCCAGGTCCTAGACACAAATCAAAACAAGCCATCTCATCCGAAACCAGAGGGAAACCATTGTGCCGGTTCTGTGGAGTGCATCATGAGTTCAAGAAAAGTTTGTGTAAAGCATGGGGAGCGATCTGCAGCAACTGCAATGGTAGAAACCACTTCTCCCAAGTCTGTAAAAAGGAAAAAACTCAGGGTGTGAATACAGTTGGGACTGATGATACTGAGGCTTCAAACTCTGATTATGAGGACATTTACGCAGTTGGAGGGAAAGATCAAGTCTTCGCTGAAATGTTGATTGATAAAAAAGCTGTACGCATCCAGATAGACTGTGGTGCAACCACAAATCTCATACCCATGTCATATATTGGGAACCATGAAATACAGCCTCCAGAGAAGGATCTAAAAATGTGGAATGGTTCTACGACAAAAGCTCTGGGTGTCGCGAGAGTGAAGATGATAAACCCTGTAAACCAAAGAAAATATGCTGTGAAATTCACGGTGGTGAAAGAAAACCTTACACCTATACTAGGTAAAAGGGCTAGCGTAGACATGGGACTTCTAACGATCAATGAAAATAGCTTCCACATGGTAGCTGGAGTAAGCCTAGTGAGTGCATATGATGATGTCTTCAAAGAGGAACTTGGAATTCTGCCAGGTAAAGCACATCTAGTTGTAGATCACACTACAACACCACACATAGCTCAACCTAGACATGTACCTGTTGCTCTCAGAGATAAACTACAAAATGAGTTGAAGCGACTGTGTAAAATTAATGTTCTATCTCCGGTGGAGAAACCAACGGATTGGGTTTCTAATATGGTTGTCAGCACTAAGAAAAATGGCAATCTACGAGTATGCATCGACCCAAAGCCATTGAATAAAGCCATTAAAAGAGAACATTTTCAACTTCCCATCCTGGATGATATCCTTCCTGATCTGAGCGAGGCAAGAGTCTTTACAACCATAGATCTTTGCAATGGATATTGGCATATCGAACTTGATGAAGAGTCAAGCTACTTGACTACTTTTGCCACTCCCTTTGGTAGATTTCGATGGTTAAGACTACCATTTGGTATAAAGGCATCCTCTGAGATCTTTCAGAAAAAGATACTACAAGCAGTAGGGGATATAGAAGGTACCCTCTGTGTAGCAGATGACATTCTTCTGTATGGAGTAGGATCAGATGATGATACAGCCATGAAGGACCATGATAAGAAGCTACAAAGACTCCTAGAAAGATGCCGATCCCTGGGAATACGACTAAACAAGGAAAAAATCTCTCTAAGAAAAAAAGAAGTATCCTTTCTCGGACATCTAATTACTAGTAATGGTCTGAAGCCTGACCCTAATAAAGTCAAGGCGGTCCTGAATATGCCCAAACCAGTGGATGTTGAAGGAGTGCAGCGTGTCAATGGATTTGTGAACTACCTAGCTAAGTTCCTTCCTGGTTTATCTGATGTCATGAAACCATTACGTGACCTCACAAAGCAGGAGAACCCATGGATGTGGAATGAAGATCATGATAGGGCATTCAAAGAGATCCAGTGTTTAGTGGCTAAGGCACCAGTACTGGGATACTATGACCCAGGAAAGGAGATCACAATACAATGTGATGCCAGTTCAACAGGACTTGGAGCAGCACTGACTCAGGAAGGTCGTCCAATTGCCTATGCCGGCAGAGCTTTGGTAGGAGCAGAGCCTAGATATAGCCAAATTGAAAAAGAGATGCTAGCTATAGTTTATGCTGTCGAGAAGTTCCACCAGTATGCGTATGGACGAAAGATTACCATTCAATCTGATCATCTTCCGTTACAGTCTATCCAAAACAAACCTCTGGATAAATGCCCCAAAAGACTACAACGTATGCTCCTTAGGATTCAACCATATGATATGGAAATTGTCTACACCAAGGGAAGTAAAATGTTTCTGGCTGACACTTTGTCTAGAGCTTATCTCAAGGAAGACAGCAAATTCTGGACATTTGATCATGTTAATGCAACCGAATTTGTACCAATAACACAATCCAGAATGGATACCCTGAGAGAGGCAACTGGACAGGATGAGGCCATGGTAAATCTTAAAAGAACAATTCTTCAAGGCTGGCCAGAGAAGAAGGAAGATCTGCCTGAAGATCTTAAACCTTATTTTGCAGTTCGTGATGAAATCACTGTCTATGATGGGCTCATATATCGTGGAAACCGTGTGGTTATTCCATTTTCATTGAGGAAAACAATGAAAGAACAGATCCATTCCTCTCATCTAGGTGTTGATGCTTGTCTAAGAAGAGCACGTGAGGCACTTTATTGGCCAAATATGAACAATGAAATGAAAGACTATATGTCACAATGTTCGACTTGCAAGACTTATGCTACAGCCAATCCCAAGGAAACGCTGATGAGTCATGATGTTCCAGAACGTCGATGGGCAAAAGTCGCGACTGATTTGTTCACACTTGATGGGAAAGATTACCTCATAACTGTGGACTACAACTCCAACTTCTGGGAAATAGATTATCTGGACAATACTGAATCATCAACAGTAATTCACAAAATGAAAGCACATTTTGCTCGACATGGCATCCCTGACTGTCTAGTAAGTGATAATGGACCACAATACACTTCAAGTGAGTTTGCCAAATTTGCTAAGAAATGGGACTTTGTCCATGTAACGAGCAGCCCAGGAAATAGTCAAGCAAATGGCAAGGCTGAGTCTGCAGTTAAAGTTGCCAAGCAAATAATGAAGAAGTGCAAGGTCGCCGGGACGGATACATATCTTGCAATCCTTGACTATAGGAACACTCCACAACAAGGAATGAGTACCAGTCCTGCCCAAAGTTGTTCAGCCGAAGAACAAAAACTCTTCTGCCAAGTACTTCCAGTCTACTAAAGCCAGAGGTAGTCTGAAAAGTTGACAAAAAAGGAAACTCAGAATAAACAAGTGACACAGTCAAAGTACTTCAACCAATCTGCAACTGATCTTCCCATACTGGAAGACGACCAACCTGTCAGGATGCAACCTTTCCGTCTGAATCAAAAGACATGGACCCCTGGGAAGATAGTCAGACGTCTTGATGAGCGTTCATATGAAGTGGAAACGACATCAGGAACCATTCGGAGAAACAGACGCCATCTCCGAGCAGACTCGTCTCCATCATCTCAAGATCCTAAACCTCCATGTGATTCACTAATTAGGATGACTGACTATCAGGATTCACCTGTGCTGAATCAAACACCTAATAAAGATCCTACCACATCAATAAAGACAGAGACTAGACTCAAAAGTGCTGAAAAGGTGGTTCAGCCTGTGCAACTTAGATCAGGAAGAAAAACAACTGTGCCATCTCACTTTAATGATTTTGTGAAAAGCTAATTAACTGACTGATTTTCACAGTATAAGCAGAAGTTCATTAATATGTTTACTTGAAGGGTTTTATTGATGTTTATCTACCAGATTTCTCACTTACACTTACAGTTATCAAAAGTTACACTATCTTGATATATGTATATCTCTGAAGATCATTTTCCTTTTCTCATGAGAAGAGAGATGTTACATTATGATGTTTATAGTTCCCGAACGCACCGCCGGAGGCGCGGGCAGACAACGTCAGGCAGAGGCACGAGGCAGAGCTGAATAAATAAAAGTTCTAGATAGTTCAAGCACCAACTCTTATGACTTCTCTAACTCACACTTCAACAAGCTTTCTAACAAAACACACACCTTGGTCCTACGCTATATACCGGCAAACTGTTTTTGTTAAATTATCGCAATTACCTATTCTCTAGTAGATAATGTAAAAGACACCTTGAACTGATGATGATAACAACATCCGGTTCTTAGATTAGGGGACCGCAAACGCCAGAGATCACTAGTGAAGGTTAGGTATTAGCTTTGTGCTAATGATCATGGCAATATCTGTACCAAATTTCAGGACAGTGTATTAAATATATCCTTGATATATTCGTGCATTCTTGTCAAAGAATTGTAACAAGAATATATGTTGCATCCTGTGAGGTCCATACCTCTTTCATGCAATGTATCATAATCACTCATCTACATGAAATATATTTATCAATCTTTTTTATTTTGTTAGAGGAAGCTACCTAAGGGCCTGTTCCTTAAAACTGAACAGGATACAAACATCAAAATCAAATCATTTCTTGAGTACAAGGATTCAGATAGGGGCGACGTTTTTACACTGCCAAGTCATATATTGAGTGAAAGTTGTAAAAACGTTGCCCTATATAAAGTCTAAATAACTCACTTTTTGGAATCTTAACAGTTTCTGGAGATCGTCTCCCACAAAGTCTAAGATGATATAATGGTAAATAAGTGGAAAATGATTTAATTTGGTCAATATTTAGCTCATATTTTTATGTAAAAACGTCCCCATAATGTGGAAAAAACGTCGCCGTTTTTTCCACCAATTATTAGGATCAGCCCCAAGGCCTAAGGCCTAAGGTCTGAGAATCTTCCAATGGTGATATACATGTGTCTGCCAACCTATGCTTATGAAATCATACTTCTTAAACAAAATTGATTTAATCATTTCAGAAAGCACAGCTATTTTGTCTGGTGACGTTTTTACACCTCAATTTAGCCATTTTTACATTAATTGACTTAGGACCATAAATTCTGCAGCTATATTCAACCTTAAAAATGCACTCCCAGCTATGCATGCGCAAATCTGCGCAATTTTTCCTTTTACCACATACAACAAGTATATGATAAACCCAAACATATCCCCGAATATCTAAGAATTCCGAGCCCATTAAAAGCATGTAAATAACAAAAGAAGTGGTGCATTATCCAATCGGTGCGCACCAAATGGACGTCTATTGGATCGTCTGTCAACCAGAGATTTCACAGGGATTTCTCCCTTGTTAGCATACGTCATATATTGGAAAAGAGGGTGCACTATATGCTAATGATCTCAGTTGACCTTGTTAGCATAGTGTGACGTTTGTGGAATTCCGTTCCACATGTTAAACAGATGTTTGTTATTTTCGTTGTAAATTACGTCATTACCACATAGGCAATAAGGTATTGCAGCAGAGGCCTGTTGTACAAGTGTTGCGATTCTTGTCTATGTTCTTTCCAATGTCTTTGTGGCCATTGTTGCACATCTGTGTTCAGCTCCAGCTTAATAATAATAGATATTTAAATAATGATATTTTGTAATCATATAGTTTACTTCTGTGAGAATAAATGTATTATGAATATCGATAGCAGGAGATGGGAGGAAATGAAAAGAGCCAGTGAAATAATCAAAGATTTTCAACACAAGATAACATTATGTTTGAAATACAAAACAGGAATAATGAAATAAATATAATAATAACATAAGTACAAACTTGAACATAAATTGTGAAATGTATAAGAAACAACTTGGTAGATGTCCGGAAGGTATATCATAAATGATTAATTAATAATAGATTACTCAGTTATATAAAATTCAAATATCGATCTGCCTTGCAATGTATATCATAATGTATATCATTTCACATATATAGGAAGAATTGTTTTCATGTAATACTTTCATATTTGTGTTACATCAACAATACTGGACTTCAAAGTGTTGATAAGGGCGTAAAGCCACCAATCTCACTCACTCAAGAACTGAATCCATATACTAAGGACCAGAAAAATAGGCATTGGATTCATGTGTGCCTATCAGAGATAAATAAAGATGACAAAAGAACTTCATATATAATATAAGTTTCGAAATTTCTTGTGTTATCATTCTTCACTGTTTTTTATTGTAGCTGTTTTTTTAATTTAGGCCTAGTATGACAGATCTTGGTACACATGTAAACATAATGGAAGTTGGCACAAACAGTTTCCATAGTAGACATAATTCATAAGAAAAGAACTGGTACAGCAAAAGTCCATGCATGAATGATATAATAAAAACTGCTATAACTAGAATAACAACTCTTCTTTCTAAGGACTTAAAACTGACACAAGAATAGACCTACGTTTTTTCTGTGAATGGTATAATTAACCAATAAAATCTTAACTGGTTTACACTAGTATCTCCAGTGATGAGGGCCAATAGCCTGGGCTGATAGCTAGAGCCAATCAGGCTTATTAAATCATAGAAATGAGATCAAAATATTGGAATGAGATAATATAATGATAATTATTTCTTTATAATAAGTAACAGCATAGGTTCAATGATAAATGAATATCAGGAGATAAAATTATACAGTAGATGAAATACTTCAGACAATATGTGGGAGGTATGTCAGAAATAACAGTCAAGAATTTGATGATGTTTAATACTTGAAATAGATAGTATGTACACTATCACAAAATTTAACATTCAATATCATTTAACCAAGTCATGTTGGGATTACACATGTTTCGTAATTTCTCACTGTGTGATATAACTTAAAACAAAGGGGTAAGCATAGATGTACTTTGCATGGCATGCATCCATATAGCGTCTGGCTAGGTGTTTTTACCAGACCATTTCTCTTTCTAGCATAACATACTCTGCAAAAACTCCTCTTCAAAAAGCTCTCTGGCATACATCTTCTCGTCAAGCGGTTGGCATTCTCAGTAATGGGTTGATTTGGAGCAGGCTGAACGGTTTTTGAATTAGCTAACATTTCTACAATCAGACGTAGAGAAAAATCATGGAGTGGGACATATTTTGGACTTTGGCTATTGTACATAACAAATGAGTTCAGTTTCATTAGTTCAAGTAGGTACCAAAATATTTTTTTGGTCCATTTGACAGATTTCCTTGAAAAACAATAATACTGAAATAATTGGTCGGCACCCATAAACTGAGAATATTCCTTAATACACACAGGGTAATCCAGCTCTTTCCTTACAAATTTACCAGTGCTACTGTCCCTTACTGCTCGAGAACATTTTGTCATGAAGGATCCGTGTATAGTTGAAATAACATAGACCAACTTTCTGTCTCTCCAAGCACAAAATAAAACTTGGCCATTTTTAGCAAAAATGCCATCGCGGCGTTGCTGTAATTCCGGATGTTTTAGATCAATTAATTTTTTGGGAAGGAGAGTTCTGTTCTTGCGCACTGTTCCACAACAATAGGTTGAACATTTACGTGCAAAGTCCACAAACATCTGTACCAACGATAAAAAATTGTCACAATAGAGGTGATGTGCTTTTCCTAACAATTCTCCAGATTGAAGTAATTTTAGAACCACATCCTCATAAAAGGGTAGAGCCTGGAGAACATAGCCTGTCAAAAGGAAATGTATGTTGTATTAGTTGGTCATTACGATGGACTATCGCGCCTTTACAATGGACTATCGCGCCTTTACGATCGACTATCGGGCCTTTATGATCGACTATATCACCTTTACGATCGACTATCTCGCCTTTACGATCGATGATGGACTGTCTCGCCTTTACGATGGACTGTCTCGCCTCTACAATCGATTGTCGCGCCTCTACGATGGACTGTCCCGCCTCTAAGATGGACTGTCCCGTCTCTAAGATGGGCTGTCGGGCCTCTACGATGAACTGTCGGGCCTCTACGATGGACTGTCGGGCCTCTACGATCGACTAGCGGGCCTCTATGATCAACTAGCAGGCCTCTATGATCGACTGTCTCGCCTCTACGATCGACTGTGGGGCCTCTACGATCGACTAGCGGGCCTCTACGATCGACTAGCAGGCCTCTACGATTGACTGTTGGGCCTCTACGATTGACTGTTGGGCCTCTACGATTGACTGTCGGGCCTCTACGACGATGGACTGTCGGGCCTCTACGATGGACTGTCGGGCCTATACGATTGACTGTCGGGCCTCTACGACGATTGACTGTCGGGCCTCTACGACGATTGACTGTCAGGCCTCTACGATCGACTAGCGGGCCTCTACGATCGACTGTCTCGCCTCTACGATCGACTGTGGGGCCTCTACGATCGACTAGCAGCCCTCTTCGATCGACTGTCAGGCCTCTACGATTGACTGTCGGGCCTCTACGACGATTGACTGTTGGGCCTCTACGATCGACTGTCGGGCCTCTACGATCGACTGTTGGGCCTCTACGATTGACTGTCGGGCCTCTACGATTGACTGTCGGGCCCTTACGTCGACTATTGAGCCTTTACGATTGACTATTGAGCCTTTACGGGCCTCTACGATCGACCGGCGGGCCTCTACGATCGACCAGCGGTCCTCTACGATCAACAAGCGATCGACCAGCGGGCCTCGCCTTTACGATTGACTATCTCGCCTTTACGATCGACAATTGACTATCTCCCCTTTACGACTATCTCACCTCTACGATCGACCAGCGGGCCTCTACGATCGACCAGCGGGCCTCTACGATCGACCAGCGGGCCTCTACGATCGACCAGCGGGCCTCTACGATCGACCAGCGGGCCTCTACGATCGACCAGCGGGCCTCTACGATCGACCAGCGGGCCTCTACGATCGACCAGCGGGCCTCTACGATCGACCAGCGGGCCCTCTACGATCGACCAGCGGGCCTCTACGTTTGACCATCGGGCCTCTACGATCGACCATCAGGCCTCTACGTTCAACTATCGGCTATCTTGACTTTTATTTATATTTACCTGAGAGACTTTCAGCGACTAGCCAGATCTTTAAGCCCCATTTACATGGTTTATTGGGCATGTACTGTCTGTGCTGTGTCTTGCCTTTATGTTTTACCATGCTCTTGTCTATACTGATCTCTTTTCTTGTCCATAAACTGTTTTTGCTATCTTATTGAAGTGATCAAACAGCCAAGACATTTTCTTTTGTGCTGGGGTATAAGTCTCGGGTGCAGTATCTCCAATCGGGAAATTCAGGTATCTGTATACGAATAAATGCAAATAAAAAGATCTTATTGTCTTTATGTATATGTTTTGGCAGGGTGGAGGTTGTGGGGGGATGGGCAGAAGGGAGGCTACATTTTGAAAGGTAAATGCCAGGATCGTCAGCACTGCTGCAGCAGGAATTCATGGAACTATAATGCATGAAAGAATAGAAATCACAATATTTTGTTCAAACTTTGTCTTGAGAAAGAACATGGTTGGGGAGATACAAAAAGCAAAAAAAAAGAGGATTTTATTATATTATTTTGTTTTAGAGATAAGTGAAGTTTACTTCCATTCACTATGGATTTCAATGGGGGAAACTCATTGTGATACAAGTTCAGCTGAATAACTTTTTTTTTAGTCTACTGACCTCTTATTTTTTTCGATTGGGAGCGTAGAATAACATGTCAGCTATGTATATATGCATATTTTAAAGAAAATCGTACGGTTCAATTGTCTGCTATTGGGGAAAATGCAGAAAACACTCATTTTTCCCATAGGCTTCTATAATGAACAGTAGTTAATTTCAGCGGTCCCTGAAATAAAAACTAATCTAATGACATATGTTTTATTTTGCTTTTTGGGTTGCCACAACTATGTTCTTTCTAAATCCAAATTTTAAAAAAAATGCTTGCATATATTCAATAAATAGATAGCCTACATTTCTGACTAGGCCAAAAGCATCAACTAGTTCGAATATATATATGCTACAATGTGAAAATACTTTAAATATATTTACCTCATTATAACTAGGTATCTATCTCGCTGCATCAACGTTCCAAATATTGGGGTAGATATTTCTTTTGTTCTGGACCAGTAATCACGAATCCGTGCCTTGTGGATTATACCCATTAAAAGGGATAATCCCAGAAATGTCAGCATCGTTGGGACGTCGACAGGAGTCCAAGTTACCCTGTTTTTTTCTGGGTTTTGCCTGCGTACTTGTTCTGCATAATTGTTGGTAGAACTGACGATGGATGTGAGAAATGATACCGAAAAAAACAATTTAAAATAATCCAAAGCTGAACCCAGATTACTTTGGTCAACATTGCGAACACCCGTCATTTCTTGAAATGCATCCACTGGTGGGCTTTTGTTTAAATTGGGGCTTTGGCGCACCCACCTTACAATCCCCCCTTCATCATCACTACTCTCCTCTGATTCAGAGCTGGACGACAAACTTGAGGCAATCTGACGAATTGTTGGGTTCCGTCTAGTGACGATTTTACCTTCTAAGGCCATTAAAGTTGATAGTGGGAGGTCTTCAAAGTCTATATCGTCCTCAGACGAGAAAGGATCATACTCGGCCCGGGACTCGGCCATAGCGCTAGGCTAATGACGTTATTGTCGTCTGCTACATTGTGATACATTTCATTACACTTGATCGGCTCCATTCGGGAACCTCCGTTTTGTAGCGTAAAATTATTTCGAATTCTTTTTGAAAAAAAACAAATCTATCTAGTTTAACAACTTATAAAAACAGTCAGAATTGAAAAGAAGATTTAAAAAAGATTTCAGATATAGAAAATAGCCTTTAAGCAAACCACGTGTTCATGATGCATTTATGCAATACGTCGGCATCTGCCTTAGGGAGTTCATGTACGCAATACGTTGGCACCCTGACGGGAGTGCATAAATGCAATACGGCGGTCTCTGCATAGGGAGTGCATGTATGCAATACGTCGGCACATATCATGGGAGTGCATAAATGCAATACGTAGGTCTGATAGGGTTAAACTCTGTATTTCAATCATTTCCTAATTTAAAATCTTGCAAATTTCCCTAAATTTGAAATTTAGAGTTAGTTCCGAACGTTAGTTCCAAACACTGACACATTTCCCTACATTGTAGCAAATATACAGACTGAAAACAGGCTATTTTGTTATTATAGTATACTAGTGGTTCAGATTTATATGACCTATCATTATTATCTGCTATAATACAGTGTAACATTTTTTTTGTCTTTCATCAAATAACTGTACGTTTTTTAGATGAATAATTGTCACTGTTATCATGTTAATATTACAACAAAACAAGTGAAATAAGTACATACAAGTAGTTTTTTGTAGGAGTTGGAAGCTATTCAAAAAGTAGGCTTGATGGGGCCATGATTCCCATCCTTTAGTAGCAACAGGAGGTCATAAGCTGGTTTGGGTGGTGTTGTGTTCGGAACTAACATGGAAATAGCCCAATATTTTGGGTTTGGAATGTTGTAACTCCTCAGGTATTAAACCCAGGAAGTTAAAATTCCAGAGGACTATAAACATGGGTGGTGTGATGCTTTTGTTAAAATGTTATTTCTTATTCTTTTCTGTGAACAGAATTATCTATGCAGAAAGCGATGTTCGGAACTAACATAATTAATTTTATTTGAGGAGAGGGCAGATAGTTTACATACACCTTTGAGACAAAACAAGGGGAATGTCACTTATCACTGGTTTACTTTATTCTATATATTATTTGGTCTCTATAGAGCATATATAAAGCTTTCAATTATTTTATTAAAAGGTCATTACAGAAGCCAAAATCAGGAGTTTAGAACTATTTTGAAATACCCTGAAAATTTTAAAAATGACAAAAAAAAAATTTGGTTCAACCAATTAACCTCTCCACGAGCAGCGAAGGTCCACCCCCTTATGTAACCGATAGCCAGTCAGCGCGCTTGATACCATAAACAGATGTGGCCCACATGGGGTTGTTTTGCGCGCACTGCATGTTTACAAGCCCAACCTCAGACACAGACGTCAACACAGCCTATACTTTAACATAGAAACATACCATGTTTTGCCCCAAATATAGCATTTTTCATTAGATTTAAAGTGTTTTGGACTATTATTTCGGCAGTATGGACCCACCAATACCCCCTAGTCTCATCAGGGCGGCTAGTTTTAAGAAACATAAAAAAAATCATCAGAATAACAAATAAAACTTATAAAAAACATAGATCCCTTCTTAAAAATCTCCTTATACAGGAGACAAATGTAGATAACTAAGATCTAACTTATACCGTACATTAGTAATAATCTCTCTCCATCTCCCTAAAACTATTGACCAGTTAAACATCCCACTAGATATATTTATACCTGCTGTTAAACATGGTATTATTTATCATGGAGTGTTACTATTTCATTTCATTTATTTAATGCCATATATTCAAAGAACTAACAATGTTATATTAAAGTTAAACAGTTCTTCTTTATGAGTTGCCAATCTTCTAGTATTCAGTATAGAAGTAGCCTGACGTTTTATATGAAAATGTTTAACAATAATCATACCATTTTATGCAATATAATAATATAATATGCTTGAATACTGACTCACTCAGTCTCCACAATGGATGTTAATTTCAATTTTCAATGAGCCATAATCATCCTGTTACTGATCCTTCTTATCTTACTGCCTAAACTAATCTCATACCTTTCTCCAAGGTAAAACTTTTGCCTCTTTCTCTATATCTTATGCTATCAAAAGTATTTTTCGTTGCCCATGAGACTTAGTATATAATGGTATCCTTAGTATAGATGTCTATATGTTGTATGTTGAGAAAATATCAGACAAAATTAGTATCTGGATCCAAATTAAGATCGAAAAACACCTCTACATAGGCAGTGTCAATGCTGTATAGTGGCCGTCGAGGGTTTGTTTGTCTGAGGTGGCACCGCATGGACTCCCCGGGAGACGGTGGGCGGAGCATAGCCCCGCTCATGGAGAGGTTAATTCAAACCAGATTTACACTACATATTCCTTGGAAAGTTATCAATCGATACCCATAAGAAGATTGGTTCTATGTGTGTTAGATCTCTAACAGCAGTAGTTCTAGGAATTAAACATGTTTTGTCCCGTTTTCGTGGGATTTGACCATATATATATATGTATGTCTTTATAGAGTGTACAGGGGTGGATTTCCCCTTCCCCCGACACTCCCTCCACCCCCGTCCCCCAAATTGATAGAATAAACTTAAGGAAAGCATTAACCCCAAGTGTAAAATAAAAACAGAATACACAAGCCAAGTGTAGAATGAAAAAAAAAAAATCCCCTGCCCCAAACACTCCCTCGGCATTTTATATTCGGCAGTTCTAAAAATAGAACTCCTAAACATCCTCGCTATATCATCCTTGTTACAATTTCCGAAGGGTCCTTACGAATAGAATCCGAATAGAAATCATTTCTAGACTTATCCAGAAATTTTACCCGCTAGTACTTTTGCTTGCTGTACTTATCTTATTGTCTGTTTTTGTTCTTATAGTTGTCGTTTTTCTCACCTTGAATGACACTGCATGCCCACCACCCACCCACCCTTCACTCCTCCCGTCCCATTAGAATCCATGTGTGTAGCCTTGCCTCAAGGATAGTTAGAGATTAATCTATAAAATTTTCATCTTCCCAAATTGAGAACTTTTTTTTAGAACAGGACGGTTGCACTATAAGCCGCATTTTACACAAATGCCGCATTTTACACAAAATGCCGCATTTTACACGAAAAACCCGTGTATTGGCGGGGAGGGGGGGGGGGGGAGGGAGTGGGGGGCGGGGATTTTTTTTTTTTTTCATTCTACACCTGTATTTTCTGTTTTCATTTTACACTTGGGTTTAATGCTTTCCTTAGGTTTATTCAATCAATTGGGGGGTGGGGGTGGGGTGGAGGGAGTGTCGGGGGGGGGTGATTCCCCCCCCCCCCCATTTTACACTTGGGTTGTGTATTCTGTTTTCATTTTAGCAATATCAATCACATGTACTACAGTATCATGTAGGACTACATCCATTCATCAAAATGTCATTTTTTAGGCCCAAATATGTATTGAGACAAAATGTGTATTGTGTGTATTGACTGACCCATGAATACACATGACTATTCACTAGTGTGTATTGACTGACCCAGCATGAATACACATGTATATTCACTAGTGTGTATTGACTGACCCAGCATGAATACACATATATATTCACTAGTGTGTATTAACTGACTCAGCATGAATACACATATTCACTTGTGTGTATTGACTGAGCCAGCATGAATACACATGTATGTTGTAAGATTCTAAGACACTAGTGTGTATTGACAGAGCCAACATGAATACACATGTATATATTCACTAGTGTGTATTGACTGACCCAGGATGAATACACATATACATTCACTAGTGTGTATTGACTGACCCAGCATGAACACAGATATATAAATATATATATCTATTTACTAGTGTGTATTGACTGACTCAGCATGAATACACATATTCAATTGTGTGTATTGACAGAGCCAGCATGAATACACATGTACCGGTATATATATTCATTAGTGTGTATTGACTGACCCAGCATGAATAGACTGAATACACATATATATATATATATATATATAGTCACTAGTGTGTATTGACTGACCCAGGATGAATACACATACATATTCACTAGTGTGTGTAAAACATGACCCCCCCCCCCCCCCCGCACCACCACCAGCCCGCCCCCCCCCCCCCCTCCGACACTCCCCAACTTAGAATATGAAATAATATAATATAAAATAGAATACACAAAAAAAAGTGTAAAATGCAGGTTTTCCGTGTAAAATGCGGTCTTTGTGTAAAATGCGGCTTATAGTGCTACCCAAACAGGATCTTGAATGATTTGGGACCTATTAACCTATGCGCCTGGATTGCTGGAAAGGAAAACAGAAGTTTATGGTAATACCAGAGCTATACATACAGAGGGTTCGGAACCCAGCCACCGGTCGCGCTTCTCTCTGTCTCGGGTCATGTGACCACCCTGTGCTACAGTGGCGAGTCCAGTAGGCAGTATAATAGCACTACTTTGTCCAGAGCTGTAGAAAAGCTGAATGCTCCTAGAACTGTAAGCTTTGTTTTTTTGTAGAGATTTAGGCTGGGAAGGAGGGGTTCAGCTGGTTTCAGAATGTTCTATTAATTTCTAAACACAGTATAACTCAAACTTTGTGTACACTATAAAGTATAACTATTGGCTTTTGGCAAAATATATGCCAATAATTTGTCCAGTTCCCTAGAAAACTTGAATACTCCTAGAGCTAAAAGCTGTGGTTTTTTGTAGGGGTATAGTCTGGGTAGGAAGGACTGACTAGTTTCTGATCTTTCTTTTAATTTTCAAATAGTCAGTCTGACCCCCCCAATATCGTGTACATTTTAGGATTTTGGCACCCACGGCCATCTCAGTACCAATATTTTGTCCAGTTCCCTAGAAAACTTGAATACTCCCAGAGATAAAAGCTGGCTTTTTTTGTAGGGATATGGGCTGGGGAAGAAGGGCTAACTAGTTTCAGATCTTTCTTTTAATTTTTAAATAGTCAGTATGACCCCCCCCCCCCCCAACATGGTGTACATTTTAGGATTTTGGCCTGGCCCCCGCACTCTATGCACATAGGTCAATGTTCATGCATTGCCACTGTGTATACATTTATTTCGGACACTTTTCATCTACATGGCTGATGGGATACCAAGTGACTTTAATTCTTTATTACTATTAGATTAGATTTAACTTCTGTGTCAGTCCCCCCATGCCTCCATATGCAGGCCTATAAGGCAGACAAAACGCTCACACATATAATGTGATAACAGTGATTTGAATGCATGACAGATATCAATTCTTACATGTCGATCTTAGAAAACAACTAAGAGATGATTATAACCATTAATGGAATTTCATTTCCATGAATTGGCTCCTTAAATGATCGATACAAAGCCAGATTGGTGTAGGCTAGGCCAGGGCAAGGCCCGGGTGTGACCCGACCTGGACAGGCGTCAATCTACGGCCCTCCCTCAGAGGGACCCAAGCCAAGCCTCCCAGTCTTATGCCGTAAAAAATAATTCAACTCATATGAAAGTGGCTAACCTTTCATTATTTAATCTCAACATATAGTAGCCGTTCTCTGTGCGAAAAATCAGGCCTCTGTGAATTCAGGAAGCCAGTACAACCTCAATGTCGCACACACCTATGTGTGACACTTTGCTCTCACACCTACCTCATTTCGCTCACCCAGCTGAGTGTGGGCTCAGTTTTGAAAGCTAAATGTATATAGCGCGGCAAGTATTTCTCTCCTTCCTCACATGAGAGTTCTACCATCGCACAAAAACACCACGGTGCTAGCAGCACCACCAACGGGCTAAACATAAACTATTATACCCGAGATACACAGCGCAAACACTTATGTACTACGGCTTCGTAACTCTGTATGTATAGCTCTGGTAATACCAAGGCCAAGGGTTCCGTTGTATGCGCTCCCAATTGGCAAGCAGGAACATTAGAAATGAGGGTTTTTAAAAAAAAAACTGACGAAATTTTGTGGCATTTTACGTTAGGCCTACTCTGCTACTCTGCTACTCTAGTGCTTCGAGCAGCGTTTGCCCACGCATTTTGCCATAATACGACCACGCCCCTCAGGATGTAAACATCCGGTTTGGTTGGTGTATAGTGAAATATGGGAGATTTGTTGATAAATATTTCTAAAAAGTGGAAAGAACTTCTCCCTTGGATAATGGATAATACAACTAGCATTCAGTAAACTCTATTCATTAGTAATAACCGAGGAATGTGATTTTTCGCCCGCTATTTTTCTAGATAGCTCTAGATCGGTAACTTCGGGGCAAAAATAACCAGGTCATATGACGTCACGGGGTCAGGCGGCTGCCATGTTGTGATGTTGGCAGTGCGAATTTATACAGATCGCAGCCACATAAGTCAGCAAATTTCTCGCTTCTTTGACGAGATAAACCTCACCCAAGATGTAAACTGGATACATTCATCTTCATAGCATTCTTGTCATTGGGTTTCCATTCTAAAGGTTGGTGGAGCGTTTCTATGAGGCTCCCATCTGCGACCCTCTTTACCTCGGCGTTGACTTTAGTCTTTACTTTAGTAACTTGTTTGAGCCAAGACCAAGTGCTTGTCTTATTTCTTGCCAGACGTTATCCGTAGTCGGTAGATTTTACGTGTTTTCCCACAAATTCTGAATGGAATATCACATAACTGATACCACCTTATATAGTAATTGACGGGAAAGAAACTGTTGGTGGGTTTCATAAAGAAAGCATCGCCACCAAAGTCTAAAGGCGACGTCATATATTTAGGCCTACATAAATATCAAGAGTCAGAGACAGTCTATGCTATGGCCAGGATTAGCATCAATCTCAATCTCTTGATTTAGATTATGATAGGTTTGCAATTCGTTGGCCAGTAGTTATGCAGCCATATTGGCTCTTTTGTGCACACACATTTAATAGAACATCAGTCAGATCACCCGCACTATTCTCAACCAACCTGTCATACTCGTGGGCTATATTTTCTGTGCACGAACTGAAAAGAATTTTCCATCCAGATTCCAAGTTTATTTATAAATGATTGATACTTCTGTGAGCTCTACATCCTGATCCAAGAAGGCATATTCTGAACAATACTCAATAGATGGATAGATAGAAATTGTGAATATTATATCAGACAACATCTTGATTCCATCTATGAATATTATATAGACTATATTTATAGATGTCTGATATAATATCTTTTTTGTAGATAATCAATCGAATGAATTTAATATAAAATACTTGTTAAAAATGTAGCATTCCATTCTTACTCATATCTGTTGGTTGGTTGATTTTATTGTTTTACTCCCCTGCGCAGTAATAGCTTTGGAAATGATAAGGTCCGATTATTCTTTTCGTATATATAATATTATAAAGGTGTGAGGTTGTCGAGGTCAGATATCAAACTCTAGAAAACATCGGTTTTCTACAATATAATTGACTGGTGAAAGAGTTCATCTTTGTCCATTACAGAAGTTCATGGTTTGCTTGCAAACAGTTTATCTGCATATGACCATATCTGTTATAAAATGCTAAGGTCAAGTGAAATAGATCTTGTAGCACAATATTAATATACGGTACATAGCCTATATTCATGATGATATGGGGGAAATCCATCCTATCTCTAACCATGCTTTTTTACTGCTGAAATAATCAGACGAGTTGCATGGTCCCGCATGAGGATATATATATACCGTATGTATAACAGTTGATGGTATACAACCCTTTGTCCTACTTAGACCCAGTATGAGGACGGTCTGAGCTATTAATATCTACCACGTTTTTAGGATGCGACAGCTCACCTCCATTATCTATTAAGCGTCAGTTAGCTTATGGTATTTTTTAAAAATATTTATTTTACTTCTATGATATTTTTACTGTTGAGTATTACTTCGATCGTGTTAATAATTATGAGCTCACGTGAATACAGTGAGTGCCATGGCAGTATTCAAAATAATACTCATTTCATTCATCCCAAAATGAAAAGCTATTCTATTGGTTTTATACCATATAAATCCTGTTTAAACACAAGCTGTTTACTAGCTTGTTTTACTTAGAAGCTTTCAACAGCTATAGCCTGCTTAAGCTAGGTGTGATAGCTGTTGAATGTCTGCTTCTAAGTAATTAAGTAAACCATAGCTTGCTTTTCCCAGTTTGACCAAGCAGGAGGTGTATCCATCCCCTCGTACAAATAAAACAATGAATGCTACAATCAAACAAAGTAACCTTATTTATATTTTATTTATGATTCGCAGGTAGAAAATGGCGGATGAAAGGGAGATCAGCAATGCAGGAGTAGAGGAAGATGAACACACTGAGGCTGATCTCAGTCTGGGGACCGATGCCGAGTCAGATCAGGTGGGGCATGCTCCTCTGGGTCCAGCTGCCGAGCCAGAACCAGTTTTGGAAACCAGTGGATCAGTAAGTGGAGAAGACACTGAGTATGAACTCTGCGTGAAAGAAGACGAAGCCAAGCCTGAACATGAAGTGGAGCCAGAGAACAGACCATCTTTACAACATGTGCCTCTAGGTCCAGAGCCACCAGGTGAGGTTGACGAATCATCTGAAGTAACTGACCAAGTGGAAGAAGAGGAGGAGGAGGAGGGCGCAGGGGATGAAGCATCATTAGCCCAGCTCGATCCCGAAGCTGAGCAAAATGTTGAATTTGATCCTGAAGAATTGACAGCTGAGTGCTCTCAACCGACTGCATCCCGATTTCCAGATACGCCTGAGGAAGATGGAAGGGACGATGTTGATGACATAGTGGCTGACCTAGAAGTTGGGATGTCCAGCGAGTTGGGGCCTCTTCGAAATGACGCAAAGCCTGGACAAAGCCCGACCCCCAGTCTCGCCGAGGAGGACCAAACTGAGACAGATGCACTAGAGTGTGATTCGAAATCAACTGAGCAAGAGGCGTGCGAAGAAACAATGCCTGCAGCCGACGCGACGGGAGCAGAGGTATTAGTATTACCTGAAATTGTGTGTAATTCAGAGGATGTTACTTCCAACGCAGCGGAATCTAGCTCGGTGCAAGGTCCAGATATCCAGCCCCAAGAGCCTGATGATCCCGAATGTGATTTGGCCTCGAGCGTAGCCTATCAGAGAACAGGATCATATCAAGTTACTGAGGTTGATAGTAGTAATAATGCAGGGATTAACTCCCTCCGGTCTCAGAGCTCGAATAGCAGTCTCTATGGCAGCAGTTCCAGCCTCACCGACGCACCCAAACAAACTAATGGATCTTCTGCTTCTTCCCACGTCAAAGAAGCTCTGGGACTCATGTTGAAACAGGGGATACGGTCTGCTGCCAAAGACACTGCCCCAATTAGAGGAGTTCTTGGCCAGTTGCAGCAGGGCCTCAAAACCGCTATTAGCGAAACAACCACATTCCTTGAAGGTAACTCTGCGCCACAGAGGGCTGCCCAGGACACCTTGACTGCACGCCGTGTGACACAAGTGGTGAGCTCCCCAAGTGTGGTGGAGTCTCCCACGACAAACAGTAGCAGTCATTCCAATGGCGAATCTGGCGAAACCCCCCCTGTGAATAATATTATTAGTTATAAGGACATGGAGAAGAATGGTGGCGACGGGGCAGCAGGTGATTCCTCTGCCCTTAGCGATGTCCCCGAGGACGAGCTCCTCTCACAACTGGACGCTGAGTTAGATATTGAGCAAACTGTCCACAAACCTAGTCCACAAGTGAATGGTGTGATAAAGTTTGACTTACACGCAATCCCTGAGGTTAAGGAACTAAGACTTAGAAATGAACAACTACAGAAGGATCTACAGTATCACAAAGACCAATGTGTGCGGTATGTATCTTTTTTTCCCCGTGTTGTTAATTTTATAACCAGATATTATAAAAAAAAGTAATATAAAATGGCTGGGAAATGATTAGTGTTATGCAAGTTCATATTCATTTGGGACTCGATTAATCGAGTTTCTATGCGCTATCACGCAGGGGAATTCTGAGGTTTTATAATCTCTGCAAGCTGAAATTCGAGCCCCTTTCTAGTATGTCGTCTATTCGATGCCACTTTAACTAAGCTGTGTTTTCATTTGAATTAAAATTGGTGGTTTTAAGTGCTTAATAGTCGATGCATAAGTAATATGACTAAGTTTTCCCTTGTGGATACTCTTATTTGTCTGAATGGATTAACCATACCTTGTAGGTCATTGACATTGTGATTCAATTGGTGTATACATCATTTGATACATCTAATTTCTGAGTCACCTGCTAGGTAATTTTCAAGTAAACATAAACGCCCCCAACTAACCTGGTCACCGATACTTGTTACTATTTCAGCAGAAAGAGAGGGGTGGGGCGGTATTACCAATATATATTACAAAACTATGCAAATTTGTATGTGCAACGTATTGCTGTTGATGGCCTTGGATCTAGGGATTTGTGTGCGTAAATACTAACTATCAGGAGATTAGCACGGTTGTTGGGCTTTATCTCGGATTGATATGCAAACGTTTTATTTATCTCGATCATATCACTGACCAGGCATATGTTATTGTTCAAACGGTTTGCCTTTGTAACCTTGTGTCAATCGATTTCTTAGTCTGACATATATATAACCATATAAATACTCCTTCAATGCCTAATATAGTAGAGTCAGCTGCACGTTGTTCAGGCAGATCTTACTGCAGTGAAGAACATCAATCAATGAATGTAACCATTAAAATGATACCAATTCACTTGTGCAATCTGGGGACAACACTCCCTCTTGGGAGAATGGATCATTGTCGTGTGATCATTCCTTTAAAGCAGTCCCTTTTTTATTGGGGTATACACGTGCCAAAATGATGTCAGATGTTTCGTCTGTTCTGTTTTTTATCACATGGTGTAAAGAGGTCTAAAGATGGAATTTATATAATATTTGTAACGAGTATTCTCCGTTGTTGCCTTCATGGAATATATATTATGTAATATTCATTTGATCACTATTCCATATTAATTAATAGCTGAGAAAATTGATGTTTCCAGGTTACGTTCTGTCAATGATGCACAGGATGTGGCGCTACAATCAGTACAGAGAGAGGCCGACCAATGCAGAAAGCAATTAAAAGAATTCCAATCTAAAGCAGGGGACGACGTCTTCGTCGCGCAAATACGAGCTGTAAGTTAACTGGTCACACATAGGTGTGTTTTGTCTGCAAGGTGTTTGTCAGATTGTATCTGATTTTATCAGTGCATCTTTGTGTGAGTGTGTGTGTACATTATGTATACCGTACGTATGTACGCGTATGTATGTCCTATGTGTCTCTGTCAAAAATGTTGCTTGTATGAATCATTATTTTTAATAGTTCATATTTCCATACACATACAAAAATATATGATTTTCATGTTTTTGTTGTAATTATTTCTCTACCTGCATCTATTACACAATGTTAACCGACAGGTGTTGGTGTTAGGGTAATCTGATATGATGTAACTTTGGAGAATGTTATAGTGGAGCTGTTTTACGGATTAACACGTAGGACTTGCCCATAGGCTTATGTGAGGTTTTATACCTTGATCTCATAACAATACTAATTGATGTTTACTGAAGCTGTTTATGGCATACCTCCAATCATGAAGAAACCTCTAGTATGACTGTTATTTAGTGGCTAATGTTGGTGGTTTAAGAATTGATGGTGGCTCCCATTGTTCTGCTGTTTTCATGTTAAAACATGTAGATTTTAATATTAGTTTAATGATTAATGTTTTTTTCAAATTCTTTATTCATTTGTCCTGCCATCTTGAGTCTTACACACTAATACACATTTCGCAGACAATCAGCAAATAACAGTTAATAAGTAAATTATTCATGCTTTCACAATTTCCTAACGTTATTCCAAATACTCCCACATTATGAAATTCAGCTTGTTCTTTTTTTCCCTCCTCCAGTTATACCTAGCATAATCTCCTTTCTTGAGAACCTTTCTATATTCCTCAAATGGTGGTCTCCTGAGGCTTCTAACCAAACCACAATCCTTTCCCACAGATCGTTTATAACTACACAATCACAGGAAAAGTGTGTTATGTTATGTTGATCTCGACATAGCATGCATTCAGGTGTTACTTTGATCCTTCTTACATCTCTTAGGTAGCTGTTACAAGTGATTATCAGATTCATCACTCTATTGTTGTTGTTGTTAGAACTTTTATTTATCATATAGATACGGTCGGTGGGTCTAAACTCCCTACATAGGGAGGGTTTCAAGCCCTACCGGACATCTATAATGTAGTGATTGTTACAATTTCACATTTTCTGTGCATGAGTAGTATGGCATTTCTATACAATATTTACCATTCTCCATTGTTATATCCGCGTTTCGTTCCAATAATATATTCCACCTTCATTGCGCGTTTCTTTACACTGTATGGTTTCTTTCAAAACACATTGATACCAATTGGACTTAAGCCCTTAATGTTTATTTTTACTTTTCGTAGCTGGAGCTTACTATTGCCAACCAACAAAAGGAAATTAGTCAGGGTAAAGAGCGATTAGACATCCGTGATAAGGCAGCAAAAGAAGCAATCTCAAGAATTCAGAGTGAATCGAAAGCTAAATTAGATCAGGTATGTATAAGAAAAAATGGTTCTGTGCTCTCTGTTTTTTTGGTTTTTTTTCGTCCTAACAGTTATGAGTTTCTATATTTTACAGTCCCTCTTTTGTCAAAGACATAATCAAATACTGAAGAACATAAATAAATGAATAAATAAATGTATTTTTATCTCTACATGATTAGGCACACATAAGGATCCAGTGAGGTGCTATGAAAGACCCCACTTCTTTTTACTGAACATAAATAAATTAATAAAAAGAAGTGGGGTCTTTTATAGTACCTCACTGGAACATTATGTGTGTCTAAATTATGTAGAGGTAAAAAGAGCATCTAGTAATTTGTAGTTCAATGATCATTATTGTTTAGTTAATTTTTTTGAGAAGTAGTAACATCTTTTAGTTTAGAACCTTGTTATGTTTAATGAAAAGAAATCGAGAGTTTAATTATTATAACCAACGACTATATTCGTTGCTATGGTCAAGGTTACTTTAATACTCTTGCTCATAGATCTACGATTAATCCTGACGCTCTTAACAATTTTCAGTTGCAATCTTTGGCGGACGCGCGTAGGAAAGACAAAGAAGACATGGTGTTGAAGTATGCCAAGGCTGAAGCCAAGAATATCGAGATGGAAAATAAGATGAGCAAGAATGATGGCAAAATGAAAGAAATGATGAAAGAAAGAGAGTCTGTTATGTCCAAGTTCAAAGCCCTCAAAGCCGACCAAGTCAGATGCAGAGACCTTTTCGAAGCGAGGGTATGATATCGTTTTAATCATCTATATTTATAAAGATTTGGGTATAAACTAAACGAGCAATCATGAGAACCATGACCTTTATACAATTTCCATATTCATGCTTTCCATTTCACTGACTCTCAACATTTTCACCAAAATTAATTATACATTCACCATCATTGTGATCAATAATATTTCAAATATTTTATTTTGGTCTATTCCTGTTTTAAAACGACATACTTTCGCATTTTGTCTTGTAGAGTACAGAAGTTTTACAACAGAAACGAGAAATAGAGAAATTAAGGGAGCTTCTCGTTTCGCAAGAAGGAAAAACTAAGTGGGCTCATAATAAGCTAAAAATGGAAATGGACCAACATAAGGTACGTATGGGTGTAGACCGCACTCTTTTCACTCATTCACGTGATCCCTGCTCTCAGCGAGGCCAGTTCCTTGATTTCTTTTCAATTCAATTTCAATTCAATAAAGGGCGGCGGTCCTTTTGGCAGCCGGCACCAAAACTATTTATTATTTTTGAGTGTATTAATATTTGAATTGTTAATGCATATTCCTCAGCAAAATGTCCGGCATTTCGACATGTACCCAGTTTGCAATACCTCTCATAAAGAGATGATAACAACCGAAATAGTATTGAAAATGCAAGGATTTTAAATGTAATCAAAAGCTATATAGTGGATCTAGATGACCTGTAAGGTAGGTATGCCTTGGCGTTAATATGTTTCTTTATATTCTGTTTTACTCAGGAAACAAAAGCGAAGCTGGAGGAATCTGTGAAAAAGAATAAAGTTTCACGAGATGAGGCAGAGCAGATACGCAAGGACTGTCAATCCATGATCAAATGTTATCAGGTACAGAATCATTACTTTTCCTTCCCCAACACAGGAACTGTGTTATGGCAATTATGTAAGAAAAGATGAGATAAAAGAATCCTTTATTTTTGTCATCCAGAAGTTACTAGAAGTTTGACAAATACGGTAATGTGACGTCTTCCAGCCTACGTCCAGAATTTTATCAAACTTATCATCATTTTGTCTTTGTTATTGACACAAAATCAAAGATTCTCAACAAGGTGTAATAACTAGAAATCACAAAACCTCATAAAACCTCATCCGCCTTGACCCCAAATCAAGGGAGGCGAAAGAAATGGTTTAAATATTTTGAATTAAAACTCCATTGAGACTCTGTCGTGGAAACATATAAAATATGAAATATTATGTGATGTCAAACAACAGTTAAGTATGTAACGTTTCGATATTTGACATAAATTCCAGTAGATCTCTTACGAAACTACGGAAAGGTATATAAATCTAGGCACCGATTTGAGGTTTCAGTTAGATTAACGAAGCTGTGTCTGTGAGCGAGAGTATATCCCTTATGCGTTCTTCTTTTTACAATGTATCATGACGTCCATGGTTGATTTGTACAAATACATTTATCAAGTATTTTATCGCGCGCTTCGACAGATATTCCTTTGTGTCAACCTAACTGAAAACACGCTCAATAATATTTAAATTAATCTTCTCGTCATGTTTCCTCTTCCCCCTTAGGAATCAGAAGAAATCAAGTCGAACAGTCTTGATATCGAACTCAAACAAAAAGAAACACAATTGATTCTTCATCGGCAAGATAAAATTGACCAAGAAGAGGTATGTAGTAGTATCAATATTACTGATATTGATTTTTTAATTTTCTTTTACTAGTTTAAGTTCTATACTACATGTAGATATTTCCTTCTCATCTCCTCAAGACCCTGACTATCCTTGAAAGTGCCTGAAGCTTTCTTTACTTATTTCAAGGCCTTGAAGGTGCTTGAATTTTACACAAAAGCCTTGAAAAGCCTGGGAAATCGCATGTGTATATCGCATATAATTCACATGTGTCTGTTTACACTGGCCATCCAAGTTAGTTTGCATGAATAGTGTGTCACTGAATCTACCATTAATTCTACATCCGTATCCTAACATTTTCCTTTTTTATATGGTCGGCTGCCATCCCTGAGTTATAACAAAGATCGAATCAGAGTATTGAGTATATTTTGTGTTTCTAAGCTCCTTAAAAAACTACATCCCTGCCTGGCCTTGAAAGTCCTCCAAGAGTCCTTAATTTTTCATCATGACTGTTATCGGTACGGTCTTAACTAAGTGTTGCTCTTTGGTCATGGTCATGGTTATGGCCATGTTCCCTTCTTATACCCAATATTTCGTTCAAAATATCAAATCTAATCAAGATTTATGGTGCTATTCTTTTTGTATTTTCAGATGCATAGCCTCGTCCGCAGAGAACTTGAAACCTTAAAAATGAAGCACAAAGAAATGCTAGTAGAGCTTACAACGTGGAGAGACAAAGTTAGTAAAAGCAAAAGCATTTTCTGATTATTTTAGGATCCTATAATGTCAGTGATACAAATCATGCGTCTTTAGATCATGTATATATTGTATAACTTGACTAGACCAAAATATTGGATTTTAAAGATTTTTCTAACACTGTTGGTATGTTTTTTCTACAGGTAAAATGTCTCGACAGTGAGCGAATAGTACAAGAACATAACTTAGACAAATATAGAGAAACCCTGCAAAAACAAAAAGAAACAAACGCGGAGCTCGAGAAAAGGTTGAGTGAACTTGAAGATATCGAACAGATTGTGCTTCAGTAAGTTCGTTTGGTCATGCTTGTGTTATTCAATACACCCATACCATCTCTTTATTTTATCATCGGTTATGAAAAACTAAAGCTCTAGAATGTGAATTTGCCTTTTTTCTTTTGACTTTTATGTACTTTAGTTGGAATCAGAATACAAAACAAGGGATCATTTTTCAATATTCATTGCTAAAGGTAAAGGCATGATAAATAGTGAATGGAAGTCGGAGCTAGTACGGTAATTAGATATATCTTGGACTCGGAGCACCTCGTTCCGATCTCTAAATATTGATTTTTGTCATTAATTAGTATTTTCGCTGTGTTTTTAGGGTTCAAGGAGAAATAGATCAAGTGAAATCACGAAATCGCGAGTTAGAGCTTGAATGCAACGAGATGCGGTCAGACATGGATAAATGTGCTACCCGGGAACAAGAACATCTTCTTTTTACACAAAAGATATCAGACAAAAATGCTCATCTACAATCCGAAAATACTGGATTACAAAATAAGGTAAAGAGTTTCCCTCATACCTAATACGTATTAATTGTATTTTGAGAACCGGATGTGGAGCCTTTCGCTCGAGCCATTGCAACATCTTTTCCCATAAACCGATTTTTAATTAAACATTTCTTTACCCAATTTATAATGATTCGAAGATATTAATTCTCTTGTGGTTTCTACCTTAGGTGACAGGATTTAGCGCAGAAGTGGATCGGTTATCTGAATTAAGTGAGTCCCTGAAAATCAAGAAGCAAAAATTAGAAAAAGAATTGGCTTCGTTGAAAAAAGAGAAAGAAAAGAATGACGAAGGGAGTACGGCTCAACTCCAAGAAAAAACTAAAGCAGGTAAGTGTTTTTTTACCACCATCTTTATGATAAATCACATGTCCTGTTAAGTTTTCAATGTTAAACACTATGTAGAATTGACTATATTCTTAATCACCACCTATTAATAACTGATTGGACATGAATGAATGATACTTTGTATGAGTCTTTTATTTCTAAACATGTAAGCTCATGGGTATATGTCTCGTTTCTGCATTTCAGTTGAAAGGCTCGCGACCGACGTGGATGACTTAAAGAATGAGATCAAGACTTTGAAAAGAAAACATGCAGCCAATACGAAGGTGCGTCAATTGTTGAGTGGACTTATTCTTGATGTATCTTTTCCATCAATGTATAACAGGGTTCCTCCTGCCAGTGCCAAATGGACGTGATTGGGCACATTTTGCTTGTGCTTTCCGTTGAAAAGCTTCTGTCTATATGTTCGATATTTTTACCGATTTGATTTTGCTGCTGAATTCGTTCGTTGAATCAAATGGTATATTCATGAATTGCAACTCTTTGTTTAGGATTTGACGCGACAGTTACAGAATTCCAAGAGACGCTTGGAAAGTCTGGAACCGAAAGATGCTGCTTCGTCTATGGGTTCTAGAACAAGCTCCAACGGGTCGTTAGATACCGTAAACCATATGAACAACCGACCTGGAAACTCCTCCAATCAAACGGTATGTTTCTTTTCTGCAGTTTTTCTACGTATCATTGGCTTCATAAAGTTGTTACGTAACCAGGTAAAATACTATTTGTCTGAAATCGTTGTTCTGTTTACTTGAATGCATTTTGAACACTCCTACATTGTGACTCTTGCTGCCTTTAATTTCATGTTCTGGAATCTGCGCTTCATCATCAGTTAGAATGCAATAAATCGTATATACGGATATTGTGGGACATTCATCCCGTCACAAACCATTAACGATGTCATAGTTTGTTGACCACTTTTGTTTTGTACCATTCTTCAAAGTAAAGTCGCGTGTGTTGAGTGGACCAGTATTCACGTGTTGAGTGGACCGGTGCAGAGACACTTGAAAGATCTTAGTAGACTCTCATGCTAATTACTATGTAACCTAGTAATGGGAACTCTCCGCATGCACCCGAATACCCTAAGCACTTCTTAGAAGCGTATCTCCTCATTGTCCCTTAGTTTCTTGTTATAACAACGCTCTAACCAGCTGTTCCTACCATTTTGCAGGTTGATCCAGAACCCGAGCCATTTGTGCAAGTGGTGGAGGTGGACAAACAAATGCTCATCGAGAAGATAGTCCGGCTACAAAAAGCACATGCCCGCAAAAATGAGAAACTCGAGTTCCTCGAAGACCACATTCAACAGTTATTTGCTGAAGTTCAAAAGAAAAATAAGTAAGTTTACTTTTTAATACAATTTTAATACTTGCGATGATTGTCCATTATTAGGAGGGTAGCCTCTGAGTGCTTTTCTGTATTAAGTTGTATTTCGATTGAATGGGCGCAGCCTCCTTTTAGTATCACTATAGGAAAGGTATACTTATACAGGAGCCTGTGTGTCGCACCCCTGGCTAAGTCTAAATTGGAGGGGTGGCCTGTCAGTGGCCACATGGGTCTGTTTTGACTGTTGGCTGGTGTTGTTAAGTGGAGGAGTGTATTGGCTTGGCCTGTTTGCTGTGAGTGACAGGGAGGGAGGAGGGAGGACAGGGAGGGAGGTGTACAGACTGGCTGTGATTGACAGGGGGTTGGCTACTAGGCAGGGGGTTGGCTACTAGGATGGTGCTTGAGGATAAGTGAACAACCCTGAAAGCTTGTGAATAGTTACTAGGCAGGGGGTTGGCTACTAGGCATTCCTACTAGGCCAGGCCTACAAGTGTGATCTGACAAGCTACATCCTGTAAGATCTTTATCTTTGGATCTGTAGACTGTCATCTGTACATCTGTGTAAACTGATTTCAGTGAGAGGAAATATCTGAGGAGATCATCAGATAAGTTATGTAACTGAAGTGTAACATCACTGTGAAATGCCTCCTGCTGATTGTGGCCCAGAGTGGAGGAGGCCAGGTTTGGAAGTGAGTGATGGTTGCCTATGCAATCAAATGAAAAAAAGAAATACAAAAAAAGAACTATATACTAAAAATTAGAAGCAAAAGAAAATAGCAGTTAGGCAAATCAGCTGGGCTACCCTCCTAGTATCGAAAGATACTATAGCAATTGGGCAGTAGTAGGTTGTCTTGTTAATCACTTTTTTTTATTACAAAACTATAATAAGTTAGAGAAGGGATAGATATATATACATACTGAGTTAATGGTTTACGAGACGGGCTCGTGGCTACATGACATAATTTAACAGGGATAGAAGTCTCTAGCTTTCTACCTTTCCACCACCCCTCTCTTAAACTTATGTTAGTGCCGCGTTAACATATGGTTCTGCGGGATCGACTGTTTGCGTTACATAATATGACACTTGATTGTTGGAAAGTCTCAAAAACTCTTTATCTTATTAATCAAACATGTATCTAAATTAATGTGATACTGTAGATTGACTTTTCATCCATGACATTATCTTACAGGATTATCCAAAATTATGCATTACGTGAGGAAGCAGGCACTATTTCTTCAGAAGCCACAGACTGGAACAAGGTAAATTAGAATCATGTGTTATATATTTTGACACTGTTATACCTGTACTTCTAACAGATTCTGATTTGAAATAGCGCCAACTTTCCATTATGGTATTTCCTCATGTTACCAAAAGAGGCTGCTTCCAGAAAATGATATCCAGAAATAGTTCAAGGCTAATTGTCCTGTCCTGTTGATATTGCATTTTGAATGTAAGTTCATGTTTTAACATGTACTGGCGAAATATTAGTTTATTTTTTTAAGGGAACTTAACACTTTCGTTTCTGGAGAAATCTCTCGTCGTAGAGATATTTCATCTCACTGCGTTTCGTGTTGAACTCGCTCTGACGCTTGGGCTATATCTAATGACTCCTACTATGATGCCAACCCTACTCTAGGAATGTTTGATACAAATGATATTAAGCATGACGTAATTCCTCTCGTCTGGCGCCCAGGCATCGCTTCTTTCCTTTTTTAATAATTAATATATGAGTCATATCTACCATTCTAACTTTCTGATGTGTCGGGTGTAGAAAAAGGTAAATATTCCTCCAATCACCATGCACGTGTCCCGATTTCCTTGTTTCCCTAACCAGTAAATTATACACCCTTTTCATATATTATTACTCCACATATTAATACCATCATTGAGTATTTTTATATGCATGATATTCTGGTAAGAGTTTTTGAGGGATACAAATAATTGACTCTGTATTTAGTAGTCATTTTAATTCAAATTGCCAGATTGCTGAGGAGAGAAAGGTAAATTTCTTTGATCCATTGAACCCATCCCTTTTCATTGACGTTTTGAATAGTGTCCAATTGGTATTGCATATGAATGTTGTGGACTTTAGAAATAAAAAGTGCGTTCACACTCCCTATGTCCAGTCAGCTGGGTCTTTCTTTGGTAATGGCCACCCGATTATCTTTTCGATCACCTAAGAAAATAGTGTTTTAGTTATTTCATTTCAACATATTATCAAGTGGGTTTGGGAGTTATTCGTCTCACAGCACACGTTTCAACCGTCACAAACGACGTATCGAAGTATAGGAACATGACTTTTCCTTAAATCAAACTTGCGAAATTAGTTTCCATTAAAGTAAATCGGTAGTCTGTGTTATAATATGGAAATATATTGGCGATTCCGTTCGGCAAGTGTATAGTCGCTTAACTCCCCTTAATTGTAATCGCGTAACCTTGATCCTTCATTTTGTAAGTTATCTGCTTTGCACATATCACCCTAAACATTTCTGGCCATTTGTTATCAAGTCACAGTATTAATGTTGCATGTTACAGATTCTCGTGCAATATCACTTTACCCAGATCGACAGCATTATCATTTTCACATGATCACAGATTATTTATTTTTGCCTTTGGGATCCCAGGAAACACGCTAAAGCGTTCTATACAATGAAGTATCAGTCTTAAACTATACGCCTTTTCAAACATTGAGTTAAATTTTGTTGAGTTTAATGTTTAGATGTAGCCAGTTATTATTTCGATCGAGGTAGCCAAGTTTATTTATAATATTTAAGTTAGACGTTGTTGGGATGAATGCAGGTAACTGTGGCTTATTTCCAGTTAGGTGTCAGGGGATGGTTATAATTCTTGCCTCCATGGTTTAGTAGTGGATGCATCTAGATTTAAGAGGTAGCCCAAACTGAGGTAACGGGTGGGCAGCTTGAATATACTTTATGTGATAATGATAATCTTACTTCGGTGAGTATAAAAAACAAATATCTTGCATGGACCTTTTAACGTTTCTACCGTACTTGATAGATAGTGTACCTTACGTATCACCTTCCCTTCATTTCTCGATATGCAGTTATTCAATGTAGTATTACTCCTAGATCGTTGATGTTTATGAAGTTGCACAGGCCACTCGTATATGCAAAATGAAGATATTGAGCTATATGCTTAAACTTTCCTAAGTGGATTAAAATTAATCCAAATCTGTGGTCTAGCCCTAAAATCCTACCTATAACGATACAGTGAACTCTCAATTAGTTTGTCATAGATAGGGAAACGGAACATTCCTAATCGATAGTTGCGTTGAGGTCACGTCCTTTAATAGGACCATGGGTGTTGGTGAGTTTCTTCTGGTTCTCAGTCATACATTGTTAATTAAAGGTTACTAAAGGTCTAGTGCATCATTTTGCAGGCACTTCTGGCTAAGAAGAGCGGTATTATGTCATCCCTCTACAATGCACAACAAACAGATGGGGCCATGACACTTGACCTCTCCTTGGACATTAGCAGAAAACTCCAAGCAGTTCTAGAAGATACCCTTCTTAAAAATATAACATTAAAGGTACTTTCCCTTGATTGATCTTTTGTCCAACGTTTAAATTTACAAGCCGAGAGGTATAGTTCAATGTAATAAATTTAGTTTTCTCCCCGGTCTATATCCTGAAAACTAGTTCATCACTTTCTTAGAATTATTTTGTTCACTTATGAGGTTTTCATTATTTCAGCCATACTCTTATATCAGTATCAGGTATCATTTCCATTGTGATTCTGCCTTATCATGATTCTGCCTACTTATTATATTAACGACTAGCCACTGTTAAATTTGATTATTTCCATCCCTACGAATTTCTGTTATAACCCATGATTATCCTTATCTCGTTGCAGGAAAACCTCGACACATTAGGGGAAGAAATTGCTCGACTCTCCCAGGAAAATCGCCAAATAAAACTCAAGGAACACCCATGCATTTGATCGTAGTCTTCAAAATAGATTGTGGCAGACTTCGATCGACTGCTGGCATTTCAAACCCAAGGATAAATAGAGTTGATTGTTGAGGACGAGAAATAATATTGTTACCTTGTTCAAATGTTATTTCTCTCCTGTTGTCTGGTTCCATCTGTTGAAGTGTGAATCTCTCGTGACCACACCGGTGGATGATACATAGAAAATATAATAGGGATGTAAGGAGCAAACCATTCCTATAATCTGTGAGATTGTCTCAGCTCCTTGGTGAGACCAAGACCTCGTGATAACTTATTTAATAATCTGCCCATACAAAACTGCTACTGTCAAACAAGGAAAATAGGCTTCCACTTACACAAGGAGTGCTATGTCAAAAGACAACAGTTACTATAATCCTATTATGGTACAATTTCAATGATTAAGAAACAGGTACGACCTGTGCAGAGGAATTACCGTTTTAAATGAATCCTGTAGATCAAGCAAGGGCCAGTAGTGGATCTGGCATCTCAGCCATCTTTAAATATTCTTGACTTTTAACAGATCCATGACATGTTTATTTTAGTGTAGAAAGCCTCCTTTCCCCCTAGCGAACGTGAGTTGTATCAGATCTAGTATTAATTAAGTGACATTTTATCCATGGTTATTGTCATCATGTCCTCGTTCCATCTGTGACCATTCCATAGGTTTTGAAGCAAGTGTCTTGCTAGAATTGTGATAAACATATATTACTGATATGGTCGGAAATTCCCTATATTATATATATTACTCGTATTGTTTTATTTGGCACGAGAATATGAGCCAGTCATGTTTGGTTTTCATTTTGTGCTTTTACCTGGACCTGAAAGTGCACACGTTCCATCGACCGCCGAAAATATCAAAGAATCTATAATTCTCTAGATAGTTTTGAAGGTATAAGGCAGTTGGAAGTTTGGGCTATAGAATGCACCTCAGCCGACTGTTTCAAATGTCATTTATGCATAATGGACTGGAAGTTCCCATTCCAACCCCATCTCGCGTACATCCACACCATTATGGTCAGTTGTTATTTGAAGACGATTACTATACTAAACGTTTTAACGCGGTAGAGGATCTGAACTAAACTGTTATGTTCGGACCTCAAAATGTAGCGCCAAACCCAATAGTTCTTTTATTTGCTAGTTCAGTATATATGGATGTTAGACTGTTAGTGCAAAGAGTACACGTTAAGTTTTGCATTATTATGAACACATATTTATTTATTCTCCTGGCGTTGTGTGATTGAAAGTGATGACTTCTTTGTGATGGAGTGGCTAGTGATAAACTTTTGTAAATATTTCCTTTCCACTGATGCGAAGTTTTGTTGAGGTTTTTGATTTTAATAGATGGTACCGATGGTTCGCTTGGATCTTTAGACTACTGATGGTCTAATATTTTACATTTCGTTCTGATGATCCTAAGAACGAATTCTACGGTTTCATTTCTGTCACGTTATGGATTTGAATGAATGTTATATCTTTCTTCGCCAAACCTATCATAGTTTTATTGTTAAATCAAAACATATTCTTGGTGCCGGACACCAGACTATGACGTTGGCAGAAAAGGTTAATCCTGACGAGGAATTTTATGCAAGAAAAGTATACATCGCTGTTTCGTTCTCCTGCTAGTTTCTTTAAAAGAATCATTTATAGCAATATTAAACTTGGGATTTCAAAAGCTTACCCGACGGAACTGTTTCGGTTAAATGCTTCAGCACGTTAAATTAAGAGTAGACCATAACATGACATATATCTACGATCAGAAACGAATTGATGTAATTGGACGCCTACTGCGCTAATGGCTTTCCTGGCGTCCTAATGGCAATATGCGATTTGGAGCGAGCGGCTTTACCTCATATTGGAAGGACACACTCTACTATAAATGCTGAACTTTTTCAGGGCGTCATTAACACAGGGTTCCCAGCAATACATGGAAACAAAATGGTTAAATTCCAGCATATTTTCTGACTTATTTCCAGTTCAACGTCTTTAATGTTGTTACAGTGGAGGTGACTAAAAATAAGTCCCCACCCTACGTACTGACCACTTTCTCTTTTGGGCCAATCAAATTCCCTGACTTGAGGCATTTTTCTCAATATCTCTGACTTTTTCCCAGTCATGGAAAAGGGGAGACTCGTTTTCTAGGACAGCAGGGAAACATTCATTAATGAATATTGAATAAATCGGAACAATCTGACCAGACTGCACACTTGCCCTCCTGTATACATAATATTCTTGTGCCCATGAGCCCTGCTTGACATCAGAAACCGATTTAACCCCTTTTGGAAATAGTTAATTCATAACTGCTTGGTGTTTCAGTGCAATATTTTGTCTTTACTCTAGGGAGGTGAATGGATGTAGAGGCAAGGAATATAGGGTTAATTTCTCCATCCACATTCCAGTATTTAGGTCAAATATATTGTTGGAATGACTAGTACATGTATATATTGTTGATCGGGATTCTTTAATAAACTATTTGGTGTAGTAGGAATCGGTAATATATATGCAGCAATGTTGGTTCAAATGACCATATAAGTTGTCAATTCCCTGTTATGTTCTTATTTATGGATACGGACTTTCCTATTGAAACCTCGATATTTTAGCATTACCAACATTCCAAACAAACATGTGAATAATGTATATATGTAATAAATATCACCCGACGAGCAAACCTGCATTGGCTTGGGAGTTATTTATGTAATTGTGATGTCTCATATAATAGGATCAAAAGTAAAATCAAACTATTCTTTACCTTTGCAATAAACAAGAGATTTATTGATGTCAAACCTACAAGGAATAACCAACAAGTGAACACATGTGTTTCATGTTTTGTGATTAACACATCACAGTAAAGCTACTGTTTGTACAAGTCCGTACTGAGACAAACCCTTACTTCATATCAAAGTAAACAACCTTACTTCATGAATATTGAATGAACAAATTCTTGATAACTGAATATTTGGCAGTTGAATGAAAACTACAAGATGTATAACTTGAATACAAGGACCTAAGATTGAAGTGAATATATATAATTATTCGGGCAAATTCCGAGACATCTTATACATGGTGCGATCACAGACACTAATCAGAAGAAGTTTCGACGTGAACACTCTTCCTGAAGAGCAAATATTTCCTTTGAGGAAGGGGGAGGCCGCGCAACATATTATGCCCTGGACTCGTCAGTCTGAAAGAAAAGATACATTAATTGAGTGACTTCTACGGACAGTAGGGCCTGATACAGCGAACATTCCTGATAACTTAAGGCAAACGAAATTTAAATTTTAAAACGATTCGACTCAGTGATTTTGGGCTGAAGAAATTAGAGGCTTTTCCAGATCTATATCAATGAATTTTCAGTGATGACCCCATTTCAAGGCAATTTAATAGATTCCAACATGATTCAAGGCCTATATGATGGTTTTCCAGGCTCTACCAAAATGCCCAATTTCCAGGCCTTGAATTTATTTTACAACTGAGACCCTATTAGATGGCATTGCAATGCTGAGTGTAAGTAACTATGATAGCATTCCCAATGAGTATCTTTTAAAAATCTTTAAAACTAACCTGCCAGGTCTATAACATCATTTTCGGTTCGAGGAACCGCTGCCCTCCTCCTGGTTGGAGCGCGAGTAGGGTGGGTAGCTGTCTCCCGGGGGTCATACGCCTGGGCGTCGGGCTGGCGTCTGGTAACACGGCGTCTGTTGGTCACCTCTTCTTGCTTGCTCTCCACACACATATCAGCGTGGTTGGGCAGGACGGACAGGGCGAACAATCCATTACACATCGGACATGTACCTTGTTCCTCCGCCCTGTCAGAAAACAAATAAGAATCTTTATACGAGACAAGTCAACAGTACAACAATTGACTTTTAGGACCATTAGCTCTAGTTTTAATCATGTCTTGCTGTATAAAAATGTTGAATAAAAAAAAATTAAGACCCTGGGTCGGTTTAGTTAAGCAGTTGGGGCTTTTACTTCAGGGGTCTCCACCAACTGAAATCATGCACTCGCCCACAGGACTAGTAGAGCATAAAAACTACTAGTCCTTATAGAAATCTGGTAGTCCTTAAAATATTCTCGGCATTAATTCCAAAAAAATTTGGATACAGTTAATCTCTGGTGGAGATCCCAGTCAGTCATTTTTATTCCTCGCTCTGGTATCTATCGAACATTCATCGATGTTAAGAATACTTTAGTAAAGCTAATTGTATCAAAATCCTCATGTGGTTCAGAACTCCATTAATGATCGATTTAAAAATAACCTGAAATCATCTAAGCGGCCTAAGGCAACTCTAGGGCTTCTATACCAAAAACTAACTTACGGTTCAGGGTCTGCCGCTCGTTCTCTGTTGTGGGTTTCGGCGGGGCCAGCCCGCTGTGCGTTGGGCAACACCTCTTCAATGGTAGGTCTCCTATTCGGTTGTGAATCTGGGTCTGTAAATACAGTATCAAGACTATACAGGTACATTGTAGTAGGGACTTTGCCTGGATCATCTATCAGTAAAGGTTAAACTCTATTAGATCAGTGGTTCCATAGATATTTGAGGGCAAAGCAGTCTGAAAACTAAGAATTCTTATCAGAAATCTAAGGTCAAGAGTGACAAAAAAAAATGATTTCTGGAGTACAAATATCGAAGATAGGCTTCTCTGCAGAAATCTGTCAATAAATCAAGTGCAAGGAATACCGTAGTTGTACATACCAGCTACAGCCCCTTCACAGTTGGCTGCGTGCTCTTCTATAATGGCTAAGGCAAAAGGTCTGTTGCACATGGGGCAAGTAATTCTCTCTTCTTCAGGCTCCTGTTTAGCCGCTTCTTCTTCAGGCCCTTGTTCCGCCTCTTCTCCTTGACGCATCTCTTTCTCTGGAAGATTCTTTTTTCCCATCTTAGATTCTCGACCCGCAAAGCGTCTCTGGCGGGCATTATCTTCATTACCTTTGCTACTTCCACCTGCTTTAGATGTGTGTAGCATCTCATTATCAGAACTGGTCTCTTCAATATGATCCTCAGCCGAAATATTCCCATCCCCAGCTTGGCTAACTTTCAGTTTCCCCTTCTTGCGAACACTATATTTTGCATAGTTCTTCTTTACAGCAGACAAAACATCTGATTCGTCCGAATCTAGGGCTTTGTCAGCCTTGCTCTCAGCTTCAAAAAGTGTCTTGGGGCGATTTACTCCAGCCCTTTTACGCAACCACTGGGGTTCGTTCTCGGCTTCAATACACTGTTTTTTCTGTGGAGATGGCGACGTTTTGGCAACATGTCTTCGTTTGGTACCACCAGTTCGGGAGGCTCTGCCTTTGCCTCGAGGACCCGTGCCCTGAGGTCTGTCATCCATCTCGACATCTTCAAACAGTTTTATGTTGTCGGCAGATTCAGAGGTTTTATCCTTGTCAACCTCAAGAATATCACTGTCTAATTTACCAGGATTAGATTTACTTACATCAACATTGATCTCGTCTTCTGAGATATCAAGTTCTACAGGTCGGTACTGTGGAGCTTTAGTCTCATCAGTTGTACGTTTCACGGATTCACCCTTGGGAGGCACTGGAGGCAATTTATCATTCGAGTCCTCGTCATCAGTGAGGAAGCATATACCAGTTGCCTCTTCCATTTCCACTGTCCTCTTTAAGGAAATTTTACTTTGAACGAGGCCTTGGTTGGGCGTTTTACGCACTCTGATAGTCCTGCGCATAGGTTTTAGATCACTGTTGCTGAACAGATCGGGTAAGGGATCCGTTTCAATGATAGGCTTGGTGCTGGATACACTGGTTTTACTTTCTGGTTCCATCACAGTCTGCCTCTTCACCCTCTTCGGTGGAAAGTCAAACATATTTTCAAAATCGTCATCATCGTTAGTATCACAGATACGGGATGGTTTAATCCTGGACCGAACAGGGCGAGTAGGTGGTGCTGTTTCAACAGCTTCGTCAAAGTCAAAGTCAAGGGTACATTTCTTAATGCCTCGGACATAGGCATCAATGGAACCAGTAGCGCAACGACCGACCACAACGGGCGGAGGCTTAGGTAATACTTGGGGTAAAGAGCGTTGAGCCTTGCACACCCGGTTATGATACTGGTTGAAATATTGGACAATCTTGCGGGCGTATTTTGCAGTATCCCCTCCAGGTGGAGCAAATAATCGCAGTCGATTTTTGTAGATACCAGACTGAAAATGAATGAATGTAATCATTATGCAATTGAACATGAAATGTCTGACTAAATTGGTTATGGAACATTTTCTGTTAAAATAACTTAAAAACAGCATATCTGTCACAAGTTGAACTATTTATTGACTATTTCCACATATATCGGACGCGAATAGGAGATCAATATTATATAAAAATTAAGACAAGGGTAAGGTGAGGTGAGGTGAGGTACAGCACACGTTATCATGCTGCTATCATGCTACAGAGATGAATTAACTAAATATTAATCTTACCCTCGCATCAATTTTGCTGAAACGAGGAGACAAATTGGTATCAAGTAGCAATTTAACGTGGCAAGACATGGCTTATATTTACTTTATCCAAAAATCTAAGGAGCTCGAAATCTAAATATTACACCACTATTTGTTTTTACTTTAGGTGGAATTCATCTCCCCCCCCCCCCCTGCTCATAGATGGTCAAATTGAAAATGTTTCAAGAGATTTTTAAAGTACTGAATTAAGAGGGGAAAAAACGTGAACTTACTATTTATTGACTAGTGTTGAAATATTTGAAGGGGTGCTCAAAGCTTGGCTATGAGACAATGGCCTATGTTCGTCCTGCAAGATAAAATTAATTTCACGTTTTCTTATCGATTCAATGCGAAATAAAAGAATTCAAAAATGAAGGTTAACCTACTAATGTACGATTGAAATACAAATATTTAGCTTCTGCTCTTTAGTTTCACCTAACAATGTTCTTTTTCAAGTAAAAAAATGATTCTTTCTTTTTTCATTAAACACTGGTATATACCTTGCAATAAATTCTAGACCTTGAGAAATAAGTTTTTATGAGCTAGAATGATGACAAATTCACGGTAATGAGTCACTCTGAGCACCTGACATATTTTAACCCCGAGAATTTCTGTCATTTTTCTCTAAGCTTAATCTAAGGAGCTCGAAATCTAAATATTCCACCATTTGTTTTTACTTTAGGTGGAATTCATCTCCCCCCTGCTCATACAACTACGTATACAACTACGATGTTCTCTCCTAGTTCCTTCTCTTAACTAGTCTCTTTCTATTTGTGTTGTTACATGCATAAAGAAGTCACAGTTTATCAAACCAAAAGGTAATAGCCACTCAACCAGATTTAACCGTTCAAATGGTTAAAACTGAGGCTCATTTCCTACCAATTATACACATGTCACTGTACTCTACAAGAATAGATTGTATATTGTCATATTATTTTGTGTATCGATTAATAAACGTTTCTAATAAAAAAAAACGACACCTGTTTACAGTAGGGCTATCTGTAACCCTTTAAGTTCAACTTCACCGAGTGTAAGTCTTTCTACCATTTTTATCTGGCATAATAATGTCTTCTGCTCTTAAAAACGTGTTAGAAAGTTACTGGTATTGAATAGGAACCCTGACGATGAATACATAAATTAGTATCTTGACCTCTTGGGGTTTTGAAGTTAGGTCGTTAGGTGACATGTCCTGAGAAGAATCAGTGATGATAGACTGTAGCGTTCTGAAGAATACAATAGTAAAGTATTACAAAGTACATTGACTTAACAGGAATCTATCTCTGGAAAAGCTTTCTTTTCAGAATTGAAACAACCCATATCAATACTAGATTTAAAACAACAAATGGAAAAGACTCCAGTTATAAAAATATGTATCAGTCTTATATAATTATATATGCCAGGTGTAGGATGAACGACACAAAATTCGTTCATTCAGATGGTACGAAGTTATGCAAAAACAAATATCAGGGTTCGTACATTTCTGTCATGATAAATATGAAGGACTGTCCAGGGCCAGGGATGCAGTTTTTTCAAGGATATAAGAAACACAAAGCACACTCGATAAAGTAACGATGTTTCCTCCTTGCAATTATCCAGATTAAATGGCTTTATTTTTCTTTAAAGTTTCAACGAAATTTGGTAAATATTTGTGAAAATTTAATATCTTTTGAAGAAAATTTGAGGTTTAAAATGAGTTTTCAAAAATACGAAGTCTTTCATCCCTGTCCTGCACAAACCCTGTAATAGATTTAAGCTTTTAATACTGACGTAGTTTTTTTTTTGCCCGCAGCTTTCGATGTAGCATAGAAGACATCAAACGGACCATTGCTAACTTCGCCATCAGCATCTACAGGGCTACTCGGCTCCACCTGCTCCGGCTCAACCTGCCGGGTGGAAGAGTGCGAAAGCTTACCGATAAGGTATCTAGGTATGTCCTGGATTACATTCCAGAAGGACTTCTTCATTTTGTCAATTATGGAACAAACAAAATAAATCATAAGGTTTATGCTGACTTAAGACTATATAAACTGATCTATTATAAAATAAAGGTTATTCCGATACTAGTATTAGTTAAATCGATTTCCTTAACAGCTAATAAAATTACAAGGGTATGTATCGATAAATTGAACAAATCAAACCAGTTATGTACAAAGAGTGTTAGTATTAGGCTTGGTGTTAGGCTTATGAAGAACAATTGTTAAAAACCCCAGTACATGTCTGATGGACATTATGGTTTAAGGTTTCTCCAACTCACAATATGCAGAATACTTTTCAGGGACAAATTCGACCGGGCTAAGGACATACCTTTTCACTAACATCTTGTTCTTCAAGATTAACATCTTCACTTTCAACCTTCTGAAAACGAAAACGAAATATTACCAACTCAAGCTAGGTTTGCAATATATTTTTAGAGGTAATGAATCCAAGGAGATATCAAATGATATGGTTTTAATTGAGAGCCGCGTCTACACATAGGACAAACTGGATAAAAAATCTACAAACGTTTGTCATTTAAATAAAGAATTCAATCCACTAATTAAAAGAAGAAATCAGTTTGAATATTTATTCAGTGTGGATACTATACGTTAAAATTTCTCAGGCTCTTTCTGTAATAAACCATGGAAGCTGACGCCCAAATATTACATTTTCTTGGGAAGCGAAGAGGTCAGGACTCGATGCTAGGCCTAGTGTATCATCAGGTTGTTCGGAAGTAGATATTTTATCCCCTTTCTCATCTGGGAGCTCTTCGTCGTCAACTCCTTTATCGGTATTTACCACATTTCCTTCGTCTATGTCCTGTTTCTTCTTTCGTTTTGCCCTGGTTGGTATTTTTTTCTGTATGATCGATTCATCCTCAGTTTCAGAGGTGTCCTCGGCAATGAAACCTCGGACAGTATCAGATATGAGTTTCTCCCGAGGAGAGTTGCTGGATGGATCATCTGAAGCACTGGTAGTGTCACTGTCTAGTTTGGCGAATCTTATCGGACTAAACAAGTGTTTTGCCTTGGCCCCAATCGGAATATTGACAGGCAATTTTTTAACCGGTTTTTCATCCTAAAAATTGCAAAATATTAGCTTTTGAATCGGCCAATACAAGACTCGTCAATTAAATGCAACAAACCAACCCAGTCACTAAAAAATAAAGGTTAAATTGATATTTAATATGATTTCTTTTTCCTTCGCTGTATTAGTAAAACTGTAAATATTATTTAGTGTGATTATCAGGACACAACGAAAATAGTTCATCAGAACGAGTATGCTTTTGATAAATATCTACCTGAATAAACAAATCGTTAGAAACAAAATAAAAGCAGTAAACCAAATTACCGATTCTTCTTCAGACAAAGGAATGAATTGTGTTTCATCATCATCTTCGACTTTCTTGTCTTGGACACTTGCACTTGCACTAACTGTGGCAGCTTTACTCCTCCGACTTCTTGCCGGACTTCTGGTTGGCAGTTGATTCTTATCTTCTTTTTCTTCAACAAAATATTTATCGATTTTTCTTTCAGCAATTTTCCGACTCAGACCGAGTCTTCTCGTATTCCGCCTTGGTTGGGGGTTGTTGGCATCATCTGGATCTTTAGTTGCCATACTGAGTTAGAGTTGACTTCTAGGCGAGTAGACGTCTTTAAATAGTCGATTCCTACAACAGGTACAGGTTAAGGAATAGTGTCACAGAAAAAGAGGAACATTTACTAAATTACATGATTCAGTTATCAATTTACTAGGGGTTTTGTTTTTTTACAGTACGGTATGTGTCGATCATAAGAAAAGGAAATGTAGATTGTTGATTCCAGGGGAAACCCCGAAGGGTCATATCGATTTAATTAAGGCATCAAGGGTAGTTAGATGAGGCCTATTTAATAACAATATGTAGGATCGACAGAATCATTATCATGAACATAATATTGGTTTGCTGGGACAGCACTGGGTATCACTGAAGAAGAGCGAACCGTGGCTACCAATACTCGAAGTGGATGAAGTCTCGATTGGTGTTGGCTTTATTGTAAAGTTTATCATTTATGATTGTCTTTTGACTTGACCACAATTTGGATTTCTCTTCAATTATAATTATTCAACTAAAAACCTTTGGACGCTTGGTAGTTTTTACACAACGGTACCTCAAGTGGGAGCTTCCTGCGGTGGTACTGGTACTGCAGCTGCAGTGCCAGTGGCTGACGTGAGAACTTTTAATAGTTTAATTATAACTTGCAAGGGTCAAGTCGCAAGGCCCTCAGGTAGATAACAGAGATAATGCATACACCTTCTCATACATGATAACACTACCCATGTATGGAACTTTTAGGACCTGTGCTTATTCTTACACACATTTCCCGGAGTCAGGAAAACAATAGATCATTGGTTAGTAAGCATAAGCGAGATATGCACTACATATTTCCCTTACAGATTTCACAACTTACCCTCTCAAATCCCGCCATGTTCCTTGCCTTGATGGGATGTTCAAACAAATGATAAATGCATCGTAGAAGTTAATCTTAATGAATGAAATATTTTGGTCATTATTTAATGAACTTATAATTGAATATATAATCATTGATTTAGCGTGAAATATATTATTTGATTGAAACATTATTTGCATCTGTTAGACGAGGCACTAAAATTGACAACATGGATCCGATGGTGTATATCATCGTCGCGGTAATTATTACTGTATTGTTGGGTGCCCTAACGTTCTTTCGTCGCTCACAAGCATCAGGTAAGCCGAACACATAATAACATAATTCCTCATTTACCAAATTTCTTGACAACCGAAAGTTTCATTGTAGTATAGGAGACATATGTTATGGCGAGCGATAATACAAGGCTTTGCCCTTCCACCGGACCATCTTGGCGAGACGTTCACTTCCCTCTCACCATAGGCTTATACTTTATAGGCATAGATCTATGCTTTTAGTCAAAGGGACTTTTAGCTGGCACTCACTAACACTGTCTCAGGGCAACGGAACGAATACTTTGTCTACTTCGCTTTAAGTTTAATGTACCCAATGGCATATTAATAATATTTATTATTATGTGTTGTGCCATTTTTATTCAAACTTTAAAAATTAAAGCCAATAAACAAAGCCACTCAGTCTCAGTAAAATTTTAAAAAAGGGTACGGTACGGTACCGGCAATACTACCATAGCCTATCAGTATGTCTACCGCGGTATAAATTTATTCATATAAATGTTATCAGAGTTATACATTCTAGTAGCTAGTATATAATAGCTCTGTTATCAACCCTCATTTTATTAGATCTAATAGTTATTAATATCAATTTAATACCGCAGAAAAAGATACCCATGCTAAAATTGATGCCATTATGGTATACCGGTGATTAAAAAAGATATTCTGACACTGACATAGCTTATGACGTCATGATAGCGGAGATGATACTCTGACTGACAGTCACACACAACACACAGAAGACAGAGAAGTTTTACTGTTACACCTGTAGGCTAGCCTATGTAATCGCCTCGCAGTCCCCTCCGGGGTGCGGGAGGATACGGGGATGGAAACTCTGTCTACCTGTAGGCTGTAGGATAGACTACCCTGTAGGATAGCCTACCCTGTAGGCTAGTGTAGTTTAGGCCTACTCAATAGGCTTGTAACATGTAACCTAGTACTAGTAGAAGCGCCACGTGGTAATACAGTATTACCTTAGAACAAGTTTATCAAACGCAACCTTAAAAAATCTAATTTTACTTTGGTACGGTACCGTATTTTCTTCCCATATGTTGGCATGCATTTGGAAGACATGCCAGTGGCATTGTCGGTAGTGTCTAGCATTTTGAAAAGATTATACAATAAGGAATTCCGTAATATTAAACAATAATGTATCAACTGTTATCCAGGTGATGGCGAGGAAGTTGCTGTTGCTGCTCGACCGCGTCCAGCAGCGGCACGTATCGGAGACGCTGGGCCAGCAGGTGCCGGGAGAAGACGAGTGAGGCAGCGTCTAAGGCCGCGCCAGGATGAAGATGATTCAGGTGCCTTTTTTGTAATGTGTCAGCTCTCTGCATTGCTGAATGAAGTATGACTGTATATATGGCTATTATTAGGGTGTTCAGCGCTGGAGTAAATCTGTGTTCCTCCATGGCTGATACTTTACTCAGGCCTGACATGTCTCTATGTTTTTATTCGTTTAATTTCTGTCCTACAGATCAATAACCACTAAAGTGTTCACAAAAAAAATAATATAGAATAGAATAGAGAATCATTTATTTCGTCACTGTGGTAAGAATAGAGAATCATTTATTTCGTCACTGTGGTAGGTGACACAAGTTATGAAGTAAAATAATAAAAATAAAAATGAGTTCATGAAAAATGTAACAAAAAGGGTGGTGCTCATCTGGTACAAGACCAGGTCTTCCAGATCACGCCCGGCAGTATGAATATTAATAAGAGGTTTTTGTCAGGAAGAATATCGATAACTACAGGCAGCTTGAAGACTGTTCTATACATAGAAATAGATTATAAATAAGTTGATTAAAATTACAGACTGGCAACATTTGGCACAATAATTTAGGTAGATATGTGGTTGAAAAGTCCGGGACCTTAGATAAAGCAAAACGAACAGCCAAGACATACATAACTCTTGAACTTTAAAGTTCCTGATAATTTTCATAACACATTGCTTAAGTAAGGAGAACTAGACCCCACCAATTTTGAAAAAAGAAATCGAAGGACTCTTTATCAGCAACAAAAATAATTATAATATGTAGCGCAACATGTGGCTGGCGGTAGAAGTAGTGTCCATATGGTCGCATTTATTCAAACATTTTGACGCGTTGAATCATGTTGATATGTCTGTCTATATAGTCGTCCAAGCACACATTGACCAAAGCAGTGACTCAACCCAAGCCATAAGCAAATACGGATACACTACACCAATTTATATTGAACATGAATATATCATTATAATGATTCCTTACCTTGGTTGGAAAATGTACATGGAAACACTAACCTATAGTATAGTGTAGTTTATATAATATTGCGTTAATCGGGGTGTTAATGGTGGTCTTGTTTTTTAGATGAAGAGCCGTCTGACGCGCTTGATGATATTGCCATGCCTGATGGAAAAGTTGGAGCCAAAAAGATGGCCAAATTACAGGCTAAAGCTGACAAACGCGCTAATCGCGAGGTATGCCAATAATTTCAATAAAGATTAAAACATTTTTGAGATCTTATGTTCACCATCTCTAAGTATGTTTTGAAACCTATCAATTAATGGATTCCATTGTTCCAGTAAATAAATGTTTAATTTTGTTATTTCATTCAAGGCTGAACTCCACGAAAGAGAAGAGCGTAAGAAAAGGGAGGAACAGCGCGATGCACAACGACAGAAGGAGGATCAGCGGCAGGAACAAATAGATAAACAAATGGTGGGCAAACGTTTTTTTTTTTTATTATTTAGCATAATGTATACAGAAATTTGTGATGTGTTACAGAAAAATTAGCCATAAGTCGCAAAAAAGATGTTTTATTCACGAGATCTCTTTGTACGAATGTTCTCATTTTTTGGTATCTAGCGTTTCAAGTCGTATCATAAATTTGATTAAATTTCAAGGCAGTGTATCAAATATATCTTTGCGTTTCTAAGGTCATCCTATTTAATAGCTACTTTACTAGTAATTGCCCATCCGGAAATATTGCAAACTGGTTTTTTCAAACATTAAAAAACCAACAACATAAACTATAGAAAAACTTTTTAGATTTCCTTGATACCCACTTAATCTCATCTTTTCAGATGTATGATGGTGTCTCAAAATTTATTTTTTTCGGCTTAGGACTGATTTTTCCGGGACATATCACATTTGTGTTGGAAAGATTTACAAGGCTCACAGGGACTAACATGTAGTGTTTTCCATGATCTTCCGCCAGGGGCTATTATTAGTGCAGCGTTAATGATGGAAAGAAGGGGTGCATGAGCGACAGATATTAGTTGGAGAAAAATGTTGATAGTTGTGCTTAGTTAAGTTAAGAGGAAAAGGATCAGCTGATCTGTCCGTTTGTCCGAATCAGACTAGTCATTCATATATCAGTCAATTCTGTCCGGGGATCCCCATCTTGGTTATAGTTAGGTGTGCTTTGGCGTTTCTTCAAATGATATTTTACACTCATGTTGACCCGCTCGTACCTGGGGCCATATATTTGTTAGATGTGAATTTATCCTACCATTAATCCAATACCAAGACCAAGATCTATCCTCTTCATGCATATCTCGTTGATGTTCTATATAATTATAGGAAGAAGAAGAAAAGAAAAGGAAGGAAGAAGAGGAAAGACGTGAACACGAAGAATATCTGAAACTCAAGGCAGCCTTCACTGTCGATGAGGAAGGGACTCACGAAGCTGAATTAAATCAAGATGTAAGTAAATCGGATGCTACTAGCTATTCTCAGCTTTTACAAAAAAAAGAATATTACCTAATTTACTTATATTATTATGACTTATAACACTGAATTTATCATTATCCTGCTGCTGTCATATGTTTATACAAGAATTTGAAGTCGATTCGGCCGAGAGAAAACGGCCGCCGGTAAGCGAGAATCAGTTTTACATTTAAGTGGGGGAAAAATAAAAGCTTTACGGTAAAAGAATATTATTGTACATGGGTTTTCTATCTTTTTCATTCACGCGTATGATACAAATACGTTTGTTTTTTTCTAGGAGAATTCTTTACTGGCGGAATTCATCAACTATGTCAAGGTAAGGGACTTCGTATTTTGGAGGCCTTTGGAGTAACCATTCTCAAATTTCTTTAGCTCAAAACAAAATCTAGTCTTGAATCATGTCTCAGTTTTATGACATTTTTTTTACCAGTTTTACTATACCACCAAACTTCGACATCTCTCTTTCAGGATATGAAAGTCATTATGTTAGAAGACCTTGCCGCTCACTTCAAAATCAGAACCCAGGTACTTAATTTATTTTGGGGATAATGATATGTCCATAATTTGTGCTCAGATGTTTCTGCATTCGGTAATGTTTATCTTTTTCATATAGCAATGTTCTTTTATTTCTTTAATTATGTTTTTTTTTCTGCGTGTGGAACTTTTCTTTACTCACACTGTATTTTTCCACTTTAAAACTTGATGAAATTACATTTGCAGGATGCAATCGATCGCATAACTGATCTTCTAAAAGACGGTCAGCTACAGGGAGTTTTAGATGATCGTGGTAAATTCATATATATAACCCGCCCAGAGTTAGAAGCCGTGGCTAAATTCATCAACCAGCGAGGACGGGTGTCCATTACCGAATTGGCAGAATCTAGTAATCAATTAATCAATTTGAATCCTGACAATAAAGATACCTTGGAGAAACTGGTTGGAGCAGATGCTGTGAAAGTTTCATAATATAATGTGAACTTAAATACATAGAAATTTGTTTAAAAATTCGTATTACTAGAATATTCACATGATGCTTTGTTTAACATGTATAAAAATCTACGATGGGGTTCCTTTGCTATAAGGTTTCATATTCTGTCCAAATAATTCTTTTCTGACAGTCAAGAAGTTTTTTCTTGTAATCAATGGCAATAACTTGTGTTTTAAAACTACATAGAACATATTTTTTGCAACTTCTCTATACATCAGACTGTTTTAATTATCCATCGACTGCTTTTATGATGGTTAACGTTCATCACCCTGGACGAGATCTGACGTAAGTTTGGATTAGCGAATTGTTTTACAAATTAAAACCAAGTTAGTTATCTTAAACCAAGCTTGTTATCTAATGCAATGCGGAGGAGAATATATTTATGTATAGTAATCGATCCTGCGTTACTCTTTCCAAGGTATGACTAAAATTGTTCATGCGTACATTTATTTATTTATGGAACCACACGTCTGATAACTATTGATTGAATCTATGAGGAACTGAATGTAAGATGAATGTAGTGTGAATGTAAAATAACATAGACCTGTATTATGTTCCATAATGTTATCTGAATATGAAGGATGTGAAAGATCTTCGCGAAATAAAAAAAAATACACCACTTCTTTCGGAGCTGTTTAGTTTCAAAGAGTTATATTACACGAAAGCGTGAATCGAACACAACTTTCCATGAAATCAAACTGTTGTAAATTCTCTGTACATATATATTTCTGCTGGGCCTCGACATTGAAAATAAATAAATCCAAGACCTTGAAAATGGTCATTTTGGTTGATAGGCCTTGAAAACCGTCCCATGGGGCATGGAATATGTTAAATGGCCTTGAAATCTTTGACGATTCCCAGTTTCCTACGGTACACTTCCCCGGGACCCGCCCCTCACGCCATACACTTGAGCGCCGACCCTGCATTTTTTTTATTAAAAAACAACAAAACAGTATACAACAATCACAGCCTCGTCTTACGGCGTTCTTCCTACTGCCTGCTTGTTGGTAAAGTGAATTCTTATTAGGTATCTTGTTTTTAGTGCTTAGATGCAAGTAATAGTTGTAAGAGAATATTGAACTACATTTAACAAAGTTATTATTATTATCCATTTACCGCGACGAAAAGGTTTACACCATACTTCCGTATATATTATATTCGTATCAGGGCGAGGGGAAACACGCTCACGGGATACCCCACTCTTTTCGATTAGCAATGGTTCTATGTATTTGCGTCGTGCTCTTACATATGCCGTTGGATATTACATTTTAATTTCAACAATTATATTGATTAATCATTAATGCAACTAATTCTCTATAGTCAACATAAGCCAGGTCGCAAGAAAGGCCATACAACATAATATAATACAGACAAGCTCTCAAGGAGCGCAAATCGAAAAAGGGCAGAGTATATTCTACAAATATCATACTAGCATACCTTTTTTCGGGTTATTGCAGCTATTACAGAGTCTTTCATAATGAAAAAGCCATACAAGAATGGGACAATCGAGTTGGGAACAGAGACATTATGCATGATTTATAATTGAATGTAGTATACTTAGATCAACAAATAAACATACATTACATCTCTACCACACCAGAGTCGATGAAACCCATGTGATAATATCTCTGAACTGAGTTTTTGAAACTCTTCCCCTCCTCTATGATTCTTATTCTCTCAGGTAACTTATTCCATGTACTTGTAAGCCTACCTAGAGTACTTCTATATTGAGCTCCATCTGATAGATTTGATTTTCCTACGATATCCATTTCTAAGCAAGTGACCAATTTCATCACCAACGAAACTACCTGTACTGTTTAACAAGTTAACGTACAGCTCTTATCTCCCTCCTTATTGCAAGAGGCATGATTTTGCTCCTAATATGGATATTGCACTCTCTCTACATCATACGCTTTACCATATATAATTCGCAGGGCTTTGTTCTGCAGTTTTTGTAGCCTGATATAGTCTACTTTGTTGGATAGATCTACATCTACTGCCTATTTCGAATTACGCGAAGGAAAACATTTTATGTCTTGCCAAAGAAGAGCATGAAGTGTTGCCTGTAAGAATACATACTATCATCAGTTAAAACACACGTCCACATAACCATTTCCCCACCTTCATTTGGAGGAATTAACATTGGTAGATCCTCGATTGGATTGTCGATAAAATGCGCTCCCCGGGGGGGATCCGGAGATCAAATGCCAGGTTTATCGACTCACAAAATCCACACATGTCCTTTATCACGCTCAGTCAGATATGCTAGCAGAAAACTAGGTCCACAATTCCGTGGCTGACCTACTTTTCAAAAAACAAATGTGATGTGTCACAACAAAATGAGTCTAAAGTAGCAAAATCTATATTTTTCAAAGGTCTTTTATCACAGGATCTTGTAGGGATATTTTAACTGTTGGGGATGTTTAGCACTCTGTCGTATAGAATACATGTACCAAATTCCAAGACCGTGTATTGAAATTTGAATATATCTATGTATGTCTATAAGGTCATCCTAAGGAGTATATTTAACTACATTAATTTTAACAAAATAGAATTATTATTAGGTATTATTATAACTTATTAGGTTATGCAACGGTTAACATCGTTGGAATCTGCTTTATCTAATCTTTTAAAATAAATATGATGGTATATCAAACTCCAGCTTTCTGCGACTAAATACTCATTTTTCTGTGACATATCGCAAATGCATTTCTTATTTTTAAAAAATAGATATTTCTTTTTCTAACCATGAGGATGCTTTCATAACAGGTCAATGTACTATAATAATTATGAGGCAGGTTTGGTACAATCTTGGATCTAATGCATTAAATATTCAAATGTTTGCTAGGATTAAATCATGGATTATGAATTGAGAGAGCCCAATGGCAAGAGGCAAATGGATCATTATTGTCCCGCTACACTGTACATAGAGTTAAATTCAAAACCTATTCATCACAGTGGGATTTAAATTGTAGGTATAGCTGATGATCTAAGCCCTCCGATCCCTTAATCTGCGTATAGTTGGTAGTGCATTTGTTGATTAAAGTGGACGCGTATGACTACCATTGCGTCCATGGCCTCTGAACTATGCACACTTTATCTGAGATGAAGATTCCGCAGGTATCAATGTTATTATCCGGGAGACAGATATGGGAGTATAAGACTTAAATACAAGCTGATACAAGGTCACACATAATATAGGAGGATCATGGCGATGAATCGGTCCAAAACTCCAGGTTAGTTTGTATATACATTCGTAAATTATGTCGATGTTTTTTTCTTTAAACTATAGATTATTAAACCCAACTGTGTTTTAAAATATCAAATGCCTTGTATCTGCTACGGAAAACACACAACTATATGTACAGAAGCATGAAATAAGCTATATCAGATTAAACAACTTCTTGTTTGTAGCCGTATTATTCCTTGTGTTTCTTATGTGATATATCTATGAGTAATTAGCCGGCACTTTTCATCCAACTATATATTACTGGGATTGTTTTAATAAGTCAATTGTATAGATATGACAGAAATAATATTATGCAAGTATAATGCGTACATTCCTTTTACACTTTTCATTATTATTATATATCAAATAATTATGATACTTCGTTTTTTGTCGCTTTTACGTAAACATTTAAACTGCTGATTATCTTTTTGTAGGGTTTTATTGTAGGGATACATGTAATTGTCATTTACATTAAAACATTTACCCATTGATAACGACAAATGCCCCTGATTTCTTTAGTATAAATTATAACCTAATAACAGCATTATCAAAAATATTTGTTTTACCATATATATTAGAATAATACCCAATACTGCATGATAAACGAAAAATCCACAGAATTGTGTAGAAGTTCAATTTTGCAATCTAGTATTCTAGCAACCTAGCAATCTAGTAATATGTCGAATCAAAGAAATGAAACCTTAATGCTTTGCAGAAAGGTGCAACACATACCTGAATTATATACTGTACGTGTGGCGCATAATCATTCTCATAAGTTTATCAGGCTACATACAGTGAAGCCATCTAGTGATTAACTGAGCGTTCACGACAGCCCAGTGCATGCTTCAACCAAATTACCTATTGTATAGACGGTGACGTGCCCTTGTGGCCAATACCGGACCAATGTTGATTGTTATATTACTTTAATTAACATGCAGTATTATTTTCTTTGTTAGATTAGAAAACGGTTGCCCTTTTGCTCTCATTTTTGCAGGTCTGGCAATATAAATATGTAAGTCATAGCGGTCTAATGAAAAGTGGGAAATCCATAAGGGTATATCTCATAAGAACTCTTTACTTAAAATGTCCCTCGTTGAACTATTTTGAACTATTACATTTTAGGAAAGGGATTTGATATACATAGTCCTTTATTTATTTTTAAAATGTAAATTTACAATGAATCCAATGAAAAAATAGTTAAGCAAAGATCATTTTATGTGTGCGTTTCTTATATTTCATGGTAAATTAATGTCAATCAATTTCAAAATGAACCGTTACTACTTCAATAATTTTCATAAAACAACGAAGGATACACTTGCTGTATTGGATGAATCCTATTATTGAATACCTCTCTGAATTATAAAAAGTTATTTCGGGCGTATTGGGATGGATTATTGCAGTTCCAATGTGTGCAAAGGTAGCTACTGGCACCCAAAACATAAGAATTGTTGGAGTTTAACAACCAAACGTTGAAATCTTCAAGCACTATTTGAAAAATCTATTCTTATCTATATAGGAACATGTATGGGGATGTGGGGTGGCCAAGCGGTTTGAAGCTCGGGGCCGGCTCCATGGGAAGAATGGATGTCATGCAGTGGGTTTGTGGTATGAATGAGTGACATGTGGGTTTGAACCCGTGGGCGCTGCTGCAGTCCCCCGCCCCGCCCCCCCCCCCGCCCCCCCCCCACACACACCCAACCCCCAACCCCCAAGCCCCAACCCATTTTATGTGTGCATTTCTTATATTTCATGGTAAATTAATGTCAATCAATTTCAAAATGAACCGTTACTACTTCAATAATTTTCATAAAACAACGAAGGATACACTTGCTGTATTGGATGAATCCTATTATTGAATACCTCTCTGAATTATAAAAAGTTATTTCGGGCGTATTGGGAGGTATTATTGCAGTTCCAATGTGTGCAAAGGTAGCTACTGGCACCCAAAACATAAGAATTGTTGGAGTTTAACAACCAAACGTTGAAATCTTCAAGCACTATTTGAAAAATCTATTCTTATCTATATAGGAACATGTATGGGGATGTGGGGTGGCCAAGCGGTTTGAAGCTCGGGGCCGGCTCCGTGGGAAGAATGGATGTCATGCAGTGGGTTTGTGGTATGAATGAGTGACATGTGGGTTTGAACCCGTGGGCGCTGCTGCAGTCCCCCGCCCCGCCAACCCCCCGCCCCCCCCCCACACACACACCCAACCCCCAAGCCCCAAGCCCCAACCCCCAGGTATAGGAGATAAGTCCTGGTAAAAATGTATTTTAAAAAACCAATCATTAAGTTGAATTCCCGACAGGAGCTACAGTATAACTGAATCATTATAGTCGAATTTTGGATCAATTGGGTGTGAGCAAGCCATGAATTAATATGATATAAAAATCAATCTAGATGACAATTATTCTTATATTCATTGAGGTCGAGCAGGTCAAAATCCTCAGATATCCCATATATACCCACTATAGAATTCTGAAATTCTGCATGCTAACTAGTCTATCTTAGGCCAAAAAAAATAGGCGTGTTTCCGATTTACCCCCCCCCCCCCCCCCCACCTAGAAAAACTTTACCCTACCTAAAAAAATTGTTACCATACCTGATTTTTTTCCCCATCATATCTTACTTTTTTTGCATTTTTTGACAAAAAAAGCTTATTAAAGCAGGAAAACGTGTTTTCCTAACCCGAAACTGTCAAAAAGGCACATTTCCCATGTTCAAAACAACTATTGTTATGAAAAAGACATTTTTTTCAGTTCCTGGGAGGTGGTTTCCAAACAAAAAAAAATAACAAAAGAAAAAGTTACCCCCCCCCCTACCTAGTTTTCAGCCAGATAAATCGGAAACACACCTATTTTTTTTTGCCTTATACGGAAGGTACCCTGGATCAGGCCTTATGGTATGCCACTGATTGGACGCCGACTGCGCCAATGTCCTTCCCGGCTTGGAGTAAGGCGGTCTAATGGGATTATAAAGGCATTTTTCGGTTTGGAGTGGGATGCTTTCCCTAAGTTTGGAGGGACTCTCTCAACTCTGAGCCTAGACTGAGACCTCAAAACTGCAATCACCCCCCCCTTCCCCGTTATCCCCACCCTTCTTAAAGGTGGCCCAATTTGGGCCTGTCACATCCTCAGGCAATTAGTATAACTAAACATCCAGAAGAATTACTAGAAAAATATTTCATGACAACTCTATAACGCATTTAATGATTTGCCCTGTACCACAGCAATATGGTATCCTTGCATGTCACCTAACACCGCACGCACAACATAGAATTTTCAAATAACCACTTTTCCCGGGCATGCAAAAGAAGACCTGATATTTTCACATTATGACCCTTTGTCAAACTAAAATAAGAAATACATTATATATAAGGGTTATTCAATTCAATGACGACCTTGGCCTTCTTAGATTTTACAAAGGCCTTTGTTATGCACGATCATCAAATATTGTTAAAAAAAATTAAAACATTCTTAGTGATGATTGAAAGAACTCCATACCCGGTACCCAAAGATAAACCCGAGATCATTTTCAGTTTAGTCGGTTGTGGAGTGTGACCTAACATGTTTAAAACATTTTGGCATTAAAATTGAGGTTACATACTACGGGTTTAAGCATTACTTGCGGAATGGATTTGAGAAAATAGCAGCAAAAGAGGCCATGCATTTTCCTCCCAAGATCCTAGATCCTAGATCCTTACTCTATGGTAGGTGAAATTATAATGCAACACCGATACAGCGAAGGTAAACTCCTGTATATATATCTGAAAAGCTGAAGGCGGTGGGGAAAATAAAGAAAACATTAAGCTAAAAGAGCACACTAACCATTCATAAGGTAATCGTTATACATGTTCTTTATCACGGTGATACAGTGTATAGGGTGTTACACCAACGGGTAAGTTACAAATAATCTAAAATTCGGGAAAGTTTATATACACAAAACAAAAGTATTCGCTAACAAGGACTCTTCTTTCTTGGAATTCTTAATAGAGCTGAACAAATATATGTTAACTTCAGATATCAACTTCAAAGACAAGAACAATAAGATTTGGGAAAGAGTTGTTCAAGCATTAGGTTAATCTATTCCCTCCAATATTAATCAAGATTTGTATTAATAGTTATCCAATTTGAATAAATAGTCCAATCAATAAGTCGAATACGGAGAACATGCAGTTCTAGGGCTCCGTTGAATATGAAAAAATGATCCAAAATTCATTCGGGAATTAGCTGGTGGTGATGCTTTAAGTTATCACCAGATTCCATGCGCCACCAAATTACTTCAATCAAACGATCGTAAACTGATTGCAATATTCAAATTTATATAACAATTGCTACATTTCATTTTCATATAATGACTTCCATTTAATGTGCGACCTGAAAAGTAAAATACAACGGATACAGAAATATCCCCATGATGAATAAAATCCTGAAACCATGTCCATTGGCTTGTGGATTCATAAACTAAATATTTGGGTTCTAAAGAACAGCCAGACGTTGCGCTGATCCATGATAAGACTGGCCATTACTCTGCTTCATCGTGTCGCCCGCTCCGGCGCCCGCTGTAGCGAGGGGATTGCACGAACCAAAAGCAATAAAAGATTGTAAATATGAATCCATGTTATTCATAACTAAAACAACGATATACATTAGATCAATAGAAAATTTAGTAGACGAGGGTCGTTCGGTGTACTGTGTCAACATAAATCTAGGTAGAAAAAGATTGACATGGTGCTTGCTAGTGTGGGCGAGCCCATGACAAAAGGCAAACTGTGGAGCAGTGGTTAATGGTTTGCCCAGGTTTGCCCAGGTTTACCCAGGATGGCAATCAATCGTGCCTTTATTGAGCCAGGTATTAGTAATGTTTATTAAAACAGACGTCATTCTTTCGATGGCCGCCCGAGCAGACCTAACATATTGACTCAGTAGTTTAGAAAAGAACTCGAAGACTAATAAATGTTATTCATTTTCCTTGAACCTGATGTTTGTGTAAATATGACCGGATGACTTGTGTACGTGTATAATTATAGAAACAGGGACAAATTCCATTGGAATGATTTATAAGACATGTCGAAAACTGTGCTACAATATGAGGTTGGATCCAAATACTTGGCCTAGTAGTAAACGAAAGAATGAAATAACATTTTGCCTGCCGTGTTACTGTATTTGGTCCTCGTACTAGCTATATTATATACGCTTTTAAAGAAGTCTAAACGCAGGCGATCAATCGCAGGCGGGAGATCAGCTAAATAATCATGCAGCCATTTGTGAAAATCGAACATGTTAAACATTTATCCGGAGCCAAAGATTACTTTCAATATGAGTTGAATATATAATGGCAGTCGCAGCAATCCAATTTAGATTCTAACACGTTGTTAAACATATCCATGCGCGTGAGTGGAAATCAGAGCTGTATAATGGGAATTAAAGGGAATCAGGCAGTGCCATAAGGGATCACAGAATGAGAGTTGGTATGAATCTGTTACACAGGGATCTGCCGGTATTCGGCCGCATGTGTGTAAACAATCGGGAGGGCATGATTGACCAATTCAACTCCTGTCGATATATGGTCAAACAATGCTAATGTGGTTAGCATCGAGTTGGGTCTATACTCTCCCAGTTGTCAAGGGTCTAAAGCCAGTTAGAGGTTTACGCTCTAAAGACACTTGAGTTGACAACAATCTTAGCTTGGCTTTGAAAACATTTTCTCAAGTTCAAGAGGTCGAAACTGTCTTGAAATGGATTCAGCTGATCCGGAGTAGGATGTGTACAGTGGAAAACAGTTAAAAGTGGCTTCATCATTGGCAAGATAACGAAGCGGGAAAATGTGTGCGATGTGGAATAGTTATTTATACAGGAGTACAGGGGATACGATCCAATCTCGGCAGGCATGATTATCCTAGGTTTAAGGATGCAGCTTATTGGAATAATATCTAAAGTGAAATGAGTCTCTGATCACTCATATGTAGCCATGGGCATAATCTAATTACTTAATTGGATTAGGGATTTAATACAAAGTGAAAGATGACCACGAGAAAAAACCGAGCTTTCGAACTACGATTGGCCCTTCTGGAAAAAGGTAATTAGTGTGTTTCAAATAGAGATTCTGTTATTGAAATAGTCCAGTGGGGAGCATCTATAGAGTGACTGCCCACTCGGACATACACCTACAACAGGCTTTGGTCTAATTTGTGTTCGATAGAAGTGGCTTTAATTGGTGTCAGGCGATGTTTTCAAATAGAGATTCTTTTATTGAAATTGTCCAGTGGGGAGCATCTATAGGGTGACTGACCACTCGGATATACACATACAAGGCTTTGATCTAACTTACCTTATGTGAAGGTAACTCCATCGTTTCCGTTGGTGTGTGCATGATTGACATCACTCAACCTGTTAATATATCTTATAAAGACACTTCGTGCGAGTGTAAATGTCTGTGTTCGATAGAAGTGGCTTTAATTGGTGTCAGGCGATATTTTCTCTCCATTGATTCAATTCTATATCCAGGTAACTTTAATCTTTAATGAGTGCATGGGCCGGAAGATGTTCATATGAGAGGGCTTGACTCGTGATGAGTCAAAAAATATGTTATGAAATTATTACTACAAAACACCTTATACCAGTAGTTGCATAACAAAGGTGAAGGCGTCGTGGCTTCCGAATGTCCTCAATTAGTTCGGTTGAATTAAGAGTTCGGCGATGTCATTATTTAATACATTTTCTGCACGATTATATTTACTTATTATGCAATTACAAAGTAGCATCAATATATCCCACATACAATCTATTTTCAGATATTTTTTTTGAAATATGTGTATTACTTTATTTTATCAAGAGGGAATACATAACGATGGGCTTTGCCATCATGTTCAATCAGGGGGTCAGGCGGGCATGTTTTTCCTGGCCCAGAGATCAAGTTACAGAGCCAATATACATATTTCGTAGATAGAAGTGAAATGGAATGAGATGACACAATAACAACTCATTCGAACACATCTAACAACCCCCGCCCCAAGTAATAAAAGAAATATTATTACCATTAATATATATCAAACTTTAACAAACAGATTGGTGTTGTTCTCCCTCTTTGTGGTGTGACGTGATAACGACATCTTGGACATTTTGCTTTAACACCAGGGACGCCGGGGCCGGGCAATGCTACAGGTGGTGGAGGCTTCGGGCGACGTTCTGGCTCCAGCAGCGATGCGATATCGGCTGGTGGGCGATGGAGTCGCCTCAGCGGCACTGGCAGCAGGGAGAGTGTTACTTCATCACGGCATGGCTCTGCTACAAGTCTAGCGTTTACCGGTGTGTGATTGTTACATAAAACAGGGAACTTGATTCACAAACACACTCTCAAATTTATACATTAGCTAAGATGAATAGATCTTTGCCACTGCTTTCTAAATTTTCACTAGCGATATCGATACTATGATAAATGGATATGGATATTTTATATTTCTCTTCTTTCCAATTCTCAGCATGCAGGGTATGATGGAAGACTTGCTCGGGAGCGAATCACGTTTTTTAAAAAACCAAACTAACCCATAAAATATTAATAAATAGAGAACTCATACTTTAGTTCATACAACATGTTGATAATGAAGGCCTAATAATAATCTTAACTACCTTGATATATTGTACAGGAAGCTAAGATATCAAACACGTCATGAATGAACGAGTTATAGGCTGGTTTTCCTTGATGTTAGATGATCATACATTTATAAAAAAATGAATTCGAAGCTACGTCATGTTGCCAGTTCGTAGAGTTCTTGACGTTAAACATGTCATTAATTAAGTAATCGCCAATCTTGTTATATAAGTGCATAAGCTCATTTACAGCTCTCAACCAGGATATATTACATTGTCCTTTCATAGTTCACCTACTAAGTTATAAAGGGTTGCATACGCTGTTAATGATCTTTACTAAGATGTAAAGTAGGCCTACATTTGAAAACTATACGAATAGATAATATAGCTAGAATAGGATGGACCTCAACTGGTAAATATAACTTTTTTTAATCATTATTTTTATTATTCATTTAAGGCCAATATAATATCTAAACAAAATTAAAATTAAATCAATACATGAAAACAGGCCACACTAGAAAAAAATCGCTCATATTTGACCCAAAATAGGCCTACTTTCTTCAAGGTTATATGCAACTTGTATGATATATTGTCAATGTATCAAAGGCTATGGATTGTTGATATATAATTTATTACTTTTTAATAGGAGTAAGGCGCCGACCCCACCGCCTGCCGGAGTTGGGGGAGCCACCGGTCTCCTCACTCAATGGAGATGAGACTGCCTCCGTGAAAGTAACTAACCTCAAATTTGGTACGTTTTTCTACTCTTTCTTTGGAAACGATTAGGTTTAAATAAAATCTTATTCAGGCAACATGTAGTACAGACTGTGTTCACTCTTCTGAACATGGCCCAACTTCATCTCTAGTTCATAAAGAGTTAGTTTGGGAAACTTTAGCCTACTTACACAATTACTTGTTCAACTTGATATTCTACGATCCAACGATACTTCAAAATATCAATTTATCTGCTTTTGATCTAATTCCAATAACCACATAGTCATACAAAATAGTCTCGACGGATGAGAGAGAATTGAAACGATAACCGTAAAGTTCTTCATGTTCAAAGTATCCACGAGGCTTTCGTTTAGAATTTATTTTTGAATTCCACATCGAATGCCATGTCTTTAAACTATTCTCATTTCTTCTTAAGTGGAACCAAAACTTCAGGTTAAATGTGATGTTACTTTCTAGGGAAACCAACGAATGAACCTCTACCACCGATAACTCCAGATGAAAGCGAAGAAAGTCTATACAGCAGTGCAAGGAGTAAAAGTAAGTTGAAGAAATAAATAGACATGATTTAAATATACCTTTCTTCAATTTTCACTTTTTACATTCTACGGTATTTTTTAAAAAAAATTCGTGAATGTTAGTGAATTGGGTACCATTCTGTCAATCATCCTGAGTAGCAAGTTCATGTGATACATTTTGAGGTGTTGGTTGAGCATTGGTGTGAGGAGTGTGGACACTTATCTGGGAGGATATCTGGATGCCCATCTCTGTGTGATGTAATTCACGCCAACACTACTAACTTTGCACTTATGCAAGGACTGCTTGATTGACAACCTTCTACCATCTCTGCAGTAAATCCCTGAAGGCCAGTGTGACATCCTATTGGTTGACATTTGTTGTATTCTATTGGCTATCTTGGTTTGATTGACAAGTTGCCACTTAAGGCCACTGTATAGGTTTTGAGAGGAACCCATTTAGAGAGGACCACCCATGACTGAATCTGAGTGATCTACACCTACTACACCCTTTGGGATTTCTGGGTTTCAAGTCTTGGAGACAGACAAGCTCGGAATTGCAAAGACTAAAAGACAATATGTTGTTTGATGTCTTATGTCTAATTCCCTTGCATTGTACTTTCATGTTTATCCAACTGCCTTTGTAAACAGGGAGCGTGCAACTTTCCTAGTTGTTAATAAACTGAATTTTACTTCCACTCCTGTGTTCTTCTAATACAGACATTCGAGGCATTTCAGATTACAGTACGTCTGATATTCATAATCTAGCCATTGCGCACAAATAGTTGACCGTAGAATTTGTTTCCTTTGGAAACGCACAATATATACATTAACTTAAACTGATTATAAAGTTAAACAGAAAAATAGTTCATTAAATGATTGATTAACTTAATAAACTTATAACTTGTTGAGGGGTAACGTTGTATTAATACATATTTGAAATATGATCATTTTAAAAAAATAGCGAAATAATTTAATCCCATTTATTCAAATAAAATAAAATCTAATCAAATTTGAATAATCTTTAATATAAAAGTATTTGAGATTATAAATAATTATATTTCAGGAGTTCAACCCAATGTTCCTCCACTCGATGCCATCCTTGAACAAGAAAAACGTTTGCGTGAGGACCTCAACACTGACAAGGGTCTGCGGGTTCCGACCCATGAGGTCAGTACATTGCAAGAACTGGGCGACCTGTCAATACAAAAGGTCCATCACGATCAGGACTCCGCACATATTGTCAACGCAGCGGCCATGTATAACGTGGCCCTTCTTAAAAGTTCGGAAGACGATCAAAAGATCAGAATCAGAAGCAGACTTATAGAAGCAGAAAGGCAGTTGCTGCAAAAGTCATCGAAATGTTCTTCGGTAGTCATTGACAAATATCTTGCTATGGATACAGGAGCGAGGGACAACAAGAAGTTAGCGCAGATTCGCAAAGAAGTTATAGAAAGAATCAAAAGTGCCGAGGCTGGGCTTCGGGATGCTTGCCAAGAAGGAACAGAGATCACTGAAGATTTAGTCAAACATTTTGTAGGCGAAATGATGGAAATTGGCAAAAGTGTTCAAAAAGCTTTTATAGATTTGCTTCTACACATGATCACTACCTGTAAGGCCATTTTGGGAGAACCTCCATGTAAATTTGCCATACTTGCAGTTGGTCCCTTGGCTGCTGGCTGTGGCAACCCATTCGTTATGCCTCTGGAACTCATTGTCCTCATAGGAAATGACACTAGACCCGCCAACATTGACTATTTTAACAATTTCTGTCATTATTTACACATTAAAATATTAAATCTAGGAGAAAGCCCTTTGCCGGTGTCAGGAGTAAAATTGTTCACTGGTCCTGACATTGGTAGTCTCTTTTGTCCCAGCGATGGAATTCCCCCTCCTGGCATATTTCTAGATTTTCACCCTTGCTCCACGAACATCTCCCCTTTGATGGCGGACGATGCCGATGGTTTCAGACGAGTGAAGCGAGGAGAGAATTCTTTATTTCTGGGCGCTCCATGGAGGATTGCTTCGCTTCTAAGGCATGAAAATGTCGATATATTTGGGTATGAAACCTGTCACAAAATACAAAACTTTATCCTGGTGGATGGTGATAAATCGATCGTTGATGAGTATATTGCAGAAATAGCGTACGTTATGAAAGAGGAGCACACTGATTTGGCATATCGAATAAAGTATACATGCGACTGGATCACATCAAAACTAGATACACCAGAACCAATTCTTGTCGAGAATTGTGGATTGAGTAGCCTTCATATGCAACAATTACAGTACGAGCTGAACCTTCTGCACAAACTCTTGGGTGCAATGGCCGTTCATCATCAGATACCTCTGAGAAATCACAAATATATCATAGAAGAGCTATTAAAAATGAATTTGATTGAAAGCGAAGATGCATGGAGACTTTTGCTATGTACTTCAATATCATATTATTATGATTTAAAACAGGCGTTGGATACGCAACAGTTTGTGCTCGGAGAAAGTGAAAAAGTGAATTCTTCTTTAAACAATGGTTTGCATATGAATTGGATGATAAAAGTCTATTACCAGACTCTAGTCCCCTGTTGGACGTGTCTTTACCAATGCGCCAAGTCAAATTCAAGACTTTCTTTGGCAGGGTGCATCCTCTACAATGATAACAAGAAGGTCGGGGCGCTCGTTCATCAAAGACTTCATGAACATAAAAATGTCACCCAGATGCTTAGAGACGAGTTGGACGATATCAAAGACATTCCCGACCCTCAGATAACTGCCATTTTAAGTTATGGTGTGCATAAATTAATAGGATTAGTATTATTCTTTGGAGCTAGTTCTAGAGAGTGCCGGGTCAGCTGGAACAAAGCAATGGAGTACAAGGAGATCATTTCTGATACCGAGGTTAAGTCTAGGGCCTTTTTGGATATGTGGCATAATTTTGGCATTCTGCAAATATGTAAAGGTAAGCTTGATAAGGCTTTAGAACAATTGTCTGAGTGTCTGAACATGTCCCAGCAAGTTCTAAAAGATCAATTCGAGAAAGACATCTTTGAAGCTGGTATCTATGAAAACTTGGGAACAACTCAGACCATGTTGGGTATGTTTGCAGGCGCATTGAAATCGTTTGAGATCGCTTGCCACTACCGAGAATCGGCAAACAAATCAATAGGAAATTATGTAGCTCTGAGATACATATACTACAAAATGGGAATGCTCAATCACATGTTGGGTAATGGTAGTGAATCTCTGAGTTGTCTCCATGAAAGTTATAAGTGTCATTTGAAATTGAGGAAGAATTACTCTTCTGAGTTATGGGATGCAATCATTCTCCGCGAAGCCTCAGTGGCGTGTACTTCTGTTGGTCAACTGACTCTGGCAGCCCATTTTCGTAACGAGGTAGGGAAGATAAGCAAGAACCTATCCAACAGACTCGAAACATTGGGAGAGAATAACGTTGCTGGGCCCGTAGAATATGTATTCATTTTGTATGAGCTGGGTATTTGCCTTATGGCAGCTAAGGAACCTATTAGGTCTACCGAAATCTTTAACAGACTTGAGGCGTTTGTGAGTAGTGTCAAATACAGCCAATACAAATGCTTTCTCGATGTCAATCTGGCTCTTGTTATGTCTATTAAAGCTCAGTTATTAGCCGAGTGTGGAAATCCAGAGCAAGCCGAGGCATCATTCACTTCATCATTAGAAATGTATAGCAATACATTTTCTGATAAGTCAATGCCATCTCATAAAGTTGGAACGTGCCATAAGCAACTGGGAGAAGTGTTGGTTAAGCTGGGTAGGAATGACGAAGCTATCCAACATCTAGATATTGCAAATGAGTACTTCCAATTTACCTATGGAAACAAGGAAGTACACGCTGACAGATGTGATATTCTCAAGAACAGTGCCCTTGCAAAAAGAGCAAAAGGGGATTTTGTGGAGTCTCACACTGCCCTGACGCAATGTCTGACCCTCGAAGAAAATCTTTCCGGAAGAATCCATGTCAGGGTGGCCAAGATCGTGACTGAAATTGGAATTACATACTCTATGGAAGGACTGTATGAATCTGCCATGAATTCCTTCGAGCAAGCCATGAATGTGTACAGAAAAATGGACCTAGGTTCTGATGAATATGTAGATGAAATCCCTCGTTTGTATGTGTATCGCGCTCGATGTCACATAGCCCTGGGTAGGATACCTCAAGCTGAGAGGTGTTGGGAAAGGGCTGCCAGCAAAGGCCGAGCTATATTTCAACGGCATCCCTCTAAATTAAATGCTTTCATTGAATTGCTTAGTGAGCAAGCTAATTTCTATCGCCATATTGACAGGCCAGACGAGGCTGTTACTATCCGCCAAGAAATACTGGAATGCCTCAGAGCCGAAGGCCTCCAGGAGGATGATCCTCGAATACTTTCTGTATTGTTCGCTATTGGCAAAGATATGAGTACATCTGGGAATACGGAAGAGGCAATTGGACTTGTATCACAGGCAATTGACATGAAGCGTGGAAAAGCTAAAACAACTGAAGAGATCCTAGAAGTAGCCTCTTGGATTTCAGAGCTTGGGCAAATATATGCAGAAAGCGGTGAGCAAGAGAAGTCATCGGAATGTTACCTCGAGTCTTTGTACATGAAGAAACGGCATATTGGTCATGGTGCTGTCAATGATGACGTCATAACCTCCCTAGAAACAATCGCTGAGTTACACGAGAAAAAGGGGGAAATCCGACAAGCCCTTGCTCTGTTAAAACAATCTCTGGCAAAGAGTATTCGAGCCAAAAGCGAAGAGAACAAACCCAAACTAATTCAAACTCTTGAACGCATTGCTCTTGCCTTTCAAAAACTGGGAGAACATGAGAGTGCATTTCGGCATTGGAACGATGCTCTCACACTTCGAGAAGATGGGAAACAGGCAGAAAATCATAATGAAACATTAGCCAATATTCATAGACACTGTGGGCTGTGTCTTGATGGACTGAAAAGGCATGGTAATGCCATTGAACATTACCACAAGTGTCTTTCCTTGTTGGATGATAGTCAGAACTTCGATGGGAAAGATTTTATGGTGGCTTCGACGCTGGGGGATATAGGAAGTGCACTAAACAATCTTGGTCGTTCTGAAGAGGCGGTTGACAAGCTGCAGACGTCTTCAGATAGTTTAAAAACTCTCAATGGCGAGATAAACAGAAAGGAGCGACAGGACCAACTGGCATCCGTGCTTTTGCAACTTGGAACAGCTTACGACAATTGTGGTCATGTAAATGATGCACAAACATGTTATCTAGAATCATATCAACTCATGAAGGATTCCAGCACATCTGGTAGTAAAGAGATTATTCAGCTACTGAGAGCTCTGGGACAACTATACTTTAACTGTGGACAATTTAAAGAGGGAATAACAAGCCTAGAGGAAGCTCTGCTAGAGAGAAGGAAACAAGGCAATGCCGGTGGTCCATCCCTCGATGAAGCCACTATCCTCGAGCAAATTGGCGAAGGCTATGCAAGTATTTCACATACAAGCATGGCTTTGAAACGGACCACGGAAGCATTGCAAATGCTACGAAGGCATTTCGGACACAAAAGGCCATGCCTTCAAATAGCTCGTTGCTTAAGTGCTTTGGCAGCCATATGCTTTAAGGCAAATAGAGTAGATGACACCATTGCTTATGCCAAGCAAGCAATTGCTATGTACGCATCGGTTCTTCCTGATAACTCTGACCATCCTGAAATGGTTGTTTTGAACACTATCTTAGGAGATTGCTACCTGGGTATGAAAAAGTATCAAGACTCTGTCATTTATTACAAGAAAGCGACTCAAATTAGTCTCTGCTTGCATAATGGCGATGCCATGAACGCTGATGTTTTGCAGGTCATGGGGAAACTCCAAGAAGCACAGAGAAAAGTTGGGGTATATACTCAAAGTTGAATTCTGCCTCTGCTAACGAATATCTTATGTAGCCACGAGTTGAGGTGTGTAACATTCTTTTATGAAAGAATGGATGTATATACTTTTTCAATTCTGTAGACTTCACTAATATCCGATTGCTGCCATATAATATGACCAATATCTTTATTTACGAGATTCTCTCTATATCTTAATTATTACAAAAGAGGGTTATCAGTAGTGTCTTTCGATAGTGGCTGTCCATTACAGTTTAATACCTTCTTAAGGAAAATGATTGGGATGTTTTTATTGTTGTTCTTGCGCTATTGATCGCTTCTATTGTTTCAACATACCTTCAGCGATCATTACAAGGTGCTTCCTTTTTCTAACATTTTGAAGTCTATATGTATACTCTTATATCAGAAAACACTTACTTTAATGTGAATATATTACATATATTGATTCCTGTACTATAGGTGTTCATAATACATGTTAAAAGCTTGCTGTAAGATATACCCTAGGTTCTGTATTCTTGACGATTCCGTTTCAATGAAGATTCTTGACATCATTTTGAATCCAGATTAAGTGTTTGAATACGTCGGAAAATGTGGTGTATATAGTTTCGAATTCCGTCAGTGTACACATATTGCATGTTAACGCTTTGCTGGTTATCAATCTTGGTGTTTATTTTCGAAATAATCCTTCATAATACGTCTCCACAATTCCCTGATAATGTTGAGGATGTTTTATACGAAGAAGACATTTCTACCATTTGCATTTATACCCCAAGATTCATCGCACTCGTATTGAAGCTGCACTCTCAGTTATAACATCGGTCAAAATCTAGATTTTCTACGTTTTGGTCCGTTCTTTTCCAACCCATCTAGACGCTATTTAATCCAAATTTGGAGGGATTTTGTCTAGTTGTTGTTGCTGCAGGGTTTCATAAAAGTCCAAATTAATTCATATTTCGGAGACCCGCCGAAAGCCTTTTCTGCGGTGGTGTTTTTTCTTAGCCAATTCGACTCGATATTTTTGTATAAACATTGGAGAATGTTGGTGAATTCAGTCCCATAAAGCATTATGATTTGGCACTATTATTTTGTCGTAATAGCTGAGAATGCGGCTTTAATCGTGAAGTTGCATTTAGAGTTTTCCCGAATATACAAACAAATTCTGAGGAACGCATTACCATCATTTAACACTTAGATATTACAACTGGAGACTGTAATATTATCAATTATGCACACATAATACAAATCATTTAGTTGGGTAACTAACAACAGGAACATTTATTACATATTTGGTCGATGAATTTTGGAATAGAGTTGACTGCTTGGAACTCCAACAAAGTAAAACAGTGAAAGTGTGGTCTTGCTAGTCTTCCCTGGTTATCCCTCACTCCGGTGGTGGACTAACGATGGCTCGGAATCCTACACCATGGCCCCCTAAAAAGTACATGTAATAATATATGTCCAATAAATATCTGAAAACAATTGTCTTATTTTCTTAAAATCGAAGATTTCACATATATTGGGACCAAGTAAGTGTTAATTGTCTTCCCTTTGTAATATTATAGAAAATCCATCATTATCTTTTTCAGATTTATGTTACGTATAAAATGTTGACCGTTGGTGGCCAATACATTAAGTTTAACAAAAACCAAAGAACGCTACCAAGATAATTCTTGCGCTCACCATTTTGGTATCGACTTCAGATTAGGTCCTATATGCTCCGCGACGTTGACACAACCTCCGCTTCAGAGCTTCACGCTGTGTGACGGAAACATAAGGCGTACATTTAGATTCATCATAAAATATCATTGTCATGGGTGATTTGTCACAGTAAGATGGGTCTTAAGTTGCAAAAAGTCGATTCCGAGATACCATCGTATAGATTTAAAAAGATGGGATCTGGCCGATTCCAACTATGTTAATGTTTGGTCAACCTAAATAAGTGGTATTCTATTTATGGTATTTCTGGATAGACCATCACTGTGTAAAGTAGCTAAATATCCTCCAAAGAATGAGCTTAGAAACGCAGAAATATAAATCTTTTGATTTATTTTACATTTTGTTACCAGGACTAGATCACCGCAATGGTGGTCTTCCTCCACCCCACAGTCTTGAAATTTGGTAAACATAGTAATTTCATACAACTAAAAGCCTTACGCACTCCAAACATTAGAACATTCCAACAAAGAGATCCTGTTGGTGGGGGTGGGGGGGGGGGGGGCATTGGAAAATATTAATTTTATGACTTTAGACTCATTTCTCTATAGATTTATACATAATTATATATGTTAACTAACAAGTTGGTTGGTTGGCGGAGGTTAATATCACACGAGTTGAGATATTCTAAGCGAGTGGAAACCAGCGTGTTAGTTATTTCATTTAATATACACACCTAAATTCTTTTTAAGGATACATGACTTTTTTTCATCTTGAAACCATTAGTTTCTATGGTTTACAGCCTTCGGTGATCCAGACGGTGATATGGGACTTCTATATGTTTATTTAGTAAGTTATAGATTACATATAGACTTACATGTGCATTTTATTCGCAAGGAGCTAAATCATCTTCCCTATACCACATTCATATATTCATGAAATAACACATGTACATTTATACAGTGCACAGAGGCGGGAACTAAATAAATAACAGAATCGAACGGCAGCACCATACATACAAGAAGGCTGTGATATGGCCATGTAATTAGTATGTAATATCACGAGCTATATCACATGTCTCCCCTGCCTGATACCCAATGCATTCGTGTCACTCGAGTAAGAATCCTGCCGTTGCCTTGGCCATACCATTGGCGTTCCTAGCCGGCCTAAACCTGATTCACAAATCTCAAACAATGTTTGTCGGATCAACACCCACCTCGATGAAAATCATTAGGTCCTCCAGAATGTCGGCCTCTGTGGTGCACGCTTCCCCAACGTATTTGTTGATTGAAGCCCTTTTGCCAGGCGAGCCGGCGCTACCCCATCCCAAACTTTGAGTCAGTTGCCCTGATGCTGGGATTAGTTGTTGAAACAGGCACATACAGGCCACAGTACATATCACATAGAGTCGGATGCTCATCTATAATATAGGGAAAATGAATGGATTAGTTCTTCCATGGCCAACGAGGAAGCAAAGTTAAAAGTCATGCAAAATTTCATTCAATCATTTCATGGAACCTATTATGTTATAAATTGCTGTTGAATTATGTTATAACTTACTGCGGTTTATTGTTGTTATATTATTATTTGGGAAAAGCCAGTGCATTGCCCCTGATTTACTTTCAAACAATCATATTTATAACTGACATGTTTCTTATTGTCTTAGCCTCCTTAGTTTAGTATATTTAGCTTTATATTTTAGCACTTGTCCATTTAGAACAACTGGGCACCTGCAATGCTACTGATCCTATAGCACATTGTCTTCACAGAGCCTAATATATTTCAGTTTACCTCTAAATATCTCCTATTGAATGAGAGGGTCTTAAATATTAGTGTTGGGACCTTTGTAGAAACCAAACGGGGAAAACGCTCGAGAGATGGTGCCACCTACATAGTGCGAGAGCTGAACTGTAATAGGAACCATAAGCAAGTTCACAATCGTCTCAAAAGTATATAAGTGTAAATGTGACATGAGTGTTCAACGTCATATCACCGAAAATAGACGTAGTTTAGTATCATCACCAAGTACCAGCTCTTTTAGCCGTTTCGATCATGGATTCCCACTTCAATTACATTTTAAATAGCTAATCGTACGCATACAGTTAGTTCATTCATCTTTCATCTTCCAAGATGCTCTGGACGTTTTAACTTGCATTTTTTGTTCACCTCTGTTCTTGCTTGCTATTGTCACAGATGTTGGTGATTTTTAATCTTCCTAGGGCGGCGCTTTTGCATTGTCAGTGAACAATTGTATAAAAGTAGTAACTCTTACTGTTAGTAGCTATAGAAAGTTGGCACAAGGCTCAAACCCATCCAAATAAATTCTCTTGGAATCTCTTGGTTATTTGACACCTATCATGTAGAAGACATCAACACCAACCATTGCTAGAATAAGAGTCTCCTGTGAAGAGGAGAGAGGGAGGGAAGGAGGGGAGGAGAGACTAAATGCATGAAAAGAAGATATATATAACATATATAACTTTTATTTCCTAAGAAATAGGTTTACAGTTTCTGCTACGAGCAGCTCTTCCAACCGTCCCTGTGGGAATCATCATGAACATACAACATATACAGTGACATCTAGATTTATTTTTGATACAGAGAATAGCCAATTAGGCACATAGCAGAAAAGTCTGCTCCTCCCTGGTATTCCACCTTACTTGGGCAGTTTGAATAGCACGTCAACGTGGCAAAAACGCTTTATAAGCACATCTCAGATTACCAATGTACAATCAATGGTGTGGTATTTAGGGAGGACTTAATCGCCTGTGGTCCTTAGTTCCCTTAGGGCAGTGCTTTGCTAGCCTAATTAAGCAAGGCTAGCTCATACTCACATTCGGATAAATTTCCCCACTTGTTGATAGACCAGTTAGCACACCCTGAAGTATATAACCCAGGGCATGTCGCATGTACTTGACTATACCTCCTCACATTCCTTGACAGCTGATGCCCTCTATTGGCACAAGTGACCCGTGTAGCACTGGCTACTCCAGTAGCTGCCATCTGATCAACACTTCCTGGTCGCTACTTCAATTCGCCATCGTTTCTCAGAAACTCTCATGATCTCTCGATTTCTAATTAAAGCTATCATGGTTAGTATACCATCCCACAAGCCTAGTTGCAATTAACTATATATGCTGGGAGACATTGGTCTTCTTAGGAATTCGTGTTTAGATCCTTAATTCAGGCATGTATAGACCATTGTAATGGATATCTACCGGGGTGGGTGGGGGAGGGGAGTATAAAAATAAGAGGAAATCGTACAGTATAAGATACATTGTACAATATAAGATCTATTGTCCGATGTATCTTTGAATATACAATACAGTAATTTTTTAAATAGTGTGCTTGATTATTTAAGTTCCATAACAACCAATATTATTTTGTTAGTGAAATCTCTGAGGGAACGTTGAAATAAGTATATCTATATTATTTCATAATTCAATAACCTATTCAGACTTTAATTAACATTTTTATAAAGGCTATCATAATAGTAAAATACTTCTTAAATCAATTATGCCTCCGCAATTTTGGAGGGTATAAATATATGATAGAAAAATGAAATATAATGGAGATAAAACTTATTATGATGGAGATTGTTTGATTAACATTTTATATAAATTCCTTTACTAGGTTGGAAATTGGAAAGAAATATTTTTTTACTTCTGGCTCAACTTACCCCATGACTGGAGTAAGTTGAGCCGGGTATTCGGGCAATTTGTAATGGGCATTTGGGGTAAGTTAAGCCGGATATGGGGTAAGTTGAGCCAAGGTATCTTATAAACTCGAAAGGGTTGATAGACACTTTCTTTAAATGACATGATAGCATGGAAAGATAACCTGTTCACTATTCTACCAACCTATTTATTTGAATTATGATATGAATTATAATAAGTTGAGTCATGGCTCAACTTACCTTAGGAAAAGTGGCTCATCTTACCCCAAGTGTCCTTGAGTTGATCAAGAATAAAAATGGCAAGGAAGATCGGCACCAAAAAAATAACTTTGTGCTCTAGATAGAGACAAATAAACTAGTTGTCAATAAATTATATGTAATTCATGAGAACCTTAAAAGGGAAGTCATGAGAAATGAACATACCGTCTATTTCAAAATTCACTTTGATAGGTGAAAATCCAGAGAAGTAAGACATGGCAACATGGTAACACTAGATTGGGTCACTTTTGCAGAACATTATAGCAAGAACAGCATAGTATCGTGTATGAGGGGGCTATATTTTCTGAGTATCGCCGAAAACAATGAGGCCATAGGCCAAGTTGTTTTTCGGCCATACTCTGAGAATATAGGCCACCTGCTTCTACTCCAACCACAAGAATCCCCATAGATGGCGTCTACTCTAAACACAAGAATCCCCATAGATGGCGTCTACTCTAAACACAAGAATCCCCATAGATGGCTTCTACTCTCAAGACAAGAATCCCCATAGGTGGCTTCTGCTCCAAACACAAGAATCCCCATAGGTGGCTTCTGCTCCAAACACAAGAATCACCATAGGTGGCTTCTGCTCCAAACACAAGAATCAGCATAGGTGGCTTCTGCTCCAAACACAAGAATCACCATAGATGGCTTCTACTCCAAACACAAGAATCACCATATATGGCTTCTACTCCAAACACAAGAATCAGCATAGGTGGCTTCTACTCTAAACACAAGAATCAGCATAGGTGACTTCTACTGTAACACAAGAATCACCATAGGTGGCTTCTACTCTAAACACAAGAATCAGCATAGGTGGCTTCTACTCTAAACACAAGAATCCTCATAGATGGCTTCTACTCCAAACACAAGAATCCCCATAGGTGGCTTCTACTGTAACACAAGAATCCCCATAGATGGCTTCTACTCCAAACACACGAATCCCCATAGATGGCTTCTACTCTAAACACAAAAATCACCACAGCTAGCTTCTAGGCTAGACACAAGAACCACCATAGATGGCTTCTTCTCCAAACACAAGAATTTACTCTAAACACAAGAATCACCATAGGTGACTTCAACTGAAACTCAAAATCTGAGGACAAGAATCAGCATAGGTGGCTTCTTCTATAAACACAATAGTCACCCTAGGTGGCTTCTACACTTAACAAGAATATCCATAGGTGGCTTCTTCTCTAAACACAAGAATCACCACAGCTAGCATCTAGGCTAAACACAAGAATCAGCACAGATGGCTTCTACTATTTATATTATAAACACAATAATCAGCATAGGTGGCTTCTACTATTTATATTATAAACACAATAATCAGCATAGGGGGCTTCTACTAATTATATTATAAACACAAGAATCACCATAGGTGGCTTCTACTCCAAACACAAGAATTACCATAGGTGGCTTCTACTCCAAACACAAGAATCTACTCTAAACACAAGAATCAGCATAGGTGGCTTCAACTCAAACTCAAGAATCAGCATAGGTGGCTTCTACTCTAAACACATGAGTCCCGACAGGTGGCTTTTATTCCAAACTCAATAATCACCATACATGGCTTCAAATCTGAACACAAGAATCCCAATAGGTGGCTTTTACTCCAAACACATGAGTTCCCATAGGTGGCTTCTACTCTAAACACAAGAATCCTCATAGGTGGCTTCTACTCTAAACACAAGAATCAGCATAGGTGGCTTCTACTCCAAACACAAGAATCAGCATAGGTGGCTTCTACTCTAAACACAAGAATTCCTATAGATGGCTTCTACTATAAACACAAGAATCCCCATAGGTGGCTTCTACTATAAACACAAGAATCCCCATAGGTGGCTTCTACTATAAACACAAGAATCCCCATAGGTGGCTTCTACTATAAACACAAGAATCAGCATAGGTGGCTTCTACTCTAAACACAAGAATTCCCATAGGTGGCTTCTACTATAAACACAAGAATCCCCATAGGTGGCTTCTATTCTAAACCAATCAATCTGGAAAACTTTACTAACGAGACTTCTCCGCCCATTTCCACCTTTTTAAACCATGTATCCAAAACAAACAAATGAGTTGATGGAAGAACTGGAAGAGACCCTCCAAATGCATTGAAATATTGAAGACTCATTATTTCTATTATTATTGAAATCAAATTGATGATCGTACTTGAATTCATAATAGTTTTAAACAACAATGTTTATAACACAGCTGAATGCTATAAAGTAATTCAATTTTCCTAATTTAACGGCAAGACTCAGCAAAGAGACAACTTGAATGGAATGTGATTGGCACCGATCCTATTTAGATGTGCTTTAAGACAGAAGTTAACTAGGAAGGTTTCCTCGTCCACCAGCCAAACTCCTTTGGGAGACCAATCTTTCTTGGGAACGAAAACCATTAACTGGCATCTATTTATAGGCGTATGGCTGTGAAAAGTATTAAGTCATGAATATGTTGTGCAAAGACTTACACATACCTTGGTAATAACAACCACTGCAGTTATAAAAAGAAGGCTCATATTCTACAGCCGTTGTATGATTGCATTTCGCCCATTCTAAAACCGAGGTAAACATATATTTCCAAGCAGTATTCTCTTGCCCTATGGAATGGCACATCATCGATCAACTCTCTACATTTTGATCCAGGTTTTCACAACTAAAGTTGTCTTAAAGAAGGTCATGCATCAAAAAACGTACCTGGTGGTAATTAACTGATAAGAAAATCAAGATCAAATTGTATCTGCACAATTTCCTTTACCAGAAGTTATTGGTACAAGGCGATTACGATTCTAAATATTCTAAACCAACTCTTCACCTCTATCATTTATTTTTAGATTTTTAGAAAGAAACAAACATTTAAAGTTGGGAATAAACATGTCGGGTTAATGTTGGGTAATACATCAAATCAACCCGGTTCTTTAATGGTGATGGTTGGCAGACAATGGGTATTCTTTCTTGACATGTCGCAGTAGAATGGCATTAGGCTTGACGTATTGGTGGGGTGGAGGAGGGGAGGGGAGGGGAGGGGGATGGAAAGGGGATCTATACTTATTCATGCGTCTCTGTGTGAATGTCGGAATGAACCACGTCTTTTCCCTGGGTGTATGTGAAAACCACCCAAACTTGTCCCAAGAATTATAACAGTCTTAACTTGCGATATTGACAGCTAGGTCTGAGCAGGTTTCGGTACCTCAGGGCACACCTCATAATTCTTGTCAACATATAGCCATGTATTTTATCCCGAAATGATGTTATAACGTTTGAACTATACCGACAAACTAAATAGGATGCCCACTTCAACTGTATAATTATATATATTCATGTAGACCCTTATCACTAAGAATTAAATTTGTCCCATATATCATTTATATTCCACTTTAACGATGTTTTGCCCTGAGGGAATTTGATAAGAGCATCAACACAGGAAATAAAAGCAATGTGTTGGATTCGCTGTTGTTGCTTAATGATTGTGTGGTTCATACATACACGCGTTTCTATTTTCTTGCGGTATATATTGTACACGGGGCCTCTTGGGCTGAATAATCAGGGGTTCGTTGCATAAGAACTCCTTCCTTATAATATTTTCCCTTGCTTCAGTAGGCCATTCTAATCTTAGGAACGTTGTCTGTGAAGCAAATTCGTTCCCTAAAAGGTCCTTTAAGGAAGGACTAATATTAAGGAATTATTTCTTATGCAACGAGCCCGTGGACAGTCAACAAGGTTTATCATTACCTTTCAGAGAAGATGCTCAATAACACAATCTTTTAATATAATTATTTTAGATTATTTTCATCATTTGTCCTCCATAATTGCTCAAATTTGGTTTGAAATTACTATTAGATTACTACTTTTTTTTACACCACCACGAACAGGTTAATCATACTCGTATTAATTCATTTTCGGATAGTGTTTGTTTCTGATAAAAGAGTATTCCAATTCAAGCTAATTATGCATTTGGTTGCACACCATATCCGAATTCGAACTCAGGATGGTGATATATTAGGCAAGCGATGTCTTAATTGCTTATGCAATGTCTGAAGCGTCCCTAGCATTGAGCAAATCAGGGCCTGTTGCAAAACAAATCCTTACTTAAAATATTCCTTGCTAAGCCATTTTTCTTTGCGTAGACCCGTAGGAAATGCCTACTGTAATAATGAAAATGAGCATTGTCTGTATAATAGATTCCTTCTATATAAGTACTTTACCAGCTGCTTAGGAAAAGTATCTAAATTAAGAAAATCTGAACTAAGGATTTTTTATGAAACAGGCCCTAGTGTAGTAATTAGGTTCATATGCGTTAGTCTGATATAAAATATTACCACACCATATACAATATATTTGAATCTATAACCAAATTGTCCTTGATCAACATAAACACCATGTATAATAAATATTAACAGCTAACTGATATTAGTGAGACAAAATTAAGTTAGACAATCATTAACATTTCATGTGACCCAGAATCACTCATCATTTGTGAAGGCCCAGAGAGTCCTGCCATATTCTCATTGCGAAATGAAGATACTTTAAAGAGTTCTCGAATAATTCAAGAAATTATTGAAACATTTCAGACGAAATAGAAAGGCTAACCCAGAAATATTCCAATTGACAAGTTTTTCTATAAAGGTTTCCTGAGTCTAAATATATAAAATATTTTGGTATAAATATTTTGATTAATCATTCGATTAATTCAGTTTTGTATAAGGACATACGATTGATAAGTTGAAATTAAGAGCTGCATTCCAAGCTAAATCAACCCAAAACTAGTTCTCTCAATACCTCCTTTTTTAAAATCGTGGGTGGGTAAGTAGGATTCTGAGGTTCACTCAAATGACCATTACGAAATGATTATATATTCTATCTCGATTTAATATTCAATCGACCATATCCTCTGTCCAGTCTTGTTTGTTCGTTCGTTTTATTCATAAGCTCATGTATCAAGTACAACATTTTCAGCCTATATAAACATACTTAAATAATAATAATACAAATTATTTATGATCTGGAGACTTTCCCCTGGGTTGGGAATGAATGAACCACAAACTAGAAAATTTGATATTTTGACCGAAATTAAACGGTAATGTAGTTAGTTTTAATTGAATGTTATCTACAAAGATATGTTTCTGACTACGTGTATTTCTAGCCACATTTAAACCATCACTCGGACGCGTAACCAACCATAGAATAGAGGATGGTGTTGAAAATAGCGCATGAATCAGGCACATGAAAGAGGAATGCGGTCTGTCCCGCGCCCCCTCTCCCAATGTTATTTATAAACTTGGGGCAGTGAAATAAAGCCAAGATCTACATCACACTGGTGCGGTATTCCTCCACCCACGTGCTATGCCATTCGCCTCGGCAACTTGGAGATAAGTGTCCCTCAGAAGAAAGGAGTACCATACTTCAGAGAGACATGTTTGTCAGGGCATCCAATTTCCATTACTTGAAGAACCTGGACAGAAGGCAAGCCTCCATGTAAGGCCATTGCCACACTTCCTAAATCGAGTCTCGGTTAAAAATAATTCTTTCATCCAATGCTCTGCCCATGAATAACTGGTGCAATTTTTCTGTGCCCTTCCTGATGGTCTGTCAACCGGATCCATTCCCATTAAAGCTGCATTCTCATGCAGTTAACATCGGTCGAAAACTAACGATTTTCTAGTTTTTGATCCGTTCTTTTCAATCCCATCTAAAAGTCATTTTACCAAAACTTTGAAGGATTTTGCCGTTTTCCCTTGGCAGATTCGACTTCAAATTATTGTATAAACATATAACAACAGCAGAATATTCATACATTCTGTCCTGTTAATAACAATAATTATGAGTAGCCTAAATTTGGTAAGATGTTTGTTGTTGTAATAGCTGAAAATGCAGCTTTAGTTCAATTGTAGTAGTCTAAGGGAAATGTACCTTAAAATTGATAACCCAGTCGGAAGAATAGTCTCGACTGTGTACGCACGCATGTTTTTGCTAAATTTCCAAGTAGGAAAATTTGAATTTGTTGTAAGAGATATTGATGTTATCTGGATGCAACGAATGATGCGTTAATGAAATATATGCAGTCATTAACCATTCTTTTACATCTATTTCTAGAAGACCCTTCCTGGAAAAACTTCCTCAAAATATAAGATTCTTGTTCATTGCTTATTAATCATAACCGGACTAACTCAGAACAATTTTACATCCCAGACTCCCCAAGGGTTTTACTGTCACTATGACCTTTCAAATGCGGAAATTTAGCATCCACAGAATCTATTTCTGTGTCCCCATACAAAATATGGGCAATAAGACTGTACTCAGTTGCCTTTAAAATGACCATCAAGCTTACATTTTTAAAGAAAAGCAGAAGCAATGACCGCATGGGAGAAACTACCTCTGGGACAGACTGACAGAAAGAGAGGCAAGGAGGGAGACAGAAAAAGAGGGAGACAGAATACATTCTTTTTGTCACGGGTTCTCAATTCATGGTTTGGGTCGATTACGATTTTTATCTCACATAAAAGAATAGTTATTATTATTATCATTATAGAACCTTTATTCATGTTTTCATATGCAGTTACATGGTGTTATTTTAAGTTACATGGTGTTCTTGTATGCAATATATGTTCTAATCACAAATGGGGCAGACGGTTCTACACAGTAGATCTTCCACAGCGTCCTAGTTTATATAATAACGACAAGTTAAGAGGCGTCACGAACGAGGTTATCGCTAATAATAAGCTGAAAACCCACTTGCTTTCAGGTGTGATTAAATACCGCAATCAAATTAGTAATCCTTGTAATCACCGTATTAGTTTGACAACCCATTATGCCGACCACCGATACGTAATTTTAACTTTATGGAGGCGGGGATAAAGAGATAATTGGTGCATTTATAAAATCAATGACGTTTTCAATGATTCAATTTCAATTACATTTTAATAGAGGACTGGTGACTTTTTTCAGGTCATTTCACCAGAACAGGCTACATTACAAAGATATATCAAAGACCTAATTTGCAATGTTGATTTCCAACACCATATTTTCCGAACATAGCAATACAATACGAATGTAATTTCAGTGTTACTGGTGGCTTTTCAACTTTCGGTGACGAGTATTTCTTAACAGCATTCATTCATTTCAATTTTCAGCAACGAGTACTCCTTGGCCAAAATGGAATTGTAAAAAGAATTGTTAAACACTTAGATTATTGTTCCGAGGGCTTGTTCTATAAGCATATGGCATCCTTTTAGCAGGACACACTAGCATAATAAGTCTGATGAAGACAACATTTCTTTCTATAATAATTGTAATAAATGTCCTTTGAGATGTAAAACCAGGTAGAGCTAGAACCAAAGTATGCATTGTTTCTTACCTAAGCCATTCAAATCCTTTGACTTATTATCGCGACATAATGCAAACGTCGGCAATGAATACCTTTAGAGCAGTCCTCATTCGAATAAATCCTCCGGCAGACCAACAATAATCACAGGTACTCGATAGACGGATACGGATATAATATATATTTCCTAAGAGTAAAATTGAGGAAAGCCTATTAAAATCCCTAGTGTTGCTGGTGATGGAATTCGTAAGAATGACACCTACCTTTCCCTCTAGGATGATTAGCCAATGCTAAGATATCCACTTCGAATCCAGCGCTTACTTTGTTGCGGAGCTGAAAGTTAATGGTCGAGGGTCCGATCTTCCACCACTTTATAGTCGTCCCGTTCTCCCCCTCTCAGTAATGAGTCTCCTTCTCTTGAAAGACCTCTCCTGCTTGTGGACGAGAGCAGGAAGCATATGATCACCCCCCTCAGCCCCCTCAGCCCCCTCAGCCCCCTCAACCCCCTCCCACCGACGGTGACCCGCGGAGAAGTTTCCACCTCCCCCTCAATGAGGAAAATTAATAGGGAACGAGAGGATTGGGTTTAGTGACACACCAGGTCGAGTTACATCGTCGTACTAAGCTTGAACCTGGGCAAAGAACCCTTTTCTGATGAAAGTTTCAACAAATTACCAATGTATTTTATTTCACATTCTTGTTCATGCAGCATGCCATTGGATGATGCGTTCTCTTACGAAGCATCGAAATGAACACCTTTGATTGAAGCCCAGAATATAGTGCTTCCATTGTCTCCAATTAAAGAGAATGAAAATTGATGTTGGACCAACGACGAGAGGGGTGACCCACCTCCCAATAAACACTTCCGAAAAAAACACAGCATAACTGAATAATTAATGTAGATATGCACTGAGCTAGGCAGCGATGCCGTTAAAATGACGAATATACGTCCGTAGTCAGGATATTCGCCTTGTGAGGCGTCATCACCAAGTTTTGCGTCATGAACGAATTTATTGCTAATAATAACTTGAAAACAAACCAGGGCCAGAGTACAACAAAATATTATTTGACAATATGAAATTTCTGGATAGACTAATTTAAAAAGCTAGCTTCTTGTTTTCGGAGGTTTAGTCCATGACGGACGTGTCCTAGTGGAAGTGTGGTTCGACCGTTCTATTAATTCGCCTCGCCTTATTAGAGACAACATTATATCAAACAGATAAGTAATACAAAATGTGATTTTCACCCAGTGCCTCCGTTAGGATCTTTACTAATTAGTGGAAGTTTAGTTAATGGGAAAAGTTCTTTTTATATATAATTTTGTTGAATTCGCGTAAATGTAATGTAATGTTTACGTGTTATAGGCCTACTATTATATTTTGTATTTCAAGATAGAAATTGCAACTGCATATATATTCCAGAGACCGGGAATTTCTTTATTTTGAAACTGATTACCGTATTCCCCCGATCAGAAGCTCGGGCTCCTATTTCAAAGACCCTGCTTCTAATAATAATAATAATAATAATAATAATAGAGTTGTTTATTTGTACTTATAAAATTAGTATTCATATACATGTGCTATAAATATAAACTTATACTTATAAATATCAATAACTACAATAAATGACATATTTGATATAATATAAAGGATATTATCTAAACTACTGTGATGACTACACATAGAGAGTACCTAAGCGGTGAGAGCATTCGTTAGCCAACTCTTAACTATTACAAAAGTTCAAAGCGATTTAACGCCATTAATTTAATTCTAATTTTAAATCCCCAAGTAAAAATGTGGCAATCTCAAATTATTAGACTAACTTGAAGCTTAATATTTATGTTTCCTTAATAGGAAATCTTGTTATGTTATCTAATCCCGGCTTCAATTAAAGCCAGGCTTAGATTCGATTTATGGTGAAGATATATTCAGATTATGGACCATAAAACCAGAAGTTTTCTTTAAAACTTGTTGTCTTTCATTGAAATTGTTATGGTGTGGTTAAAGATCAGTAGATTCGGGACAGACCCAATATCACAATGGATGGCCACTTCCTTTGGACTTTAAAGGTATATTTCTGCCGGTTTCTGATCGAGGAAATGCGGTATATAATAAGGATTCCCAATTGATAAAAGCAGGTATACGGACACAAACACAAATTGCATTCTATGAAATGTAGTTAGGCCAAGCACATTGAACGAATGCAAAATCAGGGTTCAAACTTGTGTGGAAATAATATCATGACTATGTAAACATTCTAGAATGGTATCAAAGATCTGAAGAGTTAGACCTTGAAAAGATTTGGCTGCTTTTCACTGGCATTTCCAGGATCTAAAACTTAGCGTGTGGTTCATCCGATGCTTTAATTACATACAAACATGTGACGGAAGCATATAACTGTAACTGGATAGCCAAGGGAAACCACCCAGTCGATGCTAAAGGTGTAGTGCTCCAGTGCATGAAACACGATTCTTTTTAAACAAAAGGACTGTCAGAAGTGCTTTAAAAATAAGTATGTTTAATTCCAGTCTATCTTATTTCCCCTTTCCTATTTGTCGAATTTTCCAATAATGTTCATATTTTATGTTTTGGAACCTATATAATACCTGTTCAATAATTTCTCATTTTCTGCGTGCAAAATTCCAATTCTGTTTATTTTGCTCAGAGTATGTTGCTACATGATACTCTTGTGCTTTGTTACTCGAGAATGTTGTGAGATTCGTTTCCAAGACATATATACGTATACATACATCTTTAAGCGCCTAACGTTATCAGACCTAATCAGTGTCCCGGAAATACCATGGATAAATAAACAAGCTACGAATAACTAATTTATTTTAATGGTAATCCTTTGTTTTTGCCCTACATTTAATCAGTTTCTCAGCTATTATATCAACACAATCTTAACAAAATTCTCCCCATATCACGACTTATAAGTATGCCTGAATTCATCCATATTCTGCTGCTGTTTATACAAGAATTTGAAGTCGAACCGGCGGAGAGTAAACGGCTGCTGGGGAGTGATGATAAGAGAATCCAGCACAGAAAATGATTATGGCGGGCCTCCGAAATATACACGAGGACTTTAATGAAGCCCTGTAGCAAAAACAACCAGGCAAAATCATGCAAAGAATCATGTGAATCGTCCGCCGAAGGATGCGGCTGCTTGATATTCTACACTGCACAAAGCACGTACAATACTGCAGCGAATGTTGCGACACTCCACATACTGGACAGCAGCTTCGAATATTGTGATAGCTGGATTGGTGTTTTGAATTGGCGACAAATACCCACAACGACTGGAAGAACTGGGACTATCCCAGAAGTCTGTCGACCAATTTGTCAGTTTTTCATGTAATTGTTACTATATCTTTGACAAATAAAAGATTACTCAATTCAATTCAATTCAATTACCTGGCCGCCTATAAAGTTCACTAATCATAAAACTAAAAGCTCCATTCTCCCTTAACATCGGTCAAAAACTACTTTCTAATTGTGTTCCGTTCCTTTCCAAACCATCTAAAAGTCATTTGACCAAAGCTTTGCCTGGTTTTGCCTGGTTGTCATTTTCTCTTATAAAAGCAAGTAATTAGTTTATTAGCTTAACCTATAAATTATTGAAAATTATAGGAGAGTATCTGCCTAGAGTGTCTGCCATATGTCTTCCTACAGTTGCCCGGATGTATCTTGCTTTGAATGTTTCTCTGGTATTCCATGATTTGGCTGGCAGCAGGACAGTCAAATCTTACGGACAGTATATAAATAGTCTCAGAGTTTGAGAGAGTCCCTCCAAACTGAGGGAGAGCCTATCTCTCCAAACCGCAAAATGCCATTATAATCCCATTAGGACACCTACTCCCAGGCCGAGGAAGCAATACGCAGTAGGCGTTCCATCACTGACATATCATTCCCATCTGATCTGAGATGCCCTGAGCCTACACTGAGCTGTGTTTCTGTATTGTGGAAAACAGGTCCAGAAATGACACCACAAGCCATCAGATTTGATCGAGAGCTTTCGATCAGAAAGTTTATTCATTGAATCTGAATTAATTCAGGCCCATCTATTAGAAATAATTAATCAGAATGATCTGTTTTGTCCACCACATAAAGGTTGGTGGTAAGAACCTGTGGGATATTATACTTTAAGAGATTTTCAAATTTAAATAAACGAAATGTCTTTTGCGCCCGACGTTTTGGATGGAACAATTATACAATGATTTTGGACCATTAATTTGTGAATAACCACATTATTATCATTGAAGAAACAACGTTCACCAGTCCTATCTAGCGTAGAATACATGTTATTGCATGGTTAATTTGATAGGAAGAGGGATAGGACCAAGGATATGGAAGGATTCTTATTTCCAATGCACAAAAGTAGTACTTATTCTCTGGCATATTGTGCCAGAAACCTCCCAACTTCGGTGTATTAAAGCCCACACACAAAACCCGATTTGGGGGCTGATTCTATAGGCCCCTTAAGAGGAAAAAAACTAAAAAAAAATTATCTCATCTTTTCAACTGTGATGATTTCAAAATCCATTATGTAATATCTGCAGAGTTTAGCTAAATTCATTTCTTTCCAAAACCAATCTGTTTTGTTAGGTTGTACTGTATTTGGCGCTTTATTTTCGTCTGAAATTTGGGTTATTTCTAATAATTGATGAAGGTGAATTGTACATTTGTTGGCGACATATATAAATAGAGAGAATGGAACGCGCCAGCAATAATCGAAAATTTATTGGACGAGATTTGTCCGCATAAGCATGATGCCGTAGGCAGAGTGCTTATGTGGACAAACAAGTCCAATAAATTTTCGATTATTGCCGGCGAGTTTCATTATATATTTATTATATGGGCATAAAACTTGATGTGTAATCATGTGTTGGTGCCCACTTGCAGCGCTACTTTTGACGATGTCAAATTTTATAGTACGCATACTATATGAATAATTTTATTGCACCCCACTTATGCACGTATAATAAATGGCCATATATGGCCCAAAAACTCAAAGCTAGTTCTAAATGATGGGAATCAAATAAATCAAAAGAATGAAAATAATAACCCATTATACTTACAATATATACAAAACTATATATTATTGACATTCATTCCCCCGCGTTTTCTTGTTAACTTGCTTTGAATACTTGTAAGTAAGAGAAAAGTTTTAAAAAATATTTCCCACTCCTTTCCAGACTCCCGTTACGGGACATGGTCACTTGTGACCCATCTTCCTGTGGCACATCACATTTGTAAAAAAAAAACCTGTTTTTAAAAAAAGTGAAGTTGTAGTCTTCAAATTTACCTGCCTATTAGAACAACCAATCGATCGATGGATGAATATATTCACAAACTAAAAAAAAATATATATATATATATATTCACAAATATCGGCTGTTCTCAAGATCCGGATCTCGAGCTTATGAGTAGGCGGACGGCTACGACCATGGCATGAGGAACTATGTCGTATTTTGATGTCTGATGCCGCGCATCAATAGGATTGGTGTTTTGATTCAATTTGGTTATTGAATAATATATTCTGTTATTCCCAATTTGTCGAAATTGTGCCCTACTGATTCACATCCTATTTATCTAAGTTATTTCGACAAACATTTACTGTATTATTATTATCTATTTGTACGCATTTCCGGAAATAAACATTATACATACATACATACATACATACATACATGATACATTATGCGTATAAATACATAAAACATGTTTTATACATGTATATTGATGCTGCGTGAGAGAACAAAAGGAAGATTTCCAGTAGTTATAAAGAGAGTTTTATTTTCCACGTGTGGCCACAGAAATGATTTTTACTTTCCACGTGCAGCCACTCAATGTAAAACTGGGCAGCAATAATATGTTTGAAGTCTTAGTAACGTCATGTAATTGGGTCCTTCTGAGTCACGATCTCCTCTAGAAATAATTAAATAGTTAAGTACAGTGATTATCACATTAAAAATTGCTGTATATCTTTTATTATCGATAGATTTCGTAATATCCTCCCACCTTACAAAATACCAAAGAACTATATACAGTGACTGAGTCAGCTTGACCAGCCATGGAGAAGGTGTTCGGTGACAGTGGAATTGTGTTTGTCCCGCGTACTGCACATCATTAGTAATGGTTTAAGAATCTTGCCTTTAACATTATCAGTGCTAGGGTGAGAATTGAATGGTTCCTAGATATTTTGTAACTGTTTTTTATCATTTTCCCACTTTTTAACGCAATTGTAATTAAATAAAGAGGTATTGTATAATACTTAAATAATATAATAGCAATAATTATTTCTTTGGGTGGCGGTTGTCCTAGGTGGCGTCTGTCCTAGGTGGCGTTTGTCCGAGTGGCATTTGTCTGGTGGCAGTTCTCCCTGTGGCATTTAATTGTCCAGGTGGCGGTTGTCCTGCAATCCATCTAGAAGACCTAAATTATATAGATAGAACTCATAACAACTGTAACAGTAAATGGTACTGACTACATTGAAAAAACAGCCACCAAGGCATCTACACTGACGATTATAACAAAATATTTAAAGAGAAAAAAATCCGCTAGGTGGCGTGTGTGTTGGCACTCCAGTATCTCTTTAATTCTTCATGCGCTCACTCTTGCTGGCTGCACATGCCGTGCCACAAGGTCAATTGTGTTTCTCATGAGCACATCTTCTACTGTGTTCTGCACCAGGTGGACACGTATTTCTTCTAGACTATTATCATTGTCCTTTTATTGAACACCATTATAGTATAGGTGTGTGGATCCCTCATGCCCTGTGTTGAACATGAAACCACACACTTAACCTCACGTAGGATACCATTATCTCAGCTCCACAGAACTCAATCAATATAGTCGTATGATGCATTTACCTCATTCATTGATCACCCAGGCTTCATTATCATAACCCAGCATAGGATGATCCTATGCTGGGTTATGATAATACTTCGAAGCCTGCATGTGGCTGGGTGTTTATGCCTAAGGTGGCTGGGTAATAGCCAAGAAAAAGAAGAAATATAAACAGAGCAACATTATATTATCATAAGGTTTTTTTCTTTATCGTTATTTCCCTCCTCGAGTGATATATAATAATGTAAGTTCATTATATCTGGTACCGTTGTTGTGTAACATTGTGCAGTATGATCTAGATTAAACTAATTATAGCATTATTAACTATTAGTCGTAATCATTAAGTAAATATCAGTATCATATTTCAAAACTTTTAATTCTTCTCTTCTAATGACTTACTATTAATGCCATGTAGGCCACATTCTACACTATTTAACCAATTATGTCTATATCATAGAAATAGGCAAGCCCAGTGACCAATCACAGCTCATCACTGGATAACCATTCATGCGAAACCACACCAAATAAGTCTGCATCTCTCAGAAGTTTGACTCATCTTAATCTTTTCATCTTCTTGCCCATGCTGATTTCTTTGTAGTCTTATATGCATGAGTATTAAGATGGTTGAGTTCTCCACCATAGGCAATATAAAAGTCTTATAAGTCTTATATTATGTAGCCCCCTATTATGATTTATATCAGGGACTACAGATCACACAATTGTCAGCATACAAGATTCTTATTATATAAATCCATCAGAATACACCCTATAGCATCATTACCATCAACTCTGTAAGAAAATGCTCCGTTATATTCTCTGTTTTCTACCATGAAAATATATGTATTAATTAAAGAGGTTTAGCTCGTATACAATCTAATTTACTAATTAACAAGTCAAGAGTGATGTTAGTGGAAGTCTTATTTGAATTATCGAGACAAGTTGTTAAACAGTTAAACAGAATTTCAAAATCTCAGTCCCTAGGTGGCGGTACCCATTTTTTGGGAGAAAAATTTTAAACAGAGTTAAACAGAGTTTTCTTTGTAGGTCTGTAGTTTCTCTATCAGAGATTTTAGTGTATTATCTGCAGCCTTACTTTTTCTTAATCTGTGTTGGCCTTCGGTTATGACGTAATTCATTCATTCCTTCAATCATTCCTTCCTTCATTCATTCAGTCTTACCTCAAAGTGAAGCGTAAGATCTCCACAAGAGATTGTAATCTGTCTCTGTCTTCGGCCTGGTTTCCAGCCTCACCCCCGGGGCCCTTTGAATAACATATCCTTGCTTAAAATGTATTAATATTTTCCTACCTTAACTACTTTTCCTTCCTAAGCAGTTGGTAATAAATCTTTTGGGAAGGAATTTGCTATAAATACGATGTTAAATTGTATTACTACAGTAGGAATTCCCTATCTAAGCAATAGGGAAAGTAGCTTAGTAAGGGATATTTTAAGTAAGGATTTCTTATGCAACAGGCCCCTGCAGCTGTTATACTCCTCTCAGCTCTTCCTCCACTCTTCTCCTCCAGCTCATTTGTGGCCTTCATTTGTGGCTTTTACCCTGTGCTGTCCATATAAGCGCTATTTTGGTGCTGGTTTAGTTGACTCTGACATTCTTAAAAGATGTCTCAGCCATCTCCAATATCTTTGTTTAAGCTGTTATGTAATGTAGGAGGGCCTGCGGGGTTTAGTATGTCCTTATTGATCTGGTTTGGCCGGATTATTCGCAATTGGTTTGGTAACAAACAACAAATTAAATTTAGTGTGTTGTTTTCTCTTTATTTGACATTCAATCTGAATAACTCTCCTCTTTTTTAATCTATGTTATTATGAGCGTAGATCACCTGGTGAATTATTTCATAACTGAAATACATGGTGTCCGAGATTATGAGTTATAGGTGTCTCATTTTCCCATATCCATCCAATAAAGTCAAACAGTAAAAATATATATCATATTCTAGTACACATATACAATAATCTTTAACACGTTTGGTTAGAGGAGTCTTAAGAGGTACTAAATCTCATTAATATATTTAATGGGAGTACCTAGCATACAAATCCTCATCTTCATTAAACCTGCATTCTCAGTTAACATCGATCAAAAACTAAAGATTATCTACTTTCCTATTTCCCTCACTTCCTAAATTCTTTGCTGTGGTGGTTTCACTTATTATCGCTCATCGACGCTAGTTTTCTCTCAGTTGATTCGACTTCAAATTATCGTATAAATATATAGTCCCCTTCAGTTCTATAGGTTAAACAATTAGCAAATTTGATAAAGTTCTCCTTGTCTTAATACCTGAGAATGCAGCTTTAATAGCCATTTTGCTTCAGTCTCAAAATAAATGTCTATTGTAAATCATTGGGTCACACTTAACAGAAACATTATAGACATGAAAACCTTAAGATAACTTTGTATTATTCTTTCGATGATATTCTTATAAAAATCTACTGCATTGAGGTTAACAATATAACATGGAAAATATATCTTACAAGTTGAAGGCAAAGATGGGTTGTCTGGAGGCAATTGCATCACCAGACGTAAATATTATTGTAAGTATGATTTCCTGAATTTCTTATTGTAATGTTCGAACTGTACCAGAGAAGAACGTGGTATGGAATAAATGTTTGTACTTCGCTGTGCACCTGTCTTCAGGGAGTGTTCTTCTAATTTCCCAAAGATTTGACTGTGCTCATGGTAAAGGATTGCTTAAGCTCTATTAATAACCAGTTCAACTTCCGTTTAATTTAATTCCGATAACAGGATTTGCCAGTAGGCCTATTTGATTCTGCAAAATAATTACGAATATGCACGAGTACATTTTCGGAGCATAATTCTTCAGAGACAGGGTATCAAGATGAGATATGGAACAATGAATTAGACATCCTCAAAATTCATCGATTTCAACAGACAGGAGAGAATGGAACGTTTGAAGGTATTCAATGTTTGAAGGTTATTCACTGCTTGTTGGCCTCTTCTTCCATACTGACTTGCATGCATTTGGTCATCCTTGCAGCTTCAATCTGCAATTAAATTGAACACATAAAATAATTGAAAATCTTTTCTATTTCGCCTTTGCCCTTCCTTGCCTTCAGCTCATCTTGCGAGCTGACATGTCTCTGACGAGCTGACTTAACTCTATATTTTTAGCTTTGGAGATCAATATTTTGTGTTACCACTTATAACATTGACTGTTACTACAAAGCACAAGTATATCATAATTACAGATGAAAGGAGAAGACAATTGTGGTAGACATGTGATGTGGGAGACAAGGGAGGGGCTGGAAGATCTGGGAGGTTCCAAAATGGTTTCCCAGAAGTCTGCCAACCTGTTTGTCACTGTAAACTCTTTTTTGATAAATAAAAGATTGCTCTATCTATCGATCTATCTATCACAAAGTTGTGTGACCTATCTCATTCCACTGAGTACAAGTTTCCCTCGGCCCCTTTAAGTGTTCCTTTTAGTCTTATGCAGCCACTTTTGCCACCCTCACCCCAACCCCTCCCAGCCATGGGCAGCATGCCACTGATTCAATCACAAACAACGAAAGGGTGCCACTGATATAATCACAGCGTTCACACCAATAGTGAGAATAATGAGATACAAGATTAAGTCAATGATTGACAGGTATCTGGTACAAACGTAAATCACTGATGTTTCAATCACCAGTCATAAAAATTATTCAATAAGGGTGCCATGAGAGGATCAATTATTGGGTTGCTATGTTAAAGACGTTAACTATCTCTAGCCTACCACATACCATGGCTGAGGGCATGGACGGTATATAGCAGTATGTACATGCAGATTCACCCTAATCAATCTTTAGGTTGAGTCCTCCCCTTGAGCGTAGAACAAAAGTGTTGAGAAAGAAGTGGTTTGTGGTGGGAGGAAATGCTTTGTTTATATAAAACTAATACAAATATACAATGGTAAATTGTAGATGTCCAAACACTAGGATTCCCAATTAATAAACAGGCCCACTTTAAACCCGTAGAATAGAATTTGGTAATGAATATCCACATGCTTCTCAGGCATATCGTAATAATCAGGAATTTCAGATGGGAGGAAACATAGAACTTTATGTTGGTTTGCCATTGCTTTGACCAGAAAACTATGCCCCTTCTTTGTTTTGGCCCACCGGTACCTCTGTAGATACCATTTACCTCTACCATACCTCTTCCTACCTGCAATTACAAGACTTGCTAAGTGTGTACACTGCATCTTCATAAAGGATATTCTATGCTATCTACAAACTCTTATATAGGCTACAAATAAAGTCCTAATTTAGACACCTCATATATAAGGCTGGCCGTGTCCTCCCGAACAAATTTAAGTGCTAAACTGTGGAACTACTTTTCTCCACCTCTTCATATGCTAGTGCAAAATGCTATCGGGGAGGTTGTATTTGAATACTAGCAAAACGTTAATTGTCTCAGAATATTTCAGGGCTTACTGACACTTAAACATTATAACAATGCCAATGGAATCCCACTTCTTATACCAGTTCTTCCAGAGCATGCCATGATAGTAAAAATGTATACTCAGCATTGTTTTCGCATATTCATGGATGCAGATCTATCTTCAGCTGACTTGTATACTGTATTTGTAATATTTGAGATAAGTAGTTTTGAATGCGAGGGAGTAATTTTGAGGCGTTGACTGGTGCTGGCCTCCGAAATTAGGTAACTGCTTATTATGACGTCAGACATTGTCACGGTGATCATTTGCAGATGATGTAGATGAGACTGGTTACATGATCGAAATTATTTTAATTGCCACAATCGCTAATTTTCCTGTACTTACAGCCTTCACCTTTCTTGTTTATGCTCCCAGCCTCTCAGATCAACCCCAGTGCATGCCGACTGGGTTATCAAAGGCCGTCCATGTGTACTGCCTATGGCTATACGCATGTACAAGAACCATTGCTAACATTCGAAAAGAGCAGGGTATCGTATCCCGTTAGCCTGTTTCCACTCTCGCCCTGATACGACCAAATATACGAAAAGTATAGTGTCAAAACAGGGCGTAAAGCAACCGACCCTCCCCCTCTCAGATCAGATAATAATGGTTTGGCAGTGATTGGACGCCTACTGCGCTAATAGCTTTCCTGGCCCTGGAGCAGGTGTCCTAATTTGAATATAATAGCATTTTGAGGATTGGAGCGAGAGGCTTTCTCACAGTTTGGAGGGACTCTCCCAACTCTGATAAATTATTACAGTATGCCTATATTATTACATAGACATTAAATTGAACGGAATGAAATACTGCATATATATTAGCACGGAACCTACCTGAATTGTCTTATAAAGGCTAAAAAGTGCCTCTGGGTCGAATTCACCGCATTCTGAGCGTTTGCTGAAGGTCATGGCACGCTTCCCGTTGCCCCACTTTCCCGGAAGTGCGAAGGAAAACGTTGCATCGCTAGCCTCGAAATGAAATGCCATGACAGCACACGCGAGGAAGAGCAGCGTCCACGAGTGCCGCATTCTGACAAAGAGTGTCTCCAGGTTGTCGATGTGTAGCCTATTAAATAAAAAAAAAATTATTATCTGAACAACAGCTTTTAATCTTGTTTTAGTTTTACAAAAGTGTTGAGAGAAATTCAAATCAAAGCAAATTCCCGCCAATAAGGTGGTTATCCTTTGACCAATCCGCGAAGACAAATAAATGTATTATTCAGTGCATTGTTCGGCAACTTATTCATTGGCCTGTATGTTCAAAAACCGTTATTTTGTTTGCGTTATTAGAAATAAAGCCTATTTTTTTTTTATTAATTACAGGATTCATGACGTCAGCACTACCATGGCCTTATCTAGCCAGCTGCGATAGACGCACAATATCAAAGGCGTGGCAAACCAATTAAGAGAGAGCGAGCGGGAGGGGGGCGGGCATTGAATATTATTAATTAGCGTTTGCATTTAAATAACAAGAATGTTGTTATTCAAATTTCAATCCATGAAAATATGTCGACGTAGATAAATGGCTGCCATCTCAGTTAACATGCATTGGTCAAAAACTTAACATTTTCTACGTTTTGGTCCATTCTTTTCCAACCCATCTAAAAGTCATTTGACGAAAGTTTCGGAATATTTTTTTCTGTTGATTTTGCTAAAAGGCTTCTAAAACGTCTTCATTAATTTTGTAGTTGGAGGACCCTCCCGAATCCTTTCATGCGATGACTCCACTTATCATCGCTCACCGCGGGCAGTTTTCTCTCTGTGATCAGACTTCAAATTGTTGTATAAACATATATGCCAGCAGTAGAATATTGATACATACAGTCGTATAAGTCGTAATATGAGTGGATTTGGTCAGATTTGTTTAGTCATAGTAGCTGAGAATGCACAATCATATCCACATTTATATTTCGGGGACCCATCCTTCTACTTTCCTATAGTGGCTTCACATATTGTTGCTCACCGGCAGCTGTTTTCTCTCGGCCGATTCCTCTTCAAATTCTTATATATGAACATAATGTTAATAACAGCTGCAGAATATTGGTGAATTCATTCCTATAAGTTGCGTATGAGTAAATGAGTAAATTTGGTGGGGTTTTCTGTGTCATAATAGGTGTGAATACAGCTTAACTATGACATAAAAAGCCTACAAAATGAAAGTAAATAAGCTCGAGTAATGATTGCTGTTGATGGCTCAAGAAGGCCTTAAATCAGGATCATATATCTATGAATCGAAACCTAATTTGCAGTTTTCAACAGTACGCACAAAATTGGGTCTTGCAAAAAAGCTCATTTCCAATATTCCAAAACATTAAAATATAAGAGAACAATATATTTCGAAAATTGAATATTTTCCCAGCAAGTTTCTGGTTAATTATGCAATCTTGCAGTTTCTGAATTGCGCAATTATACCAAAATAATGAATCGTGTTGTAAGCCCAAACATATTGTGTCAGTTCTATTTTACTGCTATTTTAGTTACTGGTGAGTTTAGATGAAACCTCTGTACGAGATCAGTAAAATTCTCAAACTCTATCTTGGATTGTCTAGACGACCGTGGAAGTAACATTAGGATAAACAAAACTGGACAATGCAAATTAATATAAAAGGAATTGACTTATTCGAAATGTATTTTAAACTGGGTTAATCCGTGGTCAAATGATAAAATTATGTTTAATTTGGTGTAAATATCATTTCTTTATATAAATTTCGTTAAATGGCAACACATGAAAACAACCATCTCTATCAGGTTATGCGTCTTTTGTCACTGATATATTCAGAATTGTGGTCAATAAAAAGATTTAAAAAAGGTTTCAACCTACGAACCTACTTGTAAAATAGATGGAATTACCGCCTTGGTCCAGCATTAAATTTGGATGCTTAGCAATAACAAGACACCGACTTAAATTCGATCCTAAAATAGCGTCTACAATTTTCCACACGGACGTCTCTGTGGGAAATGATTGAAAGGGTGTCACCTTTAGTATTTTTAATGAATATTAGGAAATCATAGGAAGAAAATCCTTAATGAAGAGTCGCGCGAATCGAAATATTCTGAGCAAGAGAAGGGAAACAAGCTGCTGTGTCCTTTTGTCAGATTGAGGAAATGAACCTCTCTTAAAAGTGCAAGGTTACTTACTTTGTGTCTCTAACGAGGTAGGCCTGTCTGCAGTTGAGATGCGAGTCCTACAGTGAGGAAAGCAGGGCCCCGTACTTATACGACCTTGCTGATCTCCTGGTTTGCATTGTTGAGCGAGGAGAAGCCCCCAGAGGGAAGGGATGGTGGGGGCTTCTGTGTGTCCCTGTCGAGGCGCCGTAAAAAACTGGTAATTTACCCATGAATCATTTTGAATTCTAATTTATACCATTGTGTGGGGGGCGAAATAAGAAGGAGAGATGCAGAGCCAAGAGTTTCGGGGATTTACAATGTCTCAATTTTTCATTTTTGATAGAAAATTCAAACTTAATTCATTATATTCATATTTCTTACCGATGAGACCAAGTTAAATAGAGTGATAGTCATTTTATTCTGCACTTTAGTATTCAAATTGTCAATTCAGTGAAAAATAAAAGAAATCTTTGAACCCACAATACCTGAACATCCCGAGCCACTGTACAAATAAATAAAAGACAAAAGCAATCGAAAAACGAGGAGGAGGGAGGAGGGTGTGAGGGAAGGACTGAGGAAGGAGGGTATGAGGGATGTGGGTGTGAGGGAGGCGGGTATAAGGGCGGAGGGTTTGAAGGAGGAGGGTGTGAGGGCGGAGGGTATGAGGGAGAAGGATGTGAGGGAGGAGAGTAAAAGGGCGGAGGATATGAGGGAGAAGGGTGTGAGGGTGGGGGGTATGAGGGTGGGGGGTATGAGGGAGGTGGGTATGAGGGAGAAGGGTGTGAGGGAGGAGGGTATAAGGGCGGAGGGTATGAGAGAGGAGGGTATAAGGGAGGAGGGTATGAGGGAAGTGGGTGTGAGGGAGAAGGGTGTGAGGGAGGAGGGTATAAGGGCGGAGGGTATGAGGGAAGTGGGTGTGAGGGAGAAGGGTGTGAAGGTATGAGGGAGGAGGGTATGAGGGATAAGGGTGTGAGGGAGAAGGGTATAATTTATTGAATAATTTATTGGCATGTAGGAGACTTCAGAGTGCAGCACTTTTCAGCACATTAAGAGGTTAATTCAGCACATTAGAGTGGTGGAGACTTGTGACTCATTTTCCTGTAACACATCACATAATATATGCATATATATGCATAGATATATGGGTCAGATTTCAGAAAATGGACAATTCGCTTTGCCAGTGCTGCTGTTGAACACATTGCAATGATTCTAGGGGTGTATCAATTTCACATTAATCATAGTGTGAGGTGGGTCAGATCATTCATTCATTCATTCATTCACTGATTTGGCACTCAGAGATTGGACACCTGTGAGGTAGGACACTTGCTTACATACTGCCATACTACCCATACTAACAGCCCATACAACCCTTACCACTATATCCCTACCATACAATCTTCTCATCTTTCAACCCTCATAACTTCTAAACTATTAATTTTACTTATTAAATTTTCACTCTCATTATGATTCTTATTTACCCCTCTACCATTTTCCATTAAAAATTCTTTAAAATTATCAACCCTCACTATTATCGCTCACCTTACCACTGTATTCCTACCATACAATCTTCTCATCTTTCAACCCTCATAACTTCTAAACTATTAATTTTACTTACTAAATTTTCACTCTTATTATGATTCTTATTTACCCCTCTACCATTTTCCATTAAAAATTCTTTAAAATTATCAACCCTCCCTATTATCGCTCACCTTTTCCCGCCGTTCTCAAGGGCCCTGTACAACTCCAACCTACACATACCTACACTACCTCCCATTACTTCTACCATTACTTTTATCTCTATTTCCCCTTTTATCATAACCAGTGTTATTAAAGCCCAAACCGCTAAATAAGGCCCATAAACATTATGTTTCCAGACATCCCTCCAATTGAACCCTAATAACTTTTTACTTTTTTATGCGAGTTCTGAACAAGTATAGATATTATCAGAGCTTACAATGTGGGGAACGGTTTGGTACAACTGTCACTTTTTAGAAATTAAGTTTGATGGTCAAGTTGCCATGGCAACTGTTTCTGAAAATTTTTGAAATTGTAAAAACATAAGGACCTTGTGGCAATCAAATCTCTCTCATTTCATGAAAAATTGACGAAAACTAATTTTATCTCTGCAAGTTGTGCTAAACAAATTTCCGCATCTGATGATATATCACATGTGTGATTCCAATATTGTTCCAAGGAATAAAAACAGTAGGAGTCAACCGTCGAAATGGTAAAAAATGACCAATTTCGGCATGGTTTTGGGAGACATCGGGGACGAGCAAACATCTTGTCTATAATCAGAATGATAGACCACCCAGATTATTCTATAAGGCTATTGTCCAAATTCCATTGATAACATTATGTACTATAGATATCAAATTCTCAAATAATTGGCTCTATGAAGAAATGAAAGCAAATTAAACTAATGTAAACACAATTGGAATACTAGTTAAATGGCGAATATAGCCCAAAATATGGTCAGAATGATGGCATTACCAATAATGGAGAATAGGTATGCTTAGTTGGTTGCCATGGTTACATCAGTGATTTAAATTTTTAAAAAACAATTTAAATTTCAAGTTTGACTCTAAAATTATAAATATACCAAATTTTAATTAACACGTTCCAAATTAAAGGGTTGAATTTTATATTTCTATAAGTGCCCATGTCATGGGCCTTATTTAGTGCATTTACCTTATAGTGTATCACTATTTGGGGGGAGCACTGGAACGTATGGGGGATAGTGCATGTTTTAATGGCTTGCCCAGCCCTGGAGTAACCACAATTTTCCAACATTATTCAAGACACATTTTCGCAGATTGGACTAAATGAGAGGATGTACTGGAGGAGGTTACTACAGGATTTAAGTGGAGGAGGTACTGGAGGAGATTACTGGAGGTTACTGGAGGAGGTTACTGGAGAAGGTTACTGGAGGAGTTTATTAGAGGAAGCACTGCTGGAGGAGATTACTGGAGGAGGTATGTGGAGCAGGTTCCTGGAGGAGGTACTGGAGGAGATTACTGGAGGAGGTTACTGAAGGAGGTAGTGGAGGAGATTACTGAAGGAGGTTACTGGCAGAGGTACTGGAGAAGGTTACTGGAGGAGGTTACTGGAGGAGTTTACTGGAGGAGGTTACTGAAGGAGGTAGTGGAGGAGATTACTGAAGGAGGTTACTGGCAAAGGTACTGGAGGAGGTTACTGGAGGAGGTTACTGGAGGAGATTACTGAAGTAAATATATGAAAACAATCCGAGGAACAATCGCTCAACTACTCTACATGAATATTCACCAATTGTATGTATTGTATAGAATTGTATGATATACATTTATATTGATATTCTTACATGATGACGCCCCCCCCCCCTGCACCCTTGGATACGTCATATATGATATATATAGGGAACGGCGATCTATATGATATAGAGCCATGCTACCTATATTTTCTCTTCCATTTCATCAATATTAGTGGGACCATTTACCTATGTCTAATATAATGAAGGTATTACATGAATTAACATTACAATTCATATTGATGTATATACTGCCATGTTATCTTATGTAATCGCTTCATTACAGGTGAGAGCAATCTTTGTATGAGCAATTCCACCAATTGGTCGTCATTTAGCCAACTATTTGGCTTAATTTTTTACCCAACAATCGGCCGACATAGTGGCCAATGATCGGCCAACTTGGAGAAACTTTAGAAATATTTGCAAATGTAAAAATAAAAATGCAGACAATGTCGGGGCATAATACCATCTATCGGAAAATTACCGACATGGTCGGCTTTACACTCTCTCTGTTACCGATTTGTCGGAGTTTTTACCGACATTTCTAGCGATTTGTCGGTGGTTGCATTCCGCTTTCCATAGAAGAACGTGGTTTAAATTTAAGCAAATTTCCCCGAATTCAGGAAGTCAGAGGCAAGTGTCAATTTAAAATGGAAGTCCGGTTAACAAGATCGTTAGGCGGGTAGACGGAAGAACTGCAATGGCAGAGCCTACCGCCTATTTCCACCTGTAGGAAACTAAAAACTGATGTAACTGTTTATTGCGTAACATGATGTAACATTATAACGTGGAAACGAAGATAACTAATAATAATCTCAGAGCAGAGAGATGTAGTCTCAATGATTGGACGGCCTGTATCATTTGTTTGATGACTTTTATTGTTGTAAATACACGTATCCTGACATGTTTCGAACTACAGAAAGTTCTTCAACGGGGGATCTAATATAATGAACTAATAATAATAACAATCGAGTCAAGGCGAATCCAGTGAATCCAGAATCCTTCATAGAGTGAAGGAGTGACCGGTGGGGAAGTGGACGGCCCAATGATTTTGTCTCCTATTAGATCCAAGTCCAAGTACATGTATCCTCCCTGCATGTAGGGCTGGGTTTCCCCTGAAAAAATAGCCCAATCCATCCAGAAGAGGGCTACATCCTCAGACCAGGGACTATCTCTATCTTTTTTCCATGGCTCCATAAGAGATTATCTCTACCTTGTGTCCATGACTCCATAAGGTATTATCTCTACCTTGTGTCCATGACTAAATAAGGGATTATCTGTACATTGTGTCCATGACTCCATAAGGTATTATCACTACCTTGTGTCCATGACTAAATAATGGATTATCTCTACCTTGTGTTCATGACTCCATAAGGTATTATCACTACCTTTCCTCCTGGCCCTTTCCCATAGGGGATTATATCAACTGATATTTTCCCATAGGGGATGATCTCTACTGACACTTACTCTTAAGGGATAATCTCTACTGACATTATCCGCCATAGCTGGGAACTATTTGCTCAGAGATAATAGTATCTAGCCAATCCCACCCGCCCCACCGCCCAGAAACCCTGGCAACAAAGACTGGAATCATTCCTCCTACTCCCAGTTCGTCCAGTTTGCCCTCCACCATTCTTGCCCAGAGCAAAAATAAATATTGATATTGGAGGAGAGAGCTGTTGTATTTTTCAGTTCACCTGGTTCCGATGATAACACTGCCGCAACAGATTCTTATCAACAGATTCTTATCGATAATAGCTTTAGGATCTTCGCAACCTGGACAACCGAAATATGGGGGGCGTTTGTCCAAGTGGCGTTTGTTCCATTTGTTAGATTGTAAAAGACAAACAAATGGAAAAGAACAGTGAGCCACCTTCATCCATGACGACTGTGGTATTGTCCACTGTTAAAATAATAATGTAATAAACAGAAGGCTTGCATACCTCCCTTAGCTGGAGTCATGCCCTCTGAAAGCGACAAGTTCGGAAATAAAAGTATCTTAATCTTAATCTTAATCTTCCAGTGGCAGTTGTCTTGGTGGAAGTTGTCCTGGCACCACTGGACTTTTGAAAAGGATTATGCGTATTTTCTAATTGTTTGTGGCCAAATAAAAATATTTCAAAACAAAAATCCGTGTTGAACGTAGATTGACTGGCTTTAAGGAGGATATAGATAAAAAACTGGCAGATTTAACCATGTCCAGAAAGCATAATCATCATAATCATACCAGATAATTCCGGTCCACATTTTTATTGGCCACAAACAATTAGAAAATTGCATAATCCATTTCAGAAGTCCAGTACATTACTTTCATTAATCATTTAATTGCATCCACTTTACTCATTTTAATTATGCCAAGGTCAAACCAAACGCCCCATCCTGACCGCACTTACATATCAGTCCCCACTACCACACACTTTCATAAGAGTATACCTGAAGTACCAAGCAACGCCCCTGGTAGTTAATGATAGTTACTCTAGGTTGAAACAAACAAAAAAACACAATATATCAAATCCTAATGACTATGACCTCTAAGCAAATGACCAGCGCATTCTCCAGGGATTTCCCTGCTGTCCACTGGTCATACACTCAACTTGCATCAGGCTCAGGACAATAGTTGAGAGTTCCCCAGTAATAAAAGCGACATTATTGCATCTCAATGTATCCCCCCCCCCCCCCACTATCTATTTAAAATATTAATGGTAGCTAGAGTTAGGCAGGGGCTTTCTTGATTTATATCTCAAGATATATCAATTGTTATTCATGATCAACCTAAGACCAATGTTGATAATTACCAGTTGAAAAAACGGATGATTGAATTAGATAATTCAAAGGTGTTGCTTCACAGTAAACCAAGTTATTTGTTACATTATTCATATGTAAAATTCTTTATTCATATGTAAAATTCTTTGAGGGAGGGTACACGTCCAAACGAATGCAGCCGCCTGCAAAATATATTCATGGAATTCACTTTGTAATGCGAGTCCAAAGACCCTTTGAGACATACAGAACTGGTGCAACTCATTATCACAGATCCTCGGCGATATTTCCATATCGCTGGGCCGTCTCATGGGTATAGCTGCACAGTTTGTGTCATTTGCTATGGCTTTGGTGGTAAGATTAACGGCTTGCACATAGCCCATTGTAGAAAATCTGCGTTCGCACTGAATCAATAGCAGCACGGAGCTTCATCTTTTACACCTATCATCAGTATTGGTGACAAGATTCTTATTTTAAAAATGCCCAATCTTACTATAGGAATGAATGTTAAGTGATTTTTTCCCTGCCTTTCGATGGATCTCGTCTCTGGTCTGTTTTTATTTAGGCTATCATCCATCAGAATACATGTAGTGGGAAGGGGCAGATGCCGTGGTTTGGATTGAATACCTTCGATTGCCTATTAAGCAAAAGAGACTCCTCTTTTTCTTTTGCTACGATTCAATAGAAAATGATTTAAAGAAATAACAATTAATTATTCCGGCGACTTACAAACATCTAAATATGTCATGATGTAAAGTACTAACTTTGCAGTACACCTTAAAAACAAAAATACAATAATGTGTGTATACCTTTGTATCAGGTTGATCTGAGAATAGTCTAATAGGATTGCATGGGTCTGAGTCAAATTTTTCTGTGGCAGCACAAGCCTGATAGGGCAGGTGCTGTTCCATGAAAGGAAGTATTACAGTATGTGTTTTTCGGTCAATATACGGCAGCCTGAAGGCTCCATGCGACGAGCAAGGCAATGATAAATAGTGCAAATGAACAGCAAAGAGTGGACTATGAGCAGTGTTCTGCAACAAAGCCAGAAGGTATAACATATTGTCACTCACGAAAATAGATTTCTATCTAGGGGGACATTAATTTGATTTGATTAGACTCCTTTGCACTCAAATATCTTTTAAAGAACCTGTCTAATAGAATTGACATTTTACTGAGAGGAGTATGTCGTAGTATATTATCATCTATGAGAATTGGGAATTTGAGAATTAAAAGATCCGCCCATTATAAAACATATATCATATAATGGTGTATTCAATCAAATTCAGTGTATAACACCGGTACCTCAATGTATTACATAGCCTAACACGTAGGTTTACTGACATAAATAGACTGCATTGATAGAACGGTTACTGGGTGGGGCTCGCGGAAATATCCATGCACTTATAAATAAAAAAATAAGGTCAAATTGTATTTCTATAGCCAATGGTACAAGCTTTAACATTGTGATAAATTGATTTGTATTTGTATTTTGTAATTGTATTTTACCTGATTTCCTACATGTCATATGAACAAATGTTCTTTTGGGGCCACAGTGCCTGTTGTATTTGGGGAAACATTAATTGGAGTGGATACACAAAAATTCACATAATGTTAAATTTCTCATGCTTTCTGCTTATTCAACAGATATATATCTCAATTTTGGGGAGTCCCCCCCCCCCCCACACACACACACACCTCATATTATTTTTTTTAATAACATCTGATTAAAAAAACATGGACCCAGAAATAGACCATACTGTTTTGAATAAACGTGTTTTTAAAAAAATATCATTGGAGAGTTGTGAATGAAAAGACAAAATAATAAAATATATGAAACATGATAAATATTTTAAAAAACAAGTTCTGGAGGAAGCTCTTACATGTGCTCTATGGAGAATTGAAGACACATTAATAAGTTTCATATAATTGTTAATTGAAACCAAAAAGAATTTACCCCAGGGACATGCATTTGGGGACATTTTCTAACAAAAAATATGTTTTTTAATATAAAATGTTTTCCATATATTTTTCCCTATCTCCATTATTATACACTTGGAGAGGTACAAAATATGACAAAATTAAAATGTTTGTGAAATCTGAATAAATTACGAAATTAAGATGGGAGATTTTGGCAAAATGGACATTTTCGGGAGCCCCACCCTACTACCACTCCATACTTTTACTTCCATAATTGAAAAGAGCGATGGCCTACCATTATAATTCTTTAATTGCTTTGTTAAGCCGGGCCCACATTTTCACAAACTCAGTGCTGAATTGGGCCTTAAGACATAATAGCCACTCAACCAGATTTAACCATTCAAATGGTTAAAACTGAGGCTCATTTCCTACCAATTATACACATGTCACTGTACTCTGCAAGAATAGATTGTATATTGTCATATTATTTTGTGTATCGATTAATAAACGTTTCTAAAAAAAAAAAGACAATTCATACGATTTCAAAATCATTCTTAATGCCCTGTCTACACAGGGGCGAATTGGGGAGCGAATTGAGCCTTGCGGCAGCTCATGTGACTTCACACGAAATTGCATAGAATCGCAATCGCCCTTATGTAGGGACAGCTGCAACCAGTTGCAGAATCCTACGACTAATCGCAGGGGCAAAAATTGCCCAACACACATGCAAATTCATGTGCGATTTCAGATATGCCAGATTGCAGGTGAAATAATCCAAATCGCATGTGAAAAATCTCAGTTGATGCGATTTCAAATGGAGTCGCACATAATTCTACAAGCATTTGCATATATGTAGGGCTAGCCAAGACAATTTGTAGACCTCTGTTACTGTCCACGACTAATCGCAGGAGGTCATTTCGGATTTTTGCATGTGATTGTAAGTATGTTTGAACAGGTGTATTTTTACGAATTATTGATAAATCAAAACAATTTTTTTAACAGAACATGCCCAGCCATGTTGTCTCAAGTATGTTAAGATTTTGTGATTATAAATTGATTTTTTTTACATTTTTTTCAAATCGTTGCAAGTACACCTCCAAAAATATTTTCGGTCTTTTCTCCCTCCATTTTCTCATAACTCGAAATGATCCAAATCGCACATCTGCTGCGAATCCAGACCTGCGATTTCACATCAGTTTGCAGCTGAAATCGCACATGTGTATGGATTAAAACTCAAATTGCAGAGCATTATTTTAGAAATCGCACAAGTCCCCGCCGATTCGCACAGGATTTCTACGATTTCACATGAGAATGATCGCAAGTGCCAGATTCGCACCAGTTTTTTAATTCGCCCCTGTGCAGACAGGGCATTAGAAACTTATTTGAGTTTGATTATGTGTGGGCTTTCTTGAATAAACCTCCAATTCTTACGAAAAATCGTGGGTCCTTAAGACAATTCGTAGGCAAAATTGTGGCCCACACTGTACCAAATTTAGAGCTGAATTGGTGCTACAAATATTCTTAAGAGCACTTTCCAACTCATACGAATTAGAGTGAATTCCTATGTTATATTAAGGCAAATATTTTTTCGTAGAGCACTCTATGACAATTCTTAAGGCCATTAAAACAATCCAATATATCCAAAAGTCTTAAGAGATTCTACGATTTGACCTAAAATGTTAGTAATTCTGATAGGCAGGTAACTTTGAAAATCTGTAACTTCACTCATTTTTGGAGTATCAACAAATATCTTTTCACTTTTATAATGCTCATTTCCCCTTCTGTATATACCCGACCTTTTTTTTTAAATATTTCTTTTTTACATGTGATGTGTCACCGGAAAATGAGTCACTCCCCCGACCCCAATCCCCACCACGAAATCGTAATTCCTTAAAGGGTCATATCAGTAAACGGGTTCATGATCACTTTTAGGACAACAAACTTTATGGAGCCATAAATACAACATCCAAGGCCCATTTTTTTTTTACCTCTATTGATGTCTAACTTATAGTCGTTCACTGGCGCCAATTGCAAAAGCTTAGTTGAAAAGGTCTGTTTAGCACAAGAGGGCTCTGAGGGTCCTGTGTGACATCACAAAGTATTGCCTGAAATGTACACAACACCTTTCCCGACTAGTGTCAAGTGTGTTATGTATATATTGCATGTTCATTTCAAGATTTGGATAATTTGTGACGTAGGCAAGCAGTGGCACCTTGAATAGAGTGTTTAACTCTGGAACTACTTTTTCCCTCCTTTATAGGTAAAACTCACTGAATGTTAGGTATCATTAAGTAAAGCTGGGGCGGTTACATTTGAATAATAGCAAAGAAGTTATTTTATCATATTTTCTGGTTTACTGACTCTTTCAGAAAAGTGCTAAGGCAATCTGTAAGGTAATTCGGGAATGTGAGAACCATGTGTGGGCCACGAAAAACTAATACAAATTTGTACGAATTGGCCAATTTTGTTAACAATTTGTCCACCAAATGTTGTGAGTGCTGAACTCATATGAATTGTGAGTTCTTAAATGTGTGGGTCCAGCATAAGAAGCCCACACATAAAAGATTTGTCTTAGTCCTGTAGGAATATCCTCTAGAGGGTGTTTATCTGCTTGATCTCATCTCATTACATATATATGATGGTATCTCAAACTCCATTTTTCTACGACTTAAAAGAAAGTACCACTGTCAGTACAATAGGTTCTTTTATTAGGGTCAGATTTTCAGAAAATGTACAATTCACCTTCACCAATCCTCTCAAATAACCCACATTTAAGATAAAAATGAGCTTCAAAATACAGTTCAACATGTTAACTTAGGAATGCACTGTAATTTGTACAAATTAGGAATTACTCTTAAGAATGTTCTTAGCGCGAATCTAGCTCTGAATTCGGTACAGTGTGAGCTAGTGTGGGCCAAAATTTGTCCACGATTTGTTGTAAGGGACCACAATTTGTTGTACAAATTGGGTGTTTCTTCATAGAAAGCCCACACATTATAGAACTCAAATATGCTACTTACAAATGATTTTTAAGTTGTATGAATTGTCTTATAAGGCCCAATTTGGCTCTGATGTTCTTGGATGTGTGGGCCCGGCTTTAATCCATATAATAAATGGGAAGCGCTGATTTTTTGTCAGGCATGTGTAAAGAAGTCTAAGGGTTTTAGCCCATAGGTTCAGTGTTGAGAAGAAGTGAGACAATGAGTCTGATGTAGCAGCAGTTTGTCCGGGTTCAGACTAGGCAGGAGTGACTCAGCGAGTACCCTAGACCTCACCCATCCATTTATTTATACTCCAGAAACATGAATTATTCATAGAATCAAACCCAAGAATTATTCCACTTGCTCTTCCCCCTCTCTCTAATTAGTTGAGGGAGAGAGAGGATCTTCCTTGCCCACACACTGACCTCTGCTCCCCATGCCGAGGCCATGAGCTGTGCACATGCAAGTTGGATCCCTCTCCTCAACCTTCCCCCCTCCCACCCCTTACTCTTAGATCCCAAGGCTTGTGCCTGCCCCCCTCCCTCTTAGCCCTTCCCCCCCTCTTGATCAACCCAGAGCAGTGGATACAGTAATTGGGTCGGGCTGGGGGGTGGGGGAACTCTGAGTAGCTCATCTCCCCCTCCCCTCCTGGCCAGGCCATGAGTGGCGTGCATGCCCTGACCATGATCAGGGCTAAATAGGTTGGAGCCTCGACCCAAAGAATTCAGTTCTTTACACATGTTCTTGGAATTACCAGCCGTTTTTCTGCTCTGTACAGTTCAGTCGACTCTTTCCGGAGGACAATACACTCTAAGAAAAAAGGGTTCTTTTGGGTTCTAGATAGAACCCCATGGTTCTACCAAGAACCCTAGGGTTCTTTGACACCTAAAAGGGTTCTTCGGGACCACCGGGGGTTCCATCTAGGACCATAGGGGTTCTTCAGCGATTTAAGGGTTCTTCGTGCACTTGAAGGGTTCTTTAACTCAAAGTGGTTCTACATAGAACCCCCTTTTTCTCCTTAGGGCTCACAGGCACACATCTACATCTTAAAATCAAGGTTTGTATAGGCAGGAGAGAGAGAATTAAAAGCATTTTCTAAATAATGTGAAACAAATGTTATCCCTTCAAACAGATTACTTTTATGTGATGTGTCACATGAAAACGAGTCATATGGAATTATTTCAATTGTGTGGGTTTGTGACTTTTAATGAATTTCTGCACATGTCTCCTGGGTCGATTCATATACAAACTTTACATATTATTAAAGCTGCATGTCTCTAGATTACAGGGGGGTCTTTAGTTTGAATCAATTCGAGCAACTTGAAGGAAACCAGAGACCAAAATGTGATGCAACCTCCAGTGGGCTCAGATTTTCAAAAATGATTTTCAAAAACGGAACGGTTGATTTCACCAACTTTTAGGGCAGCTAGGACTTAGATCTTTGAGTATGAGACGCGTGCCAAAGGACGTTTCATTCTGAGCATTTTTTCATTTTCAAATCAAAGGATTCGTTTGACATTGCAAAGTAGGTAAGAAGAATAACACTTTTTAAGTACATCTCTATGGCACAAATTCTGAAAAAGTAGACTTTTTACTGGTGGCCCATAGAAATTTTGTGAGATATTGACCTAGTCCAGTTTTTTCCCCTCTTTTCAAATCTGGCCTCCAATTTTTCTATTGGCATTATTGGCGACGTTATCGGCAATCCCACTGTTCTCACCAGGTGGCAGTACCGTGGAACTTGGCTTTCACTAGGTGCCCTCACAGGTTACTACATGCTATTTACAATTTCTATTAGAACAAAAGTCTCACTAGTAATACTTATATGAGGCATTTATACCTTATAGATATTACACTTTATAAACTTGGGAATATTGAAAGCAATGAAATCAATACTTTATTTGTATAACTTACCTGCTTGATGTTAAAAAATGTTGTGAAGAAAGCACCCTTATAATTCTAATATTATTACTATGAGTACTACTGAAGTACCAAGATTGTCAAACACCAAGTTGCAATGGATACCTATGTCAGCTACAGGAGAGGATTGTATTAAGGGTAAGTTTAAGTGATGGAAATGGATGAGGAACTCTGAAAAAGTCAAGCAAAGGGACTGCCTTTAATATGCAGTCTCTCCTTGAATGCTCTTGGGCAAAATGCTTCTGTGGAGAAACATGCAGCATTAGCACTGAGCACAAATCTGCTGTTATCAGGACCAGTCTAGATTCAACAGGGAATAATGAAATCAATACTTTATTCAGAATTAACATTGTAAATTACAAGCAATTTTATGGATGCCAAATCAGGGTTCTATGTAGAACCCTACCTATTTTGGCAAGAGGGTTCTTCAAAGGGTTCTTCAAATCGAGGGTTCTATGTAGAACCCTGCCTATTCCCGAAACGGGGGTTCTACTTAGAACCCTCAAAAAAGGGTCAAAAAAGGGTTCTAAGTAGAACCCTTAGGGGTTCTGCCATGTCGACAAGCTGAAGAACCCTTTCTTCTTAGAGTGTATAATGTGGTTTGTGAAGTTATCTGGGGTGAAAATGTGATTTTGAAGCCCTTCTTAATAATGGATCTACAAACTCTATTTATAGCCTGGGAAAGCCCCTGTTGGGAACTAGAGATTGATGTGATACCTCTATGTCCCACCATCTGTGGCAACGCAGGATTCCCTAGCAACGCGTCCTGCGAGAGTCCCTAGCAATGCGTCCTGTGTCCTTGGGAGTGTGTATTTGTAGGGTAGGGGTTGGGGTAGGGTGGGGGAGGGGAGCGAGGAATGGGAGACAGAGGGGGGGGGGGAGAAGTAGAGAAGTAGAGAGTCGGGGAGGTAGAGGATAGAGATCAGAGGGGGAGGGGAAAACGAGGAAAAAGAGAGAGGGGGAGATGAGGGGAGAGAGATCGAAGGGGGAGGGGAAGAGTGAAGAAGAGGAGGGAGAGGGGGGAGGAATCAGATAGGGAGAGGGAGAACAGGATAGAGAGAAGAGGGAGTACAAGACGGGAGGGAGAGGATGGGGGAGAGGAAAGGGGGAGTCGAGGAAAAGGCAGGGAGAGAATGAAAGAAGTGGAGGGAGAGAGTGGGAGAAATCGGACAGGGAGAAGAGGATACAGAGAGAATAGGCGGAGGGAGAATAGGGCAGGGGGGGAGAAGGGCGGGTAAGGACAGGGAGAGAGAGATGGGGAGAGGCATGGAGACATAAGGAGGAGAGGCCGAAGAGAGGAGGTGGGTGACTGGGTACTTTGCTAGTCCTACATACTAACTTGTGTGAGTAATTTCTATTAATGATTTTTTAAATATTGTTATTGGCCACAATAATATCGTTTATACACTTTGTTATACAATGTTATGTAACGCGTTGAGCCCCCTCCACTTCGTGGCGGTGGCCTTGGTTAAATTGATATAATTATAATTAAATTTGAATTGTCTCATCGGCCTAGGGTTGACTGAAAATGACTTGAACATCCCAGAATTATATCTCTATACTTGATCCAGTAACACTAATTCAATTCCATTTTAATTTCTATATTGATCAATCTTTTGAGTATCTCGCAGTTTCACGTCCAAGCACTCATAAATAAAAACTTGCGATTAAGACTGATGGTCATTGGAAATTCAAAAGTATACCTAAATTACATCATATCAAATTAAGTGCCGACTGACGTGTTATTAGCTAAGATGTGATAGTTTTATACTGTCCAATTTGCACGTCAACAAAGCTTTTTACACGCCCACCTGAAGCATTCCACAGCAGAATCGACGTCATGGTCATTGTTGGTGGCTAGACAACTACATAACGCCTCAATCAACGACCTGATCAGGTGTTTTGCCTTTATGTAATTGGAGTAATCATATAAAAAGAGCAGAACTCAATTCATCACACTCACTGACTGGGAAACTTCACACCAGGGTGGTCATTTTGTGTATGGGCAACTCACGTTTTCTGTAAAATGGAATTCATAATCTTCCTAGCAGGTGAGAAATAGATATTCGATATTTTTGTAAAAAGAAATTCTCGAGAAAAAAAGATTTCGAGTGAGTGAGCGATTATAAAGGCCAGTCCACATTACCACGGCCGACTTGGTGTACAACTATCGTACGTACGAAAATAGACGTAGCAGATCGAGGCAATGGAGACACAAAATTGTATCACAACGTATGAGGTAGTACAGCAGTCGGCGTTGGTAGACACTTCTTTTCACTTGCACGATTTTACCTGCTCGTACACTTACGTTGATTATATTCATGCTTTGGGAAAATGAACAAATTGTGATATTTGCTGTTGTTAATGAAGCAAATCTACTCAATCTGATGACATGTCCAAGAAAATCATTACAAATATCATTGAATTTCATTTAAAAACCATTTTTATTTTACAGGCGCTCTTCTTCGCTGGTACGTAGTGGGCTTCTGCATGTTCATGAGCCTGGCTTCATGTTATCCCATCATGTTAACGAATAAGTCTAGCTTATGGAATACATTCACTCATCAACATTACCAAGTATTGCGTTCGGACCACTCATCTCTTCATGGAAAATCCTTCATTAAACTTATGCACGGAAAAATTAAGCAGGATACGAATGGATTCGCCCGACATAGAAGAACACCGAGTTCTGCACAAAAGGTCCGAAGGGAGGCGGACCATCATTTTTACCGAATCGTCAATCCTTGTGCGGGTTCCCTCCGCAGTCGGTCGGTGGGCCCGGCAGTTGTTCCCCAATCATTCCTACAGAAGTCTCTTCCAAATCGTTTACTTCAGCTTTCAAGAGAATCCACAGTCGGTCTTAAGCATGTGTCAGCGATGAAAAGCATGTTCCCGGCTGAGCAAGCACTGCTAGCAAGTGCAGAGAGTTGGAAAGTGCTTAATTTCAATCGTACAGTCCTAGAAAGCGAAGGAGATATAGACGTAAGTAATAAATGCATTTATGAATATCTTATGTTGTTTCTAATGTAAAAATGAACTTATTTTAATCCACTGGTGGAGTTTTAATAACGCAACCATACCTACTTTTGAAAAAGAAATCCCCTTCCCAGCGGTATATATGTGATGTGTCACAGAGAAATGAGTCTAAAGTTGCAAAATGATATTTTGTAAAGGTCTTTTTATCACAAGACCTCCCTGTAGGAATATCCTCTAGGGGGTATTTATCTGCTTGATCTCATCTCATTACATATATATGATGGTATCTCAAACTCCATTTTTCTACGACTTAAAAGAAAGTACCACTGTCAGTACAATGGTGGCGCAATAGGTTCTTTTATTAGGGTCAGATTTTCAGAAAATGTACAATTCACCTTCACCAATCCTCTCAAATAACCCACATTCAAGATAAAAATGAGCTTCAAAATACAGTTCAACATAACAGAACTGATAATTTAAATCAATGCGATCCAAAGTATAGGGCCTACTCATGCAGATATACCCGGTATTCATCATTTCTCAGCCAAATCTAGAAGAATTTCCTGGAATGTGTAGATCTGCCAATTGTACATTTTCTGAAAATCTGACCCATTAAATAAAAGCATAGCTGTAGTATAGACATGTCCCTAGTAACTATTACAACCTTGATAGAAGCATTTGAAACGTCCGAAATAGGCCCAAATCAAGATTCATGTATACGGCCATGATTAGCCAAGCAACCCTCCTTGATTTTGACGTCATCAAGGCTAAAGCAGCTGTGTAGGCTCTGACAGCCAAACCAGTGCGAGTGGGTTGTGGGCGTGGTTTCGTTGAAGTTTGAATCATGTTTTCCTCACTTTAGATCTCTAATAAGCAATTTCTTGCTGAAAGTGAGTATGGAACAGGTTATAACTGGACTGGTATGGGTTTGTTTTAACTTAGATGGTTTGAAATGAAGCCTGTGCAATCCCGGAAAAGTTTTTTTGTTTTTGTGACTGATAATAGGGGCCGATAAGAGAGTTTGTCAGTTCTGGTTTAGCTAGACATGTTTACCACTTACAGAACACTATGACTATGTCTTTCATAAAATCAAATTTCAAAATGTGAGATCTGGCCGGGAATAGCATGTAAAGATTCAGATCTAATGAGGACATGCCTATTGCTGCTATATATCTTAGCAAAAATGCCTGTGAGAGGAAGAGAATGACTACGGGGCTCCCGCCATGCTGCCTGGCAGGGTTGCTACAGGCAGGGCCATATCCTGGCTGACGTCACCACTGCTCCGAAGATAATCCAAGATTGGAAGCCCTCCAGACTCTTATAATTCACCATATTCGAACCTAGCCATTAGCTGACGTTGATTTTACCTCAAGAACTAGGGATAGGGCTATGATTGTTGTGAAGGTGGTACTTTCTTTTAAAGGCCCGTTTACATTACAACGGCCGACTTGGTATACGGCAATCGCACGATAAGAAAAACCAACGTAGAAGATCGTGGTAATGTGAAGGCACAATCGTATCATAATGTGTGAGGTCGTATGACAGAGTACGTTGGTAGAAACATGTTTCCACTGGCCCGATTTTTTCGTCGTGCACCTGCCGCGCGTTGATTATATTCATTGTATGCAGTGATGTTGGAAGCAGCCCTCCCCCCGCCCCCAGCCCACCAATGAAAGTGGGGGGGGGGGGGGGGGGGGAGTATACTTTGCACCCCCTCTCCCCCCCCCCCATACACACACACACTATTTCCCTTATATACATTTTTAAAATGCTGAAAAATGCTGTTCTATGCAATGCAATGAAAGATTACATGGATCGCCTTGATCTCGTGAAAGGGGCATCTTCATTTATAAATTTAAATGAACAACAACAGAAGTACTTTGGGACCTTTCAATAATTTGCTCATGAAAGTCTGAACATTTGAAGAATTTGTTGAGTCATTTCTATAGTACTTCACATTTCAAAGACATAGGAGGAATTCCAGGAATTTCTGATTGACCTTGTGTTATAGGAAGGTTTGTCTATCTTTGATAAGAATAGTTGTAGAATTATTGTAGGAAAATAAGAAGAATAAAGAATAAGTCTAAAGGCTGTGATCCTAAGATCTAGAATGTTTATTGTAGAGTAGGTTTACAGGTAAGTGGTTGGTCCATGGGACTATTGCTGATTGGAGGAATATATAATTTGGTGAGGGTGCTACCTGAGCTTAAGTGCAGTTTAGTGTAGTTACAGGTTGGTTATAATGATGATTACTGCCTGCACAGAATGAGTTCGTTGTGGTGGCTGGCCGCAGCAAATATTGTTTGTTACACATATAATATGATAGAGTAATAACTGGGTTTACATGGTAGTTAGATGGTTAGCATCAGTTGTTTGTAGGTAATTACTTTGTTATGGATAAAAGAGAACATATAGTCTAGTCAATCTAAGGAAATATTTGTGGCGACCTAAACAAATCTCTTCCTTATATATATCTATCTATATATATATATATATATATATATATATATATATATATATATATCGCTCGTTGGCGCCAAAGCTGACTTACATTAAACTTGATTTTTCCTTAATCCCCCAACCCCTCCCCACGACCACACAGCCCAACCCTCTCACTGCACTGCCTATCCCCTACTTCTTAATTACCCCATCCAGCAATAGCCGAGTTCAAGTCTATAATCTATAGGTCGTGTGTAGGCCTACTTGTCCCACCTTGATCATCGGCCAAATAACTATTGAGGTTTTGCTTAATAGTAGTCAACTGATCATTGCAGTTTAAATAGCCTTTCTTATTACATCAACAAAACAATTCACTGTGATGCCCTGATTTTAAGACGTATGGCAATCGTATATTCACCGTGGTAGTGGGAAGTGAAATCGTAACACGATTTTACATCCCCGTCCCCCAGCGTTTGATGTATGTCGGCCACGATTGCCAGTAATCGGCCCGGCGGTCGGCCGTGGTAATGTGAATGGGCTCCTTCTTTGTGACATATCACACATGCATTGGGCAGAATTTTGGTTCAGTTGGTCGATGTACCTTGAAAACGGAAAAATAAGAGCAAATAAGTTTGGTCAGGTAGAAAGTATCCCTTCGGCATGTAAACCACCAAGATAAACACCAATACTAGATGTAGGAAATTCTCTGGATTATTCGTAGATTTAGGATGTGAGGAAAATCTTTCCTTTGTGTTATAATTTAGTATATATCCAACTTTCTCTCCAATTGTCAGATGTTGATATACCTTAGTGTATGCTATTGCTTTATGGTTAGCTTATAGTACGGAGGATAAGGGAAGAATTGTTCATTTTGTGATAGAGCTAAGAGATTTGGTACACAGGTACTTTGACCAATTACAGTTCATTTTCAAACAAGACCCCAACTGGATATGGAGTGTGGCAGCTGTGGCGGCCATTTTCCAAAATGGCACTATCTGAATAATCAATGTATCATATCTTGGCTAATAGTAAAGACAGAAACCTCATTTTGGTGTCTATACCTATGTATTCAATGGCAAGAAACCCAAATATGACAATATTTTTTTATTTCCTCATGTTGGCCATCTTGTTTTTTCAAAATCCTTAGGTTTTGTCCGATGTTCAAGTGTGATACCACTATACTGGGGTTTTCATGGGTGTAGAATCCATTTTCATGACTATTAATCCGTTTTTGGAAATATTTTAGAAGAATTGACGTTTCCATAACAACCATTCAATCAACCAATCAATTTCTAAAGGTAAGAATCTCAACAGAGAAGAAGAGCAAGTCATAAGCCCCCTCTTGCTCTACCTGGGAAATAATCTGAAGTTCAATTAAAATGTTGATGGTTTATTTATATAAAGCCAACTTATATTGGATTTAATCTTACTTAAGTATGAACATGCTCATGCAGCACTAAATGGTTAAAGCATTCTAACACAGTTTCGGTAATAGATACCAATATAATAGATATTAAAAGAACATTCATAATCAACAAGCATAGTGCCTCATCTAATCTAAAACTCAATGTAATATCGGACTCTTACACTCCTATAGAAATAGATGTGAGGTATTACATAATATGAAATCAATCCATAGCATCTCACATGGTAAAGATGAAGAAGTATATGGGATATATGGGACGATAAATGATAAAGAAGAGTCAACTGATCGGTCTATGATGCAAGAAGTACCATTGAAAAAGGCAGAGAATTTCACCCACCAAACTAGATCAAGTTTGAATTCTTTTGTGAGGTAAATTCTGACATTTCTCTCAGGAAGGCCACAAAGTAAATTCACAACCCTATGAGAAAAGGTCCTTCCCCCACGCACAACCTTGCTGCAGTGACAAAGGATCCCACATAACCTCTGAATTTGCCTCTTGGTAGCTCGTTGACGATCCTTGAAAAAGGACAATTCTATGTGAAGCTTGTTCAATTTTTCCTCAGGCAGAGAAAGAGTCATCGCATCCGAATCAATCTTAATGCCCAAGTACACACATGATTTGCTGGGGCTGGAGCACTTATTCCAGCTGACTTCGAAGCCTAGATTTCCTAGCAATGTAATGAGTTCAGTCTGTATGGCTTGACATTCCTTGAAGGATGATCCCACAATTAAAAAATCATCAAGGTACGCTGCTATGAAGAAACCACGATGGGCCATTACTCTCACTACAAATTCACTAACAGAGGAGAAAATAAATGGCGCACAACAAAGCCCAAAACATAGGCGAGTATCATACAGGAGTCTGGTATGGCCATCACAAGGCCAGTTAATGCTTTGAAAAGTCCAGTGTTGTGGAGAGATGCTCACCGATCTATAAGCCGATTTTATATCCACACTAGCCATGAAACAGTTGGAGAAAATCAAGTCACACACATCGTCCATCGTTCTGAATCGAAAGGGTTGAGCAGTTGTAGACATGAAATTATTAATCGACTTGCCAGAAGGGCGACTACAATCCGTTATCGGTCTGAGCCTCCTTTCTTGGGTACAGCACCCACAGCATGAATGCAGGTAGGGAATTTGTTCGCTGAAATAAATTTCCCTTCCCTGATTTCTTGGGACATAAGTCTATCAACAAAATTAAAGGCGTCGGCCTCCATAACGCTGTTGTAGTTATGCATGTTATAAGAAGCAATGTCAGCATCACGATCAACGATTGGGAATCCGTGCATAATGCCATGATGAAGATAATTACGAAAGGAAAGGTTGGGTTCCAGGCATAGTTCATTCTCCCAACCACGAAGCTTCATCTGAGAAGGGCAACCTCCGATGAAATGACGATCTGCGATGCGATCAGCTAAACCCCACCGCTGGTGGGAAACACAGTCTAGCCAACCGACCTCAGGGTTGCAAAAAACAGGAAAATCAGGTAATGGAAACAGATACGGCTTCAAATTTTCCACAGAAGATCTCTGATAAATGCCGGCATAACTGAATCCACAAGATCCAAGCAATGGGACGAGAAGTCATTGTCACAAACAGGAGAAGAGCTGTTTACATTCAACTGGTGGCCATCTTGGTTTGACATCTCGTCTGAAGTCTCATTTCACGAGGCATCGGTTTTTCCATCTTTGTGGTCCTTGAAGCGGCAATTCTTGACCGAATGACGATATTTGCAATTACTGCAAATATGTAACCTAGTGTACTTGCCGAAACAACCAGATGAATTAAATTTATAACATATATCTGATGGCCAGTCGTCGGGCATAGGAGCGGAAGTGGCCAAAGACTCATCCCGAGCAGGCCGGAAGCGGCCGGAAGAACCACGTCGGTTTGTTGACCTGCCGCTGTCAGATTTATCAGAATTCTTATTCTCATCTTGCTTCTTGCGGTTGTAAAACCCACTGAGGTATATACCTGCGCCAAACTGATCCGGGGGACCGAAGGTGTCAGTGCCAGCGATAAAATTATCAACCACATGTCTATCGTACAATATACAACCGGCAGTGGAAAAATTCGAATCGACAACATGGCGACCCACATATAGCATATGTTTCAAATAGCCCTTGGTGATATCAACATCTTCAGAAAGAAAATTATTATTCACCTTCAACATTCCAAACTGAAGCTCAGTACCAGACATTTTATTGTGATCCATTTGCTTAATGGTCTGGTGGTATGACATGACTTGACACTGATATTCAGGCCTATACTCGATACCTTTTTTGGATGGAGCTCCCTGATTAACTGACAGCGAAAGCTGCTCGATGCACCCCGTCAAGCCAACGATGTCCCCGGCAGACGGTTGTTGTACCTGGCCGCCATTAGAGCCAGAAGAGCCCGATGATCCTGAGTCATTCTTCGGAGGATTTTTACCACCTTCCAAGGCATTAAGACGATCCATAATAGCAGATAACACGGTGTCTGTTGCAGGAGGTTTCTCCTTCTTTAAAGCCTCACCACCGATTTTTTTTTTTTTTTGCACATTTCTTTATTCAGGTGTAAACAGTGGCATGTGCCATCTATTCAGCTTTGTACTGGCTAGGGTGGGGTCCTATATTCCGCCAGGTCCTGAATTTGTTAGCGTTCAGTTTCAATAATAACATCAAGAGCTGAATGTCTATTAAAGTGTTACGAACAGACTATTCTATAGATTGATGGGATAATGAGATGAGATGAGGTGATATTTAAGATAAGAAAAAAATGGAAACATAGTAGGTACACATGGAGTAGAGTGGTGTGCAGTCGATCAATATAGTATACTTATTTCTAAGTAAATTTGTATTTGGAATTAAATACCGTAGTAATACAGTACAATAAGAGCGATTGAATTTACAATATTTAGGCAATATGCCTATTTAAAGTAGCCAAGTACAACGGGAGTGATATGTAGGAAGTAGTAATAATAATAGTAGTTAGGCAATGTGCCTATTTAATAGGTAATCATCAGGTTGGATAACCTTATTAAGAATGGCTGTTTTAATAGAGGTTTTGAATATTAGCTTATCGTTAATAGTTTTATAAGTTGGGTTCAGGTCGTTCCACATACGGATACCTGTGTATGCCAATGACTTTTGATATCGATTGTCAGAGGGACGAGTTAACTCAAATTGTAATAGCCTGTTGTCTCTTAATACATAGTTTGCATCAGGTATTTTACGTGGTATCCATTCAACTCTGCAGTGATGGATTTGTTTGTGAAAAAATTTCAATAAGTTAAAATACATTCTTTCGTTGACAGACATAGTTTTGCTTTCGGCATGTAACATATTTGTGTTGTAATAATTTTCTTGCGTCAACTTCGAGTAAGATCTAGCTTTAAAATTACATTTCTCATAGCAGGCTCGATCTTTCTTTTTTACAAAGTAAATTATGTTATGGTCGCTGAGATTATAATTGACCACACCACACTCTTTTATGTATTTTACATCAGTCAATATGTGATCAAGGATAGTGGTTTTACCATTTAGACCCAGTCGTGTTGGTTTGGTGATTGGCATTTGCAAGTAGTATTCGTCCAGTAGTTTTTGTATTTCTTCTACATGCCTTTTATTACATTGTATGGGTGTAACATCTATGTTTATGTCTCCCATAATTGATATTTCTGCGCCTACATATTTCACCTTAATTTCCTGTAGTATTCTAGATAGGTGTTCAGTAAAGTTCTGTACTGATCCAGAAGGAGGCCTATATGAATTAATTAATACAAGGTTCTTTGTATTTTCATTCTTAATTAATAATAAATGTAGTTCAATGTCTTCGTTACAACACGAGAGGAGAGAGTCAGTGTCATACGTTATAGAATTTTTTATATAAGCGCATAAGCCTCCTCCTATACCTTTTAACCTATCTTGTCTTTCTATCGTATAGCCAGGTAATGCTATGTTGTTGCTTAATATTTTCTCATTAAGCCAGGTTTCACCGAACATAAAGATATCAAAGTCCAGATCAACCAGATCTGTGGCTAACTCTGTCCATTTGTTTAGAATGGATCTGATATTTAAATAAAAATACTTACGACCTTTACTTGGAGTGATATATGTCAGTTTATCATAGGAAGTACAATAGATTTTGTCACTCATAGTTTATAAGGTTTAATCACTAGGTAGTCATAACGTAAGCCGATGTACACTATCATTATACCATTTGTAAGTAAATGCGTATACAGCCACAGTACAGTACGGACTAGGCATATATATAATAAGTGTAAATCCGAACAGTGAAATAATGCAACTCGGTGGAATGTAATACCTGACAGGTAGTTGGGTAAACATAGTGGTATATCATAGGATTGAAACAAACAATACGTGATCAGCACAACAATAGTTATAATGCAACTCTGTAGACTTATGGAATGGTAGGTTTGACCAATGGGTATCAGCTGTTCAGCCATAGTCATAGGCGTGGCACATGCCATCGCTTACCATGATGGTATTCATTCAGTTGTGTAGTAGTACATATAATAACAAACAAGGTGACAACCACATATATCACAGATATGTCCACAGTGTGTCCCATTTATAGAATTACCATTTATTGGCATTGTGGCAGCGGACGAACTGATTTGCCCAGTCCTCAACAATATATGGAAGTGGATGTAGGCCATCGTATAGCGCACCGTATCCATTCTGAGTGCGGCCGCCCGTGCGTCTATGCACCTTACTGGTCAGGTAGGGGTGCACTAGGCCATGATCTAGGTTATATCCCATGATGTAATAGTTTACATCTGCTACTGCATGGTTCAGGGTGGACTGGTCAAACAAGCGGTAGAAATCTCCGTTATATGTGGATAGGCACATGCCACAGATTCCACATAAAACAGGCGAGATGTCTGGATAGTCTTGAGATAACTTTCCGATGACAGATTCCAGTTTCCCAATAACATGGTTACTTAGTGCTTCCTGGTCTCCGTATCTGATACCCACTCGACCATTTCTCTTGAAAGTAAAGTCACAAATACCTCAAAACACAAATAAAAGTTGAGGCCGGTACATGTCGAGTATCGGGCGCCCGCTGTCATATAAACCAAGCACTCCTTTCCCTGGGTAATGTTGCACACGAATTTCGTCATGATTCAGATAGGGTGCCAGCAAGGCTCCCCTCGAGTCAGATAATATAACCGACTTTACCTGAATGTTGAAGTTGATATTACCTCCGTTGAAGGCCATGGTTATCTCTTTTACCCTGAGTTCGGAACTTTCTGAGCTAATGCCTTCACGTGTTTTGCTGGGTCTGGTTTGGGCGGAAGCGGGCTTGCTCCTACACTTCCGCTTCGAGTGGCCGGCCTAGCTTTGCTCGGTTTACCACGACTGCTTGAGTGGGCGGGGTCCTCTGTTGTGCTAGGTTGTTTATCAACAGACTGAGCACGTGTTTCTGGTGTGGGCTTGGAGGCACCTGCCTGTTGGATCACATCTTGATCAGGAGTCTCGGGGGCGGGTTCCTGGGCACGTGCGAGGTTATCCTTATCTTCCTCATTGTGTTGTGCATCAGTTTGTGGCTGTGCATCAATTAGTGGCTGTGCAGGGGTTGGAATTCTAGGTTGATTTTGTTCTCTGTTGTTCTCACCATTTAAACCGTTCACCATGTTTTCATCATCCCCATTTGTTCTCACCGATCCTTCTTCTGAGTCATCATCAGACGCTGTTTCATCGGAGTCGGTTTCTTCCACAACCTCATTTTCATTGTCTGAGGGGGCGGGGGCAAGTGGGTCGGGGCGAATGAACTCCTTTTCATCTTCGTCGTCTTCAAAGCAGTCCTGGAATATGTGTAATGGCATTTGCCTATTCATGGCCTCGAGTTGATCTTCCCTTCTTATTTCCTCTCTGATTTTCACCAGTAAATTGCCATGTTTATTCTTTCCAGGCCATTGGGTTTGTGCATCATTTAGGGATTGGTCGTGCAGGGGGATTCCAGTGCCCCACCATCTATCATGCGAACATTCCGCCAACATTTCATTTCCTGTAGCAAGAAGTGCTTCTTTCGCAAATGCTACTTTTTTTAACTTATTCATGAGTATATCCTCCATGATTGCCAGCTTGTTTTGGTTCCAGGTTGCATGATCTCCGCACTTTTCACCTAATCTTTTGGCAGCTCTGGGGCAAACAGAATCTTTGATAGCTCGCCCAATAATTGCATTTTTTGTCATGATAGCTCGTTGGTGCTGGTAAGCTTGTTCCGCAGAACAATACATGATTCCTTTGTATGTGAATATCGCCGGGCTAAAGTTCGATAGGTGAGAATACTCACTCTGATAGCCGGTTGCACCATGGATCCTTTTGGTTTTCATTTGAGCTATCTTGATTCCATCAGGCAGTAGGTTTAAGTCACTGTGACTATACGTTTTGTCTCCCACTTTGATTTTCCCACTCTCCAGCTTGGCCTTGATTTTAGAATCGGATTTCTTGGCATGTGCCACTACTTGACGCATTTCAGCTTGCCTTCTGGCAATCTTTTCGGGCAAGTCCGGGTTAAAGTAACACTGTTCATAGCCCTTTGTCTGTTTTAGGAGGTATTTGGCTCTGAAGATTCGATTGCGTGTCTCTTCGTCTTTAAACTTTAATATAATGTTACGTTGGGAGTTTTGCTTTTTACCTTTAATCCCTATTCTTGATGCGAATTCAAGATCTGCAGCCACAAAGGTGTCGTCAATAGATGAGCATAGTTCTAGTGATCTAGCCAAGGTTACATTTAGTTGAGCTTTACCTTCGTCCCAAGTTTCCTTCAGGCCAGAGAGTATGATATGTTTTCGCCTTTGCCCTCTGTCGAGGTCTAAACAATAGTCCTCTAGGTTGCCGGCGACTGTATGCAGATGAAACACTTCTAATTCCAATTGCTTGACTCTACTATTCATTTGTGTCATTCCTTTTTGCATATTACCCAATGCTGTCTCAATAGGACCAACCTTCCTTTCTACCGTAAATACACGCGCTTCCATCTTGGTTCCTGATTTGATATATATGATTGTATCACGTATATATAATAGAATAGATCGTTTGTACTCAGTGTGTCAGACACACCAGTGAGGGGGCTATATATAGAATCACTGTACTGCACCTGCAGGTAACATGCCTGTATGTATGTATGTATATCACCGGTATTATCGCTCACTGTCCTTGGGTTTGGAAATAATTTCCTTTCATAGTCTAAATACATTGAGAAATGCTCGAATAGATACACACTGCATTTCCACACTACTCCATGGTGATGATATTATGATGAAGGGATGAAGGGTGAAGTCATTGCGTGGTTTATAACAGACAATTAGGTCGGAATATCCGCGCGCTCGGGAAAACACGTCTTCTCGACCATAGCACTCAGCTCTAACCTCAAGATATTCCAGGTACTTTGGGTCGGACTTGTCCGTGCACCCAGCCGCAGCAAGGAGAGACATGGTAGAAGAATCAGAGGTAAGTTTAGAACATTTACCTAGTTTAGGCATTGAAAAAGCAAAATTTTGCTATCATATTGTCCGGAGACGCTATGCACGTCTGCAGCGCCAGAGCAATATGAAGGAACTGTTGTTTGCAGTCGCCTGGGTGATTACCCAAGGTCAGGTGTATCCGCTTCCGGTGATCGATATATATCCCTATAGGCCTTCGTCATATAGGTAGACATATGGGTATAACTAGGAGAGAGGATCACATGACACAACCGTCACATCATTTCCCCAGCCCGCGAACATTTAAACGTTTGCACCATGGTTCAACGGACATACATACGTATCAGAGTTGGAAAGAGACACACTAAGGATATATAGACATTAGTTAACCAAGTTAACAAGGGTGAATAAATACTCCATACAGTAAAAGTAAATTAAGATAATTGTTTATCAAAAAAGCAATCTCATTGAAAGAACAACTATTCCATGAGGTAAACAAATAAACATATTAAACTAGGACGTGGGAAAAGTCAACAAAGAAAGTAACAAAAAATTGACAGCCTTTATCATCAGATGGGAGTATTATCCATCTGGGATTCCACTGTGATGTGGTTGGATCCAAAATCCATGCAAAGTCTTCTGGATTTGTTAACAATTCGGTGGCGATTTGCCTTAAGACTTAAGCTCAGTATAACCACATCTGTGTCTACCATTCACAAAAGAACTGTCTTTATGCCATGTTGAGCTCCATCTGAGGCATGAAGGAACATTCTTGTGTCTGCCTCCTCATGTGTACATCCATTCCTGTTAGATCACAAGGTGCAGATGACAACACTTTCTCTCCATACGGAATGAGGACCATTCCTGGGAATTCTTCCTTCACAACCTGCTCATCCATGAGACTGAAGAGTTCACTCTTGGCCAGTTACTGGGTATCTTGTTTTTCCCCTCAACATGTCTCCTGGTACCTTTACCTCTCTTCTGTTTTGTACCACTTTTCAGGCTATCCTTTTTGTGTACATCAAATACCATATCAACTCGCTGCACTGCACCATGAAACTGCCCATGGATATAATGCATAACCTCTGTGATGTATTCATCAAATGACTTAGAGGGTCCTGGCTTGATAAAGTTGATGATGGCAGCACCATATAGGACAACCATCTGTCCCTCTTGTGGGTTGACATCATGATGTGGTATTAGTCCTTCAATAAGCATAAACATCTGCCTTGGCACCATGCCTCATGGCTTCATAATCAGAGAGTGAAGGTGGGTAGGACTGGTTCTCATGCACAGTGTTGAAAATAGGGTCCTGTCCTGTTTCATAGATATTATTCTATTTTGTTCTCGGGATCTACCTTTATGGACATGCCTGCCAAAAAGTTTAAGTTTGGTTTTTGGAATGACTGCATAAAGAGGTGTAGTTCAAGCAATTAAGCGTTCATTGAAGAAATCTAACTCCTTTCTTGTCCTAAGTCAGAAATCTTTTGAATGGATTCCACAACTGTGAAATTAGCAAGCACTCTAGTGCCCAGAACTAGTAGTAGTAGTAGTAGTAGGAAACCAATCATCTTAGCACTATTCCAATAGAAATAGAAGGTGTCCTAGTCAAATTAATAGCCCCAAAGAGTTTATGCTTTGAGTGGTTGCCATGGAAATGATGATTGTCTTATAATATTTCCAAAAATGATCCTAAAAATGGAATCTACACCCATGAAAACCCCAGTATAGTGGTATTACACTTAAACATCGGACAAAACCTAAGGATTTTGAAAAAGCAAGATGGCCGACATTAGGGAATAAAAAACTATTGTCACATTTGAAATCCTTGCCACTGAATACATAGGTATAGACACAAAAAATAGGTTTCTATCTTTATTATTAGCCAAGATATGATACATTGAATATTCAGATGGTGCCATTTTGGAAAATGGCTGCCACAGCTGCCACACGCCATATCCAGTTGGGGTCTCGTTTGAAAATGAACTGTAATTGGTCAAAGTACCTGTGTACCAAATCTCTTAGCTCTATCACAAAATGAACAATTCAGCTCAAAATGGGCTTTAAGCCTCGGTACTATTAGCTATTGCTGAACTGATGGCTATATTAGTTCACCAACAGCTTGAGGACATAAATGCAAATTGCGTAGGACAAATGCATGTACGCCATTTTGAATCTTGAATTTGGTGATTGCCACAAACGACCATACTAGCTTAAAAGAACATACCGCATTCAGAACAATTATAGCCCCATCCCTATTTCTTGAGGTAAAATCAATGTCAGCGAAGTTCAAACATAATTATGGTGAATAAGTCCTGGAGGGATTTCAATCTTGGATTATGATGTTTAATGTAGGCAGACATCTTTGGAGGAGTCATGACATCACTCATGAGAGAATCCTGCCTGCCATGCTAGCATGGTGAGTGCACCGTGGTCATGCTCCTCCTCCTACTGGCATTTTTGCAATGTTATATAGCAGAAATAGGCATGTCCTCATTAGATCTGAATCTCTACATGCTATTCATGGCCAGATTTCACTTTTTGAAGTGTGATTTTATGAGAGAGAAGGTGTTTTGTAAGTGGTAAACACCCGGGGTAAACAAGTCTTGCTAATACCGGAACTGACAACACTCTTGTTGGCCCCTATTATCGCTCACAAGTACACCAACACTTTTGCGACTATACAGGTTTTATTTCAAACCATCTAAATTCAAACAAACCCATACCAGTCCAGTTATAGCTGCTCTCACTCAATATAAGCAAGGAAAATTGCTTTTTATTTGAGGGGAGGAAAACATGATTTAAACTTCAACCCAACCATACCCACAACCCACTTGCTCTATCTTGGCCGGTGCGGAACCAAGACAGGCTTCGCCCTTGTGACGTCAAAATCAAGGAGGGTTGTGGGTATTTTGAGAGAAAATGGTGGCATACTGGAATCTTGGTTTGGGGCTATTTCGGACGTTCCAAATGCTTCCATCAAGGTTGAAAAGTTTCTAGGGATATTTCTGTGCAACAGGTATGTTTTTATTTAATAAAAGAACCTATATTGCGGCACCATTGTACTAAAGGCGGTACTTCCTTTTAAAGCTGTATTATCTCCAATAAAGCACTAAAGAGTTTCTACGTTTTCTTCTGTTGTTTTCCTAAACCCATCCAAAAGTCCTTTGACCAAAATTGTAGAGAATTTCAGCCAGCTATTTTGGCTGAAGGGTTGCATGAAGATCCACATTTACATTTCGGTGGCCCGCCGATATCTTTTTCGGCAATGGTTTAATTTATTACTGCTCACGAGCCTTTTTTTCCAATTATTTGACTTCAGATTCTTGTAGAAACATACTAATAGCAGCAGAATATTGATAACCTCAGTCTTATCTATAGGTCTGACAATGAGTAAATATTGTAAGATATTTTGTCGTAATTGCTGAGAATGCAGCTTTAATTCATTCGTAAAATATGGCATTGATTTTATAATCTATATATATATGAAAACAATATGCTTGACAAAAATAGATTATCACTTATCTATATGATGGCTCCTTTTGCAAATAACCCTGATAAATATTTTAACACCCTCCCTTTCTTATCATTTTCAGGTTACAAAACTGCTCTACGACATTTATGTAAAGTTGGCTACAAGTGCTCTTGTTCTGTCTGACATGCAAGAAAACGACCCCTATATAAGTCGCCATGGATCCTTCACCAAGGATCTTACACACATCAAGGAAAACATAATTTATAACGTTATGTGTGGTGTGAACGTTCTACTAGGCCCTGTTGATCTAACGCAACAGGATTTAGCTCGTCTTCGAAATAGTAGATTACCAGACGTAGGGAATGAGGCCTTAAGGTTTCTACGAGATTATAGTGTACTAAGAGAGATAGAAAATATGTTTCATGAAATTAGGAAAGTATTAAGATTGGTTGCTGCAAGGTTATAGGTACTTTAAATGGTTATGGAGATAATTGTGATTTTATTATTATATAGGCTGCGGGAAATGCTATGAAGTTTTCGAGGAATACTATCATTACTAAACCCCATAATTATAGTTAACGAAGAAGCATGCATGGCTGGAGAATAATAGTTTACTCCAAGTTGATGTATGTACCACATGCTATTTGTATGGGCGGGAGTAGTGTGGTAATTTGCACCAGTTCAACGTGTGTGGTATGACTTCCTGTCCCCAGCATAGCAACATGGGAGTAAATAGAACCTAAATTCGAATGTGGAACTTGGGACAATATTGCACTGTCCTCGCTGTTTGACAGTGCAATTAATAGTGTCCCTTGTACCACATTCTCATCAGGTTCTATCTATTTGCCTTTGTCTCAAAAAAGACAAATAACTAACAACCTCATCATATTCCTTCATCTTCAAATTCCATTCATGTTATATCAACAACTGTGATCTAATTTCATTATCGTTATATATATGATCTCATCCAATAAATATTCAATATTCACCAAGTTTCATCCACTTTTTATCATATTTCCGTATCAAAGAGGAATATTGAAATATAAACCTTTTTTTTGTATTCTCAATCGCCATAAACTATCTCTTTGTTAAAAGAAAATGAAAATAAAAGTATATTTATTGCATCCCTTTTATGGTACACATCATATTGCATGATCGTATAATAAATTCATGTACTGTATGTTCTAAATGGAAGTCATTTAGGCAGAGTTGGATAATTAATCCATCAAATTGAATGATTTTAGCGCACGCAAAGATATTGGACTCTTCAATTTTACTATCTTTGGCATATGCAGACATCCTAGTTAGAACTGAACGTCAGGGCTGGCCCTTGATTGAATACTCTGTGTGGTGTGTTACAACAAAATGAGTCACAAGTTGCAACAGATGGATTTGATTTGATTTGATTTGCTCTAGAAATATTTTATTCAGGACAATGAACATTTTTATACACAGGTACAAATATTCTCAGAGAATTACAATACTTTTACCGATAAATTAATAGTTGAATACCAATATGAAAAAAAGTAAATCTTAGGTTCGTAGGTTCGTATCTTACAATCCAGTCCGTCAAAATTACTATGAAAGTATATTAGAGTTTATAGATGTAAAGAAAAATAAATTCCCACCACCCACGCCGTGCACATTCACATTTTCCAATCTTAATACATCGTGGGTCACATATAGTCTCACATTATTTAGACAGAAGTCAAAAGAAAGAAAAATAACATGCAAATGCAATACGCACACTTTCATGATCATTCAGTCAGAAGGTATATAAATCAGATCAATGTAATGATAATAGAAAAGGCTGTAGGCGGCTTCAGTGGCGACAACAGTCACCCTTTATTAAAGAATATAAAAAAAAAGAAAAATGTTACGTTCGTCACGAGCAAGCAGCAACTCACACCCTCGGCACCTACGACCCCAACTGCAGTTACCTGCATTGTTGTTGTTGTTGGCACTGATGATTTTCTTTGAAATCTTGCTTAAAAATACTTTATATAACAAACTGAATCGATAGATCTCTTCCTTTTAGGTATGACACCATTGTGATGGGTTCAAATAATGTACCAGGGTTGAAGTTTACTTGTATTTTGTACTTGGAATAACACACTGTATGACCCCAACTGATTTCCACTATGACCGTAACTGTATAATGCAGTTACGGGTATACCACTCAATGTTTTTCACCTAGATTACATTGTATTATAAGCCAGATACATGTATCTGATAACACTCGAACCTAAATGCAACTATAGTAAACACCCACAGAACATGACAGCTACTGAAAACGGCTTTTGTTAGGTAAAAACCAACATTGTTTGTTCTAATGGGGACCCACCTTCCGCCATTTTGAATGCTGGTAACTGCAGTTTAGGTCGTAGGTGACGAGGGTGTGAGCAACTGCCTTGCGTTTGAACTTGGCGGGCTTGGTTGACCACTGGTCACGTGGTACAGTCTCTCTATTTATAATCCTATAGCCTCGCCTATAGGATAGCATAAATCAGATCAATGTAATGATAATAGAAAAGGCTGTAGGCGGCTTCAGTGGCGACAACAGTCACCCAATACCCATAAGAAGCAATGTTATTTTGTAGATTTTATGATTTTTTGGGTCCGATAGGGCATTAATGTAGGCAGACATCTTTTTTTTAACTAAACACAACAAGTCATAATAAGGCAGACATGGCAGAAGAAGCAGACTTGGAAATAGTTAATTTCTTGTCTTGGGGAGTGGCTAAATACATGAGAACCGCCATACTGGCCCAGTCCCCCATGCACTGTATATCAGATAGAGGCACTCCGATCGAATGTAGGTATTGAGCAGTTCCTCGACGAAGGGAATGAAGGCCAACCTCGTCAGGATTTAATCCAATCGTTCCTGCTAATTTCTTCAAAAATGACAAAACTGCAGAATAGCAGAGAGGAGAGCCATCACATAATTATGAAGATTGGATCTGTAGGATTTGCTGGCGATGACCTGAGGTAAAGAGGTAAAGAAAATTGTCCATGTTACGTTCCTCATGAGCAAGCAGCAACTGCCTTGCGTTTGAACTTGGCGGGCTTGGTTGACCACTGGTCACGTGGTACAGTCTCTCTATTTATAATCCTATAGCCTCGCCTATAGGATAACATATATTTTCTCTAAAGAGAACTCCAAGAACTTATACCATACAAATCTCAAGCTACATTTCCAATATAATTTTCATTTTTTCTCTTTCTTTTCTTTTTTTTCCTAACTCTATTCTACCTGTACGAATAAAGGTATCTTGGTACAGCTTTTTTAATAGAGTTTTGAATGTTTTGGGCTCTTCTTCAACTCTATTTCTTTCTGGAAGTTTATTCCAAACAATATTCACTCTACCAGATATACTGTTTTGTCCCCAATCTGAAAGGATATAAACGTGAAATAGGAAAAATAAAAAATATCCAAGACTTTTCTTTTTGGAATATCCAACACCTTTTTGTCAACTTTCTTTTTCTTTTTGCCAATATCCTTTTCCTTTTTGGATTATCATTTTCCTTTTAGGAATGTACTTTTCCTTTTTGGAATATCTTTTTCTTTTTGGAATATCCTTTTCCTTTTCCGAATATCCACTCCTTTTCACCAAAATGTACTATGATGTATTCCTACGCCATCTCCTCATGACCTCCTATTGTACCAGATTGTTTCTGTGTGGAAAACTCACGCACACACATTGAAGACATATTTATATAAGCGAGTTCGGATTTCCGCGCGCACGGCTCCTGCCACTGAGTGAGGGGGATTACAACCACTGGGGGTGCGGCACTCACTATAGCTGAGTACTGTTCACACATATATAGCCGTTGGTAATTTCTTCATAGAAGATTATATATTATATATTGTCACACACACTTTGTATGGTTTCTCTTAATAATCTATCTACCCTATCTAAATATATATTTATCTTTCTATACTGTATACACCCCTTGGTCTTGACCGGCCGATAACTTTTGAAAAATTGAAAATGTCTTGAATATATTATTAGCTAGACTTTATTTACATGTTAGGTAGTTGATAAACTAAATATTAGTTTATGAATTGATATTCCCGTGTAACCACATAGCAATAGACCTTTAGCAGACCAATAGCCTCCAATACTAGGGTTTTCAGGAATCTTAGTGTAATCAACATTCCCTGTAGTCAAGGGACGTACTGAAAGACCTGGAATTATTTTCAGATGTATGGGACGTATTTGTTGGCCACACTTAGTCTTAGGTATGAATTTTGAATCACTGTATTGAAGCGTGTGTAAGGGTAGCCGCTGAGTGAGTGAGTGAAGCGCTGACCCGGCCACGGTCACCAGCTTGTTTGTCTCCTAGCAACCATTGGCACCTCTGAAATCAGTCATGCATGCACGGCTGGCATGGATACATAGTAGGACTATACACATGCCTAGTACAGCATGTTACGTAATACTGAGCCACCACTTGTTTATGTTGTAGCCTGGGACCAACGCAACCCATGTTTAAATGGGAAGTTGGGATCTCAGTGATTCCTTTAGTAACCCTTTATTTAACTGTTCCTAGGGTATTATTTTAAGAAATAAGCATTAGTTGTCACTTCACTTTTGAGAAATTTGATCTGTATTGTAATAAAATAGGTGCTTAATTAATGAACTATTTTTTTGGTGGATTGATATGAAGTGGTGGGTTGAGCTGTGTGGGAATATTCAGCAAAAGAAGATCCCAATAGACTAGCTCCAAGTCCTTTATGTCTATTTCAAAAAGATGAATTAGCCAGGATAATTACTCATACATTTCATTTCTTCTTAAAGAATATTTATTTTAAGAAGTGAATTTTATGAATGAATGCCCCCAAATGCTTTTGGTGAAAACTTGCGAGGTAGCACCGGCTGGCCGAATGAAGCCACACGCAGTGGGCGGGGCTTAGCAGGCTTTTACCAATCAAGTAATTACTTTTATTAGTGAGTTTTTAGTACAGACAGTCCACTACTACCTTTATTGACTTAGGACAACCAATTTAAGGTTAGGTTTAGGGTTATTTTAAGTATTGATCATTGTTCGATCACATTTTCTAAGATTGTGACAGCACCACTGTAGCCCCGCCTCCCGGCTACAACAGCCAATCAGAGATGCAAAGTCACAGAAGCCACTCTCAGTCAGCCGGTGCTACCTCGCAAGTTCTCCCTCCTTGCCCCCCAAATTTGCAGGTGGGTGTTGGTAAATGACATTTTATCAGATCATTTCATATATTCTAAATTACAAAAATAAACATGGTGTACAAGTCTACCCAAGTAGGACTGGGCTCTGTTGTATAAGCTAAGCAAGGAATTTTTTCTGTAGGAATTTTTCCCTCACTACATTCATTCCTACAGAAAATTCCCAGCTCGTAGGAATATTCCTTGCTGTAGAGGTGTGGGTCAGCAAAGTAGAAGGTAAATAGGATGCATAGGATTCACTAATTTCTTGTGGTTAAAGATTAAAATAACACATCTCCTTCAATTTGAAGCGGTAAAGTGGGTAAAATATTAGATACTTTGATTCTTATACCTTCAAATCTGATGCAGATTATCCAGAATGGATTAGAATCTAGATCCACAGGCATGACCTAGAAACTGACCCATTTAGCTGTGGGAATTTCCTACATTGATACTTGTAGTTGTTCCCTATGTAGGAATTTCCCCCAGAAGTTTTCCTACCAAAGTAATTTCCCTCATTCTTTCCTCTGAGTTAAACATGAAAAGACTGGAAAACTAAGGAACACCTTTTAGGTGTTCCCTCAAGAATTCCTTAGGATTTATTGACTGCAAAAATATGATTTTACTAGTCATATATATCTGCTATCATTATAGTACAAAGTTTCTGCTGTTAGATGATTTTTCTGTTGATTATTAACATAATTTGAATAGAAAAAAGAAGCCTCCCAAGCTGGGATTCGAACCATGGACCTGAGAGGGGCGCCTTTCTGGGAAAAAACAAACAGCACTGGGTGGGGATTGAACCACCAACCTGAGAGTTTCATTAGTTACCAATCAAAATTTGTCCTTGACCTAGTTTGTCTCAATTGTTTGTGCCTCAAGAGTGTTGATTACTAGTGAGAACAAGGCATGTCCCCCCATTTACCATGTACCTTGAAGACTGTTGTTTGAAGTGGGCAGGGGATATTGAGTGGTTCAAGGAGGGAAATATTGTAGTAAATTCCTACATGATTACATCTGCTTGGTGGGAAGGAAAAGCTGTAGGAAAATTCCCAGAGAAACATATTGAAATTGTATAGGACTGAAGGAATTCCCTCAGTTTTCCTTGCTTAGCAGCTGGGAAGGAATGGTGCAGGGAAGGAATAGCCTATACTTTCAATGCTTTTTAGCGTAGGAATTTCCCAACGAAGTAAAGGAAAAAAACGTAGGAATTCCCACAAAAAAAATTATTCCTTAGCTTATACAACAGGGCCAGTGGTGTCTCCTTTTGTATGGGTAGAAAAGTAGTGTCCCAGGGAAGACACCAACAGAAAGGAAGACCAAATCTTGACATAGGTATCAGAGCATCCAGACATGGCTTTTCATGTAGAGGAAATAGGACATACAATAGGAGACATAGGAAAAAGGTGCAGTGACATACTTTTCTGTGGTGATTATCTAAGGGAAATAGTGGAAAAGGAGGCTGACATGGAGAAATCGCCACAGACATGGAACTTTTTGATCTGGAAATAGTCAAATCTACTCGAACATAGGAAGTTAGCAGTTGGAAAAGAATTTGTAATATGAGAAATAACTTGTACCACAGAGGAAAAGTCTGTACGGATTTCATCATTAGTACATATGTCTACTTTTGGACGCAACATATACTTCTACTTAAGCGACTTTTTTTCCCATTTTATTACCCTTTCTATATTTGATGTTTTATACATTTAGTTTTGGAAAAAAAGTTTGCAGCATTTCTGGATGAACATTTACTAGTAAAGTAAGATTTAGATTTAGATTTAAAAATATTTTATTCAGGACATTGAATATTTTCATACGCACAGTACAAATATTCTCAGGAATACAATATACTCTATGAGATGACCTTCAGAATGCATGAATATATTAAATACACTGTCCTGAAAATTGATACATGTATTCATGCTATGAAAAGTGTTAAATATCCCAAACATCAAAACAATCAAATGCATCTTGTGAATAAAACACTTGGAAAAGTAACAATTTTGCGACTTGTGACTCATTTTTCTGTAACACATCACATATACGCTATACTTATGTCTGGATATTGTGACACATTTTAAGAAAGAAATGTTGGTCTATGTATATGATATTCATATTAGTATTCTAATTAATATAAAATAAAGTTACGTACCGTAATAATGTATAATAATGCATTTGGAGCGTGACACTCTCAGGAGGTGGAGTTTTATATATTATGTAATTATGACTTCCTTGTCGATACGGAAGAATGAACCGATAAAACGAAATATCATTCCTCACACACTATCAGCTGGGACATTTAAGCTCAATTGGTGGTCAACTACGACCCATTTTGTGAAGTTCTTGAAATTGTTGTGACACTTTGATTGCATATAGGATTTTTCTCTCTATGGTTATATGCCAATAACTGTCACGGGAAATTTAAAAGTTAGTCAACATTCAGATTGAATGTGACTTTTTAAGAACAAAATCTGATCATTGTACGCTGTCAATGTATGTGATGGCTCTACGCAACGAACGACCGTTCAAGAATTTGAATAGGGATTTAGGTTATCTGATAGAACCCATCTGATCTTGCACAGGGAATATTTTATATACATCCATACCTCAAATATACTGTTATAATATTTTGATGGATTGGATTGTAATAAATTTTAGTACTATCTATAATTCTTATAATAATGTCAAAGTCTATTTGTTGTTTTTGTATCTAACATATTCAAGCTTATTTACCCTGTTAACTCTCTATCTACTTTTCTCTAAATGTATAGTAAATCAGGCTATTCTGAGAATATTTGTACGTATGTATAAAAATGCGTTCGACCTGATTACAATATTTTCTAAATCAAAAATCAAAAAAACACCCCTAGTTAGTAAATGCAACACATATCTGATGGTTTGTTGAATCGATATGATATGTGGTGATGAGACAAGGTGAAAGAGACATATAAATATACTTGTGATTTGCATTGCCATCGACGCCTACACAATTAGCATTGTCAGAATCCACATGTGCACATGTGAACAAAAGGAATAATACATCCTTGCTTTACTCTCAGAAACTAAGTTTTCCAATCGGAAATTCCGAACATCCAACGTACAATTTATTGTTATAAACCACCATTTATGTATAAACATGATAACCAGGAAAAATAAAAACTCTCTTTGCTGTCACTCTCTTGAAAATTGTATATTGACAACTGGTGACTATTGATTCACTATTGTTCAAACTTTAAAATTAGTTTTAGTGGGCATCAATGAAACAGGAAGGATGATGATAATTGCAATTAATAGGTTTCATACAGTTGTAATAATGTGATTAAATCTGCAACGCTTAAAGCCATGGGCTGCTGACGAAAATATAGAGTGATCCAGAAGATGTGCTTGATCATGGATTGAATAAACGGTTTTCAATTGAATTCAATAGTCTGTGTTGTTTTGCGTTTATTTCGAGTAAGAAAGTCCTTTGTCCAAATTAATTTTCCCTATTTTTCGCCCACTTTCGGATCAACTGAACTGCACGCCTGAAGTGCACCTTTCAAACTGATTATGTGTAACACAATGTGTCTGTATTAATCTTTGGCCAAAGTTTATGAAAATAAAAAATACTATATATTCCTACACTTTCACTTTTCTCCCTAGCTATGGTAATGGAGTAATGGTGGCACCCCCAATATGGGGGTAGTACGGAAGCCCAGAATGCTCACCTAAATTCCAAAGAAATGATAGAAAAAAATATGAAAAACTATATTTCAAGTAAAGAAAACAAATCCAAAATGTTTGAAGAAGATGAAGGTGCAGGAACAAGACTCAAACGAGACGAGATCTCACGCCTATGGGCGCCGCCATCTTGGATTACTTCCTCAAGTAGAATTTGATGTTTTCTATGTGAAAACATATGAAATAATAATGGTATGAATATGAGATTTTCAAAAATGATAGCCACTTTCTTTAACTATTCGGAAATGATTTCTTAATTGTGATAAATTAAGGAGAGGTTGTGATATGGGTGAAGACATTCTGACCACTTCTTATTGAGTTCCCGCGAATGTCCTACATTATAACACCAGGCCGGGACATTCTTTGTAACATTTGAACACAATTCGCAAATTTTCAAAATAAATCTTGCTATGTCTCATTCATTATGAAACAGTCCCATGGTCACTTGTTGCACACATGGTTTCCATAACCCACCAGGAGCAAGTGGTCTGGAGTAGGGCTAGTGTAGTGGTCATCTATAGGCATCAAAGGCTTATTCTCGAAAATCCTGAGGCTTATTCCTCAAAAGTTTCTCCCGAAATCTGTATCCCTTAAATTAGTTTTATTTTACTGATTATGTTGAATGTTGCCATATAATTAGTACCATGGCAACTAGGGAACCTTTGTCCAAATGTAGGCCCGTAACTGAAACTGAAGAAATAATAGGGGATAAAATGTATTCTTAATAAAGAAAAACATCGAAAATGTGTGAAAAAGAAGAAAGTATAAAACTTGGTTCTAAAACAAAACGAAACTTATCTATAAAGTTTGTAAGTTATATAAGCTTGTAATGGGAAGAAAATAAAAAAATGTCTTACACAAGTGGTTGCAATAAAAATATTTAAAAAGTAATACAAGTCTAAAACAAATGATCAAAAACTTCAAAATTCTAAAATGAATGATGTAAATTTTTAACTATTTTAGTGCATTTGTAAAGGTTCAGGTTTTTAGAGCAGGGGGTGGAGCTGCTCTTTAACCGATTGGGCTCACTCACTTCACATCTTTGTCATCTGATTAAACAAACACCTAAACACAACCTTGGGTCAGACTGGCTGTTTATAGCAGTATAAATATTCCTGTTTAAGAATTAAATCAAATCAGTTGAAAGAAAACCAGCACCGGTGAGCGATAATGAGTGAAAGCACTGCAGCAAAGGATTTCGGCGGGCCATTGAATTATAATTGTAGATTTTTATAAAGCAGAAAAATGATAAGGCAAAATCCTCCAAAAGTTTGCTCAGGTGACTTTCAGATGGGTAGGAAAAGAATCGAAACGGCATTTCCCCAACCAACATTCTCCCATCTGTCATTTTCCCCGCCGATTTCTGTTTTGTACATGCTGCATTGCAAGGTTAGTTTCCACAAAAAAAGTACAGAAGATAGGACAAATAAATTCCATTTAAATGACATCATTTTTTTTGTTTTCTGTACTCTCTCTCTTCACTCACACTCTCATCTCTGATTTACTATCCTTAAGTCTTTCTTCACACGTGCTAGGCATGTATTTCACCATAAACTTATCGACGGCCTAAATATTGAAATGAAAAATCCCTTATATAAATTGCTTATATATAGATTTTTTTTATTTCTCATCTATCATATAGTCAGTGTAGGACCTAACGCCAATAGGCTTATCAGTATGGCGAAACGTTCCTCGACTCTAAACCCCAACATGGTTATAAATCAATCAGTCACTGACCGAAAGTGGTGTCAGTATCTAAGAATGGGGCTCCTGAAGTTTAGCTGTTGTTTTGGGGTCTGACATAGGAGAATCAGACACAAACTAATGTATATTTGTACCACTATGGTACAAAAAGTAATCTTTTGCCTACAAATGCCCTATCAGTTAGGTCCAGACACCCACATTCCTCGATACCACATCCAGCGATAAGCTTAACCGCAAGGCTAAGACTAAGGCTAAAGTGTTAATGACTCCCTGAAACTTAGGTGACCACAACTGCCTTCTGAACCTGACTGCTATGCCATCATTTCATTTACACCAAACTAAACAAAACAAGACCCGCCTTTGTTATTTCATAATTTAACCTTTAATTACTCTTCAAATGCTATATAATTCACTACTTTTACAATGATATTGAATTGTGGAAATAAGAATAAGAATTCCAACCAGGTCTTCCTAAAGTGAGATCGGAGCCAGTCTCCCCTCTCAACACCACCAAACTAGCTATATGATACCACTGGAGCAGGTGGAGACAGGAGACATACCCTCACTGGAGTGACCACATCTCCCTTCTTCCAAGAAAACCACACACCACTGTCTGTAGTCTCGTTGCTCGAACAACGAGAGTGGAAGGAAGAGAGTTCTGGCCCTTAAGTCCTAAACTTCTAAGGCAGAGTGTGTACCTTATCGGGTATAATTTATCTGACCACAAGGCCCACATCAGAGTCCTCCAGTGCCACTCAGCATCATTGCTCTAAACTTGTACAGAAAGATTCCCTCTTTATAATGTTCCAAACAGGAAACATACGCAAATCATAAATACATTATTGTATAAAAAGTCTATTCACTGTGTAGTTCCATTATAGTACAGCATGTTCAGCAAGACAGGTTTCATGTGATGAATAAATATCTAGGTATGAAACTTCATTCTGCCCTGAAATATATTTTACTAGAAATACAAAACGGTTTGCTTATCCCTGTGTAAAGAAACTAATATTAAAAATTTTGCAACAAAAACAATATACATCTCCATTTTGTGTGAATCGCCAAATGGAAAACAATTATCTGCTTACTGAACAAAATTATTACCATGATGTTTTATTCAAGTTTTTTTAGGCCTACAGAAATTGACTCATTTACACAAAATTAGATTAGTCAACTGAATACTGATTAATGCTGGTCTAATTGTTTAGGGTACATGAGCAGACCCAATGCTATTATTTCTTTCTCAAATGTTTATAAATCCTAAAATAAGTCTATGTAAATATCTGGTAGAAATATTGATTAGTTTCGAAAAAGATATCTTGATTTTTTTTTCAATATTTAAAAAGCATATTCTGCAGTCCTACATGTAGGTTGGTGGGTGACCCGTCTATATGGGTTAAATGCTAATTTATGAAATACATGAAACAGCCACTTGTGCCATTCTCGATTTCAATACCAAATTCAAGCCAAAATATGAGATGATAAAAAATACAGGTTTGTCTTTAATCATCAAATTCCCTATCTCCTATTAGGTTCCCTTGATTAAAAAATTAAATACAGCATAATTATATGCAATATGTATTTCACCATTTACTGTGAGTAAAAGTGCAATAAGAATAATATGGGATGTGTTTCAAAATCTATTATTGGCGATGTGTGACTCATTCTCCTGAAACACATCCCATTATGACACGTATAGAATATTATGTGAATTAAATGATTTGGCAATGGTTCCTGATAATTCTGAGTGATTATTTAAACTTTGCCTATATGGCATATGCAGTACATCTTCGGAGGCCTCACTGAAGAAACACATGTTCGTGGTTGGGACCGATGGTCTACCCGGTCTTGTTGCTGTAATATGATACCCCTCAAGTCATAAAAGGTCCCGTACGGGTCCCGAAAATGGCGATAGCGCTTACACTGTAGTGTTAGGCCTCGAAAAGACTAATGTTGTGGTGGTTAGACCTAAAATACTTCTACATTGGAAATAAGTGGTTAAACTGTATATTTGCCATCAAAATAAGATCCTGCTCATACAACTTTTAATTTGCAAATAAAAATGAAAATATCAGGATGTCTATGTTTTCCATTTTTTCACATATACTTTTCTTAGGATGCAATTTAAGCACAAAGTTAAAAAATTTGCCTTCATTTGGTACATTGTTTATTAGAACCGACCCAGTAGATATGTGCAGGTGATCTGTCACCGAATATATTGGAGACATCGCCTTAACGACGCCGCCAGGTAACCACGCCCCCCTTGGTCCCGTTTATGACGCCGCCCAATGTTTACGTATGACGTCACAATCTCACATGTTCCACGCCCACCTCTTTCCTTCCACTATCTAACGCTCCTCCACCCGAGCTGCATGTACAATATTTTTCTTTATTACTATATGTATCTGTATGTTTATGGTGAATAAAACCTCCTGATGTAGGTTTCAAGGCCACTCCTTCTCTTGACTCACCATTACCCAGTGAACACTAACGCATTTTTTTCTTAAATAAATTGCGCGAAAATCGGCCGCGATTTTTGCGCGTCAGAACAGCGTCAGATGTTACTCCATGGAGCGCGAAATTGTACCGCGCGTGACGCGGTGCAGTGACGCGCGTTATGCGCGGTCATTATTGCAGGTTATTTCGCGGTGGTAGGCTCCTGTTCAAGGGGGGGACGGGGATGGTGTTACTATGGTTCATAATGTGTGGGGGACGGCGGGAAAACGGAAAATATTTGCTTTAATTATGGTTCGTTTATATCCGATATTATATTGCAATTAATGTACTGTACTGTACCATGCTGTGTGAAAAAAAGATGCAGTATTATCCGCGAAATTGAGGCAAGAGAAGACAAGACAAATGTTACATTATGTACAGTTTACTCATTTATTTGCATATCATATGAATGTGAAGAAGAGGTTATTCCATCCACAGGGAATACTGCTTGATATCAGCACCAGTTTTGGATGACAAACATTTGTCAAGAATCGTGAACAATAATGGTACAAGACCTTGGATAATAAAATAATAATATAAACACAACATCATTGAGCAAAACACCTTAACCTTGTACAATATACCATATTTATACATAACTATTACATGGAATTAACAATATTCCAGTCATTGATAGCACACATCCACTGCGTTATACATGTTGTATACATACACACATATATATTTAAGTTTTATTCAGTATACAAGTTCACTTGTAAAATGTTGCCAATAATTCACATCAATATATGAAAAGTCCCCGAACTGGGAGAGAACAATGTTCATATTTTTGTTTTCCTCCCTATACTGGAAGATGAACGAACAGAAATATTCTTGGTATTTACATAGTTTAAAGCAATATAAAAAAATTCCCTGTACTGGGAGAGAATAATAAATATGACAATAATACTGATTGAAAATAATTCATCATTCAGGTCCCTCCCAATTATAAATTCGATAACATTGAGCAAAACACCATAACCATGTACATTATGCCATATTTATACATAAATACTTCATGAAATTTTGAATGACATCGCCTATGCTTTAACACTGGATTAACATCTGATTTAAACTAAATATTAATACATTTTCCAGTGTTTTTACCGAAATAAAACATTAAATCATAGCCAAAATGATCTGCTCCTATAATTCACTGTAGGATATCAACCAAGGAAGGCTGAGTGAGTGAGTGAGTGAGATGGGTGGCTTTACGCCCTTATCAACACTTTGAAGTGTTATATCAAGGGCGGGAGAGCTGAGAGGGAGGCAGTTCATGATCATACCCAGGAAATAGAGATAGAGAAGAAGGGAGAGATAGACAGAGAAAAGAGACATATATATTATGAAATGCATAAAGTTGGCAACTTTCCAGTCGTTGAAGCAAAGTGTTACTGTCTAAGGCTTGGCCAATTGATGCCAATGCTAAATTGCCATAGATAATATTAAATACCAAATACAAAATATTAGGATTAGACCAGCTAAATATGGTTTTCGTCCATCCTAAGGAAGACCCCCCTCCCCCTCCTCCGTACTACAAGCAGAAAAGGATTCATTGAAAATCGGCAAAATCCAAATTCTCGTTGTCATATAGAATTTGTATATTCGTTCATGAATCGCTAAAATAACTAAATATTGTAATTTTTCGAAAATCTTTTCGTCTATATCCCTTGACTTACATATTATATAATCTAATTAACATAAACACACACAGAAATATACCATGACATCCATAATATTCCAGTCGTTGAAGGAAACGGGTTGGACATCTGATGTCAATGTTAAATCACAGTAGAGAATATTATTAAACATAAAAATATTTTAAAACCGCTCATGTTGCAAGGAACAAAATATTTAGTAAAATCTTGGAATAGACCAGGTAAATATGGTTATTGTCCACCCTATGGAAGCCATTTTGAGATGGGATATGAAATGGGATATGCCCACACTCACTACCCCTTGTTGTTACAAGCACAAAACTTATTGTTGAAAATCGGAGAAAATCAGAATTCTCACAGACATAGGAATTCTATAGGAACTTACTATGACGTCCCTAAAACAACTAAATATTGGAGTTTTCCGCAAATCTTTTCATCTATATAAATGGAGGAGGTTTCTAGACATCATAATCACTGAGCAAATTTTGATAATCGTTGAAGTTTTGGAGTTATTTTTGGCGACGAAAACCAGAATTGACAATTTCTGCCGTAGAAATATTAAATTATGATAACTATAGAAAATTTCTATAACGTCCCCAAAATATCTAAATATTGGAATTTCTCCAAGATCATTTCATCTTTGTGCTGGGAGGAGGTTCATAAACAACGTAATCACCAAATGAATTTTGAAAATCATTGAAGTTTTAGAAATAAATAGCACTGTAATACTGACCCAATATATACCAAAAATTGAGAATGATCAGTAAGCTCCATTATTGTGATTTTATAGTTGAAACGCTTGTTTTGCATTTAAAATAGGGCAATACCTCTGGTACCCATATTTAAAAGATCTGAAAAATACATCTCTTTCTATTGTGATTCTCATCAAAACCATTGTTCCGACTTAAACATAGGGAAAAACAGTAATTTCAGCCAGACATTGGCCAAATCTGATACCCATATTTCAAAGATATGGGACATGTACTCCTCAATGTTATGCTTCTAGTCATAACCATTGACTCAACTTTAGAGGTGACATTAAAATACTGTACTGATGACTGTCAGAATCACTTAGAAAATGCCAATTTGGATTGATAAACAATGACATTTTCAACCATTACGTTCAAAAAATGCCAATTTGCATAGTCAGAAGAAACAATACTTTCTGTGTGCTACAAAATGGCATACCAAACTCCAAGTTGTCACCCATTAAAATATGTACCTTTGAGAATAATCTGGCTTAAAAATACCATAAAAATGTGGCTAACACATAATAAGATTCTACAGACACTTGTACTCTGACAATGAAAGTCATGTTTGATTCAATAATCATATTCAATGGAGAATGATACAATCTATTGTACCCTGTCCCCGATTTGGGCAGTGTCTGCACACTTTTATCGATAGTTTGCTTTCAATCCGGCTGCCTGCAGGTTGTTACAGATGATTGTGAGGATAACTGAATCAATGTTGTGCTTTTCCTTTGGTCTTGTGGTCTTGACTGCCTCTGTAACAGGACAAACAGGAAAAACAAATTAAAACAACACTTTCTTCACATATCGTTACGCATTTCTGGTATAAGACCAGATTCTAATCTGAAGTGTACACCTGTTTTGTATCTGTAGTTTCTTGGCAAAATATAATCATTTGTAGCATGTATTATGATATTGATTTCATAATCATTCCACTTGCCACTCACTTTATATTATATATTACTTACATTACAACTAACATCATAATATTAGATTATATTGGTTAATTCCGAAACCCATATAGGATAATTTATAGGACTATATATACTTAATTGTCAATTGCAAACCCCTCCCCTCCCACCATCCATGGGGGCATGGGGGATGTCATGGACCTTTAATTGGGGATATATAATCAAATCCCCGACCCCTCTGGGCAAGAAATTCTTGTAAATCCCCAACCCCCTGGGGCCCATCTTTCGGTGGACAATGTTTTAGTATCAAACTAGTATCCATAATACAAAATTCTAAATCCTATACCATTATTGCTCTGATTTTGATGAAAACAAAAACACATGGAATAAAAACTAGGGAGACAGTCATATCATTGAGGTTTAAATGCATGGTAGCTATTAAACAGTGATTAATTTGTTACATTAATATACTTACTAGTTTAGAATAATTTATTAGATTTAGAATAGAAAAACATTTTATTCAGTCAATGACTGCAGTCAAGGGAATGTCTCCGCAGATGTGAGGTATTTTACTACAGACATGTCGAAAACTTTAGAACTTTCACTGGACAGTCGGACCGGTGAAAAGGAACTTTCACCGGTCCTCGCAAGGTTTCACTGGTCCTCCAAAGGTTTCTCTAACGTTTCATTCCAATTTCTCACCAGACAATCGGACCGGAGAAACTTTATTTTCACCAGTCCGACTTGTCTTTCAACGGTCACAGACCGCGGTCCGGCAGGATTCGCCATGTCTGTTACTATGATAACTTTTAAGAGAACATTGAAATGTAAGGAACAGCATAATGCTATAATATAAAACATAAGCACAGGTCTTCCCGGACTTCCTACGTCATCAAATATGCTCGCTTTAAATTCTCCTTGGTATTTGTCTTTTCACATCATGTTGAATTCTGATATCTCTCATCTGAATACCTAAACACTTCTTATAAATCCTATTGATGACGAGGGTTAAGCCCAAAACAGGGGTGGACAGGAGAGGGAGATCAGTGTTGGGTTGTATTTTATTGGGGTCCGACGTTTCGGGCACATTAGCCCTTTTCAAGGATCACTTCTTATAAATATCTAGTACATTATTCTCTAACAATAAATGTTTCTTTAGCACAGATTTCCTATGGTCCTCGGTATGACCATCAAATGGCCCTTAATATAACCATATTAAGTGTGTTGATAAGGGCGTAAAGCAACAAATCTTACTCACTCACAGATTTCCTAATACAGGAATATATAATACAGTAATGCTCTTAAACACATTAAGAGCTATATTTCCTACTTTTGTATAATGCTTATTGAGCTTAAGTCGTCAATAATACTACAGAATTATCTCAAAATTGCCATAGCTCTGGAAATATTTGGAATATCTCCAAAATTCATTCATATTTCTGAAGAAAAATGGTTAAACTTCCAGAAGCAAGAATACAGGTCTCAATTTTTCACCCCAGAGCCTGGCCCACACATATCAGAAATCACTATAAGTTAATTGACTCTGGGGATCCAAGGTATATCTAAGGTATATCTTGATAAGGTATATCAAGGTAAACTTTTCCCCTCTCATCACGTCTGCTCTAGAGTTTGCATTGACAGACAATCCCACTTTGACAGAGCCACCTCTTGATACTACTGTAAACTAAGGGAAATCCTGCCTGGGTGGGGGCATATGTTTTCCCAGATACTCCCTACCATTCCCCATTTCCCCATTCCCCCTGGGGGTGGGTTGCAATTGACAAGTGCATTATTATAATGACTACTTACGGAAAACTATTCCATAGAGGTGGTCATCAATAGCTCTGGTCAATATCTGCACCTGAAAACCGAAATAGAACATCAGAACTTAGTATATATTTTATCATCAGTTTCACATTCATAGTTTCCATATAATTTAATATAATGTATTTTAATATCTAGGCTCAAAGAAGGGGGCAGGGTCAACGATTAAAAGATCAAATCAGTCCAACCCTGAAAGGTAGTCAGACAGGCACAAATCCATACTAGGAAGGTTGCAGGGAAATGCACCCCATGAAAAGTCATCCTTTTATTTGTATTTCTTTTTTTGACATGATCACACTAACATATATATAGGGGACCACATGGCAGTGTTCCTGCACATGAGTCATGATGGAAATGAAGGACTTCATAAGGACACTCCAGGGGGGATGTTGCCTATACAACCTAGGAGTGAAATGGTTCATTCTTTCTTTAGTTTATACTCACCATGATAGCCCAAGGGCTGTTTCATGTGAAACGACCACAAAGGCGGTGAAAGTTCAGTCAACTTGTTGGTTCAGTGCAGTTGATGTCTCTTAACTTGTTGGGCAAACCCACATAGTAGCCATTGTTTGCTTCATTCAGGACCTGGCAATTGGTGGGACCCTTCACTTCACATGATCACGATTCTATTTCCATTCTGGTACATTTTGTCCACCCTTCTGGAAAAAAAATATACCATAAGTTTAGTTTACTAGTCATTATTTAGCTCAAATATTGATAGATGCCTAATACATTAATAAATAGATAGATGCCTATTAACCATCCTCATCACCTGAAACATTCTAGTTAAACATTTCTAGTTAAAGGATGATGTCAAAATAGGGTTGTAAACCTGTTGCCACTTGTGTTATTGTCCCCCCCGCCCACACACACACCACAACCCAATTCCTCCCAACAAGGTACTGGTTCAGCCCAGGTAGAAGCTTAAATAATTTACTCCCTGGGCATCAAGGCTTGTGAGAACTGAGTACAATACAAAATATTAGGATTAGACCAGCTAAATATGGTTTTCGTCCATCCTAAGGAAGACCCCTCCTCCCCTCCTCCGTACTACAAGCAGAAAAGGATTCATTGAAAATCGGCAAAATGTTGTCGAAATTATTCCTATAAAATGAAGATCTTGTGTGCCAAACTAAATTAAAGAATACATAGGAAATTATGCCAAAATATAGGATTGTTAAAAATAGCTTGTGTCTATGACAAATGGCCTGCATGGGGCTGGTTAATGCAGGCCATATTGGCCTGCGTCTATGAAAACTTTTCAGGTACCATTTAAGAAGTTATTAATTATAGGTACAAATGGCCTACGTCTGTGAGAAATGGCCTGCATGAGGCTTGTTGAAGCCGGAAACATTGGCCTGCGTCATAAAAAAAGTTTTCTTGAACACTGAATTAGATTTTGTAATTATTCTATGATAATATCTGAAGTAAATATCTTATGATCTTGCCTTAGAGAGAGCTCAGGTAGAACACTCGACAGAGGCACAGCCTCCATTGTGGTAGTGCGATCAAGACTATTTTAAATGAGTGAGTGAGTGAGATTGGTTGCTTTACGCCCTTATCAACACATTTAATATGGTTAACAGGAAATAGAGACAGAGAAGAAGGGAGAGAGACAGACAGACAGAGAAAAGAGACAGAAAGGCAGTTTATGGTCATACCCGTTATGATCCTATACAGTGTTCCCGAAAAGACGTCGGCACGTCGGCAAAAGCCGATGTAAAACAGCTGTGGCCGACGTAGGGTCCTTTGACGTCGGCCACTTTGGCCAACGTGAACCTGACCCCACCTTAATTCCGCCGACTAATTAATGTCCGTCACAGTTAAGGTCATCTATGGTCCTTGCATCATGTTGGGATGTCTGAGTTGGTATTTATTGCTCAAACTAGTGTCGGCCAGTTCAGATCTTAGATATTTTATATGATTTATATAATATGGTTCATTAAACCTTAATGGAGTAACCTCGGTAGACTACATATGTGGGCTCATGTCAAATATTTTGACTCTAAATACACTGCAAAATGAATACAGCAAAATAAAATTTCTATATAAACTACATTGTTGTTGGTAATTGAAAGTTTTCCTACCGATTTAGAGATTGATTCAGTAAAATATCCTGAAAATACAGGAACTAAAAAGTATATTCGATCATATCAAATGCACCAGAATGCACCCTCTAAAATTTAAATGTAGTGTTCAAAAGATTTCAAGGGATCGGGAGAATCCCTTAGATTTTTTTTTTACAAGTTTATTTATTCAGGAAATTGTTTTACATAAATTAAAGCACGCTCATCCGTGGATGAATTTTCGTTGTGCCCTGATAGAACTAGATATATTTAAACATATAGAGAGAGGGCATGATCGATACAACCATTCTCGTTAATCATAGCCTATGTACATTTCGTATTACATTTCAAACGGTGAAAAGAATAATGAAATGAATGAGGGATGAATTAAGATGATTGGTTCCAGATTAATATATAATGTTTCAATTAGAAAGAGGTGTGAGAGGGAATCGGTGATTTTTGAACTGCCCTTCACAATTTATACTTGTTTGTTTACACAGTATAGTCGAGCGACATTTAGGGATATTTCACATGGACGTTGGATGACTTATCAACGGGTCGGCGAGATATATGTATAACTGATCATTTACAGTGGTAGACATTGGGGGTCAGAGGGAACAAAACACTGACCAAAAACAATGACCAGGGTTGTAGATTGAGACGGGCCACCAAGTATACAATAGGTCCAAATAAGTAGATTAAGATCGGACACAAATAAGCCCAGCTGAGCGCCATACAAGCAGGGTTATGCAGCAGTTACACAATGTACAGACACGAAATAGACACGAACATTGTTGTCAGAATTTGGTTTGGATCTCAACATGCCCCCTATCAGGGTTTGTGTTAGTAGCCGGGACCCGAGGAAAAATCCTCGCCTACTTTGCTCAGCTGCCCGGCTACTCTGTGACGATTTTTAAAAAATAAAATGAGTCTAGTGTCACGACCTCTGTGAACTTACATGTGTCCGTTCATGAAGAAGGCCTATATAAGGTCTGCTGATGAGATATCATTACATAAATCATCATTTATTCTTGCCTTTAAATTCATTCACGAAAACACTTATAAGGTAAATCATTCTTAAAACGTTTATGGGTAGAACAAGGATTCCTAATGCTGTCCTCCCTCTGGTGCCAATGTTGGAACTATAGGACAGACACTTCCCGCCAGGGGGAGTCATACAGTTACACCTCACTAGATCCTAGCCCTGGAGGTGACTAGTACGGTAAAAAGATCGGCAAACTTTCGTCAATACAGCTGGCTTGTTTGCTGACCGAAAATGGCAACAAAACGGTCACAGTCAAGCTTGCTGAGCTTCTTTTCTTCCAGCTCTAAGAAAAGCAAAACAGGTAAAGGAAAAATTTGATGATGATGTGGAATCATAGCATGCATGGATATCAGTGCATCCAATATCGCCCACTACGTAACCCCATGTTAAAATGAAGTGCCATGGTCGGGGCCATGGTGTGAATAGTATTCTATGATTATAATGATAAGATGTTGTTGAAACTTGACACTTCAATGGGGGAAAGGTTGGCGAGGGGGGGGGGGGGGGGGGCGCTAGCTGGGGCTCTCTTGTAGACCTACATGTTCTCAATTTGGGTAATTTATAGGCCTATGCAATTTGGGTAATGTATTGGAAATGTTATTCATTAAGTAATAGTATCATAGACAAAGTAAATTAGTCGATAGTATGAGTGTAGGGGGGGGGGGGGCATCTTTTTCCAGACTTAGAACTAAGGGTTACATCCCTCCTTTGATAAAGGGGTTATGATATTTGTAGTATGTATGTATCAGTTTTATTTTCATATTACATATACAAATCAGGAAAAAGGGACAAAGGACCATTATAATTTCTTACTCTAGTTAGATATACAAAGTTTTAATTAAACTGGTACATATTTCGCCAGCAACCAGCTCTAGGGTCCCCACCCAGAGCTGGGAATCAAAGGGCCCTGTCAGGGAGGGAGATCACCTAATCGTTGTGTGCTTACAAAGTAAATACAGGGCACATGAATAAACTTGTTCACCTTTTAAATCTTGTCGGCACACTCCTTCCCAAGTGATATGGGCATTCTCCAAAGGGTATAAACATTGTTTTGAGTTGCTAAATTGATTTAGGCGATGCAGGCCCACACATAATTTAGGCGCCATGTTTGAGTTACAGTCATGTGACAGGAAGTGACCCCCTTAAAGTCTTATGCAAAATTTCTTCCCCCCCCCCCCCGCCCCCTTGAAAGTTTGTGCCATATAACATGACCTCCCCCCTACATCATTGTAGTTATACACAAAATACATGTATGGTGATAATATATTAAAAACTATATTTGTTATATTTAATCAAAGAAATATTAAGTTGAATAAGTATGCTCAAGAACTTGTGCTGAAAATTTCAAAAGACCCCCTTATTTATGCACAGACCCTAATATTTATTTGCACTGGCTTCTCTTTTTAAACTTAGGTGAAACAGATCAGGCATCAGCCTGTGTAAATGATTCTGAACAATCAGGTGGTGGTATTCATTCTGGTGGTGGTATTCCTGTCAACGCAACCCAAGACACTGCTTCTTTTGATAACACTACTGGTGGTGGAACTAAACACACAGTAATAGCTGTCCAGTCTGATTATATTTCTAAATGCAACCCTTCCTCCGGTGATGGTCATTCTCTAACTGAAAATCAAGAATCTGCTTCCACCTATGCACAATCTATATGTACTGATAAGTCACCCTCAGTTAGGTCACATTCGGCAGTTCAAGATTTTGAAAAAATGATGACCACAATAAACTCACTTTTTGACGAAGAAACTATTGTTCACAGCCACTACCACTGTGCCCAGCAACCATGCTCATTATCTGTGAGTAAAGGTAAGCGTAATTTCAAGCACAACTGGTGCTCCAATAAAGATCTAACATATGACTGCACAACTGGGATTTGGTGGCTTCTCTATGTAGAAGGGGAAGGCATGTACTGCTGCATATGCCGCCAACATGATGCAACAAATGAACAAAACAAACAAAAAGTGTTTGGTAAGGATCCTGCCATACGATTTCAAATGGATGCCGTGCGGGATCATGGAAGCAAAAGCAACAAGCACAAGGCGGCTGTTGAATCAGAAATGCTGCGCCGTGTATCGGTCTTTCAGAAGATACTAGACGAGAAGCAGACCTACAAGGATGAAGTTTTGCATAGTGCCTTTACAGCTCTATACTGGCTTATACAAGTTGGCATGGCATATAGGAACTATCCTTCCCTTCTGGAGATGGTAAGGCTTATTGGCTTAGAGAAGATGAAGCATTTCCAGCACAAATCACTCTGGTCAACACGTGGAATGGTGATGACTATGGGCCAAGTGATCAAAGAAAACCTCCTAAAAGCAGCAAAACAGGCATCATGCTATGGGCTCATGGTCGATGATGTGACTGATATTGCAGTGATGGAACAGAACATCATCTTCATCCAGTTTTTCAACCAAGCCTCTCAAAAGGTGGAGATCGGTTTCCTTGCAGTGAACAACCTTTTGGAAGAATCAACAAATGCTAATGCCAATGCAATCACAAAGTGCATTTTAGATGAACTTCAACAGTGTAAACTTTCCACTGAAAAGTTTACATCACTGGCATCAGATGGCGCTTCAGTGATGGTAGGCCGTCTAACAGGTGTAGCAACACAACTGAAAGAAGTTAACCAGAAACTCATCAATGTTCATTGTATCTGTCACAGATTAGCTCTGGCCTGTGGAGACTCAAATGATGATGTTAAATATGTAAATGATGTAGAGCGGATTTTAGTCCAGCTTTGGAAGTTCCTTGAATATTCTTGTGTAAAAACTGCCGCATTCTTAAAGGTGCAGTTGTCACTTCTTGGGATGGACCTACCTGAAGATGAGAAAAATCGTCAACATGTGGCCCACAAACTCGAGAAAGCTTGTCGAACCCGATGGCTGTCTATGGATAAAGCTGTCCAAGGTATTTGGCACGACTATGTGGCAATTCTCTTGACCTTAAGCTTAGAGCAGTTCAAGAAAGATGCAACGGGGTGTGGCCTACTCCATAAAATGAAAGATGTGAAATTCCTGGGCATGATTTACATCTTGAAGGAAGTGCTTCCCATTCTTGCCATGGTCAGTAAATGCTTTCAGAAAAATGTTGTGTCATTTGCTAAGATCAGTCCAACCTTACAGATGGCTAAAGACAGTTTAGAAGAAATCCTAAACCAGCAAACACCCATAAAGGCTCTATGCAAGGACCTAAAAGATGGTGGGCACCTACAACCAGTATTGCATGACTTGAGACCCCATGGCCAACCAGACTGTGAGCTGCCAACACCTTCACAGATGAATACACTGGAGCATCTTCTACAGAAATATGTGAAAGCTCTCAAAGTCAACATTGACAGAAGGTTCAGTGAAAATTCGACATCTATCCTTGCTGCATTCTCTATATTTGATATCCTGGCAGTACCTGAGAAGGAGGAGACTGGGTTCAGGTAGGCCTAATAGAATAAAAGTTACAAGTTACTTGGTGATCTTATAACTATAGCGGATTAAGTGAGTTAATCAATGGTTACTTTACTGGATTCATTTGGAGAGTTAGTTAACATCATTCTTTTAATAAAATGAATTTATAAAAAAAAAATCATATATCCCAAATGTTTCTATTTAATGATGTAATTTGTTAATGCAATTCAAAATTCTCTATATCAACTCATAAGATTTATTTGATTACATTGACATTGTCTTGTGATATTGATAACAGTCATAATTTCTGACAGTTAAAATATATTTTGTCCTCATTAAAATGATTATTAGAGAACAGGACTTTACATCTAATTTAATCCTGATATTTTTTAAGGGAACATGGCAACAATTCTGTTGCAAGACTGGGTGCACACTACTTCACTTCTGATGTCCAACAAGAGCAGCTGAATGTTGAATGGGCAAAAGCAAAGTATGACATGCTTTCATGGAAAGAACAACTCCCAGAGGATATTAAGCGTGGGAAAGGAAGCATAACGTCCACAGAATGGAGTCTGAAGCAGTTCCTACACCCTACATATGTATATCACTACCCTCTATTGGCTTACATCGCAGAGGTCTGCATTTCAACCCCTGTAAGCAATGCTTGGCCAGAGAGAGGTGCCAGTGTCTTGAAGGGACAGAAGACTCGTCTTCGCTCCAAATTGAAAAATGATCTGCTAGGAAATATGCTCCAAATTTCGATCAATGGTCCCAAGGTGGGTCCCCAAACTGATGCCTTGATCAACGAATGTGTTAGGTCATGGCTGGTGGAAAAAAAGAGAAGGAAGCTACCCAAGCAGTCCAAAGCAAACGTAGAGGTAACACCAGATACACAGGATACCAGTTGTTCTGATGGTGCAGCTTCTAACAATGAAGAAGGGCAGAAGCATCTCCAGGATATTGTTAAAGCTCTTAAATTAACTGAGTCTGACAGTGATGGCACAGACTGCGAATCGGAATCCGAATTTTGATTGCATATGTTGGGTCCTGGTCATAGCTGGATGGGAGAGAGACATGATTTGATATATTAACTGAGACACAAGGTTGGCCAGAACCATGCAAAGCAATGGTTTATTCACCATAGACAGTTTAGACAATAGTCAAGTAAAAGAAAAATTTGGTATATACATCTGTGCACTGCCGAGAAAAGGGTGGGAGTGACTGAGACAAATAGTAATGCACCATAATCACCTTGAGGAACAGTCTGATTGTTCCATGCAGAAGTGGGCGTGGCAAGAAGATATGTGCCGCCCAGTGAACCCAAATATGGGCATTGATTGTGTTGTTTTTGTTTTGAAATATGAGAAAAAGGAATCCACTTTGAAATAAATATTTACTAGCATAAACTGTTGTGTTTTATATACATAAATATGAAGTGGAAAATGCATAAATGTTAACACTGAAATCTTGATGGGAATTATGATAATAATACACCAGAAGTCATCATTCTTCATGTAAAAATCCAAAATTTTCTGGGGGTGGCCCCCCAGACCCCCCCAGCAGGAGGGGTCTCCCCTCCCGCACCCTCCTCTGCGCTGCGCACAGCGCAGCGCTGTGAGGCCCATAGGGCCTCACCAAAGAAATCGCCCCCCTACTACCATGCAAATCCCCCCTACTAAAAACCTTAACAAAAACCCTGCCCTATCTGGCAAAGAAGTTATTAGTTATAGGTACAAATGGCCTACGCCTGTGAGAAATGGCCTACGTGAGGCTTGTTGGCCAATGTGGCCGACGTCACAAAAAAGTTTTCGGGAACACTGCTAAAATATACACCAAAATATGTTATCAAATCACTCCAAAAGCCGGAAAAGAGGGGTGTGTAAGGAGAGTGGCTGGCAGAGCCCAGCTAGCTAGCAAACCTGCTGCTATGACGAGTCCCCCTTTTCATGGCCACCTTGCTCCCATTGTTTGTATGCCGCCATATTGATTATTGGATTGCGTAATGTTTGGAGATTTTTAAAAGCAAAAATCTAGCTTTAGTACAAAGCAATGAGACCGGTAATCGCTCTCCTGTTATTGGAAATGGTTCATATAACAATACTACTTACCTGGGTTGGATTTGGCGATAAATTTCATCTTGAATCTCAGGCGATTTGCCTAACAAGAGCGGTGGCCGCTGAAATAATATGTCCGCACTCTAGAAAAATAGGATAGATAGTACGGTACAACACGCTAGGCGGCGCTGCAGTAGGCCTATAATTGCACCGTCACAGCCCTACGCGCCTTCCTCATTCCAAAAGACGTCAAATCCCCCGTCAAAGTAGGGACTTAATTAGCCTCAACTGGTGTCACTCCCAACATTTGACTTTGTATTGAAGGTCCCTATGTTTCGTTTTGTTGTGGGGAGGCCATGTGACATTGTCTAAAGTAGCCTAAATTAATGCCTTGAGATAGGCCTAGATTCTATAGGCCTATAAGCAACATTTCAATGACAGGGCGGATCCAGGATTTTCAAAAGGAGGGGGCGCGGTTTTATTTTTAAGAACATAATTACATGTTATAGGCCTATTGTAATTAATTGCTTAGCTTTTGTTCTGCAATGCTTTAGATATTCAGAGATGCCTCTCACTTATTTCGACACTAAAACTAACCATGATGAAAGTAGGCCTACTAAATAATCTTAAAATCACCCAAAAGGAATTTTTATTCTGTGCGAAATATGTGACTAGGCCTAGACATTATTTGTTAAATTTAAGGGTTTTGGTTTTGAACTTTTCTTAAATACAGCATTAGTTATGCCTCCCTACCATTCAAGGATTCATTTTAAGAGCATCCAAGTATTTTCCTTAATGCCTAATTGCATTATAATTATATTCTATTTTCAATTGTAGATTTTACTTCTAAAGATTAAAGTTAACATTGGGGAACTCACATTGGCCTGCTTCTGAGAATTATTTAAGTTGTATAAGGTAGGCTAATAAAGATCAGCAAGTCAGTTAAGGTCTTATGAAATATTTTGTGTTCTAGGTATATATTTTGATACTTGAAGATGCATTTATGTCATCAACTATAATTGAACTATTTCTTAACCTATTTACACCCCCTCTCATACACCCCTCTGTAAGAAACTGATAATCTCTGAACATTCCAATGCTGTTTTAAAGATTCCAACAGGATTCAAGGCCATGTGATGATATTTCAGGCCCTTCGATATATTCAATTCAATTCAAGACATTTTTTATTTGCAATTAGTGGCGACTACAAAAAGGAGGTCCCAGTTTTGAAACCTTGGTTCCAAGTCTTCCTGTGGGTTCCTGGGTTGGTGGTTTCCGAAACAGGCTTACAATAAGATATGACATAAATTTCATGGCTGAGTTTCTATTATCTACTTGGCTAGGTTAGTTGGACATTAAAGGCCACAACTGGCTAAAAGTAAGTTATAATAACTGGCTAAACAGTATTATATGTTATTGTTTCAACCCTTACATTTATTTGCCTAAATTCTAGGCTTTTCCAAGCCCCATTATTGGAATACAGTTGATAAAGTGTACACAAAAGTATTATATAAAGTACCATACCATATATAAAGTACCATTTCATAGTAATATATAAACGGAGGGCAGAAAAAAAACTGTTAATTCCATATAGCCCAATTAATTCAGCAGGAATTCAATCAATGTTATAGGCTATTATATATACATGTACATGTGACTACAGTCTACCGATGCTATTCTAATGTGCGCTTGTCGCAGTAAAGTAGCGCTGTATTGGTGCTGTTTTGGTGCGCGTTATGTCGCCCTGTTGTTTGCTTGTTATATCGCAGAGCGACGCTATATATAGCGGCCGCACGTGTCCCGAGCGGGTAGCCAGGCAAGGTGTCACAGCGCTTGGAGAGCGTCTGTCGCGGTCAGAGTGAGAAAGCGCTGTTTTGGGGTAACATATCGCAGTATGTGTGTCCATTGGGTACTTTCAGTGATAGGCGTACAAGCCACATATGATAATAACAATTGTGGACTTTTACGAAGCCTTGCAGCAAAAACAACTGCTAAAAAATAACAACAAATTTCTCCAAAATTTTGTTTTCATGACTTTTTGGTGGGTTGGAAAAGAAACGAACAAAAATTAGAAAATCTTTACTTTCTAACAGACGTTAACTGAGTTTGCAGCTTTAACCGAGAATCCAGCTTTAATAGCAAGTCTCCTGAAAGCTTTCAATTATAACTACCCCCACGGAATCCGCACCTCTAACGAGGAGTTGCAGCTGCCCCAGTTTTACCTTTTGCTTGAAATCACTCAAGTGTATTTATTTCCCTATTAGCGCTCACAATGTCCAGGTTGCTGTGCGAGCTCTTGTGCATAAGAAGCGGGAACAGTTCTAAAGCAAGATTATTAGTAGAATTCTCTTTGATCCACTAAAATGCAAAGATTGAAAAAGTTACGCGGTTTTTTTTCAAAGTCTCCCAACAAACCCATTGAACTATACAATGAGTATAACTAAAAGCAAATGTATATATACATGGGCGATTCTAGGTTGCCAATACCCCATGCCCGAGAGTTAAGGGTATTATGACATGAATTTTGCTTAAAGCGTATTGACCAAAATTATACTCGGGGATACCTACATGTATAGACTGCAAGTAGATCGGTGTGCGTGTTAGCGATGCTTATAAATATATGCTTAGTAGTATACACTTTGTTTCACTAAGTCGGTTTTGGTTAATATTGTGTTATTTCTCTTTAGCTGAACTTCCGGCGACCCGAGTGTTCTGAATTCCGCTCAAATTCAGTTTAGTTGGAATGAAAAATGATTGGCAACAAACAAACATTTACCCCTGATTTTGTCACATTTGTGTGCTTGTACTTGTTGTAAAATCATAGTCTAGAAAAGCCATGAATGTTTCTGTAATGTTTCTGTATTGATATTAATTACAGCCTAAAATAAATCAATCAAAGAAAGAAAGACAATGAGTCTAGACCGAATCGAATATATATATTCGATTCGATATGCTGTTTTCAATGAAGTATTTATGGTATTCATATTTATTCCAAAGGGGATTTAGGAGCTATTGGAAGATAATCTTATGGTTTGGGTGCAAAGAATAAGCAATATGTTCCATGGTGCTTTGCAACTATAGATCTAAGCCTAAACTTTAGAAATAGAAACATTCTACATTTCATTAAATAAAAATCATTGCAATAGCCTAGATTTTGTTTCCGTGTTCTTGCGGGGGGGGGGGGGGTTGTCTTTTTAATTCCCGCTTTTAAAAAGTTTCCGTTTTAAATATTACAGTGTTCCATGTGGAATGCTCTTAATATAAACTTTGAAGAACGCGTGTCAATTATAACACTTCTTATTTTTCGTTATAGTATAGGAATCATACAATCTCTCCAGATGTATTGAAATCCCCTGCATATAACTTGTAAGTCTTTTAATAACTCTGGTAATCTGGTGATAGAAAGAGTCTCCATTGTCTCCACAATTTTAGTATGAACAGTTTGAATGTTAATTTACTTTTGACAAACGTTACAACTATCAGATTAACAATTTTAGTATGAACAGTTTGAATGTTAATTTACTTTTGACAAACGTTACAACCATAAAGGCAATACTTATTTGCATTATGTTCTATTTCAAAGGTATTGTAATGTACCTTTATCGTTAAAATCCTATTAAATGTATGTTAAAGCTGTATACAGTCTAGGATAGAGTCCCTCCAAACTCAATGAAAGCCTCTCGCTCCAAACCAGCAAATGGCATTAGAATCCCATTAGGACACCTTCTCCGGGGCCTGGAAAGACATAAGCGCAGTAGCCGTCCAATCACTGACATGTCATTCTCATCTGATCTGACAGGCTCTGAGCCTAGACTGTATCCATAGTGTATCAACCTTCAATTGTGTATATTTTCATCTGGACAACTTGGAATATCACGAATAAAATGCGAACATTTCTTCAATACATTTATTTTTAAAAATGCATGAATAGTTAAAGTCTGTTTTGTGTTAATATGCATAACGCACCCTGACTGTAAAAGCCGAATCTATATATTTGAATTCAACTGCCTTAATAAAACATTTCAGCAAAAACTACATTTCAGGAGGGCATGTTTGCAGGAGAGCGGCGGGAGGACATAGGGTACGAGAAACCTTCTACAGATAGACTGGGTCTGACCGTCAGAAAATGTACAATCGCCAGCTCTACACATTATTAATGCAATCTGTTAAAATAGGCTGGAAATGCTAAATACTAGGTATACCTGGGTATATTTGGTATAATGTTGTTTAAAAACATATGGCGAACTGTATTTTAAACCTCATTTTTGTTTGAAATTTGGGTTATTTGAGAGGATTTTTGAAGGCGAATTGTACATTTTGAGGTGACGTCACCCGTCTAGACTGTGGATTATCAGGATCAGCTGACACCTTCCGTAAAGCAAAAGCTTCGATTGCCTAATAGGGTATTAAATCATTAGCACAACACAAATCCCTAATCTAATACATCACTTAAGGAGCTTATAATGATCGGCCGTCTTTTCATGAAAGCTTTAGATTTTTTCTGTTAAATCAAATAAGAAAAGGTAGGCAACGAACCGCGGTGCAGTTGTCGGTCAAATGAATGAACAACAATGAATGCCAATTGCGTAAAAACAGTCACAGGTTTCATGCTTATGCAGGTGTCACTTTGATTACTCCTATACTAAATCTGATTACACTAATTCCCATGCAAGATTACAGCGGCTATACTGAATCTAGTCTCAATCATTTGAGTTATTTCGTATTAAACAGTTCATTCCATCCATCAAAACATGTTCAACATGCCTCAAATCACTGGCAAAGTAGAAATGTTTTTCACAATCTTTCTCTTTACTTCTATATCCCTATTTATAATGGCGACGTCCCTCGCAGAAGCTTTGTTCCGACTCTCATTTCGTGAATTGGTAGGACCATTTGTGCCAATGGCCTGGTCGCAATCTTCCATCCACGCCATTATTCTCTTAAACAATTCTTTGCGAGCGGCTTTCCGCTCGTCCTCCCCTTCCTCAGGTTTATCATCCAATCCTGTCCCCCCGGTCTCATCTATGCATGTTGACCCGCGGGAGAAAGCGTCTTCAATGACCTGTTCATGAAAACGATGTAGGCGATTTGCAGAAATGGTTCGTAAACAACGGCCGTGTTGCTGCTCGCAAAATGCCTCTGCTTTACTGTTCGCAGTGTAGCTATCAATTAATGCTTGTCCCTTCAGTTTTTCTATATAATAATTAACGTTTTTCATATTCTTTTTCCTCTGGATTCTTTTCTTGAAGAGTACTTGCCGCTCCTCGTACTCTCTTTGTCGCCTGTCCTTGTGTCGCTGAGCGGCTTCTCTGGGGTCGCCCAAGCCATGTCGAACAAGAACACGACACAACTCCTCAGGGCTTATTTTCTTGTTCCGGTCGCGGGACCCTACAGTATGTTTTTCGTTGTTGCTCGTTGGAGCAGACTTTGAAGCACTCGTCCATACCGATGGCGTTTTGGGCAGCTTTCTATCCGGGCTTCTGTTCAGATAAACAGTGTCCAAACAGTAGGAAGACACTGTGTTTTCGTCGAAGATACGGGACTGAGTTTTATGGGACGGAAATGACGCAAGAGTGTGTGACCTCAGGTTATTTTGACGCAGATTGTGACGTGCATTGTGAGGGAAGCCGGATGATTTGGCGGGTGTTTGCGGATGCCCAGTTTCACAAAGCTTGGTGAAGAGTCGATCACATCGCTCCAACTTCATAATGAAAACAAAACAAAGCAATGATATATTTTCATAACAAGAGTTAGGCCTAGGCCCTAACGTTTGTGGATACAGTCTAGGCCCAGAGCCTCCCAGATCAGATAAGAATGATAGGCCTACTTTGTCACTGATTGGACGCCTACTGTGCCATTGGTTTTCCCGGTCCTGGAGTAGGCGTCCTAATGATATTCTAAAGGCCTTTTGCGGTTTGGATGGAGGGGCTTGGTGGAGGGACTTTCTCAGCTCTGAGCCTAGACTGAATATATGCATCTGAATTCCTACCATATACTGATGATATAGCCTACAGTTTCATCAAAGATAATTAAAAGTTGAAACGCATAATATCTCTTTCAGTCTTTCTTTTACTCTTTCATTGGAGACTAGTTAATTGTATGCAAGGAGTGGCGCTTATTTTATGGGACGTTACAATGTGTTTCCTTTATAATATAGCAATACATCTTTAATCATTAATTGCAGTCTAAAATTCAATTGCTTTATGCAGCAAAACCTTCAATGTGAAAACCTTTTTAACCTCGAGGTTCTTGCAGCTCTTGGACCAACGAAGGTGTGATAATTGTGGTTTTTACGTGTTATGCTAACAATTCCCCTTACCTCTTTGTTGAAATATTCACTTCGAGACTTGATGGTTCTTATTGAAGCCCTCTTCATGGTGGGAAACGCCTAGTAATCCAATGACATCGTAAATATCCTTCCTTTGCTGTTTAGAAGTTACTTTTTATGCTGGCCGAACGGTTTGTATTTCCCTTATAAACATTAACACTTCTATGGTCTCGTCTTGTGGTAGGGCTCAGATCATTCAGATCCTTTACATGTTAGGCGAAACCTATAGCTACCCACGTCTTTGGGTAAGCTGTGTGTTTTAGCATAATACATCGACGTGTTGCAAAAACGATTAGCCTTCGGGTTCTGCGCTCCTCTAGTCGCAAAGTAAACTTAGGCAGATTGCTAATTCAAAAGTGGTTCCGACGGGGCACACTGTTTTCATCAACCTGTAATCATCAACAGTCTCAACAATGTTCGTGTTTGCGCGTGAGTGGAAAAGTGCTTAAAGCCCAATGGGGTGTTGTTATAAAAGCCTTTTCCATTTTGGCAACCGCACCCGTCGTGAATTGTTTGGTTGACAAAAGGAGAATTGGTATATAATTAGGGCCTTTCATGCCATCGGAGACAAAGGATAAAGCCATGGCATTATTTTGTACGGTGAGCAGTGGTTCTATGCGAAGTCAAATGCTTGGTGTTGGTTAGCGTTTGCATCAATCAATTTATACTTAACATTAACAGACATAAATGATAAGAATAAGCAATGGCACTAAAAGACCTCACAAGGCAATGTTCTACAAGAGAGTGAGATATATATAAGTAAATCTACACATCTTCATCAACTCTGTACATTTTATTGTAAAACATGCAGTTTATTGGAGGCTATATTTAATGACAGATTAAAAAGCATTGGAATTGTTCCCATGATGAGCAACAATGCCACTCATACAACCTCAGACACCAAAGTAATTAGGACACAACATTCAAAGAGGCAATTTCTAAGCGCTGATTGATATTACATATTTCTCTTATTAATTATTTACAATCTTCATTTCCCTCAACTTTGTAACCTTCTGGTTTTATGCCTATACAGAATGTGATGTAGGATGGAAATCCGCTATTTTTTTTATTATGTCATTCTGAGGTTCATGTTTACCTTTGTGTGTTGGTATACACTTTATTCCACTTAACCTGAATTCGAGGGGAAATAGGAAAATGTTTAGCTAAAGTGAAATAAAAGATTAAGTATGGAAATGTGTAGAGAAATTGCAAACAGTTCAGCTTAACCAAAAATTCAGGTCAACGGAGTTCAAGTAAAGTGGAACCTATACTCGGTATATTTCCATTATTATATGAATAAATGATAATGTCTTTTTATTTCATTCTCCTCCATTCATATATAAATATATGCAAACACAGAAACCGATCAGATCCTTTTCAAACTAAACTCATAGGGTACTAATACCAAGCACCGTATATCTGATTTTAAGTAAGGATTAATGGTCCTGATTAAACGACCTGATAAAGGGCAAACATAGCCCGAAAGCTAGTAAAAATAAATACTGAAAACCACAACTAGGGGTTTTATTTCCAACTCAAAATATTATCACCATTAAGACAACCGGGATACTAGATATACAAGCGACTATTTCCCTACCTCGATACGAGGATTAATGGTTCTAAGGATTAATTTCTGGCCTGCTGGTACACTGCTGGTGCATAATCCCAAGGCGAAGCCGACCATCGGTACAGATATTGAGGTTATTAATCATTTTAGTCCCTGCCTCAAGTGGTTATATCCCCCGGACCATTCAAGGTAGAGAAAAAAATACATTATATCATATGTCTATTTATTAACTCTTAACTGTGAAGTATTAAGTGAAGTTCCATAATCACTTGGTCATTAAGTAGTTTTATAATTCGTTACGTTAGGAAAGTGGTATCTATTTATGTGGAGAAATTAGACAAAGTCGTTGAAGGCTGGATGAGGACATTAACCCCAAGATTCTGGTTCATTCATTGCTATTCCTTTTATTAAACATGTTGGTGGGAGTTGAAATAGGCAGCAAGACAGAAAACCGTACGCCTCTCATTAGTCGAAAGGACATGTGTGAAGCTGCTATTTATATTCAGCAAAAAGGGCAATCAAACTGAAGTAAACATATGACTTGGTGTACAAAAACAGATTGATATGTGTTAAATGCAGAGGTTGAGATACAGAGGTAAGTAAAGAGATAAGGTATAGGCCTACACATTGTTTCTGAGTCATTAAAACACGGTATGATACTGGTGCAGCTATGTATTTTACCCTATAATTATCTCACTAGACTATGTCTTTTTTTTCATTTTCAGTAGGAACCCCCTGAAAGAGTTATACATGATTACCATAGAGGACCACCACTTCAAGAGTAAATTATAAATAATTATTATTTGTTCACTTTTATTACGATGTACATGTCTGGAAAGAAACAATATACAATACAATACAATACCGAATTACAATATTAAGTACACATGATATTTACACAGGCGTGGGTGGGAGGGTCTTTCCTCCATGGTGTGTGATACTGGACTGAGCGAGAGTTCCGCCTTGGGTGTCCTCCACTCCAGCACTGCGACTAATGTGCCCCCATTCGGACAATGAGGGACAAATCTTAGAGAAAGTAAACCCATCTCTGAGGGTAGAGTACAACACTTTTATAGCTTCTGTTGTGCCATATGTAAAGACTGTTACTCCAGATAAAGGGAGGATCACCTGTCGCTTCAAAGCATGAGAGTGGGCTCCTACTATATGATCTTGTGTGTAAGATCACATGAAAGTCGGCAGTATGTATCCGGTTTCCTACCATGCAAACTCACTCCCCCTCCTTTCCTGGTCCTGGGTATGACTATAAACTGCCTTTCTGTCTCTTTTGTCTGTCACTCTCTCTCTCTTCTTGTCTATCTCTATTTCCTGGGTATGATCATAAACTGCCTCCCTCTCAGCTCTCCCGCCCTTGATATAACCATATCAATTGTGTTGATAAGGGCGTAAAGCAACCAATCTCACTCACTCACCCCCTCCTTTCACTATGCTGTTTCATAGCATCGCACTGACACCTTGGATGGAGGTAGCCAGCTTTCGGAAGAGCCATCTCGCATACAATTTGTTGACATTCAATTCAATTCAAGTATTCTTTATTATACTGATCTCGTTGTACAAAGGATTTCCATGTCTGGTTAATACATAAAATTTCACTTTCCTGCACTAGCCAGGTCTTCCAGAGAATGCCTTTACTTGATTGTTAACTTTGTTACAACACTTATTACATTTTGTAAAATAAATTATATTTAACAATAACAGGAATTTTTTTTTTTATGAGATGATGTATGAAGATAAATAACAAAAAGCGATTAGGTGATACATGGTGTGATTGGGAGTAGTGAGGTTTGGCTCAGAGATAATATAAGTAGCTAGAATTAGCATAGCGATATCATTCACCTATCTTAGTTATCCATACATTAGGCTTGTTTCAGGAGTTAATATATGCTAGCTGAAGTTAACATAGTGATTACATTGACCTATCTTAGTTATCCATACATTTGGTAGACAAGATCACGGGGCAGAGTTTGCTAGCCTTTGTGCCAGGAAGAGGGTTCAAGGCACTAGAGTAAGTTACCTATCAGATTCTCCTTGGCTCGCAGGCACCAAAATTTTCAGCCCCCGAACGGGATGTTGTGATACAGATAGTGTACGAGGATAGACAGTATCAGATTTTCATATTACGATTCAGAGTTATGTATTAGAATTACTGGCATGATACATTGAGATCATTAAGATCGTTACGGTAAGAGACATCAAAATTGAATTTTACTGACATGCTACAAAATGATCGCTTTGGTAATGTAAAGCAACATATTTCAGAATTCGGAAACATTGCAGTCATTGAAGTATTATTACATTTGTTTCATAGTAATGCCAAGCAATAATTGTTGTGGCCAATTCTTGCAGAGTACAAAAGAGATGCCAGGATACATGCACATTCTAATCTCAGATGTAAACAGGAGATAGGAAAAAAAACTTATGATATTTAGGCGAAAATTCAATATACAGAGGAATTCAGAAAGGGCATAGCAGTCTGTCCGTGTAATGTTTGAAAGTTAACTTATCCTCTATACAGTGGGCTTCCGTGCTTAGATCATTCCACCGTATTTGACACTTATAAATGAGGGAGTTAGTGATTTTAGTGACATGCCAATAAAATGAATAAAATGTTGTGTGCTTCTGGTTTATTTTGTTGGAAAACTTGGCCGTCGTTGTCACTGATTCCTCAGTTTCTACTCACAGCCATTATTAAATGAAACATGAGATTCTGAAAGGGGTTTGTTTAGGCTACACCATCTGTATAAGTCGCATCATTCAATGAACACAAAGAACGAAGAAATATTCATGAAAAGTGGATCAAGATTACATCCAACTACAGAAAGGACTTTTTAACACAGTAGCACCGGAAAAGTCAGCACCAGATTCCTGTCATTCAAGTCAATTCAATTAAAAAAATATTTTATTGCAGATGTTGTTACAACCAGGTCGGTTAGATCTGGCTTCACAGACACACATCCTGTCATCACAAGAAGACCTGTGGAAGACATGTGGAAGACCTGTGGAAGACCTACAAAAATCATTGAAGTTGAACTATCAAACAAGAATAATTAAGAAAATCACTTTGAAATGTAGTTTGTAGAATGTCACAAGTTCATTATGCTATTTAATATTTGTTATCAGTAACGCTCGGAGAGTCGTTCATATAATAGCTAGCTTGCTTATAGCGAATATCGGCTCTTATACATACATGTACATACCTATATATTATATAGCTATTGCATATATAGCTCCTGGCGAACACGCCATAACTTACACAAGCCCATCTGTTTTTCAGTACAGTGGCGCCGACTTGAGATTTTCATCGTGTACTACCTTTCTTGTGCTCCAAGGCTTCCACCTGGTGTAGTAACGATGCTTAATATCTAATATTTAATATCGTTGATATGACTTTAACTGTATTCGATAAGATCCTCGAATGTGCTAGGAACGTTCATCCATATAGTGAAACTGTATGTAATGATCTTTAAATTCAAATTGTTTAATGAATATGTACTTAGAAATGTAATTATTGAATTAATCTTTGTACTTTGGCAGAATGAGACTTATCACAGATTGTGAAATTTTTGTCAAATAAAAAAATTATTTAAAAAAAATATACTTGGTGATGTATACACGTTTTTCTATATCATTTTTTCTATAACATAAATAGCTCCAGCTAATCGACTGATAATAATGTAATTGCATAATGTCCTAGCTGAGAAAAATCTTAAATACAAAAACAAATTCCCTTCTACAAATTGATATTTTTCTTGAATGCCAATTCAATGCGCCTGACCCTATACCAAAGGTCCCTGGAGAAGCAAGTTCCAAGATTTAATTTTTAATATCCAGGGCCGTTGTTTCGGGACAGCATGTCGGGACGCCGAAAGACGTCAGGACCGTATTTATAAACCTGCAAACAAAATTTCATAACAAGAATTGTTATCAGTGGGTTGCCTCCTGTTAGTAATAATATTTAATTGAAAAACAAATTTTATTTCATGAATTCCGGGGTACATTAATTAACTCCACGCCGGATAAGATTTATTTAATTCGTTGTACGTCGTACAGCGTGTTTTTCAAAAACTAGATGTCCGTGTACCTACACTTTGCCCGGAGATTTGTATTTCGCTAAATCTCCGATAATGTAGCACTTTGTATGTATTTTATGTGACAGTATTCAAAGATAGGCAAAGAAACCGCGTATTGTGCGATTGTGACGAAGATTACATTCTCCAAGCTCAAGAGTCTTTTATGAGACTATTCTCCGAATGCTCGGATCGATTGGAGGACAGATCTATGGAATGACGTCTGACTACCCTAACCGCGCATTACCAGTGCCCCCTTTACGGCTCCAAGCGAACTACATTTTACATGCCCCAGGCCCATAGTGCCATACTCCCACCGATACATTTCACTCAAGGTAAGTTATACATTAATGTATTTTTTTAAAAAAAGAATTGTTCAACATATTTATAGAGCCAAGTTTTACAAGGCTCGAGATTTACAAGGCTCACGTACGTAGAGGTAGTGTTTGTTGTCCATGATCTTCCGCCAGGGCCTGTTGATAGTGCAGTATTTTCTATATATTTTTTTTAAAAAAACGGTATGATTTCTCGATATAGACAAAATAAAGCAGTACGTCCTTTTTGCATGAAGATACATAGGCGGTGTTTTTTGTTTTTTAAAAGGGGTTTTCGGACTAGGATAAAATAACCTTTTCATTTTTTAGTGTTTTGTGTGTGTGTTTTTGACACTCGTGTCGAACTCAGAGTTCTTATAACATTATCTCCTCCAACTCGTTAATCATGATTCTCCAGATTTTGGTCCTACGTTTTTCTTTCTTATTTAGCGGCCTTATTGTATTCAATGGCTCTAAGCCTTACCTTGAGCTCGTTAATAAAGGCTTTAAAGACAGTGACATTTTCATTATAAATACGCTGGCGATGTTAGTGCAGTTATTTACTTATTTGTTGGAGAGAAAGGTTGATAAAAAGGATCAGTGTATTCTTTCCGTTTGTTCGAGCCATTCTAGTCATTGTCGTTGGTCAGTCCATTTGAATCGGAGATGTTTCCTTGTGTCAATGGCTATTCAATTTTGTCCGGGGATTCCTCGCATCATAACTTGTTTTTATCAGAGTTTCTCCATGTCTGAATTCACCAATCGTACGTAGCTACATGGTAGGTAACGCATGATTATAGACACAGTCCATAGGCTCAGATACTCAGATCAGATCAGAATGGCATGTCCGTGAGTGGACGCCTACTCCGCTAATGGGTTTTCCGGTCGTTGTAGTAGGCGTCATAATAAAATTTTAATGGCATTAAACGGTTTGGAGCGAGAAGCTTGCCTTCACTTTGGAGGGACTCTCAACTCGCTAGTTCGCAATAGTCAAATTGAATTTGTTTGTCAGATATATTTAGCTCCTCCAAGCCTCCATCGTTTTTCATTGCCAGTGTCCAGATTGATAAGATAGCCTGCATCCAATTTCACTTTTCCAGAATTTTGGAAGATTCTCTCCAGTTGTTTTTGCTACAGGGCTTCATAACAGTCCACGGTTATATTTTGGAGACCCGATTGGACTTATAGCAGCAGAATATTACTTTAAGTCATGATATGAGTACATTTGGTAAGATTGGTTTATCTTAATAGCTGAGAATGCAGCTTTAAGACAAAAAAATAGGCTGACCTTAAAATTGCTTTCCCCACAGGAGAAAAAAATACAAAAGTTATTGTACAGACATGACTCCATCAATTCAAGATAAGCGGAAAGAATTTCATTTCTATCATGTCTCGCCAATATATTCAGTGAACGTTTTAGTGAGGCAGAAATCGGAACAAAATTTCAAAGTATGGTGCATTTTCTTCATAAAAGCAGTACAGTATGGGTTCCACGTTTCTATATATATGCAGTAGAGCTGCCGTTTTAAAGTTAACCAACACACAATTTACAAACTACAATTCAAAATTACTTCAAAGGAATTCATTTCTAGTCAAAACCAAACACAGTAAAGTTTTCTAATGAATTTTACGCTGTATCAACCTTTTAATGTACATTATTTTGAGATATAATGGACATCTAAAGCGTATACATAACAATCCAGTGTTAAAGTTGCATAAAAACAATTTTTTTTTCAATTCTTTCATTCATTTGAATGGAAGATATGAATACTGAAAATAAACAAAAATTAGTATTACATCAACTGATAAGATAAGATGAGAAACTGATAAGTTAAGAGAATTCGTTATTTATCATAATATTATATAGGAGTAGTTTTGACAAAAAGGTTGCGATCATCTAAAAAATATTCATGCCTTTCTTGTTTTTCTCTTTGTTACATAACATCTAATTCTAGCTACTTTACGCAAAGAACTTCCTTGTGCAAGTAATTACACAACATTCATCTGTAATAATGAGTCTGATTAGTCTGATGAGGTTTGAGTTACATCATGTTTTCAGTTTGAAATAAATTGTTATAGATCTTCTGATAATGTAGATGAAAAATAAATGAATAATACTAAATGTCAATGTCAATATCAATATCAATACGAATATTAAGACCTTCCTTTTCTAATACAATGAGTATTTTTATTGAAATTTTATTTTGATTCTGTATTTTGTTCCCACAGTAGCAATTTGCGGTAAAACGAATTTAACCAAGGAATCCCTAAGTTTAAGATGATGAAAGATACATATTAATGTAAGTAGTGAGTTTTTTGGAGTCTGCAGAATTTGATGATTGTTTTTATCGACAGGAAGAACAGGCGACATTGGTTAATTTCAGATGGTTGGTAATGAATTGAGCAGAAAATATAAAATTCCACAAAATGGCGATCTGACATAGACAAGGACATACTGCCCATATCAGTTGGTCTGGAATGGGTGTTTTCTGGTGGAAGAACAAGTTGCCTATTGTAAGAGTTCGATAGGGTTTTTGCCACCCAAATTGACCCAGAAACAGTTCTAACATGTATTTGTTTTGGGCAGCACCGAAGACAACCCTAGTTCCCAGTCTGATAGCACTCTTGCGCCATACATATCATTTTGTCATACACTTTAGAAGTAGCGGGAGAATCACAGTTTATTGAGAATGAAATTAAGCAGGTCATATATATTATACGTATCCTTTATTTAAGCACCACTAACAGTTACTGGTTTCCAAATCATAATTCCATTCGAGACACATCCACATCAAATTTCATTATCACGGTGTATCGAAGTCGGTATGGAGGGTTTCTAGTCGTTTCTTCAGGTGTAATTTCCGATGACTCTTCAGAATACATATTGAAGTAAATGTTCCTTCATAGAACATAAGTGGAAACAACTCGTATCAAGTTGGTTTATAGGGTGGGAATACCCAAGTTTTGATGCCTTATAAATCCATGTATTAATCACGAAGAGAGGGTGATATAGAAGCACAAAACTGACGTTCGATTGTGGATGACTCAAGATGACATGATATATATGCAGATATACAGTCTAGTCCCTCCAAACCGCAATATGCTATTAGAATCCCACCAGGACACCTACCCCATTGGCAAGAAAGCCATTAGCGCAGTTATAGTATATCGGTTAATTAACCACCAAGCCATATTAATTGGGGATATCAAAGCCAGGATGCTCTCTTAATGAGTTTTCTTGAGGTTGTCATATTATGTATGTATTTCTATATAATGGTTTTCCACCAGTGATATGATTAAATGCATTCTACTATTAAAAGATATTGACTATTTCGTTGGTATCATAGGAGAGAGTAAGGATGAGGTGCGATGCAAGCTAGCTCTATTATGTTGTTGATTTATTTCTAGACGAACGGCAACCTTTCCGCTTTTTCCCAGGGAAAAAGTCAAAGACTTCTTATCGATCTCAATACCCGTTGCAACCCCCATAATAATTGTACGCTTAGCGTCTACTGACTCCTATACTTATTGGCTCGTTCTCCTTATTTTTCCCGGTGACAAACATTTTCACTTATTCAAATCATCCTAGATATCATTTCTGTACACTTTAGTTCAGGCGGATTTGTCCCATCACTCTCACTCGATAAACAGTGTCCGTAAATATAGCAGCTAATTTTCAAGTCGGCATCGACAGGCAGCCATTCCCACCGTCGTGTTCAGGGGCATTTTAGTTCCCACACAATCCGCTCCGGCGCTACCGTCGGCAACACTTCCGTAGTTGCATCAACTGAGACCAGGGGCGCTGTTCACTGACTGAGTGAACAGCGCCTAGGCCCCGTAGGGTCGGGGGGCGGCTGGGCGGCTGGGCAGTTCATCGGCAACTGTTTTTCTTTCCCAACGCAACCATAGCAAACCATACAAATCATACAAATCTATCTCGCAGCGGTCATATATCTGGACGAGAAGTCGCCAAGTGGCCATGCCATGCATAAAACACCTCAGCTCGGCAATTCGACCCAAGCTCATTGGCCCAACACTATTGGGGAAATCTGCAAATAATTTCCAAAAATCCCTACGTTCCCATATGTGCACACACTTCAAACCTGTCCCAGTCTCAAGCTTATTGATTATAAGAGACATTTCACCCAAGATTTTAAGCTCTTACTCATATAATTACGCAGTTCCAGCATTACATGCTTACGCCTATGTATCTCTGTTTCTCCTCGTTGGCGACATTACTCGGCTCACTATCACATGCTCGGCCACTAACACGAGGCCCGTGTAATGACGTCATAGTCACGGGGATTCCCCAGAGGAACCCTCTCCAGAACGAGGCCCATGTAATGACGTCATAGCAGCGGGGAATCCACAGCGCCGTATCATGTGCATTCATGATCGGCGATGATTAAAGCTAAAAAACGAAACGATTTGGAAGGCGTCGGGAGACGCCATAGGAGGGAGGGAAGCGGGTAGGGTCTTGATAGTGTTAATCGACAAAAACAATCTATATTTATGTAGTAAATAACCCAAGACTTTCCAATCGTTCCCATCAAATTGTGTCGATAGACCTAGGGCCTACTCTGCCTCGCCTGCCGAGTGTCTGGGGCCATATCCTCTCTAGACTCCTCCTGGCTGCAACATGGCTAGATTTCGCTAACCTTAACGCCTATGGCACCACCTGGTGGATATTGTTCATCCCATTCATAACCTAACAATAGCCTTTATTGGGCGGGTGGGATTTATTGTGTCTTGGCTAGTGTCTGGTGAGGCCCATCACTATAATGTTCCTTCATATATGTCCTCGATGTATAATGGACATTGATAGGTTTATTCTATTGCCCCTTCTTTCTTTCTTTGGTTACATCAGAGGTATAGGTAATTGCACCCCGACAGGCACTGAGTGCAATTGAGTGTGATGGCACTGTGATCATTTTGTGATGGACCGCAAACTAGTGAAGTGTGATACTTATTGCTTAGTAGTTATACCGTCCGTTTGGCGTATAACAAAGATGATGTAACAGGGATTAGATAAGGGGGGCTGATAAGTGACCCAGTTACTGATAAGTGACCCAGTTACTGATAAGTGACCCAGATAAGGGAACGAGGTCAGTGACCTCATGATGTGAGGTCACTGAGTGCACTTGCTTAGCCCTATTGTTTTGAGAGAGAGAGAGTGTGGATTGACCTAATTATAGGAGTGATGGGATTGAGGAGTGAAGGGGGGTACTTGAGGGAGAGAGAGAAAGGGAGGGAGGGAGAGAGATAAGAGGAATGGGTTTGGGCAGGTGTGAGTGACTGGTGGTTGTGGTGAGAACTTTGATTATTGTATTATTACATTTGATAAGCGTTATAAATAGCAATTTTTGGATTGTATAAAAGGGACTATAGCTGAACCCTATATATATATATATATATACACTTTGGAAAGCTTGTTGAATCTGCACACCATACCCTTTTCATTTTAGTACGATGGATACGTATACCTATGGCAAAGATTCCTTTAATAAGGACACATGGATTGGTAAAATAATGGACCATATTTATGAACAAAAAGTAGAAAACAAGAGGTTGCACAGCCAAGTAAACGAAATGTACGCCGCTCAATGGAAATATAACCAAATGGAAGCTGAACACAGACGTTATGCCAAAGACATTAGGATGAATGGTGATGTGTGTGAATTAATCACTAGAGAAAACCAGAGACTGCACGAGCAAAATGTACTACTTGAAATGCAGTTGAAACAGTTTCAGACGGACAGTATGACACTTATTGCGCTTAAAAAAGCTGCATCTTTGGCCAAAGCAAAACACCTATTTGAGGAGGACCAAAAAAACTTGAAAAATAAAAAGAAACAGGCAACAAATGGCAACGTTGATGATGAGGGTGGATCAGAACCGACAAAGGATAACAGCTTGACATGTGGCCACTGTGATATGAAGTTTAAGTACTGGGAACCTGCACGGTTCTTGAAACATGTTGCCAACTGTGGAGATGCGGTCATAAAAGCTACAAAACAGAAGGAGAGGAAAGAAGAAGAAGAAGAAGAAGATTACCTTAGATGTGAGCATTGCAATTCAGCATATGGATACTGGGAGGCTAGTGATTTTTCAAAGCACTGTATTGCATGTGAAGAACATTCCGAAGATTATGACGAACCATGCTCACGACCTTTGATTGAGACAGGGTGCTGCTGTGATGATAGCTCCTCTGATGGTGATAACCTAGTTGTTTGCGACTAAACCTAACAAACATACCATTATAAAATAAGCTGATGTCAGACAATAATTTCATACTATGATTCTGTAATGATGGAAGATAAGCAAGAACACGTGGTTAGTATACATGTATAAAACTGGACCGAACCATCTTTTAACCATACTACAAGTAGCAGCCATGAAGTCTGTACATATTACCAATACTTTCGACCTTGAAATCACAGCCAACACGCTTAAACTGATCAAAAGGAAGCCTTTTAACAACAACAATGTGAGAACAGCCTATATTCCTAGGACTTTAGTTGAACATAGTTTACCTCTAGTGGACATTTCTACATTTAAAGAAGAAGGACAAGTAGAAAGGGTGATATATGAAAAGGCTGTGTGGACCGTGTCACTGACTAAATATCAAGACAAGATATATGTTTGCTACAACAAGCTGGATGAAAACGGGAAAAGACTGCAGTAAGTACATATTATAAACTACCAATTGCATATAATACATTATACCCGACTTTATATAATGTAAATGAATACAAATTTTAAAAGTGTATACCATTATTATATATTTTTAGTGGGCTCTCCATGAACATTAATGAGGTTGAATATAACGGGTTGAAAGAAGCGGTGGAGGCGAATAAAAACGAAGGACGAAAGCATTCATTGAGCACTGAAAATGGTGATGATGATGATGATGAATATGACGTAGAAGGAAAACGAGTGAAAATGAACACTGTGCCAGTATACACGTGGAAGTATGTAAATGCCCAAGGGGAGACGACTGATGAATCGAGTACAGCCTATTTAATAAGGTCAAACTGTGTATCAGACGGTGTTTTTAAGCGTAATAATATTGAAGACAAAGAAACAAAAATGCTTATTAATGTTGATGATGTACTAACTGCCAATAGTTCAACGTTGCTAAACAAAGTTTATTCTCACCTGCTAAAACTTGAATACCGAATGAGGATTAAACAACAATGCCCGGGGTGTAAAAACAATAGGCCGGGGCAGGATAGCCACATGACTCTTGGCTGTCTTGACAAGCCTGAAACGTTGACAAAGTTTCATGCAAGACCTTGTCATCTTCGTATTTCGACACCAAGGTTGATTGAAGCAGCAAACGTTGTTAAGAACCTATTTGATGTAAATAGAGTAAAATATTCCGATGTAGTTGATTGTTTGAGAAATGCTAACCCTGAACATGTTCTTGCTGAAAAATCCGATACATACTATGAATTTGAAACACTGTGTGATCATTTGTAATATTTGAATGACATTGGCTGAGAATAAAAAAAAGAAAATATTGCAAACAACTAGTTATTTGTTTCTATATTTAATAACGTTTATAATTGTGACATGCATTAGTATCGAATAAGATGTCTACGGAGAAGGACCAACGGTGGTGGGAGGTAGAAAGTCTATTACCTTTTGAACCAAACAGCAGTACGTGTGTTGTTGGGTGTACAGGCAGTGGTAAGACGTTTTGGACATTTAACTTTTTAAAAAATGTGAAAGGCATGTTTGCTAGAGATCCACCTCATTCCATACTGTATTGCTATGGGATATGGCAGCCTATATTTAGCGAAATGGAGAAGAATATACCTAACCTAACAATGCATGAAGGTTTACCTACAGAAGAGTTACTTGAGGAATTGTCGTCCAATGGATACCACAATTTAGTTATTATTGACGACCTAATGGATAAACTTATGAAAAGCCAAGAAATGGAACTGATGATGACTCGAGGTTGCCATCATAAAAACTTTAGTGTACTTTACTTAACTCAGAACCTATTTCAAGCAGGTAAAAATGCTCGAACCATTGCTTTAAACACATGGTACCTTGTAATGTTTAAAAATCTTCGAGACGTATCACAAATAACACATTTGGCCAAGCAAATGTACCCAGGTCGTACAAACATTTTAAAAGATGCTTACGAGGACAGTACAAAAGAAAAATATGGCTATCTTGTTATAGACAGCAGTCCCCATGCCGACACCAAGTACAGACTGCGTACCCACATATTTCCAAATGAAGATTGTGTAGTGTACATTCCAAAAGTATAAAAGGATGCAATTAGTGATTGTATGTAACACTCTTGTAAAAGTTTGACATGAGTAAGCACGTGAAACAGAATTGGTCTCTACTAACCTTCTTAAGTGAAAAACCGGACAAAAAGCAAGTTAAGGTTATTTTGGCAACTTTATTACCTGGACAAGTGACTGCAATAGGAGAAATAGCTGTTAACATACTTTATGGGGCTATACCTATAACAAACAAAAACAAGAAGATACTTAAACCATATGTATCTAAAATAGAATATATTGGAGACACATCAAATAGCATAAAAAAAAGAAAGGACAAAATTGCAACTAATCCCAATTTGGTTGTATTACTACTACATGCGGCCAGACCTGTGCTACTAACCTTTGCACCATGAGTGTTAAAAAAATGATACTGATACCTGTTGAAAAATATAAAAGCTTAAAAGGTTCCTTAAACGAATGTAAAAAAGTGACTGGTGACATTGGACTAGAAACATTGGAGACCCCTGTAAAAGAGGAAAGAAAAGAAGTTAATATAAAAACTGACTCTTTATCATCAATGCCCATAGTAACAAAAAAAACTGATACCTCATTTACACCTGCAGCGACACAGTCCGACAAACAACCAGGTGAAACACCTTTAAGAACAATTCGAGTGAGTGATTCGTACATAGCTAAAATAAAAAATAAACGAGACAAAAAGAAAAAGAACAACAAGAAACCTATTCGCTGGATTAAGCTGTGAGTCATGGAAGACATAATCAGAAATAGATACAAAGATCCTGCTACACCTGGTAGCTACCAAGGACCGAATAAGACGTTGCAAAGTATAAAAAAGCAAGACCCAAACACAGATATTAAACTAAGTGATATTAAAAGTGCATACGAAAAGGAAAACTCCTATACAATAAACAGGCATGTATCATCCCAATTTCCTAGAAATCATGTTAACTTTGACTCTATTGATCAGATTTGGGATTCGGATACAGCCAATATGTTTCTATTGAAAGAGAAAAATGACAATTATAAATATTTTCTTCTTGCAATTGATTTATTTAGTCGATTTATATGGGTGAGACCGTTAAAAAGCAAATATGCAGATGAGGTGATAAGAGCATTTACTTCGATATTTGCAGAAGGCAGAAAACCTCAAGCACTTCGTACTGATATGGGTAGTGAATATAATAATGTAAAGGTAAAAAGATATATGAAAAAGAAAGGTGTTTCTATTTACTTTACAAACAACTCTACACAAGCAAACTATGCAGAACGTTGTATTAAAACCATTAAATCTAAGCTGTACAGATATTTGATTGAAAACAATACATTGCGTTATATTAATGTACTTCAAGACATTGTAACAAGTTACAACAATACAATACACGGTAGCTTAGGGATTGAACCTGTAAATGTGAACAAAGAAAATGAAGCTAATGTTAGATGGCAACAGTTTAAGTTGAAGAGAAAACCTAAATCAGACTTTGATTATCCATACCAAAAGTACAAGTTTAATATTGGTGATCATGTAAGAATACCTTATACCCCTGATAAGTTTGATCGTGAATATTCACAAAGGTGGTCTGGGGAAGTATTTAAAGTGGCCACAAGGAGACGTCGTAATAGAATTCCTATATATACTTTGATTGACTGGTTTGACGATCCTATAAAAGGAACATTTTACAACCAGCAACTTCAAAAGGTTGACATAAGCGATCAGGACAACTTTAAAATAGAAAAGATAGTAGGTAGAAGACGTAGAAACAGTGTGGCTCAAGTAAAGGTACGTTGGCTCGACTGGCCCCGGAAATTTGACAGTTGGATTAACGAGGCAGACATAATAGAACCACAGTAAAAACGATGGAAAAGGAATATTTTATATTTCTAAACAGTACCGACTCTGTGGAGTATCACCCTGCCAATGGTCCTTATGAATTCATTACTGAACTTGTTGAGCCACTATTTTTGGAGGGTGGAACATGGTACTGTGCTTTAAGGGATATAAAAACACATGCGTATACTAAGTCTGACTTAATGATACTTTGCGATTTAGTAAAGGACAGTCATATATATGGTACAAAACAACCTATTATTCAAAGAATAGTAATTGGTAAAGGTGGCAGAATAGTGCGAAGATATGATTCTTCCATGGCGTTTGAAGTTATACACCCTGTGGTTAGCAATATAAGAATAAGTATAAAAAGTGACAGAAACGTGGTTGCCCCTTCATTTCCCGATGAACCGACGACCTGTACACTACACATTTATCAAAAAGACTCACAATGACAGCTAAACAGTGGCAAAAGCACTATAGCGACATGTCTCAAGGTAGTGCATGTCCTGATGAACACGGTGTATGGACATTAAAGGGGGACACAACACCTTCTACAATTACAAAGACATCCCTTAATATTGTAAGCCCTACCCAGCAAGCTGTTGCACAGGCCAAGTCTCTAAAGAGAAAACCCAAAGGACCCCCTAAACAAGCAGGCCGTTCACCCAAGAGAAAAAAAACCTGTAACTCCTTAAATGTAAAGAAAACTAAAAAAAGAAGTCATTTGCATAAAGGACGTCCAACAGTAAACAACTCTAAATCGAGCAGCAAACGAAAAAAATCTCCCAAAGTGAAACGCAAGCTTTCCAAGGTGAAACGTACTAAAACATCGCATCTAAAAAGGCAACTATAATGGCTTTAGCTCACACAGAGAACCTTGCTTTATTTTACAAACCGCCTACTAATACAGCTATAACAGGTGTTGAATGGATTGAATACAGACCTGTGGGACAAATAAATTCTGAAGGGGCACTCGAATTTAATGTCTCAGGCTCTGGAAACAGGTATTTGGACCTAAAGAAAACCCGCCTTAGGATCAAATGTCGTATTATCAAAGGTGATGGAAAAAAACTACCAAAAGTAACTGCCGGTGCCACTAACCCTCCTGCAGATGCTAATGTTGGACCTGTTAACCTGTTTTTACACTCATTGTGGAACCAGGTAGACGTCAGCTTAAACCAACAGGTTATTTCGCCAAACATTTCGACAAACTATTGTTATTATGCTTACTTTAACACGCTTCTTAACTATGGTCAAGGACCCAAGGACTCAAAACTTCAATCCCAGTTGTACTACCAGGACGAAGACAAAATTGAGGATGTTGATGCCCTTAACGGAGAAAACCCTGCATTTCTAAAGAGAGCACAACTAATGAAAGAGAGCAACCCTGTTGACATGGAAGGACCTATATACATAGATATTTGTCAGCAGGAACGGTTTATACCTAATGGTGTACAGGTTAGCTTTAAATTTAGACCTAATAGTAATAAGTTTAAGTTAATGAGTAAAAATAACGATGCTGATTACAAAGTAGATATACTAGACGCTGTGTTAAAGGTTTATACTGTAGAGTTAGCACCTAATGTTATGATATCACATGCAGAACAACTAAAAAAAGAACCTGCCATATACCCTTATCAGGAAACTGTTATGAAATCAATTGCCGTAGCCAAAGGACAACTGTCATGTACAGGTGAAGATATATTTCAAGGTGGTGTGCCAGATTCACTAATTGTGGGCATAGTAAAGTCTGATGCATATAATGGTACTTATAAATCCAATCCATATGCATTTATGAATTTTAAATGCAACTTTATAGCTTATTACGTTGACGGGAGATCTACACCATCCATACCTTTAACACCTGACTATGTAACGGGTAATTATATGTCTGCATACTTATCACTTTTTGAAGACAACTATAATAAAGATAGTAGCAACCATATATCACGTGAAATGTATAAAGAAGGATTTTGTTTGTATAAGTTCAATACTTGTAAGGATGACTGCACACAACTGGTTAATCAGCCTAAAAAAGGTCATACTAGGCTTGAAATTAAGTTTGCGACAGCTTTACCAGATGCTGTAACGATTGTGATTGCTGCCAAGTTTCCAGGCATGGTTCAGATTGATGAATCGAGAAATGTTAAAATTATGTAAGAAAATAATAAACTGTATTGATAATAAAAAACAACTATAATTATATAAATGTGTTGTGTATTGTTTTATTTAATCGTAGTTTAATAACCGTAGGGATATGTAAAATAGTTTTCCCCAATGACTCTTTTTGTATATACAACAGAATAGGCCTTTTTCTCATACTTTGAATGTAAAGTTACATTTTTCTTATTTCTAACAATCTTGTGCGGGTTTTCAGAATATGCATGTTGTTTTTCACCTAAAACTTCTTTGAGAACAGACTTAAAATTGATAACCTTAGAATTTCGTGCATTTAAAGTAAAACCCCTAACTTTGCACACCTGAGAACCTTGTGATGTTAAATAACTGTAGTTTTTTGGACCTCCCGAAACAAACTCTGTTATATGTTCACCGTCATGTAATTCACTTGTAAAGTCCCCCAAATAATCCCCTAGAGGCGGTTCAGGCAACCCCTTCTTAGAAATAAATACAACAGAGTCTGTATCGTAATACAAAACACGCTTGCCCAACAGTTCCAAAGCTGAATAAATTTTTAAACGTGCATAACACGTTGTAAATGCTGCGATATAAATGTTTGCATCGTAATGTGTAGATACAGGAATAAACTCATCAGAATATTTCCACATAACAGCAACTGCATCTTTGGACAGTATATGAAAGTCACAAACCTGTTTGGCTTTACTTGTTACTAACTCATAGAAAACATTAGGAGACATACTGTTAATGATGGAAGTTTGCGTAAAATTATTACGCTGCCCAAACTTGCCCCAAAATGAATTTAAACATAGCTTTGCCAAAGATCTTAAACCAGGGTTTTTATTAACCATTGCCCGATCAAGACTAATGCCTTCTATGGCAGCGTAATCATTAATGTACCTGGTTTTATTACTTTCGGATGTACACCAAGAAGGCCACCCGCTAGCCTCCTGCTTTAACTTTAAAAACATATTGATATAATCGGAAAACAAACCGCTTTTACCATCAAACGATGACTTTTGATCCCAATGGTACACTTCATATACATTAATAATTTTATAACCTAGCTCGACTGCTTTGTTTAACTCGGGTGTACACCACGTTCCTATTATAGATCGTTTATTGTCTGAACAAACACAGGTGTTTTGATTTTCTAAGTCGGCACAATTTTTGCAAAGCGGAAATTTAAGCTTACCACACGATGTGTATGGAAGAACAGGATGGTACAAACCTTTTGGTGGCAGTACCTTTACTTTGGCAATTCCAAAATAGTTTGAAATATCTTGATTAACCTTACTTCCGCATAGCACGGTGGGGTGTTTGATAGGATATGAGCATTTTTTGTTAACATATGGGTACAAACTTGTAAAGTCAATATATTTGATTTGCTCTCCAACAGCAGCTTTATGGTACAATTTTGCAGCGTTTGTCCTACCACCAAAAAATGATTTTCTAGGGTCCAACCTTTCTTCCATACTAACAGACATTTTTAGCTCTTTGTAGTACTCTTTGTTATTTGCTACGTCTTGTTTAAATTCGTGTTCCCACTTGGGAACATAGTTATAGCCCAACTCTTTTAGTTTACACTCCCTTTGTTTGGTTTGGGCATATACAACACTAAGTGGTTCCTTTGTGTATGGGTGTCTTAATGTGGTGTGTACATCACCAAAGCATGTAATACATCCGTGAAAAACACATCCCAAATAGGAATAAATAGTAGAACTTTCAGCATCAAAACCATCTGCCTTGTAACGTGTTCCAGGTATTTTGTACTCACCATAGGGAGAGAGTGCATGCCTAATTGAAATATTATTAACTTTGGCCATATGGGCTAACCATAAAATTGAATCATTACTATGTGTATCTGTATGCATACCCCTCATAGGCACTTGTCCCAAAGGGGAAGAAACAAATTTTTTAGACACGATTGTTTTAGTTTGGGTAAGTTCATGTTCACGTACAGTAGCACCATCAATATCATATTCCCAGTGATTATTCATATATCTACCGACTATGGTTTGACAGCAGCCATTTGCATCTTTTACAACTACCGAGTGTACCTCACACAAAAATTTGGTTTTAAAAACAGTTTTGCATACACTTGCAATAGTTATATTCTTAAAGGGATCTACACTAGTGTTGTTTTCCCCTTCTGTTATACCAATCATGATTCGTCTAAACTTAATACAACCTTCCCTAAGAATGGTAACATCAGAGCGACAGTAATCCAATATTTCACTTTGAAAGTTAAACCGACCATCTTGTTGAGCATACCATTTGTCAAACACCTCTTTTTGATTGCAGGAAAAGTCATCTGCTCCGTAAAATTTTTTGTCTGGAAAGGCGCCAATATAATTTTGATTAGCCAGCGTATTAAAAAAATGGGGAAAATAACCTTTTTTTAGTTCTGATAAACCAAAGGCTTTGGGAATGGCAGCAAGAGGCATGGGTAAAAAGTTTAAAGAGTCTAAAAAGCGCATGTTTAAACCACGACCAACAGACATGTACATTATTTTTGACCCGTTGTATATTATATTATTTGGAATAATTGATTGCCCTAAAAGATAGTTTAATATAAAGTAGCCATCATACCCTTTCATGTTATGGGCTAAAACTGTAAAATTACGATGCTGTTCACTAAATAGCCATGTTCCAAAAGTGTTTATGGTTTGATCACCAGCACAGACCTTTTCCCTTTTGCCGCACAAACTGTTTTCACAAAGTGCCATTTCATACTCACCCTTTTTATCCTTTTTGTTACACACTTTACATCTATTACCACAGTTTGAACATAAAAAGTTTATGTCTTGTTCTTCACACACATTGCAAACCGAATGTGCAACTACAAGGTTGGGTTTGTGTATAGGTAGACCACACCAACTTTCTTTACAATTGATGCATTTACTACATGTTGTACACTGAACATCGGCATTCCTACATTTAAAACATCTGACATTAATATCTTGTGCATTACCCTTTTTGCACTCATTAACAGAATCCTGTCTGCATTCAAAATCATAATAAATGTGTTTAAAATGTGCTGTACTTTCAGGTTTAATGGCTCTTTGAAAGCACAAATGTTCACCAACAATATACATGTTGCACATACCGCATAGCCACTCACCACACCTGTGACTATCAACCTTTCTTTTTGTTTTATCTACTATTGCTTTACATTTTTTACACTGCCATTTTTTACTACAGTTTGATAATTTTGATCCTTTTTTTACCTTTTTATGGTTATCAAAACAGCCTTGACTTCTACAAGTTAAATTGCAATCATTACATTTAACAGGTGTGTCAGAAAGAGTGCAACCGGTGTTCCAACATATATTGCATGTTTGCGAACATTTGTGTTCAAAACCATGAGAGTATGGGTGTAAACAAAATTTGCAAAAGTATGCAGATCCATATAAAGCTTGTATATTCGTGATGGCATGGTAATGACCTATCTGGGCTACAGTATCAACATCATCTACATAGTAAATGTATATGTTTTGATCATAGATATTGTTGCCATTTTCATCAACAGAAGGTATACGCATAAATTTATTGCCCAAACTGGCTGAAACTATTCCTATACCCATTTTTATTACCCTTTCAAATGCTAGTGCATCGTTAAGAGATGCAGGTTTGGATGTATCAACATGTGCATGTGTACATAGAGCAGTTGCCAATCTAGTTTGCGCATATCTATTTTGAGATGAACATTTTATATTGCTATAAAAAGATTCAGAAACTTTACCAATAGAAATTATTTTTTCCACAGTGCTTTGATTGTTCATATGTTTGGTTAGATCATGAAAAGTTTTTGTTGGAACAGTTGAGGTTGAGGCAAATGCAACTGCAACGGCTCTAGCCATACACATGTTGTCATCTTGATTTTTAATTTGAATAATAGCTTTTTTATCCTTAATATCCTGAACAAGGTTAAAAATCTTTCTTCCAATTCCCCCAACAGGCCTTTTGATAGTTCCAATTATGATATTAAAATTGTTATTCATTTTAATATCTTCGTTGCTATTAAGTACATTTTGAATATATTCAAAAATATCCTGAACTGTCAAGCTACCAACATTTGTAAGGGGTATAACAATATCGTTGATATCTCTATGTCTTAAAATAATGCGTATACCATCATCATCTTGCAAACCTCTTGTTGCAATAGCCAACACTTCTTGAAACATTTGTTCCAAATGGCCATACATGTCAGAGAGTTTGACACCATTAAACCTGTCATTAAATAGTACTTCGTATGTTGTGTCGACAGCACCATCATTTAAAAAGCGACGTACACCATGGCGTCTAAATGTGTATATTGGGTTATTGTCATTATTCACTAAAGGTACTTGCAAGTTTGTCTGTGTTAAGGCTGATTCTTGAGAGAATTGTTCGTCATGTTTTTTAGCATTTTCGTCATGTTGATCAAAGGCAGGTGCTTGGTCTGTGCTTGGTGTAGAAGTCTGTTCAGAATCTTTTTTTGGAGTTGGTTTGGAACGTCCTTCGGAAGTTGGTTTTAAATTTTCTTCTTCTAAACTTTGCTCTACCACCTATTTAAAATTAAACACTAATTATACATCTTACTTAATTAACATATATATATATATATATATATATATAGATATAACAATAAGCTTTCATATAAATATATTATATATTATATATACATATGTAACATTGTGATAAAATATAAAATAAAACGCATGTATAGTGTGTAAAATATCCATCTTTAAACCTAAAAAGTTAGTATACATGTTTTAACACCAGGTGTTATATACCAGTATATAAGACAATCAAAATATATAATAAGTAAAGCGTTATAAATTATAGGTAGTACCTGTTTATTGGCATGTTCAGGTGCAATCTCCCATGGCTGTATGGCTGATGTAGACGGTTGGTTCCAAGGTTTGGTCTTTTGAGCGTCTAAAGCACCATTTACCGCTAGCTGATTTGAAGGATTTAAAAATGCCCCTGTTACATTTACCTGCAATATATATTATGTATACATATGTAACATTGTAATAAAATATATATAAAATAAAACGCATGTACAGTGTGTAAAATATCTATCTTTAAACATAAATAGTTAGTATACACGTTTAACACCAGGTGTCAGACTAGTATGGTTTACAAACTATATGTGTTTCGCACACTTACCCAAATCTATAAAGCAAAATATAGGTGGAGGTGATATTAACGTATCCCTACATTCCTACAATGGTAAAGTTCAGCGTCACATATTGTAACATAATATAATAATAAGACTATAGGCATATATTTATATATTGTTATTATAACTTACCGTAGTAGTGTCCGGAGAAGAAGGCTGTGTATTTTCTGCATTTTCACCATGTTTTAGCCGTTTGTTTGGTTCGTTAGTCCCATCAAATCTTAACCGTCTCTTCTTTAAAGGTAGCTTTTGCTGGGAAGGTGACCACTCTACATTAGATACATCTCTTAGTTGCCCTTTGTCAACCTAACAAAATAAATAACATGTAATGTAGGCATCGCACGATACGCTGTAGTGTGTACGCACACTAAATTACCGATATAAATAATTACTTTCACACATTTCACAGGCATGCTTAATGGTATAAAGGTATAGTAGTTACAAACACATTGAATAAATGTACTTTACACTGTATATAGATATTTGCAATAAATGTAAAGTCTAATGTTTGTTATGTTATAAAGCATCACAACGTATCTTTGTCTTCCTTGGAAGCCATTTTGAAAGTACCCGTATGTTCTCATGTAAACTCTCTCGCCTAGCGAGATATTATATGGGTGTGTGACGTCAAAATAGAAACACCCAAACACACTATAAATAGAACATGTAGGTCAAGTTCCCGTATCAAGTGATACGCTTAGGAATATCCTTTAAATGACGTCGGCATAGAAAAGCCCAAAGCGTTCTATAAATAAACCATGTAGGTCACTGTATGCCCTCGCGTAACCCTAAATAGTGTTTGAACAAGCAAAGATAACTTACATTTTGTTTAGGAGGCGATGAATTAAAACATCCTTCTGTTAAATAATCAATCTCATCATATAGATTAATCATTTGAACAATTTCTGAGCTATCAAATGAATCCAAATTATTATTAGCTTCATTCTCAAGTAATGTAGGGTCCGAGTCAAATAAGCCAACCTCCTTTAGCAGACTGTCAAGCAAATCATCTCCACTAAGTTCGTCTGCACTCATCTAAAAATTTATATATTTAAATATATAGAATTGGCCTAAAATAAAAAAGTGTAAGTTCAGCAAACTAACAGCTAGCATATTAACATTATTCTATGTGTTATTAATACGTTACTAAAAAACAATAATATAGTGTAAAGATATTGACAATATAATGTAAAGATACATACCGTAGGGTCTGTCTAATAGACTATTCAATCGGTAGAATAGGAATAAAGGCCCCTTTCTCTCCCTGCATTTCACAACTGCTAATAACATTTCTCTACATATTTAGACGCCTTTTATACTTTTTCCCAATCTCACAATTTATCTATATGTGACGTAGGACAAGTAAAAGTGCTAAAGGTACATGTTTACGTAAAAATAGGGGGACAAAAGGTGGGACATATATATTTTTCCATTGGTACTTGGTATTCAGCTATATTTATCTAAATCAAAATCTCGCGCCATTTACTGACTACTCTATAGAATAGATAACCATGATATGATTAGATAGGTCTAGTATGGTAATGCTATTGATATATTCAAAAAACATGTTAATAACCAGCCACAAATAATATATATATATTGCACTACTTTATTATATACACTTTTATAGGTGTGTTTAACATCTTATATGACAATAATATACCTTGTCCATGCAATATCAAAGTAAAAACACATCGTACTGTTTTTTCTGCTTTCTTAGCCATATACTAATCAATAGGGCAAGATCTGTACTAACTAAAAAGTAACATATCGTACTGTTTTCTCAGCCATATACTAATCAATAGGGCAAGATCTGTACTAACTAAAAAGTAACATATTGTACTGCTTTCTCAGCCATATACTAATCCATACGGCAAGACTTGTACTAACTAAAAAGTAACATATTGTACTGTTTTCTCAGCCATATACTAATCAATAGGCAAGATTTGTACTAACTAAAAAGTAATATATTGTACTGCTTTCTCAGCCATATACTAATCCATACGGCAAGACTTGTACTAACTAAAAAGTAACATATTGTACTGCTTTCTCAGCCATATACTAATCCATACGGCGAGACTTGTACTAACTAAAAAGTAACATATCATACGGTTTTGTCTACATTCTCAGCCATATACTAATCCATACGGCGAGACTTGTAATAACTAAAAAGTAACATATCATACGGTTTTGTCTACATTCTCAGCCATATACTAATCCATACGGCAAGACTTGTACTAACTAAAAAGTAACATATCATACGGTTTTGTTTTTTCACTTTATAACTAATTTAAATAAGGTAACAAGTGTAACTCAATCAAGTACCATACTTTTTAACCATGTACTAAAAATAGCTATTTACAATTGGTCAGTTTTAAAAAAGTAATTGTCCTTTGCTGCCTCATTGGTAACCTTGCGAACTTTTTCTGGGCTTGTTTGTAAAGGTGAGGGGGGTGGTCTGCGGGGAAGCATGCTTAGGTCTTTCATAGCAACATTGGTATGGTCGCAACTAATCACAAGTGTAGGAGGTTTTACAATAGACACCCTTTCTGGTTGCTTTGCTGGTGGTTTAGGGGCAGGTCTACGGTAGGGGTTATACAAAGAGCTGATGGGTCGCTTGCCAGCCCTTTTACCGTCAACTCCAGTAAGAGCTGAAGGTCCAAATTCTTGTACGAATGTTGCCGCATCGTAATGACCAGAAGCGCTTTCACCGGTAGCAACACTTTTGCATGTTTCCTATATTAATAAAAACAAAAAAAATGAATCTACAATATATATATATATATTTTTTTTTATATTTTGTACACAACATGCTTATGTTTACAGCTGTTTCTACCCAAAAACAATAAAGCCTATATACCTTTGGGGTCTGTTCTTTGGTAGCCGGTTTTTTTACTTCAGTTTCGTCAGTGTTACCCGCGCCTTTTTCCCTGTGCTGTGATGCGGCGGTGTCTTCATAGTGTGGGTAGGGCATTTGTCCGGGGCACTGTAATTGGTTTCTTTTTACATAAAGTCCAACAATTACGGAAATAATCACACCGAATCCAACCAATGAACCAGTTGTGATGCCTACATAAATGGCGGGCCCGTTTTCTTTTGATTTTGAGGTATTGGCCAAAATTCCGGTACTGTTTGCTTGATCTGTGTTGTTCGTTGTCGTGCTATTGGAAATGTCGTACACAGGGCAGTAGTCGAGAATTACTTTTGGATGAGGTCTTTCGTAGCATTGTATCCTATTGTTTCGTAGATCTATCCTTTGAAATATGGCGAAATAGTACAGCGGTGGTAGCTTGCTCAGGTTATTTCCATGCAGATCAACTTTTCGGTAACCTCTTAGAAACCTCAAATTGGGGTAGGCGAACAGGTCCTTGTTCGCACATTTCACAATGCTCGTTTCCCTAAAACATGTGCACTTTTTGGCACATCTATATGCATGTGAAAAGTTAATACACAGCACAAAACACACCAACAGTATCGTCAACGTATTAGACATTTTCAATACCGTCTTGACTCTCCAAGAGGCAGGTTCAAAAGGGACTCTAAGACGGTTACTATGAATCAAAGAACAAGGGTAATAAACTAGGGGTGACAAGGTTAGTAGGGTGCTGACCAATGCACAGGAGAATAAGAAAGGGATGGGGATTTTCCATGTTACCTTGGTAACGTAAACATTCTTAAAAGGTAAGGTGTACCGCCTAAAAGTTAGTCTCAACCGTGGGCATGTATATAGGACTCAAACTAATATTAAATTTGTTTTTGTTTTCATAGTAACGTTTACACGTACATATTATACATGCAGCCGATGTGCAAATAATAAGTATTATAAATGTTACTAATATTGCATATAATATAATATGCCCATTGTCAGGTTCTGGTATTAGGGTTGTTGTAATATTCATAGTTGAGGTCTCAGTTAAATGTTGTTCAGTAGTATATATATTATCAGACACAGTTGTTAACATAGGGCATGGCATGTACAAAATTAAGTTGCTTCTTTCGGCGCTAATTCTTTTTTTACTACCATTACAGTCTGATAGATTATTATTGTTGTATATATTTAACTTATACAAAACAGGCCAATGTTCCATGCTTAATTCATCGAGTGATGTCAGGTGGGTATTTCTTATTGTAGCTATGCGAATTGATCTTCTTCTCACAATACCAAACAATGGTAAACGAAATATTTTTGATCCAAAACAAACCAATTCCCTTCCACTGCAGAAACAAAGTTTTGTATTACCACATCGTAGCCATTCTACTGGTTGTATCAAATGAATAAAGTATCCAAGAATCACAAATATAATTTTGATATCCATTGTGTGTATGTGTGTATGCAAATAAATGGTATAACTAAACAGATAGTCTTATATATATAAAAGGTTATAAAAAAAAGGGGCGTTCTTCGTTTAATATATTTTATTGATTATATGTATATATATATATATGTATCTAATAAATATATGTAAAAAGTACGTCATATGATGCCTCTATAACGGTTTATCATTCGGTATAAAATAAAATAGATAGAACGTGTTATTATCAGCATAGCTTACAGTGTATGAATGCTTGTGTGCCTATCTGTTATGCAACTTTTTCGTGTTATATCAGTCAAACCCTTTGTATAGCGTCGTGGGAAAGAAGCTACATCGGTAGCTATCTGTTGTTTGCGTCATTCTGTAACAAAGAAGCGGATTTGTACAGGCCGCTTAATCACAAAAAGAATGCATATCTTATCATTAGGATGGAAACAAATGCAGGCAGTATGGCTGGGATTAAGCATGGTGCAAAGCGTCATCTATGATTAAAAGGTCTGTCTTTAGTAAAGCCGGGTGATAACCATTTCGTATATAATGTATGGTAATACAATGTAGCGTCATTCGTGCACTGACTGGCGTCGATGAACGATATAGGATCGTTGGTAATATTTACACTTTTGTTTCCATTATTATTGTAACATAGCTTTATTTTCAGGTACAGGGGTTTTTCCATCACTTTATTTTAACTAAGTTATATGTCAGGTAATTAATAATTGCAGTATTTTTATATTTCAATAGACAGGCATTTAGCTTACTGTACTATAAACAAGTTATATTGTGTATCATACTCACAATCATTATTACAATGGCTTATTCAGAATATTATGAAAGTGAAACAATTTGGCATTTGTCCGAAGATTTGTATATAACTTTATGTGTACCCGATTTTGGCAATCCCTTGGCTAATCCAAGGTTAATGTTTAGTATGGCAGGTGGTACGTTCCCAGCATTTGGGGATATGGATCTCCATAGATTAAGTGACATGAGTGACTTCTTTCTTGATGTTATGGCACATCCTAGGGCTATCAGTGTACACTGTGGCACATGGCGCGTGGTAAGACACGCTGGGGATTCCGGGTTTCAGGTAATACGCCTTCCATGGCACCTACTTTTAATGGACAATGTTTTTAAAAGGCTGCTTCATCTTTTACCTGAGATTAGAATAAAATACTTAAATGCATGGACATTTCATTAATAACATAAAGAACATTAAGTGTCAATATATAATATTGACACTGTGGTATGTTGGGTCTAAGGTTTGTGACGGTATTGGGTCTAAGGTTGGTAACGGTATTGTATGTTGGGTCTAAGGTTTGTGACGGTATTGTAGTCTTGTATGTGGTAATGGGGGTACTATTAGTAGTACCTTTTTAGATACTTGGTGTTTTGTATATATAAGACATATGCACATAATTAAGATATAAATAGTACACACATAAAATTAAGTGACTGCTTAACATGGGAAAACCTTCACGTCCGGTAGCAGTTGTTACTTTTTGTACTACTTGTGCAAAAAAACTAATATTCCCATAATAGACATAAATATTAACGCTTATATATTAACCAATTGCTTGTTCCCTATCAATATTGCCATTTACTATGCTTGTGGTATAGATAATGCGTCACTGCCATGCTAATAATATAGCTGTAAACGCTTTATCCACACATCAGTTCATCACACATTAAAACGGTTAGCAAAAGTGGTAGAATGCTACTTTTGTAAAAGCGTTTGTCATTAGTCCCTGGCATGCTATTAGTTTAGCTCTAAACTATCATTTCATTGCGCCTATATACATATACTCACAAAAGCAAATAGTACATTGGTATTTTATAAATTGGTTTATGTTTTTCTAACTTATTTTTAAATAAAAAGGTCTTTTTCTTTGCATACTTACACAGAGCATACATTAACTAAATAGGATACCCTTTCTTCAGCATGTCGTTTACTATTATGACATGCCTGAACTAATATAGTTCACATGGTATCCTGTTTAGTTTGCAATGTATGCTATTAGCACAAATGGACTACCATTTAGCTTACATTCATTCAGCTTTTTTTTTATGCCCGCTTAGATAGTCCCGGCGTTTCAGCGTCTTTCTCTATCTTTTTTTCACATATGTATTAAAAAGTCATATAATAATTTTTACATTAACTAAATAGGATACCCTTTCTTCAGCATGTCGTTTACTATTATGACATGCCTGAACTAATATAGTTCACGTGGTATCCTGTTTAGTTTGCAATGTATGTTTTTGTATACTTTTGCCTCTGTTGTAACCGGTAGTCTTTGGTTTCTTCTACCTTGATCTTAGGTCTTCAGTAATGCATTATTTGTTGTACTATTTCATATAACGTTAATACGGGTAATTTCTTATTAAATATAAATGTAGGTATAGCTATAAGTATATACATATAAATAAATATACATTATTGTCACTTACACAGCACATTGCTAAATCAAATTTCTGCTTTAAGGCTTTTCCTTTGGCGGCAGCCACAAATCGTTGTGGCATTTCGTTCGTTCCTATCTACCATGTGCATACCACGTCTTTATGGGAAAGAAACACACCTTTGTGCGTTGAACCAAGTGGGTCGTGGTACCTGCAGTATGTGCAAATATCCATGCAAATATTCATGTAAAGACTTGAGTTCTTTCTTACTATTGTTAAATATATGTGCTTTCCAAGGTAAACCTGAAAACCAATTTTCTTTCCTTGAGTTTTCAATGCATCTAATATATGTCATCAAAATAAGTTAGTGTTCAGTCACTACAAAAATAATAATAATATTAATAGTACAATATAAATTAGGTCTATTCACTATAAGTTCATTAAAAATAAAATAATTAGGTTTAAGTGACTCATAATTTGGAAAAACGTTCACGACGTATGAGTTGTCAGTAATACATTTGCAAAAGTGTATGAAGCCAATATTTCCATGCATAGTTTAAATATAAAGTGATTTGTCCATCAAAAAAAAAAATGGTCAGTATAAGTCATTTATTTTTAAACAAAATTGATGTTTACCCTACAACCAGTACAAATAAAAATACAAAAATGATGATCCACATATCCCTCAAATGTTATATGCATTTTTACTATATTTCAACTTTTTAAACTCATTCCACTGATCTCTTTTTTTTGCTCTCTCGCTCTCTCACTCACTCACACCTGCCCAAACCCCCCTGCACCCCCATACATCCATCAAAGCCACATGTTATTTATACATAGCCATACCCTCTCCTATCTCCCCCTCTTCTCATCTCTCTCTCTCTCTCTCTCTCCTCTCTCTCTCCTCTCTCTCTCCCATCTCTTTCCAAACTAGGTCAATCAAGTGCACTAAGGTCAATCTCTCCCACCTCCAATCATTAAGGGCAAGTGCACTCAGTAACCACAGGGCATGTCCTCATAAGGTCACCTCACCTCTTTCCCTTATCTGGGTCACTTATCAGTAACTGGGTCACTTATCAGTAACTGGGTCACTTATCAGCCCCCCTTATCTAATCCCTGTTACATCATCTTTGTTATACGCCAAACGGACGGTATAACTACTTTGCTTTGAATCACAGTGAAATGGACATCCCATTAGCCATCATTATGTGAAATCCATTGCGTCTATTTCCTCCTATGTTGGTGGTGTTCTTACACTTATGTTGGATCAAGTTCTCATTCATATTCAGTTATGTTTGTATTAAACATGTGTTAATTGACCAATTATATTTGCAAATACATGTTTACTTCAATATATATGGGTGTGATCTCAATTGCGCATACAATGCGCATTCAAAATCACGTCTAAATACTGATCATAATGCAGCCACAACTGGCCACAATACCTGGCACTGCTCACTCACCTAGCATTCACACTTACTGTCGCACTGCCACTCATTTCTCTGACACTCATACTCACTCCCTAATACCAAGTAAAAGAAACCCCTACACACAGAGCTAAATGATGTAAACCTAGCTCCATATTACTTAAAAAAAATACTTGATTTACTGACCGATTTAATTCCTCCTTTTATAATTTCCACCCTGTTTTTTTAAATAAAGTTAAGGAGGCTGGCCACAATTTCGAAAAGTCATTAGATTTTCCCCAAAATTGTTCCAGTGATAGTTTCAAATGTCCTGAATTCGAAAATGCCATTTATTAAGGACCTTTCCATGGTCATTTCTCCACTGTGAGGACAATCTCCTGCAGGGAGCTTTACTATTGGCGGCTATGGGAAAGTGTCATAATTCTACACATTTTCGCATATTTTACCAGGAAAAAGTTTCTTTTAAATTCACATATCATATTCTCATAACAGTTTAGATTACAAAACTGTCAAATATATAAGAGGTCCCCACACTCAATTTTCGGTAGACAACATTGCAAGTGTCATATCAAGGTTGAGTCAGAGGTCGAGTTTGCCGTAAATTTGACTGTTTACATTGTTGTTTGCTTTTGTCAACTCTAAGTTGGATAGGCTAGACTTAGAAAATACTTTTCTGATCGATTCTACAGCCTTTATATGTCTTTTACATATTGATTTGAACAGAAATTCCCATGTATAGCTATGTATTAGTCTGAAACACTGGGCCGTCTGGGGATTGTCAACAAACAAAATAGTGCGAGATTTAGCTTGAGAAGTATACCCAAGGTATGTCATAAAACATGTTGTTTGCATGTTATAAGTTCAGATTTCATTCATACTTAAAGCAAACAACACAAATCTTTTCATATTTCATTTCTCAATATGATTCGTGAAGAGTTGTCTGTTAATTACTAGATTAGATATGTCGTATATATCAATCCTACAGGTTTGTGCATATTAAATCATTTGTAGACAACAAAATTACCTTTCATTTGATGTATGACACGTTATTGTACCCCTAATAGCTTAGAAGTTACAGCTTTCGGTAAAAAAAAAATAGGACGGAAATTATTTTTCACAAATAAAAAAATCATATTTTAAATGAATCGGGGGGTCGATCTTGCCACAACTTTCCATTAAATGGCGTTTTTAGCATGATTCGAGCAGAACAATAAGCATTTTCTTGGCCTCGGCGATTAATAAAGGATTGTAGCATACAAAACACAATGAAACTATTTTTGGGTGTGATCTAAATTGCGCATATAATGCGCATTAAAAATCGCGTCTAAATACTTATCATTACATTGTCGGCAGGTGGCGCAATTGGTAACTGGGGTGCATTTACAATTTCTTTTACAATGAAAGTGCAGCTAATACACTTGTGGGGCATTTATACACTATAGATATTCCACATCATGTACATAGATATTTTATAAGTGACATAGATATTTCATAAGTGACATACATCAATAGTTTATCTGTTTAATTTAATTGTTTGATGTGGAAAAATGTTTTGATCAAAATACCCCCCATCATTGCATACTTCATTAGCTGAAAAAGACTGGGCCACTCTGATTACAAGTAGAACTGGAATAACCCTTCCCAGCAATGCGGCTATCTAACAGGATGAAAATAATGATTAAATAATTCATGTATTACCATGAACTATTAATTATGAGTATTTCCGAATCATATTATTCTGCAAATAAAATAAATAAAATAAGGTGAACATTGTGCATGAAATATCCCGCTCAAAATGCCATAGAATTTGCTGTTTTTTGCACCAATATTGCGTTATACCTTTAGCGTGACCATCACGCAATCATTGCGCAATAATTATTGCGTGAAAAGCGTCCACGCTCATCACAGAACTATGGCGAGATGATTGCGCACTAAAAATCGCGTAGAATCGCGCTCATTTGCCCGTCGGGACTAAGTAAGCCCCATGGCGTGAACACTTATTAAAGATAAATACTACCCTTTAATCCCGATTGTGCAAGTTATATATATGGTTTTCTTACAATTTTAGAGCCAAACATGAGATTTAATTTGTTATATTTCTTTAACTTAAAATTACAGATGTTACCATAACAACCATATGCCGCATTTTTGGTAATGTCATCACTTTGGCCATATTTTGGGCTATAATTGCCATTTCACTAGTATTCCAATTGAGTTGACATTGATTTAATTTGCTTTCACTTCTTGCTAGAGCCAGATATTTAAGAATTCAACATTTACAATACATCATGTCATCAATGGAATTTGACTTATAAACTTATAGAATAATTTGGATGGTCTATCATTCTCATTCTAGACAAGATATTTCCCCACCCCTAATGCCTTCCAAAACCTTGCCGAAAATTGGTGATTCTTTACCAGTTCGACCTTCGATTCATTGTGTTTTTATTCCTTTGGACGAAGTTAGAATCACACATATATGCACCAGATGCACAAATTTGTTTCCCGCCACTTAAAGAGATAGAAATTAGCTTTCATCAAGTTTTAATCAAATGGGAGACATTTGATTGTCAATGTCACAAGGTCCTTATTTTCTCACAATTCCAACATCTTTCATAAACAGTTGCCATGTTAACTTGACCAACGAACATAATCTTTCGGAAGTGACAGTTGTTCCAAACTGTTCCCCACATTGTAAGCTCTAAATACTATACATACATTTACAGGACTTGTGTAAAATAATAAAATGTTGTCCGGGTTTCCTGGAAACATATATAATAGGCCTAACTTATAGTGACTCGGACTATGGCTTTCCAGCTCCTCTTCATTCCCTTAAACTTCAACCAAAGAACACTGAAAACAATTACTTTTTGAGGTTAATAAAAAGTCACCCAGACCGTCACTTCATGTATCTGTCCGTGCAGGAGTTCATTTATTTACAAATACATATTAAATACAATACAATACAAATACATATATGTAATGACCCTGTGTGTTCACCTGAGGAGAAATAACAACAGAACTCGTCATTCTATTATTACTCTTTGGTGGTGACCAGTGGTCATGAGGGCCCCTCCTCCTGGTCTCTGGTCAATGCGCCCCCATTAAAGGGTCAGTCAACGGGTTCCCGGTCACTTTTAGGACAACAAACTTCATGGAGCCATAAATACAACACCCAAGTCTCAATTTTTTTACTTCCATTTATGTCTAACTTATAGTCACTTACAGGCACGAATTGGGAAAGCTTAGTTGAAAAGGTCTGTTTAGCACAAGAGGGCACTGAGAGTGCTGTGTGACATCATAAAGGTGCGCCAGAAATGAACATAATATCCCTACCTTTCCCCCCAATATCCCAGCAATTGAAACAGTTCACTGTCACTGCTTTCAGCCATTGTTTTGACCAGAGAACTATATGTAACACAGTGTTGTTTTGGTCTGCACAACTGCATTGATCAAACACCTTCCTCCCACCCCACTCTCCTTCTTTCTAGCAGCAATTATGAGAGTTGTTTGTTATGTTCATTGCATGTACATTTCAAGATTGGTGCACCTTTATGACGTAGGCAAACAGTGGCACCTTGAATGGAGTGTTAAACTGTGGAACTACGTTTTCACTCCTTTAAATGGGTAAAACTCACTAAATAATAACTTGAATTAAGTAAAACCGGGGTGGTTACATTTCAATAATAGCAAGGAAATGGATTTGCTCATAATATTTGGGGGTTTACTGACACTTTAACCAACAAGGGAATGTTAAACATAGGGGCCTACTCCAATGTGTATTCGAACAAATGACGGAAATTACCTCGCAAATATAAATATAAATCCTCCATATCCACTAAGATACACCAGACAAGTCTAAACAGAATCAATACATGGGAAAATAGAATGTAGTGACATATGAACCTTTGTTGGCTGTGACCCTCATTTAACTGCAATTTACTTTTAAAGCTTAAACTTCACGTCAAAACTTTCAAAGGGAATGAGAAGGGGGTTTTTAGCTCATCTTCGTATATTGTTTATGTGGACAAAAATAATCGTGGTAGTGGTAGCCCGCCCCCTACATAGTGAATCTCTCAGAGGAGGTATTCATAAGGAGACCAAGTATCATCCAGTCATTCTGGATAAGTGAAGTCATCATGGATTAGTATTGTAAGCTTTCTGTTGAAACACATACAAAGGCGTAACATTTGTATGCAACCTTTCACATTTGTAGCATCTTTATCGCCAATTATTTATTATTAGTAGGCATACATAAGATCTGGATATATATTATATTTATTCAATGAAAATGAAGAATTCAATTCAGATGATCTACATTGTTATCCTCAGAATGATATCTATTATAATGGTGGCCCTCTCTGCCTTTTTACGTCCGTTACATATGCAAACAGTTATATACAGTTAGGAATACGGGTAGTTATTATGCAGTAGAGGGCATTAATATCTATATACAGCAGTTTATTCAAAATGTACTTGGCAATTTGTCAGCTTTATCATTGGTATTGTAGATTCCAGGACGGGCTTCCAATTGCTCTGTTTGAGTCCTGTAGGCAGCGGCACCCCATTTGGTTAACCGTTGCCCGCTTTGGTGCAGGCTTTAATGTTTAATGCTACGGGACTCAGAGTGTAGTATTGCTACTTAGTTGAATTCATCAAAATACGATTGGAAGGTAAACTTTACTATTCGTCATCAAAACGCGGCATTCAATGTACATGAGTTAGTTTTACACTGTATAAACTTTAAATACTTTAGGAACAATATAGTGGCTTTGCTTATTAAATCATAACAAATATATAGACACGAACTACTGTAAATGTTAACTACTTAATCCAGGTTGTGATGAGAACAAAGCTCTGCGTAATATTCATATCCTGAATAAAAAACTTTTCAAATCAAATCAAGTCAAATGCGGTTTTTGTTGACATGTGCACAGTTCGTGCACGAGGAATAGGTAAATACCTCCCCCAAAAGTTCATCGATGCGTGTCGACAATTTAGGTCACCTGCCTCGAACCGAGGCTGAGCTTAGTGCGTGACCTAGGTAGTAAGAATTGTTATACAGTAAGTGAGTAACTGAGTAAGGATCAGTGGTAGGGGATACTAGCTTATATAGATCGTGTTTGGTATATATATTTATCGTACCAATTATCCCCTAGTCCTCTGCTTTCCAGCCAACAACCTCCATCATACATGCGATTCATTATTTTTGTGACTGACATCAAAGAGAGGTGGATCAGTGGGAAACAGGGACTTGGTAAATGTTTTAACGCACACACTCGGTAGTGCCATCATCGCCACCATCAATCCATTCACCTGGTTCGGCAGGTAAACTTGTGACTGCCAACACAGGTGATCAAAAATAGAGCACGAATTAAAGCAGCCATTCAGCAGGATGAAGGGATCGTGAACATAACGTACGTAAGTTAATAGACAAAGCAGGACTATTTGTTAAATTGAACAATTGAAGAATATACATGTACATAACTAAAAACCTTCTTTTTATGGATTGTATGAGTAACGTGTATCTGCCATTAGTAACACATGCTGCAACCTCTATACTGGTATGTGTGGAGTCATACCAAAATAGCTGTGGCCTGTGGGCGTGTACATAATGATAATCATAGTGAGATGGCAACTAAAGGCATTCCCAATCATCATCACTAGGAGTCTAGGTCAGACTCAGACAGCTAGGCCTATTGAACAGCAGGTGAGGTGTTGGGCGGACACGTTTAGCTGGATTCGAACTAAAGAATTGTCTGTAAGTGTAACACCATGCACAGGGATCTTAAATTGAGACTGAAGTATTTGACACATGACCTGACCTTGGTATAATAATAGCTAGATTTTAGTCCCACATTCAGCGGCCATTCATATCTAATAGGTGTCCCTGTGTTAACCACTCGTGGGAACAGGTGAGGCTTGTATACCTCCACAGGGATATTGCCAATGGCCACTGTATAATACAGTTGCAAAGAATAATCTATGAAGATCGATACACGAGGACACTGCCAGCAACTCAATGCAGGGAGCTGGGGGTATTGGGTGTTTTGCTTCCCTCCAGATGTCAGCATTGCACTGGCTGCTCTCGTGTCATATCCCTGCCCCTTTTCAGTATGAGAGATTTAGGATCCGTCATGTGTTTGTTTATATAGTAAGAATTAATGCCTGAGAAGTTTATATCCATCATATTACATTTCTTTATGTTATTTTCCTAACTTTCATTAATTATTATTCTTGACGGGCCCGTAAGAGCAATGTTTAAGTAGGCATATGCCTGAGTTCCTGATTTGGTTGCTCGAATTTCAACCATCTGCGTTATGTCTGTTATCCATACCATGCAGCAATAATGCGAGAAATAAGTGGATTTGGAGCATTTAAGGGTTTAAAGCCCAAGATTTAATGCATCCTGGTCGACTGTAATACCCTCTCAGACATGACAGTTGGAGGAGAAAGTCTCTGCCATTGGCTATTGGATGTAATTTGGAAAAGGGGGAGGGGCCGCCCCCCACCCCGCACACACACACACACACACACACGCCCCCCAGGGCATCTCCTCTTAAATTCATGAGCGAGTTAGGACACGCGCCCGCTCTTCCCAGGCTTATCATTATTGTTATAAGATTTTTAGTTCCATCATTTTAGTTCATCATAGAAATTGGACTTGGCTTCTACCCGTGGCAGGTCTTCCAGCTTGCCCTTCCTAGGGATCTCTAATGACATAATATCAACACGTTATTATTGCTATTACATTAATCTTTACTAAACAACTTTAAGGCATATATTGAACAGATGTATTGCATTATATATATATTCTAGCTATGTTTTTGGGTCGGGTAGACCATGCAGCCATATGATTAGCCTAGGGTTGTAAGCCTTGGTACAATATTGTTGCAGTCCCAAAATTACAACGCCCTGCAGATTCACAGATTGTGGAATATGGCCATTTTGACTCTAGTGACAGTGAAACAATAATTCCTTTTTATAATGTAACGTAATGTAATTTATGTTATATATTGTATACACATTGGTGGGAATGTAAGGCCAAAAAATATGTGTATTTCCAGCCCCCCTCCCCCCCCCCCTCCCACACACACACATGCCTAGAAAAGCCTTACCTCACCTAATAACAATTTGACCTTGGCTAATTTAGTGGCGACAAAAATGCTGATTAAAGCTAGAACACGCGCCGTCCTAACCAGAAGACTCTTGAAAAGCATATTTCTCTTTTTAAACAACTATTGTTACAAAATAGACATTTTTTCGTTCCAAGAAGTGCTTTCCTTTAACGAAGAAATGTCTACCCCACCTTCTATCCACCTACCTAGATATTTCAGCTACTATAAAGTATTTAACCAGAGAAACACACCTATTTGTTGTGTATACCTAACTTCACTGTTTCCCACATCTATAATTTTATAAAATTCACATTGAATGTAACTAGCGTCAGAAATGAGGAAAATCACATAGATAAACGTGAAAAAAGAATTTGGCAAATTCACTTACAAATTAATCAATTACATGTGACAGGCAATTCCGTTTGATCACATCGAATTTCTCTTTTCTTATAGTTCCAATATTTGTTTTACACAAACAGAAAATGACACCCTGTTTTCAAATTACTTTTGCTTTAAAACCTGTCTTTAAACGGGATTAAAATTTGTTTGTTTTGATTGAATGAGATACAAGTCTGAAAGGATTGCTTGCTTCTTTCTAGCAATCCTCTTTACAGGAAGGATCTCTTCTTAAAGCTGCGTTCTCTTCTAAAGGCTGAATTTCATGCAGCTAATAAGACAAGAGAAAACTTACCAAAGCTACTCATATTATGACTTATAGTAACAGGACTGAAGGTATCAATATTCTGCTGCTGTTATATGTTTATACAAGAATCTGAAATCGAATCAGCCAAGAGAAAACGGCTGCCAGTGGGGGATATAGTAAGTGAAGCCAGTGAACGGATAAATCTGGACTTTTATAGAGCCTGTAGCAAAACAAAATCCTACATAGTGTTCGTCAAATGACTTTTAGATGGGTCGGCAAAGAATTTAGAACAAAAATAAGAAAATCGTTAGTTTTTGACCGATGTTAGCTGAGAGCATAGCTTTAATATTCGAGACAATTCAATACATATTAATAATGCCAGCATCGACATCTTGCGCTGCATTTATCCAAAAACAATAATGGACTGATCTATGTTTTACATCCATATCATCTATAGCACGCGCATGATTACTGTAAACGTATTTATTTTTCGCGCAGACAAACTTTCGCGCACCAAGTACTTTGACACCTTTTCGCGCGGATTTAAATTCGTGCAGCAAGGACGCCTCACACCTTGTTTATGCAATAATTATACCTTTTGCGCAGGACTTATTTTCACGCACAAAGGTGGGTACGCGAAAATAAATACCGCACGAACATTAATACGTTAACAGTATTGAAAACATCCACCACTGCCGTACGTGATATCGAGTAATTTTTCTCTCGTTGGAATCTAAAGAAGAAAATAACAGTGGGACATGCTCACTCAAAACAAATCCCCCCGAAGCAAAGTAATTACAGACATCGATGGAAGGAGAATTTTCCAACGAGCTCTATAGCTTTGGCGGCCGTTAGAAATTACCTTTCCATTTAAAGAGGCCGTCATCAAACGAGTGTCTCGTGATGATGTCGATGGCATACTGCGTAAAGTGAATCAGACACTTGTAGCAACTGCAGATCTAATAGCCAGTACACCCGCACGTGACTGGGCGAAATCAGGGAAGAACCAGCAACAAAACAGCAATACCCAGACTATTATATCAATCCATTAATGGGATTTATTACACGCTTCAATGGTAGTATGGCTTTAATATCTTCGCTTAGGGGTACATGATTGGGTCTGGCTTTGCAACTGTTCATGTTGTATGTGATCAGCAGGCGTGTAATTGAAAGCGGCATTAACATCCAGATGATAGCTTGCCTGTCGCAATTCTGAGAAAGACGAGAAAAGATGATGTTTGAGATGGAGATCTTCACAGTTCTTGTTGAATATCTCCCATAGAGTCATTAGGAAGTCATTTCTTTTCATGGCAGGTGCCCACCAAGCAGAGCTGTTAATGAGGTATTGAAAAGCTATCAGTGGAATTGACTTGGAGCCGCAAAGGGATATAATGACCTTGTCAGGTTCTTGGTTTCTTTTTCCAACGTCAGCGTTATTCGCTGTGTATCATATATATATAGACACATGAAGGTAATACGCTCGAGCTTGCATGTCAGGGGAAAGGAAAAAAGGTATTCCATAAGAAAATATATCTATAATCACACTGTATGCTTATTCATAATAATTATACGAAGCTGATGGATACACATCTCTGATGTCGTTTGGAATGCCAAAGTTATGTAGGGATGTAGGCCTATGCAGTAAACAAAACTCGGTACACAGATGACAATTCTTGAAACGAAAGCACGACATATGTCAAATTCTCATCAACGTTACGTTCAGTAAGAGGCATTGACCCCCGCTTAATTTAATATTCTAATATGAAACCTTGAATCTTAGAATGTTACTTGCGTATTAATGCTGTATTTCCAGCAACTACCACCACATTTTAACGGGTTTATGTATTGTTTGACCTATAGGAACACAGTTTGCTGTTGGTATACGTTTATACAAGGCGGACTTTTAAGCAGCCCTGCGGCAAAAACAAAAGGGCGGAATCCCCCAAAATTGTGGTCAAATTACTTTAAGATAGGTTGGAAAAGAAGGGTACAGAAAGTAGAAAATCTTAAGTTTTTGATCGATGTAAACTGAGAGTGCAGCTTTAATCTATTTATATATGAGGACTTTTATCTTGATTACAGTCTTAAGCTTCTCCTCTGTCGCAGATTAAAACCAAAGTCATACATGTGGGAAGGCCCTATTTCATTATTAGCTACTTCATCGAACTTCAAAGAGATATATACTATATCCTTTAATTCACGCTTTTCATTCTGTTTAAATGTAGCGGGAATCTGAACTGAATCTGAACTGAACCCGGCGAAGAACACTGTGCCCAGAATAAACCAACACCAAAATCAACCTTTTTATTTTCTCATCTTCCATCAGATAAGAATTACAACCTGCCAGAGAAGTCGATATAAAGCGATAATTTTACATCCACCATCTCTTTTAAGGTTGTTTTCATCCATTCGTTAACATTATATTCATCAGTTGTAAGGAAGGCCTGCTTAGCAGATGATATAAACCCTTTTCTGCTGAATTGTCTCGTATGTATGAATTTGTATCAGAATACAAATCTACAAAAACTATGCCTACATCAGCACACCATACTCTATATTTGTTTTGTAGGGTTCATTCAATCTATCTATTCGATGATATCACCCAGAACCAAAAGACTGACCTTGGCACAAAAATAAAAATCCACCTTTCCTACTACAAAGTCAAAACGAACTGAATCAAACCAAATTGAACCATTGATTCATCGAGTAATGAGTTTGATGAAAAAAAAATCATTACTATTACATCTGTGGATTTTGGTTTGGGTGGCATTCACGATAATACAGTGTAGGCTCCGAGATAATAAAGTTCCTCTAAGCTCTAAACCGCAAAAGGCTATTTGGACACCTAGTACATGACCAGGAAAGCCATTAGTGCAGTAGGCGTCCAATCATTGCGTACCATTCTTATCTGATCTAATAGACTGTGAGCCTAGACTGTATATATACTAGCTCCTTGCATAATGTTTAGGGAGTTATTAATAAGTTTATCAAACAAGTACTGTGTACATGTATTCGGAGTTCTTTTGCTTAAATATGCCACAGCTCGCACATCAAGAATAATTTTCCAAGGTTTTGGGAAGATGCGTTCCACCGCTGTGCAATGTTAACAATTACAGCATCCTCATAATGTATTAACGTATGTTAATGATCAACTTGATGTAATGACCATGTTGATGTATCTAGTTGGCATTGATGTGATAGATAATCTCCAGGTATTGATTATGTATATGAATGTAATAATCATGCGACTTCGACTATCAGATGATGACGGATGGCCATTTACTTGAACCTAATAGCGACATATCATTACAGTCAGGTCCAGAAGGCAGTTTTGGACCCCTAAGTTTTAGGGTTCATTAACACATTTAGACTTAGTCTTATAGGGGGCCACACTGACGGCGATTGTCCTTGTGATAAGCTTTGCAATAAGGTTCGCGATGAAATGGAACATTTTTTATCACAAACATAATCCTGTCGCAGCAGTTTGGGCTACTTCCCGATAGGGTTTGTGACGAGTTTTGCGACGGAAAAAGTCGCGGAGTTAATCGCAAAATTATTCAACATGTTTAATATTTGTTTGCGATATGCAGTCCATCGGGAGAAGTTAATATGCTTTGTGATTGATCGCAAATGTGTGTTCTGCTTTGCGATGGGTTTTGTGATAGCCTTTTGCGATATAAAACTCAAAATCGTCTGCTAAAGTCAGGTATATCGCAAAACTCTGTCTCAAACCATGTCATAACAAATATCTATTTGCGATGCACTTTTGTGATAATTTATTTCCATACTCATTGCAAAGGTTAATCACAAAATTCTATCACAAAGCCCATCGCCGTTAGTGTGGGCCCCCCATTAGTCTTAGACTTGTGGTTAAGCTTATCGCTGGATGTGGAATTGATGAATGTGGCCTTCTGGACGGGACTGATTATAGATGTAATACTCAAGAAATACTACTACTACTATAAGATTACTTTTTGAAGAAGTTTTAAATCACCATCGTTTGAAAATAGTATACAACGTACCGTGAAACTGCTGAATCATTTTTCTTTATTATTTTAAAGATGCAATCCCCAGTTATCATCGACCAAAAACTAAAGATTGCTATTTCTGCTCCGTTTTGTTTCCTGCCCGTTTGAAATTCATTCGATCAAACCTAAGGAGGGACTTCATAAATATCCACATCTATATTACGGTGACCCGCCGAAATCATTTGCTGTTGTGGTTTGACATAATATCGCTCACCGGCGCTCGTTTTCTTTCCGCCGATTCGACTACAAAGATAAATATATAACAGCAGCAACATATTGATAATTTCTGTGCTATAGGTCAAACAATGAGAAAACTTAGTAAGCTTTATCTTTTTTTATGCATACAAAATATACAGAAATACTTATTAGATGTCCTAATGTTTACCATCATTGGGATCCCCTTCATCTCATCCTTTCAGATATGCTGATACCACATATAAATGATATGGGTGAAGTCACTTGAAGATATACAATACACCTTCACCAATCCTCTCAGATAACCTAGATTTAAGACAAAAGCTGAGGATCAAAATGCAATTCAACATAACCATCCTTCTGATCAATACAATGCCGAATATACTCAGCTGCCGATTGTACATTTTCTGACGACCTGCCCCATATATAATGTGCACTTACTTTGACATTATTTGCTTTTATAGAGCAGTATGGTAGTTCGTGATCCCTTGAGAAATAAAGTTGTGTAATATGTTTTCTATCTGCAGACCAACGTCCCTTGTCTTCAAAAGGTAACGACAACGATCCTTCGCATAGCGGATCTACAAAATGGACAAAACTTTGGAAAGATAGAATCATATCTATTTGCATCTTCTATTTGCATATATGTGTGGAGCATACGCATCTATAGCCTTATAGAACTGTGCACATCCTTGATGTTCTTTACATAGCAACACGAAAACGTCCATGAAAACAGATTTGATATCTGAATTGCGACTTCCATATGCAGTTACCCCTAGGCATCAAAAGGTCCATGTCTGCACTGCTTTGCTGTGCATCCAATGCAAAGGCATTTGCAAATAGTTTGTGATATAATTCTGCAGGATTGAAATTGAGCTGCTGAAACTTGACGAAAATATCATCCAGGTGCTTCCAATGAGTTTCGGCCAACATCCAACGTTTCGAATTACAGAAAATGAGTACTAACAATCAGCAAAGAACCTGATGAATATCGACCAGCGAACGACTGACAGTATTCGTCAAGATAATATTTTGTGCTTTCCATCAATTCTGTGATATTTGGATAATAAAGTTTACCTCCCATCATGGATTACTGTTGCCGACGGTTGCCTTCTTGTCCAGAAAACAAATGTTGTCGACTTCTTAACAATGCGGCCACACCATTGCTCTGCTTCCTCATGGTTGCTAGCGTGGCCGCAGGCATTCTGGCATCTGAACTAGTCCTCCACGAACATCTAAATTCAAAACATTTTGTAATAGGTGAATGCATAGTTAAGGCTCAGAAATTTCTCGAGCATCTTGAATGTCATGCCCAAGTTTCGGGTGGGGGTTATGCCTATAGTGCCGCCGTCCCCTACTCTTCCACCTTCCCTTGCTATCAAGTTTTAGTGCGAATCAAGGAGCAAAATGGAACTGAAGATATTGGTGTTTTACATTCCTCCGCCGCTCAACTAAAAGAATATCCGTCCGTAAGTATGATATTGCTATTGATATGATAAATAACATTGCTATCCAGATGTTTTAATTAAAGATGCAACATTAATTAAAACTTCTGAAGTAATAACAATACGAATGCGCCATACAATTAACAGGTTTACAAAATATTTATTATTATTTACTTGCTTATTTTATTCTCAATGAAATGGATTGTCAAAATGGACTCCATGTTAACTGGAAGGTTATTATGTTGATTCATCTGTGCTGTTTCCCTGGGTCAGGAGTTGAAGTTGCCGAAGCCAACACTCGTACCCATTAGGAACCATTACCAAATTGGACGAAAATGAGACTCGGCAGGTCCAAAAATGGGGGATTAACAAACTGCTCAGGAAATTGGGGTTTTAAGAACGAAAGGAGATCCTGTCCTAAATTCTAAAGCATGATCCTCGGTTCAGAAATATTAGTACGGTAGGTTCCAAATCCGAGAATACTAAAAGCTTGGATTGAAAGTGAAGAAATGGACCGAACATTATCCGTGAATTTTTAAAAAAACCAATTAAGATTCCAAAAGATACTTTCGCGATGCCATGCAAGTTATTCATATGACGTTTGTAAAAACGATTTACATCAAATGTTACGTTGCAGTGTAACAAGAATTAGCCGTATCCGAAAGCATAATGCGATTTATTGGGTAAATTGCCTAGTCTAATTCCAATTGAGGTAAAATATGGTCTCAAAGATTTATAAACAACAAGAAAGTGAGGATCGCCTTCCTGGATTGTTTTACCAGTCCTGATGCCTAGCCAAGATGGAGGGTGATGTGCCATTAGCTAAAAACAGTTGACATAATAAGGCTCCCGTTTCAGCATCAGTAGTATATGGAGCTGTGTCAGGAGCTTGCTTTCCTGCATCCACTCCTACCAACGCTCTTTTTTATGGAAAAAGTTACACGAGTATCAATAATCTGGTTTGTGATTTGTAACAGCAGGTGAATTAATTATGTGTTCGTATAAACAGGTGTGTCAGAATGGTGGGCCGACGTGGTGTAAACAATGCAGTTTGCGTTGGTGTAGTTTTTTTTCAATTTCGCTCCTGACACATCAGGAATATTATTGCAATATGAAGCATTTCAGACTATAAAAATATGCAGGTGCAAATCATATATTATGAAAGTCTATCATAATCATGAATACCTGGTCTGTTTTGACTTCCGTTAAAACCAGCTACTGTGTAACGAGACCAGTTAGAGAACAGGCAATGTCAGCCCAATCCCCGGTATGCTACGCTTCATAAGTTATTTTCCATAATTATGGATTGGGTGACAGGGCTACTAATATAGAGGGATCCGAAGCCATGTTTACAAATTGAGCCATATATACGAAGAGACATATTAGATGCAGAAGGTTTATGGTATATCCGACAGCCATGGCAATTTCTGATATGCGGTCGTTGCCATGGAAACAAAAATTACATTAATTACGGCAAAATAGGCTGATCAGCCAAAGTATCCCCTCGTGTAGCGCAGCGCGGGCTATCCGAATCATGACGACCACTTTTTAAAATGATGGTTTATTACTGCCACCTATGTCAAAAGGGCTTATCGAACACATTCAACTTTCTCAATAATGCGCGATTGCACGATCATCACTTATGTATAGGCCCTTGTGAACGTCATAGGTCATATTTGATTGCATGAATGCTTCTTCAAAATATGTCATTTTCACTTGTCAAATATGACGCATTGCCAGAAATTCACCAACAAATTAACCTAGAAATATTAGTGTCTGACCAGATTTATTTTTCTCATGGATAGTCTCATATGATATTATGTGGAACTGAATCCATCAAGTGATAGCTAAGTGTGATTAAAAGTCTACTAATGAAGATGCATATCGGTCACCTTTTGACATAGAATGATTGTTTTACTTGTAATTAATATGAAAGTCTTCATGGTGAAATAGCAAACGAATTCGCCCACATTTACTTGTACAAATCTCCCAACGTGAGACCAGATTGTTTTAATCATGCGGACGTCGAAACGTCTATAGAAAGGATTCTTCGTGCACCGTGGTCTTTCTCTCACACTTTAGGACTTCAGGGATTGTAGGAAATTCCGCATAATTCAAGCTGGGTAAAATATTATCAAAATATTATGTGGAAATGCCCGAGTACTCTTTAAGACCAAAATTTGATGTGCTTGATATCAGCCAAGATATAGTTGGTAGCAAATATCTTTTTAAAATTTAATGGTGAAATATTCTGGAAAAGGGGGAAATATTTTGCTTTTCGCTTATTTGTCTTTGAGATGCTGCATCTTAAAGGTGCTCTGATTAATATGAATGAATTGAAGTTAGTATTATTCCATATATTTGAGAGAAGTTAACTGGAGTTTTAATTACCACTACCGCTGTACAATGTTCAGTGTGTTTTTATTTCAAGTAATAGCATGTCCTGACATATCCTTGCAGGTAAGTCTTTGTCGAAGGATCGTGATATTAATTTTTAAAAACAACCCCAGAGATGCCAATTAGAGTCGGTAATTTTACTAATTTCTGTCGTCATAGGGTGCTCGCAACAATCAATATGTGTTTTAGTTGGGTATTTTTATATAACTCTTAATTTTAGGTTAGTATGAAGTGTAATGATATATTGTAATATAATTCTGGAAGTTGTTTGAATGATAATACTTTATTAAGATATTACAAACAGAATTCCAATATACACAATATGAGATTCAATAAATTGTCCAATTTAATCGAGAGCTCAGCTTTGACATAGAATCAATTGATTAAATCCACACTATGATTTGTTTAAATCACATCTAATCTAATCTCACTATAACAAAGTGTGGTGCATTAGCGTAGCGAGATATTACATATTTCTTATACGTTGATGGCAATATCATAGAGATGCTTATGGGTGAAGTCTCCAGAATATGTACAATTCACCTTCACCTCTCTAATAACCCAAATTCAGAACAACATTGGCATTCCAAATGCAACATAACCAAACAGATATTTTAATTCGACACAATGGCAAAATTACTCATGGCTCTTAAAAATATACCTATAGCATTTATCGTTTTCGGCTTAATTTAAGAAGAATTTACTAAATCTGTAGAGCTGACGATTGTACATTTTATGACAACCTGACCCATGTGTTCCACGGTTATGTGTCCCCTTTCCAGACCATTGCTAGATATCATAATGTGTTACAAAAACGTTTAAATTATCACAGGAGATATGTAAGGCGTTGATTTGAAAGAAGTCTAAATCAATTTGAGTGACTCATAAATACTTACTATGCAAATTACATTTTCAAGACAATTCACAAATTCTAATATTTCATTAACGACAGTATGTTACTAGTAGAATTTCTGACGTCTCAGGTACATATTTCAGACATAGTCAGGTCCATTTGAGGGTGACTAAAAACAGTTCCATTGTCACTCCTCCTTCCGTGAAAATACTCAGCAATAATGAACCATATGTACCTACTTGCTCCGGCGCCCCAGCACTCTTTTTCTCCCTATACACAGAACATTAATTATTATGTTCGAAAATGATATCGCACACCCTATTCACCACATTGCCATAAAAAGAATGCTACAACTTAGGTAGACAAGTGTAGCTGGCTCACGAGATGAATTATTCTATACCAAGACCACTGATTCGCCCAAATTCCTGCCTGCCTCTATTCTGTGAGTAGAGAAGACCAACGTAATCTGTGCAGCTCAAATAAAGCGGGGCAGGTGCATTATCCGTCCTTGGTATACTGCTGGTAAGCAGTCCATGATACACTTAGCCCCACCATCAGCTCACCCTGTATCCAATAGCTAAATCAACCCTGGCCACCTTATCGATCTCCCATTTTGAACAACAACCTAGAAAAAAAGATGCACTATCGCATGATCACCAATCAGTGCTGGTCCTCCACTAAACGCCGAGAAAAAAGTTCATATTTATAATGATGGATCGACTTAAAATAAATTAATATTCAAAATGACAGAGGAAATTTTGCCGAGAAGCCACCCTCATCCATCTTGCCTTCTTGGAGTTCCAAATAATGCTTATCACTTGCCTGATTGTGCGCCTCTTACTGCATTCGTTTCCTCATTTATCACCCAAGAGACCATTCATCGCAAGGCTTTTGCCTTTGGAGAATTTCCTTTTAATTCTCCAACATTAATTTAGACAGTTGTGCATTAGAAACGGTAAATCCCATAGCATTTTGATATTCTGATAAAGCAAGATACCAATCCAAAAATTACATCATTAGCGAGGCAAGTTAGCTGTAATAGCAAACGGACTGCAAAATGATGGATATCATTTTTGGCCTTGCGCCGTGAATGGGATTGTTTTTTGTCAGTCCAGAAATGAATCTTGTGCTCGTTAAACCACCCAAAACCGAGTTTCTTGTCTCTGCCTATTGAAGCGCTTCCGAGCCTCATGTAGTAATACTGGGGACTTAGGGAAGTGCTTTGAGTCAGGACCGCTTTGTGGAGGAGGGGTTGTTGTTGCTTGTGTCAAGGCGGGCATGTGCAAAACTACCACAGCCATCTACTACTAGTTGTATTACTACCACAGCCCGCGCGGTAGCTAGGTACTCCTCGATCCCCCTGCTTATACCTACCAAGCATCGGAGAAAGAAGAAGGCATTAAAGCATGCAAGAGCAAGGAGGAAGGGAGCTGATACTCGCATAGTAAACCTACCTGTTCCTAAAGAGAAGAGATCCAGTGATCGAAAAGAAGCTAATGTTGTGGCCTGATGGCACAGGAGCGATAGGAGCTTATAACTTCCCATAATGACAGAGACAACTGTGTAACGTCGGGATCAGGTCCCCTTAACTACCGTATCAAGCTTTTCCACCACCTGACAGGACTACAAGCCACTGGGAAAAACACACCGAGTTCATACTACGGAGCTCATTCATTGATTTTTCGTCGCCCACTAACAAGCTTATGGCTTTGCACTTCAAGAACATACTGTCGCCTCCGACTTGGATTCCTGGGTGAAAGAAGAAGCGGGACAAAGAGGAAAAAACGCATGCAATTTTTATTACACAAATCCACATCCTGACTTGGTGGCCATGGATGGCCCCATGTCGCCGGAGATCAGGAATTTGCAGGTCAGGATTTTATGAGGTTTTCACATGCAAAGATATTAATGCCGACATGTGCCCAGGGCCAGCCACAGCAGGAGGTTGCCAACCGAGCTCCTGTACGAACTATATGCCTGAGCGAGAGGGAGAGAGAGAGAGAGTGAGTGAGAGAGAGGTACTTTTGTCACATGGACCGCCTGATGGCATAACACACGGCAGGTTGGTGTTGGTGTAATTCCTAATGCACCCGTGTGGACGCCCAATTCCCAGGGTTAAAAAGAGCGTACTCTTGTCCAAACCTATAAATAGAAACTCGCGCCAATGCCTCAAAACATTATTGAGTCGGTTTGGTTTGGTTTTTTTAACATAGCCTTGGACACCTGGAATCTGATCGCTTCTCTCTCTATCAGTCACAGTATACCACTCGTGGAGAGTAATGGTATATCATAGCAATCTGAATATCAACTCCTGACCTGAAGGATAAGGATTGGAAAGGACAGGGCCTTGTCTCTTTAAGACCAGTGAGTAGTCGCTCTTTTTCGCGCAAGTGGGTTCCCTTGAGGTGAAGAGGAAACCTTTCTATGGCAAGGAAAATATTTATCTTGAATAGGATCTAAGGAAGGGAGATATTTATCTTTCAAACGGGCGCGTTTCTTGTTGTGGTCTAGAAAAGCCAACCTGTTTTTGCCTGGCTAGATCGATTTAGGGAACCGCTTAAGTTCGCTTGGAAACAGCATTCGCGCGATAAATAGGAGGAAAACGCCGCCATAAATGCGAAACCATCGCCTCCCATCTATATTGAAATGACCCATTAAGGACGGCTGGTACGTTAGATGGAAGGCTGATTTAAACCTTTAATCTGATCATACATAATGAGATTAAATCTCTATCACCTATTCTACTAAAATGAATGCCTGCGCTTGGCAAACTTGCAAAGGAATGTTTGGAATCGAAACCACCTCCAAGACATTGTTAAGGTCATCGTCACAAGGAAAAGCTACCCTTATTTGAAATGTATCCCAGCAATAGAGGCGATTTTCAAGAAATGCATGGCAAGGATCCGGATGACTGTTGACACATAGGGCTGCGTTCGAAATAGTTATTATTACGTTTGCATCAGAAGCCTCACAGAGGTGACATCTTTAATGCCGGCTCACCTGTGATGGGTTTTTTTTCATTTACTTCCAGCGGACATTTGACGTATACAGTTTGACGCTGCTCACCTTCAAATGTCACATCATATTAAAAGAAAGGTCAATGAAAGGCCATGCTAACGTCGAATTTGGATCATTCCTGCTACATTCAGCCTCTCTATAGAATGCCACGTGAGGAAGACGCCCAAGATTCCTTGAATAGGGATTCAATGTGTGTACGTCAGTATTGTGTAAGACATTAAAACTGAGGTAGGTTCTCCGATTGTGGTGTATTGAATAGTTTCTAAAGCGGTCTTTGAGAATTAGACTCTCTAATGTTTAGAGTCCATTCCCTTTGTGGGTTGATCATTTCCTTGAGGACACTGGAATAACCCTGGTCAAAGGCTGGTCTGATCTCTTGCAGGTCATCAAAAGAAGTTAGTAATTATCATGCCATTCAGAACTCGTTCCAAGGAGGTTTTGTCTCACTAATGACATGCATTAATACTTCAAAGCAACTATTGTCGGAGAATTAGCCGTTAGTAGCTGAGTCACAATTACCTCTGTGTAACTAAATTAAAACTCCATTTCTGCGGACACACGCAGGTTCTCTAGAGGGACTATTGCAGCTTGAATGGCAGTTCGGCAAGCAACATGGGCCTCTGAGGGTAATCTTAAATATTGTTTTCTACCCCGGAGACGTTCCCAGTAAGACTGCCTTAAGAATATATGAATCAATTTGAGGTTCGTTGATATTCAGGGAAAAGTTCCTCGCCCAGTTGGCATTCGTGGATTGCTTTCCAGCAAACAATCGACGCTTACGAAAACCTACGTATCTCAAGCCTTTTCACTGGAGGGTAATTAGGCTTGATCACGACCTATCATTACTCATCTCAAATTGACGCGCTTTCCATTGGTATTGCATATTCATTCAGCGAGGGCATATATATATGCATTAGTAAGCATACCACCCATCAACGCATAGCCCTTTATAAGATATGAAAGTCATCCCAGAAAAGTGTTGGCACGTTAGAGCTTAGTATTGTGCTGCTTTGGGGAGACAGTATTGATGATTGCTTAATCCTGAAGATTCGCAACGCCTGTTATCATGGTCATTGCCTCGCCAAGGAAAGTGGCCGTAAAGAATAGGTTTTGTGCTACGCCAAGAAAGACTCTATCATTTATCAATCCTTTCACAGAATATAAAGAGGCTTCTCCGATGGTCACCATTTTACAAAAGCCCTCTTATCTGGCGCGACTTACCCAAATGGGTTATCGGAGTCCCATTTGTCATAGTGAACCTGTGAGAGCTTTGCCAGAAACTGTGTGTATACTATATTGACGGAAATCACTACCTCGAAGGGCATTCCTCTAGTAGTTCTGTGTTTGAAGGCTTTGACTGTTTGATAAGAGCAAGAGGAGTGAGGTGGCGTGTGTGCTTACACATTTCCCCCAGATATTTGGTCCTCCCCGATTGGAAGGGTCTCATGCAATATGCTAGGTACTTGATGTCCTCTATCAAAGGAATTGCTTTATAGAGACCCAATTGCCACTGACATTCGGAGCCTACCAGCCAACGACTTCACACTTAATAACTGTTAGACCCCGGAGCCATTTGTATGGAAGCCCACAAGCCAAATTCCTAGGCTTTATATCGTGCTGATAACAGGCACTCTCACTGACTTTGTTCAATGTTTGCTTGAACTGTTGGACTCCCATCGTCCTAGCGTTTCTGTCCCTTGCCAACATTCCCTTCGACACCTTCTTTATCATACTTCTTCATGCGAACGAGGCATTCATCATGTAAGTTGATATTATCACTACAGAAAATCGATGTTTTATAAATAAGTTGCTGTTTTTGGACCCTGGGAGTGGGAGACTGGGTGTATTGGCGGTGTGGACCGTCTTGTTTTCCGTGATAGATTATCCATCGTGGGAATGAATGTTGAGAGAATCAATTTAGAACCCCCGAACTGTAGCAGGACTAAAGTGAAGGGGAATGCAGGAAGACAGTCTCGATGGTGCTTTTTCTCATCCCTGGGAGACGCAATGAATGGAGGCGTGAGGATGGATTAGCACTAGTGGATCAAGGAAATATGGTGGAATGTGAAGGGAAGTACAACACCAGCAATACAGCTATTTTCCATTGGGATGAGCAAGGGCCACTGCCTTATCCAACGCTGTCACATCAGATAACCGATGAATCTGGTCAAATAATCTAGTGGGATACAGAGATGGATGTGAATATAATTAGCGTCTTATCACCAGATACATCATGCTTATAAGCCTTTGAGAAAAAGGACTGTGAACAATAATGAACAAATTCCTGACACCCCAGGAATATATATACCTATATCGATCATGACCTATTGGTACTGGTGAGAAGATAAATTTGATAGTTATGGCCTCGTGTGATATGTGCCAGTGGTGTTGCTGTCATCAAAAAGCAGCAGGAGTTCGTAGCCGAACACCAACTAGAGACGAGGAGGACAGGAGCAGGTGTTGTGCTCGACTGGATACAATCCTTTGTCCTTTCCTTTCTATTCTAGCCTTCATATCACTGGTGGCTGGAGTGCTCATATGGGAGATTCTGTTAAAGGAGCACCTCTCAGCAAAGGACTTCATACAATCCAAGTGTCTGGTGACCAGCACTGTTCAGATTAAGGAAGACCACCCATGCCAAAGGTGCTTATCTGTCGGGCATGGCAGTCATATGGATTGCTACAGGTCATCTTTCCCCTGTGTCCAGGTCTGGGTGAGGTACACTGCCATTAACGGGACAGTGGAGACCGGAGTGCTCCATTCCTCGGGAATGCAGCTCAGGGAACCTTCTGACTCAGAGGTGAATACCAACTTTCTACAGATCTACATGTAATAATTGTCGACATATGTATTTTAGATCTCTATTCAGTCTAGGCTCAGAGTTGAAGGAGTCAGTCCAAACTGAGGGAAATCCCCTGGCCCCAAGTCGCAAAGTCCCATTAAAATCCCACTAGGACGCCTATTCCAGGGCCGGTAAGCTATGAATTAGCGCACTAGATGTCCAATCACTGACATACCATTCGTATCTGATCTGAGCGGCTGTGAGCCTAGACTGTTTTTTTATGTATTACAATTACATGGAATATGTGTACATGATAATAAATGGTAAGAATTATATTAAAACTTCTTTTTAATATCCCCTCACCTTGTATGCATAATATTTTTGCCACGGTAATAACCAACCGAGGAGAGTGAAAAGGGGTCAAGTAGTTTCACCAGCGCAATATACAAAAGCCTTTTCATCCAATATTATGCAGATTTTGCTAATTTCCTGTCCGCGCTCCAATATCGCTTTATGAGTCCGATATGCCTCTTAGAGTAAGGGTGACTGACAGCGTCCACACAAAATTAATAAGGTTCCAGGCCTCCTCGGAGGATCAAGTGTTTTATTTATGTAGTGCGACACCTGCATCTTATAGATCTAGTGCACCACAGCAACCACAGCAGGCTTGGTGCTAGCGACATACTTATCAGGTTATAGATTTAATTAATTCTTATTCCTGGAAGCTTTATAAAATGTCAGTGCTATTTTCAGCTTTGCCTGACAAATTAAAAGGGTGTTATATAGATACTCTCGTTGTTCTCCTACCAATTAAGTTATTACAATATTTCTTTTATTAGTTATAGATCTTAATTTATCTAACTGGGGGAGGAATCATTCACAGAATGTTTATAATGAGTTTTATGTTCCACAGCTTCAGTGCGATTATTTCATCGATTTCCAGTCATCGCAGCAATTTCATCCAAATCTAGATTAAAAAATTTAATATCGTGTTGTAATATAATATTGTAGGATATGCTGGTGGGCGGTAACATTAACAATTGGGCCTGTATATTGAAAAGTACATTATTCCTTTAGATTATTCTTGATTTACAATAATTTTCCTTATAATTTCACTCCGCCAAACTGCTATAGAAAGCTGTTACTCAATTTCGCATGCTCTCTCCTCGACGTCCCTCGACTCCTGCATGTTTGCCTGAACCGACATTCGATACTACTTGCCTAGGCGTTAGCCTTTTATCCTTTCTTTTATCAATGAACAAAATGATGTCGCATGTTCCTAAATATGCTTACTGATACCTTAGACACGGAAGAATACAAAAAATCGTTACTTATAGGGACCTTCCTACTTGCTCCTATATGCACATATCTGCGACAGATTCCCCAAGAAAGTCATACTTTGTTTATTATAGGATTTCGTGTTGTTTGTCCCAGAAAGCCTCATGCAGTTAGTCATCCTTTCCGACGAGTATCTCGATCCTTCATAAAGAATGCCCTTTGTAGATCTTTTTCTGATGTCATCCTTCCCTTGCAGCGCAGTACTATTTAGAGGCCATTCCCATTGTTATAATATGTTATGTTATAATAAGAGGAGATTCAAGGCGCTACGCCGCATGTATAGATTGTACATAATGTGTTTTCGAAACAGGGGAATTCCTCTTATTGTCTGACAGAAACAACACGTATACATCCACCGAAACGTCAAAATGGAGTATAGAAACATGCAATATTGTAACATTTGTCACCAATTATGACCCTTTCGCTTGACACATTCCTCTCCATTTATCCAAACATCTGTAGTGCTATAACAGTACCCGGGAATATGTGTGCAACTGTGGTCTGGAGAATAGCAATTACTTTGTGTACTTATATTGATCCCCCAAGTTCTCTCCCGGATTCGATTGGTCTGGGTTCCATGTTGCGTGCTTCGTTCTTAATACCCGAGGCGATGCTTCGAGCCAAATACGCTGAATAATTTTTCGTAGAGAACAACGGCCAACGGCTCTATGCTATTGCCTTTCTCTTTATCTTACCATTTTGAACTGAGTAGTGTGATAAGGTATTGAAATTCTACCCCATGCATGTGTTTTATGCCAACTTACATCCATGACCTAATACAACTTTCCCTATACTACTTACACGTATTGACATTTAATAGGGGAGCAAGACGTAAAATACACATTCGCCTCATTGTGTCGTTGCGATGCTATCATGAAATATGAGATTCACCAAATGATAGGAAAGGCATCATTTGGCATGAAGAAGCGAGAGAACATGCCGTGGAAGGATAAATACGTGTGTCAGCTGTTTGTCCGTTTTTATGTCTATCGTATGGTACATTTATGGGTGCGCGTTCGTGTGAAAGGAGTTCATGTTATGCGTTTATGATATGCTAATTATCTAAAATGGAACATTTTTTTATATTTTTCTTTGGACAAATTGTATTGAGTCAAATTCTCAAAATAGTAATAGGTCTCATTTCCCCAAATGAAAAACTATTAGATGGGACTTTAATTTATTAATTCACATCGAGCTCAATTGTATATTATAATTCAAGAAACCAATAGGTTTAACGTACCCAATGTAATACTATTCATAGCATAGCAATATAATTATCTTTCATACACACATCTCTAGCATACACACATCTCTAGCGTGCTTTATTACATATTTCAACTTCGGTTCATTACCAAATCGAGTCGTTCACAAAAGTTCCTTATAATTTTAATGGCACATAGCTGAAGTTCGGTGTAGTCCTGCCACCTTTATCTCACGTTAGCCTAGCGTTTAATACGTACATTGCGTATACTAGTATACCGCCACATCTAAAGGGCCTAGTCCACCAAGCCGATTCTCATGCGATTTTGCGCCGCAGAGGACTCTTGTGCACTAAATTTTGTGAGAATCGGCTTAGTGGACCAGACCCTTAATGCGTAATACAATATAATACGAGCTCTCAATTGTCCCCGGAATTCTGATCATAAAACTCTGGCACTCCGGGATCGTAATGATTGCAACTGGTAACGTTCATAACAACCAAGACAATAATTTGTACTGATTGACTACTTCATTGGTATATTATATATTAAGAGAGAATGTAACGAGCATTTGATCTATGGATATTGGTATATTGTATATTACTATTATGACACGGGGAGTTATAGCACTAATTGTTTTGTTAATTGTCTATCAGAGGCATAGCAAGATGAAATAGGGAGTCAGATCTGTGATTGGTTTCTTATGAAATCAAACTATTAAGAATTAAGTTGGTAGATGCTTTTAAAATCTTTATTTAAGCCTATACAGGTGTTTCCTAATACCTTATCAATCGATCCTAAGCATTTAAAGCCGCATTAATTACCAGCTAAATCGCCAAACATCTTTTACCAGAAATAGATCACCTCAATGGTTATCTTCCTCTAGTACCTGGAGGGCGGGGGGGAGAGAGGAGGTGAAACTGCACACGAGGAACCCACAACACGCTACTACTCATGCCACTGAGCTGACCCAGCGCTTTTGACTATATTCGGCCACTCCCCACATCCCCAATTTGTGGTAGAAAGGATAAATAGTCCAATTTGCTGGTCTCTTCATATACCAATCTAATCAGTGATTTATTAAGAGTTTCACTAATTTCATCGAGAATTCCCTAAGTTTAAGAAGATGAAAGAGAAAAAGCCCTAGTGAAAATAGTGTTATTTTGGTGTACACTGAAATGATAAATTTGGAAAGGGATTTGGGTTTACAGCGAGAAGGACAGACCAAAATTATAATTATCAAATTATCATTGGTGAATTTCGGATGGCAATAACACTACAAGAAAATAGAAAGTTTCATTGTTAATAAAAAATTACCCGGTAATGCAGCTTTAATTAATGTATTCAATGCTACAGATGCCAGTTGGTTTTCAAGAGACAAGGCACTCAGCTTTCAAAGTCACATTATGTATACCCGAGTGCATCTTTGTCCTAAAATTTCATTAGATAAAAATCCTTTTCCCTACTTAAGTGATTTTTAAAATTCATTTGTGCACTGGCAAAGTGCTTTCAAACAGACTTCTAAATTCTAATTAATTAAACAATTTTCAAAGTTGATGCGTCAATATGCTAAAACTGATTCTCAAAAAGTACTTCTATAATCCAATAAAAGAGGACATAAGTGCGTTGTCATGGAGTTCTAAAGCAATTCTTTGTCTCGTCACCAACGCAATATTCAAATACGATGCATTATGCTAATTAAACAGACTGAATGAAATTAACAATCAGTTTTTAAATTATGTTCCGGAAGATTAGGACGTCGCGTCCGCAGGCATCTCTCTAGAATGTATCTGAAATTGTAAGAGCAAATAATCACGCTGGTAACGAAAAACGTTGATAATCATGATTCATCGGGTACCAAAAATACACAAGAAGACAACGTGATAGAATTGTAAAGAGTTTTATATATTGATTGGTTCTAAACATATCACATATCCTTATGTGTATATTCCAAATAATATTATGTTGCGTCGACATCGGTAAATGTGCAAAAACACCAGCAATTTCGTACTGGCCAGTAATGTAAATGGACCTCGGCACTCGTACATTTTCTTAGGCTATTATTACAATCGAAAATTGTCGTTTTAAACTGTAGCCTAACTGGTATAACACCAGGAAGCCATCTTCTCCTAGCCCCAGGGCGTAGGAAAATGACATGGTGACTCTCATTGCCGGTCCTTTAGTTTCCCCGCAGCTGGCGCCCATGCAGTTAAAGTTGCATTCTCAGCTATTACGACCAAGAGAGTCTTACTCAAATTACTCATACTATATGGCTTACCGGACTGAATTCATCAATATTCTGCTGCTGTTATTTGTTCATAATTATGAGAATTTGGAATCGTATAGCCCGAGAGAAAACTGCCACCAGTGAACGATAATACATGAAGCCACCGCAGGGAAGGAACTCGGTGGGTCCCCAAAATATGAATGTGGACATTGTTAAAACCCCATAGCAGCAGCAACTGAAGATAATCCTCCAAAGCTTTGGCCAATGACTTAAAAGGCAAAAAATACAAAATCTTTAATTTTTGACCGACGTTAGCAAAGAGTGCAGCTTTAATAGCTCCTTAATTCCATAGACCTTCCACACACCATTCCTGCAATTGCTGGCCTTTTTACATATGTAATCTTTTAACCAATTTGCAAGCCATGTTGTGTTCACTTGAGCTAAATATGTTTTAACGATGTCTCATTTTCTCTTTTCAGTGCTCTGAGAGCGTGTGCAACAGACAGATTGCTTCCAACATAGAATTTATAGACAGATTTCTCAGCAAGTGGCCTCTTAATCACGTGTCTTCTTGTGCCTATAACCCAACGAATCCCAAGGAAGTACTCGTTGATATTCATTACACAGAAACGGAGGCTATTCACGCAATACTCTGGCCATCTCTTGTGTTCACCATCAGTTTGGTTATTCTGATCGTTCGGTGCGTCAAAGGCTCAGATCCTTGTGCTCAGAAGGTAAAGCAATGGGACCCCGTTACTCTGCGAACCCTTAAGGAGAGCTGCATGCGGAAATTGTCTTGTGTCTGCCCTTGTTGCAAGCCGAAAAATATAGAAGACGATTCGCCTACAGAGGAGACCGGGCGGGCGGGACACGAGAATATCGCATTTGATAAATTCTAATCGCAAGTAGAGCGATGGATGGCATTTGGGAAGAAACCAAAGGTGATGTGTCACAGACAAATGAGTCACAAGTCTGAAGCAATGGATTTTGAGAGACCTTCGTATTTGAAAAGATGAGATTAAATTGATTCCAACGATTTTAACATTTAGGAAACCTAAAAAGTATTTTTATATTTTATGTTTGAACTTTCTTAAGTTTAAAAAAAGGTTTGCAATGTTTCTGGGTGGACAATTATACTAGTAAAGGAGCTAAATATACTCCATAGGATGACCTTAGAAACGCAAGGATATATTCAATACAATGTCTTGAAATTTGGTACATGTTTTCATACGACTTCAATGTTGTTACATGTGACTCATTTTCCTGTAACACATCACAAATGGTAAAAGGCAACTGTTTCCCAAACCGCCTGCATGTAGGTAATAGTGGACGATGTGCAAAGATGCTGAGTGAGAGTATACGTACTGTGAATGATATAAAAAGTTTAACTGAGATTATAGAAGGGGGCATTGAGAAGAGGCCTCGTGACCCATTTGTCCTGTTTTATAGGAGAGTATTCTGCTACTATATTTTCTACTGGTCAGGATGATATTGAAGGCCCAACTTGCCTAATTTGACTGAGTACGCTGAAGGCTATTTCATGCGTGTACCCATGGTTCTTTGAGTCATTTAGCTCTCGTAGAAGTAATTGTGTTCCCGTCGAATCAACCCTTGCCGTGGGTCGTCGAGTGGTACCCGAGTGGTACATTAGGGGGGATAAAGGAAAATTGAATGTGCCGGATTCAGAAGTCGTTCGGGTGAAGGCCTGTAGAAAATTTGAGTGCGTGAGTAAAACGCAATTCTGATCAGATCTGTCCCCGGTTTGCTGAACAAGCAGTGTCTGTTGGCCTGCCTTCCCCTCGCCGTGAATGGGGTTTTTGAAAGACTCCGAAAAGCCACATCTGTCCCATTCCTTTTATTAAAGGAAATATGCCCAACTTGTCATCATTCATTTTTCTTTCGATTGAAACACTATGTCGAGACACGGAAATTCTTCTGGAACTAGTGAAACAGAGTGTCTATGAATATTGAGTGAAAACCTGTCGCTGCATAGTGGATAGTGAATGGTCTGGTTATCTTACATGGTTGCCCTGTAAAGGCAGAATTAAACCGATGGAGATGTTTTTATTGAAAAAATAGAAGGTATTATTATGTTCACGTGAACGCCAGCAGTGGTAATTATGCACACTAATATTCCATACATTGACTTGAATTAAAACGATGTAATTATTATCCCAGATAGTGTCGGTATAAAATAATACACCATGTGGTATTTTTAATTCAGTCAGGGTTTTTTTTCAAGACAAACTTGTTCATTTCTGCTTTTAACAAAATCGAAAGCTGTATGTGAGCTTGATACTGTGTACAAGTATTTATAAACTAAAGGATCATTTGCAATCCAGAACTTAACAGAAATAAAATACCGCTGAGAATATTTTCCCGAAATAAATGAATAAAAACACTCAACTCTCTCGTTCTCTGAAACATTGTCATCCCCTGAAAATGTATTTTAAACAAATATATAAGCACATGAAATCCTTTGTAACGGAAATTTAATGCTGAATTTTTTTTCTGTGATGTCAAAAGGTTCCTTCCAAAGTCACTCGTTGTTGACCTATAGGACTGGAGTCCTCAATATTATATTGCTGCTATCACGGTTTTATAAGCAAGTGGACAGTTAGTTGCTTACACTCCTTCTTAAAATATACACTACTTTCGTATATATTTTGTCATATCGGGGCGAGAAAGAAACCGAAACGGGATGCGATACCCCGCTCTTTTCGATTATATGTATATTAGCAATGGTTCTTTTACATGTGCATAACCATATAGATAGCTATACTCAAGACCAGCCTATAAGGTGTCCCCTGGGGCAGGGAAATGCTGGGCAAGAAGTAAAATGAATTGTTTCATCAATGATTAGATGATAATGCAGCTTTAACAAAGAAGATTTTACATTGAGGATTGGTCTCCTCGTGATACAGCCATCATAGAGCACGCGCCTGCGTGTTATCTGGGAAAATTGTAATTTCACTGTCAGTCTTAAAACCTCTTCCTTTCAGCTCCTAATCGCTAGCAGTAGATGAATGCGTTCGCTGAATATCACAAAAGTTCTCAGAAACCGGAGACATGGGCTATATTTCAGGATGAGAGGACTTCCCCCTCCCCCTGGGCCTCTTTTCCTTTCCATCCCACCCACTCCCACTCAAATAACACCTGTCAGTTTCTTGTCTGTACTTGGGCCTGTTTCATTTTGCCTTTGAGAGTAAATTTCTATACACTATATTAGAACACCTGTAAAATAAAACAAGAATACATTCAATATGTCAAATTTGAACTATTATCAATTTACAATATATTGTCAAACCATGGCCATAATGTCATAATACATTAACATAAGTGTATTTTCAAACTTCGGTTATAATACATTAATTAACTAGAATGTCTGGAAAGGGTGTGTGTGTGCGAGAGAGAGGGAGAGAAGAGTCCTAAAACTAGAACCGCATTTTACACATAAAAGCCCACGCACACATACACGAATTCGGCCCACGAATTCGGCTGACGAACGTTCGTACGAAATTATTGTGCCCACGATTAATCGTGGATGTTCACGAATTTTCGTACGGAAATTCGTGGACCCAAATTTGGTCAATTTTGCCACGAATTCAGTGAATTGTTCACGAATTTTGCCACGAATTCAGTGTGCTGCGAATTCAAAATTTCGTGGCATTGAATTTCGTGGCAAGTCCAAATTATTTATCTGATTCGTGTATGTGTGGGTCTGGCCACGAATTGTCGTGGCTTCAACATTAGTGTCTACGATAGATCGTGGATGCTGCCACGACAATCGAATATATTCGATTGTCGTGGGTGAGCCACGAATTTGAGCCATTTGGTGAGCCACGAATTTGGCACCATAGGAGTTAAATAAAAATATGTGGAAAAGTACACAAGTGATAACAATGAATTTTCGCATGGATAAACTTACATATCAGATCTATATTTGGACATAAATATAGTTATTATGATGTAACAATTCCACCAATTTGACAACATTTGGCACCGATGAATGGTACATATTTCTACATAAATGAGGATTAAATTAGAAATAAATAAAACAAATATGCCCATGGACGGAGATGCTGGAATGTACCATAATTGATGTTAGCTGCTAGCTGCGCCGGCGATGGGAACAAAGCCGTACAGAAATGATTGTTCACGCGGTGCCAATGCTCCTAGAATCAGAGCAATATAAAAAACAATTTGAAGAGTGTTATTGTCCCCAGTCTTTAGATATATCATAACTGCCCCCCCCCCTCCCGACCCCGACCCCAACCCCCACCTCGGTTTGATAGATGGAAGAATTAATTAAGTACGTCCCACCATGCAACCGGAACAGTAGCTAAATTATTTTGACATTCTCTGACATGCAGCTTGAATATGTTCATCTGCGAATGCTGTCTTGGTGCGCACACATTTCAATTATGCTATCATAATTACGCCGCCCTAAATAGAGCTTTCTGGAATGACTCGGCTCCGTTTCTAATCATAAGACTCGTAATAACGCTAGCATGAACTTTTCCTTTATTTGATTAAATCAGCTGATGTTCCCAGTGCCATTATTAAGTTCCATCTCTTCGAATTTGATCCTCTATAAAAGTATTCCAAAATAGGTTATGTTCCTCGTGGCTGAGTATCCGTGGATTGCAAAGATGAAAACATCGCTTTTGATACAATTTAGAAAGCAATTAAATTTCTCCAGTCTCAAAAGCAGACGTACACATTGTTCATTAAAGCAAAAAAGAAATCTTGTAGACAATAATTCGATTCCTTCCGCATGTGAAGCTGATGTCGTTGCTATAGTGATCTTCGGCATAATATCTTTAAGAATGATGATGATAACCCACGAATAGCTAGATCACGTTATAGCATAAACATACATATATATCGGTCATGGCGTCAGAAAATGTACGATCAGCAGTTCTACACATTTCCTAATTTCTGCTATATTAGACAAATAATGAAGTTTTAATGATAAACACTAATTATATCAGAGGAGGCCTATATTTCGTATAGCGTCCATTCAAATATATCTTCGTTTATGTTGAACTGTATTTTAAATCTATCTTTTGTCTTCAGAGGGCGACTTGCATAATTGGTGAAGACGAATTGTACATTCTCTGACGCTCTGACCCATGATATAATATACAGCACAGTGGCTATGTTCTATATTAACAGCAGTGTGTATATGAAGAATATTTTCGCTCCATTTACATGTACGCACTTGAACAAAAGCTCTAATCAATACTTGGCAGAAATTTCCTCTGCCATTAGATATAAAGTGAGTTATGCTCAGAGGATGCCCCCGGGAATCCTATTGATAACTGTTAATGTTATTTATGAGTCGACCGCCATACCTTCGCCCCTATTGAATGGAGTCCATTGTGTGTCGATAATCAATAAAATAATATACAGCACAGCATGGTCGTCACCTTCGATGGTAAGACAACCCAGATGAATGCCTGGACTTTTTGTTAGGCTGTCGGGAACCATGGCCGATCATGCAGAGAATGAATATTCGGATGCACAAACATGTCTCCGGAGCAGCTGAAAGAGGAAAGGAGAAAAACAAGGATAAGGCGCTGATGTGGAATATTCATGGAAAATGGGCCTAATAAAAAGAGAATGTTAGAAAAAATTCGGATCTATTTCAATTAAATAAAGTTAATTAATCACTAAAATATAGTATTGGTGTTTGCGGTCGTACAAGGGTTGGTGTCATACCTCGCCTCGTCTCTCACCATAAAATGTAGTATTACCAATTACTAGGATTCTATTTTGTATTCATTTACAATTCGTTTAAATTTGGATTCTTATGTCATATCATAATGCAGATGAATGAAGCGTATCGAAACCCATGAAAATAATGTCATCTATCTAGCTATGGTTTTGAGATATTCAATTAGTTTCATAATTGTTCGTGTTAAAATTCAATATAAAACTGTATCCTACAAATTGGGTAAACTATACCTTTAATCTATATTTAAGCAGCTTTCTCAATAACATCGATCAAAAACATAAGGTTATTAACTTTTTCCCGTTCTTTTCCCATGCATCTGGAAGCCATCTAACTAAAATTGTGATGGACTTCACCCGGTTGATTTGCTACAGGGCATCAACCAGGTCCACATTAATTTTATGTTTCAATGGCTCGCCGAAATCATATTATTATCGCTCATCGGCGTTCCTTTTCTCCCGATGATTCCACTTCAATTCTTGCAGCAAAATATTGATAACTTCAACCCTCAAACATTGAGGAAATTTGGTATTTTGTTGTTGTTGTAATAGCTCAGAATTTAACTTTAATTGGGGGAAGCCCTGGCTTTCCTTGGAACTTCAGGCTGCTATAAAAGAGAATGCGGCAAGCAGGTGACAGAAGAACTATCTTCAAGAAAACTACTCACCGGGGGCTCATTGCATACGACATTTACTTTCTTAATGTTCCTTCCTCAGCTACTTTTTCCTTGCTAAGCAGCTGATACGGACTTGTAGTATTATAGGTAGCACATTAGAGTGTGCTTTAGTACCATTTTCGCCGCCAGGAGGACAGGGGCGCTACCTCTACCTCTAAATGTTTATGCGTATGTTGGGAGGCTTTAGGAATAAGATAGTTTACTTAGCATTATGTTCATATTATGTTGAAGAATTGTATTTTGAATCTTTTTAACAAGAATGGTGGGGTTTGAAACCGTCTGGAAGAGCTATGTTTTTCATAGGCTCCCTTTTCCGGTGTAAAATTACGGTATTGTTTTTATCTATATGTACGCATTTCCGGAAATAAACATTATACATACATACAGTTGAATTTCTTATTTCATGGATATTGCCATAGAGCATTAGAGTGTGCATTAGTATCAAATGTTAGGGAAGGAATTGGCTTTACAAACTTATATATCTAGGCTACTGTAGGAATTTTCTACCTAAGCAAGGAAAAATAGCTTAGTACGGAACATCTTAAGTAAGGACAAGCGCCTTCGGCACTTGGAATATAGCAGGTTAGATCTGCAATTCTCTCTTTTCCCCCTCTCCTCTTCACTCTCCCCTCCCCCTCTTTTCTCTGGGTATATCCTGAGAAAGAAAGGGAACGATACCTTCATTATTTAGAATGTTAGACTTGCCACATTTAACAATGGAAACTTATTTGAAAACAGAAATAAAGAGGATTTAAGATTAGCATTTTAAGAATTTTAGAATTAAGAATTTTAGGAGATAAAAAATAAAGGAGATGGATAAAGAAGGGAGGGAGAGAGAGAGCACAATTGAGGAGAGTAGAAGAGAGAGGGAGAGGAGAGATGAAGCTAGATGAGAAAGACAGATATAAGAGGGTTTCATTGAAAAGTACTTGCATTCCCCCCCCCGCCACACACACACACACACCTATACATCTATCAATTTTCCTTCTCCTCCCCCTTTCGTTCCCCTCCCCTCCCACCACCCTTGCTCTTCCTCCCCTTTTATTCCCCCCCCCTTCACTCCTCCTCCTCGATCCCCTTCCTTCATATAAACGTGCAGAACGAAAAAGCTGACAGAAAGAGGTTTAAAATGATATGTATAACATGCTTTTACTAAAATGATATTTCAAAATAATCTTCAATCTTGATCATTTATATTACCCATTTGTGATCCTCTTGCCTGTATAATCTTTGACAAATAAGTATTTTTCAATTCAATTCAATATTCTCCCCCCCCCCCCACACACACACACCTCATACACACATCACGGCACCCTAACACATACACACACATATTCCATAGCTGAACGGGCGCGGGAGAGCATATGCGATTTCACTCCTCCGTAGTGGAGAGTTCCAAAGAGGACAGCACTCAAGACCAGTGAGGTATGACATGACGTAATAGGTCTGACTGGGTTTTCTGGGTATTCTAAACAGTTTGACGTCATTGTCGTAAATGTAGTGCTCATGTCGTAATTGGTGGCCCGCTTTGCGGTAGAGAACCGAAAAACAAGGGAGGGACCAGTCGGCGCTCAGCCTCTCTTAAACCGGTCCCCGTCCTTCGTTGCTCCGGGAGTGGTGAGTGGACTGGCAGCCTCTCATTCGCATTGGCTTGACCTAGATAGTGCAGCTTGACCTCAAACCCACAGGTCAAAAACCACGGTTTAATATAAGTAGGTTATTATTCAACAGGCTCCAGAACTACCTCCCGGTTGAAGACCACCCAAATTAATAGCAAGCCAATATCATACAATAATACAGTTCAATAAATCTGCACAAATGTATACTTAGATAGAACTGTACAAGAGGTTAGAACTACAAGTGTGATTCAATGGCTCAAGTTTACACTTAATTTTGTATCCAACAAGCAGCCGCAGGTCGTGTGTTGAATGAAAAAGTAAGTGTAAACAAGAGCCATTGAATTACATGAATAGTTGTAACCTCAAGTACAGTTCTTTCTTTATACTACGACTTGGAAAAAAGCCATTCTTACGTTGTTAGGCTGGCCGCATGTCTAAGACATGCACCATCTTTGTTTTGATTATGCCGAATCATGGAGTAAGCTTGTCTCTGATTGGTCAACACAAAGTCATTCATTGATTAAATTTAAACGACAACAAGATATTTTGATTTAACAACTGTACTTTTTCCAAATAAATGTTACTTTGGTCTTATTCTTGTTTAATTCTATTTGTTGTCTGATATTTACATTTGGCGCCTGTTTCCTTTCTCCGCCAACTCCCAGTTGACAGTTGTTCAAAAAGCAAGCGATTTTCATTTTTCTCCGATCATAGATTAAGCAGCGGACGAACCAAAGAATAACAGATTCAAGATTTTAATCATCTCACAGATTACAACAGCTATTCAGAAGTGAATTTGACTGTCTTGAGGTGGAGGGTGCTGGGACATCCAGAGCTACCGTCACCAAGCCTCTCTCACCCAACTGTTCTTGACCAGGCAGATGGCAGGTGGGTTCGTTATTATTTAATAACACTTTGGACATGCTTGCTGCTGTTTGAAATTTAATACATTGTAGCTATTGAGGGATCGAATATTTTCTGGACAATGGTTATTTGCCTTCTATTTCCTTTTTGAAGCACTTTGCTGTTGCCACTGTCTTTTTGTCGATGGTTTTGTTTCTTGCACTTGCAATATACTAGTGTAGATCCATGGTTGAACTCACAAAAAACTCATCGTTGGGCAGAAGTAAATCAAAATTCCCAACATACTCATTTTCCATCTTGAAGCTTCTTGCTAGACTATTATTTCTCCCACAGGCAGCGACGATGGTGTCAACAACGACGGCAGCGACACAACGATGACGTCACCATACTGACCATAACTGACCAATCAAAAACGTGTTTACATCGGCGGCCACACCCTCTTTATTCAACACGTACAGAAATTAACAAAGTATTAAATGAGCTTATTCTCCCCGCTCAAAGTGAATAACCCATTCAGTCGTAGTATAAAATCCCATCCGCTACCATTGATTATATAATATATATATATATATATTATTTTCAATAACATTTGACTTTATAATTCCATTTGGCACAATTAGTCATCGTTATCCTCGATGAGACTATGCCATTATCCATTAGGCTATGCAGGGGATGCAGATGTCATCGACGATAGCAGCTATTGTACAAATAGTGCATTGAAGTGATGTAGAACCAAATTATAACTGGTGAAAAACCTCATAAAATTTAATGGAGTCCCCCCTGAATGTCCATATTTTGGCAGCACAAATTACGAATCCATCAACCTTTTAATACTCCACCCTATTTTACTATTTCTAAATGGTTATTTGCCTTCTATTTTCAGCTAGTAGCGAGAACGCGATTTAATGACTCATTGGCTTCTCATTTGAAGAGACATAGTTATCAATAATCGATGACTTTCATTGCGATTGTTTTCCAAATTGATAAAATACATTATTACACCACATCATCCAATATAGATGTAGAGGATCTGCGACATGCCAGACATACATGTATTGAATTATAATTTAATGACCAGAATCTAAAAAGAGTCTTCATCTTTTATGGCTCCCCTGTGACAGCATTCTTTCCCCAGGCCCAACATGAACGGTTGTAAACAAACGTTTTTCATTACTTCTGCATCCTTCTTCTAATACTCTTCTTTTATAATCTGTGGCCTTGTTACTCCTTGGTCTTGTTGTTTGTCATATATTTTGTTAATTTACCATGTCTCTGGGGTGTGTCCATTCATTCAAACACACAGAAAATAAAAAGCATGTAGACAAGGCATCAATATGAAGACAGAAAGGAACGAACATGCAAGCCCATTGACATGGCCATAGCATCTGAAAAACACTTCAGTGAAAGTGAGTGAAAGCCTGTCCAAATATAAAGACCTAAATAATTTAAATTGAAAAAAATGTGGAATATGAAAGTTCTGACAGTGTCAGTGGTCATTGGAACACTAAGACTTGTAAAAGAACCCCGGGGCTCGCTGCACAAGAAATGGTTACTTAAGATTTTATTTTCGATCCTTAGCCACTTTTCCTTGGTAAGCAGCTGGAAAGGAACCTTTAGGGAAGGAATTTGCTATACTATACAATGCATACTTTTATTTTAGGAATGTTCTACCTATACAAGGAAGAATATCTTAGCAAGGAACATTTTAAGTTAGGGTTTTTAATGCAACAGGCCCCTGCGCAGTTACACTAACTGGATCCCTGGGAAATTAAAGATTACAGAAGTCCAAAAGATCACCCTCCTGGGAAGGGCTCAAATAAGGAGTGCACTATCAGTTAATTAACCTCCCCTTTGTAGTGCCTTGGGGCAATGATATGGACAGGAACTACAGGAAGTATATACAAAAAGCACAAAAGAAAAAACGATAAGAGACCTCGTACTCGCTCTCAAGTGCGCCTAAATATACACCCTGAGAGGAATGATTTTTAGCTCTCAGAACTCACAACATCGCTTGCCTTATTATGACCTTTTTGTTGTTTCTTATTGTCTTCTTTCTTGATGGCATAATTAAACTATAGAGCATTTGTAATCACATCATTTCCCGGCCATATCGCCGAGGAATTATGGGAATTACTCGCTGACCTAAACCTAGAACAACTGCACAGAAACTGGGAAGACACCAATGCATGGAAAATACCCCAATCGACTGACAGATTGCCAACAGTTGACCAACGCAATAGGCTACCAACGGGTGGCCCACAAGCAATGGACTGAAAGCGGAGACTCATGAAGGATTCATCACTGCTGTTCAAAATCATAACCTTGCAGCTAGTACCTATCACCACCACATCAACATAGTACAGATCCCCAATGTAAATTTGAATAATAGAAATAACATTCTTTATTTTGCATTAGAAAGTAGATACAAAATTGGTTGTGCACTTCAGGGTGCTGTTTCATAAACACATGAAAGGAACGAACATGAAGAAAAGAACAAAAATTCACATTTGGGACAAATTCCGTTTAATAATCAAATTTTCTCAATTTCCTTGTAAATGCTACAGACATGATGTTTGATGCCTACTACTGCGACCTGTCCAGGGAGACATGTCTCGGGAGACCTGACCAGGAAGACATGTTCGGGGCCATCTGTGACTGTCCTACATTATGAATCGCAAGGTAAGGACATTATTTGTGGTATTGGTCATTCTTAGCACATAGGACAAAGACATTTCCCTATCTGTTAATCATTATGAAACAGGCCACAGATTTAAAATCGGGTCTTCCGGTGCATGCCATCTCCTAGAAGTACAGCTAATTAATAATAAGAGTACAGCACACTATAAAAAAAAAGTAGAGAAAGAAAACATGTTGAGAAGCACGAAGGAAAATTGAATTACTTTTATTTTAATATTTAGATTAACATTTAAAATCATTTAACCTTCACAGTAGCTTATATCAGAATATACATTATGTACGTGAACATATATGTGCCTAGCTGCCTGGAATTAGCTCGGATGAAGGCGTGCATTTCACTCTATACGATTGTATACGATGTATGGTAAACCAGTCATCGTATGGTAAACCAGGCATCGTAACTCCCTCTAGTGCATGTCTGCACGTCAGAGTGCTTACAGAATGACTGATTGAGAGTGAGAGAATTCCTAGCTGGAAGTGCATGTAAATAACATAAGGTATCTCCCATTTATTGTCTTGGCAATTATTTTAAATGGACATCAGCAAGAACCAGTTTTTCACCTCCGTCTTTATGTGTGTAGTTGAACACGTACAAATGTATCAAAACATTGACATCAAAAACAAAGGAAACACTGAAGTAAAGATAATGCAATCAATTGTTTATAATGTAATTGATTTAGTCAAATGTTGTGACTTCAAGATGCGCCTTACGAAATTACATACAGGATTGCTGTTCATTTATATGAACTGAATTCCAGAACAAAATAAGTGTTAGGGCGATGGCACTATAACATCACGTTCATTCCATCAGTGCAACCCTCTCCTCCCACATAGAAAGCTTACAAAATTCGCATTATCCCGACGAGGCCAAACTATCCGGCTATTGAATTTGCATTTATTACTCCACCAATGCTTTGCCAAGTTACAAACCATGAAATTGACAGCTCTCGCTTAGTTCTTAGTTCTACCATGGGAGACGTTTTCGGGCCCGGAGGGGATCGTCAAATAGAAGATTATTTTACATTTTTCCCAAAGGATAAAACAATTTGTGTGAAGCACGTGGTCTTACCCAGGATTGGGATTCTGTTCGGGATGTTGTTTGTTGAATTTCCGTTGTATCAATTTTAAATTTGCCTTTGTTGCATAGATTTGACGATGAAACTGGGATTTGGAATAAATTACTAGCTAAAGTCAATTCTTTGCACAATTCTTTTATTATAGCAAAAGCTTAAGAATGTGTACTGTCAATATCTGATTTTCCTTTGCCCTGAACTTTGCCATGACATGTGAGACTTAATTTTGTTTTAGATATATGCAGTATTGTTACAGTCGTTGTAACATGAATAATAAGTAAAGCTGGTAAATAAGGAGGGGTGTAAACCTTAATTATACACAAAGAACGTGTATTGAAATATATCAAAACTTATATTCGGTATACTTTTTTCATTTTTTTTGTTTTTGCGACATCGTTTTATTCCTTACACATATATACGGGTTTCAATGTTTTTACATCTAGGATAACTTGTGGACTTGTTCTTTTTCCTGACACCCTAGCGAGGGGGGGGGTCACATTGCTAAAACTTAAATACCTCGGCAAACAGCTTTTCAGGTCGAACTAGAGTATTCGTCTTACCGCTACTATGAAATTATTCAGATATTTGAGCAATCTGACATTTGTTGTTGTTCTTCGTTGGTCCCTTATGCTTCGCCATTTTGTTATATATTTTAACTCATTAAACAACGACAACTCAAAGAAGTCAGTTAAGATGTATTTATTACCGATTGGAGTAATTAGTGTATATATATTTATTGTCTGGTTACAGTCACCACTGAAGCAGTCTCTGACTTGTTGTTAAATAGTCGAGGAACATATGGAGTATAGAATCACACAGAGTTACACATACATATATTTATGTAGATATACCCAACAGCAGTGACACATATTTATCCCAAGCACAGTTCACAGTGCCCGGAGGGCATTGTGGACAGATGTGTTGCTGTGGGTATTGGGCCTGATGTAGGACCTGACTGAATCTGACGACCAAGTGCCATGGGCCATGATGTCAGCCAGGTTGGCCCCTCCCTGGTGGTATGAGTATGAAGCGCCACCACGTCTTAGGCTGTGGATGGAGTAGGACCTGGGGTCGTATCCCGCCCTCTCTACGAGGTTGGCCCACTCCTTGCGCATGAAGCCTAAGGTAAGGGGGTTCCCATCCCTAAACCTAAAGACTGGGGCCCTCGGAGAATGGCCCTGTGACCTTCTGATGACTCTAGCCAGAGCTCTCCTGGGGCATATAGGATCTCCAGGTTTATGAGGGAGAAATATTATAGTGGATGTGCGCGATGACTGCATAGTTTTGCTCCATTTCAGAGCCAATTTACACCGTCGTCTTGGAGTGTGATATCAGAGAGGCAGAGGTGTCTAGTGGGGTCATATGAGGTGACTGTCTTAGGGAAGAGGTTAGATTGCCTCAAGAAGGCCATAAACATGAGGATTATGGCTGCTGAGAGTGGGGTGTGAAGTTTGGACGATTGCAGGGCGTCGATACAGCGTCGCAGCATCTTTGGGGACACGCCCTCCTTGGGCTTAGGTATGTGGCGTATAGCCAGCTGAATACCCTTGAGACCCAGGGTCATGTGGTAATCATATAGTGGGGCGGAGTCTATGCGGGCCATCTTAAAGAATGTCCTGATAGACGAGATGTTGTTTATTATTGTACCTGGGGCCAGCTGGTTCTGCGCCAGGTATTCCAAGTACCAGCATATCTGTTCCGGGGTAGGTTTGTCGTACTCGATCCCCAAGGCCAGGCAGAAGGAGAGATAGAGCCTTACTGCAGATGTTCTATTGGCGTTGGTGCCCGGTCGGTGTGCCTCCTTCCTTCTAGCCGCTGACAATGCTGCCAGCGCTTGTTGTCGTCGGCCTAGAAGAAACGGGAGATGTCAAAATCACTATCACACACTTTCACAGGGGTTAGGTTGAATTGAGCAATAAGAGATTGGGCCTTGGAGGCATGAGTTTTAGATGTGTGGGCACAGGAGAGAGCGTCAGGGAGATCCATTAATACCCCGGGGATATGGGCATAGTGGAAGATTATCTCTCTCTCTGCCGACAGGTACCATAGAGCCCTCGCACAAGCAGCAAGTGTGAGGTCTTTCGGCTTGCCCCCTTTGAAGGCCTCTATGGCCGCCTGGTTGTCGCAGCAGATTCTGACCGTTTTTCCCCTGTCAGTTGAGTTGGTTAGGAGGCAGGCTGCAGCAACACAGTTGTTTGCCTCCAGGTGATTTATGCTGCGCCCTTTGGTGATGTTGTGTCCGAGTTGATGCCCGTAGAAAACTGCCCCGTTGGTAGCACCGCCGCCTGTAAGGCACGCATCTGCCCACAGTGTCTTCGATACTACCTCTCTGGGGATGATAGAAATGCCATTGTAGGCCTCTAGGAAGTGGTTAAACCACCTTAGGTCCGCCTGTACTAAAGATGATACAAATACAGGGCCACCTTTGGCTTTCCTTAGGGCATCTAGTAGTCTCTGCATAAATAGAGTTGCAGGTGACACAGCCTTGGCTAGGTGAGCAATCCTGCCAACTATGCTCTGCATGTTTTTTGTTGATAGGACCCACTTATTGGCAGCATCAGCCAAACATTTTTTGATCTCTGTCAATTTTGCGGGAGGTATGGATAGGGTGTTGGTTCTTGTGTCCATTTATATGATACCAAGCCATGTGACTGTGTGGGACGGTGGTTGTGTCTTTTCACTGGCTACCTTCAGTCCTAGTTCAGAGAGTAGTTGTTGTGCTCTCTTGAATTTTACTGCTAAGTCCTGAGAGGAGTGGGATAGCAGTATCAAGTCATCCAAGTACATCAGGGAGATGATTCCCTCCGATGCCAGGGCCCTGACGATGTAGGATGCAGCCATTTGCATGATGTATGAGGACATCCTGGCACCGAAGGGGAGGGACTTGTCGATGTAGGTGCTCCCTGAGTGATGTATGCCCATAAGGGGCCAGTCCATGGGACACACTTGGAAATGTCTATATGCACGAGAAAGGTCTAATACTGCCATTGAGACGTTGTCGGATCCTAGGTTACCAATGATCTTAGCAGCCATGGATACAGTTGGAAGGTTATGGCTGGCTGGGGTGCAGTTGAAGTAGTTCTTAGCAACCCAGGCATTAATTCCCCCGTCAGGGAAGGACAAATCTACTATAATCCTTCTCTTCCCCGGGTCCGATTTAGGCCTGGTCATGAGGGGGCTGGTGTGGCACCAAGGGATAAATGGTTGTGTAGTAAATGGGCCTGCCATTGCATTCAGTTTACATTCGGTGTTTATGTAGTCACGTAGTGAGTAGGGAAAGCAAGTCCTGATGGGTGATTACTCACAGTGTTTGGTTGGGTGGTTGGGCCTCCAGTGTATTGTAGAGGGAACCCAAACATTATACCGTTGAGTATGGTGTCGTCATCCTGGTGGGAGGTCGAGTACTTTCTCCATGATTCAATGTTTAGTATAGAGTCGAGCCTCACCTTTGCGCCTCTTCAGTTGGGTAGGCCATGGGCCCTAACCTTTTCGTATATGTAGACCATGTCCTCTGGGAGGACCAGTGCAGGGTACGGCCACCTGGCATAGTTGTCAAAGTTCAAATTCGGGGGCGGAGTCTCGTCTGAGATCCTAGTGTTTACTAGTGACAGTCTGTGTATATAAGAATGTTCGTCAGAAGCATCATCTGGTATACAGTGGTCGGCACCCAATGGTGTATGAATATCCGATTCAGTATGGTTTATCATACCTGTAATGGGAATGTTAGTGTCTTTCTCTTTTGGACTGGTGAGGGGCGTCTGCTGTACCAGTTGAGAATCATGTTTATCACTATAAGTGGCACAGTCCATCCTATTGGGGTTGGTGGCTGTCGCTGATGGTTTACGAGTGTACGCGCGGGGCGTAGTGTCTGCTTTTTCCCCACTAGCGGCAAAACCCGATGCTATAGGGCACTCATCGTGGTTTGTACTAGTGGTAAAGTCAGTGTTTGTTGATTTATGTACATTATTCCTCTCAAAGTTGTTATTCATGGGAGTAGTGAGGCAAAGATCGCTGTCAAGATGCTGTTTATATGCCTTGCCGGAAGTCTGGGCGCCATCTTTGTTGTTTACATCCGGGTATGCAGTGTTGAATGATGGGCTTCTGGTAATGGTAGACGTGTTGGAAATGGTAGACAGCGATGTATTAACTTCTGATGGCAAGTAAAGCATTTGTTGAGTGTCACAATTATTGGGTGTATAATATAAGGGTTGCAACTCACTTTTAGTAGTATCCCCGGGGTTGCCTTCGGGGAAGGCGGCTAGTTTTTTGGCTTGGTAGTGGCAGTGTCACTGGTATTAGTGCGCTGCCACTCACGTTTAGGCTTGGGCTGAGTATTATTCCCTCCGTTTTCCCTTGCCTTCCTGTTGTTGCAGTTGCGGGCCAAGTGGGAGAATTCCTTGTTTTTTGTGTTGTAGAAACACCAGCCACAACAATGAAGTAGAGTAGTAGTTCCCTCCGTGTGGGATTTGGTGCGGGTGCACTCCTCGGAGTTGTAGGGGTGCACGGTGAGCGGTATGTACCCGACTTTTTGGAGGTGCTGAGGTCGATGGTCTGAGTTGAGCTCCAGCTAAGTCGGGCACGTTGCTGCTGTAGGAAGTGGAAGTCCTTCCAGGTTATCCTTTTGTCAAGTAGGTGGTCCACCACTGTCTGGGACCAGCTTAAGGTACCTGTCCAAGGCCTAGTAGAGGCATCCTCTGCCACCTCAGACAGGTGTTGAAGCATATATTGTAATGACGATCCAGTTTTTGCTCTAGACATTGCCCAGAGAGAAAAGCCACAGAAGTATTCTGCGATAGAGAGGTCTCGTTTTTCACGTTTGAGACGAGCAGCCATGTCTGGGGGGAGGGAGGTCTCAGGGCTGACATAAAGCTGTAGTTTACCTTTTGATCTCGATGAAGCTCCATACTGGCGGTGAAGTGCTCGTGATGCCAGCTTGTGATGGCGGTAGGTACGCTTGAGGTGTTTCGGGCCTGGGAGCCTCTCATCTTCATCGCTGGAGGAGGAGGAGGAGGAGGAGCGGGACCTCCCGCGATAGGGGTGCCGCTGGTGAAGTGCTAGGCGCTTAGTCTGCTTGCGTCTATGTGTCTTTCTCTTCCTCTTTCTTTTTCTCTCAGGGCTGGAGTCACTGCTGGATGAATCAGTGGAAGAGGTAGAAGGAGATGCCGAGGAGCTGGAATTACTCTCTGAAGAGGCTTTGTTGGTTCATCTTTAGGTGGTGAGTCCTCGAGGTTAAGCTTGACCTGGGGCGGCGTGTTGTGCTGATGCTCTTGGCCCTCTTCCTCGTTGGAGGACCCGTCCTCCATGATGGGGAGATGTGAATGTTTTCCATCGGTCACTGGCCTACGGCGTCCTCCTCTGCCTTTACCCTTTGCCTTCCTCTTGGGAGTTTTCTTAGTGGGTTCAGCGTCAGCCATGGCTCTATAGTGGACCTTGCCTTTTGGACGGGTCCGCATCGAGGGGAAGGGGGGCCTGGAGTTGCGTCTAAGATTTTCACCATGTCTTCTCTAGTGTGTGGTCAGTGGAGGAGTGAGGGTGAGCATGGGGCGTGTGCTCTGACCCTTCCGGTCCCACCTCCAGCGTGGGAGAGTTTGTCGCCTCCTGAGTTCTGGTCCAATGAGGAGGAATTATCCTTTGGATAATTCCTACCCCCTTAGTTTTTCAACGCAGGCTGAGATATCATCCACTACATTCGCCCATATTTTTCTCTTTTCTTTTTTTCTTTCACTGTTGCCTATGTTGATTTTTACCAATGTACCTCTAGATCTTAGATCATACATTATCGACAGCAGATCTATTTTGCCCTCATTGAATAATTTCTGTCTGTGTACATACGCTTTTACTCGTAAAATAATCCAGTTGATTACCTTGGATATTCGATATATTTAATTAAAGTAATATTAAGTTAAATAAGTATGCTACAACGTGGTGTAACAGTATGCAGTATGTTGGCCGTCTTGGAGCACAGACCTATTCACATCATATCGTACACCCTCGATACAAGTATCGGAAATAAAACTATTGACAAATTGGCACCGAAGTTATCAAGGCAAGTGCCAGAAACAGAAAGGTTTAAGGAGAAAAACTAAAGATACATCAATTTCCATCAATTGCTGGTGCTGA